>OY998168.1:81606620-82856620 GCA_963921995.1 Oxystoma pomonae | reverse complement strand
ATTGTCAGCATAGGTAGACTTATTTGGTAAATTATTTTAAAGGCGATTCCCAAAAAAATACGAAAATTTTACTCCTAAATTCAGAAAAAAAAATGAAATTATAACAAAATAATGGCGTAACTTTTAACCACTGTTCAAATCTTTCTAGGGAATGTTGAATCATCCTGTATATATATATAAGTAAAAAAAATAGTTTCTTAAATTTATTTAATGGCAGAATGCAAACTCTTTTGTCTTATAATAAACAAACTGAAATCTCGTATAGACAAAGGCGACAAAATAGTTATGCTCACATTTTACATTTACATACAAACAAATAGCTAAACTTTAAATCAAGAAAAGGATCTTCTGAAACTACAAGAGAAAAACTTGCACGAGTAATCTTGGAGCAAACACGTGTAGCCTGCATCTTTTCAGTACGAAGTTTTGTTTTTGAACTAGCATTTAAACTTACTTGTTTGAGTGCAAATATTTCTATAAAAAAGTTTCTTATCGCCTAGAATTATTTGTTAACTTGGCAACGCAGATTCAGATATCAACGATTCGGTATTTTTCTTGTCGAAATTTGTATTTTTTTTTAATTGTATATTTTAAATTTCGAGTCTTTTTAGTTTCAGCTGTTTTTCATTTTTTACGATGGCCTGTGTTCTATAAATCTTTTATCAATTAATTTTCAAGCTCGAAAGGTATTTTATTTAGGGAATGATTCTTTTAGACGAAGACATACAGCAAAAATGTTTCCTAGACCATAATAGCAAAATTTTACTCATTTTATTATACTAATTAAAAATCTGTCTTGCAGGTTTTATAGATCCATGTTAATAATGATAATAACCTATCGGCCCTTAATGTAATGGAAAATTACGTAGGTAAAGCTGGGGGGACCACCATAAGGGGCCACAAAAATTTCCATGCCAGAATTTGGTGCTAATTTGTTGCTAATTTGTTACCGACGAATTAAATTTGTCGCTGTTGCCGTTTCCGCGAAATCGCGACCCCTGTGACTTTACGGTAAAGCTGAGGGGCCAACCCATAACTTCTGATTGGCAAGCGATAGGAGAATAATTGAAACGCTATAATTTGTCGCTCGAAGGCCTTATATGCATTAACATATAAAAAACAATGAAAATATCGCGGTTTTTTTTATTCTTCAAAAAACTCTATTTTGCTAATATCTTCTCTTGTATTGAACCAAATGATGCAGAACTAAGCCCATTAGGCGTCAATGAGCTTGTTTGAATTTGTTGCTGCAATTTAAAAGTCTTACTTAAATTTAAAAAAATATATTTTTTTTTTTGGGAAATTGTACCACTGTGCGTCCAATAAATCGTATCTCGGTTATTCCACGAGATATTAAGCTTAAACCAAAAACTTAATTTATGTCATGCAAAGTCCAAATTTGTTCTGTACAATAACGCTCCTGTGGGGTCCAAGAAAATTTGTTTCTTTCTGAAATTTCTGAAAAATTCTGAAACTGACCAATGCGTCGCAATGATTTGCATACCGTTAAGCTGAGCTCAAAGCGGGCTTTTTAAGTACACAAACACAACATTTTTCGCCGGTGCCGTTATCGAGCGAGATATTGCGATGAAAGTGGTTCACTATTCCACAAATCTGCACCCTGATATCTACAAAACTATTTATGGGGTTACCAAGATTCGTATACCGTTTAGCTGGGTTCGAACAGGGCCTTTCAAGTAACTAGACCCAGAATTTGTCGCTGATGCCGTTATCGAGATATCGCGATCTAAGTGGTTCACTATTGCACGTATCTGCACCCGGATATTTCTAAAACTAGTTATGGGGCCACCAAGTTTCGTATACCGTTTAGCTGGGTTCGAACAGGGATTTTTAAATAACCGAATCCAGAATTTGTCGCTGGTGCTGTTATCGAGATATTGCGATTTAAGTGGTTCACTACTCCACATTTCTGCACCCGGATATCTCCAAAACTATTTATGGGGCCACCAAGTTTCGTATACCGTTTAGCTGGGCTCAAACAGAGCTTTTCAAGTATTTAAACCCAGAATTTGTCGCTAGTGCCATTATCGAGATATTGCGGTATTACAGATTCACTATTATGATAGGCTTTCACACACCAAAGTCAGAAGGCCTGTTCAAACCCAGCTAAGCGGTATACGAAACTTGGTGGCCTCATAACTAGTTTTAAAGATATCAGGTTGCAGAGATGTGGAATAGTGAAACACTTAAATCGCAATATCTCGATAACGGCACCAGCGACAAATTCTGGGTCTGGTTACTTGGAAGATCCTGTTCGAACCCAGCTAAAAAGTATACGAAACTTGGTGGCCCCATAACTAGTTTTGGAAATATCCGGGTGCAGAGACGTGCAATAGTGAACCACTTGGATCGCGATATCTCGATAACGGCACCAGCGACAAATTACGGGTTTGGGTAATTAAAAAGCCCTGTTTGAACCCAGCTAAACAGTATATGAAACTTGGTGACCCCATAAATAGTTTTGGAGATATCCGGGTGCAGAAATGTGGAATAGTGAACCACTTAAATCGCAATATCTCAAAAACGGCACCAGCGACAAATTACGGGTTTGGGTAATTAAAAAACCCTGTTCGAACCCAGCTAAACGGTATACGAAACTTAGTGGCCCCATAAATAGTTTTGGAGATATCCGGGTGCAGAGATGTGGAATAGTAAAACACTTAAATCGCAATATCTCGATAACGGCACCAGCGAGAAATTCTGGGTCTGGTTACTTGAAAGATCCTGTTCGAACCCAGCTAAAGGGTATACCAAACTTGGTGGCCCCATAACTAGTTTTGGAAATATCCAGGTGCAGAAACGTGCAATAGTGAACCACTTGGATCGCGATATCTCGATAACGGCACCAGCGACAAATTACGGGTTTGGGTAATTAAAAAGCCCTGTTTGAACCCAGCTAAACGGTATATGAAACTTGGTGGCCCCATAAATAGTTTTGGAGATATCCGGGTGCAGAAATGTGGAATAGTGAACCACTTAAATCGCAATATCTCAAAAACGGCACCAGCGACAAATTACGGGTTTGGGTAATTAAAAAGCCCTGTTCGAACCCAGCTAAACGGTATACGAAACTAGTGGCCCCATAAATAGTTTTGGAGATATCCGGGTGCAGAGATGTGGAATAGTGAAACACTTGGATCGCGATATCTCGATAACGGCACCAGCGACAAATTCTGGGTCTAGTTACTTGAAAAGTCCTGTTCGAATCCAGCTAAACGGTATACGCAACTTGGTGGCCCCATAAATAGTTTTGGAGATATGCGGGTGCAGAAATGTGGAATAGTGAACCACTTAAATCGCAATATCTCAAAAACGGCACCAGCGACAAATTACGGGTTTGGGTAATTAAAAAGGCCTGTTTGAACCCAGCTAAACGGTATATGAAACTTAGTGGCTCCATAACTAGTTTTGGAGATATCCGGGTGCAGAGATGAAGAATAGTGAATCACTTAAATCGCAATATCTCGATAACGGCACCAGCGACAAATTCTAGGTCTGGTTACTTGGAAATCCCTGTTCGAACCCAGCTAAACGAAACTTAGTGGCCCCATAAATAGTTTTGGAAATATCCGGGTGCAGAGATGTGGAATAGTGAATCACTTAAATCGCAATATCTCGATAACCGCACCAGCGACAAATTCTGGGTCTGGTTACTTGGAAATCCCTGTTCGAACCCAGCTAAACGGTATAGGAAACTTAGTGGCCCCATAAAAAGTTTTGGAGATATCCAGGTGCAGAGACGTGCAATAGTGAACCACTTAGATCACGATATCTCGATAACGGCACCAGCGACAAATTCTGGGTCTAGTAACTTGAAAAGCCCTGTTTGAACCCAGCTAAACGGTATACGAAACTTGATGGCCCCATAAATAGTTTTGGAGATATCCGGGTGCAGAAATGTGGAATAGTGAACCACTTAAATCGCAATATCTTGATAACGGCACCAGCGACAAATTCTGAGTTTGGGTAATTATAAAGCCCTGTTTGAACCCAGCTAGACGGTATATGAAACTTAGTGGCCCCATGTAAACGGTATACGAATTATTTATGGGGACACCTACTAGGGTCCCTAGGACCCCAAGTCCGCCTGCGCCCGTTGGTTTTTTTAATTTTTTTTCACTAAAACAACCCAATCCAACACAGTCCAACCCAACCTAATCCAACCCAACCCAAAACAATCAAAACAACAGATTACAACCCCCCCTCCCGGGCACCCCTTTTTCTCTTAAAAAAAAATTGGGCGCAGGAGGATTTGGGGTCCTAGGGACCCTAGTAGGTGCTCCCATAAAGAATTTTTCATAAAAAATCAAAAATGGCAGAAAATCGTATACTGCATAATTACCAACGTTTGTAGTTAATAATTTTCATAAAATAAAAACAAATATAATTAAAAGTGAAGTAGATGTTTTATTTATCTAAAAACCAACAAAAAAAAAACTATTGCACATAGACATGCCTAAATAAATCACATTGGTCAGTTAGATATTGCATATCACAAAAAACATTGTCATTCAACAGCAGAAAATAGACCTAAATTAGTAACCTCATTAATTAGGATCTTAATAAAAAACAATGGTCCATCTCAACCAATTTTGTTTAAGTTTTTAAAACGGTTTACATGGTTTAATGGTATTACATATAGGCTTTTTGCTCAAGGACAATAGTAACTTGTTTGGGTTACTTGTCATGACGTCACAGTTACTTTCAGTGACCATGCATAGTTATGACATCATCATAGAAAATCATGAGATTTATAAAAAAAAATAATACAAATTAAAAAACCATAAACAATCGGTAAACCACACTTTGAACCTTAAATTTTTTAAGTAACCATGTCCCATAGACTGGTAACATAGTCTGGTTACTCGTGACGTCATGACTTGGATTACTGTACGAACAAAAATTGAAAACGAGCAACTGGTTTACCTGGTAACTTGTGGTTACTTCGAGGAAAAACTCTTTTTGACACTGTTAATCACCAGTCATCATAAAAAGTCTACCCTACCTAAAATTTTAAAGTAATGAGAATGAAAGAAAAAAAATTAGAGATCCTGAAACATTTTAATCTAAAACTTTTAGGTTTTGTTTTCTCTTTGTAATATAAAAAAAAAACATTTTTAAGAAGAGAAATAGAAAATTAAATACACAAATCTGCAACCAGTGTGTACAAAACTTCATTGCTGCAACCTTTAAGTCGAGGTCCTATAAAGCTTGATTTTTCTAAATTCATATTTTATTATTTTTCTTCTTTAATTATTATAACTTTAAAACCTCTTTTTTCTTAGAGTGGTTCTGTCACCTAGGGCATAATTTTTGGTGTTAATAGTTTCAAAATAAAACTGTCAAAAAATGTAGAATTTAAATAATTTCAGTAAAATTTGGAAGAGCAACATGTTTTTCTTGATATAAAAAATATCTCAACCTTATGAACTACTTTCTTAATTATAAGGTACTCAATATATCTAAAAATTAGCAAACATCCTAAATAAATCACTTTTAAGCTGAGAAGATTATTACCCACAGTCCTTCTAGGTCGGTGATAACTGGAAAAAAACGTTTTTGACATTTTATTAACAAAAGTGGGTTGTGCTCCTCCTCAAGTAAAAAGCCACATTGCAGCACCTACCATAATGTCGTTGTTGCAGTAAACACTGATGTGGTGCCTCAGATAGATTTAATTTTGGCAGTCTTGCTTTATTAAACATTTTTTAAGTAGGTTTTGCAATGGGGACCTCTCAAGTAATACAAGGGAATAAGTATCCTATTCTAAAACTATACAAATACTGAAAGTGACTTAAAAAAAATTAAAAAATAAACATAACCAATATTTTCAAACATCTAATCCAGTCACAAGATGGCTAATAGTTTTTCCTCCTGATAATTCTCCCATACATATCATATCACATAAAAATTCACATTAACGAACCGTCTAAACTATTTTTTTTTTGTTTGTAACGACTTGTTGGGCTGATAAAATTTAAGGCACTTTTACTTTAACTTAACCCTCTTATCTGAACGCATGTGAGTTACAAAAAGTCACTATGTTGACTTCATTGCAAAGGATTTATTTTTGAAAAGGCCATTTATACACACATTTTGCAATCCTTGGGCCATTATAGTATTGCATAGTTATATGCACCCAGCATACTGTTCAATGCCTACTTTTGTTTACCACACACTATGTTAAAAAACAAACTTTAGGCAAATCCACTTTTTTACACTACACGACTGAAAATGAGCAGTTAATTACTGGAAATAATGCTGGCGACAACAAACTAATCAGCTCCAAACAGCACCGATTCGGCCATCCCCGTTTAACTTGAGAGTTTCAGTCGCAACAGCTGGGGAACGTATTTTCTGATAGGTTTTAAACATAAATAAACAAAAACTGAAAGAAAATTAAAAAGTAAACAGAAAAGATAACCTTTTACCAATAGATACACACGCCAGCTCTTTTTTTTTTAATCGAGTTACTTAACCCTGATTAGGTAATTATTTCATAAAAAAAGTTGGTGGATAGGTAAACTTGTTTAGCCGCGATTAGCAAGTTAATTCCAATTAGCTAGCCCTGATTAGAGTGTTTAATGGTGGATATGGGCATTTATGTTGAACCTTTCTTACGATGAAAATTTTTATTAAATATGATCTGATAAATTCCTGGTTTGACAAACCATAGGCGTTCGTCATGGCCAACTTGACACAATAAGGGGGTTAAATCTTACCTCAAGAATTTGTAGTATCAACTTTGCAGCACTATTTCTCAGCTATTTTTTACTATACAGCAAGTGTTAAAAAAAAATTATAGTGAGTTTTGATATCTACAATTTATATTTGAAGACTTTTCTTCTCAACTCTACATAAAGAGAAATATTGGCTAGTAAGTAATCACATGTCACCATTTTCGGGAGTCTTTTAGGAATAACTATTTTTTATGACACATATAAAAAAAAATTCAAATAAAAGTTTAAAAAAATAATTTTGTTTAGCAAATGAAAAAAACCATTTTAAAATCGGACAAATATTAACCGAAATATTAAGTCCAATACAAAATCCAAGATGGCGGCGAACCTAGAGGGAAAAAATGAGTGTCTATAATCTAGATTCAATAATAAAAGTGTGCTATTTAATGGCTTTTGTTAACTGAAAAATGTATTTTGTATATTCAATATATTCCTATAAATTTTGTAATTAATAATATAGCTTTTTTTGCGAGTCAACTTAAATCTTTAATTAGAATTTTTTCGGTTCTTGTGTGTAGTTAAACCCAAAAAAAAAAGTTTTTGTTCAGGAAACACAACACATCTTATAACCAATTTTCAAATTTTCCACATATACTGGCGTCATCTAATGCCGCGTTCTTATATTCAATCTGTGTGCCTTGTGCGCATTAGATGACAAATATTTATTCATCGAGCGAGCAAACTGAGCTACTCTTTTTTCCCCAAGCTTGTGGAGCGAGCACATCGAGCTTATGAAATTCTAACCTTACATTGTATGATCGCGTGCTGTTTGTTATCTTTCGACTTCGTTTCTTCGTACACCAACTTTCTGAATTCACGAAAAGTATTAGTAGTCTTTCATTTTTGCCTTTGGAAAAAAAACAAGAGATTTTTTCCACACGCTTAGCTCCTAGAGCGAATAAAGGAACGCGGTAGCTTCGATGTGTAGGAAATTTTAGTTTATTTTTTACTTAAAAGTGAATTTGAATCCTAAAAACAGTTAGTTTAGTAAAACAGATTAACCGCACATCAAAAATTACAAACTTTTGCACAGCGGAGGCTTCTGGTATTCCCCACAGACCATTCGCGGGGTTTTCCAAAAAAATATATATGTCTTGTTTTTATTTAGTTTTTTAAAATAATCGATAATTTTTACCGCGAATTAAACATTTTAGGATACGTAAAATTATGTAAAAAAAAGATAATGCTTTAAAATTTCACCGTACAAAATTTGATACAAACTTGATCAACAGTTTTTTTAGAATAACTAATTAGAAGAAGCGCATTTTTTATTCAAATTCACTCTTAAAATAGTTTCCGTAATTTAATTTTTATAATCTTGACGAATATAATGGAAAATATTGTCCAGGAAGCGGAAAAATAAATGCTTTTTTAATCGCGTTGTGAGTTTATTATTTTATCATGTTTTTGAAATTACTTTCTTTTGCGTAAAAACATATTTGCAAATCGCATTCGATACGCAAATAAAACAAAATAAATAAAATAAATGGCGACCGACCGAAATTTGCACAGAAAAAGGACTGCGATAGTATCAATAGGACTTCCTATCCATATTCCTGAATGGTAAGTAGAATTATCTTAAACACACTGCCTTTATATCAATAACAGGCGCCATTGAATCAATAATTAGCTTTCAATGACTTGTTGTTATTGATTTAAAGGTAATGTCATTAAGACAATTCTTAATGGCCACTGAAAAAAATCCGTGGAGGATCACGAAAATCTCGAAGTGCGATTTTTAGATGATTACATTACTTCCCTTAACGAGGGAAGTAAAAAGTATATTCTGGTATTTAAGTATAGCCCTATGTTTAAAAAACATACTTAATGTAAGAATACTATTCTTCTATAAACATTATTTAATACTTCGAAAAATTATTTGTTTATTCTGAAATTTAAAGAATTTAAGAAAGTTTTTAAATTAGTTAAATTAAAAAAATATTACCAAATCTTAAGTTAAAAAATAATTAACAACAACGTAACAATTATTAGTTTAAATGGTCTCTTTATATTCCCCTAAGTATTACTTGGATTGACTTTAAATATCCATCCAAGTAGTGGTGTATACTTGTTTCAACGACTCAGGAATATTGAGGACTATCATTATGTTTAGATCAACATGTATCCTCGTGGTACAGGGTAATTCACAATATTTTGAACCCCTGGTTAGCGGCTTTATTATTGATGATAGAAAATAAGTTTAAATACAAAAATTCATAGTTTTTTAAAAGCCTTCTAACCCACATGACAGATGTTGTCAAATTTCATAACATATGTCAAAATTTGACATCAACTTTCTTATGTTTAATGGAACACCCTGTATATTTTATATATTTATATAAGTTCGATATATTTTTTCTTACTTATTCTAAAAATATATTGAACAAATTTAGTAAAACGTTGGTACAAGGGCAATTGTGCCAAGGAAAAATAGTTTAGGTGGTTCCTTGTTCAATAACCGTTCAAGACAAAAGTAACATACGGTATATTTTCTGAATCAGGAGAAAAGATCTATCGAAGTTTTACAAAATATACAGGGTGTTCCATTTAATATAAGAAAGTTGACATCAAATTTTGACATATGGAATGACATTTGACATCATCTGTCATGCGGGTTAGAAGGCTTTTAAAAAACTTAAAAACTTTTATATTAAATTTTTTTTTAACATCAATAATAAAGGCGCTAACCAGGGGTTCAGAATATAGTGAATCGCCCTGTACATAAACTAAGTTTAGGCTCCAGTTGGTCGGTCCTACTTCTCGATGCCTAATGTTGCTTTTCAACCATTAAACAAAATTTTTTCTTTTAAGATGTTTTTACCTAACTAAGTGCCGTTTCACATGGAACGTATGGTCAGCGCGTATCGTCAGAACTGACGGTCAGATTCATACGTGCTGACGGCCCGCGTTGCCCATACGTTCCCTGTGAAACAGCATTCTGATACCGCATGGCAGGACATTTTTTTTTAATTTTGAAACGATCACCAAGCTCGAAAATATTATTCTAATATTAAACTTATATACTACGTTTTCACGTGGGACTGAATACGTTTTCAATACGATTCACTTTCAAACCTTCCATAAAAACGCGGCCAATCGAACTTTTTTTTGTTGGTCCTACCCCCTGCCTTAGTTCAATACGGGATCCAACTGCATGAAAATGGGTATTATATCGAACTGACTGACGACACCAACAATAAGCTGTTAGCACTTCTAATATTCCTGCAAAAGGTAGGTATATACCTTTATTTTAATCATTGGCGTACTGTGGCGACTCGTCAGATAAGGCAAGTGAGGCCCGCGCCTAATCAACTTTTTTGGAAAAACTCTTTAGTTTAAATGTATCTATAATTTTTTGGTTTTGGCTTACGAAGAAACGCCTTCCTTAACATTTTCCTTTGACTTTTATATTAGGGTGTTATTTCCTTTATTTGTTTTCTTATTCTACCTTTGCTTTACGAATATTTTGTGTGTTTGATGAAAAAAATATTTAAAACAATTTGAAGAATAGTTTTTTTTTTCTGGTGTCTCATCAGTTTTACAAGTCACAGGCCGCCACTGGTGGCGTATCCAGAAATCGACTCTGAGGGGGTTTCATCATTTAATAAAAATCAACTATCTACCTTTTTTAAAAAAATTAGGTGCCCATTGCTTGAGCTCTTGAACTGAAGAGAGGGGGAGGGGCGGTGTTGAGTTAGTGTATATTAAACAAAAATACTTAAAAGCAAGTCTCATCTAGTCTCATTTGCAGAGATTTTTGAAAATTGACCCTTAAATGCCCCACAGGCAAAATTTTTTTTAAAAATTACACTAAAATTCTATTTTTTACGAGTTTCAAATTTTGGTGCTAAAAATTGCTTAAAATTAAACGAAATTGTAACAAACCATTGGTATACTTTTGCTCTCTTAGGTTTTTTGTAAAATATTTTTGAAAAAGTAGATTGGGTTAGACGCCACGAAGGGGTGGGTTGCGGTGGTATATATAGATTTATTGTTAAATTATAAATAAAAATAAATATATACGTTTTGAATGCTGGTGATGAAAATTTTTAAAATTTAATACATGACACAAAAAATTGCGGGAGCATGACATTAGAATAAAGTAAAAATATAACGAATAATTTATTGTAGATTGGGTTGGACCTCCTGGGGGGAGGGTTAACCTCCAACCCCCCCTTGGCTACGCCACTGTTTTAATTATATTATTGGCTTTAAAAATGGAAACAAAGAAGTAAAATTGGCAAAAACTAACCTTAAAATACATCAGACAAATGTCAAAAGGTCAAATCGTGTTCAAAACGTGTCCAAATCGCTTAATCAAATTAAATTAATTAAAAACGTAGTAATAGTATAAAACATGCAGCACATGTATTGTTGTTTGAAAACTTACATTTACTGCATTACTGCGAAGTTTGCAAGTCAAGTTCAATGGTCTTGATTTTTTCTATTATTAAGCGTTTATCAGACAACATAAATAAAGTAAAATCATGTAAATATTTGTTACAAAGAAGGTTGTTAACATGTACAGTGTTTTCCACCCGAAGTTTAAACAGCTTTAATTGACGTCAAGTGTCAGCGAAAATTTTCTCCCTAAAAAGACAGTTGGGTAAAGTTGGGCCAGAACTGCATAGTTTTCTTTAATTTTACTTTTATCATGTGTGTGGATAATATTGTTATTAAAGCAGCGGTAGCGTAGCCAGGGGGGGGGTTAACCCCCCCTAGGAGGTCCAACCGAATCTACAATAAATTACTCCGGTTTGTGACTTATGTTTGGTGTGATGTCTTAAATTTTAAAAATTTTGCCAGTGGTGCTATATATAACGTCATCAATTCTAAGATATTTTTAGGACCAGCATTCAAAACGTGTAACATTATCAGTATAATTTTTCTTAAAATTTTCATCTGCAGCTATGATTTATAACAAATTTTTTTGGTTTCTAGTAACAAATCTATATACAGGGTGTTCCAAATTTCTCCGGAACTACCCGGAATTTGTAAACTTTTTTTTTAGTTTTGAGCAAAGCATAAAATTGAGCAACTTTGCCCTAATTTAAACCTTTTCGTATCTCCTACCGTTTAGGAGATCCCCATGGTGAGCATCGAATTTGAAACACCCTGTATACCACCACCCCTTCTCGGCATCTAACCCAATCTACTTTTTCAACAATATTTTACAAAAAACCTAAGAGTTCAAATTTTTTTTTGTTTTATTGTAAAAATTTTCACCTCCGGCGCTATACCAAAAAATTTGTTACAATTTTGTTTAATTTTAAGCAATTTTGTCGTCAACAACATTTGAAACGCGTAAAAAAAAGCATTTTAGTGTAGTTTTTTGAAAATTTTTGCATGCGGCGCATTTTTAAAAAAATCTACAAATGAGACTAGATGAGACCTGCTTTTTAAAATAAGCATTTTTGCTTTGTATACACTAACTTAATACCTATTAAACCGCCCCTCTCCCCTCCCTCCAGTTTAAGAGCTCAAGCAATAGGCACCTACCTAATTTTTAAAAATTTGCCATAGGTGGGTAGGTGATTTTTATTAATTGATGAAACCCTCCCCAAGAGACGATTTCTGGCTACGCCACTGATTTTAGGAATAAAAGCATCACTTTCACGAATGCATCAATTCAAAATGTTTGTCCACATTCCCAGCCTTGTCCAGCCAAAAATATCGATATACGGGCCTCCTAAAGCGCTTTTATACAATGAGCTTCAGGCTACTGCGAACATAGGGAGAATCAAGCCCAATTTACTCTCCGTGCCGTACGACCGAGGTGGTTCGAAGCACGCTGCAGTGTTATCTTTTGGAAATTTATTTTGTTTTTATTATTTTGTTTTATTTCTGCCTTGCTCGAGAAACAGATTGGTAAGTTCTTAAGTGAAATAATACATTTTTAAAACTAAAAATGATGTCTACGAAGTTATCGAAAAAGTGAAGATGGTCAAATTGTACTGTCAAGGCAGACCATTGAGACTTATTCAAGAACTTTTTTTGGAGAATTTTGTAAATCGCTCAGAACCTAGTTTATCAACGATTTATAGGTTTGTGCAGAATTTTGAAGTTTGGTTGTGTAGCGCCAAGAAACCATAAAAAACCCACTGAGGAAAATCGAAAGTTAACTAGCCACCAAATTGCCGAAGCAGTTGATACGTCTTCAGCCACTGTCTTACGTGTTCTCAAAAAGAATGGTTATCATTCTTACAAAGTGCATCAAATTTTTCCGGAGGACAACTATCGTCGTATGGAATTTTGCGAAACAATGATGGAAAGGGCTAATCGTGATGAAAACTTTCTGATATCTATTCGTTTCACAGATGAAAGCACTTTTCCATTATTGAATCGTCATAACCCAACACACGTTCGATATTGGTCGAGGGAAAATTTGCATTTGTATTTTGACGTAAGAACACAGTATCGGTGTAGGGGAACACGTAATTGGACAATTTTTTTTAACGGCAATTTGAATGGTCCTAGATACTTGGATCTACTGCAGCAGCATATTATTCCAATTGCTAGGCAGTTGTTAGGTTGTCCCGCTCACAATGTTGGCCTTGTTAGGGAATATCTTGATAATGTATTTCCTAATTGGGTTATAAGTACATGGGGAACTATTTTATGGCCAGCTCGATCACCCGATCTTGCTCCTAATGACTTTTATTTGTGGAGTTATATCAAAAATAAAGTTTACGAGCATGAAAGGGCTAATAATTCAAACTATCACTCGTAACATGCTTGGAAACGTTAGAAGGGGTTTTTATAATCGGCTCGGATATTGTCTAGCCGAGCAAGGAGGACTTTTCGAACATTTGCTCTGATTTTTTTTTTTGACTGGGAGAATCTTTTTGTTTTTTAGAATGTATTATTTTATTTTGTTTCTCCTTATTATTTTCATTGTAACACGTTGTCAGCGATAAATCTGAGCAGTTGACAGTAAAACGGTCTTATTGATCAGTGACAAAAAATAAGAAAATTACGTTATAAAAATTTGCGTATTTATTGACCAAATTCCGGTTTCATTGACTACGCTCCACACAGCACCGTGGTTAGAGGCGTACTAAATACTAAACGCAAGTCACGCAAGTGGTGATCGCAAGCCTGAGTATTAGTTGCTTCACTGATAGGTGTGCGGTGTCCCTGCATGTACGTACACTGGCAAATTGGACTTCTTCCGGCCTATGTTCGCAGTAGGCTGAAGCGGTCTGTATAAGGACGGTTTGAAAATGCTGTCGTATAAACACCACTAAAACCGATTTAAGCACTAAATCGATTTTATTTTGAAACGACTTAAGAAAGCGGTTTTTCGCTTAAAAACCCATTTTAGGGTCGTTATACACATTTTAAAAACGATTTAGCGCATTTCTTCCAACCTAAAGAAATACTCAAACCTGGTTTTCCGAAAAATCTGTCGTTCAGGCTATAGTTTCTCCCCAGATGTTAAGTAAAAAAAAGTACAACTGGCAACGCCTTGTTCTTTAATTTTTTAATCTTTTGCCAGAGTGCACAGGGAAAACTAAACATCAGAATTATCTGAAATTTTGCAGGGGTGATCAGTTTTAAACGCTTAACAAAAATATCTGAAGCATTTTTCAAAATTCTCAATTATTTTTTCTTCAAAATAAAAGCTCTGGTGCTGTCATCTATCCTCAAAATAATTGCGGTTTAGAACAAACCAGATTTACAAAAAAATAGAGAAAATAAAAACAAAGTTTCCTTTTTTGTAAAAGCCTGTGCACTCCGTAGAAAAAAACCGATCAATCAATCACACTTCATTGAATTTGGGAGACACACGCAGTTCAAGTGTTGGCCGATAGACCGTAGAATTTATACGATTCCATGGTAACTGCAGGTGTTTTGTCAAGAAACTTTAAATCGGGCCGCGGTGGGACAGAAGAGTATTTTTACGTTTTATGACAGAAAACCACTCGAGGTTATGTTTATCTTTCAAAAATGTGTTTTCAAAAACATTGTTCTAAAACAAATATGAAACCACTCCGCGTGTGCGGTCGCCCGCCGAAAAAGGCCTAGCGCTGCGCGAGCATTACCCCGAGTCTATCAAAGAACCAAGAGGACTTTACTGGCTCCCTGGGATTACTAGGAATTCGCATAGAAACATTCTGTGCCCATAACCCTACATGCACATAACTTTTTTTTTTATTTTGTATTTTTAATTGTACTAGTGAAATCTTGGAGGGCAAAGTACAACAAAACAAGTCAGTAAAGCCTCATTTAGAGGTTGGAAAGACTCTTGCTAGTCGTTGACGCACCTGCTTAAAATAGAATACGATTATTTCGTCTAGCGCCAGTAGCCGATTTTTAAATCTGCATACTTTTAAGTTAACCTGTTTGCGGTATCAGCTAGCGGGAGTATTTCCAATTCAATTATAAAAGCACCTGTAAATGCATCTTTAAACATTACACCCAGTTACTTTAATATACGTAATTGGGTTGCGATTTTTAGCAGGTACTCTGCAATAAATGGTTTTTTTTATTTTAGTATTTTACTTCGTTTTTTAGCAGCGCAGAACGCGAAAAGTCAAAATAAGTAACCTAACCCCAAATTTTTGACCCGGTGCTAAAAAATCTCTGGTGTCCCACTGTGGATAAACATAATTCAATGACGTAAAATTTTGCAAAAAAATCAGGTCGACATAGTTAAATTGATTTCCCGTACAGTGTTGCTAAAAACAATTCCCCAAATTGTAACTACGACAACTAAGTTGTTTTATTTGTTTTTTCTTTAAACTGACATATTTAATAACATTTATTGAAGGACGTATAAAACCCTCGGAGAAAGCGATTTTATTTAAAAGATTCCTTACATAAAATCGCTTTTAGGTGCGTATAAACGTAGTAAGTGTCAAAAGGTGGCAACCATGAAAAATAAAACGAATGCGTGCCAAACTAAGTTTGCCGGTGGCACAATTATTGTAAGGTATTATAGTAGTACATTATATACCTAGGCACTAAAGTGGTAAATTTTATCCCTCCGGTCTGGCTACAATTCGCTAAGGGATAAAAAAACACTTTAGTCACATGGTATATATACTATTTTTTGCACTTTTGGGTACCGTTTTTATTAAAGCGAAGCTACATCAGGTACCATATGAACTGCAATCACTGAAGATTGCAGCACTGAACATACCCAATCGGCAATCTTTCAAACTCCAATAGAGCAGCGAAGCGAAATCGCCTCAGATTCGGGACCATTAGTCCATTTAGTTGGCTGTAGTGGGGCCATTGTAAATATTAATGTGACGCACAATAATATGAAATAGTTTAAGAATTTATAGGTTATGTTACAAATAAATATAAATGTTCCTAAAATGCGTTTTTACCAAACCTTCATTCGTTCTGACAAATTAATTTATATAGTCTGATAATAAGGAGCGAGACTGGGGACTAAAATATTTTAATCCCGTGGATAAAAAGTACAATTTTAGTCCCTGAAATGAGGGAGTAAAATACGATTTTAGTCTCTGAATTGCAAAAAATAATTTTATTTTCACGAGTCTTCCATGGCCAAAATGTAAATAAATAATCTTTCCGCTAAAATTTCTGTCAGAAAAAGCCTAAACTAAAAACTTCAAATGTGACAAAAACAACAATCTAGGGCGTGTTGGACTGTTGTTTGTCTGTATACACGATAACTCAAGAACGCCTCAACCGATTTTAACGAAATTTGGTACATAAATCCTCTATCGGCTGACCATGAACTGATTAACTTTTGGGTAGTGTGGTGGGGGGTTGAAAGGGGGAAAAGGGGGATAAAATATTTTAAAAAATTGTAACTTTGGAACAAAAGCAAGTAGCGATATACGGTTTTAGATTTAAGTTTCCATGAAAATGGACTACAAATTTTGTTGTTTGTTTTTGTCCAAATTCGTGGGAGTTTTAGTTTCCGAGTTATTTAAAAAAACGTTAAAATATATAACAAAAATCGTAACTTTAGAAGTAAAGCAGCTATTGATATGCGGTTTTCAGATTTTGGTTTTCGTAAATATAACCCAAAAATTTTGTTATCAGGTGCAAATCTTTCAAAGCTACAATTTTCGAAATATTTTTATTTCACCCTAAAATAATTAATTGTATGTTGGACTATCCGTGCTTTCTAGCACCAATTTTTTTGTTCTGCAACTGCCTTTGCACAGGACAAGAGGTCAAAGACCAGCAAACGCTGGGTAAATTTTTAAAAAGAAACGGTTTATCGTTTTATCAAAAAACAAATGGTGTGACAAATAATTACGCTTTATGTGCAGAATGGTTAAAAAAATGAGCCCTTACTTCAGCACTGCTTTCCTTTTTCTCGGCTTCCATCTGCCCAAAATAAACTTGAACAAAAAAACTTTTTAAAGAAGTTAGAGGTTTATTAAAATTTAAATATTTTTTCTGATTAAAACTTTGTTGCCCAAGTTTCTAATAAATTAAATTCTAATGGAAAAGTAAAAAAACAAATCCGTCCCGCTTTTACTTTATTTATTTTCCCCTTGATAATAAAGGATCGGCCGAAAATACCTACAGACTACGCAAAAAAAACAAAAAAAAACATTATATATAAAAAAGCTGTCTGAGATCTAAACATAGAATAAAAATATTATTATTATTACTTGTAGATTGGTTTAGCGATCCTATTTTTAATTTTTTTTGGAGGTCTAGGTTTATGGGTTGAGGGATCTTGTTAATGAAACGTCCTTTTTTTGAAATGCCAACGTTTCGCAAAATTTATTTGCTTCTTCAGGGCTATTCAAGACGGCCGTTCCTTGGGTAAAGAGGCATTATTTTTGTAGAAGTACCGTAAAATTTTTGTTAAAACTTAAAAAAAAATATAAACAAACACATTAAAATAATATTACTACGACGAGTACTTCGTTTGTATTTAATTTTTACACACTTTTTGTTAAAACAATATTACTACGGCGAGTATTTCGTTTGTACTTAATTTCTACACACTACAGTGTAAAAATTAAATACGAACGAAGTACTCGCCGTAGTTGGAGGTTTATTAAAATTTAAATATTTTTTCTGATTTAAACTTTGTTGCCCAAGTTTCTGATAAATTAAATTCTAATGCAAAAGTAAAAAAACAAATTCGTCCCGCTTTTATTTTATTTATTTTCCCCTTGATAATAAAGGATCGGCCGAAAATACCTACAGACTACAAAAAAATACAAAAAAAAAACATTATATATAACACAGTTGGTCTAGAGAGGGGTTTTAAGAAAAAAAATATATAATCTTTAAAACATACACTTTTGTTTTTGATCCATTGCCAACTACTATTTACCGTAAAAAGTAAAATCCTCTATGTAGCACTTTTCTGGGGGGCTATTTTTGGAAAATATTCTGGGAACCTTAAATAGCAACCCCCTATTTTGACTTCATATTTGAATTCTCGCTGAAATTCTCTTTCGAATGGTACCCCATATCATAAGGTTTGCTTTACTAATTTTCGAAATATTGACCTTCAAAATGTCAAAAATTCAATTTTCAAAGGCCCATATCTTAGAAACTAAACAAAATATCTCTATTGTGTTTATTATCGATTTTAGGGTTTTTTTACGAGGAAATAAAAAATGACAACAGTTTGACAATCTGACCTTCTACTTCATATTTTTGGAATAATATCGTCAAAATCACTGAAAATCAATAAACTGTAAATAGGAATGTGCACACGTCAAACTATTGTCATTTTTTATTTGCTTTTATAAAACCCTCAAAATCAATCAAATCATCAAATCAATAATCATAAATCAATAATCAATCAAAAATAATAAACACACTAGAGATATTTTGTTTAGTTTCTAAGATATGGGCCTTCGAAAATTGAATTTTTTGACATTTTGAAAGCCAATATCTCGAAAATTAGTAAAGCAAACCTTATGATATGGGGTACCATTCGAAAGAGAATTTCAGCGAGAATTCAAATAAGAAGTGAAAATAGGGAGTTACTGTTTAAGGTTTTTAGAATATTTTCCAAAAATAGCCCCCCAGAAAAGGGCTACATAGGTGATTTTACTTTTTACGTAAATAGAAGTTGGCGATGGATCAAAAACAAAAATCTATGTTTTAAAGATTATATTTTTTTTTTCTTAAAACCCCTCTGTAGACCAACTGTGATAAAAAAATCTGTCTGAGAGCTAAACACAGAATAAAAATATTATTATTATTATTATATTACCATTTTATATTTTTTTCCTTTGAAATTATTATTAGATACTTTAATGCGTTTAGTGGAATTTGCCGGATCGGACGTTTCTGTCTGCCGTTTGCATTGTCAATCTATTAATTTCTATACTTCCTTCGAAAAAACTCGCTACGTTTTGTTCCATATCACTGGATTAGCAACATAAACAGCATAAACAGCAAAATAAAGTAAACGTTTAATCCGGGGAGGCTAAAATTTTTATATGTTGTTGGAGTGGGAAAGTAAGATCACCAAATTGCCAGATAGACGCAGAACAGATCAGCTCTTAGACCTCAATAGGAATAGCCTGAGAATAATCACGGGACTATACACGGGGCAGTGCCGACTGAACAAGCACAAGAACAGACAGGGAGTAAACAACACACCGGGGTGTAGGTTCTGTTGCGTTGCAAAGGACAAGAATAAGGATACTTAGCGCAGTCTTAACTGAGCCTCAAGACTGGAAAACAGTCTCACCGAACAGACTGATCTCTTTTGTTAGGGAGATTGGGCTGGGTGACATCTAAGTAGGGATGAGCCACAATAGACCATCAAGCAGGTCTCAGTGGAGGGGCGTGAGCATACCACTCATAATAAACCTAACCTAACCTAAGATCACCAAATTTGTGTTTCCCCCACTCCTCGGGAACCATCTGCCATTTTGAAAAAACTTTGTAACCGACTTTTCTCCATTTCTATTGGTCGGAGGCGAAAAAGTCTGAGAGCAAAAATATTCAGCATAAAATTCTCAACATTTTTGTCCAAGTGCTCAACTTTCTATAGTTAGTTTCCAAAAAGTTAGACGGCGCCGAAGTTACATAAAATCAGTTTTAACGTATTTTGACCAGCAAAAAGAGATTAAAAAAAAAACTTTAAATGAAAAAGTTGTAGATCTCGGAAAAATCCTATGAAAACATGTATATATTTTATAATTAATTAAATAGTCTCTGAGCTACAACGACTGAAATTCGGTAAAATTCTTTGAGAACCGCTTTCTGGGCATGCATGAAGTCGCGTGTTGTGGATGATATATTATTATTTCTAGTAAGAGTAGTAAAAATGACGTATCAAATTAAAGCTTGTGACGTGCGCTACACAAGTGACCCCGTCTGTCGGCATGAAAATTGCCGAAAGTATCTGACAGATATTTAGTCGTTAAACTGATTTTTTGTAACTTTTTAAAAACTAACTACAGAGAGTTGAACCTGTGACAAAAAATATAGATAATTTTATGCCAAAGATTTTTGTTTCTGCACTTTTTTGCCTCCGACTAACAGAAATGGACAAAATCGGTTCAAAAGTTTTTCAAAATGGCGGATAGTTTCCGAGGAGTAGGAGAAACAGAAACTTGTGAATTTTAAATTTCAGACCCCCCCCCCCCCAAAGAATATACAAAAAACTCAGCCTGTCCGGTTTTCTTTCGACTTGATACCCCTCCCCCACCTGCAACACCTTATAAAATTTTTGCAACCCCTTCCCCCTCCCTTTTGCCACCTAATAATACTTCTACTTACCCGTCCAACCACTCGACTATCGGTGCCGAATAAATGTCAGTCTGTCAGATATTTAAACTAACTACATAGACAGCAGTTTGACGACTGGAAATGGTAAAGGGGCTTCTAATAAACGTTTTTAAAAAAAATGCGTGAGTGGGGCTCTTGCGGGGTGGATTTGGTGGGGAGAAAGGGGGAGAAAAATGGTATTATTGCAATTTCCGGCAAAACTGAACGTCATATAAAAAAAACTTCAATACAAAAGTTGTAGATAAATTTTGTAAATGTCACTTTTTAACATAACCTCAAAAGTTTAGAGAAAAATGCAAAAAATCGTAATATTTTTATTTTTTCTTTTTTTATTTTTCATTTCCCCAAAATAATTGCATTTTTACAAAACTTGGTGAAAATGTACCTGTCTGTGTCCTTAATGTCCACAATTTTTTTTAGATAAAAAGGTTAAAAAATTTTTGAGATATTAATTTTTTTCGGTCGAAATCACTTTTTTTTCAATCAAAAATTCTACTCAGGAAAATTCTCATAGTATTTTTCGACGTTGCTCATTTTTTTTGCTTTGACATATACTTTTTCGTGGGATAATAAAAAATTATAGTAACAATTAAAAAACATGGTCAGAAATGAAAAAAAACAAATAATGGCTTTTGCAACAAGGAATTTTTCGAAGTTTGAGACAATGATGTGTTTGAAATTAACTCTGTGTTTCGGACTTCCATTGTCTATATTTTATTATACACGACGTTTCGATCAGTACAATCTCTGATCGAAATAAAATATAGACAATGGAAGTCCGAAACACAGAGTTCATTTCAAGGAATTTTTCATTTCATTGTTGATAATTTCTTTCAATTTTAAAAAAAATTAACAACCGATTACGTAAGTAGACGGTATTTCATTTACTACGTTTATACGCGCCTAAAACCGGTTTTATATAAGAACGGTTTTAAATAAAGTCGCTTTCTTCTTCATTAAAATCGTTTTCTAACAGATGATCGATGTACTGTCAATCCTCTTACCTTACAGTTTATCAAAAATTAAAACATATATATTGTTATATTAAAAAAATTTTACATTGCATTTTTTTTAACCGCAAATAAAACAACTATGTGAACAATTTTTTTTCCGGTTTAAAATAAAATTGATTTACTATTTAAAATTGTTCTAATGATATGCCTCACACAAACATTTTCAAACCGTCATTTGTTTAAAACTTTATTTTTGTGCAGTATTGCTACAAACATCTTATTTCGATTAATAAAGTGTCATACATAAACAAAAAGTTGTTTGTCCTAGAATCGATTGGTGCACTTATTTTTTATTTTAACAATTAAAATATATTATTTAAAATTATTTTTTTTTACCTTCTAAATAAAACAAAAAAACAAAATTATGATTGTTTTCCACAAACCAAAACTACACTTTTTTGCACTCGACGCGCGTTTCGCTAACAACGTTAGCATCATCAGGAGACGATAAACAATGAACTTTTATATGCATTCATATGCATATAAAAGTATGGAAATCATTAAATCCAGAAATAGTTTAAATAAAGATAGAGGACCCATCCCGTTTAGTACACTTTATTCTTTGGTTGAGGGGAGATAGGATTAAAAATCGTGATCAATCACAAATTATTAGTCTTATCTCCGCCCACTAAAGGATTGTATATAAGATAGAGCGTAGATTAATTTAGTTCATTGTTTATCGTCTCCTAATGATGCTAACGTTGTTAGCGAAACGCGCGTCGAGTGCAAAAAAGTGTAGTTTTGGTTTGTGGAAAACAATCATAATTTTGTTTTAGTGCAACCAAAGGTTCCAAATTCCCAACATACCTTCTAAATAAATTTGGATAAAATGGATATTTATATTACTGGCTCACAAAAAATCGTTAGGTAATCTATTAGAGAGTTTATGAAGCCGGAATTGCAAAATCGATTGTCGTTTTCAATATTTATTTTTTTTAAAATTTTAACGAGAATTTTTTGACATTATTAATTTTTTTTTGTTTTGACATATACTTTTTGGTGAGATAATAAAAAATTATAGTTACAATTAAAAAACATGCATTACGAACATTTAATTTTTCAGTAATTGTTTATAATTTATTTAAATTTAAAAAGAATCATTACACCATTCAGTTGTACGGAAAAAATGCAAAAAAAATTTTTTATCATTTTAGTAAATATGTATTTTTTTATCTAAACTGCTTTCCTTAAAAAAACTTTTTTATTACCTTTTTTTGTAAACTCTGTTTAAATCAATGAGAGGCGTATTTTCTCTATTTCTATCGAAATAATTGTTGGACGGAAATAGCTCAAAATTTTAGCTTCTTGTTGGAAATTAAAAATAAATTAATTAAAAATTATTTCTTTAATTAATTTAAGTAATTAATTAAAAATTCCAGCTTAATAAGCTCTAATAGATTATCTTGCGATTTTTCGTGAGCCAGTAATATAAATATACATTGTAAAAATTTAGAAAAATATACTATTTTTGAAAACATAAAAATTACAATTTAAATTCAAATTTAACTATAAGGTAAATAATGCACCAATAGATTCCACGACAAACAATTTTTTTATGTATCACACTTTACTAATCGAAATAAGATATTAATAGCAATACTGTAAAAAAATAAAGTTTTAGGTCAAACAATTACTTTGTTTATACGGTACTCTTAAAGCGCTTTTAAACAAAGGACGATTTAAAAATGCTTGGCCTAAACATACCATTAGAACAATTTTAAATACTAAATCAATTTTATTTTAAACCGGAAAAAAATCGTTAATTAAAACATTATTAATTTATGAGAAACTGTAAGGTAAGAGGATTGACAGTACATCGATCAGCTGTTAGAAAACGATTTTAATGAAGGAGAAAGCGACTTTATTTAAAATCTTTCTTATATAAAACCGGTTTTACGCGCGTATAAACGTAGTAAATTAAATACCGTCTCCTTTGTATTTTTTCCGTATAAATAGATGTTGTAATCGGTTGTAGATTTTTTTTTAATTGAAGAAAATTATCAACAATTGCTGAAAAATTCATTGTTGAAAAAGCCATTATTTGTTTTTTTGCAATTCTGAGCATGTTTTTTAATTGTTTTTATTATCCTACCAAAAAGTATATGTCAAAACAAAAAAAATGAACAACGTGAAAAAATACTACGAGAATTTTCCTGAGAGGAATTTTTCATTGAAAAAAAAGTGATTTGGACAGAAAAAATTCATATCTTAAAAAATGTTAAACTTTTTTAACTAAAAAAAATTGTAGGCATTAAAGACACAGAGGGGTATATTTTGGCAAAGTTTCATGAAAATACAATTATTTTTGCGGAAATGAAAAATAAGAAACGAAAAAATAAAAATATTACGATTTTTCGCATTTTTCTCGAAGATTTTGAGGTTATGTGAAAAAGTGACATTTACAAAAGTTGTGGAACTTTGCACCGTCTACAATTTTTGTATTGCTGTTTTTAGTCTATGTTTAGTTTTGCCGGAAAGTACAATAATACCATTTTTCTCCCCCTTTTCCCCCACCAAATCCACCCCGCAAAAGTACCACTCACGAATTTTTTAAAACGTTTATCAAAAGCCCCTTTATCATTTCATCAAACTGCTGTTAAAAATTTTTTTGTCTTTTATTTTAATTTGGTTGGACTAACAGAAAGTTAAGCACTCAAACAAAAATGTTGCAAATTTTTTTCCAAATATTTTCGTTCTCAGACCTTTTCGCCTCCGACCAATAGAAATGGAGAAAAGTCGGTTACAAAGGTTTTTCAAAATGGCGGATGGTTCCCGAGGACTGGGGGAAACACAAACTTGGGAGGTTTACTTTCAGACCCCCGAAAGAACATACCAAAAACTCAGCTTCCCCGGATTTTTTACGACCTCAGACGACAATTTTATTGTACTAGTAAGATTCGTGACTGATGAAAAAGCTCAGCGCTAGACCGATTGTACAGGGTGTCTGTTTATAACTGGAACACTCAATATCTTTTTTATTATTGAAAATAAAGGGTAGGTCTAAATTCAAAAATTTCTTGGCAAATTGCAAGCAACTTAAGCGTTATAACAGTTTTTTTTTGTTGCCCTTGGTATACAGTGTGTGGCAATAAAGACAATTTTTTTAAATAAAACTCCCTGTATATTTTTGCATTTTTGAATTTTGTAAAAACTTAACTTAAACAAAAGCTCGTGCAAAAGATCTAAAATTTTTTGCGTGAACATTTTTGTGAGCTTTTCTTTGAACATTTTGTTCGGGTAAATTTTTGAGCAAATTATTGCTATCTATTTTTGAAACATATTTTTAAAGATGAGAATAAATAAAATTTCACATCAGTGATCAGTGATCTCAATTCTTTAAAAAAATGGAACACCAACTTTTATTTAAAATTTTTGTGAAAAAAAGCCGACGGCAAGCGAAAAATTATTATTGGCTCTACTATCAGCTTTACTTATAATATTTTTTTCTTAGGGTTTTTCCCGGATTTTTTTGCCCGGGGTTTTTTTTGGGATTTTCTTGCGAATTTTTTTTATTTCCAAGGGTTTTTTCCTAAAGTCAAAACAAACCCAGGAAAATTTTTCTTTTCCAAAAAAATTTAGAGTTTTTCAAATATCGGCAAAAAACTCAAAAATTGCATTTTAAGCGGTAATCCGCGCCTCACGACTATGAGGAGTAGTGGGGAGGGGGATTTTTTTTAATCTTATTTTTGTAACTTTACTTTACCTTAACATTTTATTGTTGTTTTTTAATTCCTCACACCAGATTTATCTAGCTAGTTTAAGGTCCCAAGGGTTGCTTTTAAAAAAGCAAAAGGTTCATGAAAATGCTGAAGATATAGATATTTACTGTCAATTTAATATAATAATCAAGGTCGATTACTGACACTGAACCAACAATATGCAAAGGGCAACATTGCGATTCAAAAGGGTGGCCGGCCTACTACCTGCGAAATCCAAAACGCGGGATGATAGATCAGCGAAATAGTCTACTAAATTACTGCTAAATTATATTTTTTAGACAAGGGTCGGGTTCGTAGGGTTGTAAAAGTGGGTAATAAACGGGTATTATTTAAACCGAACGTGCTTTTGTTCATATATTTGAGATTTAATAAAATGTATATAGGTTTTTTAAAGACTAAAGTAGGAAGTAAAATAAAGGGATATTCTTTTAAACGTAAATTTTGATCATTATATTTTACAGGCAACAACAATAAATAAGTGCCAATTATTATTTTTTTTATTCTCGTTTTTTTTTACAACCCCAAAAAAGTTACAAGTATACTGGCATATCCCCTATAAAAATCAGATCAATCGAAGTTGCTTATGAGGTAAAATGTGAATTTCGGCATCAAATCGTGTTTCCGTCGGAAAGCACTTGATTAAAAATACCTTATTTCAAAACTTTGTTTTTCTATTTTCAGTTAATGAATTCCGACAACAATATATATTTTGAATTTGTAAAGAAATTTTTATAGCCCCAATTCTTCAAACAAATTTTGCTCAACATTCTCTCCAAAATTTACGTGTGTTTTTTGTACAAGATTTTGCTCGAACATTTCTTTGAACATTTTGCTCAAGAGGCTCGTGTAAATGTTTGTCGGCATTTCAACATCAAAGGAAAAGTATCAAAATCAAAGTATTTTTGTAAAGGTAATTTCTTGAAAAATTCAAAAATGCAAAAATATACTGCCTATTCTATTTAAAAAATTAGCTTTATTGCCATACCCTGTATACCAGGGGGAACAAAAAAAGTGGTTATAGCGCTTAAGTTCGTTGCAATTTCATTAATAAAAAAGATACTGAGTGTTCCAGTTATAAACAAACACCGTGTACTGTGATATCTGTATTCTAGCGGAAGCCTTTGTTTTTTTTTACAGATAAGAGGAAGACACATTATTGCGCTATATTCTACGTTCACGCGTACGAACTCTCTATACATATTGTAATAAAAATCCAGACACCCACGAGCGATACTAAAAAATAAACTCTTACATAATATACGTACACATACATGAAATGAAATCTTGTTATTTTATTAGAAGCTAATTGTAATTAATTAATACTATAATAATTAGTCTATCGAATATTTTATAGGTGTGTTAAGAGTAAAGATTAATTTTTTCTGTCAGTGACCTTAGCTCAGGAAATGCTTAGCTCAGGAAATGTGGGTCATGTGATATCCATACTTTTTTGGAGTCAAATAATAACATCAGAATTGGATAAATTTTGAATTGAAGGCACTGGCACACACAACACAAAAACTAAGGCCACCGATTGAATTAGTTTTTACTAATTGAATTGAAGACATGCAAAACATTTCTCAATTTTGCTAAACTCTATTTGGTACTGGCATGGCAGTCGGGTAGTTTCTTATTTATGTTTTTTTTTATACTCTCAATAGGTGGAAAAATAATTTTATCTGATATATAGATATGGAGTCACCTTTAATGAAAATATCAAATAAAGGACGTCTACCTCCGGTGTCAGCAGAAAAGAATGCGCTGAGAAAATGCTTACAAAAGCAGTATATTTTTACTATTTTTATACAGACAAGTAGACAAAAGAGATGTGTAACAATAGAAGACAAGAATGTATTTTATTGTTGTTAATACATGCACTACAGGGGGTTATAAAGATCGTGCTAAGACTCTTATTGCCGCAAAAGGTATATAACCCTTTTCATGCCAATTAAAAAAAATATAATTCCGACTTTCCACCTCGGAAATTAGTATAATTCCGACTTGTTAACTCAGAAATTAGTATAATTCTAACTTGCCAACTCGGAAATTAGTATAATTCCAACTTGCCACCTTGGAAATTAGTATAATTCCAACTTGCCACCTCGGAAATTACTATAATTCCAACTTGCCAACTCGGAAATTAGTTTAATTTCGACTTGCCGTCACAAAAAGTACTATAATTCCGACTTGCGAAGTCGGAAGTAGTATAATTTTAAATTCACAAGTCGGAATTAGTATTATTCTGAGTGATCAAGTTGCGTAGCAGTGGCGTACGTAGAAATTGCTACTGAGGGGGGGGCTTGAGTAACAGAATAGTCTCAGATGACTATTTTATTAATGATTTTTCGGGAAAATTTAACCATTAGGAGTTGTTTTAGTGGCTCTGGGAGGAGGGGGGGGGCTTGAGCCTCTAAGCTCCCCCCCTGCGCACACCGGTGGAGTAGCATAGGTATAGCTCCAAGTAAGCAAGTCGTAATTATACTAATTCGGAGTTGACAATTCAAAACTGGTATATTTCCGGGTTGAAAAATTGATATACATCTAGGGTGTTCTAAAAAAAAAACGGACTTTTTAGATTGCCTATAACTTCCACATTAATTCCCCGAAATTTAAAATTTAAAATATAAAGTTTTTTTGAAAAAGAAAACAGATTTTATGCGCTTAACATCAGAATTGACATTTTCTTAAAATTCAAGATGGCGGACAATTTTGAAAAATAGGTAATTTTGACCACCCTGGAAAATTTTTATGTGCGCTAGATAGCCTTATTCTTTCTACGTATTTACACGTAACGTTTGTTTAAATCGGTTAAGAAATAAGAAAGTTCTGTAGTTTTACATTTGATGCCTCTTTCTGACTATAGGTCGTTTTTTAGTCGACCGGATATAGTTTTGTCAAAAATTTAAAACTTTCTGACAAGCTAAGAGTCTAACTTTTATGTGCCTAATATCAAAATGACATCTCTTTAAAATTCAGGATACCGGGCGACTCCTTGGAAAGTCTCAACATGTGTATGCGTTAAAAGAATAAATCTATTTAGTGCACATCTCAATTTTATTACAGTTGCGTACACATTTTTTTCCTAGGGGGTTAAAAATAACCATTTTTTAAATAGTCCGCCATCTTAAATTTAAGAAATGACAGTTTTGACATTAGACAGATACAATTTGGACAACAATTACCTTGTCAAAAAGCTTCAAATCTTTAAATTCCTATATTTTTTGACGAACCTGTATCCCGTCGAATAAAGTTGACTTAAGTGAGAGTCTTTTATAACACAAAGAGCATCAAATATAAAACTGCAGAACTTTCTTATTTCTTAACCGATTTCAACAAATAATACGTGTAAATACGTAGAAACAATAAGGCTATTTAGCGCACATCTCAGTTTTATTACAATGACGAACATAAAAAATTTTCAGGGAGGGTCAAAATTGCCCATTTTTCAAAACTGTCCGCCATCTTAAATTTTAAGGAAGTGTCAGTTTTTACATTAGTTGCATAAAATTTTAAGTCTTCTTTTTCAAAAAAAACGTTAAATTTCGAATTTCGGATAATTGGTGTGAAAGATAGGTAATCGAAAAGGTTTTTTTGGAACACCCTATACAGTGGCGGTCCCAGGGGAGCGGGGGGGGGGGCGATCGCACCCTCCCCCTTTTCTCCAGGAAAAAGTAGACAACAAAGATGCTGGTAGTAACCGTGAAGTCTTTAGAGAAAAAACGAGAAATTGCAGAACAATAAACAAACGCATGACGTACTTACCGCGAAAACCACGATATTGGAAATACAGAACAGTATCCTAGAGTTTTTATTTATAAACAAGTTTTAGACAAAATCATTTTGGACATAAAATCAAGGTTCAATAACGAAACTAAGTATTTTTGACCCGAACATATCCAGACCAAGTTTTATAGAACGTGAAGCCAAAATCAAGGCAAAATTAACTAATGTCCTTTCCAAATACTATAAACTGTTTGATTAATCCAAAACACAAATTCTTAAACTTTTATTGGGAGAAGTCAGCACCTGAAACAAAATTATGATTGTTTTCCACAAACCAAAACTACACTTTTTTGCACTCGACGCGCGTTTCGCTAACAACGTTAGCATCATCAGGAGACGATAAACAATGAACTAAATTAATCTACGCTCTATCTTATATACAATCCTTTAGTGGGCGGAGATAAGACTAATAATTTGTGAATCATCACGATTTTTAATCCTATCTCCCCTCAACCAAAGAATAAGTGTACTAAACGGGATGGGTCCTCTATCTTTATTTAAACTATTTCTGGATTTAATGATTTCCATACTTTCATATGCATTCAAAAGTCTTTTGTTTGGTACACTTTTTAGAAGTTTTAGGTTATCTAATGTGAATCTATGATTGTTTTCAAAAGCATGCTCGGCCACACTTGACTTTTCTGTTCTTCCGTATTTTAAGTGTGCTAAGTGTTCTTTAAAACGTGTTTGAATAGAGCGTCTCGTTTGGCCAACATATTTTTTGTCACAATCCATGCAACTAATTTCGTAAATTTCACTTTTTTCTAGAACTGTAGTTTTATCCTTGGGATTTCCTAGTAAGCTTTTTATTGTGTTACCGGATTGATATACTAATTTAAAACCGGTGTTATTAAATACTTTGTGTAATCCTATATAGACATTCTTTTCAAAAGACCTTTCGGAATTCTACCTTTTTCAGACAAAAAGATACCTGCGACTCAAAATTTGTATCAATTCCTTATAATCCTAATTATACGAAAGGATTACACAAAGTATTTAATAACACCAGTTCACAGTGAATTATTTTAACGTATGGAAATATCCGATGGCCTCCTCGATCACCAGATCTTGCGGCAAATGACTTTTTCCTATAGGTTGTTGGCACGACAAAATTTTCCAACACCCTCACTTACGGCCTACGACTATACAAGAGTTGAGGGCGAAAATTTTGGAGGCGGGCAACATCGCCCCATGCCCATCCTTTTCTGCCTAATGTGCTTTTCCGTTTGTCTGCGTCTTATACACGGCTGTTTGGCCCCCTAAGGATGTGCTTAGGAACCCTGTATATATAAATATATAAAAGCTATGCTATTATTCTAGTTTTTTTTATTGAAACCGCCCCCCCCCTTTTCAAGTGGCTGAGACCGCCACTGCCCTATATATAATTTTGACTTGACAACAGAAGAGGGATGGGGAAATTTTGTATACTAAACGCTCCGTTTAAATTACGTAAAATAACATTTCACATTAAGGCAGCCGTTTTTGAGATATCGTTAATTTTCGTTTTTTGGTCCTTGTGGTGATGAGAATTTTATATAGCTGATGACACCCTCGGAAAAAATAACAGTAATCTAACGTATCGCATATAAGTCCGCCGGGTAAAAAATTATACAACATAATTAAAATAACACCCAGTATACCCAGCCGGGCAGCTTCTCTATTGTCTGCTATGTCAACACAACATGCATATTATTATGGAAAATATGTGTCATATCGTTATTCTTGAAAATGCTTTATTCTTTTATGTAGTTTCGCATTTTTGGTGACCCACTTTCCATGTGTAATAATAACAGTTTTTTTTTCTTTTAGTTTCCAGATCTTATTACACCGTAGCGCATCTCGGCAGGTTAGCTCGTACAACCAGAATAAAGCCATTTTTTTATTTTATAAAATGAAGGGGACTAAATTTTATTCAAAAAAATAAAGTGTCTATCAACAAAACATGTAGGACATTCTTTTTTTAAATTAAATAATTTTCCGACAAAAAGAAGTACTATTTTCTGTCTGTTTGGTTTAAATTGCGTTCTTGTAGATTTTTTAATGATGCATTTGAATGCTAAACTGAATTTTATTTGTCGCTTTTAGTTTTTGAGATTTTTATGAAATGCCCCTTTTTTTATATTTTTAGCCTTTAATAGGCGGACTGGGGTCTTTTGGGACCCAACGATGTGTTTTTTGATCTACTTATGGATTTTATATTTTGAATTTTGACATTAGTCGTCCATTTTTATCATTGGGGTCCCTTAAGACCCCAGTTCGCCTTGTATGTTATAAATTACCCATTTATTTCTAGTTCAGGGAATCCCATGTCTTTTCGGTACTGCACACGTTTATTTTTAGTACGGGGAATCCCATCCATTTGTTATAAATAGTGTGTTATCCAAATCCAAACGTTTCAGTTTAGTTGTATCTGTCCTGGAGTGCGTAGCACATGCGACTAAAAAATGAGTATAAATTTGCCTACTCACTGGCCGTTGACGGATAGGGAGATGTTATATCTTCTTGAGAACGACGACCCAGCATTTGATACGTGGGTGAATGAAGATGGTGCGGGCGATTTAGAAGATGAAGATATTCTCGAAGAGGATCAATACTGATACTAACTTCTGATTCCGTCCCAACGAAGAGGATCAATCTGCGGAGGATGTGATCGAATTCGACCGTAATACTGATACTTCTGTCCCAAATAATGCTGATAATCGTAAAGGCCCAATTTTTGAAGCGAAGAATGGTACAGAATGGTCTAAGCATCCAGTGGAAACACGACCAGTCAAGCGCCAGAAGGCTAATATATTGACTAAACACTTGGGACTTACAGTAGCAATTTCTCAACAATAAAAGAAGTATTTTCACTTTTTATGTCTCCAGATATTGTTTCCAAAATAGTTGTTGAGACAAACAGAAAAGAACAAGCCATTTTTGATAAATGGAATCAAAATCATCCAGACAAAAGAAGAAAATTTACACCTGTTGATGTTTCAGAGATTGAGGCATATCTTTTGATAACACTTGGTGCTCTTCGCGCTTCTAAAGAGTCCGTAGATTCCCTTTGGTGTGAGGAGGAAGTTTATTGTCGTCCTATAATCCCAGCTACGATGTGCAGGGACTGTTTCAAAGAAATAACATCTTTTTTGAGGTTTGACAACTTTGAGACGAGAGCAGCACGGAAAGCTGTTGATAAATTAGCTCCTATACGAGATATATTCGAAATATTCGTCAGAAACTGTAGGAAATCCCTTTCTCCAAGCAGTCATTCTTGCGCTGACGAGCAACTAGTTCCTTTTAGAGGCAGAGCGCCTTTCAGAGTGTATATGAAAAGCAAACCAGACAAATACGGAATAAAAGTATGGGTTTTGGTCGACTGCGTCACCTGGTTCGTTTGCAACATGCAGGTATATTTAGGTGAGTATTTATCTTGAAAAATATAGTCCTTGCTGTGGTGTAATTATTTTGCTAAAAGCGATTGTTTAGTTCAGGAAAACAACAAAAGAATCCAGGAAAGGGTCAAGGCCAAATAGTAGTAATGGATTTGGTCAGTCATTTGGAAAGCGGCTATGTTATTACGACGGATAATTTTTTCACCAGTTTGGAACTTGCCGAAAAGCTCTGGGCGAGAAAGCTAGAGCTTTTTGTGGAACTCTTCGAAAAACAAACCAGACTTTCATCATCAGAACTTTTACCAGCTCCGTATAAAAATGTAAATTCAAGTATGTTTGGTGTCATATGTCTCGAAGAAAAATGCGGCCGTTATTCTGCTGTCGACTGAGCATATGAAGGATGAAGTATCTGGTGAAGAATTCTGCAATAAGCCCGAGATTATTCTTCATTATAACAGAACGAAATAACGAAAGGAGCTGTTGACGCTACACACAAGTTGGCAAGCGAGTACTGGTATCAACGGGTTGAAATGATGGCTGATGAAATTTCTAGATTGGAATAAAGCGAAATCACAGAGACGTAAATTATTTCTTCTAGATTTAGGAAAAGAGCTCATAAAACAGAATCTTACTCGGCGATACAGCAACAAACAGATTCAAATAGCCAAAAAATATATGAGTGCAGTTTTTTCCGATCTATCGCGAGAAGATGAAAATCAGGCTGAAGCGACTGAAAATAAACCCACGCCAAACAAAACAGTATCACAAATTAATAAATCAAAACCGAATTGGGGTCTTTTTCGACCCCAGCCCGTCCCACGTGTAATTTTCCGAAGTGCGCCTATTAAAGTTTAAAATGACGAATCACACATTTTACTCTTCTATAACTATTTTATTTACTACTTTTACTCACTTTCTAAAATATTATAAAATAAAAAATTAAAAAAAATTAAAAGTAGGTAGGTAAATAATAAAAAATATATATATAAAAATTAAAAGATACAAAAAATAAAACACAAAGTGTCACATATGATTTGACATAAAATTTTAGGGTGATTTCAAAAATCAAATAAAAAAAGAGTCATTCCATAAGAAAGTGACAGAAAAAATCCAGTTCGACCAGTTACTTTTTAAAAAATCTACAAAAAGCAATTTACACCAAACAGAAAGGACCCCGCTCACTCAGCCACTGAGTTTCGGTTGGAATGTGCTGAGCCTTTCATATGTTGTAGATCTGTTGTCCCTGATCAACCCACGGTTTCAGAGATATAAGTGTTGAAAGATGGAGGTTTCAGATTTTAGGGATTTTTCACTAAAATCAGTTTTTTGCCTATTTTGTGTTATTCGAGTAGCTAACTTGCTACTTTCAGTACACCAGTTTTTAGGTACAGAACCAGGCGATAACCAGGCTATTGAAGGCAGTTGAAAAAATTGACATATTTCATTTACGTCACTCTCAGTGGTGGCACAAACTTGAAAAACGTAAAAAACTTTTTTTTCAAAATGCAATTTTTCGTAAAATAAAAACGCTGATTAACAAAGAACAAACGGTGAAATATTTTTTATTTTTAGAAATGTTGCAGAAAAATCTTCAGAGAAAAAAAAGACAAGCTACATATGTATAAGCTCATCATTTGAAAAACGCTCGTGCACCTGGAAAATGCTCGGGTTATTGTCCCCATTTCTACTATGTAAATGTATATGCCATACTAGAGACCAGAAGGCTCAGCCGATTTTGACAAAAGTGGTAACGCTGGAGTCATTTTTACCTTCCTAGCCCACAAGGCTAGGGGAGGTATTGTTTTCGCCGGAAAAAATGTATTTGAGATATCATAAAAAAGTATAAAAAAATTACAGATTGGCATTTTTCACAAACTGTGATGAGCTTACACATATGTAGCTTATCTTTTTTTTTCTCTGAAGATTTTTCTATAGCATATCAAAAAATAAAAAATATTTCACTGTTTGTTTTTTTTTAATCAGCGATTTTACGATTGCATTTTGAAAAAAAAGTTTTTTACGTTTTTCAAGTTTGTGCTACCACTGAGACGTAAATGAAATATGCCAATTTTTTCAACTGCATTCAATAGCCTGGTTCTCTACCTAAAAACTGGTGTACTGAAAGTAGCAAGTTAGCTACTCGAATACAACAAAATACGCCAAAAACTGATTTTAGTGAAAAATCCCTAAAATCTGAAACCTCCAAATTTCAACACTTATATCTCTGAAACCGTGGGTCGGATCAAAAAGAGGTCTATTTAAACGTTGATCAGGGAGAACAGATCTACAACATATCAAACGCCCAGCTCATTCCAACCGAAAGCCAGTGGCAATGCTAGGAGAACGAGGTCCTTTTCACAAATAAAAAAGTTATAGACCCCATCCCAAAATGCAGACTTTTCAAAAAGCCATTAAACTTAAAAATTTAAAAAAATTTGGGGTCAGTTTCTTCTATCTCCCCTGGAAGTACCTTAAATACAGCAAAAGTGTCCAATTTAAACTACCCTGTACTTATATAGATTTAAGTCGCATTTTTAATTAGTTAAATTTTCGTGTTTTTGCTAATAAAAAATCATCCCTACTTGAATATGTGTTTTCTTTTTAATAATGTAAGAACCGTCATTTCGAAAACATTAAGTAATTTCAGTAACGTAATATTAATTTATCTAAAGCCAGAAAAAAAAATAATTGGAGAATAAAAATGAAGTTCAGATAAACTAAGTAAAATAAAATAAATAGTGCGTTGTTAAAAAAAATAAGTATGGCAAAATAAGTACAATATTTCAAAATTAAGCGATTTTCTGAGATAACTTAACAACCAATAGGAGTACCACCCGCCGATTTTACCAGAGTTTTTGGAACACATTAAAAATTATTACTTCTAAAAAAATTTAGATTTAGATTTAGAACATTAGAAAATTAATTTCGCCAAGTTCCCCAAAATTAACCAAAAAAATAACCACAACCACAACGAAATGGATTCGTAGCTTACACCAATGGTAGTGGTTAATTCTCACAAAGGTATGACGTTTAGCTATAGCTCAGGCGCAGTAGTTACCACAACCACTACGAGGTGTCCAATAAGTGTTGCAAAATTTCTGTAATACCATTCTGATTCTGATTCTTCTTTTAATTTTAGGGCAGTTTTTCAAAAACTATAATTTTTATTCTTTTATGTTTTACGAAAAAAATGATAAAAAATATCAGTTTTTTTTTAAAATAATATATCAAAATCACGCGGTGGTCAGTGGCGTTCGCAGCTTTCTCAAAAGGGGGAGGGGAGGGCGTGAGGTCAAAATTTTGTAAAAGCGAAGACAAAATTTTATGCAAAAATTCTAAAATTAATGTAACTTTCAACCCATTGCCGCAGAGGAAATTTTTCAAAAAAATATCAAAAATTTTACTGTTTTATGAAAAACCGGCGATTTTTTAAATAAATTTTCGAAAAAGAGGGGGGGCGATCGCACCCAGCGCCTCTACCTGGGACCGCCACTGCGTTGGTTTTCTAAAAGTAGTTTTTGAACCTCCGTTGACATTTTTTTTTTATTTAAACATCAATTTTCTTTGCTGCGGCGAAACCAAATTTGCCAGAAACATGATTTGTCAGAATTTAAAAGAGAAAATATTTGGTACGAAAAAAATTGTCACGAAAATCAATCAAATCGCTAGAAAATATATGCATGGAATTAAATTTAAACGACACCTATTTTTATAGAAACACAAAATGTAAGAAAATATTTTTAACGAACATAATTTGATAGAAACATAATAATGCCAAACCACAAAATTCAAGAACCCTAATCTAGCCGAAAATGATTTGAACCGATATCCACGAATTTAATTGATACGTTGCGTTGCCAGGCTTACGGCAGGCAAGAATCGAAGTAAGTTATGATATTGTATTAATTTACCCCATTTACGTTCTTATATTTTATTGTCATCAGACCTACATTTCAAAAATTAATCGAAGGATCTGATAGACCGTTAGACAGCCGCCAACGTGAAATAGAGCGACTTGTCAACGCCGCAATCCAGAGGCTACGGCGCTCTAGAGATTTAAATTTGACGCATGCCCAATAGCGATTCGGCTGGATTGTGGTTCTGCTCATTTAAGGATCGGGCATTCTATCAATTTGTTTTTCGTTTCTAGACAATTATTTTCGATACTTTTGTAATTATGATATTTTAAGGTTCGGAAAAATTATAATCGGTTAAATTTTATATTCGTGTCTTTTAAGGATCGAGTAAATTAAAATTCTATAAAATTATATTCGTATTCATTATTTTCTGAGTGTTTTACTTTCGTTCATATTTCGTTTCCGGCGTCTTATTTTCTGTTCAATTTTGTTTCGGATTTTGTAAATTCGGCTTTTTTGAGGGTTCTCTTTACTAGACTTGTTAAAAATTGGCGTATTTTGCTGACAAAACAATACAGACCATGTAGGAGATTAAAACAAGTAAAAAAATTCATGTTATACATAAGTAAGTCTGAAAGTTAAAACTTTGTTTTTGAATACTATCTTTACTTTCGCACCTCCCCACAGAAAATTATTATCTACTCTACTGTGTTATACAAAGATAGAAATGTAATATTATGTTGATTCCGAACTACGAAGTCCATTCATTCATTGAGCCAAAATGTTTGCGTATTTTCGAGGAGGCCAAGCCAAAGGATCTATTTTGAGACCTGAAATCGGTAAATTTAGAGCGGAGTGCGAAAACTCTGGTATGTTTACTAACAAATCTAAGAGAAACGATGTAAACAATATTTTTGGCTATCGATTTGTTACTCAAATATTTAATTTTTTAAAATTTCCAGGGTATAACGAATTATAATGGAAAAATGAAGTAGGTAATTTTTATAACAATATATGTCTACTTTTTTCTTTTAAAATTTTTGTTTTTTCTAATTATCCTCCATTTTGCTGTTGTTTGTTTGGATTTAAGCAAAAACACTTTTTAAATCAAACATTATACCAGCTAGAGCCAAGTAATCGATAGAATAATAGGTTTAAGAATCTGGGACAAAGACAGGTAAAAAACATTATAAATTTAGGAAAACTCGCATTATATCGTTTACGCTCTATAAAAGTTTGGTAATCTTCATATAACTCTGAGATCTAATGGCCGAAAAAATATGTAACAATAATAACTTTAAAAAACAAAAAAAAATGATGCAAAAATAAGGGTTGGCCCTGGGCAAGGCTCGAGGCAAGGCCAAAGGCGAAACATCTACTGCGCATGCCTGACGCAGTCTGCTTGCGCCCAGAAGAGTTTGTGGCTCTGCACAGTGAAAGAAAATGTATGAAAAATACAAAACATATTTTGTAAAAATTTTGTAAAACTTATTTCGTAAGTTTACACTTTTCTTGTAAAAACCCTTTGTTTCCTATTCCTACAAAGTAAACCTGTGTATTTACACGTCTAGTTAGGTTTTACTACAAGAATTTCACGTTGCATATTCACTTTACAATTTTACATATTAGCTTTACAATTTTTACATCGTCATTTTCCGATTTCTAGCAAAATTTATATTGTACAATGTAATAGGTAAAAGTCCAGTGTTTATTCGGTAAAATGGCTGTAACACAGTGGCACAGTGGTTCGTTTGAAGAGCACTTCGCAAGTAAAAAATAGTAAATGTGTGATGTGTATGTGTAGTGAAAATAGTGACGGATACAAAATACCAAAATTTTGGTATTTTTTATCTTGTAATATGAACCTCGGTAACGAAAATCGCACAAAAAATTTAGGTTAGAAATCACTGTAATGTAACAATCGTGCCTTCAGCTTAAATAATAAAATAACTCTTGGTAAATACTGCATGGTATAGATGCACTCTTATTAGCTCTGGATAACGCAACATATTTTATCATTGACATGTTATTAAAGCAAAATCATTTTTTCTATCGAAAGAGGGTGACGATATTTTACGAACCAAAAAGTTTAATTCGACATAACCTGTGCATAAGGGCGCTATAAGGGTAAGAAACTTTTTATTTAACATCATCACTGAACACTATAGAGGCAAGGAAGCACCGGATTCCAGTAGTACCTTTGAACCTCAACATAATCCCTTTTGTCAGTTTTTCAAAATGTCGAGAACGAAATATGTTACAGAATCCCGTGGGCCTGATGCTCTATACTCTTTTTAGCAATTTTCTTAAATAAAAATAATTAAATAAAAAAATGTGTTTTTTTTTGTTTTTTTTTATAGTTTGACAAGAAATTTGTAAAATTACAAAAAGTTTGCAAAATTACAATGTAGTTCAACGAAATTTTTTTTTCTCAACGTAGATCTGTATAAATGTCGCGGTGGATAATGGGTACCGCCCAATTCAATCTAAATGCAATTATATATTTACCTTTTTTGGTATAATAAGTGAAGTCGGTATACGTGGTTATAAAAGTGTAAAAATTTTAAAATCAAGTCGCCTACTCAAGTCAATTAATCCTGCAATAATTCTGATGAAATTCAATCTGCAATAATCGGTACAGAAAACAAAAAAAATGTCTACTTTTACTATACTTCCCACACTTTGTATATATGTAGGTATGTGCAACAGTGGCAAACCGATAAACTGCCTTTTTAGAGGACCGTAAACATACAACATAATTATAGGAGGTGGTTATTACCCCTCCCCTGAGTCGCAAGAAAATAAAAGAGATATACGGATCGACAAATACACAACTTATAATTTTGTCTTGAATTTAAAATCCCTTTTGCGATCTTGCTAATTTTGTTTTCACACTTTTGCTGACTTTGATCAGATTTAAAAAAGAAAATATTAACCCCCCAGCATTTCGCGTTGGACTGCTCCTGAGTATCACTACTAATATCTAAGATACAATATTTTCATAATATTATCTGCCAGTAATAATAACCATACAGTTTTATTATTAGAGTTTTCCTCATTTATTTGATTAATATATTAATAGGAACTTTAAGCAAATACTACTAATAGGAAACTGCGGTGCTAGAAATGGTAAACGGTTATTTGTTAGGTCAGATATTCGATTTTTGATATGCTTATAATTTCGAACTAATTTTGAACCACTTTTAAAAATTTTGACCCACACTCCTTCCTGGTTCTTTTTATATTCAAAATGGGGGGGTGCAGCCGGACGTCAAGCCACACACCCTCAAAAAAATTTCGAACTTTGTTATGCTTATAATTTTGAATTAATCTCGAACTAATATTGTACAACTTTAAAAAAAATTTAACCACCCTAATTTCTGTGATTTTTTATATTTATTCAAAATGGGGGGTTTAGCCAATTGAAACCCAGAAGTTTGGAAGACATAGACATATACTAGAAACGACTAGAAATCACGTAAGAAAAACTATTCCCATCTTTGTTGGACTGTTGGTACCTAATATGTGCATGTATAAAGCACCTGATTTTTCCAGTGGTGCTTCTTAGCTGATGCGGACTATATGAGCTGAGATTTTTATTGCGCATCCAAATCAATAATGGATTTTTCGAAATTCTTTTTGGTGATATTAGGAGTTCGGAGAAAAGTGGTTTAAAATTAGTTCGAAATTTTAAGCATGTCAAAACTCGAATATCTTTCGTGGGGGGGGGGGGTTGACTTGACTGACCTTATTGTTTGGGGTTTTAATATAATCTCATTATTACACCACAATTTGGGGCAAGGGAAGCACCTTGGCAAGAAAACCTTTTTTTTAACAAAAAAACACCATACAGTTACACAACACAACAGTCCTACTATATCAGTTTAAGTTTTGTTTAAGAACAGATATTCTTTTTTTCTGTCAGTGACCTTAGTTCAGGAAATGTCGAAGTGACGTTCATGTTATATCGACACTTTTTGGAGTCAAATAAACATCAGAATTGACTGAACTTTGAATCGCAAGGCACATTTTGTACAAAACTAAGACACGACTCGAAGCACTTTTTGAATTTTTTGCCGAATACACTAAAATTTCTTTAAGGCCACCTATTTTAGAAATTTTATTCAAAATTCAGCCAATTCTGATTTTTATTTGACCCCAAAAAGTATGGATATCGCGTGAGCCGTTTTGAACGTCACTCGACATTTCCTGAGCTAAGGGCACTGACAGAAAAAAAAGAATCTCTACTTTAACTACTTTTGTGAAATGTCAGGGGAAGCATTGTTTCCCATGCATTTTCCCCAAGGGGGAGAGGAGATATTATTATTATTCATCCTTTATTTTCAGCGCAAAAGGGATAGGAGCGGGGACTCGCTAAAAACGTTTAATTTTTGCTACAATTCCCTTATATATATTCAAGGTTTTCGTTTTTGCGTACTTTCAACCACTCGCAATGTTGCAGGAGATAGTCTTTAATTATGGCGTCTATAAACTATATAATAGTATAATTTCAATAGGTTATAATGGCTTTAGACCTACCACTTTATTAATTTTATTAAGGATATTAAAATAGAAGTTACTAGATACGCAGTGGCGCAGCCAGAAAATTGGCAGTGGCAATATCACTAAAACGGACGCCCACGGTTTATCAGAATGTGCAAAATCAAACCCGTTAAATAAAGGAAAGTTCAATTATAAAATCATTAACTATAGAAACAGCAATTCGTTAAACCAATTTTTTATCCGAACCTTATTTCTTCAAACCTATTCATTACCAAATTCGAAATTTATAAGACCCGTTTTTAATCAAACCATTGTTCATCAAACTAATTCAATATCAAACCCGGAATTCGTAAAACCCGTAAGTTATCAGAAAATTTTTGCTAAATGGATTGTGCAGTCGCCAATACCACATGAACCGGAGTCGTACACGCAGGTGGCGCGGCGGCGCGGCGTTTTGATGCATTTGTCGCTGTTACGCGCGATTACTTGTAGAGGTTGCGTTCAATAGTGTGTCAAGAGACAACCCAACAACAACAAAACATCAGTCCATTTCATAAAATCCGTTTTACATGCAAATATGAAAAAAACTAGAAAGAGATGAAAATATGAGTTGGCCACCTCTAGTAAAACAATAACTGTCAAAAATCGTACACAGGCCCTCTATACATTTGACAGTTGTTTTTTTACCAGAGGTGGGTAACTCATATTGTCCTCTCTTTCTAGTTTTTTTTATATTTGCATGTAAAAACGATTTTGTTTTGTTTTCTCTTTTTATAATTTCCCCAGACAGTTTTCCAAGGATGATGACTTTTTTCTAAGTTTCACAGGAGATTTAAAAATATTAATAGTAGATAAAATAGAAAAAAACATTATTGGTCCATCTCTTTATTCCCCTTTTTCTTAAAATAATAACAATATATAATATTATTTAAATTTAACTAATCTTACTTACTTTGCAAATTCGACTATTTTTATTGCTATTCCAGTTTGGCAAATGCTCTTTCCATTTTTCTTGCGTTTCTTTTTCCATTGAACAATGAAACAATACAAGGTCGTAGGCGCGAGTATTTTTACAGTTTCTTATACCGCAATATTAGATTCTTAAACCGCATATAATGGTAAAGTCGTGATGGTAATTTAAGGCTTAAAATATTTTAGCATAAAATTTAAGGAGTAACGTTTTTATTTAAGCAATTTGTACCATGTTTTTCACATTTTTATGCCATGATTTTGCTCATATTTTAAAGGTTTCTTTTCAAATTTTCTATTTCTAAAATTAAAACACTCACATTTTTCTCTGTTTCTTGAGCGTTCAAAAAAAGTACTACCAAAAAACATTTTTTTTCTTTGTTAAAATTAAAAATATATAAGGTTGTGAAATTAATTTCTTTCAATCAAAGTTTTTTACAGTGTTTAAATTTACCAAAAAACTTGTGCTGCTATGGGTGTATTTTAGCACATCTAAAAATAATTTAACAGGTATTTAATTAAATTATTTTCAGGTTCATCATAGCTCTACCATAAATAATCAAATATAATGGTAAAGCCAAGATGACCCTTAAAATAATTTTCATAATACCTGTTAAATTATTTTTAGATGTGCTAAAATACACTTTAGTAGGACACCTTTTTTGGTAAATTTAAAGGCTGTAAAGAACTTTCATTGAAAGAAATTAATAACACCTTATGTTTTTCAAACTGTAAAAATTACCATTTTTGCTGTTTTCGGGATAAAAATCGCAAAATAAAAATCATATGCACGACACCACTCAAGATGACATAACAGAAATTTTTAGTAAACATTTGCCCTAAATTATTTCCATCTTTCTTCTGCTGTCTCTCTTTAACAACCTTAAATATTTTTGCACGTCACTAAAATATCTCTCCATCTACCTCTAAAATTCTGCCCTCTCTTTCTAAATATTTTTCATTTTAACAGAGAAAAAATGTTTTGGCAGTATTTTTTTTTGAACGCTAAAAAAAGAGCGAAAACTTGAAAAATTTGAGTGTTTTATTCTAGAAATCGAAAGTTTGGAAAGAAAGCTTTAAAATATGCGCAAAATCATATACGTAAATACGTAAAAATGTGAAAATGAAAAAATGTGAAAATGAAAAAATGTGAAAAACATAGTAAAAATTGCTTGTTAAAACCGATGAAGCTATCGTTTCGTCCTGTTTTAGAGTTTTTGTTCACTTTTAAGCACTGTAATGAATCATTCTTTCTGCACTTTGTTTGAGCTCCCTGTCTAGTCGGTTTTTAAACGTATTTACACTAATATAGTCCAATTTTTTGATGAGCGGACTGACGTGATTTTTGCCTCTGAAAACGTATTTCTTTGTTGTCAACAGTTCGCATGTCAAATAATTTGCTGTTGTCAATTTGAAGTAACAGTTGAAACAATCAACGACATGACTTTTCTTTACATATTTATTGTGGCTGTCTAAAACAATGTATCAAACAGAGATCTAAAAAAAATGACGTCAGTCCGCTCATGAAAAAATTGGACTATAGCTGCTACTGTGTATTCTTCTAGGGCGTTCCAAGAGTAGACAATACGATTTTTCAAGATTTTTTGAATGTCCTCTGAGCTGTTGGTTTTGGTTTTGATGAAAGAGTTCTATAATATTACAGTTGTAGTGACCACTTGTTATTTTAAAAGTTTCTAACAGGTCTCCCCTATGTCTTCTGTCCTTTAGGGTCGTTAATTTGAATTTTACTAACCGCTCTGGATAGGGTAAATCCTGTAGTTCTGGTGGTAATTTTGTCACTTTTCTCTGAATTTTTTCGAGGATTTCTATATCTTTGATATAGTAAGGACTCCACACTGTAAAAGCATTTTCAAGCTTTGGCCGGATGTAGCTTCTGTATAGTTTGTCTATCATTTCAATAGATTTGTCTTGAAAAGTATGTCCCATTTAAGGTTTGATGTCATGATGACTCCAAGATAATTCTGTTCTGTAACTGTTGTTAATGGTACATTTGTTCAGTATGTAGTCATTGTTTGGATTTCCCATGTTTATATAATTATGCTAAAATATTTTAAGCCTTAAATTACCATCATGGCTTGACCATAAAATTTTATTAATAAAAATGTGACATTGACAAAATTATTTATTTAAAATGGTTGGCAACACACAAAAAAATTATCGACATTTCCCTAACAACTGCCAAATTGAGTTGCTTACCTCTAGCCCAAGGTAGTCGAAATAAAAAAATTACGTACTTGTCTAAAAGTTTCTGCTCGAATTCAAACATTTTATTCGTTAAAAAATCTGAGGCATTTTACCTCCATTGTGGACTGTCAGCGTATGCAATGCATCGCGTAGGTCGTTAAATAAATTGGATTAATGAAATAAACGGTAGCGACCCAAATTCGACGAAAATAGGCCGCCAGAAAGGTAAACAAACTCTACTTGATTAGTTCCGGACTCTACCTACTTTATTTATTTTGTTTTTTTGCTTGCACATTTACTTTGTTTATAGGGAGCCGTTTTCTTTTTGCCGCAGTTACGGTTAACCTTGGTTCTAAAATTTCCCAGAAGAATAAGCAAAAGAAAGAGACCTCGATTGCGTAATATCTTCTTGTTTAAATTTACAGATAATTGTTGATATTTAAATGTTTATCTAGTCAAAAGTTTTTTATTTTTATGAATTTCGGGATTGTACTTAAATTTTGCTATGACATCACCTTTCAGCTGACATGAACAGAAAAAATCGATGTAGATACCGCATCCTGTCATGTTCCATGCCTTAAGAAGCTTGAGAATCGAAACCAGCCTATTTTGCTGGTTCAGAATGATTGCGGTTCTCAAGGTATGGACCTTCACAGGATGTGCTATCCAAGTCCATAGGTGACGTAACACAGCATTTTTAATTTGAAAGTTTAAGTACAATCCCGAAAATCGTAAAAAATTGCACATATATATATATAAATATAAACAATTATCTGTAAATTTAAACAATATTCAAAGATATTACACAATCCAGGTCTCCTTCTTTTGTTTATTCTTCTGCGAAATTTTAGAACCAAGGGTAACCGTAACCGCAACAAAAAGAAAACTGCTCAAGAGGCCCGAGCAGCAAGCGATTTTTTATAAGTACGGTTTAAAAATATTGTGGTATAAAAACCACTAAAACCGTTTTAAGCAATAAAAGGATTTTTAAGCGATTTAAGAAAGCAGTTTGTTGCTTTAAAAGCGATTTTAGGGTCGGTATAAACAATTTATAAAAGCTTTAGGACATTTTTTCCAATTTAAAGAAATATTTTACCCTGGTTTTATCGAGAAGTCTGTTCCTAACTTTAGTTGTTTTATTTGCGTTTTCTTTAAACTGACATATTTAATGACATAGGACGTATGAACCCTCGGAAAAAGCGATTTTGTTTAAAACCATCCTTATACAAAAGCGGTTTTAGGTGCGTATAAACGTACTAAGTGTTGTGTTTTATAGGCTCGGTTGTTCAATAGCGTTTTAAACCCGGTTTGTATTTTAAACTTGGATTAAGGTTTTGGTTGAGCCTTAAACCGAGTTTGGAGGCAGGTTTAAACAAGTTTTAAATATAAACCTCATGAGAAAAATTAAGAAATCAATCATTTAGCTTTTATTACAGGAAAAAGATCATATTTTGTCTAAATTCGTGAGTTTTTGTGTATATTTTTTTTAATTGGTAAAGTTTTACAAGCCAACTGCATAGCACACACAAAAGATTTTTTGTTGAATCTTTTTTTAAATTTTCATATTTTCTTTTGAATGTCGAAGCATCTCGAAAATTAGGCGACTCTTACTATAAAATCAAAATTCTTCTCCTCAATTTTGGGTAAAAAAAGGACAAAAAAGTTTTATTGCATAGGTAACCAAAAAAGCCATGCTTTAGTTATATGCAGACAGTTACTAAAATCATGTTTTTGATGAAGGTATAAAAAAAATATTTTTTTAAACATTCCCTCCCCTTAACTTCTATAGTCGTGAGGCGCGGATTACCGCTTAAAAGTGAAATTTTTGAGCTTTTTGCCGATAATAACATTTTGTAGCCTATAAAATTATCTTTAATAGCAAGTGCATACCTAACTTCCCTCCTTATCTCTTAAATTTACTAAGAATATAAGACATTGGAGTGAAATAGCAAAATGAGTATTTTTAGTATAGTCAAAATAAAAATAATGTCTAGTCTACAAAAAAGTATTGCCCCTTTTGTTTATGAATTATCGGCAAAAAAATAGGAGTGGTGAGGATGGGTTTTTTTTGTTGCACAAATATATTTGGAGTTTTTCTTTCTTACTTAGCTTTGATTGTTTTTCTTTTAAATTCCTCACACACTTACCTTATTATGTGTGCTTTATTTGGTAGGTGCCTAATTCAGCGGGGAGGGAGGGAGAAGGTGGGGTGTTAGGACCACAACAGTTGCTTAAAAGTAAATTTTTATCATATATTAAAACAGCTTCAAATATAGGTTTTTTTAAAGGGTTGATTTAAGGTAAAGAAGTGACCATTATACAAAAAATGTGTAGTTTTTGAAATATTGGTGAAAAACTAAAAAATTGTACCTTTAGGAAGTGATTTCACCTCCACCGCACAGGGTGGAGAGGGGGAGTTCCCTTCCTAAAATAATCGGGGGGTCCCAATATATAATTATACAAAGTGTGTTGCTTCTTTCATAAAACACCCAAAGTAGAGTAAGGGAAACACTAAGCCTTACCCTTTGTAGAAAACAAATCAATCAATCATTCAATCTTGTTGACATGGAATGACATTTTAGAACTCCCTGAGTATATTTTCTCTAGATACGCTGATACAACAGCTGCGTACGTTGCCCCAACGGGTTCCTATAAAAAACCCGAAACCAAATTTGGCAGAAACATAATTTATCAGAATTTAAAAGGAAAGAAAATATTGGTCTGAAAAAAATTGTCTCGAAAATTAAATGACGAAACATATTTTTATAGAAACTCAAAATGTTAGAAAATATTTTAATGAAAATAATTTGATGGAAACATAATAATGCCGAACCACAAAATTCAAGAACCCCAATCTGGCCGAAAATGATTTGAACCGATAGCCACGAACGTTGCCAGGCTTACCGCAGAGAAGAATCGAAGTCAGTTGTGATATTGTATTAATTTACCCCCTTTACATTCTTCAACCACCCCTACCCTCAAATTTCTTCATAATATTGCATTGTCATCGGACCTACATTACAAAAATGAATCGCAAGATTTATTAGAAAGTTAGAAAGCCAGAAACTGTGAAGTTAAATAAAATCGTTTAATAAAAAAATCCCCGTGTCATCTTCCAAATAGAGAAACTTGCCAAACCCGCAATCCAGGACCTTCGGCGCTCTAGAAATTTAAATTTGACGCATGCCCATGAGCGATTCCGGGCATATTATTTTCTATCAATTTCTGGGCAGGGTGTTTTTCGTTTCTAGACAATTATTTTCGATACTTTTGTAATTCTGATATTGTAAGGTTCGGGAAAAACTATAATCGATTAAATTATATTCGTGTCTTTTAAGGATCGAGTAAATTAAAATTCTATAAAATTATTTTCTGGGTGTTTTACTTTCGTTCATATTTTTTTATTTTATGTTCAATTGTGTTTCGGCTTTTTTAAATTCGGCTTTTTTGTGGGTTCCCGTCCAATCGGTCCTAAAATTATTACGTTTTGGCTTTGTTCACGGATTTAAGTTTATAATCCCTAATAATAAAGTGTGCCAACACATAAATAAAAAAAATATCGCCCTGCCCTATTCGCGCACTGTCCCACCTTTTCTCTCAACAACTTGGAGCCTCTATAACTCATCCGCGGAATTACAAAACCCAAACTTTGCACAGGAAATGAATAGCGCCACCAAATTTCGCCCATAAACGAACTATTTAATATTTTCCAACCTAGATAGACAAGTTTGGCTATGATAACGAAATTCAAAATGTTTTCAAACCCATAAATAGTAGTGGAGTAAATTCGTAAAAAGAAACTGCAACAACGGGTATATTTTTTTATATTTGGCATAGTAGTACCTAATACCAAAAGCTCCTCGTCCGCTCCAGTCGAGGATCCCCCATTTTTCGGCCCCAGAAACCAAGATGGCGACTGTCAAAGTTAGGAAAAAATATGTTTTCTACGTTTTCAGAAAAATTAAATCGAAATCAATTGGGCAACAGTGAGTTAATCCAAAAATATAAAAAAAGTTGACATACGTCATTTCAAAACAAAATGGCGGCCAGATTTAAAAAATTTAGTTTTTCTTTGATTTTTTCTTTACTTTTTAATTGATGATATTTTTTAATGTCTCATATTAAAGCTACTGACTGATCACAATTAAAAAAAAGTTAAAGTTTATAAGCGGGTACAGATGACGCTTGATATGTCAAAAATATAAGAGACCTTATTAACCTATAGACGACACACATATTTTTTTTAATAGATGAATTTGTACTAAATCGAGGAATCAGTTAAAATAGAGAATGATCAAATAAAAAAAAAGGGTTTACTGGACTAGTAATGTAATATATTATTTCCCGGATTGAAACAGATAGCGTAATGGAGTATATTACAATACAGTCTAAATGCGATTGCATATCTGCCATTAAAAAATATTGTCGGCTTTGTCTATGCCAATTCGTTCTAGGAGTAATTAATTCCCTAATATTATATCCCTTTACATGAATAAACAATTTGCTAAATCATCTTGCCTCCTGAGACTCTGCCTGAGAAAAAAATTAAGTTGTTTTTGTTTGTTCTGTCTGTCCTATTTTTTTAACCATCATACAAATTTTAATTTGTTTATCATCGGCGCGACCTTCCAAGAAGCTTCGGTTACAGACAAGCGATCTCTTGAATATAAATTAAACTTGCTATTGTTAAATAACACAGGCCTACAAAAAATAAGTTTTTTATGTGCCTTCCTTTATAATTTGGAGTATTTGATTCTAAATTCGCAGTCAGTTTCTCGTGGAGAGCTCTACAGCGTGTATTGGTTCCAGATTGGGTACGCTTCCACTAAGGTGCTAGAGATAGAAGTGGGCAACCGCGCGGACATGACAAAGATAGCCAGAGTAGCGTGACAGATTCGTTCACTATGTTCTAATCACTTGCGAGTATTGAATGATCGAATCATGTTTGCTCGATATAATTCAATCAGTCAAATGAGTCAAATGACCGACGAAGACAGAATGAATCAAATCGGAATGGATCAAATGACTGACTGACCGACGGAGACAAAACGAATTAAATGAAACTCAACGCGAAGAGAGACAGACGGCCAGACTGATTCAATCGGTTGAATGAAAGCAGCGAGCAGCGTGAGTGGATCTTGAAAGAGACAGCCAATAAACTATAAACTCAATCAGTTGGAAATGGGTCGATCGTTTCGTTGATTCGTTCCTTTGATTCGAATTCCTGCGCGCGGGGTAAACTGCATGAAAATTATGGATTATCACTGATACCTATTTTAAAATCAGGAATCGGGACTGGTGAAAAATACAGCATTTAGCTGCATCCTGAATAAACCTTTTTTTTTGGTCACCATTTTCTTTAACTTAATTTCACTGATCGATTCGTTCAGTACAAAATGATCGATTTACCCATCTCTCACTCTCTTTGCACATGGTTCCAAGCACGTGAAAAGTGAGAAATTTGTTCACACTGACGGGTACGCGTGTCAAGAATACAGCCTCAGGTCGGCGATTATACTGCGCGGCTGCCGGCCCTCTCTCTCGCACCACCCAAGAGTTTTTCTTGTACACGCTGTAGATTTCTCAGAATTTCGTTGGTGCTCTAAGGCGTTTTCTCGCGTTGAAATTATTTTGAAATATTATTTGAAACTATTTAGATGTGACGTCATCATTTAGAACCGAGAAAAAATGAGTAGTTCAAAACGCTGACGTAGTTTAGTGTAACCTCACTTTTTTTTCGTTTTTCTGTTAATTTTTTTGGTGTTTAAAATTAAAATGGATCAACTACTGATTTATCTAACAAAACTTTCGAGTGTACGGCCCGTTTTAGTAGCATGGATGGCAAGCAATGGAAGCTACATGGATAGTGAAGTTTTTTTATTTACTGTTCTTTTAAGCCCAGAAAATCATATAAGACCACAGGGATACCATGAAGAATGGCTAACAAGATATCTAGAATACGATTTTTCATACATTTTCACGCAAAAACAAAAAAAAAATCGGTTAAAACAAGAATGTAGAATTTTGACGTATCTTCTACGCACGCGTCAGTTTTGAAACTAGAGTGGATTCCGTTTCAAAATATTTTTAACCCGTTTCGATGTGACGTCACCGTTGCAACGCGTATTTCAGTGTTTTTTAAACAAGAATAAATGATGTGTACACACTCGCAAATCCTAACTAGACTTTTAAGTACTTATCTGGCGTTTCGGCAGAAACTCTACTGCCGTTATCAAAGAAATGATTCTTTCTTTCTAAACTTTTTTATGGTAAAGCCATGATGACCCTTAAAATAATTTAGTTAAATACCTCTTAAATGATTTTTAGATGTGCTTAATTACACTTATGGTGGGACACGTTTTTAATTAATACCACCTTATGTCTCACACACTTTATGCTTTGAAAAATTACAATTTTTGCTGTTTTTTGTATAAAAATGACGCCGAGCGCCGCGAGGTATTTAAAAACGCGAGTAAAAAAAGCACAGTTTAGCCGCGAGTTGTTAACACTATTTTTTAAAATACCTTTATCATAAAATCCAAGAAAAATAGGAAAATACTTTTAAAAATCTCGAACGAAGAGAACTTCTCGCAACACACCATCTTTACACTATAAATCAAGGCGGCTGGTAAATGAAATAACAATCGTTTCCATAGCGATGTATCTTTTTACTCGGTGACGTTCCTTGTTGCGACATTTTAATCTTTGACAGTTTGATATTTTGACGATATTTTTAAATTATTTTTTTCGTAAATACTTAGTGGAAACTGGCGGAAATCGCTTAATTCTTAGGCAAGAATGATTTGATTTTTTCAATATTACTATTTTCCGCTATTTCTCTTTAACTTTGGGTAAAAAACGGACAGAAATCTTTTTTTGCACCCGTGATCAAAAAGAAGTTTTTTTGTATCGGTAACCAAAAAAGCCATGCTTTAGTTATCTGCAGACAGTTACTAAAATCATGTTTTTGATGAAGGTATAAAAAAAAATTATTTTCATCTTTCTCTAAAATACTTTTTTATAGCCTGCTGTCTCCCTTCAACAACCTTCAATATTTTTGCACATCTCTTTCTAAATATTTTTCATTTTAACAGAAAATGTTTTTTGGCAGTACTTTTTTCAAACGCTAAAACAACAGTGAAAACTTGAAAAATTTGACTGTTTTATTCTAGAAATCGAAAGTTTGGAAAGAAAACCTTAAAATGTGAGCAAAATCATGACATAAAAATGTTAAAAACATATTTAAAATTGTTTTTAAACGTTTTTAACGTTACCCCTTAAAGTATGCTGAAATATTTTAAGCCTTAAATGACCATCATATGGCTTGACCATTAGATTTCCTAAAAATTTCTGTTGTCTGACTGACTTTGTCTGATAAAATATTTCAAAAAATTAACACTTAACAGTTTGGCGCGTCGATAGTAGCTAACAAGGTATTGGGTTATTACAACACGCCCTCTACTGGTTTTTGTTAGTATAATTTTAAAATAAAAAAATATAGTCCTTTGAGATTTTTCAATTTAATATTACCTTATAAAAATACAAAATTTAAAGTGATATCAAAAATAAAGTTTAATATTTTGTTTTTTGTTTTAAAATATCAAGTATAAAGTTATATTTTGACTGACTTTAAGAAAAAATACATTAGAGAAACACAACGAAGAACGATTCTAATTAAAAAAAAAAAACCTTTTTGAAAATCTTGTTTTAAAATTGGAAGCCAAACTGTATTTAGATAGATGCAAGCTGCTTCTTTCATTTTTCATTTAATTTTATGGGTTTCTCCCCACATTCCGCTACGATCATTCTCAAAAGAATGTTGGCAAATTTTAGACCTCTCCCAATCTCTCCTTCTGAGGTACCCCTTATGGTCATTTGTTCTAACTTTAAGAACCCTTAAAGTTTCTCCAATATAAAATTTACTACTTTACTCGCAAGGAATTTTATAAATTATATTTGTTTTGTTCAGCATTTATCTAGGAGTATTTGATTTTTTGTTCTAATATTACAATTAATAGCGATTCGTTTATTTTTTCCGAAATACTTGGTATCAGAGGAATTATTAAATTTATTTCTACGTTCTATTCGATTTGTCTAAACTAATTTTCGATACAATTATTTGAATACGAATTTTTAATTAAGGCCTCTTTCATTGTTTGTTTTTCTTGTAAAAATGTGTTATTGTCCGAACATATTATTTTAGCTCTATGATTACTCCTTTTAACCGTTGAGGAATGACTTGAGTTAAAATTTAGATATCTATTTGTATGTGTTGCTTTTTCATAAACTGATGTTTGTAATGTATTCTGTTTGTTTATTAAAACGTCTAAAAATAAATTTTTACATAACGTTTTCTACTTCTAAAGTAGATGTAATTGTTGGTTCTTTACCGTTCATAAAATTAAGAAAATCATGAACTTTATTTAAATCGTGTGGCCAAATACTAAAAATATCATGTTGATAGCGAAACCAAATGACAGATTTAAAATTAAATTCTGCTAAAATTTTATTTTAAAAATCTTCCATAAAGATATTACTCATCACATGAGAAAGTTAAAAAAATAACTTTCCAACTTAAAATATGTGGTTTATGCATAATGTGAGAAGTACTTAGATTCTAGCTAAGGTTTGCGGCATTAATTATTTTTATTTAAAAACCACTGAGAATTTTTTTTTGGAATTTAGGTGGTGTTTTTTTACATATTTTTAAAAGTAGTTTCAGCTTTCCTATCTTTCTCATGCAAACTTTCGCTTGCAAAATTTTTCAGTAATTTTAGTCTCATTTTGAAGATAAAGCTTAAATCTAAATGTGGCGTATTTTGCCTCCTGATATCTGCAAGACTAGACAAACATTTCAAAATGTAATTGGGATGGGAGATGTTATCAATTTTCTGATTAGTTTGTCTACTGCTATTTGCTAGTGGTTTTTTTCTATGTCAGCTTTATGTTTCCAGTGGCGTGATACAAAACATGCAAATTAACCCTTATTGTAGATAACTTGATTTCTTTACAATTTTCTATTATACTAGACATGACATTTTTATCAGGATTTATTGGTTATTTTAAGTTTTAATATAGTGGCTGACTATTTGAAACTTCCAATGACTACTCTTGATTTCAAGTTTTGCGGATCACATTCAAGATAAAATTACATTAAAAAGACCGTGACGGGGTCCAAACTGATAACAAATTAAAAAAATCCAACATTTTTATAGAGCGGTCATGAACGAAAGAAATCGTAAAAATGAAAGGTGTTATAGAAAAATTTTGTAATTTATGATTTTTTAAAGTTTTTTGTTAAAAATTAAAGCCTCTTGTATTTTATTCCCTATATATTTTATCTCTGCTGTTATTTGATTGTGCCAATTGTATATAACCATGCTTCTCTTGGAAGGGTTAACCCCCCCTCGGTGCGCCACTGGTGCCCACCCTAAATCTAAAAATAAAGTCGATTTAGTACTTAAAGCGGTTTTATTGGTGTTTATACGACAAAATTTGTAAACCGTCCTTATATAAAAGTGCTTTAAGAGGCCCGTATAAACGAAGAAATTATTGGGTTTTTAATTTATTTGGGTTTATTTAAATTGTTTCCAAGTTCTATGGTTTTTATATGACATATTTTAATGAGAGAATTGTTTATAGAGAGGCACCTTCTGTCCTTGTTCATTCGTAAGCGTCGCGAAAATTTAAAAAAAAAACGAAACTGTTTCCTTTTGTATAAAATGGGTTTGTTTAATTGTTGATGTTCGCTGTCACTGTCGCCGCTGTTATATTAAGCAGAAAGTAATTTTTCGTACGAGCCTGCGGAAAAGTTACTTTTTCGCACGAATTTTCGTTTTGAAAGTAGTACTTTTCCGCACGATTCCTTTACTTTTCCGCACGATTTTTAATGTAACCCACAATTTTCACTTTAAAGGACAATATTTTAATTCAAGATATACTTTAAATCAAATTACTATCTATGGGTACTATTTTTCATACAGAAAATTCATAGCCTTAACCATTAAATTTAAAAAGTCACATGCGGCCACTTTACTTAAAAAAATCGTGCGGCAAAGTAAAATCGTGCAAAAAGTTACTTTTCCGCACTAGTGCTGAAAAGTTATATTTCCGCACGATTTTTGTTAAAAATGAAGATATTTAGGACTAATTAAATGATTTATGTAACTATTCTATCTTAAGTGTCATTTTGCAGCTTTATTATAAAATCTTTGAGCATAAAAAACATTTTTTTTTGACAAATAAGATGGACAAAAACACTCGTAGGAAAAACATTGTACCTAACTCTTGCGGAAAATGACTTTTCCACCCTTGACGGCTTGCACGAACGACGCGTAGCGTGCGGAAAAGTACCACTTTCCGCACTTGTTAGGTAAATAACTATTTTATATTTGTGGACTTTTTGGATCCATCGAGATAAGGCCATTCATATAATTGTTTTGGTGTAACGCTAATGCACTTCTGAAAAAAATAACATAACCTAAAGCGAACTTTGACCTTTGCCACTTTTTATTGTTTCTTTTTTATATTTTTCTTTATTACTACACTCTTATTCTAAATGCTAACTTGTTTTTTTTTCACTTTTTCTTTATTTTATATTGCGTTACAGGTTACGTTCTAATTATTATTAGGGGATGTAATATTTGTGGCAATAAAATCACTAATTAATTAATAACCAAGTTTCAGTGACTTTTTAAAGGTTATCGCGTCTCTTTTTCTTCAATAAATGTCATACACGGTGAAAAATTTTGTCTTAGGTCAAAGAAAATTGCTTTGATATAAAACAATTTGTGCTTTCCTATTCATTAAGAGAATATTTTCTTGATTTAGAACAAAATATGCCTTACTTCTCTGTTTTAATGAGAAACAGAAATTGTTTTTTTTTTATAAAATGAAACTGTTTTATTCTAAGACACCTTTTCCTCTAGAATTAAAATATTTGCTTATTCAAAACAAAACACTTTTGATTCTCTATCCAAGACAAATAATTTTCTTGACTTAAAATGGAATAATGAAAATATTTATAGTTTTCTTTCAAGACAATATCCTTTTTCAAGTAAAATAAGGTTTTTTTTTAAATTAAGACAAACCTAGAAATGCAATATTTTGTTTCAAGACAAATCTTTGTTTGAAATATTATATATAAAAAATATTTTTTTTCTTAAATTTAAAAGAACCCTGCCAATTTCTTATGTAGCGTGGGCACCCGTTAAATTTTTTATGTTATAGGAAAGGATGAGACAAATGTTTTTTATTCTCACTACCTAGTGAGTTTTAGTCAATTTTACCTTATTTTCTGGCTCATTCTGTACCCATTGGGAGGAGTGGCATTGGCAAAAAAGATTTGTCTGACCCTTTCCTATAACATATTTAAATTTGAAAAAATTTTCCGGGTGCCCACGCTACATAAGAAATTGGTGGGGTTCTTTTTACAAATTGAGCACATTTTCTAGAAGAGAGGACGCTAATTTCATTGCTATATTTGTTTTTCAATATCTTAGCTTATTTTGTTAAAGAAATATTGGTCACTATTATGTCTTTTTCGCATTTTAAAGCTAAAACTTGCACTTTTTATCCCTAGAGTTCGAAATGAAAAGTAGTTTGGGGATAAAAAGTGACAGATCATCGTAAAATGCAATGCAGTATCAGAGTGTCGCATAACTGAGAAAAAACTCGGAAAATTTTAAATGTGCGAAAAATAGCGTATAAACCTGGTTTAAAATATATTAGTGTTAGTTAATTATCACACATACATAATTAATTTTTTCGATTAGGAGCTTAATACGTACTGACCAATATCCTTAGGTCTTATATAAAATGAATAACGAATTTTATCTATGAAAATCAACTTTTTTTTTAGAAAACAAAGTCAATTTATAAAAAAGGTGTAGATAACACCTATCCTTTAATTAATTTTGTTGTCAAATAGGTGACGATATTAAAAAGTATAATAATTTGAAAAAGATCAAGGTGATTTAATAGAGGATTAAAAATTGAAACAAATGCAATCCTAAGTAGGAAAATAAAAGAAATATTTGTTTTTATTCTATCGGAAAAATAACACAATAAGAACAAAACACTTAAAAGTACTGCAAACGCGACCATCTTTAAGAAACATAGGCTAACCTTCTAAAATTCTGAAAATAAAAAACATTTATTTTCATTCTGTCGGAAACATAACGCCATAACAACAACACACAGTATAAGGTGGGTAATTTTTGAGATATGTATCCACCATTAAGTCCTCTGCACAAGACCGCTATTCCCGAAAGTAAAACACAAAAGTCGTAAAATTTTTGATTACTTCAGGGGGCATATCCCATTCTTCCAAAAGTTCACGTATATTTTGCATATTTCTATAGATCAAATCAACATTCCGATACACTTACTCGTTTCACATTACATGAAAAACTAAGCGAGGGTCAAAAATCGTCCAGACAAATTTCGGGAAGATATATCGATTCAAGACATTAGGAACTCTATTTTCTCACTTCAAGATAAATGCCTCAGGTTGTTTTATATATATAACAACAATTCACCCTCGCGAAATTCAACTTTAGGGACACGATAAAATTAAGAAAAACAAAATAACTCGGGCAAATGTGAATCTTTCGTAAAACTGTGTAGGGCAGATTTATTGGAACATTTTTTCAGTCACAGCGTTAGCAGACAGACCGACCGGTAGACCACGTGGGAAAAAACTAAAAAAATATATTTTAAGTTACAAGAAGTTTCAGAAAAAAGCACCTTAACGACTTCTAACGAAGAAAATATTAAAGTTTATCAATTATACCTACTTCCATCAAGCTACCCCCCAATCAACGAAACTCAAATTTGATCAAAGAAGAACTTAAAAAACCTCCAAATCAGTTACATTAACCGAAAAGAAATTAAAAAACAAAAGATCAAAAGATCTTGGGTGGAAATAACGAAAATTCAAACTTGGATGAGTATCCCACAAGGAACTGGGTAACCAGCGTGGGCTCATCAGTAGTTTTACTGGTCACCCTCCACTATACATCATTAAACACCATCATACACTTAGATTTCCAACCTTGAACCACTCACAAATAGGCATCGTTCCGCACTGGTAATTACTTATCCAAGTTACCTGATACGAATTCGTCCTGGCGTGTTAATATTTCCAGTAGGATTATGCTCCTAAGGCAATTAAAACAAAGAAGAAGTTAAAAAACCTCCAAATCAGTTACTTCAAGCCTTAGGAGCATAATCCTACTGGAAATATTAACACGCCAGGACGAATTCGTATCAGGTAACTTGGATAAGTAAGTACCAGTGCGGAACGATGCCTATTTGTAAGTGGTTCAAGGTTGGAAATCTAAGTGTATGATGGTGTTTAATGATGTATAGTGGAGGGTGACCAGTAAAACTACTGATGAGCCCACGCTGGTTACCCAGGGCGAAACATCGTTTAATCATTTCTCTTCGCTTTGATCTTTTGTGTGTTCCTTGTGGGATACTCATCCAAGTTTGAATTTTCGTTATTTCCACCCAAGATCTTTTGATCTTTTGTTTTTTAATTTCTTTTCGGTTGAAGTAAATGATTTGGAGGTTTTTTAACTTCTTCTTTGTTTTAATTGCCTTAGAAGCATAATCCTACTGGAAATATTAACACGCCAGGACGAATTCGTATCAGGTAACTTGGATAAGTAAGTACCAGTGCGGAACGATGCCTATTTGTGAGTGGTTCAAGGTTGGAAATCTAAGTGTATGATGGTGTTTAATGATGTATAGTGGAGGGTGACCAGTAAAACTACTGATGAGCCCACGCTGGTTACCCAGGGCGAAACATCGTTTAATCATTTCTCTTCGCTTTGATCTTTTGTGTGTTCCTTGTGGGATACTCATCCAAGTTTGAATTTACGTTATTTCCACCCAAGATCTTTTGATCTTTTGTTTCTCAAATTTGATATTGTGAAAATTATGTAGGTACTAACTTTGTTTCCTTTATTTTTTTTTACTCACAAGATAAATAACAAATATTGTTACTTAATAGGGGGGAGGGGTTTGGTTCAACGCGCGGCATATTTTTTGTTTTCGTTAGAGATATTGTTTACTGTGTTGTTTTGGGTAAAAGCTCAATTTTCAAGATTTAACTTTTCTTAGAAGAAGACCGTTGTAGCTTCGATAGAAACTAATTTTTGTTTTATTTTAAATAAAATAAAGCAAGAATTCTTAATGACTTATGTGAATACCATTTGTTTTGTTGCAAAATAGGGTGTATCGAAACAAAACAATTAAAGAAGAAAAATAAAGTTCCATTTCAAGATTAAACACTGCGTTGAAGTAAAAAAAAATATTTTAGTTCAAAACAAATTGTTTTACGCTAAAACAATTTGTTCAAGAAAAGAACGTGTTTTCATTGTAGTTAAAATTTTTTACCGTGTACATACCTGATCTTGCTACTTGCTACTCTTGAAAACTGTAAGGGCCTTATTAAAAAAATGTAAAAAAAACTCGCCACGCTTTTGCATAAAGATGTATGTGAATTGGAACGGAAATCGAAAATGCAGATTTTTAATTACTACTTCGAAAACTTTGCGCCGATTCGAGAGTAGCAATATTGGAGTTTAGATTGCGCCAATCGAAAGAAAATATTACCCTTTTTGAAAAAGTTCAACAACAAATTTAATGGTATTTTTAATTAACAAAAATTTGACAAAAAAAACTTATTTTTGTATTTTATGTCTTACACTTCTGAACCATTTAAAAATGTCAGGTCCAAATATCTTCAAGAATTAAATGGCCAACAGTATGTAATAAATTTGTGTAATATGAGTTAAGCGGTTTTAAACTATTAAAATTTGCTAATTACTGAAGCAGATTAGATAACCAACATAATTCGTCGAAACTGTGTTGATAGTCGAATCTCGTTTTTTTGTAAGAAATATACACCATCAAAACATATTTTAAAGAAATGCACAAGAGCTAATCGCCCTCAAAATCGAATTTTGTAAAAAATGAACAGTCAGAAATCGAAATTTATAGTACATCGTAGTACTGGTTGATTGCAGTTTCATCTATGGTCTGTAGTCAGGTGACTGACAGTAGGCATAGGCGAAGAAAGGAATAAGGTTGACCTCTTTCCGCCTTTTTTGGTCTGCCGAAATATTTTCTTATGAATTTATTTTTTACCGCATTTAATAGAAATTTTCATCGTAAGAAGGATTCACCATAAAAAGTGCAATTTGTTAAACCAATTTTTTATCCGAACCTTATTTCTTCAAACTCATTCAGTAACAAATTCGAAATTTATAAGACCCGTTTTTAATCGAACTATTGTTCATCAAACTTATTCAATATCAAACTCGTAACATGTATTGTAAAACCCATTTTTAATAGAACCCGGAATTTCCCAACCATTATTTTACAAAACCAGAATTCGTAAAACCCATTGTTTATCCGAAAATTTTTGCTAAATTGATTGTGCATTCGCCAATAATACATGAACCAGAGGCGTACAAGCAGGCGGCGCGCGGCGCGGCGTTTCGATGCATTTGTCGTTCTATGTGCGCACACTTGGCTAAAAGTATTCACAGGTAGTGTTCAATACTTTGTGTATAGATGTCACTTATTGTTCGTAACACTGCATGTACGCCTCCGGTTCATGTATTAATGGCGAATGCACAATCAATTTAGCAAAAATTTTGTGATAAACAACGGGCTTTACGAATTCCAGTTATCTTTTGTCTAAATAAAAATGACACGGACTGTAGAAAAGCTGTCGCCATGTATCAAAATGATACATTTTTGAATTTGACTTCAAATTTAGGCAAAAGCATTACTACGATTAAAATGTTTGAATATTTCGAATTGGTTAGAAAGGAACTTTTTCTAAAAATAGATTTCAAAAATGCATGTAATTTAATTAAAAGAAGTGCTGTTCTAAAAGAAGTAAAAAATCAATTTCCTGAAATCCTTTCTTATGTATCCGCAAGTTATAGCTCACCGTCTCTACTTTTCTATGGAAAACATATGTTAAATCAGAAGATGCGTTCAACAAGGAGACCCGCTTAGACCTTTACTTTTTTGCATCGCCGCACGTCCTCTTTTCCAAAAACTCCAATCGAAACTTAATGTATGGTACTTGGACGATGGATCCTTAATAGACTAGTGTGAAAACGTTGCTGAAGATCTCCTTTTGATCGAAAAAGATGGTCCAAAAATTGGACTGTTTTTGAATAAAGCAAAATTCGAAGTATTCACTTTGAACAAATGTCAAAATTCCTGAAACCCTTAAAGAAACCAAATTTAATATTTTCAAAAATTTTACAATTCTTGGTGCTCCTTTAAATGAAGAAAGCAAAAATAATTTGTTGCAAATCAAAATAAACAGTTTAGAATTCCTGGAAAAACGATAACTAATGCTTGAGCCTCAACAAGTTTTTGCCTTTTAAGAAACTGTTTATCTTTGCCACGTCTACAATATTTACTCAGAGTGGCTAATTTCCATGAATACCCAATTTTAGGCGAATTTGATGAATCCATCAAACAAATCTTCACCAAAATTCTAAACATTCATTTAACGTCCGATCAATGGCTTCAAGCATCATTGCCAGCGAACTATACGATTAGGATTACGTAGATGTGAGGCCCTTGCCTTACCAAGTTTTATTTCTTCATGCCAACAATCAACAACTTTAATTAAAACCATAATAGATCATTTTGGAAACATTGATATTGATGGATTTAAACCAGCTATAGAATCTTGGAAAATAATAACCAATAACCTTATTCAAACCTTTGATTTAAAAACGCAAAAAGAATGGACTGTTCCAATCACGGAATTAGCAAAAACACAAGTTTTAGAAAGCGCTAAAGATGTGAAGGATCAAGCCAGATTAAAAACATCATTTTCCAAACTTTCATGTGCATGGCTGCATGCTTTACCAGTTCCCAACTTGGGTCTTATTCTTAACAGAGAACTTATTCGAATTGCCATTGGACTTCGCCTAGGATGTCGAATTATTGAGCCTCATATATGTCGATGTGGAATTATGGTGGATTGCTCAGGAACACATGGTTTATCATGCCTTTATAGCAAAGGCCGATTTTCTAGACATAAGGAATGCAACGAAATTATTAAAAAAGCACTCATTACAACAGGGCACCATCCCACTCTAGAACCTAGTGGACTAAACGCTAGAGTGGATGGCAAACGACCAGATGGTATGACACTTATTCCATTTGAATGCGGAAAATCTTTGGTTTGGGACGTCACTATCGTAGACACTTTAGCAGAATGCTAGTTAAAGAAGACATCTTTGGAAAACAGTAAAGCCGCTGAAAAAGCAGAAATCAAAAAAAGCATTAAATACAGAATGCTGTAACTATGTTGTTAAGCCATTGGGTTTTAAAATATTAGGTGGGGAAGGTCCTGTATGTAGGCAGTTTTTACATAAAATCTCCAAAATGCTCATTGAAGCAAAAAAAAAACAAAAAAAAGGTGATTGGCTGTATCAGCGTCTCAGCATAGCTATTCGACGAGGAAACGGACTAAGTGTTTTGGGGACGAAAGAGCTTGAAGCAGAGGAGCTCAAAGAAAATTAAGTTATATTATACATTGTTATTATTATATCACTAAATAAAAAAAAATAAAAAATTTTTAGCGTATCAGGCAAAAAATAAAAAAGTGTTCCGACAGAAAAAAATAAATTCTACTCGTAACGAACGCCTATGGTTTATCAAACCAGGAATTTATCAGACCGTATTTAATAAAAAATTCATCGTAAGAACGATTCACCATAGAAACTGCAATTAGTCAAACCAATTTTTTATCCGAACCTTATTTCATCAAACCCATTCAATAACAAATTTGAAATTTAACAGACCCGTTTTTAATCGAACCATTGTTCATCAAACTCATTCAATATCAAACCTGGAATTCGTAAAACCCGGAATTTATCAGAAAATGTTTGCTAAACTGATTGCGCATTCGCCGATAACACATGAATGCAAGACGGGTGAATGCAAGTGAAATCTATACACAAACTATTAAACGCAAAACGCCGCGACGCTGCGCCACCTGCGTGTACGCCTCCGGTCTCCGGTTCATGTGGTATTGGCGAATGCGCAATTAATTTAGCAATCATTTTCTGATAAATTACAGGTTTTATAAATTTCGAATTTGTTATTGAATTGGTTTGAAGAGATAAGGTTCGGAAAAAAAATTGGTTTAACGAATTGCTGTTCCTACAGTGAATGATTTTATAATTGAACTTTCTTTTATTTAATAACGGGTTTGATTTTTGATTTTTATTTTGACATTTTAAAACGCCATCAAATTAAGCGTAATGCATTTAAAGGGCGTTTTTGATTTTTGTTAACTTATTTAAGATCGAAACATAAATTTTTCACCCATCATGGCTACCTAGATTTAAAAAAAAAAAATTTAATTTTTTTAAAAGCTGTCAAAATTTGACATGTGGGGTACCGTTGGACGCAGAATGTTTGCAAAAATCCAAAGATTTAAAAATATAGAGGGTGTCTCCTTCAAAATCGAATTTGAGGCCGTTTCCGGTGATACCGGAAGTCACGTGACTTGTCTCTCTATCTTAAAAAATGCAGAAAAAAAAGGGACGTGACCTACCCCGTGAAACATCCGGTATATCACTATTTTTTACTCCAAATGCCATTTCCCCATCTGCACAAAGTGGCAAAGAATGTTAGCCGAGCCGTAATTCCAATTCTAGGTAATTTCGCTGCTAAACCAGAGTCCGGAAACTCTGGAGATCCAAAATACAAGAAATCGAATAATTAAAGGAGTCCAACCAGAAAGTTCGATTCAATTTCGGAATAAATTGGATACTGAATATTGATCGTGTACATGCGTGCTTGGCGGATCTGCCCTCAACATTTGGAAGGGGTAGTCAGACTTTAAGTTCAGTTTACAGTCTTGGATTTAATGGAAAAATACTCAAAAATTCCTGAAAGGTTTTTGAAATTGCATGTTGCTTAAAATTATTAATTTATTTTCATACAAAATTTTCAAACCGTCCTTACATAAAAACGCTTTAAGAAGCCCGTATAAACAAGATAACTGACATGTTATAACAAAATTTATCGTTATTTTTGGCTAGTTGCGTTCATTAAAGAGATGCTTTTATCCCTAAAATTATAGACAAAAGTGTGCAAAAAAAAAATTAATACCAATGTTATCAACACACATGATAAAAGTAAAATTAAAGAAAACTATGCGGCACTGGCCCAACTGTGTCCAACTGTCTTTTTATGGAGAAACAAAATTACAAAATGTCAGATCGAAAATTCCCGCTGATATTTGACGTCAATTTAATCTGTATAAACTTCTAGTGGAAAATACTGTAAGGTGGTTGACCCGAATTCGGTCAATGTCCCGAATTCGGTCAATGTCCCGAATTCGGTCACTTTTCAGATTACTTCTAAATTTTTAAGAAATTTACCATCAAAGTTAAAAAAAAATATTTTACCGACTTTCTTGAACATTTTGCAAATGTCGCCTAAAATTGCAATTGGCAGAATAAGATGTGACACAGGATAATTAAGTTTAGTCGTGTCTCAGCTTTGAACGCGGGTGGGTATCAAATATTATAAGGTAAGGCTTCTGCACATATATTTTTAATTAGCAACTACAGCTTGCTAAAATTATTTTTGGACTAATACTTGCTATGTATCATTAGTTTAATATTTAAAGATGTGAATTTTATAAAATATTTCTTTTTTGAAAAATTTAGCAAAAAAAATGGGGGTGGCCGAATTACTGACAAAAAAATGTTTTGTCCGGAATTCGGCCAGTGGTGACCAAAATGGAGGCAAAAACAAGAATTTTTAATTAGATTAAGTTTTTAATTAGATTTTTTCATAAAAGTACGAACTCAATTTTTTTTATATCTAAAAAATACTATATTTTTTAATGCTCGAATTCGGTCATAGGCTTTCTGGCTTAGTTTAACCTACAAATCGCGTTAAATGTAGGGTGACAGAAATATAGACAAAGAGTGACCGAATTCGGGACATCTTATTTTTTTAATATAAAAAAGGTAGAGTTATAATAAAGAAGGGTAATTAAGTAAGTATACTGGAATTGTTTGCAAAAAAGCATTTTAGTTTTAAATACTTGTTGGATTTTTCTGCTTTAAGTGCAATTTTAGGTTCAAATATTAATGATTTTTTTTTAATCGTTTGCTTAATTAAGTTCCTACAAAATTATTTATTTCGTTTTAATGTAATTTTTTTTTGAGGGTGACCGAATTCGGGACATCAGGGTGACCAAATTGGAGACAATGTTTTTTTGCCACAAAATAATATTTTTAAAAAAAATCTATATAATAAAAAATTATAAACTCTCTTTTTTAACATCTTAAAGGTTCATTAATCATACGTTTTCTGAGTTGGGCTGTAAAAATGCATATTTTGTGTATTATTGGTGTTACAAGGCAAGACCCATGAGCTTAAGGGCCTTAAGATGACCAAATTAGGGTCAACCACCTTACAGGGTGATCGGTTATAAGTGTTCCCTGGGATAACTTTTTTTTATAACAGCCGCAGTAATGAACCAAACAAAAATTGGGTGAAAGGGTATTTTATAGAAACCTCAAAATAATTAATAAAAATTAATCTGTTTAAATAGTATACAGGGCGTGCCAAAAATTTTCTTTTTTTCTTATGGAACACCCTATATATTTTGTCATTTTCGAATTCTCCGGAAAATTAGCTTTTTAAAAATACCATATATATATAGTATATCTACATATATATATAGTATATATGTATATATATATATAGTATATATATATGTAGATATAGTATATAGTATAGTAGTATATATGTATATATATATAGTAATCGTTTTCGAGATATTTCAATTTAAATAAAGTATTATTGTATTATAATTAAACCAAAGTAGGCCAAACATAATGATATGCATAATCACAACAATCAAAAATCTGTCACTTATTTAACTTTCCAAAAAAATAGTTGGCTGTGAAAAACAAAAATAGCGGCGTTTTGACAGAAGGGTGCCATAATTACTTAGGTTTTACAATAATACTAATTAATTAATATCTAATTCAAATTTAAATCTCAAAAAAACGGTTGCATGCTGACCTATACTATATTGTATTTTTAAAAAGCTAATTTTCTCGAGAATTTAACAATGTCAAAATATATAGGGTGTTCCATAAGAAAAAAAATAACTTTTTGGCAAGCCCTGTATACTATTTGAACTGAATAATTTTTATCAATCATTTTGAGGTCCCTATAGAACACCCATTTAGCCAGTTTTTGTTTGGTTCTTCTGCGGCTGTTAGAAAAAAAGTTATCTCAGGGAACCGATCACCCTGTACATAATAAGCTTGCGACCGACCGAAGTTAAAGACGATTCAAAGAGTCAAAAAGTCATACAAATTGTGAATTTTTTCAAAATTTTCAAATAAATCTTGGGCCCAAGCTCCGCCCAGATTTTGTAAGAGTAAAGGAAAAATATAATCCTACTAATAAGTTTGTGTATGTTTATCCCTTAATCACTAGCGTACAGCCAGCGATCCAAAAGGCTTTCATATGAATAACTTTAAAAAAAAATAAATAAATATAAATTTAAAATATAAAATATATATATAATATAAAATAAGTAAATATTTTTTAATAAATTTCTTACAGGCGGATTTAGCCGATTTCGATTAATATTAAATGCACCGCAGGCAAAAATGTTGAGAAAATTATCCCAAAATTGCCTTTTTTAAAAATTTTTAAAAAATATTGTCGACAAAAAATTATCTAAATTAAATTAAATTTTTAATAAAAGTGCAATTTTTTACATTTCAAATACCCCTGACAAAAATGTTTGAACATTAAACTTAAATTGTAACAAATTTTTAGCAGTTTAAGCAGAACACATCTCAAAAATTGTATTCCTTTTTGCTTTTTATATAAATATTTAAAGAAAACTGGGTTAGGTTAGATGCCAAGAGGAGGCTAATGGGATCTAATCTCAATTATAGATTTGTTATAAAAATAATGTCAGAAATCCGCCGCAGGTGAAAATTTTGTAAAAAATATACTAAAAATGTCTTTTTTTACACGTAAATACCGCTAACAAAAATTGCTTAAAATTAAACCAAAAAGTAAAAGTCAATGAATTGTTTGGTGTTTAACCAAAAATTAAAAAAAAACTAAAGTTTTAACAATCGACGACGTTATAGCTCCGCAGGCGAAATTTTTTGAAACCAAAGCTAGAAATTTGAATTTTTTTTTTTTGTAAATTTTAATGAAATATTGGTCGGATCAACTGCAACCCTGTATCCGTCCGTATTTAATACCATTTATTTTACTCATGGGGGTATTTTAACCCCTAACCCCCCCCCCCCCCCATTCGTCCGCGCCTTCCCTCAATCACGCCAAAACAGTAAGAACATAACGCGGGCAACGCCGCGGGTCGACCGCTAGTCTAACATAATCAAGCCTCAACCTAAGTCAACAATTTTTATATAACGCTCGTGCTATCGGTCAAACAGTAAGCAAACGTTAATAACAATAATTGGACTAAATAATTAATTGCGTGTGGCGTAATAGAGGTGACGATACTCAAAAGCAATTGACAATGTTGTTAACCTTATTAGGGTCAAAGCCTTTCGTGTTAAAAAACATAACCCTACAATAATGAAATTAATATTTATTAACCTGTTTTTTTTTCATCTCAACGAGTACATTTCATATCGCAACACAAGAAGAATGGTTCTACTTAATCAGTGCCCAGATTTTCCGGTGAGTCGGACGACTTTTTGTCAATAACATTCAAAATGTGCGAATTCTGGAATGATGATTGGATGTGCTCAAATTTATTCAAGGCCCCAAAGCGCAAAATACAGCAAAAGAATCCACTTTAGTAATTTTGAATTTTTTGGCAATGTTCAAGTCAACATGTGCATTTGGAACAAATTAAAGAAAAGTAAATCAAACTAATATGGTCTTTCTCGACTAAATTTTATTTATTAATATCAAAAACCCGACATGTTTCGGCAGTTTAGACTACCATCATCAGGGGGTTCCTGGTTTGAGCTACAGTAAAGCAGTATGGCCGAACAAGAACCAAAGAAAATTAAATGGGCCGAATTAACGGACCATCGGTACCTTCAGCAATGGATCTAGAATTTTTCACGAAAAACCATTCCAATTTAAAATTTCTATTTAAAGCATTATACAGGGTTCCTAAGATTTTCCTTAGGGATAGGATTTTAATAAATCAAACAGAAATGTCATAGAAAGTTCTGCGCGCACAAAAGAAACAGGTATATTGAGCAATGGTGCCAGTTTGTTATTATCTCCGGACTGCTTTTATGAGAAAAAATTGTCGCCAATCTTTCATTGTGAGCATAAATCATAGTTGCAATAATAACCGTTGACAAGATGTCTGCAAATTCCGCTAGATGGCGGCCACACCATGAGATGATCGAGAAAAAATTAGATGTTTTCAGGTCCAAACCACAGCTTTTTCTTGCTTAAAGGAGGCGGCAGGGTCCATTATTTACGATACTGAGCGATAAACTCGTGAGGTTGTTAACATTAAAAAGAAATATCTTCGCTTTTAATTAAATTTCTTTCCATTCTGTTCTACTAGTGACATCTATCCGGAAACGGCCAAACCATGCAGCTAGCAGTAGCAGCCAAAGAAATCAATAAACGGCGCTGTTTTTCCTGCAGAGCTTTTTGCTTGCGATATTATTGATTTTAAATAAAGCTGGACCTACACTACACTTGATATTTTCGAGGTGTTTTATGACATGATCTCGAAACATGTAGCGAACCAATTCCTCAAAACTAGCGGGAGGGTAAAAGCGAAAAATAAAAGGCTGCCGAATATTTGTAACACCCAAAAAGGGGTGAAAATATTTATTTTGCTCTGTTTCTTTACAAAAAACGTTTTTTTTTTACGAAAAACTTGAGCTCTGCCACTTTTTTTATTTTTTTTCTTCAACTTTCTCGAAATTTTCCTCATACCGTAGAAAAAAATTATTTCCCCCATGGTCATACTCTACTTTTATTCGAAAAAATTTAGAAACAGAGACGGGATCAGTTTTCCTAAAACGGGGGATCTTGGTTTCGAGTGAGAAGATAAAGGGCGCCGCAGGCAAAAATTTTTCAATTAAATTAGCCGAACACAAAAATGTTAGAAAAACAAAGCACGAAATAAAAATGGCGCCGCTTACAATTTTTTTTCAAAAATTACGTAATTTCGGGAACGCAAAGGAATAGGTCTAAAGAGTATAATTTTTAAGAAAAAAATATCAATTTTCTCGCCCTCCTCCACTGGGACTACAGGGGCCGTGCACAAATTACGTAATGGTAATAGGGGGGAGGGGGGTTACATTTGTGTGAAACTAAAAAAATTTGGAATGAAAATAAGTGAAGTTTTTTTTTTGGGGGGGGGGGGTTAGTGGTCTTGAAATCGTTACGTAATATTAGGCGTGCCAAACCGTTACAAAACATTACATAGGGAGGGGGTCAAAAATTGGTAAAATCACCGTTACGTAATTTGTGTACGGCCTCACATCTGACTGTTCCTCCTTTTTGATTTCGAATCAAAGTGTAAAACCCGGGTTGGACGTTTGAAGGCGTCAACCCGTCCTATTTGCTTGATAAAGTTTCTACGGAAATATCTCAGTCGATTTCTCCGGCTGTGTATGAACGCTTTAGGTTAGGCATTTGCATGTATCTCAGTCCCCAGCCTGTAAACAGTGCGTAAGGACAATGGTTACAAAATGAAAAGCCGAAAAATATTTTTTTTTACGATATCTTTCATCAGTTTGGTATTAAAGTCGAGCAAAAACAATTTTTATTCCAGTCCTAAAGGTATGAAAATGGAAAACATTAGAAAACAACAACCTGGAATGGATTTATTACGTGTAAGATGTAGTGACAACATCGCCCCATGCCCATCCTTTTCTGCCTAATGTGCTTTTCCGTTTGTCTGCGTCTTATACACGGCTGCTTTGCCCCCTAAGGATTTGCTTAGGAACCCTGTATATGTTGCATTTTTGGTTTTTCATGTTATTTGAGATACCTAGCTACGTTATTTGTTTTTTAAAAAAGCGATGTTTAAAATATATTAGTTTTTTTCAACCTCACCTCTCGTTTTTTTTTTCTTTCTCCATTGCTGAGGGTACTGATGGTCCGTTTATTGCTTTACTGTAGCTTAAACCAGGAACCCCCTGATGATGGTAGTCTAAACTGTCGAAACATGTCGGGTTTTTGATAATAAGAAATAAAATTTAGTGGAGAAAGACCATATTTGTTTGATTTAATTATCAACTCCACCATCATGGACTACTTCAACAATTTAAAGAAAAGTGTTCATCGTGGCTTGTTTTTTGCATATAATATCTGCAGATAACAAAATGGGCCTGAATTCCCACTTGAAAATAGAGAAATAAATTTGGGATAAATTGATATTCGAAAATTAAAATAATAAAAGTGCAGTCCTTGTAGGACATAGAGGTCTCCAAAACTAAATCAATACCTATCTATTTTTGTTAAGTTTTTTTTTAATTTCATTTAATAATATTATATGTAGAATGATTTAGACCAAAAAATATATTTTTATGTGAGGCAATAACGCATCTTTATTTTGTACTAACCAAGATCTCAATATTAGTCGAGAAATCTAGAAATGGATATACCTATGTAAAATAAATTAAAACAAAGAGATCACTTTGTTTTGAACCATCAAATTTTTAAAACTATAGGAACACAACTTCGGGTTTAGGTAATTTTTGCGACAAAGAATATAATCTCATCAACACCTGCTTAACTAAGAATGGTGTTGATCTCATGCTTACTTTCGGCTTAATTTTTTTCGTGTTGATATTTCAATATTATTCACTTTATTGATTTGAGTGTTTTCAGTAATCTTTTTGTAGCAGAAATTAATGTCTATTATTAATCGTTTTTCTTCACTACTTTCACTATTTTTTATATCAATCAAAATGACACACTCAAAATAATCAAAAAACTGTCAAAAATAGGGTAAGGAGTAACAATACCAAATCTGGTTAGTTAAACCGTCAGTTAATTTTTGTAGGTGCATCAGACGCAAAAAATTAAACTAATTTCATGTTCAATGATTATGTTAAAGAGAACTTTAATTTAAACGTATTTTTCTTTAAATTTTACACGTGGATATTTCGAGACCTATAAACGATAGACCATTAACATTTTTGAATGGGAAATATTTCAATGAATTCGCAGATGCAAAAATATACAAATTCTAACTTTTCCAAGTTCGTAGGCCTTGATCTTATTGGATGTCTACGAAATTTCTCAATGAATAAATGGACACTTTTTTATGGAATAACCAACAAAATTTCGTAGTCTCTACTATATAATAAATTAAACAAATTATTTTTCTTTCGTGTGTATAAAGCTAATTTCGTAGTTTCGGTAATTGCACGTTTTTGTTGTAGGTCAGGTCCACTTGAAAATAATTCGTTGAAGGTTAACGCTTACTATAAGTGGAGAGTTAATAAAAAACACCTCTCCGAGTTTTACGACCAATGAACTTACATTTTTACTTTCAAAGGGCGTGATTGCCGTTTTCCAGATTCTCAGATTCCCCCTAAATTTCCGTAATAGTTACACAATATAATAATAAACTCGGATGAATACTGACCAATGAACCTACTTTTTTTACATTCAAAGGGAGCGATAGCATTTTCCCAAATTCTCAAATACCTCTAAATTTCCATAAAAATAGTTGAACAATAATATATTCAAAAAGATTACTTATAGACCCCTCATCTCATCGATTCCTGTTTTAGTCACATTTGATCCAAATTGGCGGCCATTTTGACAATTGACGATACTCTGGGGATATTTTGGTTAGCGTTGGCGGAACAAAAATCCTTTAAAAAGTTGACTTTCCTTCCTTTTTTCCTTCAGGGCCGGTTTATCAATAGTGAGTTGCATTGAACTCGCAAGTTAAAGAGAAAGACGGCTGATATATACCAAGTGCCAGAATGAGACAGCTGAAGGTAACTTCTGCCTTCTGGAATTTTTGTACTGCCAACCTAGCCAAACGGTTTGTCAGTGGCGCACCCTGGAATTGACATCAGAGGGGGGGGGGGTTAAGGTTAAATAATAAAAAAACTTAATTCGAAGAAAAATTTAAAATTGTTTATTTACCCAAAATTCGATCTCAAAATCATGCTTCAATGCGCCGCCGTTAAAATTTTTTGAGAAATAAAACTTAAAGTGCAATTTTCGACTTTAAATTAAGGTCGTAGTTACAATCTGGGGAATTGTTTTTAGCAACACTGTACGGGAAATCAATTTAACAATGTCGATCTGATTTTTTTGCAAAATTTTACGTCATTGAATTTGTTTTCCATGGCAACGCGGAGACTTTATTTATGTTTATCCATAGTGGGACACCAAAGACTTTTTAGCACCAGGTCAAAAATTTTGGGTTAGGTTACTTATTTTGACTTTTCGCGTTCTACGCCGCTGAAAAAACCAAATAAAATACTAAAATAAAAGAAAACCATTTATTGCAGAATTACCTCCTAAAAAAACGCCCAACTACGCATTAAAGTAACTGATACCGACAACAAGTTAACTTAAAAGCATACAGATTTAAAAATCGGCTACTGGCGCTAGACAATATAATCATATTCTATTTTAAACAGGAGCGTCAACGACTATAGTCTTTTCAACCTCTAAATGGAGCTTTACTGACCTATTTTGTTAGTACTCAAGTATCCGTGTGTTTTTGAAACTGAGGTTCTAAAATCTATCCTTTGTACTCCAAGATTTCACTAGTACAATTGCACATAACTATACCGCAATAATTTAAATTAAAGGAAACAATGGTTGAATCAAAATGAAAACAAAATTATGTGGAGTTATGGGCGCCGAATGTATCTATGCGAATTCCTAGTAATCCCAGCGAGCCAGTAAAGTTCTCTTGGTTCTTTGATAGACGCGGGGTAATGCCCGCGCAGAGCCAGGCCTTTTTCAGCGGGCGATACGAAAGTAAAAACAAAAATGACCGCCTTATGCAGGTGACAGTTATGAGCCTAAAAGAACGTAGTCACATCAATCGAATCGATTTGACATTCTTTTTTGTTTTTGGTGTGTCTTTTCCACAATCAGTAATTGATATTTTTTACCATGACTTTTCATAATATATTAAAATTTTGTTTTTTTAAATTTTTGTTAATAGAAAAAGTAAAGTTAAATCATTTTAGATGGGTTTTAAGTCCCCCTGTAAACATGATATATATTTGCCTGCTTTTTTTATTAGCCACACACTTGTTTGAACCAAAACAAAAGTTACTAGGATGGTACTCCGTTGTTTTTTTAGTCAAAATAAAGTGTTTTCGTTTTTTTTTGTGTGTTTTTGCTAAAAATATAGTGTTTTTATTTGTTCAGTGCTGTTATACAACCGGAATGACTAGTTTTTTGCCTTCCATAAGTGATGTGCAATAACCCTTTTTATTATTAGCCTCAGAGTTAGGGGAATTTTGTCAATACCAACTTATTTAGGCTCACAAATGTCAAGTACAAGTAGGATATTATCACTCCAGTTTTGTTTTTACTTTCGTGGCGGACGACCGCACACGCGGAGTGGTTTCATATTTGTTTTAGAACAATGTTTTTGAAAACACGAATGGTTTTCTGTCAGAAAACGTAAAAATACTCTTCTGTCCCACTGCGGCCCGATTTAAATTTTGTTGACAAAACACCTGCAGTTACCATGGACTCGTATAAATTCTGCGGTCTATCGGCCAACACTTGAACTGCGTGTGTCTCCCAAATTCAATGAAGTGTGATTGATTGAGCGGTTTTCTTTTCCGGAGTGCATAAGCTTTTAGAAAAAAAATTTTTTTTTCGCTAAGGCAAGGAAATAAAAAAAGGGAAAATGTTATCCAGAGGAAATTGTGAGTATTTCTCTATTTTTTTTTGTAAATCAGGTTTGTTCTAAACCACAATTATTTTGACACTTTTGGGATAGATGACAGCACCAGAGCTTTTATTTTGAAGAAAAAATAATTGAGAATTTTGAAAAATTTTGCAAAATTTCAGCTAATTCTGATGTTTAGTTTTCCCTGTGCACTCTGGCAAAAGATTAAAAAATTAAAAAAACAAAGGTTTGCCAGTTGTACTTTTTTTTATTTAAAATCTGGGGAGAAACTATAGCCTTAAACTGAAATCGTAAATATCACTGGCGTAGCCAGGGGGGGATTTTGGGGGTTAACCCCCCCCCCCCCTCAGCAGGTCCAACCCAATCTACAATAAATTAATCATGATCAAGAGCCTCAGAGAGAGCTATAGCTCCCCCACTTTTTTGACCCTTTATTCCGGTTTGTGACGTGGGTTTAGTGTGATGTAAGTTTTGAAAATTTTGCCCTGCGGTGCTATGACGTCATTAATTGTTACAATTTTAGTTTGTTTCTAAGGAAGTTTTTGGACAGCATACAAAAATAACAACCTTTGTGGTTATCGTTATTTGACATGCCGTTAAAAATAAAGTTATTTTGGTTTATTTTCCTAACTATTTCTACGCTTACCCATAAAGCAGGACATTCTGCATTTCCCTTAATCAAAAACTAACAATTTTAAGCTTTCGTTTTGCAAAATTCGCCAAAAACACAAACAATTTGACAAAAATTGACAGAAGTAAATATAAACAAAATAAAGATAACTTAAAAAATCGTTGTTAGTGACCACCAGGCGTGCTTATTACCGGCAAAATGACATTATTTTTGTGGTTATTTTTATTTTGTTTATATTTAGTCCAGTCAATCCATGTCAAAGCGTTTATGTATTTTTTTCAATTTTGCAAAAACAAAGCTTAAAATTGTTACTTTTTAATTAAGGAAGATGTAGAATATATTGATTTATGAGTAAGCATTGAAATAGTTAAGACAATAAACCAAAATAACTTTATTCTTGACGGCTTCTGAAATAGCGATAACCACAAAGGTTGTTATTTTTGTATGCTGACCAAAAACTCTCCATTGTTTCTTAAAATTTTCATCTGCGGCGCGTTTATGATTTGGCAACAAATCTACACTCCATTCAAAATTTCTGCGGACCAGTTTTTTTGACACTGACAATGACAGTTCCATTTAGCTTCTGTGTTTAATTGTCAGCCGCCATATTGAAATTGGTCCGGAGAATTTGGAATTAGGTTATATATACCACCGCAATTAACCCACCCCTTTTAGGCATCTAACCCAATATACTTTTTCACAAATATTTAACAGAAAACCTAAGAGATCAAAATTTTTAAAGAATTTTTGGTTTTTTGTTAAAATTTTCGCCTGCGGCGCTGTACCAATATCAAATTTTGTGACAATTTTGTTTAATCTTAAGCAATTTTTTTGTCAACAACCTTTGAAAAGCGTAAAAAATAGTGTTTTATGTAATTTTTTCAAAATTTTTGCCGGCGGCGCATTAAAGGTTAGTTTTGAAAAAAATCTGCAAATGAGACTAGATGAAACTTGCTTTTAAAAATAAGTATTTTTGTTTAGTATACACTAACTCAACGCCTATTAAACCGCCCTTCACCCCTTTTTAAAGTTTTGCCATAGGTAGGTAGTTGATTTTTATTAAATGATGATGAAACTCCGCCCCCCAGAATCGATTTCTGGATACGCCACTGTAAATATTGAAGGGGTTTTGGGAATTTGAGTTGTTCATTTATCATTAATTTGTTTGTCCAAAAATGCCATTTTGGACACCAAATCACAGGCAAAATGTTTGATCAAATTACATTAAAGAGACCATTTTGACTCAAAATCGTAAAAATAAAAGGTGTTATAACGCCGCAGGCAAAAAATTTTGCAATGTATGTTTTTTAACGATTTTTATTAAAAATTAAAGTCCAGGCTCTTGTATTTTATTCCCTATATAATTTAATTTTACCCCAACCCCCCTCCCCCCCTCGGTGCGCCACTGGGTTCGTGAAATTTTGTTAGAAAAGGTTAACAATAACAAAATGAGAATAGTGGAGTTAAATATATGTATATAAAAAAGAAAATTTTACCAACAGCATACTAGTTGTAACAACTAGTGGCTAAAATAGTGCTTTTTTTACAAGCGTTGGTTTAAATATCGAGCGCAGCGAGGTATTTAAAAACGCGAATAAAAAAAAAGCACAGTTTAGCCGCGAGTTGTTAACACTATTTTTTTTAATACCTTTATCAAAAAATCCAAGAAAAACAGGAAAATACTTTTAAAAATCTCGAACGAAGAGAACTTCTCGCAACACACCACCTTTACACTATAAATCAAGGCGGCTGGTAAATGAAATAACAATCGTTTCAATAGCGATGTGTCTTTTTTACCCGGTGACGTTCATTGTTGGGACATTTTAATCTTTGACAATTTGATATTTTGACGATATTTTTAACTGATTTTTTCGTAAATACTTGGTGAACACTGGCGAAAATGGCTTAATTCTTAGGCAAGAATAATTAGATTTTTTCAATATTACTATTTTCCGCCATTTCTCTTTAACTTTGGGTAAAAAACGGACAGAAATCTTTTTTTGCACCCGTGATGAAACAAAAAGTTTTTCTTGCATCGGTAACCAAAAAAGCAATGCTTCAAAAAAAAACGAATGTCTCTGTCTTAAACCAGTCAGTGGTAGAACTAGTGGAGAAGGCCAAAAATCCAATAGTTTTTCTATTGGTAAACTTTTATTTTTATTTATTTTATTTTTATTTTTATTTATTTAGAAAATTAACACTTCTACGCGAACCAAATAAATGTCCGCCCAGAACATCGGCAATTAAGACATTGTAATAAGTGTCGAAAGTGGCGACTTATGTGGACCAAAAGGGCACTAAACCTGAACAGGACAGCGAACTAATAAAAGGTTGAATAAAAGAAAAATTCCTATAACAGAATGAGAAATAAATTCCCAATGTCCACAGTGGGGTTAAATATAAATAAATGAGAGATTGGATTGGATTTTTGGCCTCCTCCACCAGTTCTACCACTGACTGGTTTCAGACACAGTCCATCCACCAGTCGGGCTTTTTACTATGACAAATCGATACCAAAAAACAAACTTTGCACACAAAGAATCCTATGCCAAAAAAATAAGAAATGCAGATACGACCATTTAAAGTAAACGCGTCGCGGGTCACAGTACTGTACAGTACAAAATCGACAAAAATGTGATTCATTAAATATTATTAAATGCGACGGGTGTTAATGACTTCTTTAAATACGTTAATCTTCTGGTTCCTGAAAATTTGCACAACACTGAACTGAAAATGAAGGGAGAGGATCCAAGAATATGTACACACAGTAGTTTATAGGAGCCAAAGGGGAATGGTGGAACAAAATACCGAACCTAAACAGACTGTGCGACTTGTTTTTAGCTTACTCACACAATCCGAACACAGTACAGTAAAACAAGTAAACTTTAAAACCTCCGAAGCCCCTCTGATATAATATGTTTTTGCAAGAAGGCGATTTTTCCTAAAAATTACCACCATATGCTCCTGAAGTAATTCTCTAAATCTACTTGTTACCCTATTTTTATCGAACATAGCTTAGAACATTCCCTGAAGGAAATCAGTTTACTAGTTCGAGAGTAACATGGGACAGGGGTTAAAAAAATTTGTTAAAATGATTTTAATTCCGTGTTCTCGAACAGTTTCTAAAAGCTTTAATTCAGTGGCAATTTCGTTCACCGACCCCAAATCTACGTTTTCCTTTTTGGATGTCGCGGGCGTCTGTCCACTTTGAATTCGCTGGTCTGTCGCTACCGCGTCTATGCTATGGTTTTATAGGATTAATAACCGAAACAGGGTTTTGGTGGTTTTACCCTCAGATGCACCGTAAAAATATTGGGATTAGTTTAGCTAATCCATGCTCCCTCTTTGTTCATTTATCTGGGATCAACAGAGAGAAATCCTAATGAGTATTTCAGTATGCTCAAAACTGCATCATTGAAAAGAAAATCTAGATTTTATTTTAAACAGATTATTTTAAAATAAACATATTGTTAAACTTAAATACAAAATTTAATATTCTAAAATGTTTTCTTTAATCCAAGTAAAAACTATCTTAGGATTAGGTGCCTACGGTGCATTTAGGGGTTAGATAAAGAGTCAAACAAGTAAAATAAAAATGTATAAAGGGTGGCCCATAAAAAAACCGCACATTTTCTTTTAGGGTATAAATTCGTTACCACTTGTCCGATTTAAAAAAAATTTGTTTTACTGGAGCTTTAGACTATAGGATCCTGCCAGGATTAACATTTCGCTGAAATTCAAGATGGCGGACGCTTTTGAAAAATGCCAATTTTTCGCCCCTTCTGCCAATTTTTTATGTGCGCCACTGTCTTTCCTGACTAACGTCAGTTAAAGTCACACCCTTAACGTGTTCAAAAAGGTATCACTTGTTAAAATTGGTCATAAAATACGAAAGATGTAATAAAATTAACAGGGTGAGTTTTTGGCCTCTAAAACATTAATTTTGTGTTTAAACATACAGCTCTACTATACTTTGGAAAAATTAGCAGAGATATGTTTGTGAATCAGTAAATTCCTGTAGCGCCAGTAGTCAAGGGAGTAGTTTTTTGGTGTTGCTAAAACCTGGATTTGGATCTCTTGTCAAGGTAATGTCAAAAACACCCAAGAACTTTTAATAAGAGGCCAAAAACTCACTCTGTTAATTTTATTCCATCTTTCGTATTTCATGACCAATTTTAAAAAGTGATATATTTTTGAACACGTCAAGGATGTGGCTTTTTAGCTGACGTTAGTCAGCAAAGACAGTGGCGCAGACAAAAAATTGGCAAGCGTCCGCCATTTTGAATTTTAGCGAAATGTCAATTCTGGTGACAGGATCATATAGCTTAAAGCTTTAGTGGGCACGAATTTATACCATAAACAAAAATGTGCGGTTTTTATGGGCAATCCTTTATGTTTCAACGCATCAGTATAAGTTTACCTAACGCGGTAAAAACAAAGCCAAAAGACACTATATTTTTTACTTGTTTTGAATGAGGCCCGCTTTTATGGTGGATACTTATAAACTTAATAGGGGTTATAAGCCACGGCATGGCGTAAACGCAACGTACGTTACGCAGAGAAGATACGTCGCATCGCCTAGTTACGACGAGCTAAAAAAAAAGCTTAAGGCCACAAAAACGGTATAGATTTGACAACACTGCTTTGCTGTTTTGTTGAAAGATCAACAATAGGTGGCAGCACTAATGTCATTTCGAGTGTGATCGTGCAGTGTTCAGAACAGTAACTAAATATAAGTAGGTATTCATATTCCATAAAGTATAATTGCTTATGCCTGACTCTTGATCCATAATTTCTTTACAGACCTCCCATCTAGTTTGGCAGGTCTTAATTTCAGATTCTAAGACTACATATGGAACCCAACTGTAGGCTAATGATAATAAGGCTACGCCTTACTCGATGCTCGAATCAAGTACCCAACGACGTCCTCAAAAAACGCAAATAAATTTCCACGTTTTTCTTATCACAATCACTACTTGATTCACTAGCCATTGTGGTTCATGCTTCATGGATTGCAATATCAATCAAAAGAAAAAAAATATTCAACATCAAAAAAATAATAACAAATTTCCGTATTATTTTTATCACTTGACATGTGTCAATTTCTTGCCAAGTGGCCGGTGGCTAGGCGGAACATCAATTCCAATACTCCAATCGAACTCACTCAGTTTCCCTGGGCCTACCAAATTACGTGACCTTGGCGTTTCAGAATTTCGGCAGAATCTCGCTTATAAAGAAAAAAACCATAACTTTTTTGTTATCAGATAATAGGATTTATAAAAATCTACAACCGAATCCGAAGGATTTTTCAAAATTTGGTGTATTTTTTTCAAAAACTAAAAAAATACAAAAATTGTTGTTACAGATTTCTATATTATCGACGAGGCTAAATAAAAAGCCGGGTAAGATTTTTGACTATTATTAGCCGTATTTATTTTATTTCGGGAATGAGAGAGTCCAGCAAAAACCTGTCTGGATACGGTTGTGAGGAATTAAAAAATAAACATTCCTGCCAAATTTCAACAGATTCCGTTTTCTCGTTTTCGATATTCTGCCCGATAATGATTGGCCTAAAAACAGCAAAGCACACGGAAAAAGAAATTCTACAAATGAGTATTTCAGTATGCTCAAAACTGCATCATTGAAAAGAAAATCTATATTTTATTTTAAACAGATTATTTTAAAATAAACATATTGTTAAACTTAAATACAAAATTTAATATTCTAAAATGTTTTCTTTAATCCAAGTAAAAACTATCCGTTTAAAATTTTTATAATTTTTGATTTGAAGCCTAAGATCTTCATTTGGAAATTTACCGAAAACATTAAATTAAAACGGCACTAAGTTTATTATGAAACTGCGTTTATTTTCATTTTAAGAGCATATCTTTAAATTAGGCAAAAAAGTATTTTTTATTTTAAAACATTGCAAATTTTGACATGAGACTATTGTAATTTTAATATTAATATAAATTTTGTTCTTTAGGTTCAAAATAAGTATTAAAAATACTAAAATGAAGTATAACCTTCAGATGCCTAATTGAAGAAAATTCTTGTCGCTTTATTCTTAAAATGAACATCTCAAATGCTCCGGGATTCTCGGTTCCGAGGTAGGACGTAAGAGCCTGTCAGTCTTTTATTGTATGTGCATTGCATACAGTTGAATTTCGAGGAAAAGCTCGTCAAAAATAAGAAATTCGAAATTGAAAATTATTGGGAACACCAATTATAATTTTATTATATAGTTACCTAGGTATAATAAATCACCACCCTTTTATTAATATTCTCGTCCCTCTTAAAAATATTTTAGTTTAAAGTTGACCTTTGATGAGAATTTTGTGTGTTAAATATTTCGTGAATTGAACGTTTCGTTTTCCGCAACTTATTGAGAAAATTTCAAGATATCGTCATGGAGTCTATTGCTGCTAGTGGTAAGTAGAATCTCAAAAATTTTGTTGAATTGAAATATCCACAGAACTTTTTTAATTTTGATTTTTTAAAACTTTATAATGTCGTAAAAAATAAAAATAGGAATTTTTCGTACTTTTCTAGACATAAAGTACATTTACCCGCATTACCCCATTTTTTAAATATGTATTTTTGGCAAGACCGCAAATTACGGGGAAATGTACTTTATGGCTAGAAAAGGAAAAAAATTCCTATTTTTATTTTTTTATGAGAATATATAGTTTAAAAAAATTAAAATTAAAGAAGTTCTGTGGATATTTCAATTCAATATAGTAGTTTTTTTATACCTTCATCAAAAACCTGATTTTTATAACTGTCTGCAAATAACTAAAGCATGGCCTTTTTGGTTACCGATGCAAAAAGAAACTTTTGGTCACGGGTGCAAAAAAATATTTCTGCCCGTTTTTTACCCAAAATTAACGAGAAATAGAGGAAACTAGTAATATCGAAAAAATCCAATTATTCTTGCCTAAAAATTAAGCCATCTCCACCAGTTTTCATTAAGTATTTACGAAAAAATTATTTAAAAATATCGTCAAAATATCAAGCTTTCAAAGATTAAAATGTAGGAAGAATGAAAGGCATATCGCTATGGCAACCATTGTTATTTCATTTACCAGCCGCCTTGATTTATAGTTTAAAGATGGTGTGTTGCGAGAAGTGCTCTTCTCTCGAAAGGTATTAAAAAAAATAGTGTTAACAACTCGCCGCTAAACTGTGCTTTTTTAGTTTAAATAAGCAGCGAAATATTTAGAAACGCGAGTAAAAAAAAGCACAGTTTAGTCGCGAGTTGTTAATACTATTTTTTTAATTCCTTTATCACAAAATCTAAAAAAAAAAAACAGGAAAATACTTTTAAAAATCTCGAACGAAGAGCACTTCTCGCAACACAGCATCTTTACACTATAAATCAATGCAGCTGGTAAATGAAATAACAATGATTTTCCTAGCGATTTGCCTTTTTACTCGGTGACGTTCATTGTTGCGACATTTTAATCTTTGATAGTGTAATATTTTGACGATGTTTTTAAATGATTTTTTCGCAAAGACGTGGTGAAAGAATGATCAGATTATTTCAATATTACTATTTTCAGCTATCTCTCTTTAATTTTGGGTAAAAAACGGACAGAAATATTTTTTTGCACCCGTGATCAAAAATAGTAGTTTTAACAACTAGTGGCTAAAATAGTGCTTTTTTTACAAGCGTTGGTTTAAATAATGAGCGCAGCAACGTATTTAAATAAACTCTGCTTGAAATAATCCAACCTTTAGTTCCTGCGGTAATTTGCGGTCTTTCCGGTATTTCTCTTTAATTTTGGGTAAAAAATGGACAGAAATCTTTTTTTGCACCCGTGACAAAAAAAGTCTTTTTGCATCGGTAACCAAAAAGCCATGCTTTAGTTATCTGCAGACATTTACTAAAATCATGTTTTTGATGAAGGTATAAAATTTTTTTTAAGATTCTATTTGCCACCAGCAATAGGCTCCATGACGATATCTTTAAATTTTCTCAATAACTTGCGGATAACAGAACACTCAATTCAGGAAATATTTACCACATTTTATTAACACTTATAAAAGTCTCATCAAAGGTCAACTTTAAACTAAAATATTTTTAAGAGGGACGAGAATATTAAAAAAAGGGTGGTGGTTTTAACTAGGTAATAAAATTATAAAATTGGTTTTTCCAATAATTTTTAATTCGGAATTTCTGATTTTTGACCAGCTTTTCTTCGAAATTCGCCTGTGTGTGGCGCGGCGGTTAGTGTAGTTAGTTAGATATACTATGTTTTAATCTGTGTTTTTTTTAGTTGATTCTTAGTTTATAAGTTAAAGTAAAACTTTCGTATTGATCATATGAAATTTAAAATTAAAGTTTTTTGAAAGCGAAAGATTCGCTTTATGTCAAAACTGATATTTCTTTGAAATTAAGGAGGAGGACAGTTTTGAAAAATTGAGAAGTTTGCTAAACAGCCTTATTCTCTTAACGTATCCGTTATTAAAATCGGTTAAGAAGTTCCCACCAATTCTACCACTGACTGGTTTCAGACACAGTCCATCCGTGTGGTAGTGGTAGAACTGGTGGAGAAGGCGAAAAATCCAACAGTTTTCTATTGGTAAAACTCTATTTTTATTTATATTTAACTCCACTATGGACATTGGGAATTTATTTCTCATTCTGGTAACTAATGTTGTACCGAACATTTGTCCATGACTTGTTGATTAGATCGTTCATATTATTCGACTATAAAAACTTATGCCGCACTGATGATCTCTAACAAGAGTGAAACACGTGTCTGCGTCTAGTATCCAAGTCGCACCCGGTATGTATTCTTGTGGTACTCCGGTGTATTTTATAAAGTTCGTTTTTTTGCTATCGATTCGTCATAGTAGAAAGCCCGACTGGTGGATGGACTAGGTCTGAAACCAGTCAGTGGTAGAACTGGTGAAGAAGGGGAAAAATCCAACAGTTTTCTGTTGGTAAAACTCTGTTTTTATTTATATTTAACTCCACTATGGACATTGGGAATTTATTTCTCATTCTGTTAACTAATGTTCTGCCGAACATTTGTCCATGACTTGTTGATTAGATCGTTCATATTATTCGACTATAAAAACTTATGCCGCACTGATGATCTCTAACAAGAGTGAAACACGTGTCTGCGTCTAGTATCCAAGTCGCACCCGGTATGTATTCTTGTGGTACTCCGGTGTATTTTATAAAGTTCGTTTTTTTGCTATCGATTCGTCATAGTAGAAAGCCCGACTGGTGCATGGACTGTGTCTGAAACCAGTCAGTGGTATAACTGGTGGAGAAGGCGAAAAATCCAACAGTTTTCTATTGGTAGAACTCTCTTTTTATTTATATTTAACTCCACTATGGACATTGGGAATTTATTTCTCATTCTGTTAACTACTGTTGTGCCGAAAATTTGTCCATGACTTGTTGATTAGATCGTTCATATTATTCGACTATAAAAACTTATGTCGCACTGATGATCTCTAACAAGAGTGAAACACGTGTCTGCGTCTAGTATCCAAGTCGCACCCGGTATGTATTCTTGTGGTACTCCGGTGTATTTTATAAAGTTCGTTTTTTTGCTATCGATTCGTCATAGTAGAAAGCCCGACTGGTGCATGGACTGTGTCTGAAACCAGTCAGTGGTATAACTGGTGGAGAAGGCGAAAAATCCAACAGTTTTCTATTGGTAGAACTCTCTTTTTATTTATATTTAACTCCACTATGGACATTGGGAATTTATTTCTCATTCTGTTAACTAATGTTGTGCCGAAAATTTGTCCATGACTTGTTGATTAGATCGTTCATATTATTCGACTATAAAAACTTATGTCGCACTGATGATCTCTAACAAGAGTGAAACACGTGTCTGCGTCTAGTATCCAAGTCGCACCCGGTATGTATTCTTGTGGTACTCCGGTGTATTTTATAAAGTTCGTTTTTTTGCTATCGATTCGTCATAGTAGAAAGCCCGACTGGTGCGTGAACTGTGTCTGAAACCAGTCAGTGGTATAACTGGTGGAGAAGGCGAAAAATCCAACAGTTTTCTATTGGTAGAACTCTCTTTTTATTTATATTTAACTCCACTATGGACATTGGGAATTTATTTCTCATTCTGTTAACTAATGTTGTGCCGAACATTTGTCCATGACTTGTTGATTAGATCGTTCATATTATTCGACTATAAAAACTTATGTCGCACTGATGATCTCTAACAAGAGTGAAACACGTGTCTGCGTCTAGTATCCAAGTCGCACCCGGTATGTATTCTTGTGGTACTCCGGTGTATTTTATAAAGTTCGTTTTTTTGCTATCGATTCGTCATAGTAGAAAGCCCGACTGGTGGATGGACTGGGTCTGAAACCAGTCAGTGGTAGAACTGGTGGAGAAGGCGAAAAATCCAACAGTTTTGTGCTGATAAAACTCTGTTTTTATTTATATTTAACTCCACTATGCACATTGGGAATTTATTTCTCATTCTGTTAAATAATGTTGTGCCGAAAATTTGTCCATGACTTGTTGATTAGATCGTTCATATTATTCGACTATAAAAACTTATGTCGCACTGATGATCTCTAACAAGAGTGAAAAACGTGTCTGCGTCTAGTATCCAAGTCGCACCCGGTATGTATTCTTGTGGTACTCCGGTGTATTTTATAAAGTTCGTTTTTTTGCTATCGATTCGTCATAGTAGAAAGCCCGACTGGTGGATGAACTGGGTCTGAAACCAGTCAGTGGTAGAACTGGTGAAGAAGGCGAAAAATCCAACAGTTTTCTGTTGGTAAAACTCTGTTTTTATTTATATTTAACTCCACTATGGACATTGGGAATTTATTTCTCATTCTGGTAACTAATGTTGTACCGAACATTTGTCCATGACTTGTTGATTAGATCGTTCATATTATTCGACTATAAAAACTTATGTCGCACTGATGATCTCTAACAAGAGTGAAACACGTGTGTGCGTCTAGTATCCAAGTCGCACCCGGTATGTATTCTTGTGGTACTCCGGTGTTCGTTTCGTTCGTTCGTTTCTTCGCTATCGATTCGTCATAGTAGAAAGCCCGACTGGTGCATGTACTGTGTCTGAAACCAGTCAGTGGTATAACTGGTGGAGAAGGCGAAAAATCCAACAGTTTTCTATTGGTAGAACTCTCTTTTTATTTATATTTAACTCCACTATGGACATTGGGAATTTATTTCTCATTCTGTTAACTAATGTTGTGCCCAACATTTGTCCATGACTTGTTGATTAAATCGTTCATATTATTCGACTATAAAAACTTATGTCGCACTGATGCAAAGCATTTAAGAGAAAGATGGAAATAATTTTAAACATTTGTTTAATAAAAATTTTTGTTTTATCATCTTTAGTCGTGTGGTGCATATGATTTTTATTTTGCTATTTTTATCTGAAAAACAGCAAAAATTGTAATTTTTCAAAGCGTAAAGTGTGTAAGGCATAAGGTGGTGTTAATTTCTTTGAATCAAAGTTTTTTACAGTCTTTAAGTTTACCAAAAACCATGTCCTACTGTAAGTGTATTTTAGCACATCTAAAAATAATTTAACATGTATTTCACTAAATTATTTTAATGATCATCATGGCTCTACCATATACTATCTATTTCGGTAATATTGAATGAGACCAAAGATCACAAATTGGGACTAAAGAACAGGTAAAATGGTTTAGATACGACCCCAATCGCGATACGATACGTGTATGAAATCGAACTATATAGGACCTAATCTACTTTTACACACCAAATTTCTTCATAATCGGATCAACGGTTCCGAAGTTACACACTATTACATTTGTCATCATGTCTCAAATTTATTGACATCTGTGTATATAAAGGGTATTATCTATGGAACTACTTAGCCTCTCTTTCCCCTGCATAAAGAATAAGCTCCAAACAGAAAAAAACCACATCGAAATCGGTTCATTGGTTCGAGAGCTACATATGCGCACAGCACCGCCGGATTTTAGGGTCGTGCACGAGGGCGGCATATTCTATATAAGTATTAGTAAGTGTTGCACTCCCCGCAAAGTAGTACGAGCGCCCCAAGCCTGCTAGTGATAATTCACAAACTGCCCGCTCGGATAGAGGCGTGCTCTAAAATAAGATGTTTGGTTCTTGGAAAAAGGGATGGCAAATGTTATTGATGTTATAATGGTATTTTCATATTTTTTTTGTTTTGGAGTTTTGTCACAGTTGAACGTAAAGTCCCCCCCCCCCTGAGCAAACGTTCCTAATGTGGGGCGGCAAAACAAGCTCTTGCACGAGGGCGGCCAAAGAGCTAGAACCGGCCCTGCGCACAGACACACAGACAGATGGATTAAACTTATAACAACCGCTCTTTTTTCTCATCAGCGTTGGGAATAAAAATAACCACAACGAAAGAGATCCGTAGTCTACAGCAGGGGTTGTTGTTAATTTACCAGTGCATGTTTATTTTTATTGTTTTTTTTTGAGATTTTGACCATACCTTTGTTTAATATGTCCAATATTATTAAAAAATTATATATTTTAAATCAGTGTGATGATGACGATGAAGAGTTATTTTTCTTAAGAAGAGCAGATGGGGATGACCATTTAATTTATTATTATTATACAGGAAATAACATAAGATAAGAAATATGGGGATGGCCATTTAATTTATTATTATTATACAGGAAATAACATAAGATAAGAAATAATCAAATGAAAAACCAGATCACTTCCATCGACGCTACGGGCTTTTTTGATATTTTAGTTCCATTTTCAAAGTTATTTTTGTTACACATTTTGCCTTGAGCCATTATAGTATCTCAGAGTTAGTTATATGCGGTAGGCCAATTTTTTGCACCGGACCCGAATTTTTCACCTCGTCTGACCAAAAAGGTCATTGTTTGGTAATTTGCATACATGAATACAAAATCGTTTTTTTTGATGATGTTATAAAAACAACAGTATTAGTGTTTAGATTGGGTTGGGTCCATTTTAAATTAAAAAAATTGGTAAAAAATTTCGGAGCTGAGGAATTAGGCGAGGGCTTGTCCACTACTGCAGTTTATTATTAAGTATGTAGAAATACTGACAATAAATCCCTATAATTTTGGCAGTAGGTGTACATATTTTGAGGGGGTGAATAACCCCTCGGAATTAAGAGTATATGACTTGAAAAAATAGCCCGTTTCAATATCTCTTTTAATCAAGCTTAATTTTTCTAATTTTATTAAAACAATTTATTTAATTACTGCACAGCTTTTCTGTTCATTAAAGCAAAGCCAACAAAGTGTGTATACTGCGTCAAAGCAAGCTTTGGTCCGACAGCAAATTAAAACAAAAGCAACTGGCTTGATTTAATGACAGAGAACCTTTTAATTGGAGTCGTTTTCATTGGTTAAGTCTATAAATAAGGTTCAAAAGAGAAATTAAAACTGCAGGTGGTTGATTCAGATTTAATTAAAAATAAAAGAAAATCTCAATGGAGTATATTCTTCGGTTGCGGTAATTTTAACGAAAAAGGAAGACATCATAAATATACTGTTCATTACAAATTTCCGGATCAATTTCAATATGTCTGTCATTGTCAGTGTCAAAAAGCTGCTTCGATTAAATTTGGAATTATAGGGGCGATGTTTATCGATGATTTTGAAACATCAATGTTAGAGCGGTCGATGTTCGATGTTTTGCCATCGATGGTAGAGATCAAAACCATCGATGTTTGTCTATCAATATTGTCGATGTTTTTTTTATGCAGCCGACCCCATACGGTATGCTTGCAGCAAATAAGGTGTAATAAATGTAATTTTTTTTCTATTTTAAATGTTCCATGCTTGATTACGTTATTATTAGGTATGTTTTTATATTTTATTAGTAGCTAGAATAGTTTTAATTAAGTACCTATTAATCTAAAAAAAACAAATATTTGTAGGGTTTTATTTTTTTTAAAGTTTAGTCTTCTTCGTCAAGTGCAGTGCTCTCTGTGTGTGTCGCAGTACGAATACCATACCTTCTGCCTTTAATTTTTCGTTTTCGTTTTTTGACGGTAAATAAAACTTCAAGATCTTTATTTATTCTAAGCAGAACATCCACATTAGTTACTCTACTCTCCAAGATATCCTTAGTATTCTACGATAACACTATCTCGAATGCCTCCAACTTTTTGCATATGGCCTCAGTCAATGTCCATGCTTCCAATCCTTAATATAAGATGCTAAAAACATAACACCGAATCACTGATTTCACACAACACTGATTTCATTTTGATAAAAGATTATCTGGCCTGTTCAATTCTTGCACGAACTTCTTGCACCCAAGTATTTCTATGAATCCACGCGTTCGATTTCCTTAGATATGACCATCCATTTTCTTTTTACAACATTTAAGTTAAGCCCGAATTACTGCTATTATGGTCAGACCCTCTTCGCAGTTATGAAGTTTATTACATACTAAAAAAGAGGATTAGGGTGAAGTAGGGTAAGTGTAAAAATGATGCCTCAACTTTAAACTGAAATACCAGAGAACCAATTGTGGTTCATTTTTTGGGAGAATATTGCTTTGTTAGTTATGGAAAGATTGCATAAAAACTAATTTTTTTGATCCTAAATGATTGTTTTTTAATAAATAAAAATATTAGACCATGTTTGCAGGTTACACTTGCCCCGGCATCTGAGGCAAATGTAATCACAGCTTATGGCTGCTATATTCTTGCCGTGCGTTTGGGGTAAGTGTATTATAGGATCGGAAAATCTGATTTTAACAAAAAAAAATTTTTTGTGGAACATTTTTAGGAATTAAAAAATTGTTTGAAAAGATGTTTGATTTACCCCAGCCTCCGTTATTACACTTACCCCCCTGCATGGATTTGGCGGGGTAAATATAATCACCCCAGCATATTTTTTCTCATCACTCAAATCAAAATTTCATACCAGAACATAATTCCTCTTGTAGAAAAAATCCAATTTTTAGGTATCAAAGAAAATGCAAATGCAAAATGCAAAAAACATCTCAGCAAAAGATACAGGAGGGCGCCTGATTACACTCGCCCTGTGATTAAAGAACCACGCACAATCAATGGACATCTCAAATGGATCTCAGTGTGATTTCAACGCCGTTTGAGTATGTTATTGGGACAGTGCCTGAGACCATTTTGTCTCATAGACACAGGTCCCGATATCTACAGGGTGATCCAATAAGAGCTGCCAAAGTTTGGGATCAGCTTATTATTATCACGCTTATGGTGACCGATATTGGCAAAAAAAACATCAGTTCCCACTAAAATGGCAACGCTGAATTTAAAAATGATATTTATATTGACACCTGTAAAACCCTGTCGAAATGCCTGAAAAATAACTAATGAAATTGAAGTTTTTGGAAAAGCCAATACCTTCTTTTTACTCTGCTGAAGACACTAAATCGGCGGAAACCGTAAAAAACAGTTGTCTTAACTGTCATTTACTGTTATGGGGAAAACCACTAGTGCGATGACATATATTTACGAGTGGGAACTCGAACTACACTAAATTGAGGTCGATAAACTTAAAAAGGTAATTAGTTTTGACACTTGTCAAACCCTTTCAAAATATTGAATAAATAATTTATACACATGAAGGTTTGGGAAAAGCAAATTTTTACTCTGTTGACGATATCAAATCGAAAACCGCGAAAAAAGTGACAGTTGCATTAACTGTCATTTACTTAATACGATAAATTGCAATTGAAAAAAGTTTCACTTTTTTAAGTTTAAAAGAGTAAAAAGAAAGTATTAGTTTTTTCAAAAATTCGTTCATAAATTATTTATTTGCCATTTTGACAGGGTTTGACAGGCGTCAAAATTAATGATATTTTTAAGTTCATCGACCTCAATTTAGTGTAGTTCGAGTCCCTACTCGTAAATATGTGTCATCGCACCAGTGGTTTTCCCCATAACAGTAAATGACATTTAAGACAACTGTCATTTTTTTTGCGGTTTTTTATTTGATATCGTCAACAGAATACAAAAAATGTATGGGTCCTTGCAAAAACTTCAAGTTCATTAATTATTTTTTCACCATTTTGCTAAAGTTTGACAGGTGTCCAAATCAATAAAATTTTTGAGTTCATCGGCCTCAATTTAGTGTAGTTCACACTCGTAAATATGTGTCATGGCACTAGTGGTTTTACCCATAACAGTAAATGACAGTTAAAACAACTGTCACTGTTTTTTACGGTTTCCGATTTAATCTCTTCAGTAGAGTAAAAAGAAGGTATTTGCTTTTCCAAAAACTTTAATTTCATGAATTATTTTCCCGCCATTTCGACAGGGTTTGGCAGGTGTCAAAATAAATGTTATTTTTAAATTCAGCGTTGTCATTTTAGTGGGAATTTATACTTTTTTTTGTCTATATCGGTCATCGTAAGCATGATAGTAATAAGCTCATCCCAAATTTGGCAGCTATTATTGTCTCACCCTGTAGATATCGGCACCTGTATCTATGAGACAAAATGCTCTCACGGACTGTCCCAATAACATACTTAAACGGCGTTGAAATCCCACTGAGATCCCCACTCGTAAATATGTGTCATCGCACCAGTGGTTTTCCCCATAACAGTAAATGACATTTAAGACAACTGTCATTTTTTTGCGGTTTTTTATTTGATATCGTCAACAGAATACAAAAAATGTATGCAAAAACTTCAAGTTCATTAATTATTTTTTCACCATTTTGCTAAAGTTTGACAGGTGTCCAAATCAATAACATTTTTGAGTTCATCGGCCTCAATTTAGTGTAGTTTTCACACTCGTAAATATGTGTCATCGCACTAGTGGTTTTACCCATAACAGTAAATGACAGTTAAAACAACTGTCACTGTTTTTTACGGTTTCCGATTTAATCTCTTCAGTAGAGTAAAAAGAAGGTATTTGCTTTTCCAAAAACTTTAATTTCATGAATTATTTTCCCGCCATTTCGACAGGGTTTGACAGGTGTCAAAATAAATGTTATTTTTAAATTCAGCGTTCTCATTTTAGTGGGAATTTATACTTTTTTTGTCTATATCGGTCATCGTAAGCATGATAGTAATAAGCTCATCCCAAATTTGGCAGCTATTATTGTCTCACCCTGTAGATATCGGCACCTGTATCTATGAGACAAAATGCTCTCACGGACTGTCCCAATAACATACTTAAACGGCGTTGAAATCCCACTGAGATCCAGTTTCCATTTAAATTGTGCGTGGTTCTTCACCCCACTTTACCCTACACATTTTTCAAATAATAAACATCGACATCGATGTTTTTACTCCGATGTTTTGATGACATCGACGATAGGTGTCGATGTTAACATCGATGCTGAATATCGATGTTGAGCCTTCGATGTCCCACCTCTATTTGGAATGAAGTGTAGCTTTTAATCTTCCCGCATGCAGGCAGTTATGATCTCCTACTCTCTCTCTTATTTCCACTCTCTTCTATCAAATCCCGGAAACGTTGTCCAGCGCATGCGTCGCCGTGCGCCTCGGCCAGCGGCCCCAGACCCACGAATCTTGCCGATCGAAGATTGACAAAAATAATTTCCAAATGGATGTTTACATTAAAAAAACAGGGTGTTTCACAACGTATGTATTTGTTTTCCCAAAAAAATAACCAAAAATCTGATAAAACATTTTCTTCGCCTTCGACTGTACATTGAAGTGTATCAACCAAGTACCTAACAAAAAACGAGCATCAAGCAAGCAAGAAGTGCGTTGCCCGCCCCGCTCTTATCTCCGAATTGTACCACAGAAAATAAACAAATTATGCAATATTAGCTGATTCAGTTTTGAATGTCACGTCGCGTTGTGGTTTGGAGTATTAGTTTTATTAGTAAACTATTCATTTCTTGAGAAATTAGAGCGAATTAGTGGATATTTTATTAATTTAAATAATGAAGCACAACAACCCGCCTCAGAAGCTTACCGAATTTATTCCTGTGTCCCCTTAATAGAGGTATATCATTATTTGACCTTTTGTGTTTTCACTTTACATGTATCATACTACAGGAATAATTTGCATACTTTTAGTGGTACAGTCATGTCTTGAAAAAATGTTCCCTAAGAGGATTTTTAAAACGGCGTACTCTTTTTTTTAGTCCACCATACCAATATGACATGGGGGACTATTAAAATCGTGAAATTTTGACTTCTCTTAATTTTAGCAAAAATGAGTTACTAAGGTTCCAAAACACCTTAATCGACGAACAAAAATGGGGATAAAATATTTAAAAAAATTGTAACTTTGGAACAAAAGCAAGTAGCGATATACGGTTTTCAGATTTAATTTTCCATTAATATGGACTACAAATTTTGTTATAAAGTCCAAATTCGTGGGAGCTTTAGTTTCCTAGTTATTTGAAAAAACGTTAAAATATATTTAAAAAAATCATAACTTTAGAAGTAAAGCACCTATTAGGGATATTTTGGAACGGTTATTTGACACTTCGTAGAGTAATTAATTTTAAAAATAATAAAATATTATCAGGTTCCAACATATAAAACACTTATTTTGTAAAATTAAGCCAAATTTTTTATTTTTCTCACATCTACATTTTTTTACAAGTGACAGTTTTTAATGTGTTCCAAAAACTCTGGTAAAATCGATAAGTGGTAGTGGTTATGAAACACTACCACAGCAGCTGTCAAAGTTGTCAAAATTTTAAAAATATCCCTATTGATATGCGGTTTTCGTAAATATTATCCAAAAATGTTGTTATAAGGTTCAAATCTTTCAAAGCTGAAGTTTTCGAGATATTTTCATTACCTTTCAACCTTAAATAATTGATCGTATGGTGGACTATCCGTGCTTTCTAGCAGCAATTTTTTATATATATTTTTGTATGACTTGCTCTCCACTTACGCTCTGAAAGTTTCTGACATAAGTTGTGAAACACCATGTATAATGCGTTTTTACGTATGGGATCTAGTAAAACTCTAGGTCTGGCCATAGACGGTCATCGGTCTAGATCGAGTCGAATAAGCGAAGTTGTTGCACTTTTTGTACCGGAAAAGGCGAGGGAAAAAGAATTCAGACAAGAGTTCGAAAAGCACTTTCAGAAATGAACTTTGAGGAAATTTTCGGTGTTATGAGTGTTTGGGAAATGTCACTTTTATTCCTTTTTGTAAAATGAATGTTGTCTGAATGCCTCAAAAAATATAGTACTCTTGTTTTTAAAACTCATACATGATTTTTCCTATCCCGCAAATTTTACTTTTCTAATGATGAAGCATTACCCTCTCCACATAGGCCGATCAGCTCTTATCGTTTTAGTGTCCTTTTATCCACCTTCGCCGCCATTTTGACAGAAAACTAATGGATTATTTGTCACTTTTGAGTGAAAATGGCGGCGAAGGTGGATAAAAGGACACTAAATCGGTATGAGTTGATCGGCCTATCTGGAGAGGGTACTGGATGAAGCCATGATGACCCTTAAAATAATTTTCTTAAATACCTGTTAAATTATTTTTAGATGTGCTAAAATGCACTTTAGTAGGACACGTTTTTTGGTAAATTTAAAGACTGTAAAGAACTTTGATTGAAAGAAATTAATACCATCTTATGTTTTACAACTTTGAAAAGTTGCAATTTTGGCTGTTTTTTTGATAAAAATTGCAAAATAAAAATCATATGCACCACACCACTCAAGATGACAGACAGATGACATAACAGAAACTTTTAGTAAACATTTGCCTTAAATTATGTCCATCTTTCTGTAAAATACTTTTTTATAGCCTTATTTATTTATTTAAAAATAACTTTTTTTTTGTTGTTTCCAAAAATATCACCTACCTAATATGTTACCTTTTTCTGTAACAGTTTTTGAAAAAAATTAAAAAAAAATCAATAAGAGCAATGAGTAAACAAAGGATCCTCGAATAAATATCATTTTTCTTGTTTAACTTTAGAGAAAAAAAGGTAACATATTGGATATTTTTGCAAGAAAAGCACCTATGTGAAATTTGATATTGCCGCGCTCTTGTGGTTTTGGAGTTATTAGAAGGGTGTAAAATTTTTAGGACACCCTGTATTATATTTTGACGAACTACTCTATCAGTTTCGCAGACTATTTATTATTAGAGGTCAGATACGCGTTAGTTGGATGCCTGCAATTGATGCATAAAGTATTCACAATAGATTAACTCTCCATTACATGGAGAGGCTCGTGCAGAGATTAACTCCTTTGGAACATGTGGAAAATTAAATGAAAATCAGACTGATATGCCAGTAATAATCAATTAGGCCTCAATGCATATAACGGCTGGGTTCCTATAAACATAATTTGTATAGAATTTAAATGAAAAGACGGGAAAATCAAATCGCTAGAAAATATATGCATATAATTAAATTTAAATGAAACATATTATTATAGAAACACAAAATGTTAGAAAATATTTTAAACGAATTTGATGGAAACACAATAATGCCGAAACACAAAATTGAAGAACCGCAATCTGGCCGAAAATTATTTGAACCGATATCCACGAATTCAATTGCTACGTTGCCAGGCTTACGGCAGGGAAGAGTCGAAGTAAGTTGTGATATTGTATTAATTTACCCCCTTTACATTCTTCAACCACCCTCTACCCCCAAATTTCTTCATAATATTGTATTGTTTGCAGTTAAAAATAAAATCGTTTAATAAAAAAAAATCCCTGTGTCATTTTTCAAATAGAGAAACTTATTAACGCCGCAATCCAGAGCCTACAGCGCTCTAGAGATTTATATTTGACGCATGCCCAATAGCGATTCGGCTGGATTGTGGTCCTGATTTAAGGATCGGGCATATTATTTTCTATCAATTTTTGGGTCGGGCACAACAAAGGCGCATTTACACAGGGCGAATAGGTTCGTTCAAAAATTCGGGTCAAATATGGCGAACCGTTTTTGATGAACGTTTGTCAGAACACTCGAACATTTGCAACGAACATTCCGGCAAATTTTCGCAAGATTCTTTGGAAAGATATTTTTGAAAATGGGAATAGATAATTCTTGAAATTAAATTGGAACACCAAAAATATTTTATTTTATTTTTGGATAAAACAGTAAAAGCCGACGGAAAGCGAAAAATTATTATTTGCTGGGTGGTAGGTTGTGCGGTTTGTAGATATCTACTAAATAAGTTTGTACCAAATTGTGGCTATGCTTTATCACTTTTTTGGTTTTCCTTAATTAAGTGTTTAGGTTTTATAATCAAACCCCATCACCAGACCCCACCACCAAAACCCCGCAAAATGAAATAAAGTAATGCTTAGCCTCAAGGTTTTACAATTTAATTTTTATATTACAATTCAGTTCATTGATTTACGGTAAATAATTTTTCAAATTTTTATTTTATTCCAAATATTTCTTTCAGCAAATTTCTTCCGAACACCACGAACCTTTTTACCCGAACCCCTAATCTTTTGACCCGAACCTTTTGCGCAATCTTTAAATAAATGCTACTTAAAACACATTAAAAAATTCTGTCTACTATTTTGCCCTTTTTCATTCATTGCAGAGAAGTTCCTCTGTGGTGCAGACTTGATTTGCTGCGTAAATGTGTATGCCGTGATACGATGATAAATGATTGTTTTGAATGAACCCAAATGCATTTTGGTTGGAAAGAAATTCATCATTATTTATTGGTTGCGATCTAGTATTTGGTGTGCCTATAATAAATCAATCAAACTTCGGTTGTCAGTAATTAAAATTTGTTTTTTATGCATGCATGCTGTACTTCTCCAGTTTTTTCATACATATACATATAGGCTAAGCTACATAGGAAAAATAGATGAAAAAATTAGAACCTAATTTTCTTTTTATTAACAGGCTTAGGAAGGTACACCGTTTAACATACTAAAGTCCCCATTCCTACCCATTCGGGAAGTGACATTTCTAACCTCCAAAAAACTCCAAAAAAGCGTTTTTCTTGGATAACTCCTAAACGCTGACAGACTGTCAAAAGTGACCAATAGGAAAAATGTTGCAAATTTAATTCTCTATCAATAAGTCTATGTGATTGTGTAGCTTAAACCACTCATTTTACCAGAAAAATTGAAAAAATCCAAGCAAAAATTATGCCAATTTGAGCATTTTCATCAAGATTTTTTTTAACCTACGAGTACCAAACTTGGCAGGGTTCATCTAAGAGCAATGATCTAAATTATATCATAAATTGAAATTTTTCCAGTGGCTTAGTCCGATTTTCTTAACTAGAAAATTTAAACATGTAGCAAAACCTTTTGATACGCTACTGTTACTGACATATACAAAAAAAAAAATGCCCCGTTTTTCACTAGATCTTATGCTCGATAAAATTGCATTTCCAACGACACCTTCCGCTTGTATTTGCTGCTTCTAGTAAGAAAATAAGAAGTTTTTAAAGTCATAATTGGTATTGGAACAGTAGGAGACCTAAGGGCCATTTCAAGTAAATGTAATTTTATTAAAAAAAACAGAAAAACGCTTTTTCCTACTAGCGTGCGGAACACACCACTTTTCCGCACGCATTTTAGTTCTGAAAGTGGCACTTTTCCGCACTAGTGCGGAAAAGTGAAAATATCTAAAATTAGTACCTTACATCAATATTTCCACAAAAAAAAAACTACTGCAATCAGCTATTAAACTGCAGAATGCGACAAATTGTACGTTTACCATTAATATTAATAATAATTAGCGATTAGCAAGTATAGTGTTGTAGTAATGTATTGTTTATTAAAACGTAAAAAAACTTAAAATTTTGTTTTTACGTTTTCCTCACGCTAGTAGAAAAAATAGCGTTCCTAACACGTGCTGAAAGTGTCTTTTCCGCTCTTGATTGCATGTCCGAACGAATCATAAAACCATTATAAAACTTTTTTTTGGTATGTAAAAAAGCCGAAATATACAAACAGTTTAAAAACTAAATCAAATAATATTTTTTCAATTATTGTATTTTTTGTCCCGTCCAACCCAAAAGAAAAGCTTTACTGGTTCATGGTTCACAATAATTTTTATCATAAATGTTAACAACATACTTCCTCCTTTAACTCCAATGCCTTTTGTTTAGTTTGGAAAAGTCTCGATAAAGCATTTTTCTAAAAAATTGAAATATATAAAAGTAAGAAGGTACTAAAATTAAGGTTTGGTTTTTCTTGTCCCGTCCAACCCAAAGTATAAAGGTTCACCCTATAAGGTCTGGTTACAACTTATTGTTTTGGACTATTTTATTCCATAAACTATGATTTTAGGAAATTATTTATTAAAAAATATAGTCATAATTTTAATCATATAGAAGTCACAGCTGGTTTTTCTAGTAATGGTTTACTTTTTTGTCCCGTCCGACCGCTTGAAATGGCCGCTTGGCTCTTTTATTAAGGAAATTTAATTTAAAAAAATATAAAAAATTATGATTTAAAAAATTCTTACGTTATTACTAGAAGCAGCAAATACAAGCGGAAGGTATCGTTGGAAATGCAATTTTATCAAATATAAGATCCAGTGAAAAGAAGGGCTTTTTTCTGTATATGTCAGTAACTGTGGCGTATCAAAGAGTTTTGGTACATTTTGAAATTTTCTAATTAAGAAAATCGGACTACGCGACTGACAAAATTTAATTTTCTGATATAATTTAGGTCATTGCTCTTAGATCAACCCTACCAAGTTTGGTACTCGTAGGTTAAAAAATCTTGGTTTAAGCTACACTATCGCTATTCGCAATATTTTTCTCATTTGTCACTTTTGACAGTCTGTCACCGTTTAGGAGTTATCAAAGAAAAACTCTTTTTTGGAGTTTTTTGGCGGTTAGAAATGACAGGAGGAGGTAGGAATGGTATATTAGACGGTGAACCTTCCTAAGCTTGTTAATGAAAAAAACTTTGGGTTCTAATTTTTTTATCTATTTAGAAAATTTATATCTAAATTGACTATACCGTAATTCGGAAAATTGCTACATCACGACGCAAACACAGTTACTTAATTTTTCACGTCGGTTAACCTGGGGGGACCATCATAAGGGGCCCAAATATTTTCAATGCTACATTTTGTAGCCTTTTTGTTAAGTTAAATTAATTTTGTAGCTGAAGTCATTTTCGAGAAAACCCCCGAGCTTAACCGTTAAGCTGAGGAACCACCCCATAACCTCAGTTCTGCTAAAGCTAGAAAGTTCAAATAAACACCACATTTTGTAGCTCGGCTTGTTCGAGGGAATCACATATTAAAAGTTTTAAAAATATTTTTTTGTTTTTACATAGTGTTTAACTGATTGTGGGGCTAACATTTTTGTTGCTATTTTGTTCTTAGATTTTTGCTGATATACCACGGTTTAGTTAAATCATAAGCAATGAATCATTTAATCTTTGTCCTTTCTGGTGTGACGTGTTTTTACATATCATTTTATATATTTGCCAACATTGTTTTATAACAGCGGACCCTTTAAACGCTTAATAGCCATTTAACTTACCATTTTCTTCAAATTTTTTAATTTATTTTCTGTACTTTACAGCGTTTCTTAAAACCTAACTTCTTTTGTTTTTTTTATATTTTTTTTTAAATTCATTTTTTTTTTAATTTTTTTATACCTATATTTATTATTTTTTCATTCTTTAAAAACCATAAAGGAATAAAACATTTTACCTGACTGCGATATTTTGAGAAAAACGGTCAAAAGCACTAAATATCCCTATGCGCTCTCCCCTGTTGTTAAAAATTCTAATTGAATCTAGCGAGTTAATAATAATTTTAATAATTTAATTTCTCGATAACAGTCACAGATGCGAAAAACTTACATGAGACAAAATAGTTTTTAAACTAAACAGGTAATTTATTTATTCAGAATCCATCAGCGGCACACCACGGCAGTTTAGATGGAAAAGAAGAACTTCACCTCTGTCTCCACATAAATGAAAAAGGAAAAAGAAAAGAGTGGACTCGATGGAAGAAAATTACGCGTTCACACAATTTAATTGAAATTATCCACAGGTTGTCGCACACAATGCCTCCAATTTGCTAAGGGGTACTTATGGTTGATATAGTATCTAAATCACTGCAGGGTACCCTGGTTCTAGGCTGCCATCATCTCACCAATATCATAGACTCTATTTACACAAGTACACAACAGAAAAAGTGCATTAAATCACAGGAAATTTGCCACGGCCGTAAAACGATCTGTTATAGTCCACTTTTTTGATGAGCGTACCGACGTCATTTTTTTGGATCTCTATTTGATACATTGTTTTAGACAGCGACAATAAATATGTAAAAAAAAGTCAAGTCGTTGATTATTTCAATTGTTACTTCAAATTGACAACAACAAATTATTTGACATGCGAACTGTTGACAATAAAGAAATACGTTTTCAAAGGCAATAATGACGTCAGTCTGCTCATCAAAAAATTGGACTATAGGGTCATTCCATATCAAATCAACCAAAAAATCACAAAAATTTTACGCGACCAATTCCAATTTTGATGATTTTTGGTATATATTTTCTTCTTACCATAAAAGTTGAAAATGCAAATTTTTAGATTTTTTTGATTCGTAGTTTTTTTTTTTTTAATTTTTCAAAATAAAAAAGTCAGCATTTTGACCTTAACAAGAATGTACAAAACTAGCAATATCTCGAGAACCACTTACACTAGGAAAGTAATAAATGGCTCATTTTAAAGTCATTTTGAAGCTCTTTTTTATGAAATATCACAACATAATTTTAACAAAAAAAAAAATTGAAAATAAAAAATTGAAAAATTCAAAAAGGCCATTTTTAATTTTTTTGAAAAAAATATATAATTTGGGTCAAAGTGTTACTTAATTATCCACAAAATTTTATGATGGAGAAATGATGGGTTCAATGTCAAAAAAAATATCAAAAATATTAAGTACATTAAAAATCATGCATTTAAAAAAATAAACATATTTTAGGAGCACCAATAGTGCACTGGATATTAAAATAAATAAATTTGTTGGATGGATACAGGTTTTAAAAAATACCCAGAGGCTTTATCTACAAATTATTTTATTTTAAACTCGCAAAAGAAATAAACAAACTTTTCTACTTCGTTGATAAAAATTAGACAGAAAACACTAAGACTAACTATATACCTTAAATTTATTTTTTTAACTTTCTTTTAAGAATTTCTGATGAATCTGACATTTCTTTTTTGCTAACATTGTAAGTTCTGCCAGTAGCAGTGTTGGGTTCAACTTTTTTTATAAGACTTTCTGGTTTAATAATTAAAATATCTTGAGGTGTTGGGTAAAAAAATGATGAGGCAGGTCCTCGTGGATGAAGAAAGCTTACTTTCAGTTCTCCGCTCTCATTATTTTTCCCCAAGACACAAGCCAGCCACCAAGCACTGTCATATTCTACAGTGACAAACCCTGACTCGATATTTTGCAAAATAATGCTTCCACCTTTAAAAAGATTATGTGTTTCGACCTCTAAGCATGTAGAAAACTGTTTTGCCAAAAACGTGCTTTCTGTAAGAGGAATTACAGCATGAATTTTTTGTGTCCCCGGTATTGTTAAGACTTCCGCAAATCTTTTATTCAAAATTATTTCATGATTTGTATAATCTGCTTCTGTGCAATATTTAAAATCAATGCCAGATATGTTTTCTTCACACCAAGTAAACAATTGTAGAGGTGTCATTATTTGATTGTCATAGGGCCTCTGCAAACTGGCTTTGGCAGCAAGTCTTTTAACAGTTCCTCCCAAGCCATCGCAGGCACTTTTGCCATGCGAGGTGGCAAAATAATGCCACTCTGCTTCAACACCAAAATCTTTTTTATGCAGGCATATATTCAGAAAATTCTTTTTGTTTTTGTACTGCGCAGCACATCCATCCGAAAAATAAAAAATTTTGTTAAGTCCTGGTATTTTGATTTTTAAATCAGGCATTAATTTTTTTAAAAATAAATGAAATGCAATTGTATTATGTGTCAAGCTTTCCGAAATAAACACATAATTCAGGTTGTGCAGTTTAACATCACTTAGAAAATAAATGGCAAAAGGGTGGAGGGTTGCCTGGCTGTTATTCCAATGATAAGACTGGACTTCATCTTGCATAACAAAGGAATAATTTTCCGCAAAGTCGCAAGTGATCAAAGACTCTCCAGGTTTAAGGTTAATTTTTATTTCATTGTATCTATCTTTTTGCATTTTTGCAATAAAAGAATGTGATTTAAGTTTTACAAGATCATCAGTAAATTCCTGGACAAAATCATCACTTTTCTTAACAACGGTTTCCATAGTACACCTATCTACTGAGACCCACTTTTTAAATGAGACCTCATCAATTAATTCTTCCTCAAATTTTTCTATTAACGTATTTTTAAACTGTTCTACTCCAGGACATTGCTTGCATCTATTGCTTAAAAAACAGTCCACTGAAGGTGGATTACACATTAGTTTATAAAGGCAATCATGATAAGATATTGCAAGAGGCCTGTTATTTTCATCATATAGCTTATTTAATTTGGAGCCATTGAGCATTAGTTTTATATTTTGATGTATAGTACATACACATACAGTATGAGTCCCACTTTTTCCTGCCAGTATACAGTTTTTGGGTCGCAGTTCACAAAATTTTGAAAACCCAATTTTTTCATTGGGGTACTCAGTTTTAAACAATGCATAAATTTCTTTTAAATTAGCTAAGACTAATTTTTTTTGTACATATTCTTTTTCAGCTCCATATTTTCTGATAACAACATAATCTTTTTTACCTGGCATGGTCCTGCTAATGTCATCCCTTTGGTAAAAATCTACCACTATTTGGGCCACTCTATCACTAAGGGTCTTTCCCGGTTTGGGGTTAGGAGAACATAATATCCCATTGTCCTTAACTAACTGTTTTACAGCTCTGGCCAAATATTGAGAAACTCCAAATTCTTCTTCAATCTTCTTTCTACTCCAACTTTGAGGTAAACATGATAAAACTAGTATTTTCTCACTCCTCTTTTCGGTTTTTAAAAATTTGTCCTTTAACTGCTTAATCATTTCACTTTCGTCACTCTGGCATTCCTTTACTAGCGTTGAATCTGATTCCTTTGTAAATGCTTTCGCAATTGTATGCTGTACAATATCAATTTTTTCTTTGTATACATTTTTTCTTTTAATAGGCGACACACCAAGAAGCTCCAATGACTTGTTTAAAAGAGTAAATGATTCAGCAGGATCTTGAAAATCTGGATCATTTTCTGGAACTTGACTGGGTCTAAAAAAATTTAAAAAGTTAGTTTTTTTATAAGAACTTAAAAAGGGGGTAACAGCTGACCCAAAATGTGTACATAATGCCAAGAAATTTGTACATAATGTCTGTATTCTCAAAATGCCATGCAAAATAATGCCATGAGATTTTTCCACTCCGTACTTGACGCAATTGGTTTAGTTTATTAATTTTATATTAAAAAATACTATTTGTTACTTACCCTGCCTCATCTTCTTCAGATGCCTTAAACTCCTTTGAAAGCTTTAGTCTACAACCATCACAGATTTTCATTCCCATTTTGACATTTTTGTAACTGCACATCCACTTGGTCACATTTCTTAATTTCCCAAAATGCTTGATTTTTAACTCTAGTGGATCACAGCACTTTACTTTATATTTAGTCCATCCACTTGCCTCACCCATAGTTGAAACTTTTAAAATTACACAGAGATGACTTCTGATAAACCTTCAGTCGAACTATTATGTATCGATTATTTGGAGCTGTATCAGGAAGATAATTGCCAAAAATTTAAAATCAATTTATGCAGGAATTTTCATGTCAGCAAATCCCCACAATGTACCTAAACAGACCAATAAAATGAAGGAGGTGTGTCCTTAATGTTAAACAGGAATAAACAGGCAGTATTTCACAAAAGTATTGGCAGGTTTATACAGGCATATTTTCCTAAGAATTGGAACATCCAATAGTACGTCTCCGGTGGAAAAGAGGTTTTGTAAGTAAATATTACAATGGGGGGCAATGTTAATCTGATTACTGATACAGAATGAAACGTAGGATATAATTTTTTATTAAATAAAATATTGTTAAATATTTTTATAATATCGCTTTAAACCCCATTATATTCTTCTAATTACCAAAATGCATTGTCTATTTATAGGCGATTTTTCATGCATGTGACATTTTTAATAAATTTTTTCACATTGAACCCATGATTTGTCCATCTCAAAATTTTGTGAATAGTTTAATAACACTTTAAAGAAAATAATATAATTTTTTGAAAAAAATTAAAAATGGCCTTTTTGAAATTTTTCAAAAAAAAAAATCAAAAATTTTTTTTTTTATTTTTTTTTTCAATATATGTTATGCAATATTCTCATATGAAAGGTCTTTATAAGAGCTTTAAAATGAACCTTCACCTACTTTTCTATTATAAGTGGTTCTTTGGATATTCCTAATTTTGTGCGCACATGTTAAGGGCAAATAAGTGACTTTTTCGATTTTCAAAAATTAATTCAAAATAAACAACTGGTCAAAAAAGTCTGAAATTTTGGATTTTCCAGTTTTTTGGTAGGAAAAACATGTATACTAAAAATCATCAACATCGGAGATGGTGTGGTAAAATACCCTGGTTGACTTGATATGGACTGACCCTATAGCTGACCATCGTTTAGTACCGAGTGGTCGCTCTGCGCACCCCAATAGCGCAAGGAAACAACTGTGTGCTCGTAAACAACCTCTGAAAAAATATCTCCCTATAGATTCTCACGATCAGTCAGTATGTTTGGATTACGTAAGCCCTAAACAGTAGCTTACGTTTTAAACTTTGTGCAATTATCTCAAAAACTGCAAGAGCTCTAAAAAAAAATGTTCTTATTCTGACCTAAACAATTCGTGTCTAAAATCTTTGCACTGAATTTTAAAACACCCTATATACCTGTATAATTCAGTTTTGATATGATCCGTCATAGTGTCAATTTTTTCCTCAACAATACTTTTTTTAATGAGATACCTTGTATATTTTTCAAAAATTGAAAAGAGCTTTTCATTCTGTTTCCAAAAATACCTAACATGTTACTTTTTTCTCAAACGGTTTTTAAATAAAATGGGAAAATCATCTCCATAAGACCAATGAGTTAAACAAGAAAACAGATTAACTCTCTGTTTCGGACTTCCATTGTCTATATTTTATTTATACACGACGTTTCGATCAGAGATTGTCGTAGTTTGCACCTGAAGACGATCAGAGATTGTACTGATCGAAACGTCGTCCGAAACAGAGAGTTAATTTCAAACACATCATTGTCTCAAACTTTCAAAGAAAACAGATATTCGGTGATTCTTTGTCTAAATCATTGCTCTTATTTAAAAGTTTTTATCATTTGATTTAAAAACCTTTAGGAGAAAGGTAACATATTAGGTATTTTTAAAAACAGAATGAAAAGCTCCTTTCAAATTTTAAAAAATATACAGGGTAAATAAAAGTATTGTCTCCGCCCTAGCTCCGCTCCCTTAATGAATGACGGCACAATTAGCATCGAAAAAGATACTCTTTTGTAAACCATCTAATTATGTGAAATTTTACTTTTTTGGTTCTGGAGAAATTAGGGTGGACTCGGATTTTTAGTACATCCTGTATAATAGAAAACGTTGTATATAAAGGCTTAATTATAAACTCAGTTTAGTTCGCAGTTCAGTGCCCGTTAAGATTTTAGAACGAGCATTGGACCACTGCGCATTCAAATTTCGTGGAAGCTATAGAATAAAATTGTCACAACTCTTTTTTGTCAACTAACCCAAACCAAATTTTTGATTTATTACAGGTTTATGTTTTGTATTTGCTTAATTTTCAACTTGTAGCACAAAACAAACTGAAACTTGTGAAAAATGGTCCTTTCTCAATAGTATTCCGTTTAAGCATCAATTTTCTTAACAAAAAATATTAAATTAAAATCTCAATATATTTTTGTTGGATTAACTGACCTTGACATTAGCGTGTGGGATTTAGGCATCTCGAAATTTTTGTGTTGAATTTTTTTGGCAGCTTGATAAAGTTAACTAGTGCATACACACACCTGACGAAAGTGACGGTCAACTTTTATAATTTTTTAAGGTCCGATTTTCATAAATTTATACCACACCTAACATTTTCTACAAACACACGAATTTTGAATAAGATTCGGTTTGATAATAGACACTTAAACTTACATGTAAAAAGAATTCTTATTCCTTGTCGTATCTCGTTACGTCTCACCCATAAACATTTACAGTGAGATTTACTAATATTTAAAATAGTACCCCCCACAGGTCTAAATATTTACATCTGTGGGGGTTACTAAATTTTAAAACCAATTTTCAAAAAAACACTTACCCATACAAAATGCACCATATTTTAGAAGAAAATGCCCTTAAACTAATTTTTTTTGACAGGTTTCAAAATGAGAAATGGTGAATACACCAAAAATTTGGCAAATAATAGCTCATTATTTATGTTTGAGGTTATAAAGTTGGTGATTTTTTAGACCACCTCAGGGGGGGTGGTTTAAATTTATAGCCCCCAGAAGGGATTGTTTTGTGGCATTTGGTAATAAGTTTGTTTATAATTTCCCTAAGTAACCGTTTTTACAAGGATTAATTTACCTTACTTAATATCCCAAATTGTTCATTACCCAATAATACACATCCTATTTTGTCCAGAAAAACGCCAAACGAACCCGTTTTCAGCACAAAAAACATATTTATGAGGGCGCTACGAGGCAAAACAAACATAAGTGAATGTCACTGATTATGCACGAAAAGTATACCAAACAAAAAAAATCAAAACAACTATATTAATTTATTTACCAACTAAAAGTAAAATATTGAAGTTATCTAAAAGCTCAGTCAAAAAAACTTTCCTTACTCAAAGCCCACTCATTTTAAAGCTGTAGCTTTCAGCAGTAGAGGTTGGTGCAAGCCAAGTGCAAGCCAAGGTGCAAGCAGAGGTAAAAGATCCGAACTCGATGTTTGTGATTGAACGCAGCGCTAATATTTTTAAACTCACATTTCGACAGTGACAGAAATGTAAAAAAACTTGCATTTAAGTTTTTTAATACATTTCATAAATAAAAACACCTTTTAAATAAATAGAAAATTAATCTACTCCTTATTTTATTATTACTCATCTAAATCGTTGTGTGACATCAAGTATTAATTGGAAAAATGAATTATGAAGAGTAAGTTTTAATTAGAGTGACATATAACCCCAATTTTAATTTGTTCTACAGAGTGTTTACTATTTAAACCCCGAGTGGGTTTAAATTTTTTAATTTTCTTTTCTTCTAAATTGAAACTTTCTTCTTAAATCCAACATAATATTATGTTAAGATGATTATACAATAAACAAATTTATTAAAATTATTTTTATAAATGAAACCATTTCCAAAACTCAAGGAGGTTTGATTTAAAATGCTTAAAAACAAAAATTTCACTTAAAACTAGGACCGTTCTAAAATAGACTAAACCTTTTTACTAAATCCCACCGTAAATGTTTAGGGAAGACGTAACGCCGTATGGCGTTTTGAGCATGCGCACTGAGATACGACAAGGAATAAGCACTCTTTTAACATATAACTTTGAGTCTAATAAAAAAACAGATATTTTGAAACTGTTTTTTTTTTGTCAAATTCCCTGATTTTTGCGTGTAATTACAAATTTCGTACCTTTTTCCGGTTCGTACAAACCCCGAATGACCATAAATTTCTAGGGACCCTACGAAGTGTGTATTTATGCAAAAATCAAGAGGAGTCCGAAGTCTCTTAGTTTATAGGCCTGACTAATTATCACCAAAGATTTTGGAGATTTTAGAAATAGTATTAGACCACTGCGTATCCAAATTTCGTGGGTAGCACTAATCGCAGCCATTTTGAGACAGGCCATAGAATAAAATTTTTTGTTTGCTTAATTTTCAACTTCATAAATTATTTCTCTTTACCCAATAATGCTAAAAATGTTTGTTCACATTTTATTTTGTGTTAAAAAATTCATTAAATGTTATTGAAATCAGCTGGTTAGGCAAAACATGGCATGGGCAGGCTGTTAATTCATGTGTTTTTGTATAGATGGCGCCAAATCCTTTAACATAGCTTGTTCTTGCCCATTATTTATTTCTGGACAGTAATTTTGAAAATTTCCCCTTGACGTTCTAATTTGAAAAAATGGACGGAATTTACAAAAAATTAAATTTTAATCTTTTTAAAATTCTTTTTTTAAATGATATGAAAATATTTTATTCCATGACAGGTGAACCAACCAATCTGTTTTTCATGCCCAGTATCAAAATGGCTGCCATCGGATTTGGACATTTCGTACCCTGTAGCCGCCCATTTTCAGTTTTTGTTTAAACTGCGCCGCAGGCGAAAATTTTTGTAAAATTAAATCAAAAAAGAATTGCCATTTTGCCATTTTTATCATGTTTTTAATGCTGGCTGATAAAAATTGTGTAAAATTAAACTAAAATCGTAAATAAAAATGATTTATAGCACTGTAGTGCAGGGGAAAATCTTGAAAGGTTTTTTTAGATTTTTCTAAATATTATTTTTACTATTTTAATCGTTAAACAGTTTGTTTTATTTTATTTTTGTATTTATTCTTATGTTTGTTATTACAACCCAGCCAACACCGTTACGTAAATATTACGTGAAAGTTACAACACATGATTACTTTGTTACATAAATTCTAGGTAAACTGGAAGTCACAACAAGGTAAAAAATTCCATGTTCTGCATAATGCCATGCACAAAGTTCCCCACTTTTTACGTAAATATGTAATTAAAATAACGTAAATAATGCATGGCAACAAAAAAATGGGAAACGGCAGATATCGTTTAACTAGTGACTAGAAAGTAAATCGAAAGGTAAAATTGGGGTGAATTTTTTCACATCTTTTACAAGTAACATCAAGGTAAACTTGGCGTCACGTATATAACGTACTCTTTACGTAACTACTATATTAATTGTGGCTTTCACTAAAGCTTCAACTGGAATAAGTTGAAGACAAAGGATCAAGCCTAAATCAAGTTTTGTAGTCTGCAGGATTTTTTAGTTTCCTGGGTCATATGTGTTTAAATTGCGATCTCCGCAGTGCATTCGGTAGAGAGCTAACCACCAGTTTTGAATACATACAAACATACAATACTATATTAATTTATAACATAAATATTGTATTTAAATGTAACATTTATGTAAAATTAAAGACATATTGTATATATAATATTTATATACTTCTAATGTCACAACAAGGTCAAAAGTAACTTCCATGGTCTGCATAATGTCAGTTCCCTTCTTATTACGTAAATATAATGTAATTAACGTAAATTTTATGAAAACTTTTTTTATGTAAATTTGTTGACTTTAGATTTAATTAAATAATATGTTAATGTAACAGATGTGTTTGGTGGATTTTTAATGCTGACTGATAAAAATTGAGTAAAATTAAACAAAAATCGTAAATAACAATGATTTATAGCACCGCAGGGAAAAATTTTTAAAAGTTCTTTTTGAATAGTCTAAATATTATTTTTACTATTTTAACTGCCAAACAAACCATGTTTTATTTTATTATTGTATTTATTCTTATGTTTGTTATTACAACCTGTCACACGTATCCAAAATGACTGTTTTTAATGTAAACCTATTTGTTTATGTCTTGTCATTTCTTCAAAAAGTTTTGATTATTTATTTTAAATATACTAAAGTCAACTCTTTACTGTATTTTTAGCTCCTTGAAAAATTGGTAAATCCAAAATCCACCAAATTCAACCAGTGATTTAACACTGGGCTACGAAATCAAACAAACACAACATTAATTGGATGACAACACAGTCGACAGCAGAACATATTATCATGGGATTTTCCGAGGAAATAGAACAAAGCTACAATATTAGAGAAATTGCCGAACCTTAATAAAGAAATCGTTTTTAGGCTTGGATGTTCCAGGAGCGATCGCCACCCCCCCTTTTCGAGAATTTATTTAAAAAAGCGCCGGTTTTTCATAAAAGCAGTTAAATTTTTGAGTTCTTCAAAAATTTTCGCCTGCGGCGCCCTATTAGATCGAAAGTTAATTTTTAATTTTAGAACTTTTGCATAAAACTTTTTCTTTGGTTTTACAAAATTTTGTCCTTACGCCCCCCTCCCTCCTTTTAGAAAAGCTGCGACCGCCACTGGATGTTCCCTTGATATTAGTTTGGTTGGCTGTGAATTGTTTATTTTGGTTTGTTATTGAAAAAAAAATGAAATTATTGCAATAATAATAACAAAATGGATTAATTATATCAGAATGCTAAGTGCTAAAAATTATTTTCTACCTTTTAATGTACTTTCTTATAAAAGCTTGTATTTGAAAAGCTTTTTTTACGTAAAATTATTTTTTAATTTTTAGATTTGTACCTTAAATCGTCCATTTTGAATCCGCCATATTGAAAACTTCAAAACCTAAAAACCCTGTATGCCAATTTGGATTGAAATCGAACAAACTAAATCTTTTTCTCCCTCCACTTCCCTCGTTAGGGGGAGGTGGGTACCTGATAATACGTACCATATTATTATGTTGTCACCCGAACTGTAAACGCATAGCAAATTTAAAGACAATGGGATGTGTATAAGTCCCTTAAAATTGATTAGCAAAACATGACCAAAAATCGTCCATCTTGAATCCGCCATATTGAATTTTCAAAATCTGATCAAAAATTTGTATGCCTTATCCCCAAAAACCCCCGTATACCAATTTTGGTTGAAATCGGACAAACTTAGGAGTTTTTCACCCCCCTTCTCCCCTCGTAGGAGCGGAGGGGGTTCCTGATAATACCTAATTATTTTTTTGAAATTGGAATTCAATCGGACATCTAGAAGTCAAAATTGAGTTGCAAGATTTGACCCGAACATACAAACATATGTACATAGAGAGGTGAAGCTTGTAAAAAGCAAGTTCTTCAAATCACTTGAATCCCTTATAGTCGTCAAAAACAAAAGAAAATTCGTTTTAAGATATGAATAGTCTTCCATAGCAGCTGTCCTTGTCTTACTCATGCAAAATTTCGCTGGTAAGAGTATTTTCGGGCCCACATTTTTCTATCCAAATACCGAAATTTTTTAAACATTTTAGTCTCATTTTAAAGATGAAGCTTGACTTTATGATTCTCTAGTGGTACTTTATTAAATTTTTGTCTAGTCTTGCAGATATGAGCAGGTAAAATACGCCATTTTTGGATCCATATTTCACGAAAATTAAAGTCAAACTTCAAAAACTATTACTACGGAACTTTCGGAATTCCACTTTTTTCAGACAAAAAGATACCTCAGACTCTAAATTTTTATCAATTCCTTATAATCCTAATTATACGAAAGGATTACAAAAAGTATTTAATAACACCGGTCTTAAATTAATATATCAATCCGGAAACACAATAAGAAGTTTACTAGGAAATCCCAAGGATAAAACTACAGTTCTAGAAAAAAGTGGAATTTACGAATTTAATTGCATGGTGTGTGAAAAAATATGTTGGCCAAACGAGACGCTCTATTCAAACACGATTCAAAGAACACTTAGCACACTTGAAATACGGAAGAACAGAAAAGTCAAGTGTGGCCGAGCATGCTTTTGAAAACAATCATAGATTCACATTAGATAAACTAAAACTTCTAAAAAGTGTACCAAACAAAAGAACGCATATGAAAGTATGGAAATCATTAAATCCAGAAATAGTTTAAATAAAGAGAGAAAGTCCCATTCCATTTAGTACACTTTATTCTTTAGTTGAGGGGAGATAGGATTATAAAGCGTGACCAATCACAAATTATTAGTCTTATCTCCGCCCACTAAAAGATAGTATACAAGATAGAGTGTAGGTTAATTTATTTTATTGTTTATCGTCTCCTGATGATGCTAACGTTGTTAGTGAAACGAGCGTCGAGTGCAAAAAAGTGCATTTTTGGTTTGTGGAAAACAATCATAACTTTGTTGTATTACTACAGAACCATAGACTTAAGTTTTATCTTTAAAATGAGACTAAAATTTCTGGAAAATGTCTGTATTTATATAGAAAAATGTGGCGCCAAAAATACCCCGAAGACTATACGCTTAAAGATTTCTAGTCTCATATCAGGTTCAAGGTTCTGCGTATGGAAGGTTTTCATTAACATTCAACACCATTGGATACCATAATTGATGCAATGTGAAATTAATACAATAAATACAATAATAAAATTAGTATTTAACGGTAGTCGTCAAACTACGTACAACGCAAAATTTCCACCTGAAATAAAAGACAAAAAGAAGAGCGCCAACACTTCGAGATTTTTTTTCAATAAAGGGACTTTTTTTAACTTGGTTTGATGGATGCAACTCCCAAATTAAAAATAGGGAGCGTGTGTCAAGTGTTGCAAAGTTCGCTTTTAATTCAAAAATCAGACCGACTTTGTTATGTAGGCGTAGAGTAAACCGGTAAACCTATTATGAGGGAAATAAATACAGGGTGGTCCAACTTCGAAGGGATTTTGGGGTTTTAGGTATTTCTAAGGGAGACAGGTTTTTGAGCAACGGAGGCTTTTTGAAAACTTTTTAATTAATGAAATTTATTTTTCGCGTAAATTGGTTTTCTATGGATAATTAAAAGTAAAATATATTTGCCATACTGTATTTTATCTGTGATCTCTAGTTTTTGAGATATAACACTAATACGATTATTTTCATTCCCATGAAATGACCTACTTTTTACTTGACTTTTGAATTCAGCTTGATATTTTATGTAAAACTATGTATAGCACTTAAAATGATTTTTTTTTTATTTGCTTAATCATTTTTTTTTGTTTCTATTACATTTTATCGTTCTTTTTTAGAAAAAGTATGTTATAAAAATAAATAAAAACATATTAATTAAAATAATAATAATGGGCGATACATCATTTTCGAGGAAATGTTATGTTAATTTCAAAAATAGAGTAAAAAAAGTCATTCCATAAGAAAAATACCGACTTGATATTATATCTCGAAAACTAAGCGTTACAGATAAAAAAATAAAATAATTAAAAAAAAATTGGGGGTCAAAGTTCGGAAAAACGCGTTGCACTGGTAATTTTGCTGACAAAATAGTAGTTTTAACAACTAGTGGCTTAAATAGTGCTTTTTTTACAAGCGTTGGTTTAAATAACGAGCGCAGCGAGGTATTTAAAAACGCGAATAAAAAAAAAGCACAGTGAAATGACCCACTTTTTACTTGACTTTTGAATTCAGCGTGATATTTTATGTAAAACTATGTATAGCACTTAAAATGATTTTTTTTTATTTGCTTAATCATTTTTTTTTGTTTCTATTACATTTTATCGTTGTTTTTTAGAAAAAGTATGTTATAAAAATAAATAAAAACATATGAATTAAAATAATAATAATGGGCGATACATCATTTTAAAGGAAATGTTATGTTAATTTCAAAAATAGAGTAAAAAAAGTCATTCCATATCTCGAAAACTAAGCGTTACAGATAAAATCCAGTTTGACATAAAAAAGTTTTTATCGATATTGTATGTCCAGTTCTTGAGATATTGGGGGTCAAAGTTCAGAAAAACGCGTTGCAGTGGTAATTTTGCTGACAAAATAGTAGTTATAACAACTAGTGGCTTAAATAGTGCTTTTTTTTACAAGCGTTGGTTTAAATAACAAGCGCAGCGAGGTATTTAAAAACGCGAATAAAAAAAAAGCACAGTTTAGCCGCGAGTTCTTAACACTATTTTTTTTAATACCTTTATCAAAAATCCAAGAAAAACAGGAAAATACTTTTAAACACACCATCTTTACACTATAAATTAAGGCAGCTGGTAAATGAAATAACAATCGTTTCTATAGCGATGTGTCTTTATACTCGGTGACGTTCATTGTAATCTTTGACAGTTTGATATTTTGACGATGTTTTTAAATGATTTTTTCGTAAATACTTGGTGAAAACGGGCGGAAATGGCTTAATTTTTAGGCAAGAAGAATTAGATTTTTTCAATATTACTATATTCCGCTATTTCTCTTTAATTTTGGGTAAAAAACGGACAAAAATATTTTTTTGCACCCGTGATCAAAAAGTTTTTTTGGATAGGTAACCAAAAAAGCCATGCTTTAGTTATCTGCAGACAGCTACTAAAATCATGTTTTTGATGATGGTATAAAAAAAAAACTTTTCCTCAGCTGAAATAGTGACAGGTATAAATGAATTTGTGTTGTTGAGGGATGTTTCATATTCACCAAATAACCACTACTGCTAAAAGATGGTTAGTTCTTATACGGGTTGTGTTCAAAAAAATATAATTTTTTTAATATGCCTTTGACATTAGTTTAGAAGAAAAAACCAAACATACACCAGGATTCTTCTATCTGCATCTATTTTAGATAGTTGAAATAGGATCATTTTTTGCCCATGCTTTTCACGGTACAATTTTTTGAAGTTTGACTGTTTTCATTGCTTCAAAAACTCGGCATGGTTCAGATCTTTGAGCAATTTTGTCCCACTTTCAAAACCTTTTCTAAATCTACTATTTGCCATTGTTAACACCATCTTCGTATTAATTTTTAGCATGAAAAGTTGGTGACAGAAAGTCTTTTTTTTACTACGGGGTCCATTAAAAAAAAAAAAATTCAAGGTTTTTTGAATATTTACTTTTTTTCTGTGGTTAGTGAGTGAGTAAGTCAATTTTCACAATATTTTACTCAAATGATACTATGGCAGGTATGTACTATTTTTATGAGTTTGACAAACTCTTTATGTATGATTTTTAAACTATGAATTTTTGAAGTTAAAGGAAAAGTATTTTTTTTAATACCTTCATCAAAAACATGATTTTAGTAACTGTCTGCAGATAACTAAAGCATGGCTTTTTTGGTTACCAATGCCAAAAAACTTTTTTTTTTGATCACGGGTGCAAAAAAAGATTTCTGACCGTTTTTTGCCCAAAGTTAAAGAGAAATAGCGGAAAATAGCAATATTGAAAAAATCTAATTATTCTTGCCTAAGAATTAAGCCATTTCCGCCAATTTTCACCACGTATTTACGAAAAAATCATTTAAAAATATCGCGAAAATATCAAATTGTCAAAGATTAAAATGTCGCAACAATTAACGTCACCGACTAAAGACACATCGCTATGGAAACCATTGTTATTTCATTTACCAGCCGCCTTGATTTATAGTGTAAAGATGGTGTGTTGCGAGAAGTTCTCTTCGTTCGAGATTTTAAAAGTATTTTCCTGGTTTTCTTGGATTTTTTAATAAAGGTATTAAAAAAAATAGTGTTAACAACTCGCGGCTAAACTGTGCTTGTAAAAAAGCTCTATTTTAGCCACTAGTTGTTAAAACTACTATTTTGTATGTTCATGCGATAAAATAAAAATAAACAACATCTTTTTTTTTGGATAGCAACATAGCAACTATAAAGGGATGATTGAGTAAGCCACAATAGACCCACTTGTGGTCACAGTGGTCACTGTTTTAGCCTATTCACATTTAAATTAATCAGTCAGCTGTTTTTGTTTTATCACATTTTTTTGAATACACCCCATATAAGAACTAACCATTTTTTAGCAGTAGTGTTTATTTGGTGAATATGAACCATCCTTCAACAACACAAATTCATTTATACCTGTCACGATTACAGCTGAGAAATAGAAGTAGAAACCAGTGGAACGCGTTTTTCCAAACTTTGACCTCCAATATCTCAAGAACTAGACATACAATCTCGATAAAAGTTGCATATCTCTTAAACCATGATTAGTACAATCAAATGTCAAAGTTAGATCAAATTTCGTTGTTTTCATTAATAAAAAAGTTATAGGCAATATTCTAAAACGCATATTTTTCAAAAACGGGGTGACATACAACAATGCAGTTTTCACCATAAATAATTTATCAAAAATCGAGCCTATAACATGTGTATTAGTTTTTCGCCATTTCCTTTAAAACAACCCACAAACCTCAGAATCCCCTCGTATATGGAACACTCTGTACATACCTTTATAGGCGTCCCCTGTCTTCTACTACTACTACATACCCCCCGTCAACTACCAATACCACTACTAGTACATAGCCTCTCGATGTACGACGGCTGCCTAAGTTTCCTGATAAAGAATATGATATCAAACTGGTGACGGACGATAATTTGTCCACGTTTTTATGTCACCACTCCCCCTTCCTCTTTGTCTCTTAAAAAAGCCCCCAAAAAGGCCGAAACGTTGAGTAATATATTTAAAAATTTAAAAAAACAGAAAGGTGGTAAATAATTTTTTTGAATCGTACAATTAAAGTTTTAAGAAATAAAAAATTTGCTACGGAACTGTCGAAATTGTGGTACCGTTTGATTTTCTGAATCGTCTTTTGGTCGCAAAATAATATGATGAAGAGTTTATCTACAGCACGACCACTGAACAAAAAGACCACTCGACCCGACCCGACCCAATCCGACCAAAAACAAAATAAGTAGTGATTTTAAAAACCGCTGGTATTTTTTACTCATTCATATGCATGAGTATTATTTAAATATTTTTTCTTAATGATTAATTGATTTAAATTTAATTGGTTTTAGAATGTAATACCTCCATATTTTAAGTTCATCGTGGAGGCACATTCTAAACATGCATTAAATTTAATCCAGACTTAAGACTGCGGTGCAATTGGCAATAAAAGGACAAGGTATCGGAAAAAAATAGTGCAATCGATTTATCAGCAAATGTTGGATTTGTACTAAAGATTAACCACTTTTTAAAATTCTCCAAACTCCTAAAGACGTACAAAAACTCGAATAAACTCGACCGAACTTTTACTCCAAGCATCATTATCGTTCAAACGAAAAGATTTCAAGTCTAACTGGGCGATATATTATTGACAAGACACCTGTCTAACGGAAAAGTTGTGTGGGAATTTGGAGGTACTATAAATTGACTCCGAAAGTTTCCCGTATACAGGACGGAGGATATCGAGGAGAATATCATTAAAGGAACGAAAAACGCAGTTAGAACAATGACAGTTAGTAGTTTCTGTCTAAATATTAAACGCATATTAACTTTTGTGCAATTTCACGCACGATAAAGGTTTTTGGGAAAGCCTATAATTTAACAAAACAATACAACGTAAAAACATACTTTCCCAAAATTTACAATAACAAATTAGTACTGGGCAAAAATTTTAAAATGACGAAACTATGTAGCGGCAAAACAGAAATTGATCAAAACGTACTGGCCTAAAAGCTTACATTACTAAAACGTTACAGGGACAAAACCGTACAAACCTAAAATAGTGTATTGCCGCTAGATGGGGCTGCGGTGTGATGGGTACCGTTTGATTTGTTAGTCTAACAGCGCCTTCTATATTTTAGGTACAGAGGGCGCTGGCCTCGCTTACAGTCGGCCAATTGAAATTAGGTAGGTACCTATCTAAGGGGCATATTCATAGTCCTCCCTTGAAGGGAGCCAACCCAACTAGGGTTATTCCGATACTAGTAACTACCCAGTACCCAAGTAACATTTATTTTTTTATAATGGCCATCAATACCTTCTGGCAACTACTTAATAAAAAGTTGTATTAGGTTCTCTTTAAAACCTTTTCAGGACTCTTATAAACCCCTTATACGTCTTAAGTGTCAGTTTTTATAAAGGGATACGTTACTACTTTCACATGAGTTTTAGTTTTAACAAATATCTTTAAAAACATTCTCTAACCTTTTATAAAATCTCAAGCCAAATACAAGTAGTTTTCAAATGGTTGTCGGAGGATTTTAGCGCGTCCAATTTGACCCCGCCCCTTATTGATTTAACCATATAATATATATGGTACTTGCTTTCCTTCTTTAAAGTTACAATGCATGCGTTTTTTATAATTTCATCTTTGTCTAAATGCATCAAGTAAAATGTTTACAGAAATGACGAAACTTTTGATGTATATTAATTTCGACAAATATTTATAGGTTATATTATTATAATATTTTATTAATGTTTATATCGATTCTCTACGAGAAATCCTATAAGCCACATCGAGTTTATCGTGTAGAATTCATTTCTGCCTTCGCGCTTGAAAAAAAACGTAATTTAAAGAATTTTTAACCTAATTTATGGAGAAAAAAGTAAGGTTAGTTTTCTTAAAGTTCCTGTAATTCAAACAATAGTGAACAAATAACAAAATGCAGGTCGAACGATTAATAAATCAACTATTATTACATAACTTATTACACTGTTTGGAATTTTAAGTCAAAAATACAAAAATTTTGAATTATGAAACAGTTTAGGAAAATGGCTGCGAGTCAGATATTTTATGTCAAGTTTTATAAGGGTTATCAAAACCCTTATAGAATCCCAAGAAGTTGTAATTACCATTATACTGGTCTCCCTCGATAGTGCTTAATTATTTGGTAAACTGTAGTCCTAGTGGCCACTTAGCCATTTTAACTAACCAAAATGTTTTCTTTGATATTTGACAGCATCTTCCGTCATTGTCAGTGCGCGCGGATATTTTTTCGCCAAAAAAATTTGTTTTTTTAAAATAAAATCCATAAAATGTATGGCTTTAAAATCGTGCACACGCGCGAACTACATAAAAATATTCAGGCCCCTTATGTATTGAGCACTTGGCCCTTTGCGCGTCCGCTGCTTGTCAACTTTACACTAAAAGTTTTATAAGGAATGTCGTCAAAAGGTTTTGATTACTAAATTGTAAAATCCAAAAACCAAAAGTTATATAGGGAACCTTTTTAAAATGTTTTGTTTGCTATATTATAAAACCTATAAAAGACAAAAGTTTTATGAATATAGTAATAAGAATATTCTGATTGCTAATTTTGGAAGAATAATGCTCGTCTGGTTTTTCCATTACCTTTATAAACATTAACATGTTAAAGTTTTCTTATAAATATTGTTATAAATATTCACGACCTCTATAAACCCCTTATAAAAAAGTTCAAAAATAATAAAACTATGTAGCAACCTAAAATGTTACTTGGGTAGGTATCGATACTTTTGTTTCGATACAAAGTACTTTTGGTATCGATACTTTCTAAGCGATATCTACTCGGTATCGAAAGATTTTACTCGGTATCGAATCGAATCTGTCGGCTTCAGTTTTCTGTCTCCCTCGCGTTTTTGGCATAGACCATGTCTTCCTTGGACAGTGTTCTTTAGAACGATCGGTTCGCATTCCATTTAAAAAATTTTTCAACCGGGGCATTGCAGCTCTCTTTTGGTCAATAGTCAAGAAAAAGATAGACATACACATTAGAGCGGATGGTCGTTGCAGTTTTTAAGTGGCCTATAAAAATATGCCCGAAAATATTTAATTGTCGTCGCAACATCAGTTCCAAGCAAGTGCTTGTTTTCGAAACCTGGAGCAACGATGACGCAAGCCAGAAATCGATTGTCTCCAAATCATCTTGAGCAAGTACCTATTATTTTTGGGCAATTTGAAGGCGAAAGAATTTTTTGTTTAGTTTTTATTCTAAAAATAATCAATAAATAGAACCCTAGGTTTAATCTAATAAAAATAAAAAAAAATCGGTAATTTTAGAAAGTATCGATATGAGTAAGTATCGATACTTCGAAGGTACCCATATGCGTAGTATCGAAAAATGTTTGCGAGTATATTTATATAAATAGGTATCGATACTTTAGGGGTATCGGATCATCCCTAAACCCAACCCAATCCATTCTGTACAATAAAAAACAAAGTTTCAGACTTCCATTGTCTATATTTTATTTATACACGACGTTTCGATCAGTACAATCTCTGATCGTCTTGATTGTACTGATCGAAACGTCGTGTATAAATAAAAAATAGACAATGGAAGTCCGAAACACAGAGTTAATTTCAAACACATCATCACAAAAGCTCGTCCGCATCTTATTTGTCGGCTATGTACTGCCATCTAGCGGTAATATATTACACAGGTTTTCCTGTCCTGTATACTATGTCGCCATCTAACGGGAATATGTTACACTATTTTACGTTTGTACAGTTTTGCCCTTGTAACGTTTTAGGCCAGTCCGTTATGATCTATTTCGATTTTGTGGTAGTAGTGCGTATTTATTGTTTTTACGTAGTACTGTTATGAACCTGTACTTTAATATAATTTTCGTTTTTTGTAATGCACTTTTTGATAAATTATGCGCACCCGTTTTTGGCATTTTATCGACTTTTGTATTTAAATAACCACAACCAGTAACCTCTCCAGATAGGCCGATCAACTCATACCTATTTAGTGTCCTTTTATCCACCTTCGCCGCCATTTTCACTCAAAAGTGACAGATAATCCATTAGTTTTCTGTCAAAATGGCGGCGAAGGTGGAGAAAAGGACACTAAAACGATAAGAGCTGATCGGCCTATGTGGAGAGGCTAATGCCACAACCACCAAAGAAGTGTCTGGGATATCAATAAACGACAAATCTTTAAAATAAAATTAAGATTAAACAATTAATTACTTAAGATTTGTACCGTCATTTATCATGAAATTGCCTTTTTTCCAGCGTGCTCAGGGAAAACTAAACATCAGAATTAGCTGAAACGGTCCACGAATGTTCTTTTTTAAATTCTTAACAAATATATCTGAGTAATTTTGCAAAATTTTCCATATTTAAAAAAAAAAAAGCTCCGGTGCTGCCTGGCATTTTACTCGAAGATTTGAAACTAATGGTTTGTTCGGGTTCCGAATTTTAAAACTGTTCTAGAACGTTTTAGAAACACGCTTGATAGTTGCCCAATCGACGGGACTGTTCTTAACAGTTTACAATTTTTGGACGAACCCGAACGCATTTTCATAAAATTGCTATAATAATAGAGAAGAAAAAGAAGCACGTGATGTAATCCAGAGTGTCTTAATTGTATCTTTTATTTTTAGCATAAAATAAATATTTTACCAAAATTTTTCTTCTACAAAATTCATAGCTTTTGTGTTTCTACAAAATTGCATTTTAAAAATCTGCCAATGGCTGATGACGAGGTACAATCTTGCCTTAATTCTTCCAAAGTGAAATTCTGCAGTTTTTGAAAGAACAGAAATTTAACAGTGAAAAAGCTGAATTTTTGGGTTAGGCAGGGATTCCTCTTCTTTAGGTCACACCATACAAAACCCTCGACAAAACCTTTATAAAAATACATGCGGATATTAAAATAACACAAGATTACACTCTGGCTTTTTATTATTTTTCGTAAAAACCCATTTACTTGGGTATATTTTCAAGGAACAAATTATTTTTTCAGACAAACTTTACATGCGTAAATGAATTTGCGCATACGTCAGAAAATAGTCTTAAACAGTTCACGAGACTGTACAGAACAGTATTGAACAGGTCCTGGACAAATTTTCGGTAGTAACCCGAACACAAAACTTTTCAGTTCAGAACAGATGTGGTCGACTCCGGACTGCTTAGAACAGGAAATTTCGACGAACCCGAAAAAACCATAAGTGAGAAAAACCCGACTTAAAAAAAATGGAGTTATGTAAAATTTTCTCTAGTCACACTCCATTCCAAATTGCTGCGGACCAGCTTTTTGACACTGACAATGACAGGTCCATTTAGCTTCTGTGTTTAATTGTCAGCCGCCATATTGAAATTGGTCCGTAGAATTTAGAATGAGGTGTACGTTAATTGCAGTAGGCACAGTTGGTAACACTGATTATTCTTCAGGCTAGTATATTCGGAGCAGAGGTTGTTAAAAAGAATTCTAGGGTAAGGAGTCGATTTGAGGCATACCAGCGTAGATAGATAGATATTCTCTATCTACGATACCAGCTACTATTTTTGACACGGTACGAAAAAGTTGCATAGTGTTTAAGGCTAACGTTAAACCACACCAGTCGCTTTTTTTCTCTGTTATTGCAAATGAACTAAAAAATCCCTAATGCATGCATGACAACTTGCCATTTATGGATGCACTCATAGCTAATCGGGAAAACAGAAAATCGATGGAAAATGGGAGTTAATAGGTAAAATTAATGAGACTGACGCCGACAAGTCGATTCTAGGTCAGTTTACCCGAAATGGACTTAAAATAGGGAGTTTTTAGACGGCTTTGTGTCGGTGTCGTTATTTTTGCATGTCTTTCTATATCGAGATCTATACCTAAAATATCTGCAAATAAGGTTTGCCTCCAAAAAAATGCAACAAAACGTTTCTAACAAGAAACTTTATTTCATTTATGGACAGTCCCTAATGTGGCGACTACCTAAGAATAATAACTAGCAGCGCGCAAGGGTTTTTTTATCTGATCGTTAAAGGCTAATTAAGGGCCCTTTTTTCAAATTTAGGGCTCTTGTGGTCTTCGAGAGAAGGTCTGCACTGCTAGCTACCTAAAAAAATTAGCAGAGGAAATGATTTAGGATTTACAAGTTTGGAAGTAGGTACAGATATTTCCCTTTAAATATGTTTTTCTTTTTAAATTTTCTGTTATAGACACTGCTAAAGCCATCAGCTAAAAAAGAAAAATCTTTTCGTCCTTTAATTAGCCCATAATTTCTAGATAAGGATATTCCCTTTAAAATGTTTTTCTTGTTAATTTTCTGTCATAGGCACTGCTAAAGCACTGCAAAAAGAGTATTTTTGAAAGAAAGGCAAAATCTTCTTTTTTTTTAAATAGGGCTTTTAATACACCTATAATGATTGAAATATGATTGGAATAAGATAGAATTACTAAAAACTGGATTTTGTTAATGTAAATTATTTGCACTGCTAACTTTTTTAGATAGCTAGCAGTACTTACAGACCATATCTCGAAAACCGCAAAAGTCCTAAATTTGCCTTTAATGATGAAATAAAAAAAACTTTTGCACTGTGAACTTTAAGGACGTAGAATAATGTGAAAATGGAACCGAATGGTCGCAGCAGGAAAGGGGGGTTTTCGGTGGGTACGTCAGAGAACTGAAGAGTCCCACAATACCTGGCACCTGATGGTGTGCATGAAACATTTACTTCCATCCAACAGGAAAAAAAACCTCTAATTTGAGCCATTGCAAATATGTAGTTAATTGCAGTTTCAACCAAAAAAAAAAATTAATTTTTTGATTGTATTTTTTTCAATTTTTTTTTGGTTGAACATGCAATTATTTATCCTGATATGAAACCCGCGTGTCTCTAGATGGTACGGTTCCGTGAGTTCCAATATCTTTAAAAGTTTAATCCCCCTACTACTCTCTTGCCAACGCCCCAACCCCATCAAAAACCTATCAACTCAAAGAATTTTTGATAAGAATCGTTTAGCGGTTTTTGAGTAATCGTGTTACCGACAGACAGACACCAAAATAATTTATTTTTAGTGGAAATAAAAAAACTTTTTTTTTAACGATGACGTATGGATGGCTAAAAATACATTGAAGAAAACCTGTGATGAACGCCTTTTAAGATATATCCATATTATAGGATGGCCATAAAAAAAGAGCCTTTTTAGATTGCGTATAATTTTTGAACCAATGGTCCTATTAAAAAAAATTACATTTTTGGAAAGAACATACTTAATTTTTTAGAACAAGTGTCAAAAATGACGTATTGTAAAAATCGAAGATGATGGACAATTTTAAAAATTTGCAATCTTTCACCCCCCATGAAACTTTTTCTGTGCGCCTCTGACTCAAAAACTACTTTTTTCTTAAAAGCTTCATCCAATATAAATAAACCGATGGTGAAATAAAAACGTTAAAAATAATTAAATCAGGTAAAAAATATAAAATTTGACGTTGAATTTGTCTAATGTATTGGCACGGACATGCCAACAGTTCGGTGGTTTGGATTTTTTAAATACCTAAGTTAATCAAAACATATTATAGCCAAAGTAAAGACTTCATTTTACTTAATTTAGCAAAATATCGAAAAAATACACCAAGAATAAAGACCCCTTGCATTGTTAATTCTTTACCATTTTTCGCAGGTGATACATTTTTGTATTCGGAAAAAATGCATCTTTCAGGAAGAAAAATTATTTTTGTGCCAGTGGGACACAAAAAAAAGTCAGGGAGGGAGGCGAAAAATGACTACTTTTTAAAATTGTGCACCATCTTAAATTTTTAGGAAATGTCATTTTATACCCTCGTTCAGCCAGAGATACATACATAGTATGGAGGCTATTGGGATCGTCAAAGTTTTTTATTTCCACTAAAAGTAAGTTATTTGGGTCAAAAAAGACCTAAATACAAAATTTTGCTACTCAAAAACCGCTTAACCGATTTTTATCAAATTTGGCACAAAAATTTTTTGTCAACAGACGCAAAGCTGATTAGTTTTTGATGGTGGTGGGGAATTGGCAAGAGGGTAGGAGGGGGATTAACCTTTTTTTTTAAATGTAACTCACGAACCGTGGTAGCTAGCGACACGCGGTTTTCACATTAAGATAGATAATTACATTGTAAACCAAGAAAAAAAATTAAAAAATGATTTGAAAAAAAAATTAACTACTACGGTAAAATTTGTGAGGCAGTTTCGACCTTAACGTATTTTTCCGATGATTTCGCGAGATTTTGGTTATTTCGCACGATTTCGCTTTTTGTCGGATGATTTCCCATTTTTCTTAAGGTTTTCTCAGTGCAACTTTAAAGGGATTCCGCAAAGGATTTCGCGACTACGCAATCAATTTGCCATTGGACGGGATCAGGCCCTTACTCTCACTTTCCAGAACAACCACCCACATTTTATAAAATGGAAAACTTTCTGGATAGAAACAAGAGCTTTGGCGGCTATGACGTGCGTTTATAATTGCATTTGTTAGCCATAATAAGGCCAGTCTCAGTCGATGATAACGACTGCATCCAGCGGCGAGCTGTTTATGGAAGCAAAAGAAGCAGTCCGCAAAAAAATCATCTTCTTACATGTAATTTTTGAAATAAAAAACAATTACTTTAGATTGTACTAAAAATGCTAAAAATTATTATGAATATCAAAGCCCATAACAAATATGGCCTTGACTCAAACCGATTCACAGCAGAAAGTCTGTCCGCGTTTAATAGAACCTATCTCCGCTGCTAGGTTCTCTGTAACCTGCAGCTATAATACGCCGGCAGCAGCAGTACAGTCGAAATTATACCCATTTGTAGTGACGTCATAACGGCAGTCAAAAACGTATGTCCACCGATAAGTAAGTAAAATTAACTCAATAACGCTTGTTGAAAATACTAAATTCTTAGGTTTACATGTAAATCAATATCTATCCTGGGATATTCACATTAAACATGTCCTGAATAAACTTAGCAAAAGTTACTATGCTATCCTGAGAATGAGGGAGGTTCTGGCAACGAAACAGTTACTAAATATTTATTATTCATTAGTTTACTCACATTTAATCTACTCAGTGATACTCTGGGGAAATAGCAAAAACTAGGAGCAGGTATTTGCAGTACCACTTTTATTGCTAAGAAAATATTGACTTTTCCATGTATCTTTGTGTACAAGTCTTTATTCTTCGCTAAAACCAACCCACAAAAGTTCACAAAAAACTCAAAGTTAATATTTAACAATGATGCATACCTTAACAAAATATGAACAATGTGCGACGTATGCATCTGCTCAACTTTTTAATAAACTACCAGAAGAAGTAAGGCAGTTACCCCCCCAATGAGCATTTTCAGAAACTTCTGGTGACAGATATTTATATAATTATTATAAAGAGGGTTCCATTGATACCCTAGGGCATTTAGAAGTTTCCTACAAGAATTGAGTTGGTATATTTGTTTTATTAAAGACTCTACATTGATGGTACCCTAAAGTAACATAAAACTGGCGTTAACAATATTTCCACGGACATCTTTACAAAAATTGAAGTCATCGGTTCAAATGTTATATAAATTGGTGTTAATAATGTTTCCACCAACATATTTATAAAAATATAAGTCATCAGTGACAAAAGTTATATAAATTGGTGTTTGAAATCTTTCTGTCAACCCACCTATAAAACCGTAAGTAACTATCAATTAAAGATATATAATAGATTGGTTTTTAAAATGTTGCTATCAACCCACTTATAAACTTAATTAACCAACAACAAATTTATATAAGATAAGATTGAAAATATTTCGAAAGACACTTATAAAAACTTGGGAACTCACACACAATAGTTATATAAATTGGTGTCTGTAATATTCTTATGAACTCATTCATAAACCTTTTTTGCCCATAAGGTTTTTTCTATAATTTTGTTATTAATTTCTTTATATAGTGATTATAATACAACTGTTTTTAAAACAAAAAAAACAATTTTAATTTATTTTGGCAATTATAAAAACAAAACAAACAAGATTTTTTAAGGTTCATTTTGTGACATCAAAAGGCACGTTTTTGCGACCTCAAAAGGAGCGTTTTTGCGACATCAAAAGGCACGTTTTTGCGAGATACCATACCATTATTATCTTGTTTTAATTACATCAATCTGAGAGAGATAATAGATCCAAATCTTTTTGAGATAGTTGCCGATGACAGATATCGGGATCGAATGCATTTTACACCCGATTCCCTCCAGCGTTTCCCATGCGCAGTCACCCTGACTCAAAAAACTCATCACGTGGTCCGACATGAACTTGTATAGGCAAATCTCGCTTAGACCACGTGATACGTGTTTTGATTCGGGGGAGCCACGAATGAGAAACGCATAGATGGGAACCGTGTTTTAGAAAAAGAGAACAATATAGTAACCGTGTTAAGGTCGCAAAAACGCACCGTGAAACGTCGAGCACATACGCTGATACTGCTGGTCGGCGGCAAATGTGAACACCCCGGAAAATACTCGCCTGTACACCCTTCGACCCCGCAATCTAACTATATTCTTGAGATAGTTACCTCTGATAGTTATGCGGGCTTGAAGTGTGTGGAGGCGGGTATTTTTCCTGGTATGTGTAGTATGCTGGATCTCTCGAGGAATGCATTTAGGAAAAAAGAACAATGGTAACTATGTTAAGCTCGCAGAAACGGACCATCAGTGTTCAACACTGCGCTATCTGTAGCCCTTTGTTCCAAGTAGCATCATTTTTTAAAAGGGTTATAAAATAGTGTTGACGAGGTAAACAGTGGTATAGTTGTATTGTTTTTTTTTATAGAATTGTCGGAAATTTTCGCCATTTTGGATTACAAAAATAGGTTTTTGGCCTAAATAAAAACGTTATTTATAAGGTTTCAACATGTGTTTCAATCGAAATATTGCTTGTTAAGGTTAAGAACAACATACAAAATTCAATATTTGTCCCAGAAAGAAAAAAACGCGTATGAAAAAAAAACACCCCGGAAAATACTCGCCTGTACACCCTTCGACCCCGCAATCTAACTATATTCTTGAGATAGTTACCTCTGATAGTTATGCGGGCTTGAAGTGTGTGGAGGCGGGTATTTTTCCTGGTATGTGTAGTATGCTGGATCTCTCGAGGAATGCATTTAGGAAAAAAGAACAATGGTAACTATGTTAAGCTCGCAGAAACGGACCATCAGTGTTCAACACTGCGCTATCTGTAGCCCTTTGTTCCAAGTAGCATCATTTTTTAAAAGGGTTATAAAATAGTGTTGACGAGGTAAACAGTGGTATAGTTGTATTGTTTTTTTTATAGAATTGTCGGAAATTTTCGCCATTTTGGATTACAAAAATAGGTTTTTGGCCTAAATAAAAACGTTATTTATAAGGTTTCAACATGTGTTTCAATCGAAATATTGCTTGTTAAGGTTAAGAACAACATACAAAATTCAATATTTGTCCCAGAAAGAAAAAAACGCGTATGAAAAAAAAAACGATATTTAAATTAATATTTTTTTTCTCGTTTTCTCAAGTATTTTAGGAGCCCATGAAATTTACGTGAGTGTATTCGAAAACTATACAGTACACACGGGACCGCAGCTGATTTTCAGAGTAGGATGACTTAAAAAACAGCTTTTATTTGACTATAGTATATAAATATTCATATTCCTGCTTCAGCTTATCTCACTTTCATTTTTATTTATTTTAGAAGATTGCTAAACACCATTTTATAAATTTTTTTATTGTAAAAAGAAAAAGAATAATACATAACAAGCAAAGGGAAGAAAGATGGAAAATCTATATTTCTAAATCCATAAAAACCTTTAATTTGTTATGTAGTGTTGTTAGAACAGTTGTAAAACCTTTTTATAATAATCTCTATACTTAAGGGCTCATAAGGAAGTTTTATAAAATCTATATGTTGTTTTTCTATCCATTACTATGTACCATAAATTTTTATAAGCTGGTGTTGAACAGTTGTTGTCTTTTGTACTCATTTAAGAGATATATTAGAGTTATAAAATTATCACCAACACTAAATAATATAAGTTTTGGTTATTTTATGAAGGTTTTATATTATTTGCTGTAACTTTTATATAGACAAAAATGCTCATTGCGCCCTAGGGTGTTTAAAAACACAGTTAGGGCATTTCTGGAGAGTAGGGGATTTTATTCAATAGGAAAGTTTTTAGATAGCAATTTACAAGCCAAAGATTTTTAATAGTAATGGTGTTTAGTATCGTATATGCACAATTTTAAATTATTAATATACCAACGTCGTCAATATTGTTGCCTGTACAAATGAGTAATTATTTTGTTTTACAATTGTATTGTTTATGTTTTTATACATATCTGTGCAATTTTATTATGTTCGATATAACTAAGAACTTTTATGCAGATTTTTATTTTTTTAGCATAGAGTCGATCAAAAAATTTTGACAAAATGCCAGAAAGGGCACTTTCTATAACTTAACTCATTTGTGTCGTTTTTACAAAAATTGACGTGTATAGACCGCTTCAAGCTACTGCGAACATAGGGCGGAAGAAATCTAATTTGCCAGTGTACGTACATGCAGAGACACCGCACGCCTATCAGTGAAGCAACCAATACTCAGGCTTGCGATCACCACTTGCATGACTTTCCTTTGGTATTTAGTACGCCTCTAACCACGGTGCTGTGTGGGGCGTAGTCAATGAAACCGGAATTTGGTCAATAAATACGCAAATTTTTATAACGTAATTTTCTTATTTTTTATCACTGATAAATAAGAGCGTTTTATTGTCAACTGCTCAGATTTATCAGTGACGACGTGTTACAATGAAAATAATAAGGAGAAACAAAATAAAAGCAAGTTCTCAAAATAAAATAATACATTCTAAAAACCAAAAAGATTCTCCCAGTCAAAAAAAAAAAATAAAGCAAATGTTTGAAAAGTCCTCCTTGCTCGGCTAGACAATATCCGAGCCTACTATAAAAACCCCTTCTAACGTTTCCAAGTATGTTAGGGGTGATAATTTGAAAAGCTTCTTCAAAAACAGATAGAAGTCATTAGAAGCAAGATCGGGAGATCGAGCTGGCCATAAAATAGTTCCCCGTGTACTTATAACCCGATTAGGAAATACATTATCAAGATATTCCCTAACAAGGCCAACATTGTGAGCGGAACAACCATCTTGTTGAAACCATGTTTCACCAAATCTTACACCTAACAACTGCCTAGCAGTTGGAATAATGTGCTGCTGCAGTTGATCCAAGTATCTAGGACCATTCAAATTGCAATTGCCGTTAATAAAAAATGGCCCAATTACGTGTTCCCCTACAATATCCCCCCCCCAAACATTTAGTTTTTGGGGATACTGTGTTCTTACGTCAAAATACAAATGCAAATTTTCCCTCGACCAATATCGAACGTGTGTTGGGTTATGACGATTTGACCATTTGACCATCTGCACTTTTTCGGCAACTTCGTAGACATCCATTTTTGGTTTTAAAAATGTATTATTTCAATTAAGAACTTACCCATCTGTTTCTCGAGCAAGGCAGAAATAAAACAAAATAATAAAAACAAAATGAATTTCCAAAAGATAACACTGCAGCGTGCTTCGAATCCACCTCGGTCGTACGGCACGGAGAGTAAATTGGACTTGATTCCCCCTATGTTCGCAGTAGCTTGAAGCGGTCTGTATATTACTTTACTTTACTTTAATTTCTTTTGCAACAAATGACTGGTGGCTAATTATAATTAAAGGTGACACTTTGGGGTCTATTCTATGTAAGTTGGTTCGTCCATCCTAAGGTAATTGCGCCAGTCATCAGGTTCTAATTTCAATTCTTCTGGAAGATGAATGTGGGAAAGTGTTTGTCGTTTTAAAAGCCAATTTTTAGACCAGTATCGACGCTTTTTCTTTTTATTCTTTTATTTTTTCTTCAGCACATAGGCACACGCCACTGCCGCTACACCCAAATATTCCTCCTCCGACAACATCTTAAGGCGCATTTACACAGACAAACTTTCCTTTGATGTTGAAATGCCGACAAACATTTACACAAGCCTCTTGAGCAAAATGTTCAAAGAAATGTTCGAGCAAAATCGCGTACAAAAAAACACACGTAAATTTTGGAGAGAATGTTGAGCAAAATTTGTTTGAAGAAATGTTGGTAATAAAAATTTCTTACAAATTTAAATTTTATAGTTTTATGGGAATTCATTGAACTTAACTGAAAATAGAGAGACTAAGTTTTAAAACAAGGTATTTTTAATTAAGTGCTTTCCGACGGAAAAACGATTTGATGTCGAAATTCACGTTTTACCTCATAAGCAACTTCGATTGATCTGATTTTTATAGGGGATATGCCAGTATACTTGTAACTTTTTTGGGGTTGTAAAAAAAACGAGAATCAAAAAAAATAAAAATTGGCACTTATTTATTGCTGTTGCTGGGTTAGGAAAAGGTAAAAACCGTAGACTAGTGAGAGGGGGTTTGGTCAAATGAACATTGACACACAAAATTACAGCAGCGTTTGACAGCGCTGCGTTCCGACTGTCTAAACCTCCCTATCCCCCCCAGGAAACAACGAACTACTCTCCAGAACAGTTCTCTAAAAATATCCACCTGCATTTTAAAAAGTAATTACTTCGAAGACATTTCCGTTTTCTTTTTGTAATGAAAGAAAACCAAAAAAGTTAAAGAAAATAATTAAATGTTATTACCTCCATCATTAACTATTTTAACATTGCATATGACAAAACTAATAGCCAATAATAATGTTTCGCTTGCCGTCGCCTTTTTTTCACAAAAGTTTAAAATAAAAGTTGGTGTTCCATTTTTTTAAAGAATTGAGATCACTGATCACTGATGTAAAATTATATTTATTCTCATCTTTAAAAATATGTTTCCAAAATAGATAGCAATAACTTGCTCAAAAATTTACCCGAACAAAATGTTCAAAGAAAAGCTGTTCGCGCAAAAAATTTCAGATCTTTTGTTAAAAAACGGTTGAAGTAACTGATTTGGAGGTTTTTTAACTTCTTCTTTGTTTTAATTGCCTTAGGAGCATAATCCTACTGGAAATATTAACACGCCAGGACGAATTCGTATTAGGTAACTTGGATAAGTAAGTACCAGTGCGGAACGATGCCTATTTGTGAGTGGTTCAAGGTTGGAAATCTAAGTGTATGATGGTGTTTAATGATGTATAGTGGAGGGTGACCAGTGAAACTACTGATGAGCCCACGCTGGTTACCCAGGGCGAAACATCGTTTATTCATTTCTCTTTTCGCTTTGATCTTTTGTGTGTTCCTTGTGGGATGCTCATCCAAGTTTGAATTTTCGTTATTTCCACCCAAGGATCTTTTGATCTTTTGTTTTTTTGGTTTCTTTTCGGTTGAAGTAACTGATTTGGAGGTTTTTTAACTTCTTCTTTGTTTTAATTGCCTTAGGAGCATAATCCTACTGGAAATATTAACACGCCAGGACGAATTCGTATTAGGTAACTTGGATAAGTAAGTACCAGTGCGGAACGATGCCTATTTGTGAGTGGTTCAAGGTTGGAAATCTAAGTGTATGATGGTGTTTATTGATGTATAGTGGAGGGTAACCAGTGAAACTACTGATGAGCCCACGCTGGTTACCCAGGGCGAAACATCGTTTATTCATTTCTCTTTTCGCTTTGATCTTTTGTGTGTTCCTTGTGGGATGCTCATCCAAGTTTGAATTTTCGTTATTTCCACCCAAGGATCTTTTGATCTTTTGTTTTTTTGGTTTCTTTTCGGTTGAAGTAACTGATTTGGAGGTTTTTTAACTTCTTCTTTGTTTTAATTGCCTTAGGAGCATAATCCTACTGGAAATATTAACACGCCAGGACGAATTTGTATTAGGTAACTTGGATAAGTAAGTACCAGTGCGGAACGATGCCTATTTGTGAGTGGTTCAAGGTTGGAAATCTAAGTGTATGATGGTGTTTAATGATGTATAGTGGAGGGTGACCAGTGAAACTACTGATGAGCCCACGCTGGTTACCCAGGGCGAAACATCGTTTATTTATTTCTCTTTTCGCTTTGATCTTTTGTGTGTTCCTTGTGGGATGCTCATCCAAGTTTGAATTTTCGTTATTTCCACCCAAGGATCTTTTGATCTTTTGTTTTTTTGGTTTCTTTTCGGTTGAAGTAACTGATTTGGAGGTTTTTTAACTTCTTCTTTGTTTTAATTGCCTTAGGAGCATACTCCTACTGGAAATATTAACACGCCAGGACGAATTCGTATTAGGTAACTTGGATAAGTAAGTACCAGTGCGGAACGATGCCTATTTGTGAGTGGTTCAAGGTTGGAAATCTAAGTGTATGATGATGTTTAATGATGTATAGTGGAGGGTGACCAGTAAAACTACTGATGAGCCCACGCTGGTTACCCAGGGCGAAACATCGTTTATTCATTTCTCTTTTCGCTTTGATCGTTTGTGTGTTCCTTGTGGGATGCTCATCCAAGTTTGAATTTTCGTTATTTCCACCCAAGGATCTTTTGATCTTTTGTTTTTTTGCTTTCTTTTCGGTTGAAGTATCTGATTTGGAGGTTTTTTAACTTCTTCTTTGTTTTAATTGCCTTAGGAGCATAATCCTACTGGAAATATTAACACGCCAGGACGAATTCGTATTAGGTAACTTGGATAAGTAAGTACCAGTGCGGAACGATGCCTATTTGTGAGTGGTTCAAGGTTGGAAATCTAAGTGTATGATGATGTTTAATGATGTATAGTGGAGGGTGACCAGTAAAACTACTGATGAGCCCACGCTGGTTACCCAGGGCGAAACATCGTTTATTCATTTCTCTTTTCGCTTTGATCGTTTGTGTGTTCCTTGTGGGATGCTCATCCAAGTTTGAATTTTCGTTATTTCCACCCAAGGATCTTTTGATCTTTTGTTTTTTTGCTTTCTTTTCGGTTGAAGTATCTGATTTGGAGGTTTTTTAACTTCTTCTTTGTTTTAATTGCCTTAGGAGCATAATCCTACTGGAAATATTAACACGCCAGGACGAATTCGTATTAGGTAACTTGGATAAGTAAGTACCAGTGCGGAACGATGCCTATTTGTGAGTGGTTCAAGGTTGGAAATCTAAGTATATGATGATGGTGTTTAATGATGTATAGTGGAGGGTGACCAGTGAAACTACTGATGAGCCCACGCTGGTTACCCAGGGCGAAACATCGTTTATTCATTTCTCTTTTCGCTTTGATCTTTTGTGTGTTCCTTGTGGGATGCTCATCTAACGTTTTTATACTTCATACAACGATACAAAATCACTTACGACTTAAAAAAAGAAAAGTTTTTGCAGCCTTTATAGATTTTCGTAGAGCATTTGATTCAATATTGCATAACTTACTCTGGCAGAAACTTTACCAGATCGGAATAAGTGCCAATTTTATAATGGTTATCAAGGAGTTGTATGACAAAGCCACTGTTCAAATAAAGTCAACAGAAGGCAAAATATTTTTCCATTAGTTCAGGACTGTTGCAGGGCTAAACCCTTAGTTCGACTCTGTTTAATTGTTTTCTATATGACATAGAGCAGTTCTTTACGGAAAGGGGGGCGCATGGTTTGGATGTTGATGCCTATTATAACAGTTTGATTTTGCTGCTATAACAAACCTGGGTTACCCTATACGGGCGGATTTAGATTTTCAGTCAATGGTAGCGATTTGCAGATGGTTAAAGATTTCACTTACCTGAGAGTTATTTTCAGCCCATCACTGTTTCATAAAAATGTCTGAATCTACTGTTCTACGGGCATCACAAGCTGCTGGTGCTCTAATTAATTTAACTTCTCAAATAAAATATAACTCGTTTTCGACCAACAAAAAGCTTTTCTCAAGTATTATAATGAACTCATTCACCAACTGCTTCCCAGTGTGGGGGCCACGTTACACCGATGTTCTGGAGAGGGTTCAGTCGTCCTTTTAAAAATCCTTATTTAGACTAACGGAAAGTACTGCACATGCTCTGGTTAGACTCGAAACTGGTTCTTTGCCGGTGTCTTACTTTGTTTTTAAAATCTATTTATAAAAGTTTTGTCAATGGAAAACTATAGACTACCAAAAATTTGTTTAAAGCGACAATTAAGCTTGTGTAATGCAAATCCAATTGGAAACTACAACTGGGCCTTTTATTTATACGTGTGGTTTCAGAAATTTGAGTTGAGTGACTTGTGGTCACTGAACACAGCAGTATTAAATAAACGAAGGTCAAAAATTTTAGGTCGCTTCCGTGACAAATGCTTACAATCTGACTTAGAATTTGCAAATAGGGCAAACTATACTCTTTTTTACAACAACTTTACCAACAATTGCATAACTCCAAAATACTTGAATTTTAACTGTGCTTTTTATATGGTTAGGGTAGTTGCACAAATTAAATTAAGTTCTTTGTATAATTGTAAAATTGTTTTTAATGGGATATCATACCAAATCCACCAAAATGAACTCTGCTCTGATTGCAATATGCAGGAACTGGAATCACTGCATCACATTCTTTTTGTTTGTCCGCTATACAGGCATATTAGGCCAATAAATTGGCAAGACCCAAATAATTTAGTTTTAAGTTTAGATAATCTTCACCTGCTGATGTCAGGAATAGTTTTCATTGGGTAACAAACGTTCTAGAACTTTCTAAGGAATGATTAGTTATTTTTTATATATATACATTGTTTTTCTTGTTGAAATCATATTTTTGTTTTTTTTTACTTAGACCTAAGAAAATTTGTCAATAAACGAATAGAATTGAAAAATTGAAAATTGACGTATGTATATGTTTTCATACATTCACGTCCGTGTGTAGGGGCCTTTTAGTTCTAAAAAACGACCAATAATCAGACACCAATTTTTCCCAAAAATTTGTTGTCACTGCCGTTCGAAATGTACCAAATAGAGACAAACAAAAATGACGTCACTACAAATGGGTATAATTTCGACTATATACCTGCTTTCGTGTGCGTCAGGTCGTTGAACCTACTGCGGTCGCGTGCATTCGGCGGGCGTGGAAGCTATCATTGGAGTAGGTTATTTGCAGGTTTAAACGGCTATCGGTGTGTACAGAGTGTCCCATTTTCGATGGGATTCAATGGGAAACTCCGTTGTTATTGAAGATAGAGACATTGCGGTTTTCGCATTACTGTCTTACTTTTTTGAGCTTGAAAAAATGGTATTAACAGATTATTCTGTCCCTTTTAGTTTTTGAGCTACAGGGGAAAGTTGAAAAATGGTCGGAATTAGAAATTGATGATATCTCCCTTAATTTAAGACATAATTTAATTGAGTTCTGTAAAAACATGTCTGTGGCAACATTTTTAGAAAAACGCAATGGTTTGTTTTAATTTTAATTCGACGTTTCGTTTCGTAGATACCATCATCAGGATCAAAAGTTAAATACGGACAAAAATGTTTTATTTAATATTTTAGTTTCTTTTTTGGTAATAAAATATATATTTTTTTAATTCTGATGTTTCGATCCCGAAAAAAATCATCTTCACTGCATTTTTTCTGGTACGGCCCTGTCCCATTTTAATTAACTTTTTTTTCAGATCATTTATATTTAACTACTATGTAGTAGACCCGGAAAAATTGTTTTTTTGCTATAACTTTACCAATTTCAATTTAAAAAAAAAAACTGTATTTATAAGAGAAATTAGCCTTTTGAAAAAAAACATTCGCTTTGCCGCCATATTTAAATCCAAGATGGTGAAGAAAATCAAATGCCTACCTTTTTAAACCCCTTTTTAGTCCACCATAGCAATATGGTACGGGGGACTATTAAAATCGTGAAATTTTGCCTTTTCTTAATTTTATCAAAAATGAGTTATAGGTTCCAAAACACCTAACACCTAAAAAAAGTTGTCTGTCGGTCTGTTGTCTGTCTGTATACACGATAACTCAAGAACGCCTTAATCGATTTTAACGAAATTTGGTACAAAAATCCTCTATCGGCTGACCATAAACTGATTAACTTTAGGTAGGGTGTTGGGGAGTTGAAGGGGGGAAAAGAAGGATAAAATATTTGAAAAAATTGTAACTTTGGAACAAAAGCAAGTAGAGATATACGGTTTTCAGATTTAAGTTTCCATGAATATGGCCTACAAATTTTGTTATAAAGTTCAAATTCGTGGAAGCTCTAGTTTCCGAGTTATTTGAAAAAACGTTAAATATGTTAAAAAAATCCTAACTTTAGAAGTAAAGCAGCTATTGATATGCGGTTTTCAGATTTTGGTTTTCGTAAATATTACCCAAAAATTTTGTTATAAGGTTCAAATCTTTCAAAGCTACAGTTTTCGAGATATTTTCATTTCCTTTCAACATAAAATAATTGATTGTATGGTGGACTATCCGTGCTTTCTAGCATGTTATATGTTCCCATTTTTCGTTTCTAAATACTTTGTTTTTATGTCGAAAAGTAACATTTATACCTAAATAAAAAAACAAGTTTGAAAAAAGGTGGGCATTTGATTTTAATATGGCGGCAAAGCGAATGATTTTTTTCAAAAGACTTATTTGTCTTTTTATTGGAATTGGTAAAGTTATAGCAAAAAAACAATTGGTTCGGTTTTTTTCGGTTCATCCGGTATGTTCATATATCTTGGTTGTTCAGGTCTACTATATGGTAGTTAAATATAAATGGTCTCAAAACAAATAAATTAAAATGAGACAGAACCGTACCAGAAAAAAAATGCACTGAAGATGATTGTTTTTGGGATCAAAACTTCAAAATAAAAAAAAATATACTTTATTATCAAACAAATTTAACAAGAAACTAAGATATGAAGTAAAACATTTTAGTCCGTATTTTACTTTTTGATCCTGCTGATTAGATCTACGAAACGAAACGTCGGATTAAACTTTCGGAAAGACCATTGTGTTTTTCTAAAAAGATTCCCACAGACATGTTTCTACAGACTCAATTATCTCTTAAATTACGAGAGATATCATCAATTGGTAATTCAAACCATTTTTCAACTTTCCCTGTAGCTCGAAAACTACAAGGGACAGAATAAATCTGTTAGTACCATTTTTTAAAGCTCAAAAAAATAAGACAGTAATGCAAAAACGGCATTTCTTCAATAACAACGTAGTTTCCCAATGAAGCCCATCGAAAATGGGACACCCTGTACAGTGTACGTGCGTCGTGCGCTTTGGAAGACAATAGGGACTTGGACATGCAGATGTCGTCAACTTCAGCTGACGGGAATAATGCCAAAAATGTTGAGTTGAGTAAGAACATTGTTTGTGAATGTGTGGTGTACACTATCGGCATCATAAAAGTGGTACACGATACTTTTTGTTGTAATACCTTGATCTATTTTTACAAACAAAGTCACCTATTATTGTATTTTTCTCAAATAAAATAAAACAAATAAATAAAAAATGCCTCCACAAATTTCTTTATTTGATAAACTCCTGGCAAAACTACAACTAAGATAGTCAATTAGGGACGTGGCTAGACATTATAGACGCAGTAAAACCACGATTATAAAAATTAAAAAACGATGGGAAGAAGATCAGACAATAGAGGGAAAACAAGGGACTGGTTTATTGAAAGTTTCAACTTACGAACGAGATTATGACCTTATCGCTTTTATGGAAGAAAACCCTTTTCCAGGATGTGTAAGAGTGGCACGAAATAGCGTAAGGAAAGGCTCTAATTTAAGATGTCGTGTAGCTGCTAAAAAAATTAAACTTACGAATGAAAAAAAAACAGGCCAGGTTACTTTTTGCCCTTAATTACTCTCTAAAGGAACCAGAGTTTTGGCGAAAGGTAATATTTTCCGATGAAAAAGTCTTCCAGTCCTGTAGTGATAGAAAACACATTCGGGTGTATCGTCCACAAAGAACGCGCTATGAGATCGCGCTGGAAGATTGTCGGTAAATATGTCGGGTTGGATTTCTGCTAGAGGTCATGGTGCTCTATTTCGAATCAATGGAAGGCTCACAGCACAGCTCAACACCGTTCTCAACTAAAGAGCCAGTTAACTCATTTTCGTTTTAGTATCCTTTGGCCTATGATCGATGCCATATTGACGCCAAACTGACAGAAAATCCATGTTTTACTTGCCAATTTGGTTATAAAAATGGCAGCCACAGTAGGCTAAAGAGCACTGAGGTGGTAGGAGTTAACAGGCTTTTTAGTTGAGAACGGTGTTGCACAGCTTTACGTAAACATTTGCTGCACCGTGCTTCCAGCCGTCACAGAACTTTATCAAGACCAGTTTATTTTTTAGCCTGCTCTGCTCATACGGCCAGAATTTGCCAAACTTGGTTTCGGGAGCAAAATATTGAAGTTCTTCCTTGGCCTGCGAAAACCTCAGACGCCAATTCTATGGAAAATATCTGGGGTTTAATTTCAAAAAAGCTGGAAAGCTTTAATATTGTGCCGGGAAATCAACATCACTTAGTCCAGTTAATAGTCAATGCTTATGAAGAAGTGATTGGTGAAAATGAAAACTTTTTTGAAATTTTTGCTGATTCTCTACCAAGAAGGTTAAATGGTATAATTGAGGTGAATGGCGCAATGAATAGATATTAAAATTTATGTAGCTAATAATTTGTTTCTGTTGTTTTATAATTTTCGTTACAGTTGTGTTTTTTAATTTTTATTACAGTTGTTTTATGCATTAGCGTATTGTTGTAATATAAAAATTATTTTTGAAAGCAATCTTTGATGTCAATATTTTCACATTTTAGTACCAGTCTGTCACAAAATATAATCCGGTAGTTAACCATACAATTTAAAAAATACCTTTGTTTATCACGTACCACTTTGACGATGCCGATAGTGTACGTGTGTCTAAATAATAGACACTTACAGTGAGATTTACTAAGATCTAAAATAGTACCCCCTAAATTTTAAAACCCATTTTCAAAAAACACTTACCCATAGAGAAAAGATACAAAGTTATTGATTATTTTATATTGTTATTGCAAAATACCACAGAAAAACTGCTTTTTTCTCAAAATATTTCATATTTTAGGAGAAAATACCCTAATACTAATTTTTTTTGACAGGTTTCAAAATGCCAAATGCTGAATACGCCAAAAATTTGGCACATATTAGCTTCATCATCTGTGTTTGAGATTATAAAGTTGATGATTTTTTAGACCACCTCTGGGGGGGTGGTTTAAATTTATAGCGCCCAGAAAAGATTGTTTTGTGGCAATTGGTAATAAGATCCTTTATAATTTCCCTAAGCAACCGTTTTTACAAAAAATAATTTACCTTATTTAATATCCCAAGTTGTTCATTAATCAATAAAACACCTCCAATTTTGTCCAGAAAACGCCATATTTTGAACCCGTTTTTACCACAAAGAATATATTTATGAGGGCACTACGAGACAAAACAAACATAAGCGAAGGTCACTGATTATGCACGAAAACTGTATCCAATGAAAAAAATCCAAAACAACTGTACCTATTCATTTATTTACAAACAGAACTGAAATTAAAACTTATCTAAAAGCTTAATCATCAAACAAAGCTTTCCACTGAAAAATTGCACTTAAAGGTCTTAACTCTGCAGCACCCATATATGTATGAGGTTAAATATAGGCCTTTCCCAGACCAAACTTGTAAGCAAGATCTAAAATCTAGCAGGCCATGGAGCCATCTTAGCTCCGCGCCCATGCACATGCGCGAAAATTTTACGAGACGGCCGGTTTCGCGACCTTCGTCTTCGCCCTTCGGTCGAGACGCCATTTTTGTTGATTTGTTATTTTGATCACACATAGTCGTTTTCCGCGTTTTCGTTTATGCAAATTTTTTTATTGTGATAATTTTAATCTTTGGTTACGCGAAAGTTTTTAGGAGTTATAATAAAAACTGTTTATATCTTTTGGAGCTTCAGATGTCGCCGCATAAAAAGACGTGCTGCGTGTTTGTGGATGCCGCCAAACAACAAAAGTCAAGTTCCACAGGTTGGTAGCTATTTTTTCTTAAAATTTGAAGGAAAAAAGTGAAAATACCTAAAAATGATTTCTATTCATATATTTATTTTTATTATTTTAATTTTAAAAATAGAAAATACTGATTTTCTAAAAACGTAAACAAATAGAAAAATTTTGACAACTGTACAGCTGTCTTTCTGGATTTTGGTTGGTTAACCGATGACGATGGCCGCGCATGTGCAGAACCGATAAGCTTTGACGCCAGAAAGAGGCAATAAGAGTCATAAAAGAGTAAAAGAGAAAGGTATAGGCATGTATATAGGACATCTTGCTTACAAAGTTGTGCACGCCGAAAGCATTGCAAGGGCGTATATTTAAGCTCATACATATATGACAGCACCGAATAGTTTGTTGAGCCGACATGACTCCTTTGTAAACGCATCAGTTGGATTCAGGTCTGTTTTTAGCCGCATTTTTTTTCATGACCTACTTTGATGCAATATTTTTATTTATAGTTTGCGATTGCGATGGGTTTGTGTTTGTAAAGTTTTTTCATACTTTTGATAGATAAAAACCCCTTTTAAATAAATACAAAGTTAATGTATTTCTTATTTTATGATTATATATTGAAATGGTTTTGTGACAGTGAGTATTAATCGCGAAAATCAATAAACAAGGGTAAGTTTTGATAAGAGTAACATATAACGTCAATTTTAATTTGCTCAACAGAGTGTTTACCATTTAGGTTAAAAAAAACTTCTTTTAAATAGAAATTTTCTTCTTAAATCCAACAAAATATTGTGTTAAGATAATTATTCACTAAAAAAAAAACAATTAAAATTATTCTTATAAATCAAACTATGTCGAAACCTCACGGAAGTTGGTATAAAATGCTTAAAACCAACAATTTCACTTAAACTAAGGACCTGTCTAAAATAGGCTAAACCCTTTTAGTAAATCCCACTGTTTAAGTTAATTTTCCGGTTAATCGGTATTCGTATCCTTATCTCTATCGAGTCGACCTATCGAGCAGCTGTACTTTTAAACTAATGGCGAATGTGTGACAGCTCCAGCTGATCAAATGCGTCAAAACATCGTTTCGTATGCAGGGACGGTCTAACGTTACGACTCCCTTATCGTAAAAATTAACGTTAAGTGTCTAATAATAATGTTTCGTGAGAAATTCAACAGGTCCGGAGATACTTTCGCAAAGCTATAAAGATTCTTGATTTTGGTAAAATAGGTATAACTGGTGTTAGCTGGCTATCACCTGTGTTAGCAGTTGAATTCACAAACTCAAAAATAATTCAAGAACTAGTGAATTGTTATCTCGGCCATATAACACATTTTAGTCCAACCAACTAGAGCAACATTTAATAATTACCAAAATTCAAAGAACACTAATTTGTTTTTTTTTTAAATTAGCACTTGAAATGTTACCTTTTTTCAAGAACCACCCAAATATCGCTTTTTGTCCATTGAAAATAAACTTCTCCCAAGCTTGTCAGAGTATCCACGTTTTTATGATGACCTCATTGAAAATTGAAAATTGAACTCCAACTAACGATAGACGGTTCAGATTTTGATTCGAAAAATTAGCCTGCATTTCGTACACGTTACCATTTAGGGATATCTCGTATGACCTTAATTCTAAGACGGATCCATAGACTATATAGGCGCAAGTGAACGAAAGATGATGACGTTTTGCCAATACTTACTCCGGCCAATATTGGGGCTAAAGGCGCCTATTCATTTGAGCACGAACGCGAACGAGGCAAGCCGAGCATACATATGTGTACGTCACGAAAGTAAACACAAAAGTGGAATGATAATACCCCCTGAGAAATTTCACAAAAATGACCGCCTTATGCAGGTGACAGTTATGAGCCTAAAAGAACGTAGTCACATCAATCGAATCGATTTGACATTCTTTTTTTGTTTTTGGTGTGTCTTTTCCACAATCAGTAATTGGTATTTTTTACCATGATTTTTCATAATATATTAAAATTTTGTTTTTTTAAATTTTTGTTAATAGAAAAAGTAAAGTTATATCATTTTTAGATGGGTTTCAAGTCCTCCTGTAAACATGATATATATTTGCCTGCTTTTTTTATTAGCCACACACTTGTTTGAACCAAAACAAAAGTTACTAGGATGTTACTCCGTTGTTTTTTTAGTCAAAATAAAGTTTTTTCGTTTTTTTTGCGTGTTTTTGCTAAAAATATAGTGTTTTGATTTGTTCCGTGCTGTTATACAACCAGAATGACTAGTTTTTTGCCTTCCATAAGTGATGTGCGATAACCCTTTTTATTATTAGCCTCAGAGTTAGGGGAATTTTGTCAATACCAACTTATTTAGGCTCACAAATGTCAAGTACATGTAGCGGTCATTTTATTTACAGGATATTATCATTCTACTTTTGTTTTTACTTTTGTGGTGTACGTGCACACGAGGCGCGGCAAACAGAATTCGTTTGTTCGACGCGCGCACAGAGGCATTCGCAAGCCATCCGACGGGAGTCGGTACTTCTTGTTGCACTTGTTGATTTGAGGCATGCGTTCGGCCTCGATTTGCCTCGTTCGCATTCTTGCTCAAGTAAATACGCGCCTTAAAACATAAATTTGTCCACATATCCGAAACGATTTAACATTGACGTTATGGCTCTGATTCGAGATTCCCATTTTGCCAAATTTGGCGAAAAATCATTAAGCTACAATTTTTTTTTAAGGCCTCCAATTAATTTAATTAATTTTCTGCTATAACTAGAGGAGCACTTAATTTTTAATTTGGGGACCAAATTAGCAACTAAACACCACCTAATTCTGGCACTATCGTTTTTTGATTTTATTGAGGTGGGACCGCCTAGTCTATATAGGTATATAGGTACAAAATTCTTCCTCATCATCATCAATAAAAAAAAATCCCATCAAACTGCCTCTGCCGCCATTTTAAATAAATAAAAAATTGAGTGCGCCACGAGCTCTTACTCATAGCTCGTGCGAAAACATGTGCACTGAGGGAACACTGGGTTTGTTAGTTGCTCAATAGAACACAAAAACCTCCACTAGTTATCCCGAAACAATTGAAAAATTGCACCATTGGCGCACTAGTGTTGCACATTTCGTCACATCAGAATTTCTATCTACAATATTTTGACATTTTAACTTTTTTGCAAAAATGAATTTATAATTATGAGGTTTATCCAACAAAAAATAAATAGAAAAAAACCGGTGGGTAGTTTCGGATTTATTAAGAAAATTACAAAGTTCCAAGTGGATGATATTAAATTATTTTAGAATTACAAAGTTCTATCACAGGGTACCGAAGGTGATCCGTGGTTCTATCGACCAAAATATTTTTAGTCGCGATTTTGATTATACTTTTTCCTCTGCCAGTCCTGACTTTTAAATTATCTTTTTGCCGTTTTTAAATAAAAATGTATCCCCCCCCTTTTAAGGTACGTTTTCTATGATGCGGCGGACGCATCGGGCGTCTGACGCAAGTAATCGTTTCCTTTGGCCCGTCTGCGTTTCGTGTCTGTATTCAACCGTATGAGTCAGACGCAGTCCGTCAGCCGCATGCGTCCGTCGAATCATAGGAACCGTAACTTTAAGTAAGTATTCTTTTTTGCAAACTAGTGCATTTAAAAGCCCTAAGATTTTTTTTTTTTTATTAAACTTGTATTCATTCATTAATTTTCTTAAATTAATGCCAATAAAATTATTTTGTTTGAAAACCAATTTTATACAAAGAAAGTTAAATTAAATTATGTTCTTAAGTTTATTTATTTTATGCGACTCAAGTTTTTTTATCGTTGATCTCCACGAACACAAATTATTTTATACTTTTTAGTCAGTTTTAAAAACGGAGAGCTTTATTAAAACTTATTTTTTATTTAATTAATTACTTTCTGCTTCTTAGTGTATTTTTTTGTTTGGGAAATACTGAGTACATTTAAATCTAAAAACTGCAGCTTTGGTTCAAAAGTTACGAATTTTTAAATATATCAACCCCTCTCACCCCTTCGATCACCCCACACCCATCATCATAGCTTTTTTATCCATTATGAGGACATATTTAGTAAAACTCAAATCTGAAAACTGCATATTCATAGCATTATGGTTTCAAAATTTATGGATTTTTAAATATATCAACCCCCTACTACTCCCTAAAGCACACAACAATATCGTTTTTTTGTTATAAAATTAGAAAAAAACTTAGGGAAACTCAAATCTAAAGACTGCATATCCGTAGCAGCTATGATTTAAAAGTTATGATTTTTTAAGTTTTTAAATAAATTAACCACCACTCACCTTCTTAACTACCCCCCACCAACGCAGTTTTTTATTGTAATATTATAATGTGACTGGAATTACATAAGTTTACCAAATTTTATTAAACTCGGTTAACGAGAAGTTAAAACTTTTAAATGTACCAAAGTTCTCTCTACCAGTTTCTTAATATAAAAATTATTTTGAGAATTACAAAGTTCTATCCCAATTTTCCGTGTCAAACATTGACAGTTTCCTGTGGAAAAAAATAGATCAGACCAACTTTTTTTAAATCTTCGAAATTAAGTCAAATTAAATATTAGTTTAAAATATTTAAACAAAACAGATGGCATAGTAAAAATGCAATTGCCAAAAGTTGCAAGGCAGGTAGATAGAACCTTGTAATTCTAAGGTGACGATTTTTATTAAAAGATTTTGTAAAGTGCCAATCTTCCCCAACACTTATATGGATTCATCATCAAATGATAAGAACTTTAGTTTTTTAAATGGGACAATGCATATTATGATAAAAACAAAAATCGGCGACAACCATGTATATGCTACAATAAGGTCCTTATAATAAAAGCTCCTCGAAAAGCTCTAAAAACTAAAATAAGGGCGTATTTTAAGGCCATAGTGCATGCAAATGACGTCAACAGGTAACAATTATTGTCTAGGGCAAATTGTAGGTCAGGTCAGTTAGTAGCCCACGCAAATTAAGTTCCAGTCACAATCGATATTTTCTGTACATGCATTGTTCTGTTACTTTATTGACAAATTGCTAAGCCATAATAGAGGCTAGGGGGGCATTCGCACGTCGAACTAGTGTCAGAAATCAGTTGAAACCCCGTCGAAATCAGTCAAAATCTCAAAATCAATCGAAATTTGGTCAATGTCTGTCGAGCCCATAATATCGCCGATTTTGGATCGGATTTCCAAACTTACATTTGAGTTATATTAGTGCCTGAATGAAGGGGCTTAGTACTGTCTCCCAAGACATATGTTTCGAGAGATAGCTTTGTTTATATTGGTGTCAACATATTTAGGACTTTTCCCATCTAAGGTTAATATATAGATGCAGAATAGTTATTTAACTGTAAAGTGATACTTTACTGCACGCGACGGCAGTTAACCGAACGACGCGAAGCGGAGTTCGGTCAAGCCATCAAGGGCGGTAAAGGCACTTTACGCAAGAGCTCTAGGTACAAGATTTTACCTATGAGCATATTAAACTTCAAAAAAATCATTTTAAAACTATAAAAATATGTATTCTCTAGTTCAGCACTAATATTTGAGGTAAAATATATTAGTTATGTCAAATTTTACTTTACAGCACGGCGTGCGGTAAAGTAAGATAATAAGAATTTAGCATAATTATTTATAATAATAAAAAATCGTACTAATTCGAAGATTCCCAGGAAGAGCGCTACAGGCTACTGCGAACATAGGCCGGAAGAAGTCCAATTTGCCAGTATAGGGTCATTCCATATCAAATCAACCAGAAAATCACAAAAATTTTACGCGACCAATTCCAATTTTGATGATTTTTGGTATATATTTTCTTCTTACCATAAAAGTTGAAAATGCAAATTTTTAGTTTTTTTTGATTCGTAGTTCTTTTTTTTTAAATTTTTCAAAATAAAAAAGTCAGCATTTTGACCTTAACAAGAATGTACAAAACTAGCAATATCTCGAGAACCACTTACACTAGGAAAGTAATAAATGGCTCATTTTAAAGTCATTTTGAAGCTCTTTTTTATGAAATATCACAACATAATTTTAACAAAAAAAAAAATTGAAAATAAAAAATTGAAAAAAAAATTGAAAAATTCAAAAAGGCCATTTTTAATTTTTTTGAAAAAAATATATAATTTTGGTCAAAGTGTTACTTAATTATCCACAAAATTTTATGATGGAGAAATGATGGGTTCAATGTCAAAAAAAATATCAAAAATATTAAGTACATTAAAAATCATGCATTTAAAAAAATAAACATATTTTAGGAGCACCAATAGTGCACTGGATATTAAAATAAATAAATTTGTTGGATGGATACAGGTTTTAAAAAATACCCAGAGGCTTTATCTACAAATTATTTTATTTTAAACTCGCAAAAGAAATAAACAAACTTTTCTACTTCGTTGATAAAAATTAGACAGAAAACACTAAGACTAACTATATACCTTAAATTTATTTTTTTAACTTTCTTTTAAGAATTTCTGATGAATCTGACATTTCTTTTTTGCTGACATTGTAAGTTCTGCCAGTAGCAGTGTTGGGTTCAACTTTTTTTATAAGACTTTCTGGTTTAATAATTAAAATATCTTGAGGTGTTGGGTAAAAAAATGATGAGGCAGGTGGATGAAGAAAGCTTACTTTCAGTTCTCCGCTCTCATTATTTTTCCCCAAGACACAAGCCAGCCACCAAGCACTGTCATATTCTACAGTGACAAACCCTGACTCGATATTTTGCAAAATAATGCTTCCACCTTTAAAAAGATTATGGGTTTCGACCTCTAAGCATGTAGAAAACTGTTTTGCCAAAAACGTGCTTTCTGTAAGAGAAATTACAGCATGAATTTTTTGTGTCCCCGGTATTGTTAAGACTTCCGCAAATCTTTTATTCAAAATTATTTCATGATTTGTATAATCTGCTTCTGTGCAATATTTAAAATCAATGCCAGATATGTTTTCTTCACACCAAGTAAACAATTGTAGAGGTGTCATTATTTGATTGTCATAGGGCCTCTGCAAACTGGCTTTGGCAGCAAGTCTTTTAACAGTTCCTCCCAAGCCATCGCAGGCACTTTTGCCATGCGAGGTGGCAAAATAATGCCACTCTGCTTCAACACCAAAATCTTTTTTATGCCGGCATATATTCAGAAAATTCTTTTTGTTTTTGTACTGCGCAGCACATCCATCCGAAAAATAAAAAAATTTGTTAAGTCCTGGTATTTTGATTTTTAAATCAGGCATTAATTTTTTTAAAAATAAATGAAATGCAATTGTATTATGTGTCAAGCTTTCCGAAATAAACACATAATTCAGGTTGTGCAGTTTACCATCACTTAGAAAATAAATGGCAAAAGGGTGGAGGGTTGCCTGGCTGTTATTCCAATGATAAGACTGGACTTCATCTTGCATAACAAAGGAATAATTTTCCGCAAAGTCGCAAGTGATCAAAGACTCTCCAGGTTTAAGGTTAATTTTTATTTCATTGTATCTATCTTTTTGCATTTTTGCAATAAAAGAATGTGATTTAAGTTTTACAAGATCATCAGTAAATTCCTGGACAAAATCATCACTTTTCTTAACAACGGTTTCCATAGTACACCTATCTACTGAGACCCACTTTTTAAATGAGACCTCATCAATTAATTCTTCCTCAAATTTTTCTATTAACGTATTTTTAAACTGTTCTACTCCAGGACATTGCTTGCATCTATTGCTTAAAAAACAGTCCACTGAAGGTGGATTACACATTAGTTTATAAAGGCAATCATGATAAGATATTGCAAGAGGCCTGTTATTTTCATCATATAGCTTATTTAATTTGGAGCCATTGAGCATTAGTTTTATATTTTGATGTATAGTACATACACATACAGTATGAGTCCCACTTTTTCCTGCCAGTATACAGTTTTTGGGTCGCAGTTCACAAAATTTTGAAAACCCAATTTTTTCATTGGGGTACTCAGTTTTAAACAATGCATAAATTTCTTTTAAATTAGCTAAGACTAATTTTTTTTGTACATATTCTTTTTCAGCTCCATATTTTCTGATAACAACATAATCTTTTTTACCTGGCATGATCCTGCTAATGTCATCCCTTTGGTAAAAATCTACCACTATTTGGGCCACTCTATCACTAAGGGTCTTTCCCGGTTTGGGGTTAGGAGAACATAATATCCCATTGTCCTTAACTAACTGTTTTACAGCTCTGGCCAAATATTGAGAAACTCCAAATTCTTCTTCAATCTTCTTTCTACTCCAACTTTGAGGTAAACATGATAAAACTAGTATTTTCTCACTCCTCTTTTCGGTTTTTAAAAATTTGTCCTTTAACTGCTTAATCATTTCACTTTCGTCACTCTGGCATTCCTTTACTAGCGTTGAATCTGATTCCTTTGTAAATGCTTTCGCAATTGTATGCTGTACAATATCAATTTTTTCTTTGTATACATTTTTTCTTTTAATCGGCGACACACCAAGAAGCTCCAATGACTTGTTTAAAAGAGTAAATGATTCAGCAGGATCTTGAAAATCTGGATAATTTTCTGGAACTTGACTGGGTCTAAAAAAATTTAAAAAGTTAGTTTTTTATAAGAACTTAAAAAGGGGGTAACAGCTGACCCAAAATGTGTACATAATGCCAAGAAATTTGTACATAATGTCTGTATTCTCAAAATGCCATGCAAAATAATGCCATGCAAAATAATGCCATGAGATTTTTCCACTCCGTACTTGACGCAATTGGTTTAGTTTATTAATTTTATATTAAAAAATACTATTTGTTACTTACCCTGCCTCATCTTCTTCAGATGCCTTAAACTCCTTTGAAAGCTTTAGTCTACAACCATCACAGATTTTCATTCCCATTTTGACATTTTTGTAACTGCACATCCACTTGGTCACATTTCTTAATTTCCCAAAATGCTTGATTTTTAACTCTAGTGGATCACAGCACTTTACTTTATATTTAGTCCATCCACTTGCCTCACCCATAGTTGAAACTTTTAAAATTACACAGAGATGACTTCTGATAAACCTTCAGTCGAACTATTATGTATCGATTATTTGGAGCTGTATCAGGAAGATACTTGCCAAAAATTTAAAATCAATTTATGCAGGAATTTTCATGTCAGCAAATCCCCACAATGTACCTAAACAGACCAATAAAATGAAGGAGGTGTGTCCTTAATGTTAAACAGGAATAAACAGGCAGTATTTCACAAAAGTATTGGCAGGTTTATACAGGCATATTTTCCTAAGAATTGGAACATCCAATAGTACGTCTCCGGTGGAAAAGAGGTTTTGTAAGTAAATATTACAATGGGGGGCAATGTTAATCTGATTACTGATACAGAATGAAACGTAGGATTTTAAAAAAAATAATATAATTTTTTGAAAAAAATTAAAAATGGCCTTTTTGAAATTTTTCAAAAAAAAAAATCAAAAAATTTTTTTTTTATTTTTTTTTTCAATATATGTTATGCAATATTCTCATATGAAAGGTCTTTATAAGAGCTTTAAAATGAACCTTCACCTACTTTTCTATTATAAGTGGTTCTTTGGATATTCCTAATTTTGTGCGCACATGTTAAGGACAAATAAGTGACTTTTTCGATTTTCAAAAATTAATTCAAAATAAACAACTGGTCAAAAAAGTCTGAAATTTTGGATTTTCCAGTTTTTTGGTAGGAAAAACATGTATACTAAAAATCATCAACATCGGAGATGGTGTGGTAAAATACCCTGGTTGACTTGATATGGACTGACCCTATACGTACATGCCGAGACATCGCACACCTATCAGTGGAGCAACCAACACTCAGGTTTGCGATCACCGTTCGCGGCTTGCGTTTAGTACGCCTCTAACCACGGTGCCATGTGGAGCGTAGTCAATGAAACCGGAGTTTGGTCAATAAATACGCAAATTTTGATAACGTAATTTTCTTGTTTTTTGTCACTTAAATTATAACGTTTTATTTCTAACTGCTCAGATTTATCACTAACAACGTGTTACAATGAAAATAATAAGAAGAAACAAAATAAAAGCAAGTTTTCAAAATAAAATAATATATTCTAAAAACCAAAACGATTCTCCCAGTCAAAAAAAAAAATAGAGCAAATGTTCGAAAAGTCCTCCTTGCTCGGCTAGACAATAACGTTTCCAAGCATTAGGAAAGGCCAACATTGTGATTAGGAAAGGCCAACATTGTGACCGGGACAACCATCTTGTTGAAATCATGTTTCACCAAATCTCACACCTAACAACTGCCTAGCAGTTGGAATAATATGCTGCTGCAGTAGATCCAAGTATCTAGGACCATTCAAATTGCCGTCAATAAAAATGGCCCAATTACGTGTTCCCCTACAATATCCCCCCAAACATTTAGTTTTTGGGGATACTGTGTTTTACGTCAAAATACAAATGCAAATTTTCTCTGGACCAATATCGAACGTGTGTTGGGTTATGACGATTCAATAATGGAAAAGTGCTTTCATCTGTGAAAAGAATAGATCTCAGAAAGTTTTTATCAGGATTAGCCCTTTCCATCATTGATTGGCAAAATTCCATACGAGGATAGTTGTCCTCCGGAAAAATTTGATGCGTTTTTGACGCTTTGTAAGAATGATAACCATTCTTTTTGAAAACACGTACGACAATGGCTGAAGACGTATCAACTGCTTCGACAATTTAGTGGCTAGTTAACTTTCGATTTTCCTCCACTGCATCACATCTCGTACTTCCTGCTCGTCATTCAAAACAGTGTGTTTTTTATGGTTTCTTGGCGCTACACAACCAAACTTTTCAAAATTCTGCACAAACCTATGAATCGTTGATAAACTAGGTTCTGGGCGATTTACAAAATTCTCCAAAAAATGTTCTTGAATAAGTCTCAATGGTCTGCCTTGATAGTAACCTTTGACCATCTGCACTTTTTCGGCAACTTCGTAGACATCCATTTTCAGTTTTAAACATGTATTATTTCACTTAAGAACTTACCAATCTGTTTCTCGAGCAAAAATAAAACAAAATAATAAAAACAAAATAAATTTCCAAAAGATAACACTGCAGCGTGCTTTGAATCCACCTCGGTCGTACGGCACGGAGAGTAAATTGGACTTGATTTCCCTTATGTTCGCAGTAGCCTAAAGCTCATTGTATAGTTAAACTTTACCGCACGGTGTGCTGTAATGTAAAATTATAAGAATTTCATATTATTTGGCGTTATTTTACATAAAAATTATATTTAAATCGAAATTTTTATATAGTTTTACTTTTCCGCACGCCATGAGGTAATGTAAAATTATGCAAATTTATTATAATTTTTTAGAAATAATTAACAGTTTTAAAAAAGCTGCATAAAAATTATACGAGAAAATCGGTGTTAAGTGAATGGGATGCTGGTGGGGCCTAAAAACTGCCGTGTTAAGTAAAAACGCTTTATTTGGTTTTGTTTCATCTTGAGTGCAAGTTACACCAAATTACCCGTTTTTTCTTAACAAGGCAGTTTGGCTATCTGGCTTTTAAAAAAGCAAGCGGCTTGCGGTAAAGTTACCTTACGGCACCGCGCCTTGTAAAGTACTACTTTCTGCACGCAAATGAGCCCTGTAAAATGCCATTTACGCACGCGAGTAGGTAAAAACCCTTTCTACTGCGATTTCTACACATTGATTCCATATACCAATATAGGGAGGGATCCCTGAGGAAATCCTTAAATGCGTATATAACACTAAAGGGGGAAAGTGGTCAAAACTCAGTGTTATTAGGAGGAGAAAGTCGGGGGGGGGGGGGGCTGGTTTACGTCGCGTCGCGGTTAATGACATTATAGACAGTTGAAGTTGGTCCTTTTATCTGTAAAAAAACAAAGACGCTCGAATACAAGGTAACAGGGTCCAATCTCTGCGGTCTAGCATTGAGCTTTTTCATCAAGGTCACGCAAGCTTACTTACTATAGAGCTCAAGAAGATAGTCAAAAAATCAACATTGATTGATAAAACGAACGGCCGAATATATATAAAAAAGTAAACACAGAAACGTGTCCGACCCGCCAAAATTCACGTCTACCGTTAGGCACCTCGGACGTGTAATGACCAACTTAAATTGTCTGTTATCAGTGGCGTAGCCAGAAATCGACTCTGAGGGGGGAGGGGTTTTCATCATTTAATAAAAATCAAATACCTACCTACGGCAACTTTTTAAAAATTAGGTAGGGGCGGTTTAATAGGTGTTGGGTTAGTGTACACGAAACAAAAATACTAATTTTTGAAAGGAAGTCTTATCTAGTCTCATTTGCAGATGTTTTTCAAAATTAACCCGCGCCGCAGGCAAAATTTTTGAAAAAATGACACTAAAATACTATTTTTTACGCGTTTCAAATGTTATTGACAAAAAATTGCTTCAAATTAAATAAAATTGTAGGTGAAAAAAACAAAAAACACAAAAAACTCTTTAAAAATTTTGATCTTATAGATTTTTTGTAAATATTTTTGAAAAAGTGGATTGGATTAGATGCCAAGTTGCGGTGGTACATATAGATTTGTTGACAAATCATCGAGCAAATCATAAATGCAGATGAAAATTTTAAGAAAAATTTAAAAAAAATTGGTTTTGGGGGTTAAACCCCCCCCCCCCTGGCTACGCCACTGCTATTAGATAGTTTTTGATCGTGCCAATTTACGACCCGATAACTTCACCGACAACGTTAACTTTAACACACACAGGTTTTACGTTGACGGTCCGGTTATTTGACGTTTGGGATATTATATTAGTTTTTGTTTTTAATTTTTAAAACAAAATTAGTTTACTGTGGTTTTCCATTCCAAGCGTTTCTATAAAATTACACTTTCTTTCATATTTCGTTTCAGACGTTTTATTTTCTCTTCAATTGTATTTTAAATACTCAAAAACGCCTCTGTCTCGTTTTCGTTGGAACACTCTGTATATTTTGAACCTTATTGCCCCAGCTTTCGATCACGTCGATTGAATGAAGGATGGGCCCTTTCGGAGGCCCATTATAAGGGATGAAACTTTATACCTGAAATGTAAATATTGCTCACGGGTTGTATGACAAGACTTTGAAAAGTGTTTTTAATTACCTTTCGCGTCCATCCAGATATCCTCGATCGTCGATTTTTTATTCGAGAAGGACCCCCGTTGAGGGGTAATCTTTACTCCTATATTTTAAATATTGAAAGAAGGTCGAGTGATACTTTGTTTTGAAGGACTCTACAATGTCTTTACAACTGTGTAAATATTCTGAAAATCTATCGATTAGTATTAGAGATATTCACGTTCAAAATAAGCTCAAATTGTACGAGGTGGTTCAAATTTGACAGGATTGTGGAGTTTTCGGTATTTATAGGGGAGGAAGTATTATACTTTGAAAGTAAATATCTAAAAATCTAATTACTGTAATTTTAAAATTTTAACTCTTGTACAGGCATTTAAAATGCCTTCAAAATAAGGTATCACCTCGGGCATTACTTGACTCACTTTCCTTGAAAAGGATATATCAAGGGATGGGTTCTACGCATTGAGTTCCATAAGCCAGTCGAGTATACAAGTCAATGGTCCTACGAAAACTCCAATATAGCCACAAAGTATTCCCCTTGATCAATAAATTAACGTATTTGAGATGTTTTTCGAAATTGTACTGTACTCACGGTCTAGAGGGGTTTTAAGAAAAAAAAACTATATAATCTTTAAAACATTTACCGTAAAAAGTAAAATCACCTATGTAGCCCTTTTCTGGAGCACTACTTTTTGAAAATATTCTGAAAATCTTAAACAGCAACTCCCTATTCTGACTTCATATTTGATGAATTTTCGCTGAAATGCTCTTTCCAATGGTACCTACCCACGGATGTAAAAACCTTGGATTGCTAATACCTATGGGAAATTTTCATGAAAATCACTGCCGTGTGTCTTCCGCCATTTTCGCCGCCATGTTGTGGAGATTTAGGTTGGCGACATTGGTTTCGTTAATTTTAAATAGTAGTGTGGGAACACTGACTGTCAACAGTGTCAAAATATGATTGAATTTGAAATTTTTTTGAAAGGTTATTTTTGTTGTTGTTTTTTAATACAAAAACAAAAAAGTAAAGAAACAAGTCATAAACAAATGCTCCAACGGTCACGCCATTTATCTCTCTCATTTGGTCTGGAGTATGTGCAGGTTTCGAACAAATAAATCTCAACATGGAAATATTGCCCCCCAATTTATAAACAAGGGTACTGTTAAGCCACACGTTATAAATTGTAATAAACGCTCGGTTCAATCATTGCTGCTGGCTCTCCCGCTGAAGATACGCCTTGATATCGTTGATCTGAATCTGCACAGGGACTAAAACAGCTAAGAACAGATGCACCAACGTGATACAGTAATAAAAAATCAAATGAATAGAGGGAGATACTGACTTTGATAATAGCATATATCTCTCAGCTGAAAGCCAAAGCCATGGCAAGTCAAGCAACATTTACTGATTGAAAAAAAATTACATCTTTGGCACATGGAGTTGAGCATGAAGTTTTACAATATTTGAAGACCTTGGCGGGAAAACCTATTAACTAACAACTGTTTCCCTAAGTTAACAAGTTATTACTAAGATATCCTGGAGTTTTGGTAAGTTTTCAGCATTCAACATTTTTTTTGTAGCTCTATCTTTTATAAAGGATGTGGGATTTTGCTCAAAACTGCATATGTTGTAGGTTTCATTGTCCTGATAAAAATCTATCATTGATCCACAGTGATCTGGTATATGGTTTTTGAGATACTGCGTTCAAAGTTAAACATTTTGGTATTCTGGCTTTTCCCTAAAATCAGTTTGTTGCACTTTTTGTGAAAATGTAAATAATATTATATAAGATGTGTCGCACTGGCATCACAAACATAAAAAATATTAAATTCATATGACCAAGAAATGCCTTTTTTTAACAAAAGGCAAATTTCAATTGTTATTTTGCCACTTAGTATTTAACAAACATGCTTCAAAACAAAAACGTTTGTTACATTTTTAGCCATGTTTGTGATTTGTTGCTATGGGGCAATGATAGATTTTCATCAAGATAAGCAAAATCACACAGAAAGCCAGTTTCCATAAGGAAAGTGCATTATCTTAAAAAACGAATCTACAAAAAAAATGTCAAATGCTGAAAACTTATCAGAACTTAAGGATATCTTAGTAATAACTTTTTCTGCTTAGTTCTTCTAGAATCAGAAAACTTTTATTACAAAAATTGTTAACAAAAATCATTGTCACAATTGAATAAATAAGAGTCAAAAATTAACATTAAGAAAAATTTAACCTAAGAATGTCTTCAAAATGTCATTTAGATATTAAACAATGTTAACATTAAGGTTTTGTTAATAAAGATTAAAAAATAAATATTGATTTTTCTTTATTTCTAGTAAACTAGTAAAACATCTTATAATTACTGGTCTTAAAATAAAAAAATATTGGCAACAATATCACAAAAATTGACAATGGAATCTTAAACTACTTACTTAAAATTACATATAGATAGTTACAAACACAAGAAAAAAAATATACTGATAAAATACATATTAAAATTAATTTTTTTAATGTTCTTTTTAAAACTCATGAAGTATTGTTCTAATTTTGTAAAACTCGATATGCCAAAGATGTACTTTTTTGTGATCGCTTGCCGTCGCTCTGGTTTTCTGCTGATCCATATATGCTATTATCAAACTCCCTATCTCCCTCTATTCATTTATTTTTCTTGTCTTCTAGACCTATAACAACCTCGGATTTATAAACTGTTGGTGCATATCTGTTCCTAGACGTTTTATTTCCTGTTTCAGATTCAGAGATCAACTTAATGAAGGTTTATCTTGAGCGGGAGCGCCAGCAGCAATGGTTGACAGTACCCTTTGAGTTTATAAATTGGGGGTAATGTTGCATATTCCCCAGACCAAATAAGAGAGATTATCATGGCCTGGCCGTTCAAGCATTTTTCTGTCTTTTAAATGGTTTTTATTGCTTGGTTCTTCACTTTTTCGTTTTTGTATTAAAAAACAACAACAAAAATAACCTTTCTAGAAACGTCATTTTTTGACACTGTTGATAGTCAGTGTTCCCACACTATTATTTAAAATTAAGGAACCAATGTCGCCAACCTAAATCTCCACAACATGGCGGCGAAAATGGCGGAAGACACACGGCAGTGATTTTCCCACAAGGGTATTAGCAATCCCTTTCTTTTTTACATCCGTGTACCTACCCCATATCATAAGATTACTTTACTAGTTCTCGAGATATTGGCGTTTAAAATGTCAAAAATTCAATTTTTAATTAATATTAATATCTCGAAAATTAGTAATGTAAACCTTATGATAAGGGGGTACCATTGGAAAGGGAATTGCAGCGAGAATTCAAATACAAAGTCAAAATAGGAGTTTACTATTTAAGGTTCTCAGAATATTTTCCAAAAATAGCCCCTTTCCAGACCAAACACTCGCAAACGCCTCTGTTTCGTTTCCGTTGGGACAAACTGTATAAAAAAATGAGTGTATTTTCGACAACTTGGAACCCTATATACAGGGTTGGCCATTTAGATTGGTTTGGAGAAAACTCTGAAAACCGTAGATTAATCGTAAGAGGGACATTTTTGCCACCCTCAGAAGAATTTCTCTATCATCCCCTAAAGCGTGGTAGTTCCAACCCCTAAATTTTAAATAGGAAAGGTAGATCGTGTGGCACTTCGTTAAAAAGGTAATTCTTTTTTCTATGCACTGGTGGATTTTTCTTTTAATTTAATTTTAATTGTTTTATAAAGGGTATAAGCACAAAGAAAATACTTATTTTCTTTGTGTTATAAGATTTTCTATAATTGCTATGCAATTGTTGCTTACCCACTGCTGAATAAGCTAGATTGTACCAAATAGTATACTGGTGTATAAAGGCCAATATAATTTATTTCCCTGTAAAAATTTTTTTACAAACCTTGAAGTTTTGAAAAAATTTTACATTTGTCTTTTTGAATTTAAAATAAGCAGTTTGTCATCTTTGGGGAAATCCTTATTTTGGATAACCCACTTCCATCAACCCCTAAAGGGAGGATAGCTTCAACAGTTAATTTTATTTAGCAGAAATAAAGCTTTTCCCTCTTCTTTCAAACATTGCTATACTTCAAAAACAATTGAAATTAAAAGTTTATTAAGTAGTAGTAAGTACAGAAGTACTAGGAAGGATGATTAATGGTCGTTGATTGAGTGACCAGTCAATATTTTAGAATCGTCAAAAAAGAAGGTTTTGTTCCCAATTATTCTGTCAGACGAGGTGTCAGTTATAGGGATTTTCTGGGGATTTCTGATCTTTTTTTTTTAAAAGAAAATGCACAAAACAAAAGTCATAAAACTGCCATCAAAATAAGAGGTCGTCAAACAAAAGAGGTCAATAAACCAAAAATCTACCTCAGCTCAGCCACCTCGATGGATTTCCAACAAAATACGCAGTAGACTGTATTGGTATTAGCAAATATACCCTGTTCATCTTTGTCTTGGTCTGTAAAAATAGTGCGTGTGACGAAGATAGATAGATTCTGACGTAAAGATAAAATAACGTGGATCGCTAACAGCTGACTCCAATAACAAAGACTGGAGGAGAATATCGAATTTCACAATTATTAAAAATACAGTTAAATAAATCAATGGCAAGCCTTTGGTTGCACTTAATTTTAAGTAAATAATATTTTAGAATAGTTTTAACGGGTTTATTATGCAATAAATAATGAAAAAATCGCGATATTATGAAAATAAACAACGTCAAAATCGACGTAACAAAAATCGAACATCGCAGAAGCTTGACCTTACATTTTCGTTTGTTTTGTTTTTAAACATTTACAAGCCTTCTGTTGTTTAAGTAACGCTTAACATTGCTTCAGGTGATTGCAAATGTTCAGCTTAGCAAGGGGTAAAATAATGAACGAAAATGACAACATGAGTGGAGGTCTCAACACAAAGAAAATACATGCAAACTAGCAAAACACATAATTTAAAACTCACTTTTGAAATCATGCGTGGTCCAGGCAGTCGGTATGCTTATCCAACGACAAAATCAAGTACGGAAATGTTCGTAAAACACCAAAATTCGGTACGATTTTTATTGTATAGAATCAAAACACTCGCGATTGCCCCATTCGGCACGAAGAAAACAACTGAATAAATTCGCTGCTGTTGGGCTTGCTTGCGCTGGTCACCGTCACAACAGCGGGGGCAGCACCTGTCAAGCGGGTTTTGGTGGTGCGCGATTTTGTGTGAAACACAGAAAGAAAAACTTTTCAATAATGCCACAAACTACATAACTTTACGTAGTTGGAAAATAACGCTTTCGACCATTGCATTGTATTGGTATGGAAGAAAAAAATGACAGAAAAAATGTCCGCGCTTGAGAGAAAAACTCCCTCCAAAAAGTCGAGCAGTTTACATGCATAGCATATGCGTTCTATGTGGGTATGCTGGCTACGCACAGCATTTAATTATGTACTTATAAAGACGTGCCTAGGACATGCCAAGAATAAACCATTAGTATAACTTTTGAATATGCAAAGTAAGTATAATATACATTTTCATGTGCAAATGCAACAAAATTCCGCCAAAAGACATCAATAGTATTTTCTTTTGAGTAATGTTTAGCACATGCGCATGCCGCTGGGGAAGGGGGGTTAGGGATTAACAAAATGGTTGCTCTTTGGAGCTGAACCGACCCATATGTCATCAAATAATTTATAAAAAAAAAAACGAAAAATATTCAAATTTCTAGCTTGTAGTTTCAAAAACTTTTGCTTGCGGCGCCATATGTCGTGATTGTTACAATTTTGTTTATTTTTTTAAATTTTTGGTTAAACCACAAACAATTTTGCCTGCATCGTTATATAACACATTGAGTATTTTAGGTATTACAATTATGGTTTCTGCCATGATTTTTATAAAAAATGTATAATTGAGATAAGATCCCATTAGCCCCCTCTTGGCAGCTAACCCAAACCCGTTTTTTTTTAAATATTTATATAAAAAGCAAAAAGGAATAAAATTTTTGAGGAATGTTCTGCTTAAATTGCAAAAAATTTCTTACAATATTAGTTTAATGTTAAAACACCCTATAAAGAAGGTGTGACGAATTTCTGATGGTTCAGATGAACTCAGCAGAGCAATAAATTAAAAATCATCGGAATCAAAATTACCATAGTGCATAACTCGGTGCATAATAAAGTACTAATGAAGTGCCCCATTTAAAAATTTAGTGCATCTTTTTTTTTAAATATAGCATGCTCTGCGAGCTTCATCTGAAGCCGAACATGCTGTATTAAAAAAAGGCAGCACTAATACGGACTTTAGTATCCACTATAATCACCCCACTATCTTGCAAGGTGTCCGGCCTACAGAGGAATCAGAGAGGGAATCTTCGGAGAGGAAGTGTTCGAGCCGGAACACCTTCCGACGCTGAAATGGTCGGATGTCCTGACCTTTATCCAAAGGACGGGAAGGTTCGACCATGGTGGAGTGGGAGCGTGAGGGGGAAGCTCTGGGGGATGGCGAAAAAGGAGCACTAAATTTTTAAATGGGGCACTTAATTAGCACCTAATTATGCACTATAAAAAATATTGTTCTGCTCACCTTGCTCTGCTAGCTTCAGGGACGTATAATTCTAAATGAAATGATTTTCAGCTTTTTGGACAGTTTTTATTTGGTCCGATATAAAGTCACTAAATCAATAGCCAACGTTTCGACACCATCCGTGTCATTAGCAAGGCTGAAAAAACACAAAGAACGAGAATTAAATAAAAAAATTAAGTCATGATTTAGAAGAGAGACACAAATAACACTAAAACAAACACATATTTATAAACAAAATAACACACCATAGCAAATTATTTTTGATTAAATTAATTAGGGCCTACCCATTAGATTATTAGTTTTTGTCAGATTGCATATTTTGCGATCTATTTTGAAATTTTTTCGATTTGTCACGTTCCGATGCTCGATCGGTACTCGCTTTTTTCATAGGTAGTACTGGTTTGGTTAATTAAATTATTTGGTATATAAACTTTCTGTGAACGCTTCCCCACTTCTTCATTATTGTTTATTCTCTTTTTACTAGTTTTTTGTCAATGCAAAAAGGATAAATGAAGGGAGAAAAAAAAACTATTTTAACACAGTTTAAAAAACAAACAAATTAAACCACAAAAGCAAGGAGAAAACTGGGGGGTAAGATTTTGGAATAACAATTAAAAAAAAAAATAAAAGTACATAAATAAAAAATGGTTAAATAGTGGAATTATTTTCTCTAGGCATCAATGAAAAAAAATTGAAATTTCTATATAATACAACAACATAAAACTTAAAAGGACAAACTAAAAATTCACAAAACAGGATTAAAACGCTTGGCTATCACAGTTTAGGGGTTGTTTATTATATTGTGGTAGATTGCGCCCAAGTTGTTTGTATCTTTGTTGAGGTTGACATTAGGTTTTGTGGTAGAAATATGGCACATTTCTAAAAACAATCTTTTTTGAAAATTCGTGTTTTTATCTATTATTTGAACTGATTGAAAATCAAATTGGTGACCAGTGTCAAAACAATGTTTAGATAACCCGAACCACCCAAAAACTGGGTTTTTGGGTTTATTTATGTATTATATCATTGTTTTTGGAGCACAAAAATATATTTTTGATTTTATTTAAGGCCATGTTTTAGGGTTTAAGTAAGTAGTTCCGTTACATCTAAAAGTTGCTGGTTAGATGGCCACCACCTACATTGGACCAATGATCTATGTGACAAAAATCCTTCATTATGCCAATATATTTTTGTTACTGATTCAGCAACGGTTTACCATTGGACCAATGATGTGGTATATCGGTTAAGTGCCCGATGGGGCAGTATTCCCAAGTCCAACAAAAAGTTAACGGCCAGACATCTGCTACCTTCAGTGTTGAACGAATAACTGAAAATTTATACAGGGCCAATAATTATCCATCACAAAACTATTTATAGGGCAGTTTTGTCAAGGGTATTTCAAACGTGAAAAAAATTGTCTTTTATTGAAAATTTTCGCCTGCGACGCATTTATTACATCATTTTAGCAACAATTTAGTTTTATTTAGATAATTTTTTGTCAACAATATTCTCAAAAAATTTGTAAAAAAGGCAATTTTGGAATCATTTTCTTCAAATTTTTGCCTGAAGTCCATTTAATATTAATCGAACCCAACACCTACAACAAGCCCTCCCCCACCCCCTTTGGAATCGGCTGTAACCGCCTGTAAAAAAACTTGTTAAAAAGTATTCACAGTCAATTTTTTTTATAAGTTTTTCATACGAACCCCCCCCCCATTTAGATCGCTGGCGGTATGTTACTGTTATATAAAATTATAAGAACATTATTCCTCAGATTTGGCGCTTATTATTCTAAGAAGCTACTACAAAGAACATCTATATATATATATATATACCAAATATCACATGACATCCCAAGAATATTTTATTTAAATGTAAATGTCTAAACGAGTCATCCCATCAATGAAACATTTTAAGAACTTTGCGATTAGAACATTCCCAGAAAATGTGCTATTTGAAATAATTTATCTTCGAATGTCCTCATTTGGACATTAATTCTGGAAACGTCCTCTTAAAGACATTCCAAGGATGTCCTTTCTGGACATTCTGGGAACGTCCTCTTCGGAACATCCCGAACTCCTGCAATTTTAAACATATATGCAAAATTACCCTTCCTAGAGCCCTCCAAACCATGATTCACAAAATAGTAGTTTACCTAACTAGTGCGGAAAGTGCCACTTTTCCGCACGCGATAACAGTCACTTTACGTACGTGTTAGGTACAATTTTTTTTCTACGACCACTTGAATGTGCCGTCAAACAGACGTAAAGAGTCAGGTGGACGTAAAGAAAAAAAAGCCAATATATAATTAAAAATCCTAGTACGGAAAAGTATGGGGGTAAATTCATTTTCGCACTCATTGCGCAAATGAGTGCGGAAAGTGAGTACTTTCCGCACGCGCGTAGAAAAAAACTATTTTAATTTTATTATTTGTTTATTATAATTTACATTGAATTATAAACAAAAATTATTTACAATATTGCCTACATTACACTTTAGGACTTCATAACTTGGAGCACATTCAGATGTGTAGTTATAATGCCGTATTTATCCAATTTTCACCAAATTTTTTACTTATCTTGGATATCGATTTTACCTTGGTACTACAAGAACATTCTTTTAGCTTTCCAACGACTTTTCAAACATTAAAATCCAAAAAGAAATAAAAGTTACAGAAAAATAATCAGTCCGGTTTTTTTGGCCTCCCTATCGTTTTTAGAGAAAAGAACAATCTCTAGAGCTGATTGATTGTTTTAATTTTTGCATTTATTCTTATATGGATGATTTACTGTGAAACTCTTATTGCTAGTGAAGGCAGTGGTTGTTTTATCGCTGTAAAGCTAAAAAAACTGCATTTACTGCATTCTGATTGGTCTAAAAAATGTATCAAAATATCCCGAGGGCATAGCAAATAGTCGATAATTTTGTCAGAAGGACGAGAGCGCGAATGCACTCGAGTGCTGATGTAATAATTATAATAATTTGCTACGCACAAGGGATATTCTGCAGACTATTTCCTGAAGAAAATATTGTATGATTTGTAATGATACAAAGTTGCGTTTCACTGAGCTGTTTGTTCAGTCACCGTAAACAATAATCTACCTGACAGTAATAGGCAAAATATATCTTAAAATGGGCTTTTTATAAATGGCGATAATTTACACTAGCGCAAATTACTGATCAATTTTGCACTAGTGCAAATTATCGCTGTAATTCGTTTCTTAGTGGTCCAAATCCATCTTATGGGTCAATATTTTCTGGGAGAAATAGTCAATTTAATAGTTGTATAAAATATCAAAAGAAAAAATTTTATCGGTAAAATGTTCGACTGGTATGAAAGTTTGTTGCCTGGAACGACGGAAAAATGACGAGACGTCAGTGGATTGATTTTGTCAAAAATTTCATGAACGAAAATGTCCAACAAGCAACAAACTTGAATAAAACCAAGAGAAAATTTTGCCCTCACAAAACTTTCTCTCGAATGATATTTGAAAAGCCTATTTTACGGGAAAAACAAGACAAGATGCTTTAGTGACAATAGTCAAACCGAGAAATGTAGATACCTTTGTGATACTCTAGTGATATAGTCTCTAAAATACTTAAAAATAATCAACTGGTTAATCCCGAAATTATTTCCCACATAATTGCGTCTATGTTCCAATATCAATTAATAATGCTGTCCCACTATACAAGGTGATAGAAATACCGGCAGTTCTACGCGAGGGGGAAGGTAAAGGAGGTAAATACTTTCCCTAAGCTACATCAACTTTAAAAATAAATATGTTTCATACCCAAAAAAAAGAGAGCAGTCAACCTAACCCACTTTTCTTTAAATATGTAAAAAAACAACAATTATATATAGATCCACGGCACTGTTTTTATTAATTTTAAGTTTACTAAAAAGAGTTATGCCCGTATGCACCAACGCATAAGCTTTAGTCATGATGAAATGCTAATGGGCTATTTTGTATTAAAAACCTTATTATATATATCACGACTTAACTGGAGAATTTTGGTGTAGGTGCAATCATATAATTATAAACTTAACCCGTGAAAATTTATGTAAGCAAGTTATTAATCATCTAAATCCAGGAGGTTACGAAAATTTTTATAATTTCAGCAGTTTTACGCAAGCGCGATGACCTGCGATGTCACCCCTGGCAAAAAAATCTCATAAAACATCATAGCAAATAACAGATAAAACATCATAAGTTTTTATAACCTAAACTTATGATATTTTATAATTTTTGACTAGTGAAAGTGAAACACAAATCCCGCATAGGAGTTCATCATATTTTATCAGCCAGTTGGCTTATAAAAGTTTAAAATATTTTATGATTTTTAATATGACAGTTCCTCATAAAGGTTTATAAGAATATATAAGATCTACCTGTAACATTCGAATATAAAAAATAACAGCTCAACTTTAACAGTTGTAGCAATAGTAGTAGAACTACTGTAAGAGATTAATATAGTCAAACTAAACTATAACTTAACCTAAACTATAAATTACGACCACCTAACCCTTGTGCTTGTACAATATCTACATATCTAATAGAAAATTGTTCTCGTATAAGTACTTATTTATGGCCAGGAACTGTGGGAGAGATGTTAAGATGTTACTTTGATAAATTTCTTTGAGATTTCATAAGCCAAAAACTATTTTTTTTACCAGCTTTTATTTAACTTGCAATGTATCTATCTATATAACGAACAAGATATGTTTGTTCGGGTGGAATCTTGCAACTTAATTTTGACCAACTTCCCGACATCCGATCCGAGAATATAGTGAGATGAAATTGACATCTTCCCCCTACTCGAAGGAGGTGGAGGGGGGTACAGTTGAAGATCACAATAATATAGTGTGATGAAATACGTCCGATTTCGTTGAAGTTTGGCGTGTTGGGCATGAAGATAACAAATTTCTAATCAGATTTTGAAAATTCAATATGGCGGTTTCAAGATGGACGATTTTTGATCATCTTTTGCTAACCAATTTTAACTAACTTATACACATCCGATTGCTTTCAAATTTGGCATGCATTTATAGTTTCCCCTTCCCCCTACGAGGGGAGTGGAGAGGGGAAAACACCTAAGTTTGTCCGATTTCAACCAAAATTGGTATACAGGGGCTTTTGGGGATAAGGAATACGAATTTTTGATCAGATTTTGAAGATTCAATATGGCGGTTTCAAGATGGACGATTTTCGGTGATGTTTTGCTAACCAATTTTAACTGACTTATCCACATCCGATTGTGTTCAAATTTGGAATGCGTTTTATAGTTCCGGTGAAAATACAATAATATGATATTCTCAGGTACCCACCCCTCTCCAACGAGGGAAGTGGAAGGGGAAAAAGATTTAGTTTGTTCGATTTCGATTCAGGGGTTTTTAAGGAGGGGGATTATGAATTTTTATCAGATGGGATCATGAGTCAAAAAATATTTTTTTGTAGGAGTAAGTAAGTATACTAAGTATAGCTTTTTTTAATTAGTTTTCAGGTGGTCGAAAAAACTGATAAAAATTAGGTGTGTTTTTTATGAGGTTTTTTTGGCAGGGTGGACACATAAAAATCTATAAAAAGTTAGTCTAACTATAAAATCTATTTAAAGACTTTAAAAGAATGTTTCTACCAATTCTATGAGTTGATCTGATCATAAAATATCCCAAAATCTCATGAAAAAACCTTTTTTTACAAAATCTTAAAACATTACAAAAAAACAAGGGTGTAATCATAGGAACCCATAAAATGTTATGAGTTGGTTTGACTATAAAATCTGTCAGAAAACTATAAAAACATCGATTTATATAATCCCATAATACATCATAAAAGAAAAAGAATGTAATTATAGAAACCCATGAAAGTTTATGTGCGAGTTTGATTACAAAATATCTTAGAAATCGTGCTTTTATAAAACCATAAAATATGTTAAAAGAAATGTCTGCACTTATCAAATTTTATAAACATTTATGAACCCGACTGATTATAGGATCAGATAAAAAACACACATATGAATCCACATAAATTCTTACCAAAATGAAAGACGTACCTCATAAATTCTTAAAAACTTTTATAATCCTAAAATTTGGCCTCACAAAAGCTCATAGACCTTACAAAAACTGATAAAATTCAGGTGTGTTTTTATGAGGTTTTATGCGTTTTTTTTGGCAGGGATGTCTTACGTTGACAGTAGTGTTTACTTTTCAAAAAACAAACAGTTTTCATTTTTTTACGTAAAAATATGTGCCCCAAAATAAAAATGTAATCTTATGGCGTTTTTAATCGCATTTTAATGACGAAAAATTAATAAGAAGTGGAAGCGCCAAGGCAGATGATACCAAAAATTTTATAGGTATTTGTTTTTCTTTGTATAAATATCTTTATTTTGTATAAATGCCTGCTATAAAAAGAAGATAAAGTAAGACCACCGTACACTATAGTGTGTGTACTGTGATTAAAATTAAAAACCGAAATAACACACCACTTTCGGAATCAAAAATCAAAACAAACAAAAATGGCGTCAGTCATCAATCCAATCCTACTTGACCATGATATGTTGCTATAACAAAATTGGCACTTCCAGGGCGTGTAGATTAAGTCTATAAGTAAATGGGTGCAATTTTTATAAAATGGCAGGCAACTGTAAAGCGGCAGTTATAAAAAGTTTTAATGAAAATGGCGATGTAATTCGTGATGGCAGTACTAAGAATCATTTCATGACAAGTTTTTGCAGCCATAATTATTTGCGCGACCTCCACCTCATCTTCTAATTAAGTAGAGGGAGAAACAAATTGCACTTAATTTAATTATAAAATATGAACAAAAAAACACTTTAAAGTGAGGTTATGAAAATGTTTTGATAGTCTCTCTACTCCGGTTTTTTTTCACGTAGCAACCAAGAACGAAATGTTTGAAATAAGGAGCTATAATCCAGTGGCGTAGCCAGGAATCGACTCTAAGGGGGGGGGGTCATCATTTAATAAAAGTCACTTGCTTGAGCTCTTGAACTGAAGGAAGGGGAGAAGGAGGCTTTAATGGTTGTTGAGTTAGTGTATACGAAACAAAAATACTTATTTTTAAAAGCAAGTCTCATCTAGTCTCATTTGCAGATTTTTTTAAAAATTAATCGTTAAATGCGCCCCAGGCAAAATTTTTCAAAAAATGACACTAAAATGCTATTTTTTACGAGTTTTAAATGTTGTTGACAAAAAAATTGCTTAACATTAAACAAAATTGTTACAATACTTAATATTGGTAAAGCGCTGCAGGCAAACACTTTGACAAAAAAAAACAAAAAATGCTTTAAAAATTTTGATCTCTTAGGTTTTTTTGTAAAATATTTTTGAAAAAGTAGATTGGGTTAAATGCCAAGAAGAGGTGGTTTTAAGGAAAATTATACTAAGAATGCCATTTATTACACGTTTTGAATGCTGGTGAGAAAAATTCCTTAGAATTAAACTAAAATTGTAACAATTAATGACGTCATAGCACCGCAGGAAACATTTTTAAAATATAAGAAATCACACCAAACACACCTCACAAACTGGAGTAAAGCGTCAAAAAAGTGAGGGAGGTATATCTCACCCTGGGGCCATGATTAATTTATTTTAAATTGTATTGGACCTCATGGGGGGGTTAACCCCCAACCCCCCCCCCCTGGCTACTCCACTGAATAATCTAATAGCGCTTTCGGTTTACGAACTCGCGCAGAAGGTGATTATCGAACACGCCATATGGTCGAACTTTCTTTTGCGATCCATTTTTTTTTTATAAACAGCAAGAGAAAAAGATAAAAAAATTGTCAAAAAAGTACGATTATGACATTGTTGTGCTCTAAATCCTCTACTCTCGCGATTTTGCGGGAGCATAAAGATCGATCTGTTTCAAATCAGGAAGGAGAACAGTTTCGAAAAAGCGAACATGCTACTAGCAGCGGTACATAATCGATCATTCAAATTCTTTTCGGGTCGATCTTGGAGTAAGCGCCTGGACACTGATAAGCCCACGCTGGTTGCCCAGGGCGAAACATCGTTTAATCATTTCTCTTTTCGCTTTGGTCGTTTGTGTGTTCCTTGTGGGATGCTCATCCAAATTGGAATTTTCCATTTTTCCACTCAAGATCTTTTGATCTTTTGTTTTTAGATTCTTTTCGGTTGAAGTAACTGATTTGGCGGTTTTTTAACTTCTTTTTTGTTTTAATTGCCTTAGAAGCATAACCCTACTAGAAATAATAACACGCCAGGACGAACCCGTATCAGGTGACTTAGATAGAAAGTGTATGATGGTGTTTAATGAGGTTTGGGGAGGGTGACCAGTGAAACTACTGATGAGCCCACACTGGTTGTCCAGGGCGAAACATCGTTTAATTATTTCTCTTTTCGCTTTGGTCCTTTGTGTGTTCCTTGTGGGATGCTCATCCAAGTTTGAATTTTCGTTTATTCCACTCAAGATCTTTTGATCTTTTGTTTTTAGATTCTTTTCGGTTGAAGTAACTGATTTGGCGGTTTTTTAACTTCTTTTTTGTTTTAATTGCCTTAGAAGCATAACCCTACTAGAAATAATAACACGCCAGGACGAACCCGTATCAGGTGACTTAGATAGAAAGTGTATGATGGTGTTTAATGAGGTTTGGGGAGGGTGACCAGTGAAACTACTGATGAGCCCACACTGGTTGTCCAGGGCGAAACATCGTTTAATTATTTCTCTTTTCGCTTTGGTCCTTTGTGTGTTCCTTGTGGGATGCTCATCCAAGTTTGAATTTTCGTTTATTCCACTCAAGATCTTTTGATCTTTTGTTTTTAGATTCTTTTCGGTTGAAGTAACTGATTTGGCGGTTTTTTAACTTCTTTTTTGTTTTAATTGCCTTAGAAGCATAACCCTACTAGAAATAATAACACGCCAGGACGAACCCGTATCAGGTGACTTAGATAAGTACCAGTGCGGAACGATGCCTATTTGTGAGTGATTCCAAGTTGGAAATCAAAGTGTATGATGGTGTTTAATGAGGTTTGGGGAGGGTGACCAGTGAAACTACTGATGAGCCCACACTGGTTGTCCAGGGCGAAACATCGTTTAATTATTTCTCTCTCTTTTCGCTTTGGTTCTTTGTGTGTTCCTTGTGGGATGCTCATCCAAGTTTGAATTTTCGTTTATTCCACCCAAGATCTTTTGATCTTTTGTTTTTAGATTCTTTTCGGTTGAAGTAACTGATTTGGTGGTTTTTTAACTTCTTTTTTGTTTTAATTGCCTTAGGAGCATAACCCTACTGGAAATAATAACACGCCAGGACGAACCCGTACCAGGTGACTTAGATAAGTACCAGTGCGGAACAATGTCTATTTGTGAGTTATTCCAAGTAGGAAATCAAAGTCTATGATGGTGTTTAATGATTTTTGGGGAGGGTGACCAGTGAAACTAGTGATGAGCCTACGCTGGTTGCCCAGGGCGAAACATCGTTTAATTATTTCTCTTTTCGCTTTGGTCCTTTGTGTGTTCCTTGTGGGATGCTCATCCAAGTTTGAACTTTCGTTTATTCCAGCCAAGGTCTTTTGATCTTTTGTTTTTAGATTCTTTTCGGTTGAAGTAACTGATTTTGAGGTTTTTTAACTTCTTTTTTGTTTTAATTGCCTTAGGAGCATAACCCTACTGGAAATAATAACACGCCAGGACGAACCCGTATCCGGGATAAGTACCAGTGCGGAACGATGCCTATTTGTAAGTGATTCAAAGTTGGAAATCAAAGTGTATGATGGGGTTTAATGGTGTTTAGGGAAGATGACCAGTGAAATCACTGATGAGCCCACGCTGATTGTCCAGGGCGTTTAATCATTTCTCTTTTCGCTTTGGTCCTTTGTGTGTTCCTTGTTGGATGCTCGTCCAAGTTTGAATTATCGATTTTTCCACCCAAGATCTTTGGCAGTCTGCAGGACCTTTCTCAAATAAACATTCTGTCCAATACCTCTATCCCCAAAGAATTTTGGGACCGCATAAAGCAATACAAAAGTAAAACTCCTCATTTCGCCCTTAATTCTTTAACGTGGGAAGATTTTTTTAATGCAATATATCTGTCCAAAGTTCCAGATAACACTATGTTTTTGGGTACCTGGGATCCAATTCTTGACCAGCCCGTTGAGTTGGGGCTAAAAGGTGTCTTGAATCGTTGCAAAAATAACAAAGCAAGTGGTATCGATGGAATCTCATACGAGTTTTTTTAAGGCGATGCCTCAAAATTGGGTCCTTTATTTATGTAGTCTATTTTCCAAGGTCATAGAAACCCGCGAGGTACCCAAAAAATGGTCACAGATACTGATGTCAATGATGCATAAAAAAGGCGATCCTGAAAATCCCTACAACTACAGTTCCATTTTGTGGGTCAACTGCTCTCTCAAAGTTTTTATACAAATTTTGCATTCTCGGTGAATCGCAGTCAGGTTTTCGAAAAGGTCACGGATGCATTGACAAACAACGTATTTGTTCTATCGTCAATCATCAATATTCACGTCAGATTAAAACCCCACAAGGTGTTTGTGGCTTTTGTCGATTTTCAGAGAGCTTTCGACTCCGTTGACCATCGCACTCTACTATTTAATCTTTATACCGCAGGCGTTAATTCAAATTATATTCATCTTATAAAACACCTCTAGTGCTGCTGCCTGCCAAATTAAAGCATCCGACGGTCTGACCAAACAATTCGAGGTGATATCAGGAGTTTTACAAGGCGAAACCTTATCTCTAGTCAATATTCTCATAATGAAATTTTGTCCTTGGTGTACGCTGACGCTCTAGTGTTACCGGCACTGTCTGAAATAAATCTTCAGAGGAAACTTAATTAACTTCGAAATTATGCTGAAAACTCTCTAGAAAATCAACACCTCGAAAACTAAAATAATTTGTTTTAATCAGGGCGGACACTCTAGTAAAAAATTTATTTTCAAATTGAATAGCGAAGTTGTTGAGGTTGTAAATAGTTATAGTTATCTCGGCACTGTGTTTTCATCCTCGGCCTTATTCTCAAAAAAGCTACCATTGTAAAAGCTAGACAGCAATGACTATAGTAATAATGGCACGTTCTAAGATAAACTGTTGGAACTCAGTAGTTAAACTGTTTAATTCCTCAATACTCAATACGATTTCAGGTACAGTTCCTGTGTGGGGTCCAAGATATGCCGAGAGCCTTGAAAGAATCCAGTCGAGCTTTTACAAATCCCTTCTCGGCCTACCGAGGTCAACTGCGTCTGCCTTAATTCGTATTGAGACTGGTTCGCTGCCTCGTTCTTTTTCTATTTTTAAGCTTACCTTGAGCTTTCTTATTAAACTACTTAAAATATCTGACCAAAGGTTACCAAAGATCTGCTTAAACATTTAGAAAATTCGGAAACCAAATACAATTCGGTTTTGCAGTTACAACCATGGTTTGAATGAGACATCTATGGGAAAATCTTGATGCAAGCACACTCAGTCGCAACAAAAAACTGTGGCTTGACCGATATCGTCAGTATCTATATGGAAAAGACCTAGAAGTGGTGCAATCCTCCTTTTTTTATACTTTTTACCATCACAAAGGCTTAACATTTAAAATGTAATGTAAAATGTCCCTCTTTTGCAATAGCCACTATTAAAGATTTATAGTCAAATGGCTCTTACACAATTGACCCTAAAATAAATTGCTCAGTCTGCAAAATGCACAGAAAATATTTTTCACCTTATGTTTGAATGTCCCCTATACAACTTCTTTAGGGTTAATCCATGGGAGGATCCTGACCATTCATTAGCAAATATTTTAACTACACGCGCCAAGTTACCGATAGTTTTTCGGTAAAACCAGGTTTCAGTATTTCTCTAGGTAGAAAGCAGGGTGCTTAAGCGTTTTTAAAGTGTTTATATCGATAAACCACTTTCTTAAATCGCTTAAAATCGATTTGTGGGGTATTTTCTGATATGAAAATGCTGATATCTTGAAAACTGCTTTCCACACGCACAACCAAAAAATAGGATATTGGTTTTTCATCAAACAGTAAAAAATTACTCTCAAATGCAAATTTACACCAGGATCGCTACCCTAAACTAACCAAAACTATCACCCGCATGATTCTGATAAACTAGTGCAGCCTGATGATGACTCGAATGCGACAGAAACTCGTCCTTATCGCTGAAACATTTACCACAAATTGGACAGGAAAACGTTGAGCCGCTGTCATTGGCGTGCTGACGTTTCTTGTGCTGCGTCAAGCCGTGTTTCGAACTGAACTTTCGGAAGCACACGTCACAGAAGAATTTTTTGATCTTGGATGATTTTGTTGTTCTGAAAAAAAAAACATGCATTGACAAATCGTCACCCTAGATGTGAATGGAACTAATCCACACAACACTACTTTTGAGTAAAATAAGATTAAACATTTTTTGCAGCATAAAAATGGTTACTTTTTTGTTCGCTGTCATAGAAAAAGTAATAAGTAAAAAAGTAGACGAAGGTTAGAGCTTTTGTCAACATAAAATTTGAACATTTTTAAAATAGTTGCTATCATAAACTCAAAATTGAATACTTTGTGGATTAGGACCATTTACATGTTTTTCACATTTTTATGCAATGATATTGCTCACATTTTAAAGCTTTCTTTCCAAACTTTCGGTTTCTAGAATAAAAAGTTAAATTAATATTTAAAACAATAAAAGTTTTCACTGTTTTTTAGGCGTTCAAAAAAACTACTGCTAAAAAACATTTTTTGAAATATTTAGAGAGGGCAGAATTTTAGAGGTAGATGGAGAGATACTTTGATGAAGTGCAAAAATATTTAAGGTTGTTGAAGAGAGACAGCATTCTATAAAAAAGAATTTTAGAGAAAGATGAAAATACTTTAAGGCAATTTGTTTGCCAAAAATTTCTATTGTCATCTGTCTGTCATCTTGAGTGGTGTCGTGTAAAACTAACAGCAAAAATTGTAATTTTTCAAAGCATAAAGTGTATGAGACATAAGGTGGCGCTAATTTCTTTCAATCAAAGTTCTTTACAGTCTTTAAATTTAATATAAGTGTATTTAAGCACATCTAAAAATCATTTAACAGGTATGTAATGGTCAAGCCATGATGGTAATTTAAGGCTTAAAATATTTTAGCATAATTTATGGGGTAACGTTTTTGATGAAGCAATTTTTTACTATGTTTTTACATTTGTATGCCATGATATTGCTCTAATTTTAAAGCTTTCTTTCCAAGCTTTAGATTTATGGAATAAAACACTGACATTTTTCACTGTTTTTTAGGCGTTCAAAAAAAGTATTGCCAAAAAACATTTTTTTGTCTGTTAAAATAAAAAATATTTAGAGAGAGAGGGCAGAATTTTAGAGGTAGATGGAGAAATAATTTAGTGAAGTTTAAAAATATTTAAGGTTGTTGAAGAGAGACAGCAGGCTATAAAAAAGTATTTTAGAGAAAGATGAAAATAATTTTAGGCAATTTGTTTACTAAAAATGTATGTTATGTCATCTGTCTGTCATCTTGAGTGGTGCCGTGCATATGATTTTTATTTTGGCATTTTTATACAAAAACCAGCAAAAATTGTAAATTTTTAAAAAGTTTCTTCAAATAAAAAGTAGGTTTACATACATGTAACCTTAATATCTAAAAATTAACAAACAATATGTGATCTTTATTTTTACTTCCTTTTTTTTGGAAAGTGGACATTTCATAACAATCAGCCAGATACATAAGCATTCGAAACGTTGTAAAAAAATAAAAAAATAAAGACAATGGAAGTTCGAAACTCTAACTTACTCTTATAGACTCAGCTCTAAACACTGTCCTGGAAACGCACCTAAGAATCAGGGATGTGGGGCTGTGAAAAAGGGGAAGCGAAACGAAGTCGAACTTTCAGGCAATGCCATGATCTGCTTCACAGATGGATCAAGGCTAGCAGACAAGGAATTGACAGGAGCAGGTCTATTCATAGGTAATATGGAGATAAAGAAGAGCTACCCACTAGGTCGGTACGCAATGGTTTTCCAGGCGGAGGTATATGCCATACGGGCAGCCGCACGAGAGGAAGAATTAAGGACCGGAGCAGAAGATAAGGTCTACATATGCACGGACAGCCAGGCTGCCATAAAAGCACTTTGTAAACCTACAATGCCAAAAGGACTGGTCCAGGAATGGGCGGACGCCCTCCAGGATCTAGCAGGGGAAAAAGAAGTTGAACTTGTCTGGGTTCCAGGACACATGGGGATCCCAGGTAACAAGATGGCGGACAAGCTTGCAAGGAAAGGGTCAGCCCAAGCATACGTCGGACCGGAACCGTGTCTGGGATTTACCAGAGGTCAGATGAAATCTACCACCAAGGAATGGACCCATACAAGACTAAATCTGGAGTGGCAACACACAGGGGACGCCAGGCAAGCCAAGCTCATTCAGGGCTTCAGAAAAACAAGACGAGACTGGTTACTGCGCAGGAGACGAACAGAGATAGGACCCCTAATAGGAGTCCTCACTGAACACTGTGCGTTCCAAAAGCACCTGGCAAGGATGAAGGTAGTGCGGGCATCAACTTGCGGAGAGTGCTGGGAAGAGGATGAATCCTCACACCACTATCTTGCAAGGTGTCCGGCCTACAGAGGAATCAGAGAGGGAATCTTCGGAGAGGAAGTGTTCGAGCCGGAACACCTTCCGACGCTGAAATGGTCGGATATCCTGACCTTTATCCAAAGGACGGGGGTTCGACCATGGTGGAGTGGGAGCGTGAGGGGGAAGCTCTGGGGGATGGCGAAAAGGGCTCGCGTAGAGCTTAGTCGCCGGGCCGGGAGCCCCCCATTATTCTACTACTACTACTACTCTTATAGACAATGGCGAATAAAGTTTGAGACAAAAAAAAATGGCGTTTTTAGCACACCGGAAATGTTTTATTGTTTTAAATATTAATTATTTTTATGTTACCTAAAATTAAGTAGTTCAGTTTTGCTACTTGAAAGTCATAGCAGCAAACACTTACAAAGAAAAAATTAAAAAAATGAATACACTAGCCGCTAGAAAGAACTTACAATATTCTTTATTTTGAGAGCCAAACCGTTTTTGAGATAACTGCAAATATCCTTTGCTTGTGTTGGGTTGTATTGGCAAGATACAAGCATTAACCCGGCCCAAGGCGACCCAGAGCTCCCGTCTCTGAATTTCACTTGGGTAATTCTCAACAGATGCGTCGAAGTCGCGGGGGTGGACCCGACTGAATAAGTCCGTGACTAAATCCTGTTAGCGAACGTCATACCGCACCCCCCTGGAACGCTCTTTGGGGTCGGTGTGCCGGAGATAGGTACCGCTTAGGTGCACCCAACTCTGGCTCGCTCAGGGCCAGGGCTGCGTGGATGAGGCAGCACAATAAAAATTTTCCTCAGGGAACCAGGCGCACCCTGTTGTATATAGCCGAAGTGTTGGGGAGGTGGTTTTAAGGAAGAACCCTCCGACAACCAGGACGTAACAATCGAACAGGTACCCAGTGGAACCTCTAAAGATAAGGATCAACAAGAAACTGTTCAAAAACCCAGAAGATCTTCTTCAACACAAGAGGCTCGACAGGGAACTGCACAAGTACTCATTGGACACTTTACAAATACATCAGGAGCGCCTACGGACGCCGCTGGTGTAAACAAATTGGCCAAGGAGCTCAGGAAGGTCCAGGTCAAAATCGTGGTCAGCAGGGACGGTCCAACCGAAACAGAGCTGACTGAAGAGCACCTGCTCGAAGTCCTTGCTCCACCTAGGCAGGAAGGAAAGGACACTGTTGCCTCAACAAGAACCTAGAGACGCTGGGAATCGCCGGAGACTCAGAGAGTTGATATTGCATGCAGGACGAAGAGTGTCCGGCTTTGGCCAGGTCAAAAAAGTCGCACCTTGGAAACTATCTGTTGGTCCCAGGCGTTGTAAGAAGGTTGCAGCCCAGAAAAATCTGTTCTTTTGCTAGAGGCAGGCCTCCAGGGCTAAACCATGGATAGTGGGCGTGCAACGGGCACAGCAAGGTGGCCTACGTACGTAAATAGCTCTAACAACTAACCCTGTTTTTTTATTATAACAATAATTCTCCCCCCTTATATATAACCTGGGCGCAATTATTATTACAATCAACTGCCTTGGGCATAATCTTACCTTACTGATTTATTGACATCAATATAATTCTGCCCACTGGCCTTTTCTCCAAAGGAACCAAATCTACTTGAACCTAATCGATCGATATTGTTTATATCTGGTGGTTTTTCCTCGTAACCGTGCACTGTCGCTTGATGAGTTATTAGAGATTTTTCATTTTGAAAATGGTCCCCACAGTGCAAACAAGTTCTTGTCAGTTGGTTGTCATGTAATCTGTAAAAAGCAATAAAAACAAAATTAGTTATTTATTAAACCGCTGCCTTCTTCAACTGAAGGCGCCCTTCTTGGTAGCCAGAGGGCTATCCGAAACTTACGTTCAGAAAAAGCTTTCTTGTGTGCGGTGCTATTAAAATAATGTCGACTTTTATAATGTTTGTGCCGGCCTTTAATAAAGGACGGCATTAACTTTATGTCAACTTTATAGGTGGCACAATTGTCGTGATTCTTCAAAAAGCCTCAGAAAATTTCCCCCTTAGATTTTAAACACAAGTTTATACTAACTGCTTTTTTGTCAGGACCTCGGTCAGGACTTACATGCTAATATTCCTTAAATTTAGTTTATTAATACTGTTACAGTAAATAAAAAATTTGTCAGTTTTAATTTTGAAGACACTTTAGTGAAAACCCCTTTTTTTAATTAAAAATTTATTTTATTAAGCTTATTTTCGTACGTAAACCAACCTTTAAAAATTTTAACATAAAAAACATAGATAGCCACGAAATGGTGAGAATTTTCGATACTTTTTAAAACTAGTCTTACAGAATATCTTTAAAATATTAAATTTACAAAATGTTATTAAAAAAATGACTCAGCTTTTCATACAACGTTAAGATAAATATTAAGGAAGCTGTATTTTTATTTCAAATAAGGCGAGAAGTGAAAATCGCCACTTTCCAGAATTCTGAAGGGTCAAATTTTCTGCCACTTCTAAAGAATCGAGACCAATATGACGATAAATGACAACAATGTCAGAAACCTTTTAAAAACAAGTTTAATTACTTAATTATTATTTTGTCTTAATTAAACACCTGATCGTCCAGACTAATATGCGATTTTCGTACAAACTTTTGACTAGCATGGGTACAGAAGAACCTCTCTAGCTTAGCCTCACCCCAATTTTTTTGCCTATGTGATAGCAGCCCTAAAAGAGAATAAATAGGGCTACAAAAAAAATATAGCCTTATCAAAATCTCACAAAGTTTGTAGACATGCCAGCGAGAGATAATCCGTTATTTTTTGACGAAAATCTTTGCAATTTTGAATTAGTGGATTTTTTAAATTTAAACGTTACTGAGCACGCTACTGGAACGAAAATAAACAAATTTTAATGCTTGTAAAATGGTTTAACGATCCTATTTTTAATTTTTTTTGAAGTTCTAGGTTTATGGGTTAATGAAACGTCCTTTTTCTGAAATGCCAACATTTATCAAAATTTATTTGCTTCTTCAGGGCTCTAAAATTGAATGTACAATAAAAATAGTGTGGATTTAAAAGAATTTTTGTTAAAAAAATGTTAATACACAACCAGCAAAAGTTTAAAAAGTAAAACGTTCATTTTTTTTTATTTTTTGGTATAAGTTTGAGAAGTTTTAAAATTGAATGTACAATAAAAATAGCGTTGATTTTAAAAAACTTTTATTAAAAAAAATGTTACTATACAACCAGCAAAAGTTTAAAAAGTAAAACGTTAAAATTTTTTATTTTTTAGTATAAGTTTGAGAAGACAAAAATAAACATAACAATAACCGCAATCCAATGTAAAAAATGTGAGACAAAAAAAACAAAGATAGCACAAAGATAGATAATAACATAGGAAGGGGAAACAAAACGAAACAAGCATCTGCTGCATATCAGTGTAAAAATACGAACGAAGTACTCGCCGTAGTAATATTATGTTAATGTGTTTGTTTATGTTTTTTTTAAGTTTTAATCAAAATTTGACGGTACTTCTGCCAAAATAATGCCTCTTTACTCAAGGATGACGTCTATTGGCAATAAAATCGACACATGGAACGGCCGTCTTGAATGTAAGTCTGTTTTTTATTTTTTGTGCTTGTTTTTTTTCCTTACATTTTTTACATTGGATTGCGGTTATTGTTATTTTATTTTACGTCTTCTCAAACTTATACTAAAAAATAAAAAATTTTAACGTTTTACTTTTTAAACTTTTGCTGGTTGTATAATAAAATTTTTTTAACAAAAATTCTTTTCAATCCACACTATTTTTATTGTACATTCAATTTTAGAGCCCTGAAGAAGCAAATAAATTTTGCGAAACGTTGGCATTTCAAAAAAAGGACGTTTCATTAACAAGATCCCTCAACCCATAAGACTAGACCTTCAAAAAAAATATTTAAACGTTATTCGAAAAATATACATAATAACCAATAAAAATGGCAAAATATCTATAAGCAAAAAAAAATGTCCCTTATGCTGCACATTTAAAAAAAAAAACAATTATTTCGGCACCCTTTGCGCTAAAAAATCCACTAGTAGTGTAATCTGTACCAGGAAATATTTTAAAAAGCAGCAAAAGAAAGGTAAGATAATGGATCAATTTTTAAAGATAATCTAAAAACCAAACCAAAGCTACTGTTTTCGTACCACTGACTTTTCAACAAAAACGAATAACTTTTAAAATAAATCAATGATTTGGCTTTCTGGAAATGAAAACCGTTCTTTAGTGGGTCTCTTAGTTTTCGAGATATTCATGAAAAACTTGAGTAATGCTTAGATTTTCCCCTTTCTTATTAAAAATTCGGTTACCGTCCCCTAAGAGACATTTTTTGAAAATTTGAAAGAAATAAACGTACTAACCCGATTTTTTTCAGTCTTATTGTAGAATATTATAATTCGGAACGCATACAGCATTTTAAAAATGCAGGTGACAGTGTAAATTTAATTATGAAATCTGATAAATTCCCGTCAAAGTCACATTTTGTTAAAAATATATCAAATATGTGGGATAAAGTTGATGCATATATACCGGGGGTCCCAAGGTGAGTAACCTATTAGATTATTTTGAATACTATAGAACAGAAAGTTTTGAAACTTTGTATGTGAACATAAGCCCAAGTGTATTATTTAAAATACTTCCATATTTGCTGTGTGGCCATTTGAAGGAAAACTTGGCAATAACTTTTTTTATTTTAAATTAAACACCCTGTAAATTTTAGCATTTTTGTATTTTTAAAAAAAAATTATGTATTATGTCCTATAGTTTTTGAAATAATGACAAGTAAAAAATGACATTTTATAATTTTGACAGTGATGCGGTTTTAAGTCCCTGTCTTAAGTTTTCACAAGCTATCCTTTTGGATCTAACTCGGGGTTAAAATATTTCAAGGCTAATTTAACCCTGGGTTAAAAATAGTGTAAAACGATAGCTTGGGAAAAACCAACATAAGAGGACCGCTTTCACCAGATTTTAAAAACACAACTTTTTAAAATAACAAAGTTGTTGCCCATATTTCCTGTAAATGGCAACACTGCAAATACGAAAGTATTTTATAAATATACTTTACATGGACTTATGTTAGAATAGAAAGTTTAAAAAGATTCTATTGTAGTTTCCAAAATAATCTAATAGGCCACTCACCAAAATATGTAAACACGTTCTAGAGGCCCTGTATACAATTGTTGACAGTTATTGTTTTACCGGAGGTAAGCAACTCGATTTGGCAGTTATTAGGGAAATGTTGATAATTTTTTTGTGTGTTGGCAACCATTGCAAATAAATAATTTTGTCCTGGTGTCACATTTTTGATTAGTAAACGTAGGTACATCAAATTTTAAAGTTTAAAAATCTAATATTCGGTATAAGGAACTGGGAAGATACTCAATGGAAAAATAAATACAAGAAAAGTGTTTAAGCCACGTACCCAACTTATAAATAAGCTTTATTTACAAAGTGCGTTTATTTAAAATTGGGGTTATAAAATTTTTATTTGTTTTCTTTAACCTAAACTATCCACCTACATTGCATTGTCTATGGATTTATTTGTGCTAAACTTCACAAAAAACTCAAAAGTATCGCGTTTTTTATTGTTTGAGCGGTTGGAAAAAGTCCTTACTGATATGACGAGAAAACACTCGCTGAAAAACCTTCGCTCGATAAGAAGCTGTTTATTTTTCTCCGCGTGCGAGCTACGCGGATTTCTGACCAAAAGTTTAGTTTTTACTTTAAAATAGAGATTAGATGGAATTATAACTGATCCAAAAGGTAAGGTGAATTTATTCTGCTCAAGTGGTGCGTATATTTTTATATAATTTTCTATTCCAATCAACTAGCGACCTATTAATTATTCATTACCCTGAATGTTCAAAACAGAAAGAGATTATTCATTTGCCAAGATGGAAAATTAATAAAAACAGTCGAATTTGCGAAGTAAGTAAGATTACTTAAATTTAAATAACATTGTATAGGGTCAGTCCATATCAAGTCAACCAGGGTATTTTACCACACCATCTCCGATGTTGATGATTTTTAGTATACATGTTTTTCCTACCAAAAAACTGGAAAATCCAAAATTTCAGACTTTTTTGACCAGTTGTTTATTTTGAATTAATTTTTGAAAATCGAAAAAGTCACTTATTTGTCCTTAACATGTGCGCACAAAATTAGGAATATCCAAAGAACCACTTATAATAGAAAAGTAGGTGAAGGTTCATTTTAAAGCTCTTATAAAGACCTTTCATATGAGAATATTGCATAACATATATTGAAAAAAAAAATAAAAAAAAAAATTTTTGATTTTTTTTTTGAAAAATTTCAAAAAGGCCATTTTTAATTTTTTTCAAAAAATTATATTATTTTCTTTAAAGTGTTATTAAACTATTCACAAAATTTTGAGATGGACAAATCATGGGTTCAATGTGAAAAAATTTATTAAAAATGTCACATGCATGAAAAATCGCCTATAAAATGTACTTAATATTTTTGATATTTTTTTTGACATTGAACCCATCATTTCTCCATCATAAAATTTTGTGGATAATTAAGTAACACTTTGACCAAAATTATATATTTTTTTCAAAAAAATTAAAAATGGCCTTTTTGAATTTTTCAATTTTTTTTTCAATTTTTTATTTCCAATTTTTTTTTTTGTTAAAATTATGTTGTGATATTTCATAAAAAAGAGCTTCAAAATGACTTTAAAATGAGCCATTTATTACTTTCCTAGTGTAAGTGGTTCTCGAGATATTGCTAGTTTTGTACATTCTTGTTAAGGTCCAAATGCTGACTTTTTTATTTTGAAAAATTAAAAAAAAAAACTACGAATCAAAAAAATCTAAAAATTTGCATTTTCAACTTTTATGGTAAGAAGAAAATATATACCAAAAATCATCAAAATTGGAATTGGTCGCGTAAAATTTTTGTGATTTTTTGGTTGATTTGATATGGAATGACCCTATATTACTATTATTTTAAGAAAAAGAGTAAGAAAAAGATAGATCAATAATATGTTTTTCCATCTTACCTACTGTATTCAAAAACTGTCTGGGGAAATTTTAGGTAAAATAGAAAACAAAACATCAATCCATTTCACAAAATCGGTTTTACATGCAAATATGAAAAAAATTACAAAGAGAGAACAATATGAGTTGCCCACCTCTGGTAAAACAATAACTGTGTGTGTTTAGAGGGCCTCTAACACGTTCCAGTATGGAAACTACGTTTTTCTAGAAAAAGAATGACTAAAAAGAGACCTTAGCACCTATTAGAGACTGGGCCCTGTATTTGTTTGTTTATGCCTTTATTTCATACTTTATTGTAATATACTCCATTACGTTATCGGTTTCAGCCCGGGAAAGTAATTTTCCCGGACTGAAATCGATATTTCAGTCCGGGAAATGATACATTACATCACTAGTCCGGTAAACTAAAAAAAAATAAGAATAAAATAATGGATTTCCCACTTACAGAATGAAATAAAACGTTGTACTATACACGGCCGTGTACTAGTCTAGAAATTCCGGACTCGGCTCCTTCGTCGCCTTGTCCAGTAACATCTACACTTGTACTTTAATAGAGTATTTCCCGGCCTTTTAACGTAAATCACTATTTAAACACTTACTTGACGTGAGCAAGAAGCGTCCGTTTCTGCAAAAACTCCTTGTGACAAGTGGGACAGCTTAAAGGCTCTTTTCCGTGTACCCTCTCGTGATTTACCAGCTCGAATTTTCTAGTAAACGTCGCCCCGCAGTGGTTACACACAAACGAGTTTAAGGAGCCGTGGAATCTCAGATGCATTACCTATAAACAAGCTACTTTTTCAAGGCTTGAAGTCATATTTAAAACACTGAAGTTTGTTGTAGTTTTTGAGATACAGGAAAATTTTCAAAATTAACAAATCTAATAATCCTGTCTTGCTTATTATTATGCATTCATTTTTACTGTTTAAGCTTCTTTTTGGTTTTAGAAAGGTTCTAAAAACATTCTTAAAACTTTTGGGAAGGATACATTTTTTTTGTAATGTCATTACAAATAAAAGCCTTAAAAATATACAGTTTAGTTTACAGTATCTAAATGTTCTTGCAAAATATCTTGTATAATTACATTACTCAATTATTAAAATAGACAATTTTGAAAAAGTTTTATGTACCCATCGCAGGAACTACGAGGGGTAGCAAAACACTACTTATAACATTTTTTTTACTCTCCAAAAATGTTCGTTCGTTCGTAGTTTTTAAATGAAAAAAAAATCCTATCCTAGTCCTAGTTACATTACTAGAAAAAATCAGCTGTGACTTCTATATGATTAAAATTGTGACTTCTTCTTCTTCAAGTGCCATGCTCTCTTCGAACGTTGGCATCATCAGTGCAATCTGCACCCTGTCGACTGCTTTTCGGAAAAGTGTCGTAGTACTAACACCATACCATTGTCTAAGATTTTTAAGCCATGATATCCGTCTACGACCCGGACCTCTTCTGCCTTCAATTTTGCCTTCTATTATCAATTTTAAGAGTTGATATTTGTCATTTCTCAAAATATGGCCAAAATATTCAAGTTTTCGTTTTTTGATGGTAAATAAAACTTTAAGCTCTTTATTTATTCTAAGCAGAACATCCACATTAGTTACTCGGTCCATCCAAGATATCCTTAATATTCTACGATAACACCACATCTCGAATGCCTCCAACTTTTTGCACATGGCCTCAGTCAGTGTCCATGCTTCCATGCCATAATATAAGATGCTAAAAACATAACACCGAAGCACACGAATTCGGAGAGTGGTATTAAGATCGCGACTACACAACACTGGTTTCATTTTGATACAAGATGATCTGGCCTGTTCCATTCTTGCACGAACTTCTTGCATGTTGTCCCAGTTCTCATTAAGAAGACAACCTAAGTATTTGTATAAATCCACGCGTTCGACTTGCTGCCCATTTACTTCTAACATGCCCCAGATGTTCTTTTCCTTGGATATGACCATCCATTTTGTTTTTTCAACATTTAAGTTAAGCCCGAATTGCGAACTTTTGGCAGCAATTTGATTCAACAACTCTTATAGGCCTTCCAACGTGTCTGCTATTATCACAGTGGCGTCGGCATATCGTATGTTGTTGATTTTTATATCGTTTATTCTCTATTATTTTGTAACTATAGATATTAAACAACAGCGGAGACAATATACAACCTTGACGTACTCCTCTTCTTATTTGGACCTCTTTGGACAGTTGGCCATCAACCTTTATTTGAGCAGTCTGATTCCAGTATATATTAGCGATTATCTTTAGATTTCGGTCATCTAGACCAACTTCTTTTAGCGATTCTATGAGCTTTTCGTGTTGGACTCGATCAAATGCCTTCTCATAATCTATGAAACAGGCATATACTGGCACCGACACATCTCTAGACCGCTGAACTAAGACTTGAATGCCAAACAAGGCCTCTCTTGTCCCGAACCCACCACGAAATCCAAACTGCGTGTCACCCATAAAAGATTCGCATTTCCCATAAATTCTTTTGTGGATAATCTTTAGAAATATTTTTAACATATGGCTCATTAGGCTGATTAGGCGATAATCACTACACTTCTTTGCTGAATGTTTTTTAGGCAGCGTAACAAAGGTTGACTTTAGCCAGTCAGCAGGGATTTTACCGCTACGATAAATCAAGTTAAAAAGTTTGCCCAGCGTATTTAGCGAATGTTCGTTTTTTATTAGCTTTAAAACCTCAATGTATACTTCGTCTTGTCCTACCGCTTTTCTGTTTTTAGCTGAAGATATTGCGTGTTTTACTTCCTCTGGTGTTATATCTATGCCTTGGTTTGAGAATTCTTCTGGCTGTTCGGATCGGTTATCGGTAAAGAGATGTTCTATGTAGCTAGCCCATTCTTTTAATTTTTCTTTGGTATCCGGTATAATTTTGCCTTGATTGTCCGCAAGGATTCCAGCTTGTATTTTATTAAATAATCCGGCCGCTTCCTTTATGTGTTTGTGTAAATTGAAAGTGTCATGTTTAGCATCTAGATCTTTTATTTCTTGACATTGCTGTGTTATCCAGTCTTGTTTTGCTGACCTTATCTTGTTTTTTATTGCTCTATTGGTTTCTTGATACTGATCGCTGCCTTTTTTACTGCGTCTTTTATCCATCAACTCCAGGAATTCATCGGTCATCCAAACTTTCTTTTTATTTCTTGTTTCATCCTTGCCTAAGAGTGTTGTGCTTTCGACTATGGCATTTTTAACCTTTGTCCAGACCATTTCCGCATCTTGTTCGGTAGACTCATTAATATCTTTAAGCTTTTTGTTAAGTTCGACTTTAAGTTTAGTTGCTATCATGTTATCTTGAAGTTTGTCCAACCTGGGTCGGGGTTTGTTATTTGGGGGATGATTTTTCTTGAGGGTAAATTTAATTTTGACTATATTTTCTAATAAATAATATCCTAAAACTATAGGTTATGCAATAAAATATTTTAAAAAAATAAGTTGTAACCAGAGCTTATAGGGCGAACCTTTAAACTTTGGGTTAGACGGGACAAGAAAAACCAAAACTTAATTTTAGTAAATTCTTACTTTTATATATTTCAATTTTTTAGAAAAATGCTTTATTATGGTTTTTCCAAACTAAACAAAAGGCATTGGAATTAAAGGAGAAAGCATGTTGTTAACATTTATATTAAAAATTATTGTGAACTATGAACCAGTAAAGCTTTTCTTTTGGGTTGGACGGGACAAAAAATACAATAATTGAAAAAATATTATTTGCTTTAGGTCCGAAACTGTTGGTATATTTCGGCTTATTAACATACCAAGAAAAAGTGTTATAGTGGTTTTATGGAGTTATTTCAAGATTTTTAACAAAAACCAATAGACTGTTAAAGCGTTTTTCTTTTTTTTAATAAAATTACATTTGCCTGAAATGGCCCTCATGCAGCACAGTTGACTTTTCATCGATTTTCAAAAGAAAATATATTCTAAAGGTATGCGTTTTTGGCATTCTTTTAAATTTTAGGTGTTAAGTTTTAAATTTTTCTCCTGAAAAAACTAAAAGCAGTACAAAAAAGTTAATCCAACATCGTTTATAAAAAAATATTTAAAAAGTTGGTTTTCCTACTAGCGTGCGTAAAAGTGCACTTTTACGCACGCACACGTTTACGTGCGCGGGAATGGATTTACCCTGTGTCTTTTCCGCACGGCGCACACTGAAAATTCATAAATGTTCCCTAGACACACCCTTTGTGTTCCATCGGAACTTATTTTTTTTACTTTTTATTTTTTGGATTAGCTCATGACTTCAAAAAGTTAGAAAATGTTGTTGTTTTTTAGAATGTTTTAAGTGTGTGCCAAAAAAAGTTATTTTGCTATCCATATGGGGCCCCTGGGTACAGCTCTACAAAATCAACTAATTTGATGAAAAATGCGCAATTTGTGTAAATAAAAAGTTAAATTTAGCAATATTTAAACGTTGATCTGCTGTACGATCAAGTTTGAAACTTCTTCCAATCACCTAAGAACAAATTGGCTGCTACAACCTGCGACCAAGAAAATATTTTTTTTAAAAAACAAACGTTGTCATTTATATTGTTACGGACACATACCAACGAAGATCTTCTTCATATGCTGTTGATTTCGTCTGATCCCATAATTTCGCAACTAATACCACCTACTATTACAAAAAAAGAAGTACTGTCAAAAGGAGGTATTTACTACCTCGCGGAACCAAATGTCAAAATGATGGTTGTACCAGAAAGTAGCAGTGAGGAGAAGGACTAATTAATTTGGGTTAAATATAAAATTTTATAAAAATATATATATTTAGTATAATCCATAGTTTAAAGTTTATAAGGGCACAAACCCACAATCGTCTGTACTTGAATAACCTCTGCTGGTTTCTAATTGTAAACACTAATGTTTTGGTTACTTGTGACCTCTGCACAACTGAGAAATGAGAGAAAGTGGAAGGGAGGGGGTTGGGTTTGGGGGGAGGGGTAATCATAATAATTTAAAAACATTTTGATAGCATATAAAATATTTTCCTTTGAATCTAATAAATAATTGAATTTTCGCACGGTAATATCAAATCCTGGACCACTGTGCGGCGTGCGGAAAATAATTTTTCGCGCACGGTGTGCATAAAAAATACTTTTACGCGCGTTTTTTTTGGTCCAATTCGACTTTTTAGATATATTTTTCAATTCAAGTGTAAAGAATATTTAAAAAATAAACAGTTTTTCTCCTATTTTAATACCTAAAAATGGAAATAATATTGTCTAGACGGTTTTTACGCAAGTAGGAAAATTTTTTTGCCTGACACGTACGAAAAGTACCGTCACGTGCGGAAAAGTATCACTTTCCGCACTTGTTAGGCAAATAACTATTTTTAAAATTGGAGGTATTTGACATATTGCGATTTTCATTCTTGTTGTAACTAATACTCAGGGATGCCACAAAAACTTAACCGTATAACTTAAGAATTATATTTTTTTATGAAAATCGATGAAAAGTGAATTGCGCAGGATGGGAAAATGAAATAATGTAGATAGTGGCTAAAAACTTGTTTTATCAAAAAATTCAAAAACATGCCAACTAAGAAAAATTTCAACAATCTGGTACGGAGTCGACACTGTCTTTTTATACTAACCAGATGGTTTTCCTGTGCAAAACTTTCTCCACATTCTTTACAGAGAAAAGGTCTTTCACCCCTGTGGTATTTTTCGTGAGTGATCAATTGCTTTTTCAACGGAAAACTTTTTCCACACTGTTCACAAATGAAGGGTTTTGCTCTTATGTGTACCTAAAAAATGATTATGTATATTTATGTATATTTTTTTATAAAATTTATAACGAAGCAATGTGTTTTTTGTTTTATTCTTTTTACTCAATTTATTTTTTTTGTTTTTTGTATATTTGGTTTTTATTGAGCAGCCACCTTCTTCTCTTTAAAATGACATTAAACACTTCTTTTTTTTGTATCACTATTTTTTTCATTCATTTAATTTTTTTTTGTTTCAACGCATATGCATGCAAAATAACAAGTACCTTCAGCAATATATTTAAAAACGACTCTTTCCACATGAGCCAGATAGTTTGATGAACTAAGTCAAAGGCAGGATCTACAAGTCAAACAAATGTCTAAGCACGATTTAGCTACAATGAAAGTTTTATACACTAACCATTTTATTCAATCATTCAAAAAAATCAACTGATTGAGCCCTAAGTTTTCTTATAGCAATAAAACACAAGTAACAAGAAGAAACCACTAAGTTAGGATATGGCGGTTGGCAAAAAACAAAGGTTTTTTTGTCTCGTTTTTTGTGCTTAATTTCTGACTAAATTTTCGCATCTGCATGAAAAGAAAGCGCGCAGGGATAACCATGATTTTAGTGATATTTTTTTATTATTACAACTTACCCTTTCATGTGTTATTAAGTGATGCTTAAGAGTAAATTTTTTTTTACACTGCAAACATTCATAGGGCCTCTCATTAGAATGTAAAAGTAAATGGGTATTGAGACAGTATTTGTGTGTAAAACTCTTTCCACAGTGAGGGCAAACATGAGGTCGTTCTCCTAAAAATTTTAAAATTTTTGTAAGATATCTTATTTTTTAGCTTATAGACTCGCTTATAAAGGGTGGGCCAAGAAATCTTGCACACTTTTGAATTTGCTATAACTTTTGATCGAATCGATTGATTTTAAAACGTTTTGACTTTTTGGAAAGACAGGACATGAGACTTTTCCGATCCGGTCCAAAATTTGACATTTTCTAAAAATCCAAGATGGCGAACCGTTTTAAATAACGGGAAATTTTCACCCCCCTGCAAAAAAATATGTGCGGCACTGGAGAAAATCTACGTCATTGTGACAAAAGCCTTATGTATTCTCTCTATAGCAAGGTATTACTTAATTAAATCGGTTAAGAAATAAAAAAAATACGGGCTTCTTTTTGAGTGGAGTTGCTTGCTGTAACTTTAGATAGAAGATTTAAGGCTTTTATGTTGTGGTTCAAAATTTAACAATTCTCAAAAATCCATGATGGCCGACATTTTTAAATAATGGGTAATTTTCACCCCCCCCCCGCTCTTCCCCGAAAAAAAAATGTTTGGTACCTATACTGAACAAAATCTAAATTAATGTGACAAAAGTTCCCTCCCTGCTGCATATATGAGGGTATCACTAAATTAAATCGGTTAATAAATTAAAAATTGATCATCAAGTATGGTGACATAAACTAAATGCCCTTTTGCTTAAAATTTGCCTGTTTCTGCATATAGGAAAATGTCGCAGATTTTATTAGGCCCATTGTGTGGCCTGCTAACAGCAACGATTTGAATCTGGAAGACTACTGTCTTAAGAATACATGGGTTCAGCTTAGAAAATCTGAGTAGCCTGATCTAGATTATTATATGTTAACTAATGGTTATTTTTATTTAAAAGTATAAGTGTGCAAAAAAAATTATAAAAAATATAAATGTTTGATGATTAATAACAAAGTAAACTCAGCTTAAGCTTGGCTAAATAACCAATACATGCCACTCCAACCACAGCAATTTTTTTGATTGAAAAACTGGAAATGATGACACTAACTTGTTTACTTCTTAAATTATTTAAGCAAGAGATACCTCATATACCTTGCAGAGATGGGAGGTAGAATGGCCTTGATTTTGTTTTTTTACTTTTTTAGGGGAGTGAAATTACCCAATGGTTAAAGCATGCTAAAGCGGTCCGCCATCTTGGATTTTCGAAAAATGTCAAAATCACAAGCTTTGTTCACCCAAAAATGTAAAAATGTTTAAAATCAAGTAATCTGATCAAAAGGCAAATGCAAAAAATGCGATTTTTTTTCGCAAATGACAATGCCGAGTCAAAAACCACTTATTTCAGAGGTTTATAGTTTTCTTATCTCTTAACCGATTTAATTAAGTAATGCCTTGGTATAGAAAGCATACATGAGTCTTTGACATTATATTATATTTGACGTAATGACTTATATTTTCTTCTGAATGAAATGAAAATGAAATCTTGAATTTTTGCGAAATATCAAATTTTAAACCGGTCTTTTAAAAAAGTTTAAAAAATTTGAAATCAAGCTATTCGATCAAAAGTTATAGCAAATTTAAGAGTGTGCAAGATTTTTTGGCCCACCCTATAGATATTAATTACACTGAATAATTTCCAACAATAATACACAAAATTATAGTCACAAAAAATGTCATTTACTAAGAGAAATATTTTTAATTTTTAGTAAAGTGCACACATTTTTATTGATTTTTGTTGGCATTTTCTTTAAATTCATATTTCTAGTAAAAAAATACTTGCTAATTTGATAATATACACAAAGATATGTTGTGCACAAGGGGAAAACCACTCATGGAATTAGTTGGCATTACCCATATAAATTAACATGGCATTACTGGCAATACATGTACAAATTTTGGGTGAGTTGTTACCCCCGTCGGTTGTGCACTACAAGATAAAAATATATTTTTTTGCAGTATTTGGCAGCCCTGCTAAAAAAACCACTTCAAAACTCTTAAAAACTGATCAAGTCTTGATAAGATTTTAAGAGATTGTATTGGTTTCAAAGGTTTTTAGGTCTGTGGTTTCAAGTGACCTGGCAAAAATGTATGCTACATGAAAACTGACAAATTCTTATAATGTTTCATGAGAATCATTTTCAAGTAGTTTCTGATTATTGAAAACTCACAAGATTTCAAAAGATCCTAAAGACAATAAAATTTCATGTTTAGATGTTTTAAAAGATTTCATTATGTTACACCAGACACATGAGATTTCATGATGTTTAGCAAGCAAGATTTTCATGAGATTTTACAAGATTTCACAATCCTAAAAGAAGGGACATATTTAAAAGATTTTACAAGATTGCATGAGAAATAGGGTAAAGGGTTGTGAAGATTTGACAAAATTTTATAAGTATTAAAGTGTAGAGTATAGACATGCAAGATGAGAATTAAAAAGATTTTATAAGTACAAATAAATTAAAAAGAATATGTTATAAAGATTTATAATTAACAAAATTTTACTATAGCAAGAGATTTTTCAAGATTTCCTAAGGTTATATCAGACACAGATTTCATGAGGTTTAGCAAGCAAGATTTGTATGAGATTTTACTAGATTTCACAAGTCTAAAAGAAGGGACATTTTTACAAGATTTCATAAGAAATAGGATAAACTATCAAGATATTTTAAGAGATTTCGTAAGCCTATATCAGACATTGATGAGATTTTAAAAGTACAAATGAAGGGATGTTTTCAAAAGATTTGACAAGATTTAATTTTGGATATCTTTTAAAATAAAATCTCTATAAAATAAAAAGTGTTCAGACTCATTTTGTCCAAAATATTTTAATGATTTGGTCCACGATTTGGCCTAAAAACTGTTTGATCCATAAGGTTGTCCAACTTGTCTATATATTAAATAATGTTCCACAGGCTTATCAATCAATTTTAATATGGATTAGTTTAAAATCTGAAAATTGGTGAAGGTGAATGTTGTTTCTCTTAAAATCTGCTAAAAACATGTAAATTTTTCCATATAAACTTGTGACATCTGATGTAGGCTGGGTCTTTTTAAAACTGCTCAAAACTACTGAAAACATGGGCAATCTCATGAAATCTTATTAAAGATATTTTATATTCCCATTAAAATCTGCTCAAAACTGCTGAAAACATGTTAACTTGTCAAAACCATTGAAACCTTATTAACTTGTTTCTCTTAAAATCTGCTCAAAACTGTGGATTTTCTTATGTAATCTTATGAAATGTGATGGAGGGTGGGTCTTTTAAAAACTGCTTAAAACATGTGAACTCTAATAAAACCTTGTGAATCCTATTTCCTTCCATTTAAACTTTGTTAAAATCTGCTCAAAACTTAACAACACCAGTGCAAGCAGAGCCTTTAAAATACTGGTGAAATCTTATCAACTCTTATTATAAATTCTTTTAAAAACTTTTCAAAACTCCTAAAAACGGATGAAAGTGCTCATGCAAAACTCATGATGTATGACAAGTTTGGAATCTCTTTCTAAAATAAAAATTCATGAGATTTCACCCAAAAATGGTGTTTCATAAACCGCATGAAATACCAACCAGAACTCGTGAAATTTCACTAGTTTTTTTTTAATGAGTTTTGAGGCAGTATTTTTAGTAGGGAGAGGCAAGGAATTCACCTTCAACACACAAGTATGAATTTGACTTTTATAAGTCTGTTGAGGTAATCAGTTGTTGAAAATTTTATATTACCTGTATGAGTCTTTTCATGAGTGGTAAGATGATGTTTCAACAAAAACGTCTTTCCACACTGCACACATTTGTATGGTCTATTTTTATCACTATTATTATTTGATCCCATATGATGCAAGGGTGATTGTAGACAGCTTAGATCTGTTGCTTCAGGTTTTATTTCATTTTTAACTTCTTCAGATGTTTGACTTGAAATGCAGTTGGTATCTGTACAGTTGCAGTTTGGATTTGACTGTGGTTCATGTTTACTATGAAAAATAAAATTTGGTGCAATTTTTGTTCAAAAATTTTTCCAAAGTAAAAACTAAAAAATATTACTTAATTTTAGTTAATAATGTCTCCACTGTTAATTAACATATTTTAGAAAAGAGATTTGGGTAAAAATATAATGTTTTTAACTTGGTTTTTAATTTATATTTCTTCAAGTCAGACAACCAGAGCCCTCTAGCAATATGTAGTAAGTATAAAAGCTCCTTGGCTCTAACACTAATAAACTGTAATGCAGTCCAATGCCTCATTGATAACATCAGTCATATATTTTCAAAGGTCCCACCGATGCCTCCGATATTTAATAGGCCTTCTATCTATTCGCATTTTAATGAGCTTTGAACGTATGTGCGGCCATTTTGACAATTAACAAATGTAATAACTGTCAACAGTGTCAAAAATGGCGGCTGCATACAAGTAAAAAAGTACTAAAACGGAAGGTGTTGGCTGGCCTCCATGTCGGAGGTATTGGTCCCACTGATTAAACTAAGTCCTGACGAAACTTAGGATTTCTAAAATTTACTGCTAGCTTTGCTTCTAGCAATGTTTCCTTTACTAATGCTGATCAAGATACTCGTCATCAGCATTAGTGCATACCTTAGATTGAAACAAGAAAAGTCCAACAAAAACTCATTGGCAAATAATAACCACTGTTTATTTCCAAAATTTGCCAACACATGACAAAACCAAAACAATGAATTAGAATAAATTCCATATTATTCTAAGCATTACAGAGGGAAAGCGACAGAGATATGTAGGGTGGCATTCACAACAGCAAGCCTAAATGGGCAGCTGAATGGCAGAGTGAGCATCGGTTTTACCATGGTCATTCTTGAATTGTGAGCATGCATTTGATGTACTTTTTAGCGGCTTCAAAAATTAGGTCCCAAGATTTCTCAAATACTGATTAATATAACCAAAGTCTCCATAAGCATTGGGTATCTTTAAGTACCTAGTTTGTCTAAGGTGTATACAATATGGTGTAAGCTTAAGGAAAGGTGGAAAGGTGTAACTTAAAAAAAACAGGTTTATAACCCTATAAAAATGAATATATGGTATACCGAATATATTGACCTACGTTGTCAGCCTGAGTTGACCCCAGGATTCTTCAAAAAACCTATCCAGCAAAACCTGCTTATTGCTACCTAAAATTAGTACAAACAGATCATTCAGATTTTACCTAGAATTTACCAAACACATGGCAGCAGTGGAAAAAAATTTCGACTTGGTCTCTTCCAAAGCAGGAAAGTTTTCCCCAAAATGGGGCTCCAGTGCCCAATAACTAAATGTCGACAGATTTAGATTCATTTTGGTTTTTGTGCTTACTTAATTCTAATAAACGTTGTATAATTTAAAACGTATCAATAAATTTAACAAGTTTTATATTAAATTTAAATTTTGTTTACATTTTTTGACAAGTTTATTGACAATCAGCAAAAAAAAGTGATCTGTGCAGTACAACCAACCAGTTGCAAAGAATAGGAAATACAGGACTCTGTACAAAGTGTTTAAGGAATGGAAAATACAGGATTCTGTGACAAAATGTACGAAATCCTATATTTGTCATAAAATAGCGATGGATAAAACAGAAGACTGTAATAGTTTACCGTGGCTAAGCGAAAAAAAATGCAGATGATGAAAATCATAAAATCATAATAAGAAATAAAAATAAAGGAAACTGTAATAATGAAACAGATTTCTTTAACATTTAAGGTCACTCAGCAAAAATAATTACTCATTTTCATAAGGTCACTAAATTTCCTTGGCGCAAAAATTCAAAACACCATTTTTTGCTGTAATGCATGATTTGTCAATTTAGAAAATATGGAAGGAGCGACAGGTTTTGTGTCAGAAAAGTATGTAAAAACAAACTTGAATGCATTTTTGTTGATCATAAACTTGACCTATATATGCATCCTACCTATCTTTTTTTAATTTTTTTTTAGCAAGTCTTCTCTGCCTCCCGCATCAACACTTAAAAGGTTGCTGACTGCTAATATACAGAAATCCACACCTGATTTTGAAAATATTGAGGAAATTGAAGACAAGGAAGATGAAGATTTTGTCAAGCCTCCCATTAGACGAAGTGTTAGAAGAAGGTTTGGGAGGTCGACCTGCGAGTCAGGTACTGATAAAAGCACAGGGCCGGCCGGGTTGCCGTGTGCCTCTGAACGGGGGAATAAACAATAGACACTCTTTTTTTGACTGGGGCCACCGGTCTATACCTATTAGACACTCATATTTCAACGCATCGGTATCGGTATACGTAACGCGTTCGAAACAAAGTCAAAATAAAAAAAAAACATCCAAATCAGTTACTTCAACCGAAAAGAAACTAAAAAAAAAAACAAAAGATCAAACGATCTTGGCTGGAAATAACGAAAATTCAAACTTGGATGAGCATCCCACAAGGAACACACAGGGCGAAACATCGTTTAATCGTTTCTCTTTTCGCTTTGATCTTTTGTGTGTTCCTTGTGGGATGCTCATCCAAGTTTGAATTTTCGTTATTTCCACCCAAGATCTTTTGTTTTTTAAAGTCAACATACACTACATTTTTGACTTTTTTATGCGATGTTTCGAACGATGCCCGCTTTCTTGAAGGTTGCGATGACAGAACTGCTGATTGAAATCGTTACGTGTGTTCGTAGGTCCGTAACGATACGTACATCCTTCCGTACGCAACGAGATTCTGTCATCACACCCGTCAAAGAAGCAGTCATCGTTCGAAACATGGCATGAACAAGTCAAAAATGTAGTGTATTTTGACTTTGTTTGGAACGCGTTACGTATACCGATACCGATGCGTTGAAATATGAGTGTCTAATAGGTATAGACCGGTGGCCCCAGAGTCAAAACACGTACCTACCCTACTTATCGGGTACAAAGATCCCAGCAAACACAAATCTTCGGCATTGAATCGGACCAATGTCGACAACGTCGGCAGTGTGTCGGCATCGGCGACTACACTCTGGCCCGATGTTGGTCAGTTTTCCGTCAATAATCGACAACTGACGGAGGTCCATATTATTACAGTCGACTTTATGCCGACTCCACTTTAGGACCGACGATGGTCCGATGGTAACTTTCTTTAATCGGTCGAGAATCGGAAACTGACGATGGCCCGATTTACTATAGTCGACTTTATGCCAACGCCTACTTTATCTGCTTTAGGGCCGATGATGGTCTGATTGGAACTTTCTTTAATTGGTCGAGAATCGGCAACTGACGATGGCCCGAGTTACTATAGTCGACTTTATGCCGACGATCACTTTATCTGCTCCGATTGGAACTTTGTGATTGGTCGAGAATCGGCAACCGACAATAGTCCGATTATGTCACCTTAAAATTTTTAAACTGCTTAATAGTGTCTTCCTAGTATGTAGAGATGGCGCTAATATCACTATATTCCCTGTACAGTGGAAGATAATATTATGTAGAATGCGGACTTGACAAGATGGTGGTACTTCTGTACAAGAATCACTTCTTCTGCCACTTAAACCAGTCCGACTGGTTAAGCACCCGCATTATTGGAACTTTGTAGTTTGCCAATGTCGGGCCGCTTTAAGCTACCACCGACCTACCTCTGTCAATCGCCGACGTTGGACCGCTTTAGGAAACCAATTTCGGACTTGAATAGTTTACCGATGTCGGGCCGAGACCAGCTTGCCTACGTTAGACCGACCAAATTAAGCAGTTATGGGCGGATGGTCGGTACCATATGGTTAAACCATATCGGACCTTAATCATATGGCGACGGTATGCCGATGTCAGTAAAATTTACCATTGGTCCGACGACGGGCCACAGTCTAACGCTGCATAGGCAAACATACATTGGGCCTACATCGCAAAGCGGACAAAAAATACTGCTGGTCCGATGTCGTAAATCGACGTCGTGCCAATGACGACAAATTCCGTGTTTGCTGGGATTGCATTGGCGACATTTAAAAGACTTGAACATGCCTAACCAAAAACGAACTGTCTGCCAGCGATCCAAAATAGTGCTGTCTTTATTAAAGTCAGGCTATGCCGACTTTATGTACTGTTAAGTCCCTAATTGTAGGAAACAGGCAATCGTTAGAAGTTATCGGTAATTTCCCCTTGTGCATATTAATTTTTTTCTGGATTAAAAAGTGAAAATCCCATTAAGTACATGTGTCAAAAATTTCCAAGGAAATCGCATCTTATATCCTAATATTAGATTTTCTAATGTTTTAAATAAAATTTGTCCTGTTATGGAAATATGCAGTTTCACTCGGTATATTCTCTATTAGAACAGAATATAACGTCTCGGAAATTTTTATAAATTTCGTTTTCAGATCGCATGTCCTCAAGCTTTTGTTAAATAATTGGCTTGAAACCAAATTTCCAAAAATTTCCTGGAAATCTGACATGCACTAGGTATATTACTACTGATCAACTCCTCTCCCTTTTGCAGGGAAATCCAAAGACATCATGCTTGAAAGCCTTCAATATCTGTCAGCCTCATACATAGTGAAACACGAGAAGAAACTGAAAAATTTCTATGGAAAAAAATTCGACAAAGCCTGGAAAATGATCAATTCAAACAAATATTCTGGAGCAAGTTTGGGTAAAATATTTTAGCGTAATATACAACGACATAATTTAAGCGGTAAAGTTTTTGTTTATCGGATTTTTCTGTAGGTTGTGCATTATTTTAAGTATTAATTTTGGCCACATTTTATAGTTTTTCTTTCCAGAATTAAAAACACTTTTTTTATACCTTCATCAAAAACATGATTTTAGTAACTGTCTGCAGATAACTAACCCAGCAAACACAAATCGTCGGCATTGAATCGGGCCAATGTCGACAACGTCGGCAGTGTGTCGGCATCGGCGACTACACTCTGGCCCGATGTTGGTCAGATTGCGATTTTCAGTTTTCGGTCAATAATCAGCAACTGACGGAGGTCCACATTACTACAGTCGACTTTATGCCGACACCGCTTTAGGACCGACGATGGTATAGACGACATTATGCCAACGCAAAACTTATCTATGTTAGGGCCGATGATGGCCCGATAAGAACTGTCTTTAATCGGTCGAGAATCGGCAACTGACGATGGTCCGATTTACTATAGTCGACTTTATGCCGAAGCCTACTTTATTTGCTTTAGGGCCGACGACGGTCCGATTGAAACTTTGTTTAATCGGAGGAGAATCGGCAACTGACGATGGCCCGATTTATTATAGTCGACATTATGCCAACGCAAACCTTATCTGTGTTAGGGCCGATGATGGTCCGATAAGAACTTTCTTTAATCGGTCGAGAATCGGCAACTGACGATAGCCCGGTTTACTATAGTCGACTTTATGCCGACGATGGTCCGATTGGAACTGTGTTTGATTGGTCGAGAATCGGTAATCGATGATGGTCCGATTACGTCACCTGAAAATTTTTAAACTGCTTAATAGTTTCTTCCTAGTATGTAGAGATGACGCTAATGTCACTTCACTATGTTCCCTGTATAGTGGAAGATAATATTATGTATATAATTGTCAAAGATATTTCAAAACTAGAATGCGGACTTGATAAGATGGTGGTAATTCTCTACAAGAATCACCTCTTCTGCCACCTAAACCAGCCCGACTGGTTAAGCACTCGCATTATCGAAACTTTGTAGTTTGCCAATGTCGGGCCGCTTTAAGCTACCACCGACGGATCTCCGTCAATCGCCGACATTGGGCCTAGACTAGCTTGCCTACGTTAGACCGACCAAATTAAGCAGTTATAGGCGGATGGTCGGTACCATGTGGTTAAACCGTACGATTAAGGTATGGGACCTTAATCGTACGGCGACGATATGCCGATGTAAGCAAAAAGTAAAATTTACCATACATCGCAAAGCGGACAAAAAATACTGCTGGTCCGATGTCGTAAATCGACGTCGTGCCGATAACGAGAAATTCGGCAATCGAAATCGGACCGACGAAGGCCCGAGGGAACCGTCTTTGCTGTGAAAGCATGGCTTTTTTGGTTAGCGATGCAAAAAAACTCTTTTTTTTTTATCACAGGTGCAAGAAAATATTTCTGTCCGTTTTTTACCTAAAGCTTAAAGAGAAATAGCAGAAAATAGTAATATTAAAAAAATATAATTATTCTTGCCTTAGAATTAAGCCATTTCCGCCAGTTTTCACCAAGTATTTACGAAAAAATCATTTACAAATATCGTCAGAATATCAAATTGTCAAAGATTAAAATAAAAATAAATAGAGAGTTTATTTCTCATTCTGTTAAAGATTAAAATGTCACAACAATGAACGTCACCGAGTAAAAAGACACATCGCATGTAAACGATTGTTATTTCAATTACCAGCCGCCTTGATTTATAGTGTAAAGATGGTGTGTTGCAAGAAGTTGTCTTCTTTCGAGATTTTTAAAAGTATTTTCCTGTTTTTCTTGGATTTTATGATAAAGGTATTAAAAAAATGTGCTTTTTTTACTCGCTTTTTTTACTCGCGTTTTTAAATACCTCGCTACGCTCGTTATTTAAACCAACGCTTGTTATAGTATCTCATAGTTATATGGTTAGAGTGAATAATCATCCTACGTACGTTAGCCGGGACAGTCTAGCATTGAAGGTTCTATCCCACATTGCAAAATTAAAATTTTTTATGCACAACCGGGCGTTAAAGTGCACTTTAACTCCCGCATTTTACGGCTTAATAAAGCACTTTAACGCCCGTGGGCGTGAAAACTTATTTTAAGATCCGCATGTGTTAAATTTAGGGGCTTTTTTAATTATTTATGAAAAGCAGTCATTCTATAGTTTTTTGTAATATTTTTTTCTTGAATTTGTAGACGAAAAAATGCAAATTTTTGTTTCAATAATTTTTATTAACCGAACGCAACAATAAAATTACCTATAGCAAAAAAATAATAACTCTAATAATAATACTTGTGTTGTTTCACTTTTTCGTTGAAGTCTGCAAGCATAGAAAAAAAATTGGGTTCGGTCTGTCTAAGTAGTTTATCTATGTCTGCAAGTAAGGGCTAATTTTACAAACAAAGGTAAAACTCCAGATTAAACCATAGTTTAAACTTCAGTTTAATCTTTGGATTAATCCATCGGTAAACAAGTTGCCCAATTTTATAAGTAATAGTTAAACCACGGCCATGAAGAAATACTACATTTTCTTTACATATATAGGGTTGATTATTTTAACCAAAATGGCACCAACTAGAGCCAAACTTGATAAAAATCAGTCAAGTAATTTTTGAGATATCAGCGTTGGTTACAGACCGACATACAGCCAGACGACACAACAAAAATGTTCAGATTTGTCAAAAAGATATACAGTATATATATACGTGTGAGCTCGATGTGAGAATAAAAGTTGCTGGTCAAAAATCTACATATCGTCAGGCTCCTTCAAAGGATTTGTTCTAGGACCAATAATATTTGGTCTTCGTGCTTCGACAATGTCAATAATTTCATCATTCTTCATCCAGTTGATCAAAAATAAATTTTAAGTCATTGATCATAGCGATTTCACTAAATACTTACAGTCTTTTTGCCAAAAACAAATTTTAATAACTTTTTTGAGGTTAGAATCCTTCGGTAACTATTAAACTGAAGTTTAACAAACACCCAGACCGCCGGTAACGGTTAAACCGAATTTTGTTGGTAAACTGCACTTAAAAAACGTAAAAAGTCGACATCTGTGGTTTAAACTGAGGTTTGACGTTTAACTATGAGTTGTAAAATTGCGCATAAGGCGTCTTCTTTGACGATTTGGTTGCTTTCCGACCAGTACACCCATAGAGAAAGTAATTGCTACGCGAGAGTGACCGATACTGTAGCTACATTCGGTATATACATCCGATCAATCAGACTGCTCCAAATCGTTCGGCAATTCATAGCGGAGGTAGGGGAGGTAAATCTGGCGCGTTTGTTTAATGAATCCAGATCAATCGCAGCTAGATCGATCTGCTCCAAATTTTAGACGGATTTTCCAGATTAATCTAAACTTTTAGGGTTATGTTTTTGTTTATTTTTATTTTTGTGTTTGAACTTTTTTGGATTTTAAGAAAAAGTAGTGGAAAATCAAAACCATTTAAGTAAGTTTACGTACGTAAGAAAACGCTCGCGCCATCGACAACGATTGGCGCGATTGGATCGAAAGCTGAGGGGTGATTTATAAACGAGTTGAGTTGAGTGGCATATTCTGAAATGTTCTTTAAATTGCCTTTGTCTCTTAATAGTGGGAATTTTTCTTCAGCAAAGCTAAAGAGCTTATTGCAGTCTTCTGAACAGTTAACCTATACAAACATAAAAATAAGTCAACAGGAGGAGAATGAAAATATGTAAGTATTGTTTATCATTTTTTGGTTTCAATTTTTGTGTTGTTTTACTTTGACAGCTTTGCAGTCTAGAGTTGCTGCATCGTAATTTAATGCATAATGCCTAATGCTTTTTTTATTTCTATTTCTGTCAAATTTTTTTCAAAGAAGACAAAATTGTGCATTATCCATTAAAACTTGAGTAAATTTTTTGCTTATTTCTGTGAACTATAAACATCAACATTGATAACCCATAGTTCATTTTCCTTGCGTCTTATGGCTTACTTTTTATAGTGCAGCAACTCTAGACTGCAGCTTAACCTAAAAAGTCAGACAAGAAGAAAGTCTAATTTTCTCTTGCTAAAATACAGTTCTTTGGGGTAAATTGTTGTTTTCCTAACACCCAACCAAACAAAGTACTATTGTTTTGTTACTATATTGTATTATTGTTTTTTTTTACAGTTTCAAACAAAAAACTTCCCAAAAAGTCTTAAGAAAAATGATAGGCAAGGTATTCAAGGAACAACCTGCATATTGCCACCAAAGTGTAGCTACACGGGACCAAAGAATAGCTTGAGAACACATCAGGATTTCTATAAGTTGGTTTATTAATTGGAGGTAAATAATATATTGGTCATTACTCAAAGAGGGTCTCCAGTAAAAATACAAGTTGTGTTTATTTTGTAGTAGAAATGATCCTAAAACTAGTGGCTTAATTGATTTTTTTACATCACTTTTAATAACTGAGAACTTTAATTCTAAAAATTAAAGGTGGTCAGTATTTGGTCGTTATAACCTTAGATTATAACCATCTGTTTATCTTTTTTAAATCTATTGTAGGCTGGTTTTTGAAGGTTAAGTGCCATATAGAAATGACAATAATAAATTGTATTTATTAACTTATGTCAGTATTGCAGCATGACATATTTTGTAAAGGCTTGTATAACCCAAAAGATTAGATTAGACTCTTTATTTGATTGAAGTTATATTTTTACCCATAGGGTGTCGATTGTGTTAAGTACATTAAATAAATAAATATAATTAATATTAGGTTTAATCAATAAAACAGATATTACATAACTCAGTAAAATTTGATATTATACAATACATACACTTAATTTTTTTTTGAATACAATACAACTTACAATTGAAATTGCAAAAGCTAGCCTATAACATTAAAAATCAAATTGCAAAAGATAGCCTACAGCATTAAAAAAGTTAAGTCTAAACATATCTGGACACTAGAGCTAAAGCTTAATTAAATGAAACTTAATAAAAAAAAACGTACCAAAGTCACACAAAGATTTCTGTTCCACAGACCTACTAACAACGTTTTCTGAAAAGATGACTATGCAGTAAACGTAAAGTTTGTATCTTTAACTATCTATACTTATTAACCTAGTGGTAAAAAAGGGAGGGGGGGGGCTGGTAATGATAGAAAAAATTGTCTGACCCTCTCCTATAACATATTAAAATTTGAAAAAATTTAATGGATGCCCACGCTCCATAATAAATTGAAAGGAGTTCTTTCTAGGCCTTTTTATGTAAAATAACTTCTTGAGTCTCTATGGTTTTATCAGAATAATGTTCGTCATAACTAAGAACAATAAAAAATAAGTACCATATTTTGTGAAACTCATTCTTTATCAAAAATGTAATTTGTAAAATCCTTTTTTTTGCATTGTTTCAGATATAGCTTGATCAGGATTCAGCCTGCAGTAGGGTGATGAGTTCTGGAAAACTGCAATGTACTTCTTTAGTGTGTTTGTTAAATAATATTTTTTATACACCAAATCAAAGTGCCTGTACTAATTTTAAAGAATAAAAAAAATATATAAATTTGTGTTCCTTATTGTTGCAAATTGGACCGCAGTGTTAAACCTGGTTTGACTTGTAAAAGCACTTGTGTAATACTTATTAATAAAGAAACTAAACTAAACTTTGAATTTAATTGTGGTTTAGAATGTGCTCTCATAATAAGCTAAGGTATCACATTCTAAACATCAATTAAATTTAAACTAGGTTTAATATTGCGGTGCAATATGCAACGAATATTTGTATAAATCACTACATTTAATCCACATGCCTATGATACAAAAGTGGTAAAATCTGGATGGCCAAAAGTGGTAATCTCCTGTGGCTGATGTTCGGAATGAAGGCGGCACGCCCCAGGAAGCACCATACTTCAAGTGGGTATCCGACTCGTGGTCGTCTGGAGGAAGCGCGCCGCTTCGGAGGGTACTTTCGGCCCGAATCCGTCACTTCGGAAAGCCTTCAGTTTGCCGATTTCGGTCCATGGGGATTTGGTTTATTGGGTATCTTCAAACATTATTTGTTGTCCGTACACTACAGCACAAATAGCCTTTAAAACCATGTTATTCATGATACCTTTGAGACTCAAAAGCCCATCAGCCGAAAAAAAAACAAAAATTTTTAAACAAAAAAAAAACTTAGGTTAGAAAGTTTAAATCTGAACCCGTTCGGTAATGCGACTTGCTCGGATTAATCGACGATCAGCTGATCAAAAATCCGTCTGGACCGGTATTCTCGTAATACGTAACGTTTTGAAGTCGCTAAACGAAACGAATAGCGAACAGCGCGCTCAGCGGCACGCTGACCGACGACTTTTCGTATTCTCTCTGCCGAACGCGCTGCCCTGCGAGCAGAGAGAATCAAATTCGCTTAGCACATCTTGGCATCACCGAATTATGCATTTTTATTTCTTGTTAGCCTTGTCGCTCCTTTTCTTTTTCTATGTGTAAGAAAAAGGCCATTATGTGATCGATTTCCATCCGTAGTTCAGAAAGGGTAAATCAAATGGTGACTTGTACAAGTGTTAATCCTTTAAAAAATTACTTGATGGTTTGGTTTAGCTCAGTTAAACCCGCCCTTTGACCCTGTGATATAAACTAGTAGCACGTTCCCGCCCAGTGTGCGGGAAAAAGTTTACCCCGAGACTTAACCGCACACTTACAAAAAAATTCCGCACTCAGTGCGGGAAAGTTTAAATTTATTCCGGAACTCAGTCAGGGAAAGTGGTGTTTCCGGCACGGTCGTATATTGATACTGATACTTTATTATATAGCATTTATTGTTAAAATGGTTTCACAATATTTACTTATATATCTAGTAAGTTATACCTTATAATTATAGTAAACATGCGTATTCTACATTTTAAGAAACAGAAAATAAAACTCCAAGGTATTTGTTACCCAAAAAATAACCTAACCAATTTAACAACAAACACAGTATTCATAAATCTACAAGAGAAACCTTGCGCGTGAAAAAATGTATGTTTTCATGGAAGTGTTGAATTAAAAAAAGAAAATAATAATTTTTAGTATATTTATGCATAAATAAAATGGCAAAAGATAAAAAACATAAAAATGGTAATTAGTGTGAAAAATGTGATTTTTTAGAAAAGTAAAGAAAATACAGACCAAAACACAGATATAAAGATAGTTACCTATATGGTTTATTAATTATTTTTTATATCAATTAAGCTATTTATTTCATGTCTGCTAATTTCATATTTCATGAAAGTTTTTAGTTTATTTTTAAAAGAAAACAATGTGGGCATGAGCCTAATAAAACCAGATATTTTTTGGTACACAGCTGATCAAAGATACAAAAAGCACCGCTGACCAATGGCTTTTTTTACCCTTGGTTTTACAGAATTTTGATTGCTTCTATTTTTAGTATTATACGGATGCTCAATTATTTCGATATCGATTTTATTAACAAAAATTTTTGTTGCTATTGAGTTGATGGCTAAAGCCGGTCTTAAAAATTACTTTAAGAAGCCACTTTTGTGAGATGTTGAGTCTAAATACTCGTCCCCAAGCTACTAATAAGAGATTTTTATTTTTTTTATTATTAATAAAATCGCAAACTAAAAAAACTACTATATTTTCTGCAGCACCCTCCAAAGTATTGTAGGGTTGGAAAATCGTACGCGCGGAGAGCAAAACAGCAAGCAAATGGTAGGTGTTTCTCAAACGGTCGCCACGCGCTGAGCGCATTTCGTCGACGTCTTGCGTTCAATATACGTAAATACCATTTTTGTTACTTTGGTCACGTGGTATGCGAATATTACGTTATCATACGGTCAGCGAGTACGAAACGCCGAGCATATTTAGTTACGAGAATACCGGTCCTGATCTGCGATCTATATACCGAACTTAGCTTGTGTCACATCACAACATCGTTTGACGGCAACACGAGCGCAGCCGGTGACTATAGGAAGGAACTACTTGTACATCCAGACGCATAATAAATACATATATTGTTTTGGTTAATTTTTTACAGATACTTACTTATTTAATAATAACAAGATATGTATGTATAATTATGTATACTTTTTAGTGTTAAAAAAGCAATGCATTCGCATGCAGCTAAAAAACTTTCTTTAGGTTACAAAAAATTTTTGGACCCTTTAAAAATCTAAAATAGGAGGAAGGGGTTATAACTATGTTGAGGACTATGATCAAATATTATAACAGCATTTTATTATGTTATTTTCTTTTATTAACTGGGAAAAAATCCGAGTATAAAAGTCACAGATTTTATAAATGTCTCTTTTGATTGGTTGTATTTTAACCTATTATCTTCTTATTTAACTATGTATAAATCATTACAATATTTTCTTCAGGGATTTGGTTTAAAAAAATCTGAACACCAATTTAAACAGTTCCATGCTCTCTAGCTTTAATGGTAGTGATCCAGCAGACTTTGCAATAAGTTGTTAATCCACTATATAGTTAATCACATAAACTAACGCGATTTCCAACCAAAACTGATTAAAATAAGGCACTTTTGAAAATATAAAAAAACCACTTGCCAGGCTTGACAGAGTTTGACAAGCGGTGGCAAAACCGGCAGATACAATATTAAAATTGTTTGAAATATATTTCGACATTGAAAAATGTTCTGTCTTTCTTTTAGGATCATATAGAAAGAGATGACGGGCAAGATAGGTGTTTACTTAATATAAGCATTACTTTCACTCTCCGTCGCAATGCGCTACAGGAACGTAGTTCCTGCGCAGCCCTATCTTTCTGTTAGTCTCCGTAAGCTATTATGTTGTCTCTGAGTACACCACAAAACATAATCTTTATAGGTTTTTTCGTATAGTTTTCTTGATTTGGCCGGCATAAGATTCGTCTTCGCCTCTTCAGCGGCCTCCAGTATATCTCTAATGATTAACTCTGTGTTTCGGACTTCCATTGTCTATATTTTATTTATACATGACGTTTCGATCAGTACAATCTCTGATCGTCTTCAGGTGCAAACTACAATCAATTCCTAAGGCTACGTACTTATCTACTGTGAGAAATCAGTCAACCTTGAAGTTTAAGAAGTTGGATCCGCCCAAGGAGGGGCTTCCAAATATTTGGGATTTCAACACTGATTCTGCCCAATAAAGGCAGCTTCAAGGAATTTTCGTTTCTTCCAGTGTGACTCCTTGTGCAAAACCTTTGCTTCTGCCCACTTCATTCGGTGTTGTTTTGAGCATGCATGTTCGGCGATTCCTGATTTCGTTGTTTCACCTTTTTGGGTATTCGTCTGATGTTCCTTAAGCCTAACAGATAGTGGTCTTTTAGTTTCGCCTATGTATGATTCACCACACTCACAAGGAACTTAATTGTTAAATGCATTCCTTATTTTGTTTGTTCTCCGGTTTTGTTTTACTAAGAAGGCTTCGAATTGTATTACTCGATTTAAAAGCTGTGTTAATATTAAAGTTTTTCGCTACTCTTCGAATTTTCTCTGATACTCGCCTGGTTTTGGTCTTGTAATCTCTGTCCTGTTTGTTGAAATTTAGAAATAGTATCTGTTATAAGTTTAAGGCTGTAACCATTCTGCTGCAGATCCTCCTTAATGTTTCTTATTTCGGTTTCCAAGTCATGAGAATTGTTACAAATTTGAACGGCTCTGTTATACAAAGTTTTGATTATGCCTCATTTGGTTGTGGCAGAATGAATTGAACCTTGATTTAAATATTGTCCTATGTGAGTGGGTTTACGATAGACTGCTGTTCTGATGTCGTTTTCTACTCGTGTGACAAGTACATCAAGAAAAGGAATTTGGCAATTTTGCTCCATTCAGGCTTATAAATGTTTATAAAATTTGATAAGTGCAGACATTTTTTTAACATACTTTATGGTTTTATAAAAGCACTGGCCAAATGGCTGATAAAATATGATGAACTCCTATGCGGAATTTGTGTTTCACTTTCACTAGTCAAAAATTATAAAATATAAGATTATATGAGCATAGATTATAAAAACTTATCATGTTTTATCTGTCATTTGCTATGAAAATAACTATTAAAACTACCACCATTTTTTGCTAAACACCTGTGATTTTCTTTTACCTAACGGATCCGAAATAAACTCAGTGGCGCATCCAGGAATTGACTTCAGGATAAATAATTAAAAAAACTTAATTTGAAGCAAAAATGGGACCATAACCAGGCTTCTCGGAGGGGGGGGGTTAACCTCAAAACCGCCCCTCCCTCTCGGTGCGCCTCTGTAAACTATAATGCCTATTTAAATCTACACACCAAATTCCAAATGGGATGAACGCGCGGTTCAAAAGTATATTTTTAAAATCGTAATAAGATTAATAATAATTTCCGTTAGTACAGGAAATGAAGCTATCTATTTTGAGCAAAAAGGAATTAACATGTAACATGTGGGGAGGGTAAAGGGGAGCAAAATCAGACTTTTGCAAATATCTAAAAACTTTTTAGTCAAAAAAGTAAAAGTACCAGTTTTCACAACTAGTGGCTAGAATAGTGCTTTTTCTTACAAGCGTTGGTTTAAATAACGAGCGCAGCGAGGTATTTAAAAACGCGAGTAGAAGAAGCACAGTTTAGCCGCGAGTTGTTAACACTATTTTTTTAAATACCTTTACCAAAAAATCCAAGAAAAACAGGGAAATACTTTTTATTATACCTTCATCAAAAACATGATTTTAGTAACTGTCTGCAGATAACTAAAGCATGGCTTTTTTGTTTACCGATGTTGCGACATTTTAATCGTGGACAGTTTAATATTGTGACGATATTTTTAAAAGATTTTTTCGTGAAAATTGGCGGAAATTGCTTAATTTTTAGGCAAGAAACATTAGATTTTTTCAATCTTACTATTTTTCGCTATTTCTTTTTAATTTTGGGTAAAAAACGGACATAAATCTTTTTTTGCACCCGTGATCAAAAAAACAGTTTTTTTTGCATCGGTAACTAAAAAAGTCATGCTTTAGTTACCTACAGACTATAAAAAAAGTTTTTTTGCATCGGTAACCAAAAAAGCCATGCTTTAGTTAACAGACAGTTACTAAAATCACGTTTTTGATGAAGGTATAAAAAAAAGACTTTTAAAAGCCTAAAATTAGCGATAATAACTCGCCCCCCAGCAAACACAGAAGGTCGGTAAATAACACACTAAACCGACCTCGGTAATGTCGGCGTTAAAGTGGGCCGATGCTTCCACCACCGATAATTCGCCATGCAGATGAAACATATTTCGCATGGCCCGAAAGTCCGATGTAGTATCTTCACGTCGTTGGTATAAATTGCAAATAAACTGTGTTGGGCCTACCCTATCAGACCTATTATTTATTGACCTTCAGTGTTTGCCAAGCGCCCTGTTGTCACACTGAAACAATGCCGTTTGTTTTTTCAAAAGACGTGTGTTTTTAAATAAACACCACGTTAACAGACACGGCATCGAAAGCATTTTTATTCCTGAAATTTAAACAGGGGAGAAAAGGAAAAAAGGGATTAAAAGTAAAAGTGGAGATAAAAACTATAGTAATAGTTTTTTTTACATTTTGCTTTTAGTAGAGTACCTGTAGGTTCGGTGCCCATATAAATATGATACATAGTCATTATAATTTCTTATACGAGTATATTTATTACAAAAATGTTGAAAAGTGCGAAACATAGCTTATAAACCTTGTAATAAAAGTTTCTTTTAAACCTTGATGAATTGAAACTTTTCTTCTCAGGATACTGGAGTATAATATACTATTTCTTCCAAGGGACGAAAACTGATAGTTTATCTTGTATTTTATACACTTAATTAGGCAGTAGACAAAATAATTAATAGATACTTAAGATTGATTTTTATTTTAGAGCAGTGCTATGAAACAGTTCGAGATTTGAACGTAAAGCAAAGATTGCTGAGAGGAATTGAGGATGACAACATAACAGATGAAATCGTGGCTAATTATGGCGACGAAACTATTATGTTAAAAGAAAAGAACATGTTTGAAATCGTGAATAAGGATCCTTTTGCAGAAGTTGAACTTTCTTAGTTTATTTAAGATGTTTTTTGAATTTATAATTCATTAAAAGTAAATAAACGCCTAAGGTAAACTAGAATTTCCAACTTCCATTGTCTTGATTTTTTACTTTTTCACAACGTTTCTAAGGCCGGTATTACACTATAAAATTTATTTGTCAAAGATCTTTTGTGAAAGATGTTTGATGAAACATTTTACAGTATAATATACCATATTTTATAAAATAAAAGAAATATTTTATAAAATATGTTATATTACACTGTAAAATGTTAATAAAATAAAATATAATAATAAAATAAAAGAAATATTTTATAAAATATGTTATATTACACTGTAAAATGTTTCATCACATATATCTTATATATCACATATATCTTATAAAATATCTTTTACAAATAAATTTTATAGTTTAATACCGGCCTAATGATTATGTATCTGCAATCGTCATCAGGTGAATATTAACCAAAAACTAAGACTACCTAATCCCCTATATATAGCATGTGTTCAGTGAAACATAAAAAACTAAACTTGTGTTCAGTGAACCGTGAAGTTGGCTTCTTTTACCTCCGAAAAAGTTTAATTGAAATCCATAATATTTTGGTGTGCTTTAAGTTACAGTTTTCAAAATGTCAAAATAAAGACAAGCTGTATCCGATTTCGAAACTTCCACAAATAAAGTCATATCTCTCTCTGCATTGAGTTCGTTATATCCAGTTTTGGAAGTATGAAGCAATAGAACTGCAAAAATACTATAAAACGGTGACAATATCGCAATTTTTGATGAAGTGTCGATGGGAAAGATGGGCCTCTTTTTTCCGTATACACCTCTGATATGCCAAATGCCTAAAACTTTGATCTATGACCATGACGGTTTTCAGAAAAGACCACCTATTTCGATAGAAAAATAAGCCATTGGAAGATTTCTTCCTCTAAAAGGCGTGTATTTTTCTAAATGTAAGATGGTCTTGGTTTAAAATTTTAGACATCTTTCATATCAAAAGCATGATGCGTTTTTGCCAAACGATGAAGTTTTTCAGTGACTAGCCAGCTATTTGAAAAAATGAACAGAGCTAAAGTCCATAATTTTGTTTCTATTAAGGTTTCTTCCTCGATTAAAGAATAGCTATTTACGTTACTAGACCGGAAATGGAAACATTACAGGACAACCCGTAGGCGAGCGTTTATCGTACGTATTTTTTTTTAAACCGAAGGCATAAAACAACATTAAAAATGATGGACAAAACTTACCTCAAACCATTCAAATTACGTTGGTATCGCCGTTTACATTTTTTTGACAACAAACCGTAAGGCTCTTTTTTTCTAGATTTTAACTCGTTTTTAAATAATAAGTTTTTTTTGGTAAAACTGTCAGAAATAGAAAAATTTAAAAGCATGTCAACTTTACTGAACACAAGTCATTGCCAAATTGACCGAGAATGGGACCGGAAAAACAATAATTGCCTGGTAATAGGTATTTACGTTACTAGACCGGAAAATAGAACTTTACAGGACGAGACAGGAAGTTCACATGGCGAGGCGAGACCTGTACATCTGTGGAGACCTGTAAAGTGACTTTCCGGTCATGTATCGTACTTTTTTTTCATCCAACTAATATTCGCCTATTTTCATGTCAGTCAACCACTTTTAAACATTTTGAACCACACTCCCTCCTGTTTTTTTTGTATTCAAAATGGGGGTGCAGCCGGACGTCAAGCTACACCCCATCATTTAAAGCGTAGAGAAAAATGAAAAGCAATTATCCCACCCTAATTTCTGTGATTTTTTATATTTATTCAAAATGGGGGGTTTAGCTAATTGAAATCCAGTCTGATTTTTCTGGCTTCTCTGACCTCTATTTTTACACCTAGAGGTCATTAATATACTTTTGAAAATTAATTTAAAAAAAATAAGAAAAATATTTTTAAAAAATTCCAAAAAAAATATATAAAAAATATAAAAAAAAATTAAAAATGTTTTAAAACTGTCAGGACAAGTCATAGCAAACTTGACTAAAAATGGGACCTGAAAATAAAACATAGACCGGACGATCATTTTCCAGTCTCTTCTTCCTTTTCCGGTTTATGTTTTATTTTCCGGTCCCATCTTTGTACCTACCCATCTTTGTAAAGTTACACTTTTTATTTAAAAAATTGTACGGAAAGTGTGTACTTCCCTGTCTGCTAAAAAAAATATAAAAAAGGTCCATTTTAAGAACTTCCTTTAAGAAAAAACTTTTCGGGCTGAAAATACGACCGAAAAGTGCTTACTTTCTGTCTGTTGAAAAAAAATATATTTTTAGATCTTAGTGCTTAGGTATGTTTCCATTTTCATTTAACCGTGCAGTCTATATGGGGATGGCAGAAAAAAAATCTCTTTGGCACAACAATGCGTATAAATAGGCATGCAAAATGGCACAATTGAAGACATTGTACATTTATAACCTAACAAATACAGTTTTGAACGCTTTTAGCGATCTGAAACTGCCACAATTGTCTATTGTGCTTTCAAAATGGTCATTTTTAAACCAGTTTATTGGTACCTATGCATAGATAGGTATTAATATGCCATTTTTTTTTGCAAACATATATGGATGTCTAAGGCAGTATTTTTTTATTACAAGCTTTTATTTAACTTGCATTGTATGTATGTAACTATTTTGTTCTGGTGGAATCTTGCAACTTGATTTTGACCAACTTCCCGATATCCGATCGGCTTCAAATTTGGCATGCTTATATAGTTGCGCTGACAATACAAGAATATAGTGTGATGAAATTGACAGCTCCCCCCTACTCAAAGGGGGTGAAGGGGGGTACAGTTGAAGTACGCCCGATTTCGTTGAAATTTGGTGTGTTGGGGCACCTAGGAATGGAGATAACAAATTTCTAATTAGATTTTGAAACTTCAATATGGCGGATTCAAGATGGACGATTTTTGGTCATCCTTTGCTAACCAATTTTAACTAACTTATACACATCCGATAGCCTTCAAATTTGGCACACATTTATAGTTCAGTTGACAATACAATAAAATTTCATTATTAGGCACCCCTACGAGGGGAGTGGAGGGGGGAAAACACCTAAGTTTGTCCGATTTCAACCAAAATTGGTATACGGGGGCTTTTGCGAATAAGGAATACGAATTTTTGATCAGATTTTAAAAATTCAATATGCCGGATTCAAGATGGAAGATTTTCGGTCATGTTTTGCTAACCAATTTTAACTGACTTATCCACATCCGATTGTGTTTAATTTTGGTATGCGTTTATAGTTCCGGTGAAAATACAGTAATATGGTTTTCTCAGGTATCCACCTCCCTCTAACGAGGGAAGTGGAGGGGGAAAGAGAAAAAAGATTTAGTTTATTCGATTTCAATCAAAATTGGCATACATGCTGGGTTTTTCGGCAGAGGCATATGAATTTTTGATCAGATTTGAAACTTTCAATATGGCGGATTCAAAATGGACGATTTAGGGTACAAATCTAAAAATTAAGAAATAATTATTTATTAAAAAAAACTTTTAAAGAATTTTTTATCTCTTATACCATAATAAAAGCAAATTAAAAATTTTGAAGCATGATGAAAGCATTATGTTTATCTTTATAGAAGAATTTTGTTCTTCTTTTGTAGTTCTCGCTTTGTCACGGTAAAGTTAAAATTTTTAATTTGGGCCCATCGCTTTTATTATGGTATAAGAGAGATAAAAAATTATTTTCTACTTTTGTGTGCATTTAACAAAAGCTGGTCCTTTAAAAGTTTTTTTTTATCTTTGACAATCAAAATTAGAAGTTTTTAAATTCCCCGAAACAATCTCCAACATCAGATATTTAAATTATTGGATTTCTCCAGGATGAAGGTTATTGTTCGTGACAATTACTATGTTTATACGCACCTAAAACCGCTTGTATATAAAAGCATTTCTTAAGGTTAAAAGTAATGCGCTAAAGCGTTTTTAGAGTGTTTATGACAACCCTAAAATGGGCTTTAAAGCAATAAACCGCTCTCTTAAATCGCTTTAAAATAAAATGAACTTAGACCTTAAAACGGTTTTAGTGGTGTTTATACGTCAAGATCTTTTTATATCCTTATATAAAAGCGTTTTAAAAGGCCCGTATAAACAAAGTAGGCAATTGAAATTAAAACCCTTGAAATCATGATATACCGCGTGTACAAGATATCCCATTTTCGATGGGATTCAATGCCCTGCCAAAAATACCGCGTTAAAACTCGTAAAAAAAATAATGAAAGTTCACGAGTTCTGATCGTGTTTCATAAACTGCATGAAATACCACTTTCTGGTGAAATCTCATGAACTTTCAATGTTGGAAAGAGATTCAAAACTCGTCAAACATCATGAGTTCTGCTTGAGCACTGTCATCCGTTTTTAGGAGTTTTGAAAAGTTTTTAAAAGAATTTTAAAGTCTCTGTTTTCAATGGTTTTGTTAAGTTTTGAGCAGATTTTAACAAACATTTAAATTAAAGTGGATAAGATTTCAAAAGGTTTTTAAAACCCCCAAAACCCAACCCACCCTTCATCAGATTATATGAAAAAATCGACGTGTTTTTAGCAGTTTTAAATTTTAAGAGAAACAGGTTTTATAATTATTATTATTATTATTATTATTATTATTATTATTATTATTATTATTATTATTATTATTATTATTATTATTATTATTATTATTATTATTATTATTATTATTATTATTATTATTATTATTATTATTATTATTATGGATTTCAGTAGTAGGAGCGATTTATAGAAAAATCCTATGAAACTACTGAGTTTTTTGGTTAAAATATGTCACTGCTCAAGTTATTTTCATGCACTAGTGTTTGTTGTGATTACTTATCACTTATCACATTTTGTCAACTTTATACTGAGTAATGTATGAAAGTATTACTCCAGCTTTTTATTTCCTGGTCTAAACGATTTTTGAACTGGTTTTTGGTTTCTGCATAAATGGTGTTGCTATGAACATCATTCCATATGTACACCACTCTGTTTGTTAAGAAGTTTCTACGTAGCAATTTATTGCATTTTTCTTTAGCAAGCTTTTGGTTGTTGCCTCTCAAATTAGTGTTTTGGTTGAAAGTATAAATTTCTCTTAAGTTACAGGCATAGCAATCGTTAAGAATTTTATAAGTTTCTATAATGTCACCTCTCGTTCTTCTCTCTTTCAGCGTAGTAAGGTTGAGTTGAGCTAGTCTTGTGTCATAGGTCATGTATTTTGGCACTTGTGGCAACTTAGTTATACGTCTTTGCACCTTTTCAAGTTGTTCTATGTCTTTCACATAATAGGGGTTCCATATAGATTGGGCATACTCAAGTTTTGGTCTTACATAGGTCTTATACAGTTTTAGTACCATTTCTTTGGAGAGATCTTTAAATGCTCTTTGAATAAGGTATATCATTGAGTTGGCCTTCTTTGTTATTTGAGAAATGTGAGTCTCCCATTTAAGATCTGTTGTAATGGTAATTCCTAGATCTTTCTGTTGTGAGACTGACAAGAGTGGGGATTGTTGAAAAAAGTAATCATGTTTGGGATTGTTTTGACCAATATGCAGAACCGTACATTTGGAGTCATTTAATGGCATTCTCCAATCCTGAGTCCAAGATTTAATTTTAAATAAGTCTTGCTGCAGCTCTGCTTGTTGTACTAATGAATTGCAGTAGACATTTCCATCATCAGCATAAGATGCATTTTTGGTTTCAAGTCCTTGGTAGAGATCACTCAGATATGTAATGAACAGCAGAGATCCTAGAACGGTTTCAATGGTTTTGACAAGTTTACATGTTTTCAGCAGGTTTGAGCAGATTTTAACAGAAATATAAAGTAAAGTTAATAAGATATCACAAGATTTCATGACATTGCCCATGTTTTCAACAGTTTTTAAAAAATCCACATGTTTTTAGCAGTTTTAAGCAGATTTTAAGAGAAACATGTTGATAAGATTTCAATGGTTTTGACAAGTTGTGGTGTTGGTTTGGTTTTCTATTCCTTCTTTTATAACCTGACAAGTTATAGCTAGTCAAATCTGCTTAAATTTATAATATGTTTTGTTTAATTTACTTTTATATAGGTACTCATAAAATCTTTTCTATTCTCATTAAAAAAAAACTTTCTTGTCAAAAAATTGATGTACACTTGACACAACTCTTCAACTCTTCACTTTAGTTCTCATAAAACCTTGTAAAATCTTTTGAAAACATCCCTTCACTTGTACTTTTAATATCTCGTCAAAATCCTGCTTGCTACATCTCATGAAATCTCCTGTCTTTATTATACATATATTCTTTTTAATTTATGTTTATATAGGTACTCATAAAATCTTTTCAATTTTTTACACTTTTAAACTTATATAATCTTGTCAAATCTTTACAACCCTTTATTCGATTTCTCATGAAATCTTATAAAAACGTCCCTTCTTTTATACTTGTGAAATCTAGTAAAATCTTGCTTGCTAAACCTCATGAAATCTGTATCTGATATAAACTTACGAAATCTCGAAAAATCTCTTGCTATAGTAAAATTTTGTTAATTATGGATCATTGTAATATATATTCTTTTTAATTAATCTTGCTTGTCAAATCTAGTTGTTCTTGCATGCCTTTATTCTACACTTTAATACTTATATAATCTTGTGAAATCTTCACAACCCTCTAACCTATTTGTCATAAAATCTTGCTTGGTAACATATTGAAATCTTGTAAAACATCTAAACTGATGATTCTCATGAAACATCATAAGAATTTGTCAGTTTTCATGTGGCATAAATTTTTTCCAGGTCAAGTCTCTTCAAACCAATAAAATCTCTTAAAATCTCATCAAGACTTGATCAGTTTTTAAGAGTTTTGAAGTGGTTCTCTCTCTGTTGTTACTGAAATTAGATACAAGCAGTTTTCTCATTACTTTCTTACTTTTTTGAGCTTAAAAAAATGGTATTAACAGATTTATTCTGTCCCATGTAGTTTTTGAGCTACAGGGGAAAGTTGAAAAATGGTCCGAATTACCAATTAATGATATCTCCCTTAATTTGAGAGATAATTGAGTTCTGTAAAACCATGTCTGTCGTAACCTTCTCAGAAAAACACAATGGTCTTTTCGAAACTTTAATCCGACGTTTCGTTTCTTATATATATATATTTTAAGTTTGTTTATAATAAAATATTATTTTTTATTATGAAGTTTCGATCCCGAAACAAATCCACTTCAGTGCATTTTTTCCGGTACGGGTCTATACCATTTTATTTTTTTTTGTGACCTGGACAACCAAGATATATTATATGATCATACCGGGTGAACCGAAAAAGATCTGACAAATTGTTTTTTGCTATAACTTTTCCATTTTAAATAAAAAAAATCGTATTGCTAAGACAAATAAGCCTTTTGAAAAAAAACATTCCCTTTGCCGCCATATTTAAATCCAAAAATGTGCACCTTTTTTCAAAGTTGTTTTTTTATTTAAGTATAAATGTTACGTTTCGACATACAAAACAAATTATTTAGAAAAAATGGCAACATAAAACAAAAAGGTGTTTAAAAAAGGTAGTCATTTTATTTTCTCCGCCATCTTGGATTTAAATATGGCGGAAAAGCGAATTTTTTTTCTTTTTATCAACAGTTTTTTTTTTAATCAAAAACTGGTAATTACAGTTATAGCAAAAAACAATTTGTCTGGTTCGGTTCACCCAGTATGTGCATAAAATATATCTTGGTTGTCCAGGTCTATATAGTAGTTAAATATAAATGGTCTCTAAAAAAAAAATTAAAAAGGAAGGCGAAAATTCCATAGCAGAAAAAAAATGCACTGAAGATGATTTTTTTCGGTATCGAAACTTAAATATAAAAAATATATTTTATTATCAAACAAACATAAAAAGAACCTAAAATATAAAGTTTTCGTGCGTATTTAACTTTTTCATCCTGATGATGGTATGTACGAAACGAAACGTTGGATTAAAATTTCAAAAAAAACAATTCTGTTTTTCTAAAAATGTTGCCACAGACATGTTTTTACAGAACTCAGTTATCTCTTAAATTAAGGGAGATATCATCAATTGGTAATTTCGACCATTTTTCAACAATCACCTGTAGATCAAAAACTACAAGGAACAGAATAAATCTGTTAATACCATCTTTAAAGTTCAAAAAATTAAGAGTAATGCGAAAACTGCATGTCTCTATTTTCAATAACAACGGAGTTTCTCATTGAATCCTATCGAAAATGGGACACCCTGTACAGCGTGTCAAATTGGTTGTCATCTGTATGTAAAGAGCGTTTATCTTTAGAACTGCTTGGCATATTTCTTTCAAACATCGCTAAGAAAAAACACCAGGGCATCTATTCTTGAATCGAGAGAAAATTTGCTCTCAGAGAGTAAAATTCTCTCGCTACTATCTCATTGGTCCAAATCTTCAGTTTCAATCGGTTTCTCTCACTTTTGCACGATATTGATAGAAAGTAGTTCTCTTAGTCGAAACCAATAAAATTACTTTCGATCAATATCGGACAAAAGTGAGAGAAACCGATTTAAACCGAAGATTAGCGAGTGAATTTGAGACCCTGGTTGAAAATTTTCTCTCGATTCAAGAATAGATGCACTGAAGGATAAGTACGGAGGTTAGCAGCAGTCAGCGGGACCAACCTTTCACTTTTTTCTTCCGCAATGCCACTTAGCACACTTTAAATAGATACCCTAAGAAAAGGGAGACTTTTTAATCTAATCTGAAATCGATCTACTGATTTGCACCGATTCCAACAATAGTTGAACATATGACCCATCGTAAAACGAAGAACCCGATTGCGACTCGCGCTAAAGCAGTTGTCCATAACCTGAACTGGATGAATCGTCATCCCTCGACAAATTTAGGGCTTTTTGGGAAACCACGCCGTTTATTGATCGATTTGGAAACATTTTTCTTTCACTGCTCTCGAAAATTAAATTTTTTTAAAAATAAATATAAATTGAGGTTATGTTTTAATCCATCCATCAACACTCATCGGTTCCGGAGGTCGATGGCCATTGTTGGCATCAATCGGTTGCATCGGAAATTCAGAAGAACGCGTTTGATGGCATCAGAACTTCTCAAGAACTTGTTTGATGCAACCGATTAGCAAAAACTTTTAAGAAGTGGTGCCCCGATGGCACTACTTCGAGGGTGAACGAGAGAGTGGGGGGGGGGGGGGTAAAAAGTGTTATTAAGACGAATCTTGGACATGTTTTGTTTTTATTTTGGTGCAGATATTGTTTTTTTTTAACTTTTCGTGATATATTTTCGTGTTTAGTACTGTAATTTAACACATAGCTTTACTTTACCACTTTGTATATTCAGGCACCACTTTTGCACAAAATTCATATTGTATGTATATATACTCGACTTTCTGTCCATTTTTTTTTCATAAAAGATGCCATAAACATTTAAAAATAAAAAGGACAAAAATAAGAAGGTAAAGTTATGTCTATTGTTCACAGTTCACTTTTTGATTGATTTTAAGAAAAAAATATACTCTTTTCGAAAGGTATATTTTTGTGTAGATGACGTCCCTAAATAGTTATTCTGATAAAAATCGTCGATTGTGTTGAACTTTTTTGCACCAAGATTTTTCTATAAAACTAAACTCTAAAAAAAAACAATTATTTGCTAAATTTTTACTCTTATCAAAGTTTCGACTAGATTTGAAAAGGTAACCTCTGGCGGAATTAAATACGAGGAGCTCTCTGAAAGGCATCTTTTTATATGCAATAAAATAACAACAAATGTTGACTATATAAGGCACTTCCCTTATTCCTGCTTCGATCTTGCCCCCTTAATTCCGGTGAGTTCGAAGGGTCTTATAGAACATTTAAAAAAAATATCACAGCACAAGGCATCATGTTCTAGTCAGTATTACGGTCATTCAAAAAATTATTTTTCTTATGTTGCAGAAATTTGGTTATTTCTTATTTTTACTTAATAAACATGAGAAAGCCAAACTTTTTTACTGTCGTTTGATAGGTAATAAGACTGCCTACTTAGCACATAATTGTATTTTTGTTAGAAGTTTAGATTTATATGATTTTAGCATTTTCTTCAACTAATTTTCTTTTTATATAGAAACTATAAGTGATCTTAAAAACATTGTAACCTTTTATTAGCGAAAATATGTTCTCTTGCAGGTTTCATATCGATTTTTCAGAAAATATATATTTTTTTTAATTAACAGCATTAAAATTCAAAATGTGACAATTCTTTCCATTTTTCAAACATTTAAATAACGTTTATAAAAAAACGCTTGTTTGACTTTTTTTTGTCTATGCTCTATAAGACCTAATTTTAATTTTTTTAAAAATATTGGACACTTAAAGTAAATATTTCAACGCATCGGTATCGGTATACGTAACACGTTCGAAACAAAGTCAAAATACACTACATTTTTGACTTGTTCATGCCATGTTTCGAACGATGCCTGCTTCTTTGACGGGTGTAATGACAGAATCTCGTTGCGTACGGAAGGATGTACGTATCGTTACGGACCCACGAACATACGCAACGATTTCAATCAGCAGTTCTGTCATCGCAACCTTCAAGAAAGCGGGCATCGTTCGAAACATCGCATAAAAAAGTCAAAAATGTAGTGTATTTTGACTTTGTTTCGAACGCGTTACGTATACCGATACCGATGCTTTGAAATATTTACTTTAAGTGTCTATTCTTCTTTTACATTTTGGGAAAAAATGACATATTTTTGACAGATTTTGACAGTAGAACGTGAATAGAATAACTATTTAAGGAAGGCACTTACATAAAAATATAACTTTCGAAAAGAGTATATCTTTTTCTTAAAATCAATCAAAAAGTGAACTGTGTATTTTGATCCTACTCCTTCAAGATTGAAGACGCAAGAAAAAGCGATTCCCCAGAAATTTGGGGCAAAAATGGAACACGCAGATCTCGGCGGGAGCGTGATCCGTTCTGATATCGAACACGAAAATTGTTTTTAGATTGATATTGGATCGCTCGGGAGCGGTTTTTGAGCGTAGATCGAAAACGCTATTAGTCTATGTTGATTGAACAAAGCTAAGAACACTCCCTGGGGGTCTATTCTTGAATCGAGAGAATTTCTCCCAGGGTGTTAAATTATCTCGCTACTCTGCATCTCATTGGTCCAAATCTTCGGTTTAAATCGGTTTCTCTCACTTTTGCCCGATATTGATCGAAAGTAATTCTATTGGTCTTGACTAAGAGAATTATTTTCCATCAATATCAGGCAAAAGTGAGAGAAACCGATTTTAACCGAAGATTTGGACCAATGAGATTCATAGTAGCGAGAGAAGTCGACTCCCTGGGAGCAAATTTTCTCTCGATTCAAGAATAGACCCCCAGAGAGTGTTCTTAGCTTTGCTCAATCAACATAGACTAATAGCGTTTTCGATCTACGCTCAAAAACCGCTCCCGAGCAACCCAATATCAATCCAAAAACGATTTGCGTGTTCGATATAAGAACGGATCACTCTGCACACATACAGCGACGTCAATTCCTCCCCCCCGAGTATCTGCAAACAAAAATCAAAATTTGGCTTTTACAAATAAAAAGTTAATGCATGCGCAGTAGATTTTTAATTTTCGTCTTTGGCCTGGCCCAAACAAAGCCAAAGCCAATTGCGATTTCCAATTTTCTTCTTTGTTTTTCAAAGTTATTTTCGTTACACATTTTGCACCTCTTAACCCTTGGGCCATTATATATAGGGTGGATCGCAAAAAACCGAACTGTTTTGTTTTAACTGCCAAGGATAATCTGACTTTTTAAAAAAATACTTTGTATATTTTTTTGCTATAACAGAAAAGTACCAACTATTATCTGTTAACCCATGTATCATTTGTTAAAATCTATTAAGAAACAAATTAAGAAATAAATTAACTTCAAGACAATAAACTAGAAAATACATAAAAAAAACTAAAGTACTAAAGTAGCACTACAAATTTGGATGAATGTGGTCACCATTTGCAGCAACAATTAACTTCAACAGTTTTAGTTTTTATTTATGCAAGAAGTTGGTAGGTATACGAAAAAACCCATAGTTTTTTGTTTCTTAATAGAATTTATCAAACGCTACATCGGTTTACAGACAATAGAGAGAAGTTTTTTGTAGTTGCAAAAAAAGAAATATACAACGTGTATCAAACAATAACCCAACGACTTTTTAAGATGCATAAAACTTTTGAACATCCGCCATTTTGAATTTTTGATAAATTTAATTTTTTGACATATTTGTGAAAAAGCATTTTTTTGCGTTAAAATCTGACAATAAATGAAAAATTGGCAATTAAAACAAAACAAAGAAGAAAATTGAAAATCGCGGTTGGCTTTAGCATTGTTTGGGCCAGGCCAAAGGCGAAAAATCTACCGCACATGCACTAACAAAACCATGCCAGATAATACAAAAAAATTGGTGCTAGAAAGCACGGATAGTCCACCATACAATCAATTTTTTATGTTGAAGGGAAATGAAAATATCTCGAAAACCGTATCTTTGAAACAATTAAACCTTATAACAAAATTTTTGGGTAATATTTACGAAAACCAAAATCTGACAACCACATATCAATAACTGCTTTTGTACATAATCTTGGAAACTTAAATCTGAAAACCGTATATCTCTACTTGCTTTTGTTCCAAAGTTACAATTTTTTCAAATATTTTATCCCCCTTTTCCCCCTTCAATACCCCACCAGCCTACCCAAAAGGTAATTAGTTCATGGTTCATAGGATTTTTGTAACAAATTTCGTTAAAACCGATTAAGGCGTTCTGGAGTTATCGTGTATACAGACAGGCAACAGACCGACAGACCGACAGACCGAGAGACAACTTTTTTTTTTCGTTGATTAAGGTGTTTTGAAATCTTAGCAACTCATTTTTTAATAAAATTAAGAAAAGTCAAAATTTCACGATTTTAATAATCCCCCATACTAACTTGCACCATAACAAGGCCCGGTTGTTCAATGGCCGTTCAAAGCCAGTTCAGTGTTTGAATCTGGTTTAAGGAAAATGGTGAGTTGTTCAATGTCGGTTCAGAACTTAAACGGAATTTTTCCGTGCTCTTGAACCACGCTCATTTTTGTGAGTTCAAGCGGAAGTTCAGTATAAAAAACAGTTTTTTTTTTGTTTAAAAAGGAGAAATATTAATTGAAATAGTAGTTTTAACAACTAGTGGCTAAAATAGTGCTTTTTCTACAAGCGTTTACGGTTTAAATAACGAGCACAGCGAGGTATTTAAAAACGCGAGTAAAAAAAAGCACAGTTTAGCCGCGAGTTGTGAACACTATTTTTTTAAATACCTTTATTAAAAAATCCAAGAAAAACAGGAAAATACTTTTAAAAATCTCGAACGAAGAGAATTCCTAGCAACACACCATCTTTACACTATAAATGAAGGCGGCTGGGAAATGAAATAACAATCGTTTCCATAGCGATGTGTCTTTTACTCGGTGACGTTTGTTGCGACATTTTAATCTTTGACAATTTGAAATTTTGACGAAATTTTTAAATGATTTTTTCGTAAATACTTGGTGAAAACTGGCGGAAATGGCTTAGTTCTTAGGCAAGATTAATTAGATTTTTTCAATATTACTATTTTCCACGATTTCTTTTTGACTTTGAGTAAAAAACCTACAGAAATCTTTTTTTGCACCCGTGATCAAAAAAAAAAAGTTTTTTTGCATCAGCAAACAAAAAAGCCATGCTTTAGTTATCTGCAGACAGTTACTAAAATCACGATACACTTAACAACTAAAATCATGTTTTTGATAAAGGTATTAAAAAAAAATATTTTTATAGTTTAAAAGAGCCTTTTAAAAATAAAAAAGTAGAAGTTAGCCGAAATTTTACCGTACCATTAAATTGTTAATTCATGTGTTGTTTTTGACATTTGTGCCAGTCCAAACTGCTGGTTGATGTAAATTTTTAACTTTTATAAAATGGACCAACTAACAGATGATGAAGACTTTGTGGAGATTATTCTGGTGAGTCAGATTATTTTTTATGGAAGATAGTAATAGTGATGCTTTACGAGAGAGGGGGTGAGGTTTCTCGTTGGCCAAATTGGAGAAAGAATCCAACACCAAACTCAGCAGTTAGTATTTCAATAGACAGTAAATAGAGTTACCCCGTTTTCTGAAATAGGTCGTAAAGCTTCATATCCAGTAAGCTTCATATCCATTAAGCCCTTGAGTATAAGTCCGTTTCTCAATTTTGTGTAACCTTTTCCCAAACTTTTATAAATAATTTATTGCACCATAACAAGCGGGTTTTAATAGCACACGATAATCCAGGAATATTCCCTCGATGTGCTATGAATGTGTGAATGTCCTGGCACATTTACAAGATATTCCCAGAATGTACAAAAAATGTCTCCAGAAGAATATTTGACTTAGCACATAAATAGCACATTTAGGATATTCCACGAAAGTTCTACTAAGGTCCTAAAATGTCCTATGATTTGGTACATTGAAAGCCCTTCTCAGAATATCCTAGATCCTATATTCAGAGAATATTCTAAGCAGGATATTCCACGAATGTTCTGGTAAGGTCCTAAAAATGTCCTTACATTTGAAAATTGATGGCACATTTAGGAGATATTCTGGGAATATCCTTGGTAATACATTCAGCGAATGTTCTAGTCAGGATAATCTACCAATGTGCGGTAAAGATTTTTTGCGGGATATTTTTATCTGTCGCTGCAAGTTTTCTTTTTATTAAAAAAAAAATACTCTATTTTTTGTTACAAGAAAAAACCATTTTGTTGGCCTAAAAAAATTATTTAAGATTTTATTTTGTTCAAAAAGCTTTTTGGGGTAGGCTAATATTTATTTCCAATAAAAAAAAAAACTAAAAATCGGTTGAGCAGTTCGGGAGTTATCCTGCATAGAACAAATTATATAATCCCCTTCCACTACCCTTTGGGAGGATTTGGGTAGGGGGTAATATTTCTATCCAATAAAAAAAAATTATGTAAATCCGTTGAGCCGTTCGCGAGTTATCCTGCATTGAACAAATGACGTAATTGTGAAATTCGTTGAGCCGTTCAGGAGTGATCCTGATTTTATGTAAAAAAAACAATTCACGGTGCTCTTCTAACAAAAACAAAATGACCGGAAGGTTATACCCCGTTAATGTATAACTTCTCTCATAAGCCTCGGTAGCGCAAAAGATTATGTCATTGGAAAAGTGGAATATGGATGCCAGAAGGTTGAGGGTTCGAAACCCATCGCTGTTTAAATAACTTTTTTTTTTTTAGGGTGTTTTGTGATGGAATATATTTTTTCAAGCTCAAATATATTTTTTCCCCGCCTTCAAGGTTCTATGACAAAGAACTATAATATTATAAATGTGCTATGAAAATCCTGCGAAAATATTCTATGAATGTTCTACCAGGATGTCCTAGGAATATCAAAACTGTGGACAAAGAATATTCCCTGAACCTCCCCGAACCTTCCTGGTATGCTTAGTTCGGTGAATATTTTTGTACTATTAGGGTGTATGTCTGAAAATGTAAAAAGTTAATGTTACAAAAGCCTATGCTTTACTCAATAGTTTTTTTCCTTTCTGAAATCGTGCTTTGACACAAACAGAGATGGTGCTTTTAAAACTCAGGCCTTGTGCTACAGGAAAATTTTTAATCACAATTGTTAACTTTATAAGCGTATACCAAAGTACCTTTCGTTTATTACATATATGTCTCAGGACATGTGAAAAGTTAATGCTACAAAAGCCTGTGCCCTATACAATACTTTTTTTTTCTTTCTGAAATCGTGCTTTTGACACCAACAGACATGGTGCTTTTAAAACTCAGCTATTGTGCTACAGGAAATTTTTTATTCACAATTGGTAATGGTAAATTGGTTTTTTATTTTATAATAAATTTTATAAGCATAGTAGTATTGAGTCTTTCCAGTCATCTGCTTACTATATCCAAGTTTCATCCATCCAGCAGTAACTAAAGAAGAGAGACTACAAAAATCAACTCCTCTTTTAAAAAACAATACAAAATAAAACAAAATATTAAGGATTATGTTGTATTCTACCAAAAATTTTACAGTTGACCAGTTTATTATTGCTTTCAATAAAGTAGGTCGACAGTTTAACTTCAGTCAACTGAACTCAGTTCAAATCTTGATTGAACAACCAGAGAACCAAGTTCACTTGAAACCGCAGTTGAACCTTGGTTGAATAACCGGGCCTTAGGGTTCAAACATATAACACACCTTTTTTTGTTCAGGGGTAAAAAAGACAGGAGAAGGATACGTCACAAACTTATAAATTTTGAACCATTCGTGCGGTATAATAGATGTAAGTAAAAGTTCCTTAATCTTTGATTCATCATTCATTTCATACGCCGCATATAAACATGCTATGTCAACACACAGGGCAATAAGAAAAACGATTTGTTTAGATTTAGGTTAATTTGGAAAATTGGAGTTTGAGATATCTGTGAGAGACATGCTTACAAATATGTCAACGTTTTTGGTAATTTTAGCTTTTTATTCTCAGAAAAAAAGTGAACAAAATTCTTTATAAATAATTACAGTTAAATGAATAAAAGGTGGGCACATCGTGATTTTAATTAAAATAGTATCAATTTGAAGCGGATATATTACCCAATGAGTATTTTCAGAAACCTCTGGTGACAAAAATTTATATAATTATTATAAAGAGGGTTCCATTAATACCCTAGGGTATTTAGAGGTTTCCTACAGGAATTGAGTTTGTATATTGGTTTTATTAAAGGTTCTAAATTGATGGTACCCTAAGGTAACATAAAACTGGTGTTAACGATATTTCCACGGACATCTTAATAAAAATTAAAGTCATCAGTAACAAATGTTATATAAATTGGTGTTAACAATGTTTCCACCAACATATTTATAAAAATATAAGTCATCAGTGACAAAAGTAATATAAATTGGTTTTTGAAATCTTTCTGTTAACCCATCTATAAAACCGTAAGTAACTATCAATTAAAGATACATAGATTGGTTTTTAAAATATTGTAAATCCTTTTTTGCCCATTCTTTCTATAATGTTTTTATTAATTTCTTTGTATAGTGGTTATAATACCGCTGTTTTTACAACAAAAAAACAATTTTAATTTATAACAAAACAAACAAGATTTTTAGGTTAATTTTGTGACATCAAAAGGTGCGTTTTTGCGACATCAAAAGGCGCGATCGAATGCATTCTACACCCGATTCCGACCAGCGTTTCCCATGCGCGGCCACCCTGACTCAAAAAACTCATCACGTGGACCGACATGAACTTGTATAGACAAATCTCGCTTAGACTACTTGATCCGTGTTTTGATTTGGGGAGCCCACGCAAAAGAAACCCATAGGTGGGAACCGGGTTTTAGAAAAAGAGAACAATATAGTAACCGTATTAAGTTCCCAAAAATGCACCGTGAAACTTCGAGTGCATACAGTGCGCACGGCTGGTCGGCGGCAATTGTGAATACATCACCTTACGACGCGACGGAACGCAGCCTCAAGGTCCGTTTCTTCGAGTTTGACATAAAAAAAAATAAATTCGAAATTTATAAGACCCGTTTTTAATCGAACCCTTGTTGATCAAACTCATTTAATATCAAACTCGTAATTTGTAAAGACCATTTTTAATAAAACCCGGAATTTGTCAAATCATTATTTTTTAAAACCGGAATTCGTAAGACCCGTTGTTTATCAGAAATTTCTGTTAATTTTATTGCGTATTCGCCAATAATACATGAACAGGAGGCGTACACGCAGGTACGTGGCGGCGGCGGGGCGGCGTTTCGATGCATTTGTCGCTGGTACGCGCGCAATAGCGTGGAGCGAAAAATTAAATTTTCGAAATTCGAAAACGGGTAGGGTGCAAAAGTTGTCTGGCGGTACTCAAAATAACGTGTTAAAAGCACAAGTAAATTAAAAATATATTTGAGTTTCCGCAAAGGATTTGAAGTTTCACCATAATAGGCATATTATACTAACTACGATAATAGTTGTTGTTTAAATCACTATGTTTGGAAACAGGGTATTTATAACATATTGTAACTGTTTACAACATCAATCTCTCCAAGGCACTTACTTCAAAATTTAGATGAACCATTAAATGGGCCTCGCGGATATTCAGGCACCACTGTGAAAGCTTTAGAAACCTGTGAAAATTTGCCACTTTTCTCGTTTTATCCCGTACAAAGTGAAAATTTACCAAAGCTTATTCCCGATGATCCAAGTACCGATCAAAAATATTTATGGGATATATGTCAAGTTGTTACTTCTGGCGTTTGCACGGATAGCCTAGCCCATAGAATACAAAGACTTTTACAGTGAGATTTACTAAGATGTAAAATAGTACCCCCCACAGGTCTAAATATTTACACCTGTGGGGGGTACTAAATTTTAAAACCAATTTTCAAAAAACACTTACCCATACAGAAAAGAAACAAAGTTATTGATTATTTTGTATTGTTCTTGCAAAATACCTCTGAAAAACTGCTTTTTTCTCAAAATACATCATATTTTAGAAGAAAATGCCCTAAAACTAATTTTTTTTGACAGGTTGCAAAATGGCAAATGGTGAATACGCCAGAAATTTGGCATATAATAGCTTCATTATTTGTGTTTGAGGTTATAAAGTTGGTGATTTTTTAGACCACCTCAGAGGCGGGTGGTTTAAATTTATAGCCCCCAGAAAGGATGGTTTTGTGGCATATGGTAATAAGTTCGTTTATAATTTCCCTAAGTAACCATTTTCACAAGGATTAATTTACGTTATTTAATATCCCAAATTGTTCGTTACCCGATAAAACACCTCCTATTTTGTCCAGAAAAAAGTCATATTTTGAACCCGTTTTCAGCACAAAAAATATATTTATGAGGGCACTACGAGGCAAAACAAACATAAGTGAAGGTGATTATGCACGAAAAATATACCAAACAAAAAAACCCAAAACAACTATATCTAACTGACATATCTAAAAGCTCAGTCAAAAAAACTTTCCTTACTCAAATCCCACTCATTTTAAAGCTGTAGCTTTCATCAGTAGAGGTTGGTACAAGCCAAGATGCAAGCAGAGGTAAAAGTTTAGAACTCGCTGCTTGTGATTGAATGCAGCGCTAATATTTTTAAACTGACATTTCGACAGTAACAGAAATGTAAAAAAACTTGCATTTAGGTTTTTTAATACATTTCATAAATAAAAACACCTTTTAAATAAATGAAAAATTAATCTACTCCTTATTTTATTATTACCCATCTAAATCATTGTGTGACATCAGGTATTAATTGGAAAAATTAATTATCAAGAGTAGGTTTTAATTAGAGTGATATATAACCCCACTTTTAATTTGTTCTACAGAGTGTTTACTATTTAAACCCCGAGTGGGTTTAAATTTTTTTATTTTCTTTTCTTCTAAATTGAAGCTTTCTTCTTAAATCCAACAAAAGATTGTGTTAACATGATTATTCAATAAACAAATTTATTAAAAATCATTTTATAAATCAAACCATGTCCAAAACTCAAGGAGGTTTAGTTTAAAATGCTTAAAAACAAAAATTTCACTTAAACCTTAAATCTTTTTAGTAAATCCCACCGTATATTTCCTCAAAAAAGTCTCAAGAAACCTTGAAGTACTAAGCGAATACGTAGTTAAGGATTAGACGGTCATTTGTTAAATATGATTATATGGTCCAGAAATTTTGAAGAGGACATTTTGAAAATTATTAATCCAGTCATTCAAAGAAATGGGTTTTATGCCCATCTAGAAAATCTGTTGATTTCCATGGTAAGAGATCAATCCAAGTTTATAAGAGAGTTAGGTTATCGTCGCCTACTGAAAATTCGTCAGGAAATGCAGAATAAAAGAGATATAGGATTACTTCCTGCGCCAAAAATTAATTTTAATGCAACAGACTTTATGGAGCTCACTGAGTGGCAGTCATACAAGCTGACGGAACCTCCATTACCAGCTAATATTTCCAACGAATATATTTTAGATATGATAAAAGTCCCAGATAAAATGGAAATAGTTAAATATCCATGTAACACTCAAGCAGTTAAACGATGTATAAACCTTGTTACCGAAGCTTCTATGGCGGTCTGTGAGGAGGAAAATAGGGATGGATTTATCAAAGCAATGTTAGACTCACGACAACAAATGCCGCATTTTAACACAAAACGTGAGCACTCACTAGACACTACGTAATACAATATCATATACAGACCGCTTCAAGCTACTGCGAACATAGGGGGAATCAAGTCCAATTTACTCTCCCTGCCGTACGACCGAGGTGGATTCGAAGCACGCTGCAGTGTTATCTTTTGGAAATTCATTTTGTTTTTATTATTTTGTTTTATTTCTGCCTTGCTCGAGAAACAGATGGGTAAGTTCTTAATTGAAATAATACATTTTTAAAACCAAAAATGGATGTCTACGAAGTTGCCGAAAAAGTGCAGATGGTCAAATGGTCAAATCGTCATAACCCAACACACGTTCGATATTGGTCGAGGGAAAATTTGCATTTGTATTTTGACGTAAGAACACAGTATCCCCAAAAACTAAATGTATTATAGGGGAACACGTAATTGGGCCATTTTTTATTAACGGCAATTGCAATTTGAATGGTCCTAGATACTTGGATCTACTGCAGTAGCACATTATTCCAACTGCTAGGCAGTTGTTAGGTGTAAGATTTGGTGCAACATGGTTTCAACAAGATGGTTGTTCCGCTCACAATGTTGGCCTTGTTAGGGAATATCTTGATAATGTATTTCCTAATCGGGTTATAAGTACACGGGGAACTATTTTATGGCCAGCTCGATCTCCCGATCTTGCTCCTAATGACTTCTATCTGTTTTTGAAGAAGCTTTTCAAATTATCACCCCTAACATGCTTGGAAACGTTAGACGGGGTTTTTATAGTAGGCTCGGATATTGTCTAGCCGAGCAAGGAGGACTTTTCGAACATGCTTTAATTTTTTTTTGACTGGGAGAATCTTTTTGGTTTTTAGAATGTATTATTTTATTTTGAGAACTTGCTTTTATTTCGTTTCTCCTTATTATTTTCATTATTTTCATTGTAACACGTCGTCACTGATAAATCTGAGCAGTTGACAATAAAACGCTCTTATTTATCAGTGACAAAAAATAAGAAAATTACGTTATAAAAATGTACGTATTTATTGACCAAATTCCGGTTTCATTGACTACGCTCCACACAGCACCGTGGTTAGAGGCGTACTAAATACTAAAGGAAAGTCATGCAAGTGGTGATCGCAAGCCTGAGTATTGGTTGCTTCACTGATAGGCGTGCGGTGTCTCTGCATGTACGTACACTGGCAAATTAGACTTCTTCCGCCCTATGTTCGCAGTAGCTTGAAGCGGTCTGTATACACGATGAGTAATGTGAGGGGGAGGGATATGGTGGAGGGAGGAGGTGGTGGAGGGAGATGATGGTGGAACTCGCTTAGCAGCCACCTCCTTTTAGTGAGTTCTGGGTTGTATTTTATGTTTAAAATCATAAAATACAAGCGAACGGCTGCTATTTTTATATAAAAAGTTTACGGGGGAACCTCTAAATTTCAAGCCAGGGAGATGAAATTTTTTTCTATGTTATACTACCCAATAGACAACTTTTCGGCACTACCCCATTTCAAAAATACAAAAATAAAAAAATCGACCAATTTCGTTCCAATCTAGCGCGCATACTTGTACAGGTAGCGTTCAATAGTTTGTGTATAGATGTCACTTGCATTCCAGTTAAGAAAAAATTTGGTTTGACAAATTTTCGATTTCGAGTTTGATGAACAACGATTAAAAACGGGTCTTATAAATTTCGAATTTTTTATTGAGTGGGTTTGAAGAAATACGGTTCGGATAAAAAATCGGTTTAACAAATTGCAGTTTTTAATGGTGAATCGTTTTTAGGATGAAAATTTTTATTAAATACGGCCTGATAAATTCCTGGTTTGACAAACCGTATGTTTAAAAAAAAAGCCTACTTATGTTCTTCTCAGGATTCCAAGGACTACAGTCGTTAAAGACCCATCAAAATCGGTCTAGTAGCTTTTACGAAATGTTGAAACAAGCAGACAGATAAACAGACAAAACTTCCTAAAACTGGATTTTTGTTATCTATATCGTTCAGAAGCTAGTACAAGAAATCTGAAGTCGTTTTTTGGCGTGAGAAGATTTCGAAACCATTTCGAAATCATGCAAGAAATGTAATTTTGGCGTTGAACTGGTGACGTCACGGTTCAACACATTTCAAAGAATTTCAGGACCGCTCCTCGGACTCTTTCGAAAACGCTTCAATCACGATTTCAATATAGCGGGAGTTGTCATTTGTCAAAATACGCGAGTAGTGTCGGTCGGGAGTCCGATTTGGTAATGTGCCAAATTCAATTGGGAGAATTCCTCTAGAGGTAGATTTGGAGGGTCTAGGACATTTCGGCTCCGGCCGCCGTTTCGGGCAGCCATCTCGCTGTTTCGGCGCCAAGCCGTGTCGGAGTACCCCTCCTAGATTTGAGGCCAAATCCGGGCTTGTAGTTACTAAGTTTTGTTTGCATATATTGATATGGTCCTCATAAAAGCTATGCTTTTATTCAATTTTTTTTTCATATCGAAACCGCCCCCCCCCCTTTTTAAAATGGCTGGGACCGCCACTGTTTTACCAGAGGGAAGCCACTCGATTTCGCAGTTGTTAGGGAAATGTTGATAATTTTTTTTGTGTGTTGCCAATCATTGAAAATAAATAATTTTGTTAGTGTCACATTTTTGATTAATAAACGCACATACATCAAATTTTAAAATTTTATTATTTACATGCAGTGTGTATTATTATTTTAAGAAAATGAGTAACGAAAAGATAGATCAATAAAATTTTGATATTTTACCTACAACTAACATTTTTAATATCTTTGTATCTACCTCATGTTTTTTTGTGAAAGTTTGACATATTTTACTAACCAAAAAAGTCATCTTCATTCAAAAACTGGCTAGAGAAATTATAAAAAGAGACAACAAAACATCAGTCCATTTCATAAAATCGGTTTTACATGCAAATATGAAAAAACTAGAAAGAGAGGGCTATATGAGTTGCCCACGTCTGGTAAAACAACAACTGTCAAATTTATAGAGGGCCTCAATGGACACGGCTTGGAGCGCTTTTTTGATTTTTTGTCGAATAAGCTGCAAGCTGCTGCCAATTTAATCGAAAGCTGGTTGTATAATATGAAGAACTCGTTAGAAAACATTTTCTCAACTCGTTCGACATGTGGACCTCGCTTTCAAAACTTTAAAAAAATACATTTCTCTGAAATACAAACTATATACTTATAGATAGAGAGGTGGTAGCAATAAAATATTAATAATTTCATCCCATTTGAGGTTTATATACTTTTGATAAAGACACACCCAAAGATAACACGTCCAAGTGGGGGCTTTTTCTACAGGGAGGCCCCGACACGTGCAAAAAATAATAGCCATATGAATTCATTTCATACCATCCGCAATTTATATTAAAACAATCTACTTACCTCAGAACTTAAACAAAATTAAACGGTACCCGCCTATGGCGCATGGCGGGGCGTTTACGAGTAATTAATATTTCTCCAAATATTTATGATACATCAAAAAGTTAGTCATTTCTATTATGTTAAGGCCCTCACCGAGATAACAAAAAAAAAATATGCCACGCCTCGAGGTGGGGGCTTTTTTTACAGGGAGGCCCCAAAACTTGCAAAAAATAATTGCTATATGAACTCATTTCATTTCTTTTCTGATTAGTGCTATTATATTAACGGTCGCACCAAGACAGAAAAAAAAAATTAAACCCGTTAGGGTGGGGGCGTTTGTTACAGTGAGGCTTCAAAACTTGCAAAAAATAATTGCTATATGAAGTCATTTTATCCCTTTTCTGATTTGTGCTATAATGTTAAGGGCCACACCAAGATAACAAAAAAAAATTACACATCTCTGGGTGATGGCGTTTTTTACAGGGAGGCGTCAAAACTTGTATAAAATAAAAGTTTTGGGGCCTCTCTGTAAAAAACGCCCCCACCCAGAGGTGTCCAATATTTTTTTTGTTATCTTGTTGTCGCCCTTAATATAATATCACTAATCAGAAATTAATAAATCAAAAAAATAAAGTACACAAAATCCTACGATAGCTGTGGTATTCCATAGTTAATACATCAAAGACCTGCTTATACAACAATATTTTTTTTTACCTTGTCATATGTGGCTTTGGCGCAAAGTCAAAGTCCATTGTTTTATTAGTTGTTAACTTTATCGGTTTGATGACGCTTATTCCCTACTTTTAAAAAAATTATTTTTCAAAATTACGCCGTGATTTTTAAAACTAAGCTGGTGGTTTTAAGCAGTTTAGGGTAAGTACTTACAAATGAAAAGTTTGTAATATATTTATGTCACATGAATAACAGAAAAAACGATTTTGTCGTAAATGTCCCGTAAACATAATTTTTCTTTTGCAAAACTGCATTTTGTAACGTGTCAGTGGCAGGATTTATTCACATTTATGTTGAAAAGATGTTTTTATTGTGCATAATCCTTTTATCTAAAAACCCATACCAAAATTGACTGCCAAGAAGTGCCAACAACACGCTTCAATAAAATATTACATAAAAAACAAAAGATTAAACGATCTTGGGTGGAAATAACGAAAATTCAAACTTTGATGGGCATCCCACAAGGAACACACAAAAGATCAAAGCGAAAAGAGAAATGATTAAACGATGTTTCGCCCTGGTTAACCAGCGTGGGCTCATCAGTAGTTTCACTGGTCACCATCTACTACTACTGATGAGCCTACGCTGGTTACCCACGGCGAAACATCGTTTAAGCATTTCTCTTTTCGCTTTGATCTTTTGTGTGTTCCTTGTGGGATGCCCATCCAAGTTTGAATTTTCATTATTTCCACCCAAGATCTTTTGTTTTTTAGTTTCTTTTCGGTTGAAGTAACTGATTTGGAGGTTTTTTAACTTCTTTTTTTTTTAAATATTACATGTTAAACCTCATTTAAAAGAGCTAAAGTGTCACTCCATTGACAGTAATTGAATAAGGGAGAGAAAGTATTAAAAATGGCTAGGCATTAATTATTAAAGCCAACCCGCCCGGCCTACCCCTTAGGTACTTACCACCACTTTAAAATCTTAAATGGGACTATGGGTCATGTGGCACCTCTTTCGAAAGGTCTGTTGATTCTCTAAATAGTGGTGTGTTTTATTTTTGGTTTAGAATGTTTTTTGAAATTCCATGAAAAAGGTGTTTAAAAAACGAAAATGTTTGAAACAAATGACAATAAAAATTTCAATATTAAGATATTTTCCAACCCTCCTCAACATACCTCTTAGAGGTTAGTAACCCTCATTTTTGATTTTTTAAACACACCATCAAAAACGGTTTTTCGTGTAATAAAAAAAGAACCTAAATCACACACCCATAATTCCATTCAAAAATTTATAATGAGGGTAGCTACCCTGTAATAGGTAGGTTGGGGAGGGTTGGAAAGTGCCTTAATAAGGTTTGAGCAAAATGTAATTTTTATTCTAAATACTCAAAAACACGTCTGTTAAGTTTTTGTTGAAACACACTGTATAAAACAGTTGAATTAGAGTGTTATGTTATGAATTAGATTTTTTTTAAGTTAATGCGAGTCACTGTTAATTTACAGTATGTAAACTTTTTAAATAATATGTTAATCCTGCAAAATCGGTAAAAAATCGAGAAAATTTTCTAGGTTATGAAGGGGGTTGCTAACCGCACATCCGCTTGTGCGCCCTTGGTTATTGGTAAAAATTTTCTTATAAATTAAGGGCGTGTATTTCACTAGAAAATTACTGATCGCTTTTGTTATTGTGTATAATTTTTTATAGTAAATTTTTTAATTAAATTAATTAACGTTGGTAGCTTATTCAAACAGGGATAATTTATTTTACTTTTGTAATCTAGATCAGTTTCCGGTTTATCATTCGAAAAATATACGTTTTAACTTTCCAAAACATGTATTTTTTGAAAATGGATTTATTACCATCTAATTCTGCAATAATGACCTCCGTGTGTTGGGCCGTCGTTGTTCACAATTGGCTGAATGCTGAATGTTCAACTCCTGAAGAAAAAAAAACTTCTATACAACGACGGCCCAACAGCCCGAAAGACAACAGACTTTCAGACGAAGGCCGCGAAAGTCTAACTTTTTAAAGAGTTGAAATGAGTTCATATAGTAATTATATTTTGGGGCCTCCCTGTAAAAAAAGCCCCCACCTAGAAAGGGGCAATAATTTTTTTTAATATGTTGATGTGGCCCTTAACATATTAGCCCTAATCAGAAAAGAGATGAAATGACTTCATATAGCTATTATTTTTTACAAGTTTTGAGGCCTCCCTGTAAGAAAAGCCCCCACCTAGGGGTGTGCAATACATTTTTTTTGTATATTGGTGTGGCCCTAAAAACAATAGCACTAATCAGAAAAAAGATGAAATGACTTCATAGAGCTATTATTTTTTGTAAATTTTAGGACCTCCCTGTAAAAAAGCCCAACCACCTGAGCATCATAATATTTTTAGTTAATTCCTATGCATATAAACTACAGTTTCATACTAGTTATAATGCGGATAAAATCATACACCTCAGTTGCCACCACCTCTCTATCTATTACTAGCTTTTTTTCTACATATTTTTGCTGAATCAGGATGCTGAAATCGGTCATCAAATTAATACCGATATAATTGAATAATCATATTGAATTATAAAGCTAGGCAAATTACAGAAATTAGCAGTCGAGCCATGCAAGAATGTCAACAGTTTGGGGGCAATTCGTGATATCTTGGAACGACCAAATCTGGTACATAATCACTTTCAAGAAAATTGCCGGTTGTTGGGTTAGGCCGACCGTACTCAACAAACTTGAGAGTTAGGTGATTTACCTACTACACGGTAAAAAAAGCAAGCAAAACCATATAACTATGAGATGCTATAACGAGCTCAGTCAAGCTACACCCCCCTCAACGAAACTCAATTTGGATATTGTGAAATTATGTACTAATTTAGACCCCTTTTAAAAAAATTTGTATTTAATAAAGCTGCACCCCCATCCATGCTTAGGAGATAATGAAAATTAATATGTCATAATTTTGTATTAATTATGTACTCTTAAAGAAAGGTACTTGTAGTTTACAAAAACCATCTGTTCATAAGATGTTTGTTATGGGTTGTGTAGCTTGATATCAAGGTACACTCCCTCTGCTTAGAAAAGAGATTCGACCAAAGGTGACTATGCCAGAATTTGGTACTAATTATGTACTAATTTCGTCCCCGTATAGAAAATTGCCTACTCTCAAGATAACTTCATTTTTTTATTTTTATGGGGTGTGTAGCTTGATATCAAGGCACACCCCCTCTGCCTGAAATTTCAAAAAAGTAATTATACCATAATTTGCTACTAATTATGTACTAATTTTGTCTTCTTCTAGAAAATTGCCTACTCTCAAGATAACTTCATTTTTTTTTTGTTTTTATGGAGTTCTTATGAGGTGTGTAGCTGTCTGGGAAAGAGATTTCAAAAAAGTAATTATGCCATAATTGGCTACTAATTATGTACTAATTTCGACCTTTTTTAAAAAATTGCCTATTATCAAAATTTCATTTTTTTTTTTGGTTTATATGCAAACCTTTTTAAATTTAAAATCTTATTCTCCGGTTATTCATCAAATTAAAAAAAAAAACAAGGTCAGGCAGTTCGATTTTGGGCCACCGGTCTATAATGTTTGCCGAATTACTTTCCTAGCAGCAGAGGGGGGGTGTACGTGAACTCCACGTGACAACATCCCATTTAGACAGATATCTTGGGAGCAGGAAACTTTCTAAAAGAGGACGAAATTTTTCAAATGTATTTCCTAAGCAGAGGGGGTTGTGCCTTGTCTAAGCAATTTTTTAGAAGGGGACGAAATTAGTACATAATTAGTAGAAAATTATGGCATAATTATTTTTTTTCAAATCTCTTTTCTAGGGAGAGGGGGATGTTCCTTGATATAAAGCTACACACACCATATAAACCAAAAAAATTAGTACATAATTAGTAGCAAATTATGGCATAATTGCTTTTTTTCAAATCTATATAATGGTATAATTTTAAAACTATTGATACCTAGGTTTTTATTTTCTTGCATTAGTAGGTATAAATTATGTACGTTTAGGTACTTAGACCCACGCGCGAGATTACTCTCGTGGGTAAGTGTATTTGTTGTTATAGTTTTATATTATATTGATGTAAGCATTGTATTTTTTTGCAATAAATGCTATATAATAATAATAATGATAATAATTTCTTAAGCAGAGGGCGGTGTGCCTTGATATCAAGCTACACGCCTCATAAAAAAAATATAGTTATCTTGAGAGTAGGCAATTTTGTACAAGGGGTCGAAATTAGTACATAGTTAGTAGCAAATTATGGTATAATTTCTTTTTTGAAATCTCTTTCCTAGGCAGAGGAGGGTGTGCCTTGATATCAAGCTACACACCCCATAAAAACAAAAAAGTTGTGAGTAGGCTATTTTCTAGAAGGGGACAAAATTAGTACATAATTAGTACCAACAACAATAATTACTTTTGGTCGAATCTCTTTTCTAAGCAGAGGGGGGTGTACCTTGATATCAAGCTACACAACCCATAACAAAAAAACAATAATCTTAGTAACCGATGGTTTTTGTAAACTAAAAGTACCTTTCTTTAAGAGTACATAATTAGTACAAAATTATGACATCAACTTTCATAAAATCTGTCTCCTAAGCATAGTGGGGTGTAGCTTAGCGCCAAGCCACACCTCCCTTCCGAAAAGGCGAATAAATTAGTACATAATTAGTACAAAATTTTTACAATATTAAAATTGAGTTTCGTTAAGGGGGGGGGGGTGTTGCTTGATTGAGCCAAGAGTTTTTGGCATGTTTTCTAGGCTAACTTGATATGGAGAGATATTAGGAACATTTTGGAACGCTTATTTGACACTTCGAAGTGGTTGTGGGCATTACGTCATGCCGTTGTGGTGATTAACCACTACCACTGCCGTAAGCTACGAATCCATTTCGTTGTGGTTGTGATTATTTTTTTGATTAGGTAATTTTAGAAAATTTTGGCGCTATTCATTTTAGAAATAAAAAAAATTAAAAATAAAGCCCAATTTTGTCTTTTTTATCATCTCTACATTTTTTGTGACAGATTCCAATGTATGCTAAAAACTCAGATTCTAATTTGTTCCAAAAACTCTGGTAGAATTGGCGCGTGTGTGGTTGTTAAACTCTACCATAACGGCTGTCAAAGTTTTGAGCGTTCCAAAATTTCTCTATTATTGCTATGACTTTTTTTCGGATAATTATTGGTTTCAAAAAATGTAAGATACAGAATTTAATAAACGCATTTCCCTATGTAGCGAACAGAGGCTTTTTATCCCAACAAATTCATCTTTTTAAATTTAAATTTTGACCTTTGTTGGCCTGTGGCCCCTATTTAAACAAACCATCTTGCTAGAAGAGCTAGGTTTTTTTTTGCTAAAATTTCGAGTTTTTTTTTCCTTGTGTAACTATTTTTTTTGCTAGAGTTTTTTAGCAAAAACTTTTCTGTTCGGCGCCAGCCAAAACCGATTTCCTTACTAAAAAAATTGTCACCCGAGAAAAAATTTTGCTACAACCACAAGAACTTTATTTTTTAAATAGGCGCCAGCAAAATCAATTTGCTCAGTAGCGGAGCAGGAGCGCACCTTTTTTCTTTGATTTCTTTGAATAGTTAGAAAATTTCAAGGGAATAAAATAAAAAATCATTTATTTAAAGCATAAAGTAAGTACGTACAGTTACTTTATGGTTTAAAGCCTTTATTACTTGCGATAATTAAAAAAAGTCAAACCTTATCAAAATCAGTTGTGCAGCCAGGAATTTACTTCGGTGGGGGGGGGTTCAATAAAAAAATTATAATAAAATATCCAGACGACCTTTTATTCATCCAAGATTGTTTAGCACTTCGTCTACAGAAATTAAAATCTCTGAATGAATAAACACCTAATCCGTTTAGCCCATCTTTTGGCGACGTCGAGTTTCTAAGGTAAGTGTAGTTTTTCAAAACTTTAATGAGGTCCTGCCCTCTGAAAATGCCATTGTTGATTTAAAATTTAACCAAAACCGTAAATGTGAACGGTGTTATAGCACCGTGGGTGAAATTTTTAGAGAAAATTACACCACTACAAATGCCATTTTTGAAACAAGATTGAACTAACATTGTATCAACGGTGTTATAGCGCCGAAGGGCTGAAATGTTTACAATTTATGCAGAAATGTTTCTCTAAAAAATTTAAGATAGAGTTATTATCCCTCTCCCTACACATATCTAATACTTCCAAGGCATTGCATGGATTTTTTCTTCGTTTTTAATAAAACTAAAACATATACAGGGTGATTCTCGACGAAATGCAAATATTTTAGTTGTACGTATTACAGGCCAGAGGCAACTCATATCCAATGCAAATTTTGTTTTTTGAAGTCTTTTTGTCAAATATGCAATGTGATTTATGAAAATATTGCAAAAATAAAAAGAGATAGAGATATTTCGGAAACCAATAAACGTATTCACTTTTAATTTATTAATCCCTATTTTAATTTGAAATTCATTTTCGAACATGATTTGAAATCGTAGTCAAATCATTAAAATTTCAGGCCCGGACTAATAATTATTTGGTTTTATTTTTCCTTATTAGAAAACAATATTTTTTTGCACATCATTTGGAGATTTTGGTATCACAACATACAAAGGATGTTGCTATAAACATTTTTTTAATTGATTATCATCTACAAAACCGTCCCAAGATTACATTTCACAGGGGATAATGTACAGGGTGATCTACCATAAATGCCATAAAAAGTTTTTGAAATCAGAAAAAAACGAGGAATTTAGAAATTGACAAGAAGACACTTGCCAACTTTGGAATACATATTCTAAAGGGCTGGAAAAAGTTATACTGCTTTTGTACCAAACAATTTTTAAAGCATGCCTTAAACAGAAATAGCATAACAAAGAAAAGTGGCGGTGGCATTTATGGTAGATCACCCTGTACATTATCCCCTAGTTGTAATCTTTTGACGGTTTTGTAGATGATGATCAATGAAAAAAAATACTTATAGCAACATCCTTTGCCTTCTATATTTGATATCAAAATCTCCAAATGAAGTAAAAAAAAGTAGTTTTCCAATAAGGACAAATAAAATCAAATAAATATTAGTCCGGTTCTGAAATTTTAATGATTTGAGTACGACCTTAAACCAATTCCGAAAACGAATGTCAAATTAATATAGGGTTTATTATTAATTTAAAAGTATATGTTTGTATATTTTATAAAAATAAATTCAAAAATATTAATCAGGCCCTGTACCTGCCTGTTTTTTGCTTTGGTAGGGTGGGTGTTGATTTATATATGCTAAAATTAGTTTTAACCTGAAAATACGATTTTAATAATTTAGAACGGGATATTGTTTGTAACCCTAATATCTCAGGATCGGAATTTGGATTTTTTATTTTTTTTAAATTAAAAACTGAGATTTAACGCGTTAAATATATATACCAAAACTTGCAAATTGTAGTATATAGGGTGATGTTTTTAACAAAATTATACAGGGTGGATTCTTTAAACGGACCGGTGCTTCTAGCGGGTTAGTACTTGGTTTTATAAAAAAATCGAAAAACACATCAACTGAGATTTTTAATTTTTTTTAATCGTGCTATCTTGGATTTTTTTATGTCGTTTTGTTTACGAGGTATGGTAAAAACTTTTTTTTAAAAATAGGGCACCCTGTATAGTTTGACATTTTTCAATTCTAAAAAAAATTATCTTTTTGACAATACCACACACTAATAATCTATGGAATAGATAGGATATTTGAATGAATATCGAAGTTTTCCATACAGATTTAGATAAAAATATCTTGATTATCGTAAAAGACAGATCCGACTGTGTGGTATTGCTCAAGAGAGAATTGTTTGCAAAACATACAGGGTGTCTCATTTTTAAAAAATAAAAAATTGCCATACCTCGTAAACTAAATGACATAGATAAAATCGAAGATAGCACGATTAGAGGAAATTAAAAATCCCAGTTGACGTGTTTTTGAATTTTTTTATTCAACCAAATTCTAACCCACTAGAAGCACCGTTCCGTTTAAAGAATCCGCCCTGTATAATACTTTTTTTTTATAGTCCGGACCTGGAATTTTATTTTCTTATACATTGGTAGGGGCTTTTGTGGCTCCTTATATGTGCCAAATTTACAGTAAATAATAAATTGGTTTCCGAGATATGTCCGTTATTATTTTTGCAACATTTTTTATAAATCACACTGTATATTTGGTAAAAAGGCTCAAAAAAAAAATTAGCATTGGATATGAGTTGCCCTTGGCCTGTAATACTTCCCATTAAAATATTTGCATTTTGTCGTGAATCACCCTGTATATAAGTATTGTGATTGGTCCGCCTATTTATCAGAGGCAATTCTCAGCCTGGAATGATTTATCTTCGGTGTACACCGCGGTTATTCTTTCGGTTGACAACTTTGACAGTAAGTTTTTGCCCATAAGACTAATAGTCAACTTGTGGGCTCATATTACAAAGACATATCATATGTTGATCGAGGTCGGTGACCTTGATCAATATTTATAATCCTTCATAGTTAACCACTAACCGGTATTTTTCTTCCATTTCTTACCTAACAACACTTATCACAAAAAAAAAAACAAAAAACAACCTTAAAAATAGTAAGTACCAAAGCAAACCTGCTGATCCGTTACGTTACAATTTCCCCTATTTTGGTTAAGACCAAAATCGCGGAAATGCATTGGTAAATACCAATAAGCAGGCTGAAAATCGCCTCAGGGCGAGTTTGTAAATCCACCAGTGACAACAAAAGAGTTCATAAGTTTTAGATGGATTTCACCAGTCCAACAATGGATTTCCTAAATTTTTGGATGGATTTCACCAATCCAACAAATGTTGGCATCGATCGCCACCGACTTCGGGAGTCGGTGAAAAATCGTCGTTGGATTAAACATAACCCTACTTTATGGTTATTTATTTTTTCCAGTTTTTTTAGAATTTATTCAAACCAAGATATTTTTTTCAAGTCAAGACTTTGATAATGAGAATGAGAATGAGAGTGAGAAGTACAGTATGAGTGCCTTTAAGGGCGGACCTTTAAGCTCCTTCATTCCTTCGCCCATAAGAATTTACATTTCCCAAGGATGAAGGGAGCCTTGGGAACGAGTACTTCTTCTCTCTCTTTTTATTGGCTCTATTTCTAAGTGAGATAATATGCCAGCTCAAGTGGTAGAATCCAGGATTGTCTGACTCTAAGTCACCTGTGTCCTGAAATATACATATAAACCCCCCTACCCGCTCACCAGACCGGTCCGATGAGCAAAAGGATTTAATTTAGACCTAAACCCCTTTGTCGAGGCTAGGGATCTTTAACGTGCTCCACTATCAATATATGTATCACACGGGACCGTCCTCTTAACGTCCTCTCCGAGGGACGGCATGGAAACGAATTAGCCTGCCTTTTAGCTAACTCGGCCTACTCGGCTTCATACTGCGTTTTTCCTTAATCTTACAAAATTCTGTAATTTTATAAGAAAAAGTCCAAGTAGACTAACTGCAAAATCCGGGACTTGAACCCGGCATCTCCTGCTTGAAAGTCGCGGCGTTAACCCCGACACCAAGCAGGCAGCTTGGGAACGAGTATGAATACGGCCTTTATAAGTCATAATTCCGATTTCCTAGATGTCAAACCCATCTGTCAACCGAATGTGGATGTCGATGTTCCACCGCTGTCAAAAAAATATTGAATTTACAAACTCGCCCTAAATCCGGCGCGGCTGGCACGTTGCGCGAACGCCAAGAGTAAGATTCTGATCTTCAAAGGAAGCGAGAATAGTAGTTTTCACAACTAGTGGCTAAAATAGTGCTTTTTTTTACAAGCGTTGGTTTAAATAACAAGCGCAGCAAGGTATTTAAAAACGCTAGTAAAAAAAGCACAGTTTAGCCGCGAGTTGTGAACACTATTTTTTTAAATACTTTTATCAAAAAATCCAAGAAAAACAGGAAAATACTTTTTTTTTATACCTTCATCAAAAACATGATTTTTAGTAACTGTCTGCAGATAACTAAAGCATGGCTTTTTTGGTTACTGAAACTTTTTCTTTGATCACGGGTGCACAAAAAGATTTCTGTTCGTTTTTTACCCAAAATTAAAGAGAAATAGCGGAATATAGTAATATTGAAAAAATCTAATTATTCTTGCCTAAAAATCAAGTCATAAGTATTTATGAAAAAGATCATTTAAAAAAATCGTAAAAATTTCAAAGTGTCAAAGATTAAAATGTCGCAACAATGAACACCACCGAGTAAAAAGGCACATCGCTATGGAAACCGCATTGTTATTTCATTTACCAGCCGCCTTGATTTATAGTGTAAAGATGGTGTGTTGCAAGAAGTGCTAGTCGTTCGAGATTTTTAAAAATATTTACTTGTTTTTCTTGGATTTTTTGATAAAGGTAATAAAAAAAATAGGGTTAACAACTCGCGGCTAAACTGTGCTTTTTTTACTCGCGTTTTTAAATACTTCGCTGCGCTCGTTATTTAAACCAACTCTTGTAAAAAAAGCACTATTTTAGCCACTAACCCGTTTTTTGAAAAAAAAACGTTATAATAACATTAAAATAATGTTTCTTAAAAAAAAACTATAAAAATAAAGTTCTTTCTTTTGTGCCTAGTAGGAGGATATGGTGCGAAATTTTAAAACGAAGTGTATATTAATTACGATTTTTGATGAGTGTATTTAAAAAATAGACTTTTCAACTTTTATGGAAGGCAAATCGAAATTAACTACTCACTATTAATACCTATGATACTTATTTTCCTTTCTCTTCCTCAATAATTTAAACCTGAATATCTTGGAGAAGATAAAATATAGAGCCGTGTTTGGCATTTTTAAAAAGCTGAGTTTTTTATCTTATTTTTGCGACACCTTATATAAAAGCACAGAGTATATTTAAACCGCTTTTTTTACGTGAAATGATCCTTACGTGAAATGATCCTATACAAGTTTTTGGAACACACTATACAGGGTGTTTCACAACTTAGGTCAGAAACATATAAAAAAACGATTACGCCGTCTTCAAAAAAAATTCGTTGAAGTATGAAACATATGAAGCGACGAAAACCCCTAATCGCTAAATATTCTCATATAATGACATTATATTAATGTAAGGGCACACAGGAATAAATTAAGTAAGCTTCTGCGACGGGTTGTTGTACTTCGTTATAAATCTTATTAAAACAATAACCACTAGTACGCTGTTTAATTTCCCATGCAAGAAATGTATGTTGTGTAATGTTGTATGTACTTTTTTTTATAACAAAACACAAAACAAAATCCCTAAAAATACTAATACTCCGCACCACAATGCGACGTGACATTCAAAACTGATTCAGCTAAGGGCGAGTTTGTAAATTCATCAGATTTTTTTCACCGATTTCATCGGTTCTTTGACAAATGAAATATGACTTTAATCTGACGTTCCATGTCAACGACATGAGCAATCGAAAATTAAAAACACGCAATAAAAATCAGTCAGAATTTAGGCCATAGTCTAGATTTTTTTGTTTGTTCCAATTGAGAAATTTGTGCTTTTTCGAAAAAATTCCATATATTACAATATAGACGAACGAAAAATCCTCGTAGGGCTTCAGGAGGATATGGCGAGGATAAAGCCTTTATTAGTCTTATACCAGCCCGAAATGAAGATTGATTTATCTCCTTATGCTGTGTTTATACAGCTAATAAAATAAAACAAGAAATAAGAATTAGCCCTGCGTTAGGTCAAACGTGATCATGTGATCACAAATAGGGTTGCCAACCCGTCCCGATTTGTCGGAACTGTCCCAATTTGGAGCAAAATGTCCTACGTACTGACAAGACCCTTGTCAGTACGCCAAATGTCCCGATGAAAAGTTTTCAGCGAAATCGGCACTAAAAGTTTCCAATTAAAATCAGAATCCCATATCTATTGGCCAGTGGTTAACTATAAATCCTTTCTTTTTTCTTAGCCGCGTTTGAAATATTTGGCTATTGGCAATGTAGTGTTAAAAAAATCGACATCAGTTTGTTGAATCAGTTCATTACCGAGCGTACTGAGTCTGTTGATCGGGAAGTTAAAACCATAGTTAGTGCGATGATGTTGAGCTGCAAATAATTTATGATTACTTGTGTTCCGTGATGGCACATCAAACTTGAATATTGATAGTAACTCTAGAGTCAATTTCATTATTTAGTATTTTCAACAGAGTGACAAGATCATAGTACTTTCTACGATTGTCTAGATTTGTTAAGTTCAGAAGACTCATTAGCTGTATGTGTAATTTATAGCATATAAAGCGCAAGAACTTTGTATTTTTTCCAAAGGATCTTTATGAATCTCATAATATTGAGACCAAATAGCACAAACATATTCTAGAATTGACATTACAATTATAAAGTAAACATTTCTCAATGTAAAAATGTTGTTTTCAAGTCTTTTAATATTCTAAACCAAAATCCTAGCAATTTCAAAGCTTTATTTGCAATAATTTCTATGTGCTCCACCAAACTGATTTTTGTATCAAAAAAGACACCCAAGTCACGCATGATAATTGCAAGGTTTCTGGAAATTGGAGTTATCCAACTGATAAGTAAAATCTATATGGTTTAATTTTCTATAAAAATATAGTTTTACATTTGTCAACATTCAGGGATAAATTATTATATTCACACCATGCTGAAAACCCATTTAACTCTTGTTGCAAAATATGGCAATCCTCCAAACTTCTTATAATTGTAAAGAATTCTAGATCATTAGCAAGAAGCACAAAGTTACAGTTTTCTAAAGCGGAAGATATATCATTTATAAATGCTTTAAATAACAATGGAGACACCGCCTGGGGGACACCTGACAAAACGTTAAAACTCGTCGGAGACAGCATTCTCTATTTTTATTGCCTGGCGTCTTTCAGTTAGATTAATCCGAAACCAGTTGAAAGATGAGCCATGGATACCCATGACTTTAAGTTTATCAAGTATTAGGTTATGATCGACCCTGTCGAAAGCCTTGGAGAAATCGGTATAGATGACATCTATCTGATACCCACTCTCCGAGGCTTTCAACAAAGTTTCTTCATATATCAAGAGATTAGTAATTGAAGATTTTCCTTTTGAAAACCCGTTTTGTTGGTTTATAATTATGTTTTAAAAATATGGTGCAATTTTATCTGTGACTATTGATTCAAACAATTTAGGAAATCAAGACATTTTTGAAATACCTCTGTAGTTTTGAATATTTGACTTATCTCCGCTTTTGAATATTGAGGTAATTAACTTAGCTTCCAAGCTGTCGGAAGATCTCCTGTAGAAAATGATATATTAAAAATTTTAGCCAAAATACTTACTGGACAAGAAAAATTTACAGTTTTTTATGAAAGTTGCTGGTAATTGCTTTTTTTCAAATCTATATAATGGTATAATTTTAAAACTATTGATACCTAGGTTTTTATTTTCTTGCATTAGTAGGTATAAATTATGTACGTTTAGGTACTTAGACCCACGCGCGAGATTACTCTCGTGGGTAAGTGTATTTGTTGTTATAGTTTTATATTATATTGATGTAAGCATTGTATTTTTTTGCAATAAATGCTATATAATAATAATAATGATAATAATTTCTTAAGCAGAGGGCGGTGTGCCTTGATATCAAGCTACACGCCTCATAAAAAAAATATAGTTATCTTGAGAGTAGGCAATTTTGTACAAGGGGTCGAAATTAGTACATAGTTAGTAGCAAATTATGGTATAATTTCTTTTTTGAAATCTCTTTCCTAGGCAGAGGAGGGTGTGCCTTGATATCAAGCTACACACCCCATAAAAACAAAAAAGTTGTGAGTAGGCTATTTTCTAGAAGGGGACAAAATTAGTACATAATTAGTACCAACAACAATAATTACTTTTGGTCGAATCTCTTTTCTAAGCAGAGGGGGGTGTACCTTGATATCAAGCTACACAACCCATAACAAAAAAACAATAATCTTAGTAACCGATGGTTTTTGTAAACTAAAAGTACCTTTCTTTAAGAGTACATAATTAGTACAAAATTATGACATCAACTTTCATAAAATCTGTCTCCTAAGCATAGTGGGGTGTAGCTTAGCGCCAAGCCACACCTCCCTTCCGAAAAGGCGAATAAATTAGTACATAATTAGTACAAAATTTTTACAATATTAAAATTGAGTTTCGTTAAGGGGGGGGGGGTGTTGCTTGATTGAGCCAAGAGTTTTTGGCATGTTTTCTAGGCTAACTTGATATGGAGAGATATTAGGAACATTTTGGAACGCTTATTTGACACTTCGAAGTGGTTGTGGGCATTACGTCATGCCGTTGTGGTGATTAACCACTACCACTGCCGTAAGCTACGAATCCATTTCGTTGTGGTTGTGATTATTTTTTTGATTAGGTAATTTTAGAAAATTTTGGCGCTATTCATTTTAGAAATAAAAAAAATTAAAAATAAAGCCCAATTTTGTCTTTTTTATCATCTCTACATTTTTTGTGACAGATTCCAATGTATGCTAAAAACTCAGATTCTAATTTGTTCCAAAAACTCTGGTAGAATTGGCGCGTGTGTGGTTGTTAAACTCTACCATAACGGCTGTCAAAGTTTTGAGCGTTCCAAAATTTCTCTATTATTGCTATGACTTTTTTTCGGATAATTATTGGTTTCAAAAAATGTAAGATACAGAATTTAATAAACGCATTTCCCTATGTAGCGAACAGAGGCTTTTTATCCCAACAAATTCATCTTTTTAAATTTAAATTTTGACCTTTGTTGGCCTGTGGCCCCTATTTAAACAAACCATCTTGCTAGAAGAGCTAGGTTTTTTTTTGCTAAAATTTCGAGTTTTTTTTTCCTTGTGTAACTATTTTTTTTGCTAGAGTTTTTTAGCAAAAACTTTTCTGTTCGGCGCCAGCCAAAACCGATTTCCTTACTAAAAAAATTGTCACCCGAGAAAAAATTTTGCTACAACCACAAGAACTTTATTTTTTAAATAGGCGCCAGCAAAATCAATTTGCTCAGTAGCGGAGCAGGAGCGCACCTTTTTTCTTTGATTTCTTTGAATAGTTAGAAAATTTCAAGGGAATAAAATAAAAAATCATTTATTTAAAGCATAAAGTAAGTACGTACAGTTACTTTATGGTTTAAAGCCTTTATTACTTGCGATAATTAAAAAAAGTCAAACCTTATCAAAATCAGTTGTGCAGCCAGGAATTTACTTCGGTGGGGGGGGGTTCAATAAAAAAATTATAATAAAATATCCAGACGACCTTTTATTCATCCAAGATTGTTTAGCACTTCGTCTACAGAAATTAAAATCTCTGAATGAATAAACACCTAATCCGTTTAGCCCATCTTTTGGCGACGTCGAGTTTCTAAGGTAAGTGTAGTTTTTCAAAACTTTAATGAGGTCCTGCCCTCTGAAAATGCCATTGTTGATTTAAAATTTAACCAAAACCGTAAATGTGAACGGTGTTATAGCACCGTGGGTGAAATTTTTAGAGAAAATTACACCACTACAAATGCCATTTTTGAAACAAGATTGAACTAACATTGTATCAACGGTGTTATAGCGCCGAAGGGCTGAAATGTTTACAATTTATGCAGAAATGTTTCTCTAAAAAATTTAAGATAGAGTTATTATCCCTCTCCCTACACATATCTAATACTTCCAAGGCATTGCATGGATTTTTTCTTCGTTTTTAATAAAACTAAAACATATACAGGGTGATTCTCGACGAAATGCAAATATTTTAGTTGTACGTATTACAGGCCAGAGGCAACTCATATCCAATGCAAATTTTGTTTTTTGAAGTCTTTTTGTCAAATATGCAATGTGATTTATGAAAATATTGCAAAAATAAAAAGAGATAGAGATATTTCGGAAACCAATAAACGTATTCACTTTTAATTTATTAATCCCTATTTTAATTTGAAATTCATTTTCGAACATGATTTGAAATCGTAGTCAAATCATTAAAATTTCAGGCCCGGACTAATAATTATTTGGTTTTATTTTTCCTTATTAGAAAACAATATTTTTTTGCACATCATTTGGAGATTTTGGTATCACAACATACAAAGGATGTTGCTATAAACATTTTTTTAATTGATTATCATCTACAAAACCGTCCCAAGATTACATTTCACAGGGGATAATGTACAGGGTGATCTACCATAAATGCCATAAAAAGTTTTTGAAATCAGAAAAAAACGAGGAATTTAGAAATTGACAAGAAGACACTTGCCAACTTTGGAATACATATTCTAAAGGGCTGGAAAAAGTTATACTGCTTTTGTACCAAACAATTTTTAAAGCATGCCTTAAACAGAAATAGCATAACAAAGAAAAGTGGCGGTGGCATTTATGGTAGATCACCCTGTACATTATCCCCTAGTTGTAATCTTTTGACGGTTTTGTAGATGATGATCAATGAAAAAAAATACTTATAGCAACATCCTTTGCCTTCTATATTTGATATCAAAATCTCCAAATGAAGTAAAAAAAAGTAGTTTTCCAATAAGGACAAATAAAATCAAATAAATATTAGTCCGGTTCTGAAATTTTAATGATTTGAGTACGACCTTAAACCAATTCCGAAAACGAATGTCAAATTAATATAGGGTTTATTATTAATTTAAAAGTATATGTTTGTATATTTTATAAAAATAAATTCAAAAATATTAATCAGGCCCTGTACCTGCCTGTTTTTTGCTTTGGTAGGGTGGGTGTTGATTTATATATGCTAAAATTAGTTTTAACCTGAAAATACGATTTTAATAATTTAGAACGGGATATTGTTTGTAACCCTAATATCTCAGGATCGGAATTTGGATTTTTTATTTTTTTTAAATTAAAAACTGAGATTTAACGCGTTAAATATATATACCAAAACTTGCAAATTGTAGTATATAGGGTGATGTTTTTAACAAAATTATACAGGGTGGATTCTTTAAACGGACCGGTGCTTCTAGCGGGTTAGTACTTGGTTTTATAAAAAAATCGAAAAACACATCAACTGAGATTTTTAATTTTTTTTAATCGTGCTATCTTGGATTTTTTTATGTCGTTTTGTTTACGAGGTATGGTAAAAACTTTTTTTTAAAAATAGGGCACCCTGTATAGTTTGACATTTTTCAATTCTAAAAAAAATTATCTTTTTGACAATACCACACACTAATAATCTATGGAATAGATAGGATATTTGAATGAATATCGAAGTTTTCCATACAGATTTAGATAAAAATATCTTGATTATCGTAAAAGACAGATCCGACTGTGTGGTATTGCTCAAGAGAGAATTGTTTGCAAAACATACAGGGTGTCTCATTTTTAAAAAATAAAAAATTGCCATACCTCGTAAACTAAATGACATAGATAAAATCGAAGATAGCACGATTAGAGGAAATTAAAAATCCCAGTTGACGTGTTTTTGAATTTTTTTATTCAACCAAATTCTAACCCACTAGAAGCACCGTTCCGTTTAAAGAATCCGCCCTGTATAATACTTTTTTTTTATAGTCCGGACCTGGAATTTTATTTTCTTATACATTGGTAGGGGCTTTTGTGGCTCCTTATATGTGCCAAATTTACAGTAAATAATAAATTGGTTTCCGAGATATGTCCGTTATTATTTTTGCAACATTTTTTATAAATCACACTGTATATTTGGTAAAAAGGCTCAAAAAAAAAATTAGCATTGGATATGAGTTGCCCTTGGCCTGTAATACTTCCCATTAAAATATTTGCATTTTGTCGTGAATCACCCTGTATATAAGTATTGTGATTGGTCCGCCTATTTATCAGAGGCAATTCTCAGCCTGGAATGATTTATCTTCGGTGTACACCGCGGTTATTCTTTCGGTTGACAACTTTGACAGTAAGTTTTTGCCCATAAGACTAATAGTCAACTTGTGGGCTCATATTACAAAGACATATCATATGTTGATCGAGGTCGGTGACCTTGATCAATATTTATAATCCTTCATAGTTAACCACTAACCGGTATTTTTCTTCCATTTCTTACCTAACAACACTTATCACAAAAAAAAAAACAAAAAACAACCTTAAAAATAGTAAGTACCAAAGCAAACCTGCTGATCCGTTACGTTACAATTTCCCCTATTTTGGTTAAGACCAAAATCGCGGAAATGCATTGGTAAATACCAATAAGCAGGCTGAAAATCGCCTCAGGGCGAGTTTGTAAATCCACCAGTGACAACAAAAGAGTTCATAAGTTTTAGATGGATTTCACCAGTCCAACAATGGATTTCCTAAATTTTTGGATGGATTTCACCAATCCAACAAATGTTGGCATCGATCGCCACCGACTTCGGGAGTCGGTGAAAAATCGTCGTTGGATTAAACATAACCCTACTTTATGGTTATTTATTTTTTCCAGTTTTTTTAGAATTTATTCAAACCAAGATATTTTTTTCAAGTCAAGACTTTGATAATGAGAATGAGAATGAGAGTGAGAAGTACAGTATGAGTGCCTTTAAGGGCGGACCTTTAAGCTCCTTCATTCCTTCGCCCATAAGAATTTACATTTCCCAAGGATGAAGGGAGCCTTGGGAACGAGTACTTCTTCTCTCTCTTTTTATTGGCTCTATTTCTAAGTGAGATAATATGCCAGCTCAAGTGGTAGAATCCAGGATTGTCTGACTCTAAGTCACCTGTGTCCTGAAATATACATATAAACCCCCCTACCCGCTCACCAGACCGGTCCGATGAGCAAAAGGATTTAATTTAGACCTAAACCCCTTTGTCGAGGCTAGGGATCTTTAACGTGCTCCACTATCAATATATGTATCACACGGGACCGTCCTCTTAACGTCCTCTCCGAGGGACGGCATGGAAACGAATTAGCCTGCCTTTTAGCTAACTCGGCCTACTCGGCTTCATACTGCGTTTTTCCTTAATCTTACAAAATTCTGTAATTTTATAAGAAAAAGTCCAAGTAGACTAACTGCAAAATCCGGGACTTGAACCCGGCATCTCCTGCTTGAAAGTCGCGGCGTTAACCCCGACACCAAGCAGGCAGCTTGGGAACGAGTATGAATACGGCCTTTATAAGTCATAATTCCGATTTCCTAGATGTCAAACCCATCTGTCAACCGAATGTGGATGTCGATGTTCCACCGCTGTCAAAAAAATATTGAATTTACAAACTCGCCCTAAATCCGGCGCGGCTGGCACGTTGCGCGAACGCCAAGAGTAAGATTCTGATCTTCAAAGGAAGCGAGAATAGTAGTTTTCACAACTAGTGGCTAAAATAGTGCTTTTTTTTACAAGCGTTGGTTTAAATAACAAGCGCAGCAAGGTATTTAAAAACGCTAGTAAAAAAAGCACAGTTTAGCCGCGAGTTGTGAACACTATTTTTTTAAATACTTTTATCAAAAAATCCAAGAAAAACAGGAAAATACTTTTTTTTTATACCTTCATCAAAAACATGATTTTTAGTAACTGTCTGCAGATAACTAAAGCATGGCTTTTTTGGTTACTGAAACTTTTTCTTTGATCACGGGTGCACAAAAAGATTTCTGTTCGTTTTTTACCCAAAATTAAAGAGAAATAGCGGAATATAGTAATATTGAAAAAATCTAATTATTCTTGCCTAAAAATCAAGTCATAAGTATTTATGAAAAAGATCATTTAAAAAAATCGTAAAAATTTCAAAGTGTCAAAGATTAAAATGTCGCAACAATGAACACCACCGAGTAAAAAGGCACATCGCTATGGAAACCGCATTGTTATTTCATTTACCAGCCGCCTTGATTTATAGTGTAAAGATGGTGTGTTGCAAGAAGTGCTAGTCGTTCGAGATTTTTAAAAATATTTACTTGTTTTTCTTGGATTTTTTGATAAAGGTAATAAAAAAAATAGGGTTAACAACTCGCGGCTAAACTGTGCTTTTTTTACTCGCGTTTTTAAATACTTCGCTGCGCTCGTTATTTAAACCAACTCTTGTAAAAAAAGCACTATTTTAGCCACTAACCCGTTTTTTGAAAAAAAAACGTTATAATAACATTAAAATAATGTTTCTTAAAAAAAAACTATAAAAATAAAGTTCTTTCTTTTGTGCCTAGTAGGAGGATATGGTGCGAAATTTTAAAACGAAGTGTATATTAATTACGATTTTTGATGAGTGTATTTAAAAAATAGACTTTTCAACTTTTATGGAAGGCAAATCGAAATTAACTACTCACTATTAATACCTATGATACTTATTTTCCTTTCTCTTCCTCAATAATTTAAACCTGAATATCTTGGAGAAGATAAAATATAGAGCCGTGTTTGGCATTTTTAAAAAGCTGAGTTTTTTATCTTATTTTTGCGACACCTTATATAAAAGCACAGAGTATATTTAAACCGCTTTTTTTACGTGAAATGATCCTTACGTGAAATGATCCTATACAAGTTTTTGGAACACACTATACAGGGTGTTTCACAACTTAGGTCAGAAACATATAAAAAAACGATTACGCCGTCTTCAAAAAAAATTCGTTGAAGTATGAAACATATGAAGCGACGAAAACCCCTAATCGCTAAATATTCTCATATAATGACATTATATTAATGTAAGGGCACACAGGAATAAATTAAGTAAGCTTCTGCGACGGGTTGTTGTACTTCGTTATAAATCTTATTAAAACAATAACCACTAGTACGCTGTTTAATTTCCCATGCAAGAAATGTATGTTGTGTAATGTTGTATGTACTTTTTTTTATAACAAAACACAAAACAAAATCCCTAAAAATACTAATACTCCGCACCACAATGCGACGTGACATTCAAAACTGATTCAGCTAAGGGCGAGTTTGTAAATTCATCAGATTTTTTTCACCGATTTCATCGGTTCTTTGACAAATGAAATATGACTTTAATCTGACGTTCCATGTCAACGACATGAGCAATCGAAAATTAAAAACACGCAATAAAAATCAGTCAGAATTTAGGCCATAGTCTAGATTTTTTTGTTTGTTCCAATTGAGAAATTTGTGCTTTTTCGAAAAAATTCCATATATTACAATATAGACGAACGAAAAATCCTCGTAGGGCTTCAGGAGGATATGGCGAGGATAAAGCCTTTATTAGTCTTATACCAGCCCGAAATGAAGATTGATTTATCTCCTTATGCTGTGTTTATACAGCTAATAAAATAAAACAAGAAATAAGAATTAGCCCTGCGTTAGGTCAAACGTGATCATGTGATCACAAATAGGGTTGCCAACCCGTCCCGATTTGTCGGAACTGTCCCAATTTGGAGCAAAATGTCCTACGTACTGACAAGACCCTTGTCAGTACGCCAAATGTCCCGATGAAAAGTTTTCAGCGAAATCGGCACTAAAAGTTTCCAATTAAAATCAGAATCCCATATCTATTGGCCAGTGGTTAACTATAAATCCTTTCTTTTTTCTTAGCCGCGTTTGAAATATTTGGCTATTGGCAATGTAGTGTTAAAAAAATCGACATCAGTTTGTTGAATCAGTTCATTACCGAGCGTACTGAGTCTGTTGATCGGGAAGTTAAAACCATAGTTAGTGCGATGATGTTGAGCTGCAAATAATTTATGATTACTTGTGTTCCGTGATGGCACATCAAACTTGAATATTGATAGTAACTCTAGAGTCAATTTCATTATTTAGTATTTTCAACAGAGTGACAAGATCATAGTACTTTCTACGATTGTCTAGATTTGTTAAGTTCAGAAGACTCATTAGCTGTATGTGTAATTTATAGCATATAAAGCGCAAGAACTTTGTATTTTTTCCAAAGGATCTTTATGAATCTCATAATATTGAGACCAAATAGCACAAACATATTCTAGAATTGACATTACAATTATAAAGTAAACATTTCTCAATGTAAAAATGTTGTTTTCAAGTCTTTTAATATTCTAAACCAAAATCCTAGCAATTTCAAAGCTTTATTTGCAATAATTTCTATGTGCTCCACCAAACTGATTTTTGTATCAAAAAAGACACCCAAGTCACGCATGATAATTGCAAGGTTTCTGGAAATTGGAGTTATCCAACTGATAAGTAAAATCTATATGGTTTAATTTTCTATAAAAATATAGTTTTACATTTGTCAACATTCAGGGATAAATTATTATATTCACACCATGCTGAAAACCCATTTAACTCTTGTTGCAAAATATGGCAATCCTCCAAACTTCTTATAATTGTAAAGAATTCTAGATCATTAGCAAGAAGCACAAAGTTACAGTTTTCTAAAGCGGAAGATATATCATTTATAAATGCTTTAAATAACAATGGAGACACCGCCTGGGGGACACCTGACAAAACGTTAAAACTCGTCGGAGACAGCATTCTCTATTTTTATTGCCTGGCGTCTTTCAGTTAGATTAATCCGAAACCAGTTGAAAGATGAGCCATGGATACCCATGACTTTAAGTTTATCAAGTATTAGGTTATGATCGACCCTGTCGAAAGCCTTGGAGAAATCGGTATAGATGACATCTATCTGATACCCACTCTCCGAGGCTTTCAACAAAGTTTCTTCATATATCAAGAGATTAGTAATTGAAGATTTTCCTTTTGAAAACCCGTTTTGTTGGTTTATAATTATGTTTTAAAAATATGGTGCAATTTTATCTGTGACTATTGATTCAAACAATTTAGGAAATCAAGACATTTTTGAAATACCTCTGTAGTTTTGAATATTTGACTTATCTCCGCTTTTGAATATTGAGGTAATTAACTTAGCTTCCAAGCTGTCGGAAGATCTCCTGTAGAAAATGATCTATTAAAAATTTTAGCCAAAATACTTACTGGACAAGAAAAATTTACAGTTTTTTATGAAAGTTGCTGGTAAACCATCTTGCCACAAGTTTTTGTGTAGTAAACGTTTAATTTCACCCGCGTGCAGAAATTTTTTGCGCACATATGCGGAAAAGCAGTTTCATTTGATTTGTGCGAAATTAAAGACCAATTTTTGCAAAAATTAGTGCAATTCAACAGTGTTCGTAGGAAAAGTAGCACACGCAACTTGATAAAAAGTAACTTTCTTACACTCGCTTGTTGTTTGACTCGGCTAACGCCTCGTTGACAATATTCACGCTCGTGTGAAATTTGTCACTTTCTTTTCCTGATATGTAAAGGCGCATTTACATAGACAAACTTTCCTTTGATGTGGAAATGCCGACAAACATTTAGACGAGCCTCTTGAGCAAAATGCTCAAAGAAATGTTCGAGCAAAATCTCGTACAAAAAAACACACGTAAATTTTGGAGAGAATCTTGAGCAAAATTTGTTTGAAGAATTGGGGCTATAAAAATTTCTTTACAAATTTAAAATATATATTGTTATCGGAATTCATTGAACTTAACTGAAAATAGAAAAACAAAGTTTTGAAATAAGGTACTTTTAATCAAGTGCTTTCCGACGGAAAAACGATTCGATGCCGAAATTCACATTTTACCTCATAAGCAACTTCGATTGATCTGATTTTTATAGGGGATATGCCAGTATACTTGTAACTTTTTTGGGGTTGTAAAAAAAAACGAGAATAAAAAAAATAATAATCGGCACTTATTTATTGCTGTTGCCTGTAAAATGTAATGATAAAAATTTACGTTTAAAAGAATATCCCTTTATTTTACTTCCTAATTTAGTCTTTTACAATAATAAGACCCTTGTCTAAAAAATATAATTTAGCAGTAATTTAGTAGACTGTGTCGCCGATCTATCATCCCGAGTTTTGGATTTCGCAGGTAGTAGGCCGGCCACTCTTTTGAATCGCAATGTTGCCCTTTGCATATTGTTGGTTCAGTGTCAGTAATCGACCTTGATTATTACATTAAATTGACAATAAATATCTATATCTTCAGCATTTTGCTTTTTTAAGCAACCCTTGGGACCTTAAACTAACTAGGTAAATCTGGTGTGAGGAATTAAAAAACAACAATAAAAGCTAAAGGTAAAGTAAAGCTACAAAAATCCCCCTCCCCACCACTCCTCATAGTCGTGAGGCGCGGATTACCGCTTAAAAGTGCAATTTTTAAGTTTTTTGCCGATATTTGAAAAATTTTTTTGGAAAAGAATAATTTTCCTGGGTTTTTTTTTACTTTAGGAGAAAAACCCTTGGAAATAAAAAAAAACTCGCAAGAAAATCCCAAAAAAAACCACGGGCAAAAAAATCCGGGAAAAACCCTAAGAAAAAAATATTATAAGTAACCCTAATCCATGTGACAAAACTAATAGTAGAGGCAATAATAATGTTTCGCTTGCCGTCGGCTTTTTTTCATAAAAATTTTAAATAAAAGTTGGTGTTCCATTTTTTTAAAGAATTGAGATCACTGATCATTGATGTGATATTTTATTTATTCTCATCTTTAAAAATATGTTTCCAAAATAGATAGCAATAATTTGCTCAAAAATTTACCCGAACAAAATGTTCAAAGAAAAGCTCACAAAAATGTTCACGCAAAAAATTTTAGATATTTTGCACGAGCTTTTATTTGAGCATGTTCGTCTGTGTAATTGCGCCTTAATATACTATTACTTTGTTTTGTTTCGATTGAATTTTCTTATCTAGCTTGTAAATTAAAATTAAAAACCATCAATATTTATTGTTTTATTTCTTAACTAAGCGTTTTTGAAAATGTCCCGATTTTGCAGCAAATGTCCTGATAATTTAGAACAAATGTCCAGATGAATCAAAATTAAAAGTTGGAAACCCTAATGACAAATATGTTTTTTATTGGGTGTTCTTATTATTATATTAATTATTTTATTTTGTTGTATAAACCAAGCATTAGTCCTGAAAAACTGTATTTCAAATAGTTTTAACGCGACTTTTCTTGGCAAGTCAGCAATCTTTATTAAAAAAACATCAAAAAATTTGAAAAGAAAATAATAACAACAAAAAGAGCTGATTAAATGACTTTAATGACATTCATCGGGAATCGATTGGTGAATTGGTGGAATCAATCGGGTAATTTAAGAATCCGATGAATTAATTTACAATCTCGATCGACCAGTATTAGGAATCACGTCTTTCATTTTTATACATAAGTTGTGAAACACCCTGTATACAGAGTGTTTCAAATTCGATGCTAACCATGGGGATCTCCTAAACGGTAGGAGATACGAAAAGGTTTAAATTAAGGCAAAGTTGCGCAATTTGATGCTTTGCTCAAAACTAAAAAAAAAGTTTACAAATTCCGGATAGTTCCGGAAAAAACCGAAATCTTCAGTTTTTATTTTTCTGCCCCCTTATTCTTAAAGCTGTTAACAAACGCTTAAAACTTTCTAGAGCCCCTTTTTAGAATCTACCTAGTGAGAAGTCTGTTTTTGAGATTTGACATTTCAGTGTGACAGTAGCACTGTCAAGTTCATTTTTTCTTATAGACACATCCTTTTTTTCTCCTGCCGTTTGGTTCATAAAGGATGACATATAACATTTTGTTAGCTTATTTTGACAAGTCACCTGAAGTTTATTGACCATCATCAGCCCGAATTTATTTATTTATTTTGGTTTTAACTTACTCAAGATATTTGGGAATAACAAACCTAACAAAAACCTAATATTTTAAAAATACGTTTTTTTCTTTATTTTTTAATCTTTGAATTTGGCCTGATGATGGTCAATTAACTCAAAACAAAAGGTACTTGTCAACCAAGCGGCAGGAGAAAAAAGCATGTTTCCATAAGAAAAAATGAACTTGACAGTCCTCCTGTCACTCTTTAATGTCAAATCTCGAAAATGGACCTCTCATTAGGTAGATCTTAAAAATTGCCTCTAGAAAGTTTTAAGCGTTTTTTGACAGCTTTAAGAATAAGGGCGCAGAAAAATAAAAACTAAAAATAAACATTTTGCTTTTTTTTCACCTATCTCCGGAACTACCCGGAATTTATAAACTTTTTTTTTGGTTTTGAGCAAAGAGTCAAATTGCGCAACTTTGCCATAATTTAAACCTTTTTGTATCTCCTACCGTTTAGGAGATCCCCATGGTGAGCATCGAATTTGGAGCACCCTGTATATAAATATTTGCTTGATGAGAGACTTCAACGTTCGCATAGGTAAGTAAAGGTAAAATGTACACAGAGCCTTACAAATAAGGAAAAGAGCAATACAGAAACAGCCTACAGGATGCTACTACAGAATGTTACCGTGGAAAATCGCAGCAGTAGGAAAAACGGGGGAGGGTCCTTACACCTCAATGGTCAAAAATAAAACGACTCAATCGAAGGAGTGATGACCCTTGCTATTCTATTCTATTGTCAAAATTGGCATTTTTTCACCTTGGAAAGATAGAAGATTATAATATTGTTTACAATTAAAATATTGATAACTTAAAACAGTTGAGATTAAGTGTAGGAAATGTTCAAGAAAAAACATTTGTTAGCAAGGTGTGTATGTATTGTATTAGTAAATTATTATTAGCTATTCCCCTTAAATATTACGGACATTTTGGACCACTTAAAATAACATTTTTTGCGGTTATCGTAAGGGAAAATGGGGGAGGCTAATCAAATAAAGATAACGGCGGATTTTACTTACGCCAAATAGGAATAACGATTTTTGTGGTTATCTTTATCGCAGACTAAAATATGGTTGGTTAATTCATTTATTTTTTCGTAAGAACGGATATTTCTCAACATTTTTTAATTACTAATTGTAATTTAACATTTTCTGTCTATATATATATATTCTAAATAAAAAGAAAAAGCCACAAAATTCACACCAAGTACTGACCTCACAAAAGTTAATTACTATAACCACAAAAGTAGTTGTTTTTGCTTTTATTTTAGGTGGTCCAAAATGTCCTTATTTATTATAAAAAGAAATATTCCACATAGCAATGAAAGAATATTTACATGCATAGCATATGCGTTAAACCTCCTTTTGAGTATGTTTTTTTAGCACATCTTTAGCATTGGGGTACATACAATTTAAGTATAAGTTATTAAGCATATGCGTTAAACCTCCTTTTGAGGATTTTTTAGCACATCTTTAGCATATGCCTGGTACATACGATTTAAGCATAAGTTATTAAGGCATAGCAAATGCTATGAGTGTATTTGAGCCGGTTCTATTGAGTAGATCTTTAACACATGCAAAGAATATATCAATTTTAAAACATTTTTTGGTCCGTTTAGCGCACATGCTATTCTGGTACCATAAAAGAACATCAAAAGAATGAGTTGCTAAGTATTTTCTTGGCATAAGCTAAGGAAATACCACTACAGAAGGTTACTTTTAGAGCATCTTTAGCATATGCAAAGTATACATCACTTATTGAAACATTATTTGGTCTTAGCATATGCTAAGGAAATACCATTAAAGAAGGTAACTTTTAGAACACCTTTAGCATATGCAAATATGAAATAAACTAAAAAAACTCGAAAAAAAATCGATGATGGGAAACGGTAACCCTTGGTTTAGAGATGCTTGACCATATATATCCACCAAACACAAAAATTATCTGATTAAGCTTTAATCATGATTAACACTTTTCAGTCGACCTATAAAAATCCGCCAAAACGCCTATATTCCGCGATTTCAACCTATTACTTTATAAGCGCATGGTACAGAGGATAAAGCATGATCCATCTGTAGGTTCTCGGTTCGAACCCCATCGGCGGTGGCGAGAATTTATGATTTGTTTTTCTTAGGGTGTATTGTGATAGGACATGGTTTTTAGAGCTCAAAAAATATAATTTTTATTTTATTTAAAGCCATATTTTACATATCCTAAGAACCTGTATAGCATATCATTAGGGCGGAACGTAATCTATTTTTAGCACATGCTTATGATGTTCCAATCTTAATTTAGAACATTCTTAGCGTATCCTTTTTCTTCTGGAGGATATTCTATGCACATGCGAAGGATGACAAATTGCTAGGTGTGATGTTATACTAGCCAACACCATTCTCAACTAAAAAGCCAGCAACTCTTTTTCGTTTTAGTACCTTTTGGCCTAGTATCGGTGGCATTTCGACACCTAACTGTCAGAAAGTCCATGTTTTACCTCAATGGCGCACCCAGGAATTGCCTGCGGGGGGAGTTGTTAGGGATAAATAATTTTAAAAAAACTTAGTTTGAAGGAAAAATGTGACCATAACCTGGCTGCTCGGGGGGGAGGGGGGTTAACCCCAACCCCCTTCATTCCCCGCGGTGCGCCACTGTTTACCAGTCAATTTGGTTATAAAAATGGCAGCCACACTAGGCGAAAGGGCACTGAGACGGCCCGCGAATGTCATTTGATGGAAGAAAGCCTTTGTTTCAATCCAGGTCAACCAACTCTAGCTATCTTTTTACCACATTTGATCCATATCGGTTAAACTGTTTTTATGCGAATGAGGAACAAATACACATCGATACACAATATACACAAATTATCGATTTTATAATTAGGTTTTAGGATTCTTCTTCTATTATATGTATAGGAATTAACACCACCGGCACCGGTTTAAAATGTATTTTTGTATTACAATTAATCTACAATTAGACGCCAGAAAATCGCTTTGGGGGGCTTAGACTTTAATTTATTTTTTGTTATTTGTTAGATTTTTTTAATAATATATTTTCTGAAGAACCAGAAAGGACAAATATTTTTAAAGTAATTTATTTATATATTAATGCGTTCGGATGCTCTTAGTAATTTACTACATTTCCAAGAAGATTCTTCAATGATTATTATCAAAAAATTCATAATGAGTGACTCTTCCATGATTATTTATGCACCCATTTGTTCTATTGGGCATTTACAAAATAAGATGGTCTCTATCATACTGAGGAACACTAATCCAAATCCTCCTTACGGCATGCCAGAGTTCATCTAAGTTTCCAGGGGGACGCGGTAATCGACTAAGATTGCGCCCTATCATATCCCATACATGTTCGATAGGCGACAAGTCAGGCGATCTTGCTGGGCATTCCAAAGTCTCTATGCCAAGTCTGGCATTATCTTGTTGAAAGATCGCATTTGGGATAGTTTGTAGGTAGGAATGTAAAACTGGCTATAGCACTTCATTGATATATCGCCGAGCAGTCAGATTGCCGTTGATGAGGACTTCCTAAACATATAGCACCCCATATCATGATACTTTGCTGTCTTGCTGTATCACGTTCAACAGCAAAGTCTACATTTCGTCTCTCACCTCGAAATCGCCCAACCCTCATGCGTCCATCATGTCCGCCTAAACAAAACCTGGATTCGTCATTACAGGTTTGCCGCGCTCTGCACCATACCAAGCGGCGAGCGTCAAAGGTAGCACCAAAAGCGGAAGGTAAGTCCTCAGCCCCATACCAAGCAATCTTCGATTAACTATCATCATTGAAAACACTCGTCTTGTAACTGCAACTAGAACATCTCTTACTTGGCGTATACTCTCCCGTCGATTTCTGAGAGCAAGAAGTCTGAGATGCCGTAAATCATGACCTTGTAATAATTTAGGGCGTTCAGAACCCAGGACGTCTATAAGTCTCATCATTGGACCACCTTCTTCAACCTTTTAACACTGTTGATGGATTGGCATTGACACTTCTTGCAACTTCCCGTAAACCAAAACCAGCCTCTTTCATGCCCACGATGCGTCCTTTCTCGAAGTCATTTAAATTATGAAATTGTTGGCGAACGCGAATTCTTAGCATTTTTATTTTTTAAGTAAACTGTAAGCAATCTAAAAAGACTAAAAACTACGAGAAAAATGATTTAAAATTTTCAGAAAACGTCTTTTACGTGTTGGTTGTTTTTGAAAATGACTAGAAAAACACACACACATAATTTTCATTCAAATAATTATCCAGTATATATATTCATACTATATTTATCATATTCTAATATTCGGTCTAAACAAAAACACCATTGGTAACAAAAAATAAAAATAAAATGCAGAAACAACAAAAAACGAAACAAAAAATAAAAACACAAATCAAGTTTATCGCAAAATTCTTTACCAGATTAAGACAAAATTCTTAAATTTTTTATTATTTTTTTTTTCGTTTCGGAAAGTTTATCAAGCACTTCTTCTGGTGAAATATGAACATCTTGATTGATGTACCAGAATGGCAAGACGTACCATTCAATTCATCTTGTTTGACAAAGTAGATATTTGGGCATTTCATAGTAAAAAATAATCACCTTGCGGCCACATAAAATGCGTACGCCGATTTTATATGGTGTATTATGGGCCTCGCAACTCAGTAATCTTTTAGGTATGTCAAATTGACAAAAAAATGTCACTGTCAGATTTTGTTGTTGTCATACGCTTATATTTAAAAATGCCCGAATTTTGGCAAAATTAGACGTTGGTGGTTGGTCGGTTCGAAGAGTAGGAAACATTATGGACGAATCAAGGCTACAATAATGGTAAGAATAAGAAGAAAGTATCAAAAAGAAGGAACTGTTCGACGAAGGCGAGGCACTGCCTTGACCCAAGTCAGTACGCCTCAGCAGGATCAGCAACTGATCAACTTTCTTGAAGACCACACAAGACATTTGTAATGGCCCGAGAGGCGAAAATTGAGGTACATTTTCCTGGATCCATAAGAACGAGCCGTTCTAGACTTAGATGTCGCGTTGCTGCCAAGAAAATCTTCCTTAGTGAGGAAAAGAAGCAAGCCAACTATTCACTAAAAGAAGAAGAATTTTCGCAACACGGATGAAAAAATCTTTCAGTACCACAATGACAGCAAACTAATTTTGGTATATCGCTCGCCACAAACACGCTATTACGAAAAAAATATTGCTGGGAACGAAGACCGGGCTGGAAGATTTTCTGTGAATGTGTGGAGTTGGATATCGCCGAGAGGACATGAGGCTCTTTTTAGAATCTATGGAAGATTTACGGCTGAGGTTTATATTGATGCGATAAGAAATATTATGCTTCCAGAAGCAACCATTCTCCATCCAGAAGATTTTGTGTATCAACATGATAACTGTCCTATCCATACCGCACGCACAACATCGAGGTTTTGCCGTGGACGCCAATCCCACAGAAAATGTGTGGGGCCTTATATATATATATGAGGTTTATATTGATAAGATAAGAAATATTATGCTTCCAGAAGCAACCATTCTTCATCCAGAAGATTTTGTGTATCAACATGATAACTGTCCTATCCATACCGCACGCACAACATCGAGGTTTTGCCGTGAACGCCAATCCCACAGAAAATGTGTGGAGCCTTATAGCAAAATAGTTAACACGAATGAATATAGTTCTCAGAAATTCCAACCACTTAATGGAGCTCATAGTCAGAGGGTACGACAAAGTCATTGTTTCAAATCCAAATTTATTTCAAAATTTAGCAGATTCCATGCCACGAAGACTGGCAAACATTATCGAGGCTTACGGGGCAATGACACGCTACTGAAGAAACGTTTTCTTTTTTAATTTACGTAGTGTTTTAATAATTTCTTTTTGATTTTGAACATTTTTGGTTGTCTGCAAAGACTTAGATTAGTCAAATTTACTGATCCTGCAGATGTGCGCTGACTATGATTTATTGCTTTCCTTTTACCAGAGAACATATCCTTCTTCTCGATAATTTTTTCTTATTCGCACAATTGTGGTCTTTTTTTGTCCATAATGCGCTTTAGGAATAATTTTTTTTTTATGAAATGTTGAATAATTTAAAAAAATTGTTTTATACATTAGTATACTACTTTTTTAGTAAAGTGTGGCCAGTCTCTCTATGTTTGTGTTTACCATGTCAAAAGATCTAACCTGTAATTCGAAAACGTCAAAGTCGAATTACTAACATTAACATAAACTTTTGTCGTCTTCCAGGATCTTGCTTCATTATCCCCCCTCCCGCATGTATGGTCCAAGGAGTAATTAGAAATAGCAACAATTTTTTTCTACTACCTCCGCATTTTCGACCCGAAAAATAAGGAAGAAAATGGCGCTCTGCCGGAGACAGGTAGAAAAATTTTTCCTCCACGTAGCGCATGAACATATTGAATCTGAGATATTTTTGATTTATTTTTTTCCTCCCTCTACCGCAGCCGGAGGATAAATTCAAGTTGAGGTGGTAGATTATCAAATAACATTTTTTTCAGTCAAGAAACTTTTTTATGTAAAGAGAACAGAGATTTCTGCTACCATAGCAACGCCAGGCACATTGATTTTATTCTATCTTTAAACAGCTTCAGATTACCATTTTGGCAGGTGTCAGTGTATTGCTATACAGTGGCGCACTCAGGAATTGACTTCGGGAGGGGGGGAGGTTTAATAATAAAAAATACTTCATTTGAAGTAAAAATGTGTCCATAACCAGGATTCTCGCGGGTAGGGGGAAGGGGTTAACCCCCCTAGGTGTCCACTGTGTTATAAAATACGGGGGTTGTTTCAACAGTTCGGCAAATGAATCTTTTTCAACAGAATAAAAAATATTTTAATTTTTGTAATTATTACAAAAGGCAGTAGAAAAAATTAAATACATGCCTCTAAAGAAAAACGCATTTCCTCCCTGGGATTTTAATGCCCTTCGCTACGGGCATCAAAACATACGCGGGAGGTATTGCTGCATTTTCCTCTCTTGGTATGTAAATAACTATTTGATTTCAAATCAAAAAGAAATTTGAAACGTTTAAAAAATTGGGGAGGTTTAGCAGTGTTGATGAGCCCACGCTGGTTGCATGAGGCGAAACATCGTTTAATTATTTTTCGTTTCGTTTTAGTCATTTGAGTGTTCTTTGTGGGATACCGATCCAATTTTGAATTTTCGTTATTCCACCCAAGTCTTCCTCTTCTTTTTAGATAATTTTTTTCTCTTTTGTTTGTGCAGATCACAGTGTGCTACAATTTTTAAAAGAATGAAAAGTTAATGGTTGAAAAAAAACACTTTTTTTTATACCTTCATCAAAAACATGATTTTAGTAACTGTCTGCAGATAACTAAAGTATGGCTTATTTGGTTACCGGTTAAAAAACTTTTTTTTTGATCTCGGATGCAAAAAAAGATTTCTGCCCGTTTTTACCCAAAGTTAAAGAGAGATAGCGGAAAATAGTAACATTGAAAAAATCTAATTATTCTTGCCTAAGAATTAAGCCATTTCCGCCAGTTTTCACTAAGTATTTACGAAAAAATCATTTAAAAATATCATCAAAATATCAAATTGTCAAAGATTAAAATGACGCAACAATGAACGTCACCGAGTAAAAAGACACATCGCTATGGAAACGAATTGTTATTTAATTTACCAGCCGCCTTGATTTATAGTGTATGTATAGAGTTGTGTTGCGTGAAATTCTCTTCGTTCGAGTATTTTCCTGTTTTTCTTGGATTTTTGGATAAAGGTATTAAAAAAAATAATGTTAACAACTCGCGGCTAAACTAAACTTTTACTCGCGTTTTTAAATACTTCGCTGCCCTCGATGTTAAACCAACGCTTGTAAAAAAAGCACTATTTTAGCCACTAGTTGTTAAAACTACCATTTTTTACAAAGATTGATTTACACCTTCAGCAAAAACACGTTTTTACTCACTATCCGCAAGTAACAAAACCATGGTTTCCTGGTAACCGAAAATGTTTCTTGTTCCATGCAAATGGCAAAAAATAAAATGGCCAACCGTAGAGATATGGTGCGAAATTTAAAAATGGAGTAGGCGAAGGCGAAACAAATGCTCTATATGTGAACCTGTTTTAGTTTTTTTTTCAAATGTTTTTTTCTGTTTTGCGAATTTTTCAATGAAGGTATTTAAAAAAAATATTGATTGCAACTCAATTCGTGAAAACGTAAAAAATTCGCGTTTTTAAATCGCTCGCTGTGCTCGGTCTTTAAAACGACTCTTTAAAAAAATAATAGTAGACACTTAAAGTAAATATTTCAACGCATCCGTATCGGTATACGTAACGCGTTGGAAACAAAGTCAATATACGCTACATTTTTGACTTGCTCATGCCATGTTTCGAACGATGCCTGCTTCTTTGACGGGTGTGATGACAGAATCTCGTTACGTACGGAAGGATGTACGTATCGTTAGGGACCCACGAACGTACGAAATGATTTCAATCAGCAGTTCTGTCATCGCACCCTTCAAAAAAGCGGGCATCGTTCGAAACATCGCATACAAAAGTCAAAAATGTAGCGTATTTTGACTTTGTTTCGAACGAGTTACGTATACCGATACGGATGCGTTGAAATATTTACTTTAAGTGTCTATTACTTAAAAACTACACAAATTTTTGATTGCCGCCGCTCTCCTTTTACCACCCTCACAAACGCAACAGTAGTAAAAATGGGGTGGACCCAAAAGAAGCAGATTCTTGCGCCCTTTTGCCACAATAGGCCACTAAATTCACTCTTGGACCACTAAAAGAGCATCTTACCATTGAGTAACGAGTGCGTTTAACAAGATGTTGTATGTACCTAATATACTTGGGTTCGAATATAAAAAGAAAACTACAAATTCTTTCTAAAAATGTATCAAAGTAGGTACCCGTAGGTAAAAAAATTACGCTTTTTGAATAGCTATCATTTTTTATACGACTGCCTTAAAAATAACGGAAAACTCGCTCAGAAAGTGGTATTTTGCACCCGGATATATGTTAAGAAACAAAGCTCAAATTTTAAAATTTATTTAAAAGTTTTTAAAAAGTATCACACATTAAAATAGTAGTTTTAACAACTAGTGGCTAAAATAGTGTTTTTTTACAAGCGTTGGTTTAAATATCGAGACCAGCGAGGTATTTAAAAACGCGAGTAAAAAAAAGCACAGTTTAGCCGCGAGTTGTTAACACTATTTTTTTAATACCTTTATCAAAAAATCCAAGAAATCAGGAAAATAGTTTTAAAAATCTCGAACGAAGAGAATTTCTTGCAACACACCATCTTTACACTATAAATCAAGGCGGCTTGTAAATGAAATAACAATCGTCCACTGTTGCAACATTTTAATCGTTGACAGTTTGATATTTTGACGATATTTTTAAATGATTTTTTAGTAAATACTTGGTGAAAACTGGCTCTTAGGCAAGAATAATTAGATTTTTTCAATTTTACCATTTTCCGCTATTTCTCTTTAACTTTGGCTAAGAAACGGACAGAAATCTTTTTTTGCACCCGTGATCAAAAAAGCCATGATTTAGTTATCTGCAGTCAGTTAATAAAATCATGTTTTTGATGAAGGTATATTTGTATAGTGTATTTTAATTTGGGATCTCATGTAAAAAAATACAGTAAACAACATGTTATAAAAACTCTCTTTGAAAAGTCACTCGGATGGAGATAAGGTATTTTTAGATTTTTTTATTATTATTTTTCTAGAAAAGAAAAACGTCGTAAGAACGTAAATAAATTAATTGTAGTAACTGTTCATTGCAAATTCTCCGGTCCAATTTTAATATGTCCGCTAACATTTCAACCCAAAAAATACATTGAACTGTCATTGTCAGTGTCAAAAAGAGGGTTGCCAAACTTACTCTAATTAATAACAACGTTCTGGTGTCGTTGTCCCGTCCATTGCACAAATGACTGTTTTTTGTACTTTGTGCAGCGTTAATTTTAGTTTAATTCTTAATTACGGCAACTAAGGCGTCTAAAAATTATTACTTATTTGTTTTGCATAAGTAAAATCTTGGGTCTGATTGTCTTTTGCATATCGTTTCATCTTCTATTTTCATCGGGTAGCACGTACCGTACTGATGAGCATCACTAGTAGAAAACTGTGAGGGAAAGCTCCAAATTCTATTGTTTTTGAAAATATCTCATATTTTACGAAAGTTTTAGCAAAACAAGAACTCTCTTTAACATGAGTTTTCTTGAATAAGGCCGATATTACACTATAAATTTTTCCTTTTATTTTGTACATATGATATGTTACAGTGTAAAATGTTTCATTAAATATCTTTTATAAAAGGTCTTTAATAAATAAATTTTATAGTGTGTAATACCGTCCTAAAAGGCTGGCTCGGACGAAAGGTTTACTTGTAATACTCACCTTTTACTGTGTATATGTAATCTCTTCTTCTGAACTCTTTTCTTACTCAATGATCCCATTGAGAAGTGATTTCTGGCCTTAGCCTGCTCGATTATAAGGCTCAGTATCACCGGTGCACGCGACTAGCGGTGATCAAATATGCTTTAGCTGGTGAGCAGCTCAGAGATCAAGTTGCCTTTGAAATAAGATCGCGGACGATCAAGTGAGCGCGGGAAAATCAGTTTTGAAAAATTTTAATTTTTTTTGCTAAAATTATCAAATTTTTAAAAATTAACGGGGTGATTTGATTTACTGTTTATAAATATTTTCCGTGTGCTTTTTTTCTAAATCGAGATGTTTTTGTTTGAAATCTGGCTGTTGGACTGAAAAGGATAATTCGAACATGTGAGTTGTACGAATTAAGATGAAAATTTCGGTATAGTTAAACATCGCCCTCCTTCCAAATAAAACACAAAATTTGGAGAAAAAATCGAGAAAAATTTGAAAATTGATTTTTTTTTAGTAGATTGTAATTTCGCAAATACCTACTTCGCAGCCATCCAGAAAATTGTGATTCTCCTTTACCGCAATTAATTTTTTTTTGAGGGGGCTGTATTAAGGCCTGTTTACTCAACTTTTAATGCTTAATGGCTAATTGATAAACACAATGAATATTGCTTAATTGTTCAGTTTTAAAGTTAAATATATGGAAGCCAGTGGTGCTGTTGTTACTTTTTTTTTTAACGTTTTTGTGTTTTTTTGGGCACTATAGTGGTAAACATTGAATAAAAAAGTAAAACCATTTCAAATAATTTATTTATTGTTTATTTATTTTAAAAAAATTGTGATTAACCATTGTGCATAAAAACTTGAGTAAACACCCCTATTAATTAAGCATTAAACACTATCCATTACATTTATTAATTAGTCATTAATCATAAACAGTGGGATTTACTAAGATCTAAAATACCGACAGAGCAAAAAAATATTGCGCGTATATCCAGGGTATATACAAAAACGGAGAAGGATATTGCCCTGGATATCACCCAGATATTCACTCGACGTGCATAGGACCTCCAAAAAAGATCCAATTTGGATCCAGAGGTACCTATTAGGTAACATCCACTGAATATAAGTTATAAGTATATTCTGAACATGTATTAAATATTCGAGTTATATTTCTATAACACCAAATTTGATGTTATATGGTATATCCATTATGATATATATTAATATAGTATATCCTGTCGATATCCATCACGATATATACGATGTATATTTGTCAAAATGATATATCCATAAAAGTATATTCTTTTCGTATCCACAATATTTTATTTTAAAATATAACTTATATTCGGTTAAAAACTATAAGGCTTGTAAACAAAAAACATATTTTTAGGATATACGATAGCGCATATACACTGAATATACAGTAAATATCCGTTCATGTCTCCTTTTTTTGAAACGAATCATGGTTTTTTCTAATATATATAAAATATACATTTAACATACAAAACGTATATCCTAATATTAACACCTGTGGGGGGTAGTAAAACCCCGCGTGGGTTTAAATTTATTAATTTTCTTTTCTTCTAAATTGAAACTTTCTTCTTAAATCCAACAAGATAGTGTAAGATGATTATTCAATAAAAAAATTTATTCAAATTTTTCTTATGAATTAAAATATGTCTAAAATTCAAGGAGGGTTGGTTTAAAGTGCTTAAAACCAAAAATTTCACTTAAACTTAGGACCGTTCTAAAATAGATGAGAATTAGTAAATGCCACCGTAAAAGTTGAGTGGAGAGGCCTTTACTGACTCCGTGCCCGTGAGCGTAAACAAATTTTGTACTTCTTACCACTTTGACACAAGAATACGATCCCAGATCAATGCTGAATTTTCCAAAAAAAATTGACATTTTTATATTTTTTTAGTGCTAGTTTAGTGAGAAGCAATTTAGACATCATCTGCGCAAAATTTTTTTAGGGTTCGTAAATAATGTAACACTATTTTTGCAAAATTTTGACCCTCCTCCGTCTTCCTCGTATCAAATACCTTTGCCACCACCCTCTGGAAACAGAAGACTTTGCCTACTACTGTCTTATTTTAAAAGACAGTAACTAACATTTTTGTCAAATTTGAAATATAAAAACGGTTTACAAATAAAAACAAAAAGCTTATCTCTAGTTCCTTGCTAGAAATAATACTCCAATTGATTTTTTTCCATTATTTTAAAAATATAGTTACTGTTTTGAAATAGGGTAGTCGAGTAATTTTTAAATCTAGTGACTAAAATAGTGATTTTTCCACAAGCGAGGTTCAAAGTTTCAAAGTGAGTAAAAAAAATACATTTTAGCCGTGAGTTGTAACTACCATTTTTTGAACACCATCACAAAATTCGAGAAACTAAGGCACACAAACCAGTGATAGGTCACCACTTTTCGCGCCAACTATTCTGTTTTCAAATTTCGTACCATATCCTTACGATTGGCCATTTAATTTTGCACCTCAAAACAAAAAAAAAATGCATCGGTTACCAACAATGCAATGGTTTGGTTATTTGCGGAAAGTCAGTAAAATTTGGGTTTGATGAAGGTATAAATATTTTTTTTTGTATTTTATTTTTGGGATAAAAATGTTCCCAACGCACAGGCGAATATCCTTTCCCCTCCCCTTTGTTACACTTTTCAAGACTTTCACCTACTTCCCATATCCCCGCCCCTCCTGCTTTACAAAATTTATGGATTTTATGTAGTGAATTCATTCATATTTTTATTCTTTTCCTAAAAAAATAATGCTTAGTCAGGGATAGTTAACCTACCTCATTACTTTTTAATTCAAACCAGTCGTATGTAGATATTGCAAAAATATATAGGGCGTCCCATTTAACAAAAGTGATAATTGTAACACTCATTCGTATTTGCAATGCCCAAAAATAAAATCGAATGCCTACACTACCTATAAAATTTTGATCCATAACATAATGGTCCATCAAGTGTCGCAAAATGCGTAACAATAAAAACAAAGAAAACAATATAAAATCAGGGTGAAAATATTTTTTTATATACCTTCATCAAAAACATGATTTTTTACCTGTCTGCAGATAACTAAAACATGGCTTTTTTGGTTACCGATGCAAAAAAAATGTTTTATTACGGGTGCAAAAAAAGATTTCTGTTCGTTTTTTACCCAGAATTAAAGAGAAATAGCGGAAATACTTTTTCGCTATTTTTCTTTAATTTTGGGTAAAAAACCGACAGTAAATTTTTTTTGCATCCGTGATCAAAAAAAAAAAAATTTTTTGCATCGGTAACCAAAAACGCCATGCTTTAGTTATCTGCAGACAGTTACTAAAATCATGTTTTTGATGAAGGTATAAAAAAAGTGTTTTACTGTTTTTCTTGGATTTTTTCCGCTATTTATCTTTAATTTTGGGTAAAAAACGGACAGAAATCTTCTTTTGCACCCGTGATAAAAAATAAGTTTTTTGGCATCGGTAACCAAAAAAGCCATGTTTTTCCTGTTTTTCTTGAATTTTTCGATAAAGGTATTAAAAAAATAGTGTTCACAACTCGCGACTAAACTGTGCTTTTTTTTTACTCGCGTTTTTAAGTACCTCGCTGCGATCGTTATTTAGCCACTAGTTGTGAAAACTACTATTAAAAATCTCGAACGAAGAGAACTTTTCGCAACACACAATCTTAAAACTATAAATCAAGGCGGCTGGTAAATGAAATAACAATCGTTTCCATAGCGATGTGCCTTTTTACTCCGTGACGTTCATTGTTGCGACATTTTAATCTTTGACAATTTGATATTTTCACGATGTTTTTAAAAGATTTTTTCGTAAATACTGATTGATTTTTTCAGTATTACTATTTTCCGCTATTTCTCTTTAACTTTGGGTAAAAAACGGACAGAAATCTTTTTTTGCACCCGTCATCAAAAAAAAGTTTTTTTGCATCGGTAACCAAAAAAGCCATGAGAGTTATATGCAGACAGTTACTAAAATCATGTTTTTGATGAAGGTATAAAAAAAACTACTATTTTTAGTTTTCTGATACCACAGTAAAAGCGATGAGCCCCAATAAAAATTTGGGTGCTTTTTGTGTTTAGTAAGTAACAAACTTGCGATGAGCGTCTGTTTATTGTTTTTTAATTGAATAAGGGTTAAGGCTCAAAATTTTATTTGCACCCTTCGCTTTTATTATGGTATCGGAAAGCTAGAAAATTATTTTTACCTTTTTAGTGCCTTTTATAAAAGCATGGAAAAAAGTTTTTAAGTTTATTTTAAAATATTTAGTTATCCATGCATTTTGGATAATGTAAAGGCGCATTTACACAGACAAACTTTCCTTTGATGTTGAAATGCCGACAAACATTTACACGAGCCTCTTGAGCAAAATGTTCAAAGAAATGTTCGAGCAAAATCTCGTACAAAAAAACACACGTAAATTTTGGAGAGAATGTTGAGCAAAATTTGTTTGAAGAATTGGGGGTATTAAAATTTCTTTACAAATTCGAAATATATATTGTTATCGGAGTTCATTGAACTTAACTGAAAAAAGAAAAACAAAGTTTTGAAATAAGGTATTTTTAATCAAGTGCTTTCCGACGGAAAAACGATTTGATGCCGAAATTCACATTTTACCTCATAAGCAACTTCGATTGATTTGATTTTTATAGGGTATATGCCAGTATACTTGTAACTTTTTTGGGATTGTAAAAAAAAAACGAGAATGAGAAAAATAATAATTACACTTATTTATTGTTGTTGCCTGTAAAATATAATGATAAAAATTTACGTTTAAAAGAATATCCCTTTATTTTACTTCCTAGTTTACCCTTTACAATAATAATTTAGTCAAATGAAAAAACCTATATACATTATATTAAATCTCACATATATGAACAAATGCACGTTCGGTTTAAATAATACTCGTTTATTACCCACTTTTACCCCCTTCCACTACCCTCGTAGGGGGGAGTGGGGTGCCTAATAATACCGTATTAGTGTATTCTCACCGGAACTATAATCACATACAAAATGTGAATTCAATCGGACATCTAGAAGTTAGTCAAAATTGAGTTGCAAGATTTGACCGAACATACAAACATTCATAGATAAAGGTGAAGTTAAATGGAAGCTTGTAAAAAAATCACCCTGTACAGGGAATGATAAAATTTCGCAAGAAAATGACAATTAAAAAAAGTAACGTGATTTTAAAAACGTTTTATTAATCATCAACCAGTTAGGTCCCTGCTTTTGAATGGTTTTAAGTATATCGGTTTCTAAACACATGACATGGCAAGATAAAAATTATATTAGGAATTAAAAAGAAACCCAACGAAATACTTAAAATCAAATTATTAACTGGCGTCAAAATAGTTTTGGAAATGTTTTTCCATAAAATAAGATACTGAATATAAAAAGGATTGTAGATATTTTGTTTAAATGCAGCCAGCTTTGTTTACTATACAGACTGTTCCAACGAAAACAAAACGGAGGCGTTTCCTAGTACTTAGAGTCACGTCGATTTTTTATTCTTTATTCTCTTCTGAGGGTGAGTTTCGCCACCAGAATTAAAATAGGAAAAGTGGGTCAAGTGATACCTTATTTTAAACGTCTTTCAAAGGCCTTTACGAAAGTGTTAAAATTTTAAAAATCTAGCACTTAGTTTTTAAGAGATTCACTTTTGAAGATGCATGAACCAATGCAAAATTATTTTTTTTAACGAAATTAAAATTTTATTTTTTTGCCATCCATTCATAGCATGGAGGCTTTTTGGGATCTTTAGAAAAAGATTTTTTTTTTATTTCCACTAAAAATAAGTTATTTGGGTCAAAAAAGACCTAAATATAAAATTTCTGTGTCTGCAGGTCTGTCTGTAACACGATTACTCAAAAATCGCTTGACCGATTTTTATAAAATTTGGCGCAAAAATTCTGTGTCACCAGAGGTAGAGCTGATTAGATTTTGATGGACGTGGGGGGTTGGCAAGAGGGTATGAGGGAGGATTAAACTTTTAAAAAAAAATGTAATTAACCAACCGTAGCAGCTAGCGACACGCGGTTTTCACATTAGGATGAAAAAAAAATTGAAAAACAAATTTGAAAAACAAATTCTAGAATGCATTCCTACGCTAGATTTTTAAAATTCTGAAAGTTTTGTGAAGGCATTTAGAAGACCTTCAAAATAAGGTATTACTTGACCCACTTTTCTTATTTAAGTTCTGGTGGGGAAACTCACACCTCAAAATGAGTGTTTCCTACAAAAACTCCAAAATATCTAAAATTCGAGGGTTGTTGGAAAATCGTATTCTAAATACTAGAAGATGCCTCTCTTTCGTTTTCGTTGGGGCACCCTGCATATTGAAAATCTGTTTGTAGTAAACCATAAGAAGTAACAATAAGAGAAATAAGCGGTACAGAGGTATTCATTATAACTTTAACCCCTCTTTATCTCGTTAATTAATTACTTTAAAACACGGGGTATAAAATTTAAAATAAATGAAATTAAAAAACTACTCCACTGCTAGTTCGAAATCGAATTCGAATAGAGAAATATTTTGCGGGTAAAAATTATCTTTGGGTATATCTGTTTTCTTGAAAAATTTTTTAGGAGCCTTCCATGGGACATTCTTAATGTAAAAATTAAAATGAAACTTTGCCGCACAGTGTGCGGTAAAGTACAATCTTCCACATCTAAAAGAGTGTTATAAAGTGCACTTTACCGCACGCGAGTAGGTAAAAGTAATAACAAATCCATGCGAAAATGCATCGTTTTCGAGGAAACTTAAAAAAAAACCGAACCATACGACTAATTAACAAAAATTATGATCCAACCCAACCCAACACAATATAGTAGATTGAACAAATAAATGTACTCCTTTAACACCTTGTCATAAATCATTTTAGTTAAACCGCCAGGGTACCGATTCTGGAAGTCATAGGAAGTGATCGTTCGCCTGAGAGAAGAAAAGTAAATTCAACCAATAAACGTGCTTAAAAGCAGTGACGAGACGATCGAATAATCACCAAACTATTATGGGCAAGCTGCCTTGAACAACAATTTTTGAGCGAAGCCGTTCTCCTGACTAGACCCAGTAGTTGGGAGTTGTAGGAAAGCTCGTGTGAAAAACGTCACGTGTATTATTTCAGAGCACGCTATTGGATGAACGACCGATCGATATTTTACTCGCTAATGCGCATGCTACGGCAAACTGGACCGTCTTTTAGAGTAGGACTCGCACAGTGGTCGATTTTTGAAAAACGCGGACATTAAAAAAAACTTCCACATTGTAATTTAATCGTACAAAATATTTAGTTTTGATAAACAGACAGGATGATCGTGTGAATTTTCACATTTATCTTAAGACATCTTTAAGAGGAAAAATATATATATTTATAAATTACCTAAATTAAAGTAAAAATATTAGTTTAGAAAAAGAAAAAGAAAATATAATTAAAAGAATGCCAACCGAAACTTTTAAATGAAATACCCAGTATATTATCTTGGGAGGAAAGAACGAAATGTCAAAATTGGATGAGTGTCCCACAAGGAACACACAAAAGCAAAGCGAAAAGAGAAACAATTAAACGATGTTTCACCCGGGGTGACCAGCGTGGGCTCGTCATTCTTCATTTAACACCATCGCACACTCTGACTTCCAACTCTAAAACACTCACAAATAGGCATCGTTCCGCATGGTACTTATTATAAATCACCTGATACGGGTTCGTCCTGGCGTGTTAATCTTTCCAATAGGAATATGCTCCTTGGACGAACCCGTATCAGGTGACTTATAATAAGTACCATGCGGAACGATGCCTATTTGTGAGTGTTTCAGAGTTGGAAGCCAGAGTGTGCGATGGTGTTAAATGATGTCTGGATTGAGGGTGACTAGTGAATCCACTGACGAGCCCACGCTGTTCACCCCGGGCGAAACATCGTTTAATTGTTTCTCTTTTCGCTTTGGTCTTTTGTGTATTCCTTGTGGGACACTCATCAATTTTGACATTTCGTTCTTTCCTCCCAAGATCTTTTGATCTTCTCTTTCTTAGATTCTTTTCGGTTGATGTAACTGATTTGGAAGTTTTAACCGAGCATATTATTGCATTTTAATATAACGTACCCTATGTCGATCTTCAACTGTTTTCGAGATATTACCAGTTGAATACTGTCATACCCTGGGTCTTCTATTTGAAATTTGATGTTGAATACTGATGCGTAATGTCAAACTCGTAAAAAGAATAGTTTATTATTTTTTATTATAATTTTTTAATTTTTCCATTTATGTCCGCGTTTTCTGGAAAATCAACCACCGTGTGTTGGGGCTCGATTCTGGCCGTAATAGAACGATCATACCCTGTGAAGTGATCCATCGCACAAAAGTCATGCAAACAACGCACGGTGGTCGATTTTCAGAAAAACGCGGACATAACTTGAAAAATTAAAAAATTCAAAACGTGTCTAAATTTGCCCTTATATGGTTGTCAAGATACTAGGTGAATAGTTGGCCAAAGAATAAACTATTCTTTTTACGAGTTTGATATTACGCATCAGTATTCAACATCAAATTTCAAATAGAAGACCCAGAATATGACAGTATTCAACTGTTGATATCTCGAAAATAGGTGAAGATCGACATAGGGTATGTTATATAAAAATGCTTAGAGTTTCAAAACAATATATACATAAAATATATACTAGTATACTGTAACACTTATATATTATGTCAACTACTTTAGAGTAAATTTGGTTGTTCTAAACTAACATTTTTAGTTTAATTTAGCTAATTAATAAATATGTATCTTTTACCTTCTTAAAAATGTCTTAAAGTAAATGTGAAAATTCACACGATCATCCTGTGTATCAGCTAAAAAAGAATAAATGCTTACTTATTTAAATATTGTTAACGGCATAGGGTATGTTATATAAAAATGCTTAGAATTTCAAAACACTTTATACATAAAAAATATACTAGTATAGTGTAACACTTATATATTGTGTCAATTACTTTAAAGTAAATTTGATTGTTCTAAACTAACATTTTTAGTTTAATTTAGCCAATTAATAAATATGTATCTTTTACCTTCTTAAAAATGTCTTAAGGTAAATGTGAAAATTCACACGATCATCCTGTGTATCAGCTAAAAATGAATAAATGCTTACTTATTTAAATCTTTTCTGTAAATTTATTAGGGCGCTAAATTTTCCCTTCATTTTGTAAATATGTTTGGCTAAAACTATTAGTTGGAAATTCGCCATCTGACACCGCTATATGTCGTGTATCGTTGGTTGATAGATAAATAGAAATTTCATACAGCTATTAATCGTGAATGTGTACCTCCTTCAAAGATCTCCCCACTACTAACAAATGAATCGGACGAAAGAATTTTCGAATAGCCAGTTAAAACCCCAGTTTCTCGGTAGCTCAGTTGGTAGAGTATTAGACTGGTATTCTAGAGGTCCCGGGTTCAAATCCTGGTCGAGGAAAAACTTTTTTCCGATTTATTCCCTCACCCTTTGCCCTCTACGCCACAAATCTTTTCTGTAAATTTATTAGGGCCCTAAATTTTCCCCTCATATTGTAAACTATTTATTTTTTTATTAAAAATAAATATTTTGTACGATTAAATTACAATGTGGAAGTTTTTTTTTAATATCCGCGTTTTTACAAAAATCGAACACTGTGCGACGAGATGGTCAAGTTGGACGTAGCATGCGCATTAGCGAGATCTGTCACGTGATGGTTTCATCCAATAGCGTGCGCTGAAATCATACGAGTGATGTTTTTCAGATGAGCTTTCCTACAAGTCCATACTACTGGGTCTAGTCAAGAGAAAGCCTTCGCTCAAAAATTGTTGTTCGAGGCAGCTCTGCGCGTGCCCATAATCGTCTCGTCACTGCTTTTAAGCGCGTTTATTGGTTGACACTGGTTCCCTTCTCTCAGGCGAACGATCACTTCCTATGACTTCCAGAATCGGTACCCAGTAGGCAATAAAAACAGATAAAGATGCCTAGCTCAAGCTGGGTATAGTACAGCAGAAAGTTGCGTGTAGGTAGGTTATAGGTAGGTATTTACCGAGTTAGTACCTACACTTATAAATCGTATTTTACCACAGTGCCTTTTATTTTATTTCCTTTTTTTAAATTTTGATAAAAAATACACAAATTATTTAGCTAACATACTGCTAATCTAGGGTTGTCATCTCTAAAATTGTAAAACTAGGACAAAAATACCTAAAAACCGGACATTACTGCAAAAATTTATTTAGCACTTTTTAAAATAACCAACTTAATGGTTCAATCAAATGACGTCTTAAATCCGCCGCAGGCGAAAATTTCAAGAAAATTACATTAAAAATGTAATTTTTTATGTCTCAATCTCAAACTTTATTGTCTGATAACGTTAAAGTATACATTGACAAAGCCATGCTTAACTTAATAAAAAAAATCATAAACAGGATTTAAATGAAAAAGTAACAATAAATATAAACAAATTCAAATACTTAAAAGTAAAATAATATAATTATAAATACTAAATTTAAAAAATTAATAACTTATAAATAAAGCTCAGAAATAAAATCGCAAAATTATACAAAAACCTATAAAAATTTAATTTAGTGAAAAAATTTCAGTCAAACCCTCTTCAGAAGGCATTGTTCCAAGGACAGACGCCGCATTCCCGAATTGAATAGCAATACTGATTCGTTGTTTTAGAAAGCTAGTTGATCTTTTCTCAAACATGATATTAATTTTTTTGCTTCTTTCCCCCAAGGTCCAAAAGTTTCCACACAAAAAGGAACAAAAATGTGTTTACTTAAAAAATCTTTATTCTTATGAATTTTATTGTTTTCCGAAATTCTTGCAGCTTCCCCTGATTTAATGCTTGTATAATTTATGTAAGAATTTGCCAAAGTGTCACTACAAGTAGCGTCCCAAATGAGCTGTCTTCCACCCTTCCAGGGGACCAAAGTCAACCCGTCATTCCTCCTTCCATCAGCTCTGTGAATACCGGCAGGCTCCAAAATTGTGTTTATTTGGGCAGAAGCAAAAGCTTTGTTTAAAATGTCATTAAGCATGCGGTGACGTGACCACCTACCTGCGCTTTTGCGGCAATATAGGCCATGAAGACCCAATTTGTCTACTGTTTCGCTGCAAGTGCAAATATGTGGTTCACATATATTTTGGCCGGTTCTCAGAGCTACTGAAATTCAGAATGACGAATCGTCCAGAAGTGTCCCCAGAGAAGGTGAAGGCAACGCATTCAACCAGGCCCCACTTTCTTCTTATTTAATATTTCTAGGGGGTTTGTAGTATCTTCAATAATTTTTTCGATAAAAAAGGAACATAAATTATAATCTAATTGTTTTCGTGTTGAAATATTTTCATTGTTAATTTGGTTGTTGCATAAAGATGACCAGTTGAGTAAAGCCTCATTAAAAGCAAAATCAGGACTATTTAGAATGTCTCTCGGAACAATTGAAGGAAGAAATGTTAAAATAAATCTATTTGAAGAAATGAAAGCTGAAAAACATAAAGTGAAATATCACGGATACCTAGACCACCAAGCTTTACTGGTAGTTTACAAACAGAACGGAAAAAATACAATTTATAATATTTTCAGTTGTTTCTTTAAAATTTGGTCATATTTATCTAAAGGTTTTCTCCAACATGGAGAACAACGAAGTAAATAAATCATTCTTGGAATTGAGAGTGAGTTTTTCAAAATAAAAAATGATATATGAGAGTTGATTCCTTCTAAATTCTTACATAAGAGTTTAAAATTTCCAAAAATTTGTTTAAAGCTAGGGCTAAACCTCTGAAAGAGGACATTCAAGAAGACAAAGATCTTTTTTTTTCAACTAATTTAATATTTGGTGAAATTTTCTTAAAAAAATTAATTTCATTTGTAAAATCTTTGTTATTTCCTGAAATTACTGATAATTCACATTTATTAAAGTTTATGTTAAGCCCTATTTTTTCTGACTCAGAAATCAGGGATTGAAAATCTTTCAAGACAATTTCCCAATTATCCGAGATCGTGCCATCATCACCACCACAAATTAAGTTTTGATTGAAGTTTTGATATAATAGGATGTAAGGCGAGTGAAAAAAGAACAGGACCTAGTGGATCGCCTTGTTGAACACCCCTTTGAGAAGGAATAACTTGATTACCAAAAGAGAGAAAAAGTAATATTCTGGAATATTTCTTTCAACTTCGGAAAGCACATTATTCCTAGAAACCATATTAAAAGCATTAAAAAAGTCAATTTTCAAAAAATTTTTTGGAGAGTCATGAGTAGCTGAAACAAAACGACAGGCTGCGTGAGTGGCAGCTTCAGTACCACAACTAGTCCCAAATCCGATCTGTAACGGTCGAAAATGATCACCTACCTTTTCAGAAATATTTGACCATACGATTTTTGAGACAAACTTTCGTAAAGAACATCCTACAGCAATTGGTCTAATCCCTCCATCTTTTTTATTTAGAGCGCACAAGGATGCGCCAAAAAATATCGGTTTAATCTCTGTAGGTAAGGAGTTTTGAAGAATTCTTGAAATGAAGTTCGTTAGTGCTGCACAAATTTATGCGTTTTAAATGTTTGTGACAAAAAATTTGTAACAAGCAATGATTTGATAATTTAGACAAATATCTACTTGTAGAAAAACCTAAAAATATTTATTAAAAAGTGGGTTGGGTTACATACAGGTACTTTCAATTATAGATTTGTCGCCCACAATTTTGAAAATACTGTGCCTATAAAAAATGTCATTTTTTCTTGAATGCTGTTCCTGACAAAAATTAATCTATAAGTTTTTTTGATTCCAGTCTTTGCCAGGATTTTCCTGACCAAAATTTAAAAAATCCAGCTTATTTTACAAGCTCCAATAAGCACATTAAAAAAATCATTTTTATTTAAATTCTTACGCCTTGAAAATGTTTAAAGAAAAGGTAATCACAAGCTTGTGAACCTATAAATACTTTTTTTTGCAATATAAGCAGAACACAAAAGTTTACATATTGAAAACAAAAGTGGGTTGCAGTGTGTTTTGTTTTATTGTGCAATTTTTAAAGAAATGCATTAATCTGAAATATTCAGTCTACAATAATAATATTTTGTCGTTGATTGAATTTTTCTTGATAGAAAATCATAAAATTCTAATCATGGGTGTTTAACGTTAAATTTGGTAAAAAATCATATATTTTATGGTTTCAAAATGATTTTTGAAGGCACAAAAATTGCCGTGCTGCCTGTCGCAGAAATTCCGGACAATTTTCAAAGACCCGCCCGGACTTCCCCGAACACCTCCCAAAGCCGAACATGTCCGCCTATGCCTATGATGCGTGAAACTGCAAACAAATTGGGCTTTTGTTAAAATGATTAAGTTAAGTAGTAGTCGTTAAGATAAGGTTTTTTCGAAATGTCTTATATCTTTACGGTCTACTCATCGACGTGTTAGTACATCGATGGGTCTACTATACAATCCGACCCATACAACCCAATTTTAAATAAAACATCAAAAATTAAAATTTTCACCGTTTAAGTTATTTCCAAAAACTTCGTCTAAGGAACATGTTAGCGATATAAAGCTATTTGTAACTCATCGCGGTATACGTATCCGCATCTAGCGAGAACCAAGCACATTAATTGGTCAGAAACTTGTACCACGTTCGAAAAGAGCAGATATATGTTAATCTAAGGTGTTCTTGAACGCGATAGGTGTTGAGATGCGTTAGGTATCACGTATCGTTACGGCACACATATCGTATCTCAGCACCTATTGCGTTCAGAAACACCTTGAATTAGCATATATCTGCTCTTTTCGAACGTGCTACAAGTTTCTGACCAATCAATGTGCTTGGTTCTCGCTAGATGCGGATACGTATACCGCGATGAGTTACAAATAGCTTTATGTTTCTATATTGCCCACTATTGGTAGCATATTCATCTACAGTTACTTTTGCGTTAATAGATTTCCCTCCCATTTTTTCTGCAAAAGAATGTCAAACTTTGTATGTTAAACATCTCGCATTTCTGCAAAAAAACGAATAATGTTGGACCGATTACTACCAATACCTAATTGTACGAGTTAGCTTAGTTTTTCTTTACAATACTTCCCCAAAACGAAATTCGAGTCCATTTTGCAGTCGCATGCCTCCAATTGAATTCTTTAGTAGACACTTTAAGTAAATATTTCAACGCATCGGTATCGGTATACCTAATGCGTTCGAAATAAAGCCAAAATACACTACATTTTTGATTTGTTCATGACAGGTGCACTGACAGCACAGCTGATTCCAGTCGTTGCGTACGGAGGGATCTAGGTAACATTACGGACCCACGAACGTACGCAATGATTTTAATCAGCAGTTCTGTCATCGCACCCTTCAAAAAAGAGGGCATCGTTCGAAACATCGCTTAACCAAGTCAAATATGTAGTGTATTTTGGCTTTATTTCGAATGCGTTAGGTATACCGATACCGATGCGTTGAAATATTAGGGATATTTTGGAACGCTTATTTGACACTTCGTAGTGGTTGTGGTAATCACTGCGTCTGCGCAATAGCTAAACGTCATTCCGCTGTGGCAATTAACCACTACCACTGCCGTAAGCTACGAATCCATTTCGTTGTGGTTGTGGTTATTTTTCTGGTTAGTTTTAGAGAATTTTGGTGCAATGAATTTTAAAAATAATAAAATATTAGCAGGTTCCAACATATAATATACGTATTTTGTAAGATTAAGCCCAATTTTTTTGTTTTTCCTCATCGCTAAATTTTTTTATAAGTGACAGTTTTTAATGTGATCCAAAAACTCTGGTAGAATTGATTCGTGGTAGTGATAGTGGTTGTTAAACACTACTACAGCGGCTGTCAAAGTTGTCAAAATTTTAAGCATTCCAATACTTTCCTATTTACTTTAAGTGTCTATTTAGTTTAACGGTGAGATTTACTAAAAGGGTTGAGGTGAAATTTTTTGTTTTAAGCATTTTAAATCAGCCCTTCTTGAGTTTTGGACATAGTTTGATTTATAAGAAGAACTTTAATAAATTTGTTTATTGAATAATCATCTTAACACAATCTTTTGTTGGATTTAAGAAGAAAGTTTTAATTTAGAAGAAAAGAAAATTAAAACATTTGAACCCCGGGCGGGGTTTAAATAGTAAACACTGTAGAACAAATTAAAATTGGGGCTATATGTTACTCTAATTAAAACTTACCCTTATTCGTTACTTTTTCCAATTAATACTTGATGTCAAGGAGTAGATTAATTTTGTATTTATTTAAAAGGTGTTTTTATTTATGAAATGTATTAAAAAACTTAATGGCAAGTTTTTCTTACATTTCTGTCACTGTCGAAATGTCAGTTTAAAAATAATAGCGCTGCGTTCAATCACAAACAGCGAGTTCGGATCTTTTACCTCTGTTTGCACCAACCTCTACTGATGAAAGCTACAGCTTTAAAATGAGTGGGCTTTGAGTAAGGGAAGTTTTTTTGTCTGAGCTTTTAGATAACCTCAATGTTTTACTTTCAGTCTGTAAATAAATTAATATAGTTGTTTTGAGTTTTTTTGTTTGGGATAATTTTCGTGCATAATCAGAGACCTTTACTTATGTTTGTTTTGCCTCATATTGCCCTCATAAATATATTTTTTTTAACTGAAAACGGGTTCAAAATATGGCGTTTTTCTGGACAAAATAAGAGTTGTTTTATTGGTTAATGAACAACTTGGGGTATTAAATAAGGTAAATTAATCCTTGTAAAAACGGTTACTTAGGGAAATTATAAACGAAGCCACAAAACAATCCTTTCTGGGGCTATAAATTTAAACCACCCCCGTGAGGTGTTCTAAAAAAGCACCAACTTTATAACCTCAAACACAAATAATGAAGCTATTATGTGCCAAATTTTTGGCCCATTTGCCATTTTGAAACCTCTCACAAAAAATTAGTTTTAGGGCATTTTCTTCTAAAATATGGCGTATTTTGAGAAAAAAAGCAGTTTTTCAGTGGTATTCTGCAATAGCAATACAAAATAATCAATAATTTTGTGTCTTTTCTGTATGGGTAAGTGTAAGTACCCCCCACAGGTGCAAATATTTAGACCTGTGGGGGGTGCTATTTTAGATCTTAGTAAATCTCACTGTAAGTGTCTAGTGTTACTGTACTGCAAAATGTGTCTCTATTATGTATACTAATTCGGGTAGTTTTTTTTAGTTAATTTTTTTTTTGGGTCACATGATGATATAGCTTTAACTCATGGATTAGGTCGCTGTCACTGTTCAGAAAAGTGGCACAAATTCTGTCATTTCTTTTACATGGTGAGAATTTTCGACACTTTGGTCGTGATTCTTCAGGAAAGAAAGAAAAAAGTGTCGATTTTTACTTATTGCCTCATTTAAAATAAAAACACAGCTAGATTAGTATTTATCCTAACGTTGTAAATTTGATATTTTAAAGATATTCTGCGGGACCAGTTTTACGGCGGCGGAGCTAAATTACTACTACGCAATAAACGTCAAAAAGGTCGCGGTTCTTCACAAACGACAGAAAATCTCACCAGTCACAATTCTTCGCCTCATTTAAAATAAAAAATACAGCGTCGTTCATATTTCTCCGAACGTTCCCAATGAGCATTTTTGTCTATATAAAAGTTACAGCAAATAATATAAAACCTTCATAAAATAACCAAAAGTTATATTATTTAGTGTTGGTGATAATTTTATAACTCTAATATATGTCTTGAATGAGTAAAAAAGACTTGAAAAACAACTGTTCATCACCAGCTTATAAAAATTTATGGTACATAGTAATGGATAGAAAAACAACATATAGATTTTATAAAACTTTCTTATGAGCCCTCAAGTATAGAGATTATTATAAAAAGGTTTTACAACTGTTCTAACAACACTACATAACAAATTAAAGGTTTTTATGGATTTAGAAATATAGATTTTCCATCTTTCTTCCCTTTGCTTGTTATGTATTATTCTTTTTCTTTTTACAATAAAAAAATTTATAAAATGGTGTTTAGCAATCTTCTAAAATAAATAAAAATGAAAGTGAGATAAGTTGAAGCAGGAATATGAATATTTATATACTATAGTCAAATAAAAGCTGTTTTTCAAGTCATCCTACTCTGAAAATCAGCTGCGGTCCCGTGTGTACTGTATAGTTTTCGAATACACTCACGTAAATTTCATGGGCTCCAAAAATACTTGAGAAAACGAGAAAAAAAATATTAATTTAAATATCGGTTTTTTTTTTCATACGCGTTTTTTTCTTTCTGGGACAAATATTGAATTTTGTATGTTGTTCCTAACCCTAACAAGCAATATTTCGATTGAAACACATGTTGAAAACCTATAAATAACGTTTTTATTTAGGCCAAAAACCTATTTTTGTAATCCAAAATGGCGAAAATTTCCGACAATTCTATAAAAAAAACAATACAACTATACCACTGTTTACCTCCTCAACACTATTTTATAACCCTTTTAAAAAATGATGCTAGTTCGAACAAAGGGCTACAGATGGCGCAGTGTTGAACACTGATGGTCCGTTTCTGCGAGCTTAACATAGTTACCATTGTTCTCTTTTCCTAAATGCATTCCTCGAGAGATCCAGCATACTACACATACCAGGGAAAATACCCGCCTCCACACACTTCAAGTCCGCATAACTATCAGAGGTAACTATCTCAAGAATATAGTTAGATTGCGGGGTCGAAGGGTGTACAGGCGAGTATTTTCCGGGGTGTTCACATTTGCTGCCGACCAGCAGTATCAGCGTATGCGCTCGACGTTTCACGGTGCGTTTTTGCGACCTTAACACGGTTACTATATTGTTCTCTTTTTCTAAAACACGGTTCCCATCTATGGGTTTCTCATTCGTGGGTCCCCCGAATCAAAACACGTATCACGTGGTGTAAGCGAGATTTGCCTATACAAGTTCATGTCGGACCACATGATGAGTTTTTTGAGTCAGGGTGACTGCGCATGGGAAACGCTGGTGGGAATCGGGTGTAAAATGCATTCGATCCGGATATCTGTCACCGGTAACTCAAAAAGATTTGGATCTCTTATCTCTCTCAGATTGATGTAATTAAAACAAGATAATAATGGTATGGTATCTCGCAAAAACGTGCCTTTTGATGTCGCAAAAACGTGCCTTTTGATGTCGCAAAAACGCTCCTTTTGAGGTCGCAAAAACGCGCCTTTTGATGTCACAAAATTAACCTTAAAAAATCTTGTTTGTTTTGTTTTTATAATTGCCAAAATAAATCAAAATTGTTTTTTTTTGTTCTAAAAACAGTTGTATTATAATCACTATATAAAGAAATTATTAACAAAATTATAGAAAAAATCTTATGGGCAAAAAAGGTTTATGAATGAGTTCATAAGAATATTACAGACACCAATTTATATAACTATTGTGTGTGAGTTCCCAAGTTTTTATAAGTGTCCCTCGAAATATTTTCAATCTTATCTTATATAAATTTGCTGTTGGTTAATTAAGTTTTATAAGTGGGTTGATAGCAACATTTTAAAAACCAATCTATTATATATCTTTACTTGATAGTTACTTACGGTTTTATAGGTGGGTTGACAGAAAGATTTCAAACACCAATTTATATAACTTTTGTCACTGATGACTTATATTTTTATAAATATGTTGGTGGAAACATTGTTAACACCAATTTATATAACATTTGAACCGATGACTTCAATTTTTATAAAGATGTCCGTGGAAATATTGTTAACGCCAGTTTTATGTTACTTTAGGGTACCATCAATTTAGAGCTTTTAATAAAACAAATATACAAACTCAATTCTTGTAGGAAACTTCTAAATACCCTAGGGTATCAATAGAACCCTCTTTATAATAATTATATAAATATCTGTCACCAGAAGTTTCTGAAAATGCTCATTGGGTTGGAAGAGAAACTGCGTAATTTTTTTAATAAAATTTTTTAAATTTAATATTTTAAAGATATTCAGCAGGACCTAGTTTACGGCGGAGCTAAATTGTTACTGCGTGTACCGATAAACGTTAAAAAGTCTGACTTTTCTGAAATATGATATGAAATTTTTAAAGGTTTGTTTACATAAAAAATAAACTTAATAACATATATTTTTAAATAAAAAACAGGGTTTTTCCTCGGGTTTTTCACTGACATATTATTTATTTACTAGAAGGGTATTAAGAAACTAAATTTTAAGGAATATTAGCAAATAGTACTGACAAAAAAGCATTAAGTGTAAACTTTTTAAAAATCGTCAGATTTTTTGTAAGGGCGAGATTTTCTGAGTGTCGAAAATTCTTACCGTGCACAAGGAAAGACAGAATTTGTGTGACTTTCCTGAACAATAAGAGCACATATTCCATGGCTAGCTATGGTTTTGTGTGTTAAAAGTTTTAAAGGTGTGTTTACACACAAAAATAAGCTTAATAAAATACATTTTTAAATAAAAAAAGGGGTTTTCACCAAAACTGCCTACAAAAATTAAAATATTTTTTGTTTACTTGAACAGTATTAAGAAACTAAATTTTAAGAAATACCAAATAAGTCTTGACAAAAAAGCAGACAGAGTCAGAGCGAGATTTTCTGATGGTTTTTGAATAATTGCGACCTTTTTAAAGTTTATTGGTACGCAAAATATGAGTTTAGCTCCGCCGTAAAACTAGTCTTGCAGAATTTCTTTAAAATACAATTTACAAAATGTTATTAAACACATGATGCAGTTCTTCTCAGAACGTTTGGATAAATAGTAAGGACCCAGTGTTTTTATTCTAAATAAGGCAATAAGTAAAAATCACCACTTTCCAGATTTGTAACGGGTGAGATTTTCTGTTTTTTCTGAATATTCTCGAACGTTACAGCTGATTTCTATTTTTCAAAATTCCTTTTAGTCAAAGTAGCGGTTGAAGGGAGGTTTACTAGGGAGGGGGGGGGGTAAATATGCACCCAACTATGATGCCGAATCGACAGCCTGCTTGATGCCTAACGGTTAATTCTATTTTTCAAAATGTGTGCTAATATTTGGGTGTATATGGGAGGGACGCTATAGCTGAAATATAAGGAAATGATACCTCGCTTAAAACAGACTGATTATTTAAATTTTTTGAAATTTGGCACCCATATTTAAAAAATGGGGCTTCCGGTCAAAATATGGGTCGGATCCAGATAAGGGCCGTTTTGTTTGACTCGGCGTGCCAAAAATATACGGAAAGATACCTTGCTCGACTTTCTCCGACCACTTTAAATTTTTCGAAATTTTAGATGTTTTTTTTATTTCGGTCCCTAGAAACTATGTTCCGAGTTTTAGACCCCTAACCAAAAGTGCAGCGCATAAATGCGTACCATCCGTACTATACTACAAAGAAAAACAGTTTGATAAAAATGTCTGATAGGGAACATTTTTCGACGTTTGTTTTTACTTTTTTTCACTCCATTATCTACATAAAGTACTACTACTACAGAAAAAAATTATTGTATTCACCAAGGATTCTAATATTTTTAAAAACAAAACTCCTTCATATTCAAAAGCAAGATATTTTACATATAAATTTTCTATTTCTGACGATTTTTGGGACATGATAATAAAATTCCAGCTGACAAATTAAGGAATTTTGACAATCCCGGATATACCGGGGTATGTTTTTACCTCCGCAATATAGGTGTTATTTTCTGAAATTTTTCAATAATTTGAAGCTGCTGCAAAAAAGTAGGCTCACAGTTGGTCTAGAGGATTTTTGAGAAAAAAATATATAATCTTTAAAACATAGATTATTGTTTTTCATACATCGCCAACTACCATTTAACGTAAAAAATAAAATCCCCCATGTAGCCCTTTCCTGGGGGGGGGGCTATTTTTGAAAAATATTATGAGAATCTTAAATAGCAACCCCCTATTTTGTATTCATATTTAAATTGTCGCTGAAATTCTCTTTCCAATGATACCCCATTTTGAATATCTTAGAGACTAAAGAAAATATCTCTATTGTGTTCAATATCGATTTTAGGTGTTTTTTACGAGGAAATAAAAAATGACAACAGTTTGACAAGTTCACCTTCTACTTCATATTTTTGGAATAATATCGTCAAAATCACTGAAAATCAATAAACTTTAAATAGGAATGTGCAAACGTCAAACTGTAAAAAACCCTCAAAATCGATAATAAACACAATAGAGATATTTTCTTTAAAAATTGATTTTTTGACATATGATAACCATTGGAAAGAGAATTTCAGTGAAAATTCAAATATGAAGTCAAAATAAGGAGTTGCTATAGAAAACAAAAATCTATGTTTTAAAGATTACATATTTTTTTTCTTAAAACCCCTCTCTAGACCAACTGTGGGCTGTATTTTTTTTGTTGAGCGGTGTAGTGGTTCATTTTTAGTTGAATTTTTCCCAACAATTTCTTGACTGTAAGAAATTGACAAATGTGACTGGACAATATCAGTGGTTAATATTCTGCCATTACCTGGTTTTGATTGTTTCTCAATCTACAGTACGAATATTTTTTCAATGCATTCTTATGTTGTGGAGGTAAACGTATTATAACCCAGTATGACAACTTTACTCATTGCCGTTATTAGAGCGTTAATAGACCATCAAAATTGGTGATACCGTAGGTCAGTTTTCTGATTTCTTTTTTCTCCCATATCCAAAAATAACTGAATCGAAATACGAAATATAAAAATATTTAGTTAGGTTTTTAATTTTTTTGCTTTTCTATTCTATTTTCATTGGCAGTTCGTATGTGAACAAAAGAATACGGTGACGGTAATTTTTGTTTCTGGTTTAAAAACTCTTTTTAGCATCTCAATTCCCGTAATACGGTAAGCAAATAAGGTGACTATAAATTAGTGTATTAAATCTCTATTAACGCAAATATTTTTTTAACAATTCTAATACGCTCAGGTTTTAGGGTTTAAAACAAACCGCAACAAGAGTAGTGGCGTGACCTTGATAGGAGGTGAAGCGCAGGCGAAATTTTTTTATATATAACCTGGAATTTTATTCATTATGTAAGACAAAATGCTAACTATTGAAAATATGGAAATTGTAGGTGAAGCGGCGCTTCACTCGCGTCCCCTAACGAGCCGACACTGAACAAGAGTCTTTATTCAAACAAGTACTACCCTCGTGTGAAGGTACTAGTGCTCTGCATATATCGAAGAAAATATTCTACCTTCGATCAGGTTGTAGTCTTATATTTAATTAATTAAAACGCATATAAAATCGATTCAATAGTTTTTTTATAATTTTTTGCATTGTTTACAGGTCATCCCAGCCATGTCCGACCCCTTTCGAACAACGCACAGTGGTCCGTCAGTGAATGTGGCAAGCGTCGAACGGGTGCCCCAGGTGTACTGGCCACCTCCTGGTGGCAGCAGTGACATTTTATTTATTTGTGGTGGTCAAGCTGATAAATTGCGAACCAACCAGTGATGTAGTTCGGTACGGAAACGTAAACTCTGAGAGTGACGGAAATAAGGAAATTGTCGATTTTTACTCGGTGAATGTGTTGGCTGATGGCGAGGTAGAGACAAGAGTGTTTTACAAGGGGGTCTTTGCGAAGGAGACATCGGTTGGAAAGGGGTAAGTTAAAAAAATACTTCTTATAAAATGTTATATAAAACGCCACCTACATGGTAATCTACAAGAAACCATATTGTGGAAAATTGTGTTTAAAATGATAAAATGTTAAAATCTGACCCAACTGCTTGCTTCTCCCGAAAACCTACCTCGCACTTGTTTCAATCTCTTCTGGATGTTGCAAAATCTCTTTTAGATGTTGCAAGAATCTCTTATGGATGTTGCAATTGATATCCTATTTTATTAGCCATTCTCCACAATGTCTACACCCTTAGGCTTAAGAAATTTTTACCAGTGGCTTACATGGATATGATCGGACAAAATGTCAGGACCCTCCTGTCGAACAGCGCACAGTAGTCCATTAGGGAAAAGTGACAAGGGTCGAACAAGTGTCCCAGGTGTACTGGCCACCTCCTGGTGGCAGCAGTGACATTTTTCTTGTTTCGGTGGTCAAAACTGATAAATTACGAACGAACCAGTTCGGTATGGAATTTTAAACGTGAACTCTGAGTGACGAAAATAAGAAAATCGTAAATTTTTACTGGGCGATGTCTTAAGGTAAAGCAGAAACGAGAGTTTTTTACAAGGGGGGGTTTGCGAGGGAAATATCGGTTAGAAAGGGGTAGGTAGTCGAGTAACACTTTATAAAGCAAACGTTTATGGTGTAATTTAAGATGGTTAGGTAACCCATACCATTTTTGGGTCTGAAATGTGCGTTCTTTCCATCCTCAATACGAATGGACAGTCTTAACTTCAAAATTGTGGATAAGGAGAAAAGATCACATCTCAATGAAAATATTTTTATTGAATTTTTAACACCTGGTTTTATATACAGACCGCTTCAAGCTACTGCGAACATAGGGGGAATCAAGTCCAATTTACTCTCCGTGCCGTACGACCGAGGTGGATTCGAAGCACGCTGCAGTGTTATCTTTTGGAAATTCATTTTGTTTTTATTATTTTGTTTTATTTCTGCCTTGCTCGAGAAACAGATGGGTAAGTTCTTAATTGAAATAATACATTTTTAAAACCAAAAATGGATGTCTACGAAGTTGCCGAAAAAGTGCAGATGGTCAAATGGTCAAATCGTCATAACCCAACACACGTTCGATATTGGTCGAGGGAAAATTTTCATTTGTATTTTGACGTAAGAACACAGTATCCCCAAACACTAAATGTTTGGGGGGGGGGGTATTGTAGGGGAACACGTAATTGGGCCATTTTTTATTAACGGCAATTGCAATTTGAATGGTCCTAGATACTTGGATCTACTGCAGCAGCACATTATTCCAACTGCTAGGCAGTTGTTAGGTGTAAGATTTGGTGAAACATGGTTTCAACAAGATGGTTGTTCCGCTCACAATGTTGGCCTTGTTAGGGAATATCTTGATAATGTATTTCCTAATTGGGTTATAAGTACACGGGGAACTATTTTATGGCCAGCTCGATCTCCCGATCTTGCTCCTAATGACTTCTATCTGTTTTTGAAGAAGCTTTTCAAATTATCACCCCTAACATGCTTGGAAACGTTGGAAGGGGTTTTTATAGTAGGCTCGGATATTGTCTAGCCGAGCAAGGAGGACTTTTCGAACATTTGCTTTAATTTTTTTTTGACTGGGAGAATCTTTTTGGTTTTTAGAATGTATTATTTTATTTTGAGAACTTGCTTTTATTTTGTTTCTCCTTATTATTTTCATTGTAACACGTCGTCACTGATAAATCTGAGCAGTTGACAATAAAACGCTCTTATTTATCAGTGACAAAAAATAAGAAAATTACGTTATAAAAATTTGCGTATTTATTGACCAAATTCCGGTTTCATTGACTACGCTCCACACAACACCGTGGTTAGAGGCGTACTAAATACAAGGCGAACGGCAGCGAACGGCAGCGAAAGGCGATCGGAAGCCTGAGTGTTCGTTGCTTCACTGATAGGCGTGCGGTGTCTCTGCATGTACGTACACTGGCAAATTAGACTTCTTTCGCCCTATGTTCGCAGTAGCTTGAAGCGGTCTGTATAATGGTACGGCCATGATGGTAATTTAAGGCCTAAAATATTTTAACGTAATTTAAACCGTAACAATTTTGTTTATCGGATATTTTAGCCACATTTTAAAGTTTCAAAATTTGAATTCGTCGATTCAAAATCACCCTTTTTTCAAGTTTTCACTGTTTATTAGAATAGAAAAAGTACTGGCAAAAATATTGTTTCCTGTAAAAATAAAAAATATTTAAGGAGAGAAAGCAGTATTAAAATCAAGAGAAAGGTGAAAGAAAGAATTTTTCCTACGAGCGTGCGGAAAAGTTACTTTTCTGCACGATTTTTCGTTTTAAAAGTTGTACTTTTCCGCACAATTTTACTTTTCCGCACGATTGCTTTACTTTTCTGCACAATATTTACTTTTCCGCACGATTTTTAATGTAACGCACGATTTTTACTTTAAAGGACAACATTTTAATTCAAGATATATACGTTAAATCAAATTATTATCTATGGGTACTATTTTTTATTCAGAAAATTCATAACCTTAACCATTAAACTTAAAAGTCTCATGCAGGCACTTTAATAAAAAAATCGTGCGGAAAAGTGACTTTTCCGCACTAGTGCTGTATTGTTAAAAATGAAGATATTTAGGACTAATTAATGTGTCATTTTGTAGCATTATTATAAACTCTTTGCGTATTAAAAACACTTTTTTTTTATTAATAAGGTGGACAAAAACACTCGTAGGAAAAACATTGTACCTAACTCTTGCGGAAAATGCCTTTTCCACCCTTGATGGTTTGCTGAACTCCGCTCCGCGTCGTTCGTGCAACTGCCGTCGCGTGCGGAAAAGTACCACTTTCCGCACTTGTTAGGTAAATAACTATACCGCCATTTTTTGATAACAATTTCGAATTTTCTCTTTCGTCATTTGTCTGTCATCTGTCGTGATGTCGTGCATATGCAAAAAAAAGGCAAAACTTGCATTTGTTTAAAGCGTAACAGTTGTAAGACCCAAGGTAGTACAGTTCTTAAAGTTAAAAACGGGTCCTACTTTAAATTGTTTTGGCACATTCCAAAAGGAAACTTTACAGGACGACACAGAAAGTTCTCGCCTACGACTCGCCCTGTAAATCTGTGGAGACCTGTAAAGTGAGTTTCAGGCTCGGTTTCCGGCCATGTATCGTACTTTTTTATTAAAAATTAAAAAAAAATTATAAAAAAAAATAATTAAAAAAAAAGTTAAAAAATATTCAAAAAAAAGTTTTAAAACTGTCAACACAAGTCACAGACAACTTGACTAAAAATGGGGTCGGAGAATAAAACATAGACTGGAAAACGATAATTTCCGGTCTCTTCTTCCTTTTCCGCCCTATGTTTTATTTTCCTGTTCCATATTTGTACAGAAAGTGTGTACTGTCCGGTCTGCCGAAAAAAAAAATATTTTTACCTCCATCATGTATATTATAAGTAATATATTTTTTAAGGTAAAAATATGAGAAGTTAGTTAGAGATCATTTATTAACTAAAATTATAAAAATTGCTCACCGTTAGAGTGGAAGAAGGTTCGGCACCTTAGGCAAGAATGAAATCAGGCGCAGCAATTGATTTTTAGTGGGGGGGGGGGGGGTACTTTACTACTAGTTACATTTGCTACGTTTTCATGGGAATTGAGTTCGTTCTGAAAACGATTTCAATCCGATACCGTCCATGAAAACGCCTGTTTTTCCAGTATTCAAATCGATTTCAATCTAGATCCGACCCTGAAAATTTTTAGGGTTGGATCAAGATCCTATTGAGATCGAAATACCGATTTTCCATGAAAACGGGGATTGAGTTTACACATGTGTATTGCGTCGGATTACCAAACAGCCGCCAAATTATATTTTATTGCTCTCACTCTTTTTGAGAGAGATAGTGAAATAGAAGTGAAACTGTGGAACCAGAATTCTAAAATTTGGGGGAGCGTATAGAAAAAAGAAGATTAATAACATAATCTTACTTAAATAACTAAAGATTTGTTTTTTTTAAAGACTTTAAAAAAATTAATTATGGAAAATAAAAGAAATATTTGACTCGAAAGTGTATGTGCTATGCACATATGCCAGTACAGCATTTCTTCCTTCACTTCCACTTGCAAACAGAGCAGTAATTAAAATTTAAAAAAAATGTGTGGTAAGGGCCAACATCATCTTTTGAATAAAATACATTTTTTTTAAAAAAGTACTAAAACTCAAAAATAAATATTTGACAACTATGACATATGTCAGCTGCAAAATATCAAAATTTGAAAACCTGTCATAAAAACTCATGAAAAAAAAGTTTTCAAAACATATTGAAAACCAATTCAATATCCATGAAACCATAGCAATTATTATAAATGTGAAATAAAATTGCCCATCTTTAGGGTGGTGGCCCCAATGCACATATTACAAAAAATTGATAAGGGTTATCTATTCATCATATTTTACACCCCAAACGCCTGTACTTGGTACCTACTAATATACAGGTTGATTGAAATTTTACTAGAAAGACTTTAACTGTAGGTAGAAGTTGTTCTGAAGAAGAATTAGTAAAATATATTTTTGTAAACTCTTTCATTTCAGAGATATTAGATAATATATGATATTTAAAAAAAGTAATCACGTAACTTTTCTTAGCCGGTCTCCGTAGCGCAGTAGGTAGCGTATCGGCTTGCGCCTGCGGCACGGAAGGTCTCGGGTTCGAATCCCGGTTAGGTGCATGGATATTTTTTGTTTGTCTTTAACTTTGAAAAAACTTGGCTAAAACTGGGCATTGATCCTTTAATGGATTGAAAGTTTCAGTATAAAAAAAATTATATCTTTTGAATCACCCTGTATAGGTAGTATAGGTCGTAGATCTTTAAAAAAAGTTATATAAACTCCAAAACTCCCTCCAAGGGTTCGGATTCTTGACCTCTGAACGCATTTTAATGCGCACACGCATTTTCACCCAAAAATCATGCGAACTTGATAACGTATACGTGTACTCATTGCCCAACAGACAAAATGTTGTTTCTGTGTTTTCTTGAAAGAAAACATACTTTTTTCTAGGAATCGAGTATCCACTAATCTATACTAGAAGCTACCCACAAAAACTTTTTGTAACCGATTGTCTTTGGTGTTGTGTGTTGGAACAGTCCCGTTGCAACCCCCAGCAGTAATCTGCCATCATGTGAATATCCCATCGACCTTGATAGCGCTCTTCCATTGTTTTAATGTCTTGGTGAAATCGCTCTCCTTTCACTTCACTATAATCACCAAGATTATTTCAAATTTCAATTTTTAACCCGAATATCTTTTTCACTGATAAAAACTATAAACATTTTTTACCTACAAGACCTTTTGTGCATGATTTTTTTTACTGATAATTCTATAAAAAATATTTATCTACAAGATCTTTTTTGTATGTACTGTATTTAGAAATACACCTATATACAGAGGGACTTTTTTTTTGTTTAAAAGCCTGTACATTTATATGCTAATATTTTCTTTCGTAAAAATACCCGATATGCCTTCTTTATAAAGTTATGAAATTTTGCTAATTTAGTACCAAGCGTTTCAAAGTTACACCTCAGTTTCTTCAGAAAAACATGGTTAAAATTAAAGAAAGTTTTTTTTTTACTCAAAACTGAGCCAACTTAAATACATAAAAGGTAGTTACAGAATCAGTGGTTCATACCCAACAAAAATCCGTATTCTTTTTTTTGAAACATAAATTTTTATTATTTTGTAGAACTGTGAGCTATTTTATATGCATTTATATAATTTATTTTTGATAATTTTGTTTTTCTTCACGTGAAGTGAACGTCCGTGCGCTTGAGTCAAGAATTCAGCCCCTGATTAGACAAATCCCTCTTTAGAATAAGATCGTGTGTGCAAACCTACATGTTAATCTACAAAAAATCGTGGTATAAAAACCTTGAAATGTAATCAAAAAATTACCAACTTCATTACTTTAATTAATTACTCTGCTTGCTTTTCCCAAAAATCTCACCCTCACACTTCTTCAAATCTCTTCTGGATGTTGCAATTGATAGCCTATTTTATTGGCCATTCTCCACAATGCCTATCCTCTTATGCTTAAGAACTTTATTCCAGTGGCTTACATAGATGTAATCTTACGATATGTCAACTGAGAATAAGGACCTAAGATTGCGATTTTGTTAGAACGAGACAAAGACGCAAACTTGCCCAGATCATTTATAAACATCCTAGCATTTTCCTTCGCCAGAAAATATAAAGGGAGTCTCAAAAAAAGATTCGTATATGTGTATGTGTAAATTAATGCGAGGTTGCTTAAAAGAGTGTTTGCAAATTCTTCGAATCTGCCCATCCTAAACACATATTTTGGTCATCTGGCCCCTTTTTACTTCCCTGACTAATAATGTAATCATCTAAAAATCGCACTTCGAAATTTTGATGATCGTTCAGCACGAATTTGGTTTTTTTTAGCTACTACTTCTTGACTAAGTTTACCTGTTCAGTTTGGACCGACTTTAATCAAGATGCTGTGAACGTTTCTCTCGTATATTTTTGAAATTCACCACTGTACTTTTAATACATTTTAGTTTTATCTATATAACTGGCATTAAATTACTCTTTTAATTTTTAAAATACCGTAAAAACTAGCCATTTTAATCGATTTTATCACACAAAGCAAGCAAGCAAGCAAACTTTTTTCTGATTTAAGCAATGTTTCCACATTTCTATTCACTAGTTTTCTCTACTTTAAAAAATCCCCAGTTTATTTATACCATTTTTATCCTGAATACTGAGTTTAAAGAAGTTTTGTGGAAAGAGGCGTTGGCCGCACAGAAAGCGTTTGAGTCTTTTAATTTTGAAAGCAATTCGTAGCTTTACAAATTGACAAAATATTTTGATAAATGATTGAATGCAAAATGATAAATGCACATAAAACTATAACCTCAAAATTACTCGTGACATTTTCGGTCCGATCGGTCATAGCCTGCTTGATAGTTCCTTGTTTGTAGTAATTTGGTTTTGCGGGATAGCCAGCTTGTACAAAAAGTAGATAAAAAAAGATGCGCTAAATCGGCCTGCAGATGCCCTTGCTTTGCCTTACTTTATAGCCACTGTAACTCAAAAACCGATGCGCTACTATTGTTTTTCAGCGTTCGCCCATTACACCCTTTGAAGGGAAGTTTTCAACTGAGCACCCTGTATATATTAAACAATGGTTTAAAGTAAGATGTTCTGGCAAGCTTAAAATTTGTGATCATTACTTTCTGTTAGAAAATGTTCCCATTATCGAGATACACTCTGTATAAAGTGTGACGAAAATCAAAAAGGCAGGGGTACCACAAGTAGGCCGGAGGTTCATTGTTTTACGAGATACTTTTGTCAATTGTTTCTTATGTTGCGGTGAAAAGACTAAGCCCACTTGACGTATAAAAGTTCTAGGGGATGAAAGTCGATAAAAAATTGCGTCTGGATATATGAGGGGGTAAGAAATTAGTCATTTTATTAAACTTTTCAAACAGAAATAAGATAAATATTGAAAGAAAGGCAACACTTATGATTCCATATATCAAAGGAATCTCGGAGAAGATAAGAAGACTAGGCTACCAATACCATCTTCGGAATGCCTTCAAAACGATGACAACAAAGAAGTGAATTAACAAAATCTAAACCATATCGCCACAACACGATGAACTAGATCTATGGCGAATGATCACATGGGATGAAAACGTTATATTCTTGAGCGATGATCCGATCTTACGGATCTCATGAAAATCATACGTTCTCGATCGCATGGTCCGAAACCGGGGAACAGCGTTGAGTCTACTGACGCTTGCGTAATAAAGAGGTTTTTTTTTGAAATGTATTGCTTCCTAAACTGCTTTTCGATCGTGGGAGGTGATCTTAGATTAAAAAGAGACAAGATATCTGGTCCAACGAAAACTCCTTGGCAAATAATAACCACTGTTTATTTACAAATAAAATCACAATAAAACAAAGGTGAGAAATGTCGATTATTTTTCTATCCTTTTAAACGACATTAGAACGATAGGGACAGAGAATTCTGTCTCAACCACTTGAGGTCGTGATTGGCTTGTGGGTGAGGAAAGTCGGTAGAGCGCCGACGGTCGGATGATATTTTTAGTGACATAAACTTTTTCGTGCTATTTATTTTAAAATTTCAGGATGTTTTAAGCAGTTTATAAGTCGTTTTAAAACCACATTTTGTCAAAAAAAGTTTGTAGTGTGTTTTTTTACCAGTAGGAGAATATTTCAGTGCGTTTAAAGTGATATTTTGGAACAAATCGTCCAATGTTTTGAAAACAAAGGGAAAGCAAGTGAAATCAGTCAGTGGCGGTACAGCCGTAGGTACACGAAAGAAAATAAAAAAAATGTTTATGAAATATACTTAAATTAGTAGATCCTTAGATAAAAATATCAACAAACACGTTTTTTTTATGAAGTAGTTAATTCCCAAAGCGTCAATAAGGATTTTTTCGAGGTTTTTTTTATAAAGAGAAAGACGATAAAATAAAGCATACTTTTAATGAAGTAGTTAATGCGCAAATAAGATATTTTCGAAGGTTTTTTTTATGAAGACTATAAAATAAAGGTAGATAAAGTCCTTTAACCAACTTGCCAACAACAGTAGAAGTTAATTGACATGTGTTTAGGTTTGTAAGAATATTGAATTCCTACCTCTTATCAGAATATTAAGGTTGATTTATACTTCCGCAGTGGCCATCTGCGCTTGCCGTTCGAATTGATATTTAAATCTTTTTGTCTGTCCTAGATTTTATTGTGTACTGAAGAAGTCAGTATAAGTAAGTTTCTCCTAATGACCAGAAAAAATAACAAAATTAACAAACACAATAATAACATAATTTTTAGCTAGTAGATAATATTATTTTTTTTTCTTGATGTTCCAGGTGCTATGAACTGTGTGTCTTTGTTTTCATGTTTGGCATAATTTTATTGTGTTGAAAATTGAAATTGCTATAAACCATAAACAAACCTTGTAATAAATTTATTTTGTATAAAATTATACTACAAACATTTATTGTTAGGAACCTTCCAATGCTCAAATTGGCAGAGTTATTTTTTGCGTGTAAATTTATATTTAAGTAGGTACGCCACTGGTATGTTTACTGTAAACAACAGAAAGGTAAACATTGTTCCATATAATAATATAACCAAAGTCTCAGTAAGTGTCAGGTATCTTGTCTCTTTTTAATCTAAGGAGGTGATAGATCCCATGCGATAGATCCCATCGCACGAGAGAAAGGCCGGATCGTATGACTTTCAAGAATACATGTTCAGATACCATGCGAGTGTTTCAACATCGGAGACACTAGCCGACCCATGGAAGTTCGCCTTACAGAACTGGATCAAAAATAGCTCACATTGCTGGGAAAATCAACATCATATGGAATGGAAAGAGGCAAAGATCGTCGCCAAGGAGGACAATCAATTCAAGTGGAAGAAGAAACATCATTCATAGAGAGGAACCAGAATGTATTTTCTCAACAAAGCGTCATCATCAAGGATATTTGGAAACCCATACTTTTCGGAAGTAAGAGATTTCAACTGCGAAATAGCAGAACCAACTAAGTGTAAACGTCATAGTTCACTGAACACAGGTTAATTTTATGGTTCAATGAACACATGCTAGTATTATAAGATTACGTAGGTAGTCTTATTTTTGTTAGTATTCTCCTGATGACGATTGCAGATACATAAGCCGAAACGTTGGGAAAAAGTAAAAAATAATGACAATAGACAAGAATTCCGACAAGCTCCCATCCACAAAAACCGTATTATTTCTGGAACTACTTAGCCTGTTTTTATTAAACTTTGGCAAGAACGTTCCCTGAAGGATAGACTTCAAACAGAAAAAAAACCGAATTGAAATCGGTTCACTGGTTCAAAATCTGAATGCAGTCAGACACACACACACATACACAGACATAGAGATTAAACTTACAGCACCCTTCTTTTTTAACCCCCGACGAGGAGTGTGTGTATGTATGTGTTTGTAGCCCAGGAACCAGTCAACCGATTTCAATGCGGTTTTTTTCTGTTTGCAGCCTATTTTTTAGGGAGGGTTATTAGATCTGTTCTGTAAAAATAGTCTAACTAGTTCCAGAGATAAAACGCTTTCTACATACAGGCGTCAAGGAAAAAATCAATTTAGGGGTAGATCAAACGGGGCTATTTTTTGGAAAAATGCCTTGCGGGGCATCAAATCAATGGTATATGCAGTCCGTTCCATTTGTGTTTTAACAAAACCTAACCTCAGTGACCCACTGAACAAAACCAGACAGTTGACAGAAATTTAAACGCCCTAGATTGTTGTTGTCAGGAAGTTTATTTGTTTACATTTCGACCATGGAAGACTCGTGAAAATAAAATTATTTAAAAATACCTTACAATTGTGCCACGAATAAACCTAGTTTGACACGTTTATTTTTCATTTAACACATTTTCACGTAGATCTGAATACGATTTTAACACAATTTGAGCGTTTGACATTTCCCTGATGCATTTTGAAATTAGTTTTTCCCAATTTTATTTCTTTGTTTGTTGTTTTAAAGCCAATGAGTTTACAGCAAAGTAATATAATTAAAATAAAGGTATATGCCTACTTTTTGCAGAAATATTGGAAGTGTTAACAGCTTATTATTGGTGCCATCAGTCAGTACGATACAATACCCGCTTTCATGCAGCTGGATCCCGATACGATCCCAAAAAAAGCTGTATTAAATTTGGACGGGGCCAACGAAAAAGAAATCGATTTGGCGCGTTTTCGTAGAAGGTTTGAAAGTGAATCGTATTAAAAAGGTGTTCAGTTCTACATGAAAACCTAGTAATTGTTTGCACTTTTTGACACCGATATATACAAAATGTATCGTTATTTGCTAAATTATAGATAAAAAACTATGCCAAACAAAGTTATGTAACTATGCAACACTAGCCCAACTGTGATCACATGTTTTTTTAGTGAGAAATAAAATTACCAAACTTCAGATCGAAAATTCTCGCTAACAGTTGACGACAATTAAATCTGTATAAATTTCGGGGGGAAATATTTAACATCATATGCTGGTATAGGTACTTTTAATCCCTAAGGGATTAAATATTACATTATAAACCTAGGGACTAAAGTGCTACTTTTAATCCCGCGGCGAAAAGTTTGTAGGGCTACTATTCGCTAACGGATTAAAAGACGCTTTATTCCTGAGGTTGTCATAAATTTAATTATAATTTTCCAGGGATTATTTTTTTTTTAATCCCTGAGTGATTAAATTTTAATTCTAATCCCTAGCCTGAGAGATTAAATTTATTTTTAATTCATTAGAGATAATTTTTTTTTATTCCCTTAGGGATTAAAAGTGCCACTTTAGTGGGTATTAAAGCTCTAAAGTGCATAACATAAATTTAGTCCCTCAGCCTAGGGATTAGAAGTAAATTTAATCCCTCAGGGATTTTTAAAAAAAATAATCCCTGGAATCGCAAGTCAAGCCAAAGAGCACTTGATCTTGGCCAAGATTTCATTATTGCACCTTTCTTGTAGCCGACGAACCTTTTGGCGTAGAAATAACGTGATTTTAAGAATAATCTTTTCCTAAGGTGCATAAAATAGTATACTAAAGTGTCTTTTAATTCCTTACCGAATTGTACAAACCTTAAAAGTAGCACTTTAGTCCCTAGAGATTCTTTTTGTCTGTCAGTGACCCTAGCTTAGAAAATGTCGAAGTGACGTTCAAAATAGGCTGAACTTTGAATGAAGGGCACATTCTGTAAAAACTAGAACATGGCTCGGAGCACTTTTTGTCTTTTTGTCGATTACCTAAGCTAAAAGTCAAAAAAGTCTCCGAGGCGTGTCTTAGTTTGGTGTGTTAGTTAGTTTTAGTTTTGAACTTGAAATTTCCTGAGCTAAGATGACTAACAGAAAAAATTGGTGCTATAAAGCATAATAAATATCTCGAAAACTGTAACTGTGTGTAATATTTACGACAACCAAAATCTGAAAATCGCATATCAAGCTGCTTTACTTTAAAAGTTATGATTTGTTTTTATATTTTTTAACGTTTTTTCAAATAACTCGGAAACTAAAGCTCCCACGAATTTGGATTTTATAACACAATTTGTAGTCTATATTCATGGAAACTTAAATCTGAAAACGTATATCGCTACTTAAGCAGGTACAATTTTTAAAAATATTTTATCTCCCTTTTCTCCCCTTCAACCCCCACCACCCTACCCAAAAGTTAATCAGTTCATGGTCAGCGGATATAGGATTTTTGTACCAAATTTTGTTAAAATCGATTAAGACGTTCTTGAGTTATCGTGTATACAGACAGACAACAGACCGACAGACAACTTTTCTTTTTCATCGATTAAGGTGTTTTGCAACCTTAGTAACTCATTTTTGATAAAATTAAGAAAAGTCAAAATTTCGCGATTTTAATAGTCCCCCATACCATATTGGTATGGCGGACTAAAAAAGATTCTCTACTCTCAAACCAATTTTTTATCATGATACAATAAACAAATTCTGAAAACCGCATATCAAGCTGCTTTACTTCAAAAGTTATGATTTGTTTTTATATTTTTTAACGTTTTTTCAAATAACTCGGAAACTAAAGATCCCACGATTTTATAACACAATTTGTAATCTATATTCATGGAAACTTAAATCTGAAAACCGTATATCGCTACTTAAGCAGGTACAATTTTTAAAAATATTTTATCTCCCTTTTCTCCCCTTCAACCCCCACCACCCTACCCAAAAGTTAATCAGTTCATGGTCAGCGGATATAGGATTTTTGTACCAAATTTTGTTAAAATCGATTAAGACGTTCTTGAGTTATCGTGTATACAGAAAGACAACAGACCGACAGACAACTTTTCTTTTTCATCGATTAATGTGTTTTGCAACCTTAGTAACTCATTTTTGATAAAATTAAGAAAAGTCAAAATTTCGCGATTTTAATAGTCCCCCATACCATATTGGTATGGCGAACTAAAAAAGATTCTCTACTCTGAAACCAATTTTTTATCATGATACAATAAACAAATTCTGAAAACCGCATATCAAGCTGCTTTACTTCAAAAGTTATGATTTGTTTTTATATTTTTTAACGTTTTTTCAAATAACTCGGAAACTAAAGATCCCACGAATTTGGATTTTATAACACAATTTGTAGTCTATATTCATGGAAACTTAAATCTGAAAACCGTATATCGCTACTTAAGCAGGTACAATTTTTAAAAATATTTTATCTCCCTTTTCTCCCCTTCAACCACCCACCACCCTACCCAAAAGTTAATCAGTTCATGGTCAGCGGATATAGGATTTTTGTACCAAATTTTGTTAAAATCGATTAAGACGTTCTTGAGTTATCGTGTATAAAGACAGACAACAGACCGACAGACAACTTTTTTTTTTCATCGATTAATGTGTTTTGCAACCTTAGTAACTCATTTTTGATAAAATTAAGAAAAGTCAAAATTTCGCGATTTTAATAGTCCCCCATACCATATTGGTATGGCGGACTAAAAAAGATTCTCTACTCTCAAACCAATTTTTTATCATGATACAATAAACAAATTCTGAAAACCGCATATCAAGCTGCTTTACTTCAAAAGTTATGATTTGTTTTTATATTTTTTAACGTTTTTTCAAATAACTCGGAAACTAAAGATCCCACGAATTTGGATTTTATAACACAATTTGTAGTCTATATTCATGGAAACTTAAATCTGAAAACCGTATATCGCTACTTAAGCAGGTACAATTTTTAAAAATATTTTATCTCCCTTTTCTCCCCTTCAACCACCCACCACCCTACCCAAAAGTTAATCAGTTCATGGTCAGCGGATATAGGATTTTTGTACCAAATTTTGTTAAAATCGATTAAGACGTTCTTGAGTTATCGTGTATAAAGACAGACAACAGACCGACAGACAACTTTTCTTTTTCATCGATTAAGGTGTTTTGCAACCTTAGTAACTCATTTTTGATAAAATTAAGAAAAGTCAAAATTTCGCGATTTTAATAGTCCCCCATACCATATTGGTATGGCGGACTAAAAAAGATTCTCTACTCTCAAACCAATTTTTTATCATGATACAATAAACAAATTCTGAAAACCGCATATCAAGCTGCTTTACTTCAAAAGTTATGATTTGTTTTTATATTTTTTAACGTTTTTTCAAATAACTCGGAAACTAAAGCTCCCACGAATTTGGATTTTATAACACAATTTGTAGTCTATATTCATGGAAACTTAAATCTGAAAACCGTATATCGCTACTTAAGCAGGTACAATTTTTAAAAATATTTTATCTCCCTTTTCTCCCCTTCAACCACCCACCACCCTACCCAAAAGTTAATCAGTTCATGGTCAGCGGATATAGGATTTTTGTACCAAATTTTGTTAAAATCGATTAAGACGTTCTTGAGTTATCGTGTATAAAGACAGACAACAGACCGACAGACAACTTTTCTTTTTCATCGATTAAGGTGTTTTGCAACCTTAGTAACTCATTTTTGATAAAATTAAGAAAAGTCAAAATTTCGCGATTTTAATAGTCCCCCATACCATATTGGTATGGCGGACTAAAAAAGATTCTCTACTCTCAAACCAATTTTTTATCATGATACAATAAACAAATTCTGAAAACCGCATATCAAGCTGCTTTACTTCAAAAGTTATGATTTGTTTTTATATTTTTTAACGTTTTTTCAAATAACTCGGAAACTAAAGCTCCCACGAATTTGGATTTTATAACACAATTTGTAGTCTATATTCATGGAAACTTAAATCTGAAAACCGTATATCGCTACTTAAGCAGGTACAATTTTTAAAAATATTTTATCTCCCTTTTCTCCCCTTCAACCACCCACCACCCTACCCAAAAGTTAATCAGTTCATGGTCAGCGGATATAGGATTTTTGTACCAAATTTTGTTAAAATCGATTAAGACGTTCTTGAGTTATCGTGTATAAAGACAGACAACAGACCGACAGACAACTTTTCTTTTTCATCGATTAAGGTGTTTTGCAACCTTAGTAACTCATTTTTGATAAAATTAAGAAAAGTCAAAATTTCGCGATTTTAATAGTCCCCCATACCATATTGGTATGGCGGACTAAAAAAGATTCTCTACTCTCAAACCAATTTTTTATCATGATACAATAAACAAATTCTGAAAACCGCATATCAAGCTGCTTTACTTCAAAAGTTATGATTTGTTTTTATATTTTTTAACGTTTTTTCAAATAACTCGGAAACTAAAGCTCCCACGAATTTGGATTTTATAACACAATTTGTAGTCTATATTCATGGAAACTTAAATCTGAAAACCGTATATCGCTACTTAAGCAGGTACAATTTTTAAAAATATTTTATCTCCCTTTTCTCCCCTTCAACCACCCACCACCCTACCCAAAAGTTAATCAGTTCATGGTCAGCGGATATAGGATTTTTGTACCAAATTTTGTTAAAATCGATTAAGACGTTCTTGAGTTATCGTGTATAAAGACAGACAACAGACCGACAGACAACTTTTCTTTTTCATCGATTAAGGTGTTTTGCAACCTTAGTAACTCATTTTTGATAAAATTAAGAAAAGTCAAAATTTCGCGATTTTAATAGTCCCCCATACCATATTGGTATGGCGGACTAAAAAAGATTCTCTACTCTCAAATCAATTTTTTATCATGATACAATAAACAAATTCTGAAAACCGCATATCAAGCTGCTTTACTTCAAAAGTTATGATTTGTTTTTATATTTTTTAACGTTTTTTCAAATAACTCGGAAACTAAAGCTCCCACGAATTTGGATTTTATAACACAATTTGTAGTCTATATTCATGGAAACTTAAATCTGAAAACCGTATATCGCTACTTAAGCAGGTACAATTTTTAAAAATATTTTATCTCCCTTTTCTCCCCTTCAACCCCCCACCTCCCTACCCAAAAGTTAATCAGTTCATGGTCAGCGGATATAGGATTTTTGTACCAAATTTTGTTAAAATCGATTAAGACGTTTTTGAGTTATCGTGTATACAGACAGACAACAGATCGACAGACAACTTTTCTTTTTCATCGATTAAGGTGTTTTGCAACCTTAGTAACTCATTTTTGATAAAATTAAGAAAAGTCAAAATTTCGCGATTTTAATAGTCCCCCATACCATATTGGTATGGTGGACTAAAAAAGATTCTCTACTCTCAAACCAATTTTTTATCATGATACAATAAACAAATTTTATATAATCATATCTAGTGGCGGGGGGTTAAAACCAATGACCTTTACCCTTTCGGATACGCCTCTCATACTTGAAGGACAGTATTAATTTAGCCGTTGATTACAGAAAAAGCCTAGGATACCAAGGAAAAAGAAACAATTATAACATAAATGAAGACAAAAAATAACTGTCTTGTCCACTAAAGAAATCCGACTCTCCATTCATCAAGTTAACTAACCGATGTTCATTAATTTGGTTTTTTCTCACAGCGCGGTCATTATTAGAAGAGAAAATACCGATAGGTACTCTACAATATGTGTTTGTTTATAATACCATATCCAAGACGTTTAAATAAAGATTGAGAGATTGCCGCTTGTAGGCTGATATATACTAGATAAATTTAAAGAAATTTGAAACTAACGTTTTACTATATACAGCATACAAATTTTAAATCATCAAATCTAAAATAGGCAAATGTAATAAAATAGGTAATTTAAAATTTTCAGTTTTAAACTCAACATTTTAAATTTTTGAGATTTTGAGATTAGAGATATGAAATTTTAATAAAAGTTTTAGTTGCTACATCGTAATTTTTAAATTTTCAGCTGTTAGCGTGATTTTAAAGTTTCCAGTGAGGAACACAGAATTTTAAAATTTTGAGATATTAGACACAACGCATCGGCATCGGTATACCTATCGCGTTCGAAATAAAGCCAAAGGACACTACATTTTTGAGTGGAATCAGCTGTTGTGTCTCTCTCTCTGCGGTTTGCTATGGTCTTGCGTAACTTGACGTCCGACCTGTTATACAGGGATCCTAAGAAAATCCTTAGGGGGCCAAGCAGCCGTGTATAAGACGCAGACAAACGGAAAAGCACATTAGGCAGAAAAGGATGGGCATGGGGCGATGTTGTCACTACATCTTACATCCATTCCAGGTTGTTATTTTCTAATGTTTTCCATTTTCATACCTTTAGGACTGGAATAAAAATTGTTTTTGCTCGACTTTAATACCAAACTGATGAAAGATATCGTAAAAAAAAAAATTTTTCGGCTTTTCATTTTGTAACCATTGTCCTTACGCACTGTTTACAGGCTGGGGACTGAGATACATGCAAATGCCTAACCTAAAGCGTTCATACACGGCCGGAGAAATCGACTGAGATATTTCCGTAGAAACCCGGGTTTTGTACTTTGATTCGAAATCAAAAAGGAGGAACAGTCAGATGTGGGGCCGTGCACAAATTACGTAACGGTGATTTTACCAATTTTTGACCCCCTCCCTATGTAATGTTTTGTAACGATTTGGCACGCCACTCCCCTAATATTACGGAACGATTTCAAGACCACTACCTCTCCCCCAAAAAAAAAATTTCCACTTATTTTCATTCCAAATTTTCTTAGTTTCACACAAATGCAAACGTTGTCGAAAACCCCCCTCCCCTCTACGTAACGTTTTGTAACCCCCCTCCCCCCTATGACCATTACGTAATTTGTGCACGACCCCTGTAGTCCCAGTGGAGGAGGGCGAGAAAATTGATATTTTTTTCTTAAAAATTATACTCTTTTTTTATTTCGTGCTTTATTTTTCTAACATTTTTGCGTTCGGCTAATTTAATTGAAAAATTTTTCCTGCTGCGCCCTTTATCTTCTCACTCGAAACCAAGATTCCCCGTTTTAGGAAAACTGATCCCGTCTCTGTTTCTAAATTTTTTCGAATAAAAGTAGAGTATGACCATGGGGAAAGTTGAAGAAAAAAATTAAAAAAGTGGCAGAGCTCAAGTTTTTCGTAAAAAAAACGTTTTTTGTAAAGAAACAGAGCAAAATAAATCTTTTCACCCCTTTTTGGGTGTTAAAAATATTGGCAGCCCCTTATTTTTCGCTTTTACCCTCCCGCTAGTTTTGAAGAATTGGTTCGCTGCATGTTTCGAGATCATGTCATAAAACACCTCGAAAATATCAAATGTAGTGTAGGGCCAGCTTTATTTAAAATCAAAAGCAAAAAGCTCTGCAGGAAAACAGCGCCGTTTATTGAATTCTTTGTCTGCTAGTGCTAGCTGCATGGTTTGGCCGTTTCCGGATAGATGTCACTAGTAGAACAGAATAGAAAGAAATTTAATTAAAAGATATTTCTTTCTAATGTTAACAACCTCACGAGTTTATCGCTCAGTATCGTAAATAATGGACCCTGCCGCCTCCTTTAAGCAAGAAAAAGCTGTGGTTTGGACCTGAAAACATCTAATTTTTAATTAGATTAGATGTTCAAATCTCATGGTGTGGCCGCCATCTAGCGGAATTTGCAGGCATCTTGTCAACGGTTATTATTGCAACTATGATTTATGCTCACAATGAAAGAGTGGCGACAATTTTTTCTCATGAAAGCAGTCCGGAGATAATAACAAACTGGCACCATTGCTCAATATACCTGCTTCTTTTGTGCGCGCAGAACGTTCTATGCCATTTCTGTTTGATTTATTGAAATCCTATCCCTAAGGAAAATCTTAGGAACCCTGTATATATAATATATTCAATATAGGGCGTGACTGAATCACGTCTAAATCCATATCATATAAGGGACTTTTTGTCTCCCCCCCTACCCCGCTCACCAGACCGGTCTGATGAGCACCCTCTAGGAAAGCAGTTTTCTTTCCCTAGAAGGATTTAATTTAGACCTAAACCCCTTTGTCGAGGCTAGGGATCTTTAACGTGCTCCACTATCAAATATGGAACACACGGGACCGTCCTCTTAACGCCCTCTCCGAGGGACGGTATGGAATCTAATTAGCCTGCCTTCTAGCTAACTCGGTCTACTCCGCTTCATACTGCGTTTTACCTTAATCTTCTAAAATTCTGTAATTTTCTAAGAAAAAGTCCAAGTAGACTACCTGCAAGACCCGGGGCTTGAACCCGGCATCTCCTGCTTGAAAGTCGCGGACTGAACCCCGACACCAAGCAGGCAGGTCAGCTGTTGTGTCATCGCACCCGTCAAAAAAGCGGGCATCGTTCGATACATGGCATGAGTAAGTCAAAAATGTAGTGTATTTTGGCTTTGTTTCGAACGCGTTAGGTATACCGATACCGACGCGTTGAAATATTTCCTGTGTCTATTAACAGGTCATTTTAAAGTTTTCAGTTACACACACGAAATTTAAAAATGTTGAGTTGTTAAAAAATAATTTTAAAATGTTAAGCTATTAAAGACTTTTTGAGCCACCTAAAATAACATTTTTTACTTATGCTTGTGAGTCTGTGCACTAAGCAAAAAGAGGGGAGGTAAGTTAATGGCATTACGACACGGCCTTTGCACAGGCAATTTTTATAACTAAGAGGTATGTTTTTGATGTACTATCTTTATTGGTTTCAAAAGAGCTGTTTATTAAAATCATTCCCAGAAGCGTTGTATGAACAGCTTAGCATTCATTTCATAACTAATAGTTATAAAAAGTTATGTCTCGTTTTCATTTATTTTATAACAGACAGCTATAAAAAATGTATTTTTTTCTTACTTTTGTAACAGACTTTTACCACAAAAAAAAAGAAGTTAAAAAAGCTCCAAGTGAGTTACTTCAACTGAAAAAAATCCAATTACAAGAGATCAAAAGATCTTGGGTGGAGAAAACGAAAATTCAAACTTGGATGAGCATCCTACAAGGAACACACAAAGGACCAAAGCGAAAAGAGAAATGATCAAACGATGTTTGGCTCTGGGCAACCAGCGTGGGCTCATTAGTGGTTTCACTGGTCATCCTCCTCAAACATCATTAAACACATTTGTGAGTAATTCAAAGTTGGAAATCAAAGTGTATGTACACCGGAGCAAAAACCATGTACAAAATATATTGGCTCAATGTATTTTTTTTAAACTATGCTTTTTTGATTCAGTGTGTGCTTATTTTTAACCTGAGATTTTCATATGTTATTTTCATTTTGATAGTGTATTTGAGAATTTGCGAAAACATTTTGTAATTTATGTTACAAATTAAGCATAACTATACTGTTAAATTTGCCTTTTTTTTCGCCGGCCCAAAAATTTCTTATTGACACGTGATAATAACGTTTCTAGTTATAGGAACGAGAGATATTACTTAAATGTTCGACTAAAATTTCGTGATAGACACAAGTAATTTTAAAGTTAAGTAAGGAACCCGAAAATCCTTACATTTCGAGTTACTAACACGTAGGGTTTCCAACTTTTAATTTTGATTTATCGGGACATTTGTTCCAAATTATCAAGACATTTGACGCAAAATCGGGACATTTTCAAAAAGTCTTAAAAAAGAAATAAAAGAATAAGATGCTAGATGCTTTTTTAATTTTAATTTACAAACTAAGAAATTTCAATTAAAACAAAACGAAGTAAAAATAGTTACACTACACAAAAACAAGTTAAAATTAGTCATTGCAAAATACTAGCTAGTACAGTGGTAGTACAGGTAGCTAACTAAATAATATACTTATATTTACCTACCTAAATGCAGGTACCTACACTGAACCAAAAAAGGCACAGTTTCTTAAAACAAAATACATTGAGCTAATGTATTTTGTATATGATTTTTGCTCCGATGTAAAGTTTTATCAATATCATAATCAATTATTTATAGCCAAAACGAGTTATTGATTTTACTGCTGCAAGTCACAGTTTCAAAAAAAGAGTTGTTACAATATAAAGAGTCTTTAAGAATGATTTTTGTAAAGGGTGTTATGAGATCAAGGATTAAGAGACATGTTTTCATAACTTTTAGTTACAACTAAGAATGAGTTTAGTAAAAGACTGTTACGTACATAAATTTCATAACCTTGTTTATGTATTTTGTATGCCCGGTTCTTAATTTTCATAAACTTGTACATACATTCCATAACAACTTTTAAACGACAGTCAATGATCGCGATTATTAAATTTATTTAAGGCATTGATTAAAATCGTCAACATGTTTTATTTATTTCATATGCTCTTTTATTATCTCCAAAACCTGTACATACTATTAATAAAAACTCTCTATAAAATGTCAAGAAACATTTTACATTGATTTCGTAACTTCCGTTTATTAATTTCATTACTTTATATGACAATTTTTATAACTTTTCTCCGATTTTTGTAACGGCGACGTGTTATTGATGTACAATTATCTATAAAAAATTAATAAACGCCTGTTATTAATACTATGTACGATATTTTTTTCAGTGTAAAATATAAATAATGTGTCTACTTAATAGTCACTTATACTTATGAGTATTTTTTACTAAATAAAACTATCTCCTTATATATATTAGGAACCAATTGAAACTTTGGCAATAAGTATTAAACGTATAAACTTCATTAGTTTTAATTTTCTAATGTGATATGTCAACTGCTCTTAAACGAGGTATAGGTTATATAAAACTGAGTCCAAAAACTAGTTGTACTTCTTGAATAAGGACTCTTCCATAACCACAAAACCGTATTTATTAAAATCCCAGCTGAAGCTGTTTATGAAATTTTTCACGCAGTTTTGTAAAAAAAAATATTTTTAGCCGATTTTGATAAAATTTTCATGTGTTATTGGGGTGGCAAAAATAGACAATTGTTCATGGTAGACCTTTTAGTATACAGAAGTAGCTCGAAATCGAGACCAAAGTTTAAAAATCGGTATTTTAAGAAACCCCAAGAAACAGAACAATGTGCTGTGCAACGTTTCTACAGCAAAAACATATACAATAATGTTTTTGCTGTTTTCTACAACGTTTTAAAAACGTCATTAAAATGTTGCCACATCTATTTTGAGGAAATTTTTTGCCTGTGACAATGTCAATGGCAACTAAAAATACAGCATTTTTTGAACATGCATGCAACGTTGTTTAAAATTTGACTTCCCTGTCAACAAATTTATTGAGTAGCAATTATAATAAAATTGTCTAAAAGATGGAGACATTAAATTAAATATTAATGACGATTTTTACCTAAACTAGTATTCGTACCTAAAATAGTATTCGTACATAATAATAAAAAAAATTCGCATTTTGAGAATTTACCGTTGGTCAAATCGTTGCATCGTGCAAAAGCCCGTTTACTGATGAAACCTGTTATGATACCTCATTAAACTACACGCCCCTCAAAAATTTGAGATTTTCACTGTTTTTATTTATTTTTCTTTTAAGTTATATTTATTTTTTTGAAAGATTATTTTCGAAACAAATGTTAAAACACAGATTTAATCGAATCAGTTTATGCATATTTCGTACTGTTTCTAAATGTTTTTTGATTAAATATATATAATACTGTAATACCGTATTTAAACATTTCTGTTTACATAATAGACACTTAAAGTTGCACAAATAGACAGTGCTTAACCGTAATCGTATCTCAGTGCGCATACTCAGAACGGCTACGTAGTAAAACAGCGACTACGTCTCACCTATCTCTACCACCACCCTTGCAGTATTCGTACGCGGCTAGCGTGTCCTAACCATTTTGTTATCTGTGGGTCGCCCTCTCACTTTTTTCGACAAGGAAGGAAATAGAAGCGATCGGCATGAAGTAAAACTGTGCATCAAACATTGAGCAAGAATTGGTTTGGGTACGTCGTACGTTGTAAGCACAACTTTAACCCTTTTTTTAAGGACGGTTTCACAAACGTATCAAAAATACTCTAACAACAAGGAATCAAAAATAGCTGGTCAACTTTAAGTGTCTGATATAAACCAGCCCTGCCTCACAGTTTTTGACAGGAATGTTTTCCGTTTTTGACTAGGTTAACCCATTTCTTGCGTGAGTTGTTTCGGATATTTCAGGTGGATAACTAGAAACATAGATTTTGACAAACCGTTAAAAAATACCAATAAACCCGAATTTTAGGGCGGCCGATCCAGGAATACCGAAATTTACGTAACAGCCTAACCGAGATCGAAACTATAAACGCGAAGGATTTTTAATTGAGAGTTGTTTTTTATATGCGTTAGAGGGCGCGACATTTACCGCTGGTGTTTCGCATTGGTTTTAGCTGTATAAGTTAAAAAAATGCTAAAATTTGTTCTTGTTTGGTCAGCGTTCCCATAGAATTGTGCATTGGAAAAAATTTGGATGTAACAGTAAGTTGCTACTATTGTGACAGTTACAAATACAGCTTAAATTAAGCTAGCTACTTTACAGCAAACACGTAGGTGTCAAAACATATGTACAGCTATGGAGTAGCTGTAAAATCTAAAGTGTCTAGACTGTTACTTGGGACGTATTTTGACGTTCCTGGTTTTTGGATTTTAATATTTTTTGAGTATGTTATTAGGCAGGTGAAGTTTTACATTTTTCATTTTAGCAAGCAAAAAAAATATTGTTTTTCAAGCTTTGATCATGATTTCTAGCTCCCCTGTACATATTAAAACGTCTGACGCGAAGAAAAAATTGTGCATTTTTGCCACGCCAATAACATATTAAAGCTTTGTCAAAATCGACTAAAAATATTTTTTCTTACAAAACTGTGCAAAATTTTAATAATAATACTTTACCGCCGCCTTAAGGAGCATTCTATTTTTTTAAAGTATTCATAAAATTCCTTGCAGGAATGTGTAAAATTTACTTTTATTTGCATAGTAATGTAGCCCTTCTCTACACCTTCATAGAAATATAACTAATGATGATAGACAGACATTTAGAACTCGATAGTTGGTATTTACGAGTATTTAATCTTAAATCGAAAAGGTAGACCATCGATCAAAGTTTTACCTCAACATTTATTTATCTTAATTCGTATTAAATTGAATTAAGAAAAATTAACCGGCATGAAGAAATAAATGAATTATATACGTAAAGTGAATTATCAGTGGCGCGGTGATATCATTGTAAATTTATTATAATTATTAGGTACGGAAAATCAGAGGTGTCTATTGAGAATTAAATAAGATAAAACTGGAACAAGGCGCAAACTGTAGGTAAGAACTGGTGTCGTATTAAACATAATAAAAGCTACTGGAAGATTGTCAAAATGGCACATTTTTCCATTTTTCCTTTGTAACTCAAAAAAGGGTTTTGAAAACTGAAGAATTAAAAATATCAAAGAAAATGGCTTCTGATTTTAGAAAGAGACAAAACGTAAAAGTTGCGAATAATTTTTTCGAATAATAATGATTTCGAAAATATACGGCCTTTTTATTGTTTTGAAATCTTTATCAGCTAAGGTGCAGGTCACAAGAAATAAAGTTATTTAATTAAAATGATACAAAAAACAATAGGGACTTATGCATGCATTTTATGCATCTTAAAAAAGCCGTTGGATTTTTTTGAGACACTTTTTATATTTTTTTGCAACTACAATGTCTGTACCGATCGATTGTCTGTACCGATATATCATTTGATAAATTCTATTAAGAAATAAAAAACTATGGGTTTTTTCGTATATCAACTTTTTGCATAAAATAAAAACTGAAACTGTTGATTGTTGCTGCAAATGGTAACCACATTCGTTCAAATTTTTAGTAACTTTTGTTTTTTTGATGTATGTTCTGGTTACAAAATTAACGTTAATTATTTTATGCATAAAAGGTGTTACGCTAGAATCCCAATATTTTTCTCATTTCTTAATAGATTTTAACATGTGTTAACAGATAATAGTTGGTACTTTTCTGTTATAGCAAAAAAATATACGAAGTTTAAAAAAAAGCGAATGGGTTTTTTAAAATGCATAAAATTGTAATTGTCACAAAATATCATTTTTTGACATTTAGAAAAAAAAGCCTTATTATTAGCATCTGCAGTTAGTGAAGGGGCATGTGTAAGTACTTGGGACTTTTAATGAAGGAGTTTTGTGACTATGTGAGATTGATAGCTTTTTAGTAACACAAACAAGTGTTGCTGGGTGTTTTGTTCGCATCCGTGTAGAAAAGGTTGATATGATGTCATCTCTCAAGATGGCGGCCAAAAATCATAAAAAATACAACTTTTGCAACCGGGGCATGATTATACTCGATTCCATATAATTAGAGGACGTGGATTCCAAGAAATGTATTTCAAAGGTCATCTCACCTTAAATGACCTTGGAAATCGCAAAAAACAGATTTTTTTCCATTTTCTCTTCAAAAAATCTTAATAATTCGACATTTTGTCAGACCAACTTCAAATGTACCTCTAACTATTAAGCGTGTATGCCAAATTGGATCCTTAGAGTTTGATGCAGTTTAAAGCTTCATGACCTTGAAAAATACTCCAGTAAAATTAACAAATTGCAAAAATAACATACTAAAGGGCGCTATTCATCAACTATTAAAGCAAAGAGGACCAAATTTAATAGCAAAGATAAGAAGGTCAAGTCCAACAATTCTGTTGAAAAAAATTTTGTTCAGCTATGGCGCGTTTCAATATGGCGGCAGATATATCAAAATAGCGATCTACAACCACATTTTATTTTATCCAATTTCGTAAAAAAGCAAAAATTACAAGATGGCCATCAATTTTTATTGAATTATCTTCACTTATTATTAAAAAAAAAATTGAAAAACCAGCTTTTTGTAGTATTTTTTCCAATCTACCACTACGCAAAAACTTTAAGTGCCAGGGATGAAATTAACATCTCGGCCATGAACACCCACTTCATTTACCCCGGTAAGAATGACCTATATGCCTGTTGTTTTTATTAAGTTTCGGAACTGTGAATTTTATGTTCTACTCACTTGTCTCACCAACACAGTCATTTAAGTTACCTATAAGAGAGTTAGCAGAAGTCAGATATAAATTACCATATTCTGAACCAAGTGTTTTAGATGCCATTTTCCAAAATGGCGTTCGAAAAACCATAAAAAATTCTAATTATGTCAGTAAGGGATGACTATACTTGTTTATTAACATTCATAATAAAATTCAAGGATAAGGATTTAACATCTATTTAATCACACAGTCACGTGTCACCGGGTGTTTTGTTCGCATCCGTGTAGAAGAGGTTGATATGACGTCATATATCAAGATGGCGGCCAAAAATTATAACAACGCAACCGGGGCACGATTATACTCGATTCCATATAATTCGAGAACGAGGATTCCAAAAAATTTACTTTTAAGGTCACCGGACCTTAAATTACCTTGAAAATCGCATAAAACAAGATTTTTGCCATTTTCTCTTCAATAAATCTTAAGAATTCGACGTTTTGATATATCAGCCGCCATATTAAAACGGTTCATATCCGCAGCAAATAAAATTTCTGGACTTGACCTTCTTATCTTTGTTATCAAATTTGGTTCTCTTCGCTATAATAGTTGATGAATAGCGCCTTTTAGTATGTTATTTTTGCAATTTGTTAATTTTACTGCGGTATTTTTCAAGTTCATGAAGTTTCAAACTGCATCAAACCCTAAGGATTGAATTTGGCATACATGGCTAATAGTTTGAGATATATTTGAAGTTTGTCTGACAAAACGTCGAATTATTAAGATTTTTTGAAGAGAAAATGACAAAAATCTTGTTTTTTGTGATTTTTAAGATCATTTAAGGTCGGATGACCTTGCGAGCTAATTTTTTGGAATCCTCGTCTTCAAGTTATATGGAATCGAGTATAATTGTGTCCTGTTTGCGTTGTTATGATTTTTGGCCGCCATCTTGAAAAATGACGTCAACTTCTTTTACACGGTTGCAAACAAAACACCTGGTGACACGTAAATGTCTGACTAAATAGCTATTAAATCCTCATCCTTGAATTTTATTATGAATGCTAATAAACAAGTGTAGTCATGCCCTACTGGCATAAATAGAATTTTTTATGGTGTGCATCTAAACACTTGAATCAGAATATGTTAACATATATCTAAATTCTGCTAACTCTCTTATAGGTAATTTAAATGACTTTGTTGGCTGGACAAGTGAGTAAAACATAAAAATTACAGTTCCGAAACTTAATAAAAACAACAGGCATATAGGTCATTTTTACCGGGGTATAGCATAAACATCTGGAACACCAGATCAAAAAAAATGGTAGGGAGGTTTAAAATGAAGTGTTTATTTATGGCAAAGATGTTAATTTCATCTACGGTACTTAAAGTTTTCGCGTAGTGGTAAATTGTGAAAATCACTACAAAAAGCTGGGTTTTCATTTGTACATGGTATTTTCAAGGTCAAACAAGGATTGATGGCCACCTTATCATTTTTGTTTTCTTCGAAATTGAATAAAATAAAATGTGGATATAGGTTGCCATTTTGATATAGCAGCAGAAATATTGAAACGCGTCATAGCTGAACAAATTTTTTTTTTCACAGAATTTTTGGGCTTGACTTTCTTATCTTTGTTAAAAAATTTGGTTCTATTGGCTTTAATAATTGACGAATAGCGCCTTTTAGTATGTTATTTTTGCAATTTGTTATTTTTGCTGGGGTATTTTTTAGGGTCGTGAAACTTTAAACTGTATCAAACTCTAAGAATCCAATTTGGCATATACGCCTAATAGTATGAGGTAGATTTGAAGTTGGTCTGACAAAACGTCGAATTATGAAGATTTTTTGAAGAGAAAATTACAAAAATCTTGTTTTTTGCAATTTTCAAGGTCATTTAAGGTCAGATAACCTTAAAAGTAATTTTTTTTGAATTTTCTAGTTATATAGAATCGAGTATAATCATGCCCCGGTTAAGAAAGTTGTATTTTTTTATGGTTTTTGGCTCTCATCTTGAAAGATGTCGTCATATCAACCCCTGCGAACAAAATACCCGGTAACACTTGATTCTGTGACTAAAGAGCTATCAATACCACATAGTCACAAAACTCCTTCATTAAAAATCCCACGGGATAGAAATTATCGACATATGCCCCTACACTAAGTGTCATTGTCATCAAAATTGGCGAAAAGATAACGAAATCCGTTTAACCTAAGCAGTTTTTATTTTATGCCAGAAGTTGGTATATATGAAAAAAACCATAGGTTTTTTATTTATTAATCGAATTTATCAAATGATACATCGGTTTGCAGACAATAGATTAAAGTTTTTTGTAGCCTTAAAATAAAATATACAAAGTGTCTAAAAAAACCAACGGTTTTTTAAGATTTATAAAACTTTTGAACATCCGCCATTTTGAACTTTTGATAATTGTAATTTTTTGATATATTTGCAAAAAGTCTATTTCATTATCTTTTCAACCTATAAACTTTTCACCTATAAAGTTTTATTAGATAGTTTTTGGCCGTGCCAATTTACAGCCCAATAACTTCGCCGACAACGATAACTTTAACACTATATGATAGTTCAAAATAGCCTTTTTGGTACAGGTTTTACGTTGACTGACGTTTGGAATATTAATTTTCAAAATAAAAATAGTTTACTGTGGTTTTCAATTTCAAGCCAAAATTTATACCTTCTTAATTAGGTTCCGAGAGAGTAGAGAATAAAACCTACTTAAATTTATTGCTTTTATTTAAATGCGTTTCAAAGCAGATACCTTGTCAATTATTCATGAAAGAACGCTCAAACAGAAAAACACGCTTGGGTCTATCTTGGATATACTGAGCGCAACGCCACCCTAGCTGTTTTCTTTTTAAGGATTTTCGTTTTACAATTGGTCCTGGTTCTGGTTGAACCAGAACCGCAACCGGTCCTTTCGTTTTAAAACAATGACGTCACAGTTGCAACCCGGTTATGAAATTTTAGAACCAGCCTGGGAGGTTGGTTCGGCCCTTTGGTTGTAAACATAACCCCTAAAATTTTGCAAAATTATAGATAGTCTTTTTTTGAGTAAAATCAAAGATATCTTAATAATATTTTAAATGACGTCATTATTTTAGAACCGCTGTCAAAATTTATGTCAAAATAAATGTCAACCAGGATCAATTATTAAATCGAAAATATTTTTGTAGCGGTTACGGTTAACCTTGGTTCTAAAATTTCCCAGAAGTGTAAGCAAAATAAGGAGACCTCGATTGTGTAATATCTTCGAATATTACAGATAATTGCTTGTGCTTACATGTGTATATAATCAAAAGATTTTAGTTTTTATGAATTTCCGTATAATACTTAAATTTTTACATTAAAAATGCTATGACGTCATCTACTAGCTAACATGAACAGAACAAATGGACGTAGATAGCACATCCTGTAAAGATCCATACCTTGACAACCGCAACCATTCTGAACCGGCAAAATAGGCTGGTTCCGATTCTCAAGGCATCGAACATGCGCTGTCTACATCGATTTTTTCTGTTCATGTCAGCTAATACATGACGTCATAGCATAGCAGATTATATACACATGTAAACATAAACAATTATCTGTAAATTTAAACAATATTCAAAGATATTACACAATCGAGGTGTCCTTCGTTTGCTTATACTTCTGGGAAATTTTAGGACCAAGGTTAACCGTAACCGCGACAAAAAGAAAACGGCACCTATTGGAAATGGGCGCTGAAGTTAATGGAAGTTCGTCAAAACACAAATTTGCATGTCCTACGTACGTCAAAATCTTATGTTAACGTACGTTTGCCGCGTTTCGCGGCAGAAGCCATATATGACGTTCAAATGCCAACAGTGTCAAATAGCGTTAGTCGTTGGCCGTTTTAGGCACGATCAAAAACTAGGGAATTATTGAAACGCAGTTAGGGCCCGGCACTAATAAGGCCAGGCACTATTTTGACGCTGTTGACAGATACGCATGCACAAGAACGACCACATTTAGTGCCGACACTAATAAGGTTAGGACCTGCCCTTATTTGTGGAGGAATTATACTCGGCCGCATCTTGGCTGTGTCTAGCCGTATTTGACGTTTTCGACAACTATTCGCCATTTTTTTTACATTAACCCTACTTTCGGGAATTTTTTGTATTGTGACGGCCAAAAAAGCAAAAATTCCGACAAAATAGTTATATTTTTATGAAATCGGATGACATAGCATAAGAAAATAAAAAAAAGCAAGGCTCAAATACTTCGTTTTACCGATGAAGACAATATTTGTTTGCTACGAGAAGTAGTTCAACAAAATCCCTTCAGAACTCTAAATGGTCCTTCTCTCCACTCTCCACAAAGACCTCTGCTTTCAACACATCGCCTATACTTTTGATCACTCAAAATATAAAAAAAAACAACACAGAATTTCGTTATAAATAAAGTCGTATCGTCACCGTTTTGCTAGAGGCGCGTTCAATAATTCTATAATTTGCACCTTTTAGAACCAGGCACAGCCAGGGTTCAGGTCGGCGCTAAGTAGGCACTATCCAGTGCGGCCGTATTTCAATAATTTCCTACTATCTATTAAAGGTCGGCGCAAACATTATAAAAGTCGATATTATTTTGACAGCACCGCGCCCAAAGGAGCTCTGGCCGGATAGCCCGAACGTAGGTTTTGGATAGCCTCGACAACCAAGGAGAGCGCGGTCTGACCTGAGTATAACAAACCACATTGTTATACTCGGGTCTAACTTCAATTTTGTCATAATAATCAGTCCTGATAACAATAAATCTGCTTTATTCCTTATAGTTGGATAAGATCACTTAAACGTGAAAATTTGAGTCATTTCATAACATAACAGTGCGTAAAAATATGTAGTACTGGTTCGTTCGTTCGTGCGGAACTGTCAAAAATAGTGCCGACTTTATTAAAGTCCGGCTATGCCAACTTTATCTTCAGATAACTTCCTAACGTTGTTATACCATACAAAATTCAACAAAAGCTACTCTAGCCAAGTTACCTAACATTTACTATGTTTTCATGTGGAACTGAACACGTTTTCAATACGATTCTGTTTTTAAGAAGCGAACTGAACCCATTTAAAAAAAAAATTGACATTCGGCTGGGGCATTTGGAGGTTAGTTTTTTCCTAATTTACTTTCTTTGTTAGTTTTTTAGGACCAATAAGTTTACAGCACAATAATATGATTAAAATATATTATACCGGGTGTCTCAAGGTGAGTAACCTATTAGAATATTTTCTTTTCTAATATAAGTTCATCTAAGCTATCTTTATAAAATACTTTCATATTTGCAGTGTTGGCATTTGTAGGAAAACTTGGCAACAACTTTCTTATTTTAAATTGAACGCGCTGTATATTTTTGCATTTTTGGATTCTACAAAATATTTTAGGTACATTTTATGTATAATGTCCTATACCTATGTTCAACTGTTTTTAAAATATTGACAGGTGAAAATTGACATTTTGTAACTTTGGCAGCCCGTAACATCGAAACTGTTAAAGATAAAGCAAAACGATTTTTACATTCCTATCTTGGTTTTTCACAAGCTATCGTTTTATATCTAAACCCAGGGTTTAAATATGGCAGGGTTAGTTTAACTCTGGGTTAAAAATAGTATAAAACGATAGTTTGTGAAAAACCAAGACAAAAAGGTAAAAACTGTTTTGCTCTATCCTTAACCGTTTCGATGTTAAGGCCTGTCAAAGTTAAAAAATGTCAATTTTGACCTGTCAATTTTTTAAAAACAGTTCAATATAGGTATAGGACATTATACGTAAAATGTACCTAGAATATTTTGTAGAATCCAAAAATGCCAAAATATACAGGGTGTTTAACTTAAAATAAGAAAGTTGTTCCCAAGTTGTCCTGCAAATGGCAACACTGCAAATATGAGAGTATTTCATAAAGATGGTTTACATGGACTTATCCTAGAGTAGGAAGTTTGAAAAGTTTCCATTGTATAGTTTCCAAAATTATCTAATAGGTTAGTCACCTTGGGACACCCGGTACAAATATAAATATTCTTGGTGTCTTAAGCTCCTTTTCATGCAGTTAGATCACGATACGAACCCAAAGAATGCGATATTGAATTAGAAAAGGGCCAACGAAAACAAGTTCGATTCGCCTCGGTTTCATGGAAGGTTTGAAAGCAAATCGTATCGAAAACGTATTCAGTTCTACATGAAAACGTTGTAATTTAAATCACCCTGATATAAGCAGCTTCTGATTGAAGATAAGACAATGATACATGAGGTATGTAGAGTAAAAATGCCTATCAATTAGGAGCTACACCTTTAGGAAATTGTCTCTTTACGAGTATCTTGAAAAAGCGGTCGGAATCTTGCTCATTTAATTTTTAATATAGGATGCTCTAAAAATTTTAAATGCGAGTTTAGTAACAAAATGTATATCAACGATTTTCTTAATTTACCAACCAAAAAACGTAATAGTAGTTTACATAACAATGTTATGATGGTCATTACACACGAAGATGAAGTTTCAGACGCGAACCGAAGGCGAGCGTCTTAATTGTGCGAGTTAGTGTACTATATATTACCTACGACCAATGAAAATGTTATTATAAATATCAAAAATTATTAAAAATACCACATTTAAAAATTCTCAAGTACATACTCTGTATTAGTTATGCAACATTACTGTTTCTAAGAGAACTAAGACAAAATTGTGATATTCAAGTTTTTGGAAATTTAATAAAATATTTAAATTTTGAGAATTTTTATTTTTTTTTTCAATTTTGAAAATTTTAAGATATTTTAAATTTTTTTTTGAATTTTGAGAATTTTTGAAAATTTGGATTTTTTTTGGAATTTTGAAAATGTTTCAATATTTGAAAATTTAATTTTTTTTGTGTTTTTTTTGGAACTTTTTAAAAATGTTTAAAACTCATAATTTTTGTTTCAAATTTTGTTCAAAACGGTTTAATAATTTACGTTTTTGCGTGAATCAGTGTCCTATCAAAGAAAGTTTCATCGGTTGGTTTCTACCCTCTCGATGCAAATTACGATTTTATTATTATCCTAGGAACGTAAATGGTCCATTACAGTCGTGTTAGGACGCTCGTTAAACTAGTATTATGGGTTGGTCGTAAGTAAAAGCATATAACTATGAGATACCATAACGGACCTGCCTTTTCATTTTCCGAAAAAAAGTCGCAGCGATAACAACTCTCCTACTCAAGTTAGCCTGGACAAAAGGCACAGCCAAAAACCCTTCTGGGCGAGAGCAGACTATTCGCCTTAGACCTTGCCCAGGGCCAACCTTGATTTTTACATTATTTTCTTTGTTTTTCAAAGTTTGCGATCCTTGGGCACTATAATGGCTCTCTCATAGTTATATGGGTATAAGTAACCGTAAAGGCTGATTGGTGATCGATTCAATGCTTCAAGGGTGATCGTCAGTACGTGCTGCCCAATTATTGTCCCTAAATTATGATGAAAAGGTTTTTTTTTTGAAGGTGTAGGTTTATGGGTTGAGGGATCTTATTAATTAAACGTCCTTTTTTTTGAAATGCCTACGTTTCGCAAAATTTTTTTGCTTTTTCAGGGCTATTCAAGAAGGCCGTTCCATATGTCGATTCTATTGCCAATAGACGTAATCCTTCGGTAAAAAAGCATTATTTTTACATAAGTACCGTACAGTTTTGATTAAAAACTTTTAAAACGACGTAAACAAACACAATAAAATATTATTAGTTTAGGAGCATAATCCTACTGGAAATATTAACACGCCAGGACGAATTCGTATCAGGTAACTTGGATAAGTAAGTACCAGTGCGGAACAATGCCTATTTGTGAGTGGTTCAAAGTTGGAAATCTAAGTGTATGATGATGTTTAATGATGTATAGTGGAGGGTTACCAGTGAAACTACTGATGAACCCACGCTGGTTACCCAGGGCGAAGCATCGTTTAATCATTTCTCTTTCCGCTTTGATATTTTGTGTGTTCCTTGTGGGATACTCATCCAAGTTTGAATTTTCGTTATTTCCACCCAAGATCTTTTGATCTTTTGTTTTTTTTTAGTTTCTTTTCGGTTGAAGTAACTGATTTGGAGGTTTTTTAACTTCTTCTTTGTTTTACTAGTAGTAATAATAAAAGTTTTTAATCAAAATTGTACGGTACTCATGTACAAATAATGCCTTTTTACCGAAGGATGACGTCTATTGGCAATAGAATCGACACATGGAATGGCCGTCTTGAATAGCCCTGAAGAAGCAAAACCTATACCTTCACAAAAATTAAAAATAGGATCGTTAAACCATTCTACAAGTATGATGAAAATGTCTGAAATAGGAATGACGGGCCTTTATTTTTGAACTGGCAGGCGGTTGGAGAATTTGCTAGGGAAGTGGACGTGGTCGCACTCTGAAGAATACAGCCCCACAGTTGGTCTAGAGAGGGGTTTTAAGAAAAAAAATATATAATCTTTAAAACATACACTTTTGTTTTTGATCCATCGCCAGCTACTATTTACCGTAAAAAGTAAAATCCCCTAAGTAGCCCTTTTCTGGGGGGCTATTTTTGGAAAATATTTTGGGAACCTTAAATAGCAACCCCCTATTTTGACTTCATATTTGAATTCTCGCTGAAATTCTCTTTCCAATAGTACCCCCCTATCATAAGGTTTACTTTACTAATTTTCGAGATATTGGCTTTTAAAATTTCAAAAATTTAATTTTCAAAGGCCCATATCTTAGAAACTAAACAAAATATCTCTATTGTGTTAATTATCGGTTTTAGGGTTTTTTTACGAGGAAATAAAAAATGACAACAGTTTGACAATCTGACCTTCCACTGGAATAATATCGTCAAAATCACTGAAAATCAATAAACTGTAAATAGGAATGTGCAAACGTCAAACTATTGTCATTTTTTATTTGCTCTTATAAAACCCTCAAAATCTATAATAAACACAATAGATATATTTTGTTTAGTTTCTAAGATTTGGGCCTTTGAAAATTGAATTTTTAATATTTTGGAAGCCAATATCTCGAAAATTAGTAAAGCAAACCTTATGATATGTACCATTGGAAACAGAATTTCAGCGAGAATTCAAATATGAAGTCAAAATAGGGAGTTACTATTTAAGGTTTTTAGAATATTTTCCAAAAATAGCCTCCCAAAAAAAGGCTTCATAGGGGATTTTAGTTTTTACGGTAAATAGTAGTTGGCGATGTATCAAAAACAAAAATCTATGTTTTAAAGATTATATATTTTTTTATTAAAACCCCTCTCTAGACCAACTGTGGCCCATTGAATGTTGATGAATATAACATACATAGCAACCAATTTTGCAGTTTCCGCAGGGGTAACTTCATTTTGATCTAAGTCTAATCTAATTAAGTTTTGTGTTGAATTACATTACGAAACACCCTTTGCATGAGCTCCCTAGGGGGCTCCACGAAAATATATCCCAAACAGTTAAAAAAAAAACAAACAAAGTCTGGGGTTATGTAATGAACTTTAGAGCATAAACGCGTTCGATTTACGATCGCAAGTAGAGTGCTCGTATTCGAAGTCGCCCTCACATCACTCCCGAACAGATTTGTGACGTCCCTGCTCTGGCTGGGGGTGATCTGAGAGCAGTGTAGATAGAAAACGCTATAAGCATGACCACGGTTTCATTAGGTAGGACCGTACTGATGAGCATCACTGGTACGAAACTCGAGTTCACCACCGGCGATCCCTTGGGGTGGGGGCATAGAGAGGAACCCCCCCCCCCCCAATGTTGGGTCAGTTGGGAAAGTTAAGTACATTTTATAAAATATTTTGTAGGTGTTTCTAATTTCTTCAAACACAAGTTTCAGGGAACCCGCCAATAAAATGCATTCAGATCGCCGGTGCTCGAGTCTACGGTTATCTTTATGTTTTTGAGGGACTGCCCCTTAGCCTATACAAGTTGTAAAATTACAAATTTTTTGTAGTATTAAAACATTATTTTTAATATAAAAAAATTGAAAAATTATACAGAATATCAAAAATTTATTGTTTTAAATTCCAAAAAAAAATAAAAGAAACACAAAATAAGGCCATAAATTGTTTCGTAAAATATAAATACAAAAAATAATAGTATAGTTGGGAAACCAAAATAGAGAAGTCAAAACAATTATTTAAACGTGAGCATATCCTGAATTCCAAATAAAAAACTGTAATTATTTGAAAGCTAAACAAAATTTATTGGATTTGGGGAGAAATTAATTAACTCAAGAATGAAAAGCAATTTATATATGTAAGAGATGCGATATATATATTCTCGAAATTAACTCTGTGTTTCGGACTTCCATTGTCTATATTTTATTTATACACGACGTTTCGATCAGAGATTGTACTGATCGAAACGTCGTGTATAAATAAAATATAGACAATGGAAGTCCGAAACACAGAGTTAATTTCAAACATACATATTCTCATTCTGTAGAAATGATTTTTTTCTATTTTTTCACAGCGGTTATACTACAGATGTGTATGCAGGGGGGGGATTGGAGACCTAAGCTCCTCATAGCATTTATATCTTGACTTTTAGAGTTTGAAATTTTTAATGAAAGTATGACCATTAGTATATTGTTTTTTTGGGTTGAGATATTAAAATTACTCCTACCCCTCACTAACGTTCTTCTCACTAAAATTAGAGAATAAAATGGAACTCAAATCGTTACCAAATTTTTTTGAAATCGGTTAGCGTAAAGTTTATGAAAAATGTATCACAAGATTTGACAGACACAGATAAAAAAGCTCTTCTAGAACTATTTCGCCACAAATATTAAAATTCACGTTAAACTGATCAACCCCGATGATAAGAACGCAACATGCCGGCCATATGGAAACTTCTAGTAAATAAAATCTTTATGGAATATCAATAAAAGTGGCAAATTCTAAAGAAACCCCAAAATGTGACTAAATTTCCGTAGAAATAAGCACAAACACTTTCAAAAATTTACGAGAATCTATAAAATTAGGGATAACACCAAAAAGTTAACGTAAAATATAATCAGTGCCCATTGTTATCTTCAAACAAGGAAATGAGGCACATGTTGAGATGTTCATAACCTATTTTCGAATTGGCTTTTAAGTGAAAATAAAAACAAAAGTTTTATGAGGAATTTTACGGGCGACAAAAAAAAATCGCAGTTCTTAGTATTATTTTAGGGAGAATGACAAAATGGCCTTTATGCTCATCGTTTTACAGGACAAGAAGGGATTATGGTTGTCTTTAATTTTATTATTACAATAGCCGTGTGCTCGAAATTTCTAACTTCAAAAATAACGAACTACTATACAAACTTTTATTCCGAGTCTTATTCCCTATTTATTTTATTTATTGAGCAATCAACAGGATAGTGCGTAACGTAATAATAATACAAAAGCAAAATTAAAGTATAAAGAACGGCCTTATAAGTACTAATTGTAAAATTAACTATAAAACAGAAACTTATATGCTAAACAGTACACAATAAGCTAAGTAGCTATCAAAATAAAAATATAGTAGCTATCTAGTATTTACAATTTATTCATAATGCAAGTACGAAAGTTGGTTAAACCTAGGTAAAAAAGGTCCATATCAGTTTGTATAAAAATATTGCTTTAGATATGTTACGGCGTTTTTTAAAAGTGTGAAAATTAAATTCATTTATTCAAAATACCTTATTTTAAAATATTTTTTTTGTGTAATGCATAAAAAGGCAACAATAAATTCTTAAAAACAGGAAAAAACTTACAAAATAAGACTAAACACAACATCCGGTGAGAGCACGCCATTTTTGCACCATTAATCAAGGGCGGCCGTGAATGACAAAACAATGATTTCTATGGTAACCTATACATTGTTCACATTGTTGCGTCCATCTAATTTCTGACAGTTTTTTATTTTATGGTTTTTATAAACGTCAATAAGTGAAAAACACTCAATAAAATTGCGTAATTTTTAGGTAAGAATAGTTACACTCTACGTTATTTTTCTTTTCACACCGTGATCAAAGTTTTTTTTGCATCGGTTTGGTTATTTGCGAACAGTTTCTAAAATCGTGTTTTTGATGAATTATAAAAAAAAATATTTCGTCTATCCTTGTACAAAATACAAACCAAAAAAGCGTTAGTAAATACGACTTTTCAGTCACTAATTTGACTTATGCGGCAGAGTGCCTTTCAATCTTTTAACAAGCTGATAGAAAAGATCTAACAAGTGACCATTTAGAAAGCGATTTAAATCCTTTTAGATGGTTTAGTAGCCTTTTAAAGTTGAGACGGATATCGTGGTGTTTATAAAGGAAGCGTGGTTGTAGGATTTAAGAATGTCAAATTATTATTGTTGTTGATAACACTATGTCGCTGTCGGTTAGAAAAGCTTGGTCTTTGTAGTAAGTATACGACTTTATGATGTAACGGGTACCTATAAAAAACCCGAAACCAAATTTCGCAGGAACATAATTTGCCAGAATTTATAAGAAAAAAAATAATTGGTCCGAAAAAAATTGTCTCAAAAAATAAATCACGGGAAAATCAAATCGCTAGAAAATATATGCATAGAATTAAATTTAAACAAAACGTATTTTTATAGAAACACGAAATGTCAGAAAATATTTTTAACGAAAATAATTTAATAGAAACATAATAATGCCGAACCACAAAATTCAATTCCAATCTGTCCGAAAATGATTTGAACCGATAGCCACGAATTCAATTGCTACGTTGCCAGGCTTACGGCAGGAAAGAGTCGAAGTAAGTTGTGACATTGTATTAATTTACCCTCTTTGCATCCCTCAACCACTCCCTACCCTCATAATATTGTGTTGTCATCGGACCCTACATTACTGTTTCAAATTTCATTGAAATCGGTTCACGGAAAGTGTGTTAAAAATTAATCGCAAGATTTGATAGACAGTTAGACAGCCAGTTATCTTTATCATCTTCCACATAGAGAAACTTGTCAACGACGTATTCCAGGGCCTACGGCGATTTATAGATTTAAATTGCGGTTCTGCTCATTTAAGAATCGCGCATATTATTTTCTATTTATTTGTGGTTCGGGTGTTTTTCGTTTCTAGAAAATTATTTTCGATACTTTTGTAATTCTGATATTTTAAGGTTCGACAAAATTATAATCGGTTAAATCATATTAAAATTCTATAAAATTATATTTGTATTCATTATTTTCTGGGTGTTTACTTTCGTTCATACGGACGTTTTATTTTCTGTTCAATTGTGTTTCGGTTTTTGTAAATTCGGCATTTTTAAATAGTGCCTTTTTTACAAGCGTTGGTTTAAATAACGAGCGCAGCGAGGTATTTAAAAACGCGAGTAAAAAAAAGCACAGTTTAGCACTTCTCGAAATACACCATTTTTACACTATAAATCCAGGCGGCTGGTAAATGAAATAACAATGGTGGTTTCCATGGCGATGTGCCTTTTTATTCGGTGACGTTCCTTGCTGGGACATTTTAATCGTTGACAGTTTGATATTTTGACGATATTTTTAAAAGATTTGGTCATAAATACTTGGTGAAAACTGGCGGAAAGTTTTTTTGCATCGGTAACCAAAAAAGCCATGCTTTAGTTATCTGCAGACAGTTACCAAAATCATGTTTTTGAATAAAAAAATTTTTTCTCTCTTATGGTAAAGCCATGATGGTAATTTCACTGTTTTTTAAGCATTCGAAAAAAGTACTGCCAAAAACATTTTTTCGCTGTTAAAATGAAAAATACTTAAGGTTGTTGAAGAGAGACAGCAGGCTATAAAAAAGTGTTTTGGAGAAAGATGGAAATAATTTAAGTCAATTTTTTAATAAAAATTTGTGTTTTGTCATCCATCTTTCATCTTTAGTGGTGTCGTGCATATGATTTCTATTTTGCCATTTTTATCCAAAAAACAGCAATAATTTAATTGTTTAAAGCATAAAGTGGGTAAGACATAAGGTGGTATTAATTTCACTCAATCAAAGTTCTTTACAGTCTTTAAATTGACCAAAAAATGTGTGCTACTGTAAGTGTATTTTAGCACATATAAAAATTATTTAACAGGTATTACTAAATTATTTTAAGGTTCATCATAGCTCTACTATAATGGTCCGGCCATGATGGTAATTTAAGGCCTAAATTATTTTAGGGTAATTTTAGTGGTAACGTTTTTATTTATCTGACTTTTTTGAGTTTGAAGCGAAATTACAGGATGAAGAAGCAGCAAAAAATTGTTGTGAGAAAATGTGCAAAAAAAATACGAAAAAAATTTGATTTTTTAGTCCACCATATAAATGGTATGGGTGACTATTAAAATCGTAAAATTTTGACTTTCCTTAATTTTATGAAAAATGAGTTAATTAAGGTTCCAAAACACCTTAATCGATAAAAAAAAAGTTATCTATCGGTCTGTCGGTCTGTTGTCTGTCTGTATACCCGATAACTCCAGAACGCCATAATCGATTTTAACGAAATTTGGCACAAAAATCCTCTATCGGCTGGACATGAACTTTTTACAGCTTTTGGGTAGGGTGGTGGGGGTTGAAGGGGGGAAAAAGGGGATAAAATATTTAAAAAAATTGTAACTTTGGAACAAAAGCAAGTAGCGATATACGGTTTATAGATTTAAGTTTCCATGAATATGGACTACAAATTTTGTTATAAAGTCCAAATTCGTTGGAGCCTTAGTTTCCGAGTTATTTGAAAAAACGTTAAAATATATTAAAACAATCATAAGTTGAAAAGTAAAGCAGCTATTGATATTTTGTTATAAGGTTCAAATCGTTCAAAGCTACAATTTTCGAGATATTTTCATTTCCTTTCAACATAACATAATTTATTGTATGGTGGACTATCCGTGCTTTCTAGCACCAATTTTTTTTAGGTTAAGTCCCAAAGAAAAATATTTGAACGGTTAAATAAAGTAGATACCTTACGTATGCATTTAAACTGACCTTTACACCTTTTTTTGATGTCACTTATCTTCTTCCTATACGTATGTAGATAGAAATAAGAAGTGTTGAAATTTATGATGCTGCTTTATGTCTCTATTATTTTTTGCTATGGATCGAATAAAATAACATAATAATGAGTTTATGTAAATCTTTTTACATGAAAGTTTTGGTGCACGACACAGCTGGTATAAATAAGTACATAAAATGTACAGTGAACGTCAGTTTCAATGAGTCTTGATCAATAAAAACTTTAAATTTTTTCATGAACGTTAAGAGTAGGTAGGAACCTGCCTCTCCAAAGCACAGATGTCGGTCTTCTGCCCTGCTCATATAACTATGATATACTAGACACTTAAAGTTACATACAAAAAGAGTGGTATACGGTTGTTACGTCTCACCCATAAACATATAAAGTTGCACATAAAAAGGGTGCTTAGTCGTCGTATCTCAGTGCGCATGCTCAGAACGGATACGTCGTACAACCACGGATCACCAAACAACTCGGTACTCTATGGTACCAAAGCGACTACGCCTCACCTATCTCTACCACCACTCATGCAATATTGAGATACGACTAAGCACCTTTTTTATGTACAACTTTAAATTTTTATGGGTGAGACGTAACGCCGTATGGCGTTATGAGCATGCGCACTGAGATACTACAAGGAATAAGCACTCTTTTTATGTGTAACTTCAAGTGTCTACTATAACGGCCCTGCCCTTGCTTTTTCCCAAAAAACAAGCCGTAGCGATAATAACTCCACACATAGCAATGAAAGAACATTTACATGCATAGCATATGCGTTAAACCTCCTTTTGAGGATGTCCTTTTGAGCACATCTTTAGCATATAGTTGGTACATACTATTAGAGTATATGCTATTAAGGATATCCATAGAAAATGCTATGAATGTACAACTTGAGCAGGTCCTTTTGAGTACATGTTTAACACATGCAAAGAATATATCAATTTTAAAACATTTTTTGGTCAATTTAGCGCACATGCTATTCTGGTACCATAAAAGAACATTAAAAGAATGAGTTTCTAAGTATTTTCTTTGCATATGCTAAGGATATACCACTAAAGAAGATTACTATTAGAACATCTTTATCATATGCAAAGTATATTTCACTTATTGAAATATTATTATTTGGTCCTTTTAGCGCACATGCTATTCTGGTAGTGCAAAAGAACATCAAAAGAATGCGCATTGAACTATGATTTTGACATCAAATTTTGAATAAATGGACAATTTTAAATTTGGTTAACACCCCCCCCCCCCCTCTACATTTGAGCCCAGTTCCTCGCTTGTAAGTACTTGTATTTTTACTTCAAATTAAGTTTGTTTTTATTACTTATCCTTAACCTTCCCCCCCTCGAAACCAATTCCTAGGTGCACCACTGTTTGAAGTTAAAAACTTAAAATTGGATTAGTGCTGAGTGTTTGAGAACAAACTGCATTGTAAATGAGGTGCTACTTTTTAAAAAAGTGTCTAGAATTAATTAATTATACCATCCAGATATACACAGTTTTGTTAATAAACTCTGTATATTTTAAATGAAAAAACTACACATGACATTTAGTGCACGGTTGAAGTTATCTCAAAAATGGATCTAAACGAGTCCGGTGAATGTGTGGACATAAACTGATTAATTTCGAAGAGATTTGATTTCTAAAAAAAACCGTTTGAATTTATTAAAACTAATAGTGGGAACATTCTTTTTTATGGTTCTTTGCGTACTAAATAAGTGAAAAAAACATACCAATAAATTTGTAAAATAATATTTATATTTTGCTATTAAATGTTAAAGGTTGATATAGAATGTAAACTTATTTTTTTAGCCCCAAATTTTATGTAATAATTTAACACATGCATGTAGTTTAAATGTCTGTGTTTATATTTTGTAAATTTTCAAAGGTAACCCATAGAGAGTACACTAAAAGCATATCTATGAGATAATATAACGACCATGCCCTTGCATCCGAAAAAAATTCGTACCGATAATAACCGTCCTAATCAAGTTAGCCTAAAAAAAATGTAGAGCCAAACCGTGGGATTTACTAAGATCTTAAATAGTACCCCCCACAGGTCTAAATATTTACACTTGTGGGGGGTACTAAATTTTAAAACCAATTTTCGAAAAACACTTACCCATACAGAAAAGACACATTATTCATTTATTTGTATTGTTATTACAAAATACCACTGAAAACTGCTTTTTTTTCTAAAAATATACCATATTTTAGGAGAAAATGCCCTAAAACTAATTTTTTTGACAGGCTTCAAAATGGCAAATGGTGAATACGCCAAAAATTTTGATTGAGGTTATAAAGTTGGTGATTTTTTAGACCACCTCTAGGAGGTAGTTTAAATTTATAGCCCCCAGAAAGGATTGTTTTGTGGCAATTGGTGATAAGTTCGTTTATAATTTAATTTAATATGCCAAGTTCAATGTTCAATAACCAATAAAACACATCCAATTTTGTACAGAAAAACGCCATATTTTGAACCCGTTTTCAGCACAAAAAAATATATTTATGAGGGCACTACGAGGCAAAAAAACATAAGTGAATATCACTGATTTTGCACGAAAAATATACCAAACAAAAAAACGCAAAACAACTATAATAATTTATTTACAAACTGAAATTGAAACATTGAGGTTATCTAAAAGCTTAGTCAAGAAAACTTTCCTTACTCAAAGCCAACTCATTTCAAAGCTGTAGCTTTCATCAGTAGAGGTTGGTGCAAGCCAAGGTACAAGAGAGATCCGAATTCGCTATTTGTGATTGGAACGCAGCTGTAAGATTTTGAAACTGACATTTCGACAGTGAAAAATATGCAAACAAAACTTGCATTAAAATTTTTTAATACATTTCATAAATAAAAACACCTTTTAAACAAATCCAAATTAATCTACTCCTTATTTTATTATTACCCATCTGAATTGTTGTGTGACATCAAGTATTATTTGGAAAAATTAATTAACAAGGGTAAGTTTTAATTAGAGTTCTACAGAATGTTTACTATTTAAAACCCGCATGGGTTTAATTTTATTTTCTTCTAAATTGAATCTTTCTTCTTAAATCCAGCAAAAGATTTTGTTAAAATGATTATTCAATAAACAAATTCAATAAAATTCTTCTTATAAATCAAACTATGTCCAAAACTCAAGGAAGGTTGGTTTAAAATGCTTAAAACCAAAAATTTCACTTAAACTTAGGACCGTTCTAAAATAGACTAAGCCCTTTTGGTAAATCCCACCGAAAAAAGTCTTGTGGGCACGAGCGGACTGCGCCACGCATGCGCAGTAGATTTTTCATCTTTGGCCTTTTCCAAGGCCAATTTTGATTCTTCAATTATTTTCTTTGTTTTTCCTCCTCCTCCTAAGTTATTAGTTAGCATGTTTTCACATCGTACTCAATACGTATTGAAAAGATTGTCTTCTTTTTCTATCATAGAGCATGATCTCTGATCCGACATATACCGTGATATGTAAAAAAACAAGATGCTTATATGATGCGATAAGTATTGAATACGATGTGAAAATATACTAATTGTGACACATTTTGCGATCCTTGGGCATTATAGTATCTCATCTTAACTAATAAAAGAACGGTAGTCAACATAATCAACAGCGTTACCTATAGGCGCGCAGGTCAAACCACTTCACCTACAGTTATGAAAATTTAAGGATATATTGGGTTTGTGACGTAGGCGCTCGCTAAAAAAGGATTTTTGAAAATATTACCCCAAGGGTGTAAAAATAGGAGTTGAAATTTTAAGGAAGTTTTCTATATCTCGGAAACGAAAAGCCGCAATAATAAATAAGTAGAGACATTAAACTAAAGAATCTAATAAAGAGAAGATCAAAAGACCTTGGGAGGAAAGAACGAAAATTCAAAATTGGATGAGTATCCCACAAGGAACACACAAAAGACCAAAGCGAAAGGAGAAACAATTAAACGATGTTAGACTAGACTAGTCACCCTCAATCCAGTCATCATTTAACACCATCGCACACTCTGACTTCCAACTCTGAATCACTCACAAATAGGCATCGTTCCGCATGGTACTTATTATAAGTCACCTCATACGGGTTAGTCCTGGCGTGTTATTCTTTCCAATAGGAATATGCTCCTAAGACAATTAAAACAAAAAGTTAAACTTCCAAATCAGTTACATCAACCGAAAAGAATCTAAAAAGAGAAGATCAAAAGTTCTTGGGAGGAAAGAACGAAAATTCAAAATTGGATGAGTGTCCCACAAGGAACACACAAAAGACCAAAGCGAAAGGATAAACAATTAAACGATATTTCCCCTGGGGTGACCAGCGCGGCGAAACATCGTTTAATTGTTTCTACTTTCGCTTTGGTCTTTTGTGTGTTCCTTGTGGAACACTCATCCAATTTTGAATTTTCGGTCTTTCCTCCCAAGATCTTTTGATCTTCTCTTAAGTAGAGAAATAGAGGTAATTCGATTTTGAGGAGGGTATAAACAACATTAGACATTGATATTGTAGACTCTACTAATAAAGTAGATGGACACGTATTTCAGAGTTTTTCTAACAACCCCATGTTAACAGGGGGGATTACTCCCCATATTTGATAAAAATTTTGATCTCTTTAATATATATGTTGTTGGGTATGAAACTGAAGGAAATTAAGCCCGGAATCGAAAATAGTAGTTTTAACAACTAGTGGCTAAAATAGTGCTTTTTTTACAAGCGTTAGTTTAAATAATGAGCGCAGCGAGGTATTTAAAAACGCGAGGAAAAAAGCACAGTTTAGCGAGTTGTTAAAAATATTTTCTTTTAATACCTTTATTAAAAAATCCAAGAAAAACAGGAACATACTTTTAAAAATCTCGAACGAAGAACACTTCTCGTAACACACCATCTTTACACAATAAATCAAGGCGGCTGGTAAATGAAATAACAATGGTGGTTTCCATGGCGATTATTCGGTGAAGTTCATTGTTGCGACATTTTAATGGTTGACAGTTTCATATTTTGACGATGTTTTTAAATCATTTTTTCGTAAATACTTGGTGAAAACTGGCGGAAATGGCTTAATTTTTAGGCAAGAATAATTAGATTTTTGCAATATTATTATTTCCCGCTATTTCTCTTTAATTTTGGGTAAAAAATGGACCGAAATCTTTTTTTGCACCCGTGATCAAAAAAAAAGTTTCTTTGCATCGGTAACCAAAAAAGTCATGCTTTAGTTATCTGCAGACAGTTACTAAAATAAGGTTTTTTATGAAAGTATAAAAAAAAATGTTTTTCTATTAAATTTTGCAATTTTTGATTACCCGTCCCCCTCCGCCTCAACCCCATACTTATTGAAAATATTGACGGACTAAAATATGGGTTATTTTTCTAATATTTTTGCGATTTTTTGTTACCCTTCTCCTTCGCCCCACCACCATGTTCGATAAAAACAATGAACTGTTAAAAAACTAAGTTTCCTATAAAACCGGAATGAAAGAAAGTGTTTGTTTGAAAAAAAAACTGCTGGAAGAATTTTGCTGCATTATTTGGATTTCTGGGTGGTATATAGGCTTTATTTCATCAGAATCGATTCACGGGAACAAAAGTTATGAACCTTGAAAGCAGAAAAACGGGAAAAAAACTTCAGGCAAAGCGGATACTCGAGTAGATGGAAGAGTTTAAGCGGCTAAAGGTTTGACGGCATGAAAGTGGGGTAAGGTGGACAAGGACGGGAAATTTACAATTTTAAATACGCGAACGAAGTTGCGGGCGGCCAGCTAGTAGTTATATATGACTGAAAGAGTTTAGTATATACTAAGTCTTAGAAATAATTGCTAATGGTAAGAATTTTTTTGATTTAGTTTTTTAATACCTATTTTTTGTTCATGTTCTTACTTACGTTTGCTTTAAACTTGGGGTCTTTCAAAAAATCTTTCTCAAATGCGCCATCGAAGCGTCTATCCTTGATTTGATAGAAAGTAAGTAGGGGAGAGTGGGGTATTAGCGTGATTCGGGGAATAGCGTGTTTTTGAAGAAACTAAAACAGATCAAAAGCTAGAAAAAATGAAACTAAATGTGATTTTATTTTATACAACCATATATGCAGTTGCTGTTGTTTGGTTTCATATCAATTTTATTTGTTAATTATTCTAACCTTTTTTTTAATTTCCTGCAAGTCTGCCAAAGGGGCAATAGCGTGACTGATTATTTGATAGATTTGATGTTGATATTTACCAAATTAAGCTTCTCTTTTAAGTGTAATATCCACTTTATGTTATCTAAAACAGAGTTCTGGCTAAAACAATTATGCTTATGGGTTGTTCTACCAGAACTGTACATTTTTTGTAATTATGCTATAACTTTACATCTATCTGTTATTGAAGAACCTAATAATTTTTGATGAATGCATCTATAACAAAGAAAAAAATTAAGTTACTATTGCAGCTTTAAATTATGTTTAATGATAAATAAAAAATTAAACATAGTCAAAAGTCTATTCCCCTGGCTGAAATTTAGCCAATAACTCAATTTTCGTTTTATTCATCCAAGATATTTTAAGCTTTTGATTGATTTGGAGGTTTTTTAACTTCTTTTTGTTTTAATCGCCTTGGGAGCGTAACCCTATTGGAAAAATTAACACGCCAGGACGAACCCGTATCAGGTGACTTAGATAAGTGCCAGTGCGGAACGATGCCTATTTGTGAGTGATCCAAATTTGGAAATCAAAGTATATGATGGTTTTGAATGATGTTTGGGGAGGGTGACCAGTGGAACCACTGATAAGCCCACGCTGGTTGCCCAGGGCGAAACATCATTTGATCATTTCTCTTTTCGCTTTGGTCCTTTGTGTGTTCCTTTAGATTCTTTTCGGTTGAAGTAACTGATTTGGAGATTTTTTAACTTCTTTTTATAACCTCAAATCCATTCTGCAAGTCCCTTCCCTGGGGTCTCTGCCCTGGCAAAAATAGAAAAATGTGTCTCCTCTGGCATGCCAGTGGATTGGCATCAATGGGTATTGACTGTAAGACTAGATCTGGCTGATAAATTTTGATTTTTAAAAAGGAGTACTGCCAAAAAAAACAGAGCCGAGACGAACGTCTTAGAAAAAAACGAGAAGCCGAGCGAATGCGATATGAAAAAATAAAAAAAAAATGATGTGCAGTGGGAAATATAGCAGGAGAAAGAATAAAACTGAAGGGTAAAATTGGAGTACTAAAAATTTTCAGCTTAATTAGGATATGTGTATTTTTATCAATTCCCTGAAATTATTGATATTTTTGAAAAAGTCTAATGTATTTTTTAACCTGCTCCGCCGGCTGCCGTAGCGCAGTGGGCAGCGTATCTACCTGCCGCACGGAATGTTTCGGGTTCGAATCCCGGCTAGGTGCATGGATATTTTGTGTTTGTCTTTAACTTTGCTTAAACTTTTCTAACACTGGGCATTGATCCTGTAATTGATTGAAAGTCCTAGTATAACAAAAACTTGTTCCTAATGTTAAATTTAATTTTTGAGGTTGTTCCATAATTAAAATAAACATTTTTGAATAAAATTGTTGTATATTTTGGTAATATTGTCACTTCCGTGACATCTTTGTCAATTCCCTGGCACTGAAAATAAAAAATGTCAATAAGAATAAAAATATGTCAAAAACTTGTCTGCTGACAATTGGACTTGAATAGGGGTAAGTAAAACAAACATACTATAAAAAAAAACTCAATAAATACACAAAAATTTATTTCATAAAAAAATCGATTTATGTACAGTGGTCGAACAACCCTTATAAATCTGGTTTTAAGTATTCAATTATTAAAAAATCACTTTTTTGCCTAAGTTTTTAAAGTTTAAAAGAAGCTTTAAGGCTGCAAAAATTTGTGTGTTTACGTTTCTAATAAACAAAAATGTTGATTTTTATATATTTATATATTTTTTAATACATTTACACTATTATTTGTACCCCTTGAGGCAATAGCGAGATTGTATGTTTTTTTTTTTAATGTAAAAAATATTTCTTGACCATTAACACAAAAAAAGAGACATACAAATAAAAAGAAAATAACATACTGCAAGTGTGCCAAATTTGAAGCCAAAAAAATTAAAAACAACGTAGCTGCAGTCCTTTAAAAAAAATTCACTCTAATACCTTACTTTCCCCTAGTTTCTTGAAGATTTCCCAGTGGCGTACTTAGGAATTGACTTTGGGGGAGGGGCGGGGAACGGGTGTAAGGATAAATAATAAAAAAACTTAATTTGAAGTAAAAATGTGTTCATCACCAGGCTTCTCGGGGGAGGGGGAGGAGGTAAAACCCCCCTCGGTGCGCCACTGGATTTCCACCAATCACAATGAATGCTAGATTCTTTCACGAGTTCCCTGAAAGCAAATTAAACACGACCTTAGTTTGCAGCGTCGTCATATCGAGATGACTCTATTGTTTGTTTTAATCGAAATGTGCTGAATCGAGTCTTCTTTGTTGGCTTTTGCGCAACTCGTGGCCGCTTCTACGGTTGGTAAAAATCTACAAGATAGTGAATTTTTTTATCAAATTAAAAATAAAGGCCCTAAGGAAAAAATGGTATAGCGAAAAAAAAATATCACCAAAATTTTAACCAAATACATCTAGAAATCTCGTTAGAAATGCTTCAATTAAAGTGTTACGACCTCATAAGTATTAATTAAATGTTTTGTTTGTTGATAAGAAAAACAAATCCCTCAGAAATTTATGGTAGGTTTTATTACTACCGACTGTTTCTGTACGAGGAGTAAAATCCCAAAAATTATAGGGTACTGGATTACTAGAGCAGACTATTAGTCCATTAGTGTTTTAACAAAACTAATAATAATGATAAGCAAGTTGAAGATTGGGAATGTTTACGCATGGAAATCATAAAAACGATGTGGTAGGTAAAAACTTGAGTAAAAATACATACACACCCTTATTTTGATAATGGGGTATTTGATTCTTTTTGAGACGTATTTCGTAACCTAAAACTTTATTATTTGCGTTTGTATTAAGAGCCCTCAAAATTTAAATTTCAGGGCTTTGAAAAAACAAAGTTTAATCGGTCATTCAGAACACGAAAAAGATTTCATTCGGTTTTTGAGACTGAATAAACAAAATAGGGTTTTATTTCTTATTCTAGTGTCATCTTTATCCCTTTAAGACGGGTTTTTCTTGAGTGTTTTTTAGGGTTTTTTTAAATTCTAATTTACATACAATGACATAATAAAGTCGAGGGATGCATGTAGTTAAAATTTATTTTTAGCTTCATTCATTATACAGTTAATAGTGGGGGGCACGGTGGGGTTTTTGGTGCGTTTTATAGTTGAGAAAAATAATAATTTTTTCTGATCTCTTATATCTTTACATTTACTTACTAAAACTCAGAGCCAGACTATTATAAGTGCAATCAGGTATCTCACGTCACTTAGTAGGAATATAGAAAAGATTACCATTTTTGCTTACCTGTTTTCTTTTATAGTCTTTAAATTTCTTAGTTTAAATCTATAGTCATCAAAAATCTAGACGAACCAAAGAAATTAAAATAGACTAGAAACCGCATAAAAAAACATTTAGTGAGTGTAAGTCCGTGGGATTTTTTATGAAGGAGTTTTGTGACTATATGGGATTGATAGCTCTTTAGTCACACAATCAAGTGTTACCGGGTGTTTTGTTCGCATTCGTGTAGAAGGGGTTGATATGACGATATCTTTCCAGATGAGGGCCAAAAATCATAAAAAATACAACTTTCGCAACCGGGCATGATTATACTCGATTCCATATAACTCGAGGACGAGGATGCTAAAATAAATACTTTCAAGGTCATCCGACCTTAAATGATCTTAAAAATTGCAAAAAAATAAGATTTTTGCCATTTTCTCTTCAAAAAAATCTCAATCCTTCGAGTTTGATGCAGTTTGAAGCTTCATGATCTTGAAAAATACCCCAGTAAAATTAAGATATTGCAAAAATAACATACTAAAGGGCGCTATTCGTCAACTATTAAATCGAAGAGGACCAAATTTGGTAAGAAAGATAAAAAGGTCAATACCAATAATATTGTTAAAAAAATTTGGTTCAGCTATGACTCGTTTCAATATGGCGACTGATATATCAAAATCATGAAAAAAATGGTAGGGAGGTTTAAAATGAGGTGTTTATCTATGACTAAGATATTAATTTCACATCCGGCGCTTACAGTTTTTGCGTAGTGGTGGATTGGAAAAAAACAATACAAGAAGCTGGGTTTTCACTTGTACATGGTATTTTCAAGGTCAATAAAGGTCATGAATCAACTAAACTTTTTTTCATACTAAGCGACGATAAGGCAACAACAACTGATGGCCACCTTGTCATTTTTGCTTTTTTACAAAATTGGATAAAATAAAATGTGGTTATAGGTCACCATTTTGATATATCAGCCGCCATATTGAAACGCGTCATAGCTGAACCAAATTGTTTTCTCTCTTATCTCTTTTACCAAATTTGGTCCTCTTCGTTTTAATAGTTGATGAATAGCGCGCTTTAGTATGTTATTTTAGCAATATATTAATTTCACCGGGGTATTTCTGAAGGTCATGAAGCTTCAAACTGCATCAAACTCTAATTTAAGGTCGGATGACCTTAAAAGTGACTTTTTTGGAATTCTCGCCCTCGAGTTATATGAAATTGAGTACAACCATGCCCCGAATGCGAAAGTTGTATGTTTTTTGATTTTTGGCCGCCATCTTGAAAGATGTCGTCATATCAACCCCTTCTACATGAATGCGAACAAAACATTCGGTAACATTTGATTCTGTGACTAAAAAGCTATCAATCCCACATAGTCATTAAACTCCTTCATAAAAAATCCCACGGGATAGAAATTATCGACATATGCCCCTACACTAATTAGACAAATCACACATCTAGGCTCAAATTCCAGAAATTTAGACCGCTGTTGCCAGATTTCCATAATTATCCCTTATTTTATTTCCTATAATTAAGTAATATTGCAATAGGTAGCGTAGATACAATACATTATTCTAATAAAGTAGATATAGTGCCAAAAAAGTTCAGTTTAAAATGCATAAGAAGGTCTATTTAACATAATGTTTTATTTTATCTTCTAGAAACAGTTATTGAAATTAGGATTATGACATTTACTCCCTACAATCTGACAACCAGGGCAAAAAGGTTATTGATTTGTTGAGGCACGTTTTGCCATCTTAAGTCTGACCATTCCGTCGGGTTTTTGTTAGTTTTTTGAGTTTTTTGCAATTTTTATGGTTATATTTTTGTTTTAAGACTTGTAAAAATGCATAAGAAGTGTGAAAAAAGTACCCAAAAGTATAACTATCTTTTCACGGATAAACAAAACATCTGTATGAAACCGCCATATTTTAAATATTGCTTCAAAACCAATCAGAACGCGACTCTACAGTGTTGCCATAACTGCTCCTCAGCAATTTCCTTAGATTTGGTTACTGATGTGGAAAATTTGCCTTCAGTATAGCGAGAGTCTATCTCAGAAATTTAGATGTATGAGTTTATTTTTTTTAGCTTTCTATTCGTCAATCTATCGGTAGTAAATTTCTAGCTTTCCAGCCCCACCCCATTTTGCGGTAACTTTTTTGGAAAATCCTCGGGAAAATCTTTGAATTTTCGTACAAATTTGGTAAAATGTTTTGCCATTTTGTTTAAAATTAGATAAGTACCTAGTACTTTCTTATACATTTTCGCTTTGGGTGCTCATTTAAATAAAAATATATATCAATTTTTGACTTTTGACACGTTTTGAATGTTGCTTATAAAAAATATTATTGAAAAAAGAACTGAAGTAAAATTTTTCAATATTTGCAAAAAAATTGAATTCAAAGTATGCAACACAGCATAGAAATAGTGCGCCAGTAGACCGAACCCAGGTCCATATTCTATGCTACGAAATTAGCCCCTTTTTGTACCCGTACACTTTACAACGTGCACTAAGGGCGCTAACCACCAAAAATTTTCATACTTTTATTCTTGTCCATATTTTATGTGTTGATAGTGTAGAGTAAGTAAGAGACATAAAATTTACGTGTAATCATTTAATGGCACTAATGAATTTAATTTTAGCACTTTTACAGCCCTCGTAGCTTTATATCGCATCTCGTTTACTTGTTAACATAAAATAAACAATCGCTGTGAATTAATAAACAATATAAATTCAGATGGGCCATTACTCACTCTGACAGGACACTTTGCTATTCCAGACATCAATCGCAGTTCTAGTTAAAACGTCTGTGTTGCTATTTTTGAATAAATAAACAGTTCTGCTCCCCCTATCACGCGGTTTTTTTTAATTTTTTTTCAAACGAACGGAAAATAGCCACTTTCCGTACGATTTTTCATACGGAAAGTTCTACATTACAAGGCATGTTCTTTCGAAATATTTCCACTCTCCAGAAAGGACCTTTTTGTTCAATTTTCCGGTCCCTTGATCCTTTTCCGGTCCCATTTTTGGCCAAGTTGGCTATGACTTCTTGTTGACAGCTTTTAGCTTGTTTTTTTGGGCAGTTTTGACACTTTTAAAAAAGTTGTTTTAAATTTGTTTCAAAAGTTTTGTTTACAAAAATGGACTCAGATCTAGAAAATGAGTTGAATCCGGAGGAAATAATACACCGAAAAATCGACCAAACATTTTTAATTCTCAAAGTAAGAGTATACTATAAATATAGGTAAATAAAGAACAAACCTAGAAATCTGCCTTTTATGAGCTCTTTTATCATTATTTTGCTTGATAAATTGGCCATGGTTGTTCATAACTGGTCGTCAGTCATCATTGATTTAGCTGTGTGAAGCTAATAGGCACTACACTATAATTCTTCTAAATACAAAAATCATTTCTAACCACAAAACTTTACTTATTTTTCTTAGTTTTCATCTTAAAAACCACCGGCATTAGCGGCAATGGCTATCTCGCCAACAAGAAGCAGAAAATATCAGGGGACTTTTCATAAATTACGCAACACGGCTAGGCGTCGACAAAAGTGATAGATACTAAAATGTTTTTTCTGATCGTTTGAAAAAAAAAGTACGTACGATACACGACCGGAAAGTGTCTTTACAGGTCTCCTCAGGTTTAGAGGACTCGCCTGCGGCTCGCCCTGTAAATTTCCTGCGTCAACCTTTAAAGACCAATTTTCCGGTCTAGTGACGTAAATACCTATTACGCGAAATGTGCCATACATTCTTGTTTCTTGCAAAAAAAAGAATGTATTTATATTTTTGTAGGAATCGGACGAGTTCTTAAACTCACCGGTAAGCTAATCGGCGGATTCGGTTCTCTTTCTCTCTCTGGATACCCGTCCAATGCATACCAGAGAGAGATACACGATGATAAATTTTTGAACCGTCCATCATTTGTTCCCTTTCCATTAAATTACATTGAAGTTTTCTCTCAGGACTGCCAAAAATTTTGAGATGCCGAATTTTAATATTCTGAGTATATAGCGGACAAGATTGTCACATAGTGTAAAATTTTTTACAAAATTGCGCTAGCTACATTTGACAGTTATTGTTTTGCCAGAGATGAGCATCTCATATTGCCCTATATTTCTAATATTCTTCATATCTGCGAAAAAAAAACGATTACTAAAATGGACTGACATGTCAAATACCTCCAATTTTTGGCAACTGCCTAATCAAGTTGCTTACCTCTCCATGGTAAAACAATAACTATCACTAGATATTGCCTTACCTTAAATAGTAATTTTCAGAACTAGTGGCTAAAATAGTGCTTTTTTTACAAGCTTTGGTTTAAATAACAAGCACAGCGAGGTATTTAAAAACGCGAGTAAAAAAAGATCAGTTTAACCGCGAGTTGTTAACACTATTTTTTTAATACCTTTATCAAAAAATCCAGGAAACAGGAAAATACTTTTAAAAATCTCGAACGAAGAGCGCTTTTCGCAACAGACCATCTTTACACTATAAATCAAGGTGGCTGGTAAATGAAATAACAATGGTTTCCACGGCGATATGCCTTTTTACTCGGTGACGTTCATTATTACCACATTTTAATATTTGACGATGTTTTTAAATCATTTTTTTGTAAATACTTGGTGAAAACTGGCGGAAATGGCTTAATTTTCAGGCAAGAATAATTAAATTTTTTCAATATTACTATTTTCCGCTATTTCTCTTTAATTTTGGGTAAAAAACGGACAAAATCTTTTTTTGCACCCGTCATCAAAGAAAAAAGTTTTTTTGCATCGGTAACCAAAGAAAAAAGTTTTTTTGCATCGGTAACCAAAGAAACCATGCTTTAGTTATCTGCCGACAGTTAATAAAATAGTAGTTTCTACAACTAGTGGCTAAAATAATGCTTAATTTTACAAGCGTTGGTTTAAATAAAGAGCACAATAAGGTATTTAAAAACGCGAGTAAAAAAAGCACAGTTTAGCCGTGAGTTGTTAACACTATTTTTTTTAACACATTTATCAAAAAATCCAAAAAAAAAACAGGAAAATACTTTTAAAAATCTCGAACGAAGAGCAGCAACACACCATCTTTACACTATAAATCAAGGCGACTGGTAAATTACATAACAATGGTTTTCATGGCGATGTGCCTTTTTACTCGGTGACTTTCATTGTCGCGACATTTTAATATTTGATAATTTGATATTTTGACGATGTTTTTAAATTATTTTTTCATAAATACTTGGGAAAACTGGCGAAAATGGCTTAATTTGTTATTAATTAATTAATATATTAATATTACTATTTTTCGCTATTTCTCTTTAATTTTGGGTAAAAAACGGACAGAAATCTTTTTCTGCAGAAAAAAGTTTTTTTTGCATCGCTAACCAAAAAGTTATGCTTTAGTTAACTGCAGACAGCTACTAAAATCATGTTTTGGATGAAGGTATAAAAAAAGATTTTTTTTAACCACAACACAAATTACCGTTACAGTATTCGTTTGCCCACATACAATTGCCAATGTAAATAGAATAGAAAAGAAGACAACAATTCTCGTTTTGCAAATTCACTTTCACAAAAAAATTAAAAACCTAACTGAACAAAAACGAATTATCACCTACCATCTGCAGCTTTTGCACATAAATAAATCTGGTTGGTTGCAAAAAATAACCGAGCGGGTTAAGCCTCCGTAAGTAACGTATTTCGGTTCGGTTATTTTTGGATACGGGAGAAAAATAACCGATTTTGTCTACGGTATCACCAAGTTTGATGGTCTATTAATGCTCTAATGTGGAAACCGTGTGTCGCTATATAAGATCCGCATATCACCTGGCGCCAAAAAATTTTTGTGCCAAATCGATTTAGCGGCTTTTGATTTGTCGTGTCCCAGATAAATAGACAGACAAAGACCATCACCAAATTTTGAATTAAATTTCTTTTCACTGAAATAAGATAGAAATAACGCCAGTACGCGTTTTAATAATCTTTTTTTTTAATGAACTAAACTAATTAATTTAATTTTCTTGGTTATCTATGCAAAATTTAACGGCATGTCATATTTTCTACAATTTAATTGAAAATTGACCGAGTACCCAGGTGTGCTTGGTGTTAGGTGTGGCGTTTCAATAACAAATTTTATGAGGGATTTGTATTATCAAAACACATAAAGTTACTTATAGGGTGAACCAAAATTGCGTCTATACAGAAAATACTAGACTATTTTTACTTCTCTCGCTCCTTATAACGTAATCGTCCAAAAAACTTTTTTTCACCTCGGTCACTGTTTAATAAATAACGATTTTGGTGAAACAATATGTACTTTTCATACTTGATCCGCATAAAATGTCACCCCGTATACTTATGTATCTAGGTAAAGTTCGACTTTAAGATGCAAATCTTTTATTGTTGTTTTGTTTTACGACAGTTTTTTGCTAGCTAAAATAATTAAAAACTATAAATCATAAAGATCCAAACCCAATCTTTAGTCACAGAGTACCGTTGGTAGGTGATCGGTGCTTTAGTTCCTACGGTTTATTTATGTTTGTGCGTGGTAGGTCCCTTTTTTAAATGTAGGCTTTTAAAGCAAGGTAGTAGATAGTAAAGTTTCTACAGGTGAGCGTTAATATGAATTTCAATGTACAGTTTTTTGTATTTTCACTTGCGAAGTTAATTTTAGTAATTTTTTTTTAAATGTACTTTAATTTATGAATTTAGAAAATAAATAAATAGTAGTTCACCAAACAACTTGGTGACTGCTAGTGCCGCTTGAACAACAATTTATTTGCACTTACCACAAAAATCTTGCCCATAATACCCGTCATACAAACTCCTACGGTCATAGCAGAGAACCAGAAAAATTTAAAGTAAAGTATTGCCCAGTTGTCTTGTCAGCAATGCCATATTTTAGCTTCCTGACACATTTCCTGGTAAACTAACATTCTAGAGAAGTGTTCTAGATAATAGCCAAGCACAGATCGTTTTCGCCCACATGGGTTTATTCAATGTTTCATACCTGACGTTTTTTTAAGGAAAATAAAATGTGTCTAGCATTGTAACAAAAATTTAGTAGCGCTCTTTAAGTGTCTATTTTTTTTGTTCTTAGAACTGTAGCTAAAATAGTGCTTTTTTAAAAAAACGAGTGCAGCAAGTGAGAGTTTTAAAAAGGAACAGTTTAGCCGGAAGTTGTAAACACTATTTTTTTAATACCTTGATCAAAACATACAAAAAAAATGGAACACAAAAACATACATTTACTTTGCCACCGACTACGCCATTTTCAAATTTTGCACGATATCCTTGTGTAGATGATTTAATTTTTTGACCTCATTCGTGTGCAGAAAAATTATGAAAATAATATTTTCGCACCCCTGAACAATAAAAAAATGTTTTGCATTGGTAATTAAAAAAAACATATGCTTTTGTTATTTGGAAAAACTTTTATTAGCTGAGAGCTCGGCTGATACTAGCGAATATCCACAAGTTTATATTAAAAATATGATTCAATTAAAAAATCTTATTTCTGTCTTTTAGCATTAGCATAGCTTTTATTACCTGAGATTGAAAAAAATGAAAATATTCCGTTTGTAGTTTTTTTTTACAGGAATATATATACCGATTGGTTATTAGCAGAAACGTTATTCAATATCCAACATCCTAAATTCAAAATTATTCCAGATTTGTTATTACTAGATTCAGCTGAGGATGAGATTTTATAGAAAAATTTTTACAAAAAACCTATGCAATATCGGTTAAAATTATAGCTTAGTTTTTATCACAAAATTTAAGCGAATATCCACAATTTTACATGGTTTTTACGAGCTTTCAAAGCAATCAACTTCAAATTTGGTATGCGTTTATAGTTCCGGTTATAATACAATATTATGAGAAAACCACGTTGGTGGGGGACGTTAGGGGAGGTAAGAGGGGCATGATATATTTAAAAACTCAAAAACTCATAACTAAGTTTTGTGATCCATTAAATATTTTATAATTTTGCAGGTAAAAACTACGTTGATGGGGAGGGGTGGTTAAGGGGATGAGAGGGGGTTTGGTATATATGAAAACTTATAACTTTTCATCTGAAGTGGCTACACATATCGTAGATAGAGAATACCAATGCATCTAGAAAGCAACTAATAACTGGCAGGACCAAATTTTTTATTTTAGATTTGGTCCTGTTGATAGCCATTTTAATATGACTCAAGTAATAAATTATTGTTTTACGCTTCATTCCAAATTCTCCGGACCAATTTTAATATAGCGGCTGACAATTAAACACAGAAATTAAATCGAACTGTCATTTTCTGTGTCAAAAAACTGGTCCAGAGAATTTGGAAGGAGTTGTACCTACTAGGATCCATCTTCGTACACCCTGTATATTACAGCCCTTATTTACGATAAAAATTGTCATTTTAAATAATTTCTAGTTCATTCCTTTGTGAAAAATTAAATAAATCCCTCGAACAATCACACATAAAATCAATGAAAAAAACCATAAATACAAATTTGATACGATGTAATAACAATATAACGAATATATGGCCTTTTATAGACCTCCAAGCTTCTATCCTAATCAAATTAGTGACAATGCAGTGCCCAAAGATATTAAGTGTTTTGTGTGTTCTAAAACCGTGGGGTGAGGGGTTTAGATGGAAAACATAGATTCCTAAAGCTGAAGGACAAACTTTTGCAATTTGGATGTACATTCAGGACCTACATAAACAGAGGGTCCACGACCCTAAGCCCTTTTGACGTCACACACCCCACAATTGTGACGTAATTTTGGCAAGTGCTGTCAATGGACAGTTATTTATATTAAAGTAACACTCGTGGCATATCGGACAAAGCGTTTTTGTTTCTCACTTCATTACGACCAGGCCTCCAATGTCTAATGGAGAATCCAGACACCTACAGATCTGTTTCATCCTTATTAGGAATCATCAGGGAGTCATAGGATTGTGCCCAGTGTTGCCAACCACTTTAAGCATCGAGATGGTGCAATTGAACGAAAATGAGTGGTACATTGGAAAAAATAGTGGTACGCGACATTTTTTTTAAAAATATGTCCCAAAATAGCAACCCTCCGCTAGAATGTTTATGCAGGATCCGTTTCGACTAGCTATCACTTTTTGCCGCTCACTTGTTGTATTTAGCAAGAGGGAAATATAATTTCTATTGCCCTCTCACTCTTTTTAACTGAGAAATACAGAAAACATAACAAGACAAACTCTAATTTTATGTTTTTATATATTTAACAGCAAAAATCTTTAAAAAGCCACTTGAAACAACAAAAAGGTTAACCATATGAATATTGACTTAAAACTAACTAATTAGATAATTCAAAGTCATCTTCACCTGCTTGAAGTTAATTTTTGGAATTTGGTGCATTTCTTTTGTGATCGTACATTAAAACATTAAATTTTCTGTACATACTAAGGGTGGGCTCAAATTTGACAGAGTTTGAATTGTTATACTTAACACATTATGAAGAAAAAATTGCGCCAGTAACTGTCTGTGTAATCAGCTTATTTCTTTGTTTGGTTTTTATAAGATTTACCTTACTAAACACCCTCTCACATTGGGCATTAGAATGCAGAATGCACAACAGATTTAGGACTTTTTGCCTAAATTTTAAAATTCAAATTCTTCAAGTCCGTTTTTATATTTTGAGACTCAACTGGTTGGTGTATTTGGCTAAAATGTTTTTCTGTGAATGTCGAAATAGTGGTATTTTTGGCATACCATCGTGGGGTCGGTGGTACGTGGTACAAGAGGATCCGAAAACGGTACAAATACCACTATTACGGTACGGTTGGCAACACTGATTGTAACTGGCAGTTGAAGCTACACGGGCACCATGCACACCTCTCGAATTTAAAACAAAAAGTTTGTAATCCGCGGAGACGTAGTACCTGTGTGCGCCACCTGTCGAATAAACCGAGAAACAAAAACATCAAAATTGAAAAGTGCAGAAGAGCGTAAATACAGAATCCTGTACCTTTCAGCAGGTTATAAAGAAGAAACCTGTAAAAGTATAAGGTCACTGTAACATGACTCTTAAAAAGAGGTAACGTTCGCAGCAGCACCGCCCCTAATTAGAGCTTCATACTATGTGGCCCTAATTTTAAGGCATCAGGCATTTTTTAATATTTTGGCTTTTTAGTTCTGCGCAACAAGCCTCCTCCGGAGCGATTGCTATATTATAATCTATATAAATAATTTATATTAAATAATGAGCGCAGCGAGGTCTTTAAAAACGCTTGTAAAAAAAAGCACAGTTTAGTCGCGAGTTGTTAACACTATTTTTTTAATACCTTTATCAAAAAATCCAAGAAAAACAGGAAAATACTTTTAAAAATCTCGAACGAAGAGCACTGCTGTAGATCAAGGCGGCTGGTAAATTAAATAACAATGGTTTCTATAGATATTTTGACGATGCTGAAATGATTTTTTCGTAAATACTTGGTGAAAACTGGCGGAAATGGCTTAATTTGTAGGCAAGAATAATTATATTTTTTTAGTATTACTATTTTCCGCTATTTCTCTTTAATTTTGGGTAAAAAACGAACAGAAATCTTTATTTGCACCCGTGATCAAAAAAAAATTTTTTTGCATCGATAACCGAAAAAGCCATGTTTTAGTTATCTTTAAATCATGTTTTTGATAGAGGTATGAAAAAAAGCACGTGCATGCATTAATAATTAACCCAGTCAGTACAAATGTCATTTTTGAGTGAGATAACTTTAAACACGATTTACATGACTAATTATTATTTTTTTCTCAAAAAGATTCTGAATGTGCTGTTATCAAAAAATGGACCACAACCCCAAGCTTTTCTATTTGAAAACTAATTCTGTGGCAAAGCAAAACTTTATTATACTTTAGAAATCTATGGAAGCACCTACTTATGTGAGGGTGTCAAGCTTCAAAGATCAAAAATTCCGACTTAAGTGAGTCATTTTTGTAAGATTTGATTAGCACTAAGTCCTAAAGTGTGGCTTACATTTTTGGGGTTTGTAGAAACATTTTCTGTAGTAGGTTGACATTTCTTTTAAAGAAAATACTTTGGTTTTTGTTTCCATATAAAAAATAAATTGGAAAGTTTTTTATTTTTCTTAATTACACTTTTTAATCATATTTTTTCTTTTTAAAATAAGTATTTTTCTTTCATACATACTAACACTACTAAACCAGTAAAGAGCTTAGCCCTCCACTCACTTTTAGGGGTCATTTGAAGCCGCTAAACCCATCAGTAAAAAATTAATATGTCCATAACTACCTAAGTTTAAAAATATTTGCAGAAGGCATAGGTAAGTAATAGATTTTTTTGAATGACGAACCCTTCCCCCCTCCACAGCTGATTTTTGGCTACGCTATGTCTTTACTGTATCAAAACTACTACTTAAATTGTTAATATCATGTCAAACTTAATTAAATAATAAATTTATTATTCTTTATTATATTATTTATTATTTATTTTATTAAATAAATTAAACTGTTTTTATGATTGATTGACACATTTAACATTAATAGATAGTTTTAAAGCGACAAAAAGAGAAAAAAATATAAATTATTACGGAAGAAACTGGTACCAACCTATTAAGTTATAAATTAATTGATAATTCATTTAGGGCGGTACTACATGCCTCAAATATCTTATTTTGATGATTAGATCAATAACATTATCTTCAAGCGTTTGAACTTTTTGCGCGCCAGTGCGTAATAGTATATTACATAAAAATCTTAGAAAGTGACAAATTTCACACAAACACATGAGTGTTAGAAAGTCACTTTCTCACTAGTTATGTACGCTATTTTTACGTTGAACACACTAATATCTGTAGTTATTAGTCTTTTATTTTGTACAAAATGGGCTGCGTACATGTGTGGAAAAGTACTTTCCAACACATGTGAGAAAAGTAATGACGACAGTTGACAACTCCAGCTACCTTCAACAACATACTTTTCTACATACTATAGTATGTGGAGAAATATTTCTGCACACGTGTAAAATTTAATGGTTTCTAAGGGACTAAAGTGTGTAAAATTCATCATTTTCGTATTTGGTTGTAAGAAATAGTTTGTATATTACATAACAATTGTAGAATAGCTATTTTCCTAACAAGTGCGGAAAATAGATTTTTCCGCACGCAACTGCCGTTGACGAAACGACCCGCAGCGGAGTTCTGTCAAGCAGTTAGGTGCGGAAAAAAGGTTTTCGCACGTGTTAGGAAAGAACACGAAAATAGTTTTTTTGCTACTGACAAATAAATGCATAAACAGCTGGTTAGTCACACTATAGCAACCAAGGCATTTCATAGGCAATATGATGAACAGAAACTTCGAATCAGTACAGGTTTTTCGAAATTTGACATATGTTTCTACACCGTGCGGAAAAGCGAATTTTCCGCACTAAAAATAGTGTGGAAAATACGATTTTCTGCACGCTCGTAAAAAAGTAACAAATTGCACAGAAGTCTGTATGTTTTTGTGCGAGGCGGTAGCAAAAAGACAAAAAACACACGACTGTTAGAAAGTCACTTTCTCACAAGTTAAGTACACTATTTTTCGTACAAACACTCTAGATTTACTAATTTCTGTAATTTTTGGGTATTTTATTTTATCTACTTACTACTACTACTACTTATTACTTTTCCGCACATGTGTGGAAAAGCACTTTGCAACAGATGTGCTAAAAAGTAAAGTTGACAACTCTACTTACTACTGCATACATGTGAAATTTTTGGTTTCCAAGGAACCAAAGTGTGTAAATCATTTTAGTAGAATGTTTTTGCTTTTTTTACCCAAAAACACACACAAATTTAATAAGAATTGTAGTGTAAAGGGCTTTTTCCACCCTTAAGGAGAATGCTCGAACTGCGCAAGCGTCGTTCGTGTAAATGGCACAGCGTGCGGAAAAGGATCACTTTGCGCTCTTGTTAAGTAAATAACTATTCTCACTTGCGTACGTAAAATCGGTTTCCACTAAGGCATATACATGCGTAGAAAAAGTATTCTATACTACCTTGAGTCAATTTGAATCCTAAAAACAGTTCGTGTAGTTAAACAGATAAATCGCACATCAAAAATTAACAAAATTTTGCAGCGGATGCTTCTGATATCTCCCACAGACCATTCGAGTGGTTTTTAAAAAAATATATATATCTTTCTTTTTATGTAGTTTAAAAAAAAATACCGTGAATTAAACATTTTTAGGATACGTAAAATTATGTAAAAAACTTAAAATTATGCAAAATCACGTGAACGGTTCCAGGTTAATACTTTAAACTTTCACCGTACAAAATTTCATACAAATTTGATTAACAGTTTTTTAGATTAACTGATTGGAAGAAGCGCATTTTTTATTGAAATTCACCCTTAATATCTTTCTAATTAGTAAAGGGGCATGTGTAAGTCCGTGCGATTTTAAATCAAGAAATTTTGTGACTATGTGGCATTGATAGCTCTTTAGTCACATAATCGAGTGTTACCGGGTGTTTTAATTTTTGATTTGATCCTCTTCGCTTTCATAGTTGATCAATAGCGCCCTTTACTAAGTTATTTTTGCAATATGTTAATTTTACTGGGATATTTTTCAAGCTCTATAGATCGAATTTAACACACATGCCTAATACTTTAAGGTAGATTTGAAGTTGGACTAATCAAATCTCAAATTATTAAGATTTTTTGAAGATTAAATGGCAAAAATCTTGCTTTTGCGATTTTCAAGGTCATTTAATGTCAGATAACCTTAAAAGTGAATTTTTTGGAAAAATCCCCGTCCTCGAATTATTGTATCTTTATGATTTTTGGGCGCCATCTTGAAAGATGACGTGATATCAACTTCTTCTACACGGATGCGAACAAAACACCCGGTAACACTTGATTGTGTGATTAAAGAGCTATCAACACCACATAGTCACAAAACTCCTTCATTCAAAATCAATCAAAGAAAAAATAGAAATTATGCCCCTACACTAAATAATATCAGATATGACAAAAATAATATCACGATTATTTTCAAAACGTTTACATCTTAAACACTGTTATTAATATATCAAGTTAATGTAGATGTTGTTCAAAGGCTGCCACGTTGAAAAGATAGAGATGTAAAGATACCTCCTGCATTCAATTATAAGGTTTTTATAAATCTATTGTCCCTAATTCGAGGGGTTGTGCCGCGGCACATCACTGAATAAAAGGGTTTTGAATTACATAAAAGGTATCTGAATTTTTTTGTAACGGGTACTAATCGAATAAAAAATGGTTTATAACATTTATAGGGGATGTTTGTATAGATATAAAAAGTGTTGAATTTTGAATTTAGCTATGGCTTGTGCCTTGCTATAATAGCCCTTTAATTTTTATTTATAGCAAGGCACTTACAGCCAGAAAAAATGTTATGCCGGATTTATATCCCGGCGACCAAGAACCGACTAAAATGATGTGCCATACACAAAATGCCCAAGGGTGCCAGAGTGGCAATCGGATTTTTAATATAGAGCATCTTGGCTAAAAGTAATATTCATGAAGGGAAAATTTAGCGCTCTAATAAATTTACAGAAAATATTTGTGGCGTAGAGGGCAAAGGGTGAGGGAATAAATCGGAAAAAAGTTTTTCCTTGACCAGGATTTGAACCCAGGACCTCTAGAATACCAGTCTAATGCTCTACCAACTGAGCTACCGAGGAACCGGGGTTTTAACTGGCTATTCCTAAATTCTTTCGTCCGATTCATTTGTTAGTAGTGGGGCGATCTTTAAAGCCTACTGCGGCTTTAAAAACCTAGACATGTTATAAAGACAAGGAGGTACATATTCACGATTATTAGTTGTACGAAATTTCTATTTATCTATCAACCAACGATACACGACATATAGCGTTTTACTGAACGTGTCAGATGGCGAATTTCCAACTAATAGTTTCAGCCAAACATATTTAGAAAATGAAGGGAACATTTAGCGCCCTAATAAATTTACAGAAAAGATTTGAGCCGTAGTAGGCTTCAAAGATCTCCCCACTACTAACAAATGAATCGGACGAAAGGATTTCCGAATAGCCAGTTAAAACCTCTCCTCGGTAGCTCAGTTAGGAGAGCATTAGACTGGTATTCTATAGGTCCCGTCTTCAAATCCTGGTAGAGGGAAAACTTTTTTCCGATTTATTCCCTCACCCTTTGCCCTCTACGCCACAAATCTTTTCTATAAAATTTTCACCTTTTTTGAAGACTAAAGGTACTAATGGACCTAATGAACCTGTATAACTAAAGACATTTAAATAAAATAGACATAAAAATCCTCAAAGAAATCACACATCTACGTTCCAATTGCAACTTAATTTTGACCAACTTCCCGACATCCGATCGGCTTTAAATTTGGCATGCTCCCCCCTAGTCGAAGGGGGTGGAGGGGAGACAGTTGAAGTACGACCGATTTCGTTAAAATTTAATGTGTTGGGGCACTTGGGGATGGAGATAACGAATTTCTGATCAGATTTTGAAAATTAAATATGGCGGATTCAAGATGGACGATTTTTGGTCATCTTTTGCTAACCAATTTTAACTAACTTATACACATCCGATTGCCTTCAAATTTGGCATGCGTTTATAGTTTCAGTGACAATACAATAATATGTCATTATTAAAGACCCCTTCCCTACAAGAGGAGTGGAGGGGGAAAACACCTAAGTTTGTCCGATTTCAACCAAAATTGCTATATATTTTTTTTTTATTTATACGGGGATTTTTGGGGATAAGGAATATGAAGGTACCCACCTCCCTCTAACGAGGGAAGTGGAGGGAAAAAAATATTTAGTTTGTTCGATTTCATTCAAAATTGGCATACAGAAGTTTTTAAGGGGGGGATTATGAATTTTTGGTTAGATTTGAAAAATGGACGATTAAGAGTACAAATCTAAAAATTAAGGGTATGTGTTCAAATTTGGAATGCGTTTATAGTTCCGGCGACAATACAATAATATGGTATTATTAGGTACACACTTCCCACTAACGAGGGAAGTGGAGGGGGGAAAAGATTTAGTTTATTTGATTTAAATCAAAATTGTGTTTTTCGGGAAGGGTATATGAATTTTCGATCAGATTTGAAAATTTCAATATGGCGGACTGAAAATGAACCATTTAGGGTACAAATCTAAAAATTAAAAAATAAATTTTTATTAAAAAGAAACTCTTCAAGAACACGCTTTTATTAAATGTACTCAAAAGTAGAAAATAATTTTTTATCTTTCTTATATCATAATAAAAGCGATGGGCGCAAATAGAAAATTTGAACTTTACGGTGACAAAGGGAGAACTACAAAAGAAGAACTTAATTCTTCTTCTATTCGGATGATAAACATAATGCTTTCATCTAAAGAAGCTGAGAACAAGTGAGACTGACGTGCTTGCCAAAACTTTGAAAATGTCCTTATGTTAGATACAACTGTTTCTTAGTTGAATCGTCGATGTGACCGATATGCGATACATAAAGTTAAAATTTTTAATTTACGCCCATCGCTTTTATTATGATATAAGAAACATAAAAAATTATTTTCTACTTTAAGTGCATTTAATCTTTATTAAATGTTGTTCTTTAAAAGTTTTTTTTAATAATGTTTTAATAAAAATTTATTGTTTTTAAAATGTTCACTTTTCATACCTAACAATAAGAGAACTTTATATAAAAAATACCTTAAAATATATGAAACATAAAAAACTTATAAAAAAATATGTACAACATAATAACAATACAAGATCCACTACTCATAATCTCATTTACATGAACAGAGTAGATTTTACAACCTGTCAAAGACATGTGTCATTCACTGGACCAAGACTTTTCAATCTTTTGCCAATTGAAACTATCAAACTACACTAAATAAATTGCCCGTTTTTCTTTTCTCTTTTCCTCATAAACTGTTTCTCCACTATGCTTGTAGATGTTTATCGCTCAGCTGATTGCAGAAACAGACTACCCCATTCTATACAAAAAAAAATAAATATTAAATAGCAAAATACTACAAATAATACTTCTCCCTTTGCTATCTCTTTTTAATTCACCAAGAATAAGATTTATGATTTAAAAAAATGTACTTCATCATTATTACCTACATATATGAATAAACTAATGTAATTGTTTTCAATATTAATTGTCAAGTTATTCAATGTTAGATCTAAATTGATATATTATTAGATAATATTAATAAGATTTTAAAGTGTGTCCTTTGTTTTATTGGTAAAATTGGGATGTTTTGTGTAAAAACTTAATAATATGACAGTGGATGAATCTTCGACAAGTCACCCGTGACTCAGTCTACTAATATTAGATTATATTACACTGTGTCCAAAGACAATTTGTGGTTATGTAATATGTAAATATTTATAAAAAAAGAAACAAAACTTAAACTTAAAAAAAATCCTTTAAAAAAAATATATATTTTTTGGGTCATATATTCTTTAAATCTAGCAAACAAATAAAATCTTGTGTGACTTTTTGGATTTTGTGCATTTTTCCGATTTTCTCCCATAAGCCCCAATGTTAAATTTAATTTGGCCCAAAAATTAGGTTCGTTTGTTTGATTATGAAAGTACTCGACCCACTGGTCAAAAGTTGTCACGGGTGAAATCTTCTATTCCCTCTAGTTTTTCAGTTACATACTGTTAAATCCAGGAAAAGTATTTTGCTACCCTGTATCTCAAAAAGTAAGCCGAACTAGGAGTTGTCTTTATATGATAACTTTTGACCAGTGGGTCAAGAACTTTATTGTGGGAAAATCATAATCCAATAAACTCAATTTTTAAAACGGACGAAAAGTGAACTGTGACGTCAGAGAGTAATTTCTATATTAGAAACCTAAAAAAATACTATTAGAAATTTAAAACTAATTTAGCGGATTCTAAAACCGCTTTTGCTTGTGAAAAAATGTAAACAAACAGAAAAATAAAGTTGTTTTTTTTTATTTTAGTCGCCGCCATCTTGATTTATGAATGACATATGTCACTTTTTTTTTGGAATGGCTATTTCTTACTTAGCGCAACCCAATATTTTGCCAAGTGCTTTGTGTTTAAGAACAAAACCCTTTTTACTTTATCGTCCGCCATTTTAAAGGAAGCATTAAAATTTGTTTTTTTTTTGACACGAAGATTTAAAACTAATTTAACTCATCCTAAAGCTGCTTTGGATTGTGCAAAATTGCTAACATGCAGAAAAATAATGAAGTTTCTTAATTTTACTCGCGGCCATCTTGATTTGAAAATGACATATGTCATTTTTTTTTCAATTTTTGAGACAACAACGATTTAGTACATACTGACATTGCCGTTAGTGTAAATACCACACCAGAAGGAGAAAATTACTTTTTTCTCGATAGTTTGGCCGCCATTTTGAATATAAAATGTCACATCATATAGGTTAATAAATATTTTTGACATATCAAGCGCCATCTTTGCACCCGCTTATAAATTCTATTTTTTTTATTGTGAGACCAAGAAGCCGGTCAGTAGCTTTAATAGGAGACATTAAAAAAGATCATCACCTAAAAAGTAAAAAAAAAATCATAAAAAAACTAATTTTTTGAAATCTGGCCGCCATTTTGTGACATATGTCCACTTTTTTTATATTTTTGGATTAAGTGGGACCTCCTCACTATTACCCAATTGATGTCCATTTGATTTTTCTCAAAACGTAGAAAACACATTTTTTCCTAACTTTGACAGCCGCCATCTTTTTGTTTCTGGGGCCGGAAAATGGGGGATCCTCGACTGGAATTTTAGCTTGTGGTATTAGGCATTAATATGCCAAATATAAAAAAAATATACACTTTTTACTGTTTTAGTGGTGTTTATTAAACAAAATTTTTAAACCGTCCTTATATAAAAGTGCTTTAAGAGGCCCGCACAAACAAAGTAAGTGTCAAGCTTTTTAAATGTTAAGACACACATCGGCTAAAAATTGCTCGTTTTTCTACTGAGAAACAAATAATCAAAATCAACACGAGCCGACATTAAGAAATTAAAACAAAAGCAAACTGAAAAGAGTCATTCAAGTGAAGATATTAAACAGCCAAACGAACACCGAATGAAACAATCGAAACAATAAATGAAAAGAGGCTTATCTGATGATGCCCGAACGTGCCGAAACAATAAATCGAACAGAAAACAAACACGATTTTTTATTCCGGCCAAATATCATTAATTTTGTCACGTCTTTTGTTGTCCTTCCACTAACTTATAGGGCAGTATGAGGTCCACAAAAATGTGTCTTTTTAAACTAACTTTTTAATTTTTTAACCGGTAGTGACCAACATCTTTATAGAATCCTTTGAAGAAAAAGCTCTGCGAACATCATGGTAGAGACCCAAACTATGGCTAAGACACATGGACGAAATATTTATCATCAGCATAAGAAACTGCATCACATTAACTCTGGAAAAAGAGCAAAATTGTCAGTTCCCGTTTCTCGACGTTCTAGTCACCAAAAAGAATTCAACCATAACCACTTCCGTATATCGCAAACCAACTCATACTAGTGTAGGGGCATATGTCGATAGTGTCTATCCCGTGGGATTTTGAATGAAGGAGTATTGTGACTATGTGGGATTGATAGCTCTTTAGTCACACAATAAAGTGTTACCGGGTGTTTTGTTTGCATCTGTGTAGAAGGGGTTGATATGACGTCATCTTTCAAGATGGCGTCCAAAAATCATAAAAAATAAAACTTTCGCAATCAGAGCATGATTATACACGATACCATATAATTCGAAGACGAGGATTCCAAAAAATTAAAATTAATTGACCTTGAAAATCGCAAAAAACAAGATCTTTGCCATTTTCTGTTCACACAAACGTCGAACGTACCTGAAACTATTGAGCATATATGCCAAATTCGATCCTTCGAGTTTGATGCAGTTTGAAGCTTTATGACTCTGAAAAATACCCCGGTAAAATTAACATATTGCAAAAATAACATACTAAAGGGCGCTATTAATCAATTTAATTTTTTGGAATCCTCGTCCTCAAATTATATAGCATCGAGTATAATCATGGCCTGGTTGCGAAAGTTTTATTTTTTTATGATTTTTGTCCGCCATCTTGAAAGATGACGTCATATCAACCCCTTCTACACAGATGCGAACAAAACACCCGATAACACTTGATTATGTGACTAAAGAGCTATCAATCCCACATAGTCACAAAATTCCTTCATTCAAAATCCCACGAACTTACACATGCCCCTTCACTATACTGGACAATATCTAAACTTCAAATCAAACCACTTCACATTAACTAAACTGGAGATTGCAAAACCTTTTATAGATCGAGCCACCTACATCTGCAATACAGAAAAAGCCTTAAATAAAGAAAAGACAAAAATTCCATCCGATCTGCGAAGGAATGGTTTCTTCAACTGCACCATCAATAAAACTCTTCAGGTCACACCAACATAAAAGACGACTTTAAATACTGAAAGGAAGGCGACACTTATAATTCCATACATCAAAGGAATCTCAGAAAAGATACGAAGAATAGGTAACCAATATCATATTCGGACTGTCTTCAAAACGACCACAACAATAAGAAGCCACCAAGAACTGCATCTACCAGGTACCATCGGAGAAACCAGCCGACCCATGGAAGTTCGCCGTACAGAACTCAAACGTAAAACTCGACAAGGGGACATAACTGGATCAAAAAAAGCTCAACATTGCTGGAAAAATCAGCGTCATATGGAATGGAAAGAAGCAAAGATCGTCACCAAGTAGAAAATCTATTCAAGCGGAAGTTTAAAGAAACTGCACTAATACAGAGGAACCAGAATATATGTAATGTAAGATATATTTGACTTAAAGAAATTTATTTTGACCTAAATAGATATTTTTTTGGTTCAAATAAATATTTGTTTGGACCATAGGAAACAAATATTTATTTGGCTCAATTAAATCTTTTTTCTGTGAACTAACAAATTTGACGACATTGTTTGTTTTGATAATCACTTTGTCATGTATGAATTTATGTTACCAAAAAGAACCGAACAGAAATTTTGGAAATAATCCACTCCCTTTTCGACTCCGTCATGTAAAAAAGCAACTCCACGACGTATCAGGAACGTGGTTGTGATATAGCAGTGTGGTATTTGTTACCTAAGTTTGAAGTCGTGGCAACGTAATAATAACCATAAAATTGTTCCCCATTTAGGGAATTACTACGTCGCGGTATGGTGTAGAGGCACGTAGCGAGGGCAACTTCTGGTTACTTTCAGGAAATTCTATGTGGTAACGGTTACGTCATGACAACCCTAAATATTAGTTGGGCAGAGCGACAAGGGTTTAATTTACAATCTTTTTCGTTCCTTTTGTTATAACAAGGGCACAGGACTAATTTTTTTAAGGTCGGTTATTTTCTGTGCTTAGTTTTAGTTTAAAAATGATGCAAACGCAGGAAAAAGATTTTTAATTAAACAAATGTAATGTTAAAAAACAAAAGATCAAAAGATCTTGGGTGGAAATAACGAAAATTCAAACTTGGATGAGCATCCCACAAGGAACACACAAAAGATCAAAGGGAAAAGAGAAATGATTAAACGATGTTTCGCCCTGGGTAACCAGCGTGGGCTCATCAGTAGTTTCACTGGTCACCCTCCACTATACTTCATTAAACACCATCATACACTTTGATTTCCAACCTTGAACCACTCACAAATAGGCATCGTTCCGCACTGGCACTTATCCAAGTTACCTGGTACGAATTCGTCCTGGCGTTGGAAATCAAAGTGTATGATAGTGTTTAATGATGTCTAGTGGAGGGTGACCAGTGAAACTACTGATGAGCCCACGCTGGTTACCCAGGGCGAAACATCGTTTAACCATTTCTCTTTTCGCTTTGATCTTTTTTGTGTTCCTTGTGGGATGCTCATCCAAGTTTGAATTTTCGTTATTTCCACCCAAGATCTTTTGATCTTTTGTTTTTTAGTTTCTTTTCGGTTGAAGTAACTGATTTGGAGGTTTTTTAACTTCTTTTTTGTAAATGTAATGTTATCATGTTTCGCCGAGTGTTTCGCTATATGATCAGTGCTCTTACTTACAGTATTGCCAATTCGGCTTAACGGTTGTGTTCTCTTATTTTAAGATAAAACTGATCTTGAATCTCAAGAGAATAATTGTTTAACAATATTGATTTTTATTATTACATAATGAGCTCTGGAGTAGTTAAGAGTGTCACAAATAAGTTCGGTAATAAGGAGTGGTGGGAAAATTCAGCGCCTAAAAATTAAACGGTGGGACTATTGAGCGCAGGATACTAAACAATTGACGATTAAGCACGGGACTACTGAGCGCTGGGATAGTTGAGCGCAAACTCCATCGTTTATTTTGGAACCGCGCTCAAAAGCCCTGCGCTCAATTGTCCAAGCGCTTAGCGCTTGATTGTCCTGCGCTAAATTGATCACCCCCCCCTGAGAAGACTGGTTATGGTCACATTTTTAATTAAAATTATTTATCTTATTTATCCGACCCCTGGTCCTGGCTCTGCTTGACATTATTTTGATAGACATTTTGACAGCCGTTCAAAAAAGAACCCCTATAATTTGGCAGAATTTTAGAGGTTATATTACAATCAAAGGTGTCGAATATCGAAATTGGAAGGACCGGTTCCGGCGCTGGTTCAGCTAGAGCCAGGACCAACTGTAAATCGGAAATACTTTTAGTCGCTCTGTATAAATGTGATTTAAGTTTTGTTTTAAAGTTAGGAATACATCAGTCTGACCTGCACATGTGCAGTTTCCGCAAAAATAAATTTGGAAAATTCTTTTTCAAACCCTCTTGCTCCTTTCTGTAAAAAAGAGAGCAAAATGCACATATAGTCCAAGTGCCAGGTAGGTGAGCACAAAAAATTGCCTAACAAATTGATTAGGTCCTATTAATTTAATTTAAAAGGGTTCACCTGGATTTTTTCAAAAACTGTAGAATTGGAGAATATGCTGAAACACATCGATTTTGTTTGTTGTTTGTTTGACACTCTTGAAATTTTAATAGCGCGCATCCTTTTTGAGGGGTAAGCTTTACCCCTATATTTTGAATAGGGAAAGTGGGCTGAGTGATACCTTGTTTTGAAGATCTCCTGAATGTCTTGACAATTGTTTAAAAATTTCGAAAATCTATCGATTCGTTTTTTAGATATTTACTTTCAAAGTAAGTTCAAATTGTACAGGTAAATTTCACCTCTCGTAGAAATGTATCCTAGAAGAAAAAATGCAATGTTAAAATTTACTTTTAACGAAAGCAAAGTCGACATGTCTCGGTATTTCTCAAAAAATTAAAAAAAAAACATTTCTTAAAAAAAATATTTTTGCATTTGTCCATGTAACTGCGAAAGTAAATATCTCAAGAACTAATCGATAGTTTTCGAAATTTTTACACAATTTTCAAGACATTCAGAAGACCTTCAAAACAAGGTATCACTCGACCCACTCTCCCTATTCAAAATATAGGGGTAAATTTTACCCCTCAAAAAAGGGGATACGCGCTAAAACAAATTTCAAGAGCGTCCCCTTTACAAACAAAATCGATGTGTTTCATCATTTTCTCCAATTCTATAGTTTTTTAAAAAATCCATCCTTATTATTTTTTATAAAAGGCTCTAATATAACTTAAACACAAAAAAAATTAAATTAATAGGACCTAATCAATTTGTTAGCCAATTTTTTGTGCTCACCACTTGGACTATATGTGCATTTTGCTTTCTTTTTTACAGAAAGGAGCAAGAGGGTTTAAAAAAGAACTAAACTAAAACAATCAAAATATGTCATCCAAAATACCCAAATTTTTAGAACGACTCCCAGGAAACAACGATTACAATAACTTTTATTTTTATACTATAAATTATTTGAGCACTCATTACAAACAAAATAAAATGCGGTTGCCACCTAAGTCGGATTTGACAAGTAATTGACGGCCATTTTAAAAAAAGCCTTGAAAAAGCAATAATAGTACTAATAATACTAATTTACCTAGCGGCCCAACACGACTGTAATGCAACATTGACCCTCCTAGGATAATAATAAAGCTTAGACATAAGCCACAAGATGGCGTGACAAGCAATGAAACTTTTTTTTTTGTAGGAGCACTAATTGACGCAAAAATGTAAATTATTTTTCGATATTTTTAAGGCAGTAAATATTTAATAAACGTAAATAAATCCAATATAATTTTAGTACCTAACCAAAAATAAGTCCCGTTTTTAAAAAGATGAAATTTTTGATGGTCGTAGGTAAAGTATAGTACTCTAACTCGCATGTTATGGTCATTACACGCTCAGATAAATTAAGATACTCGCGAAGTCAACAACCTTAATAACCTGAAGTTTCAATGACGTGCTATCTAAATCGGCAAAAGAAATAAGGTATAAGGCTTAAAAATGCGTATGTCAATTTAATGGGTCTTATTTTTGATTAGTAGTCGCCCGGCTTCCGTCCAAAGTAGCAATCAATTTTTCATTTTGTGCAGAAAGCATGAAATTTGGCACAATTATTCTTTAGACAATTTCGTCGAGGAAATCGATGATCGGATGTATGGGAGCCAAGATGGCGGCGATTTTTTCAAAATGAACGTCTATTTTTTTTTTAAATTGTAGGTTCGCCATCATCAACACAAGATTATACTCGAGCCCATATAATTCGATAGAGAGGAATTGGAAAAAAATGGTTACATTAACGTATTACTTTTGTCGTCCTTGAAAAGTGACTTTTTATATAAAAAAAATGCATTTTGAGAATATTTTTTTGATAATTTTTCATAATTTATTAAGCCGCGACATAACTTTTATTGCAATTTTATAATTTAGAAAGAACATCAAAATAAATTTTCTAATTGACTTTTTGCTTACAGGGTGATTGGTTTAGTTATACCAGGCCACTCAAAGTAAGATTTTTAAAAAAAGCTACTTTGGTAAAGACTTGAATTAAAGTAACTACTAGCAGACACAGGCCAGCCTAAGGGCCTTATTCAAAGTTGTGCCTTCAAGGCAAAAAAGTTCCTTAAGGTGTCCTTGGACCAAAGTGATATTCATAGCTGCAAAAGGTACCCTTTAAGGCATTCTCCCTTCAAAAAAAGTAGGGAAAAACTACCTTGAATCGACCTTGGTGTGCATTTTTAAATATTTTAAAATTTATAGAAAACTGTCAGTTGTACAGTTTTTATTCGGGAGCGGATCCATAAAGATCTCTGGTATAACGTTTATTTAAAATAATAGAGACATAAAGCTATTTCTAACTCATCGCGGTATACGTATCCGCATCTAGCGAAAACCAATCACATTGATTGGTCAGAAACTTGTAGCGTGTTCGAAAAGAGCAGATATATGCTAATTTACGCAATAGGTGCTGAGATACGATACGTGTGCCGTAACGATACGTGATACCTAACGCATCTCAACACCTATCGCGTTCAGGAATATCTTAGATTAGCATATATCTGCTCTTTTCGAACGTGGTACAAGTTTCTGGCCAATTTATGTGTTTGGTTCTCGCTAGATGAGGATACGTATACCGCGAAGAGTTACAAATAGCTTTATTTCTCTAATGTCTCCCATGTATCGGTAACCATTTGTATGTCTTCGCCAGACCTGCGTAAATGAATACTCTTTACAGATAGTACTTTTTTGGTAGTTCTCTCTCATTAATATTTATTGAACGGTGTACCCAAACATGTGAGCTTGATTTATAGCTGACAATTTTAAATAAAAACGTTTGTTGTAAGACAATCAGGGCTTTGCTATCTTAGCTGTGCTTTATAAAGGCGCAATTACACAGACGAACATGCTCAAATAAAAGCTCGTGCAAAAGATCTGAAATTTTTTGCGCGAACATTTTTGTGAGCTTTTCTTTGAACATTTTGTTCGGGTAAATTTTTGAGCAAGTTATTGCTATCTATTTTGGAAAAATATTTTTAAAGATGAGAATAAATATAATTTTACATCATTGATCAGTGATCTCAATTCTTAAAAAAAATGGAACACCAACTTTTATTTTAAACTTTTTTGAAAAAAAGGCGACGGCAAGCGAAACATTATTATTGGCTATCAGTTTTGTCATATGCAATGTTAAAATAGGTAATGATGGAGGTAATAACATTTAATTCTTTTCTTTAACTTTTTTGGTTTTCTTTCATTATAAAAAGAAAACGGAAATGTCTTCGAAGTAATTACTTTTTAAAATGCAGGTGGATATTTTTAGAGAACTGTTCTGGAGAGTAGTTAGTTGTTCCCTGGGGGGGGGGATAGGGAGGTTTAGACAGTAGGAACGCAGCGCTGTCAAACACTGCTGTAATTTTGTGTCAATGTTCATTTGACCAAAACTCCCTCTCACTAGTCTACGGTTTTTACCTTCTCCTAACCCAGCAACAGCAATAAATAAGTGCCAATTTTTATTTTTTTTTGATTCTCGTTTTTTTTACAACCCCAAAAAAGTTACAAGTATACTGGCATATCTCCTATAAAAATCAGATCAATCGAAGTTGCTTATGAGGTAAAACGTGAATTTCGACATCAAATCGTTTTTCCGTCGAAAAGCACTTAATTAAAAATACCTTGTTTTAAAACTTAGTCTTTCTATTTTCAGTTAAGTTCAATGAATTCCCATGAAACTATAAAATTTAAATTTGTAAGAAATTTTTATTACCAACATTTCTTCAAACAAATTTTGCTCAACATTCTCTCCAAAATTTATGTGTGTTTTTTTGTACGCGATTTTGCTCGAACATTTCTTTGAACATTTTGCTCAAGAGGCTCGTGTAAATGTTTGTCGGCATTTCAACATCAAAGGAAAGTTTGTCTGTGTAAATGCGCCTTAATGTACACAGAAATAATATACTGGAGAACAAAAAAAAATGCAACACCAGAAAGGACAAATATTTTTAAAGTAATTTATTTATATATTAATACATTAGGATGCTTTTAGTAATTGATTACATTACCAAGAAGATTCCTCCATGGTTATTTATGCACTTGTTTGTTCTATTGGGCATTGACAAAATAAGATGGTCTGTGCAAGCGTGTTCGATAGGCGACAAGTTAGGAGATTTTGCTGGACATCCCAAAGTCTCTATGCCAACTTCATGTAAGAAGTACATTGTTTCATGAGCAATATGCGGTCTGGCATTATCTTGTTGATAGATCGCATTTGGGATAGTTTGTAGGTAGGGATGTAAAACTGGCTACAGCACTTCATCGATATATCGCCGAGCAGTTAGATTGCCGTTGATGAGGACAAGAGGTGATCTGCTTCCTAAACATTCAGCACCCCATACCATGATACTTTGCTGTCTTGCACGTTTTCAACTATCACGTTCAACAGCAAAGTTTACATTTTGTCTCTCACCTCGAAATCGCCTAGCTCCGCACCACTCCAAGCGGCGAGCCTTATGTTGTGGGATCAAAGGTAGCACCAAAAGCGGACGGTAAACCCTCAGTCCCATACCAAGCAATCTTCGATTAACTGTCATCTTTTAAAACACTCGTCCTGAAGCTGCAACTAGAACATCTCTTACTTGGCGTATATTCTCATGTCCATTTCTGATAGCAAGAAGTCTGAGATGCCGTAAATCACGACTTTGTAATAATCTAGGGCGTCCAGAACCCCCACGATGTCTATAAGTCTCATCTTCTCCAAACTCCTAACACTGTTGATGGATTGGCATTAACCCTTCTTGCAATTTTCCGTAAACCAAAACCAGCCTCTTTCATGCCCACGATGCGTCCTTTCTCGAAGTTGTTTAAATGATGAAATTGTTGGCGGCCGCAAACTCTTGGTATTAAGTAAACTGTAAGCAAACCAAAAAGACCAAAAACTAGGAGAAAAATTATTTAAAATTTTCAGAAAAGGTCTTTTATGTGTTGGTTGTTTTTGAAAATGAATAGAAAAAATCTGTGAAAAAAGTAAAGATTAGAAGACAAAAAATTTATCAAATATTTCTTTTGAAATAAGGTATAGACACAAATAATAATCCATATACATGGTGTTGCATTTTTTTTGTTCTCCAGTATATATACTGGTTTTGATAATCCTCAATATTAGTGAGTCATTGGAACAAGCATACATAATAACTTGAATGGATATCACCAAAGAGAAAGTGGCAAATTTTGAACAAGCGGATGAAGCAATCTGAGAGGCACAAACGTTAGGTAAATTTATATTCCATGGGTAAATTTGATCTCTGGTCCGACGTATAACCCTACTTTTTCTTTTGTGCTGTTTACTTTTTGAAGTTAGAATTTCTTGCGCTTTTTTTGAGTCATTTCTCTAAAATATCCAGAGTTGTCCTTCTTCGCGGATTTTATAAAAATTCCACAAAAAGTACGTATTTTCTGCAAAGAACAGATAAGGTATCATAAAGGTTAATAAAATTTGTAGCTTAAATTCCTATTTTTGTGTCAGAATAAACGAATTGTAATACAGGGTTCCTAAGATTTTCCTAAGGGATAGGATTTCAATAAATCAAACAGAAATGGCATAGAAAGTTCTGCGCGCACAAAAGAAACAGGTATATTGAGCAATGGTGCCAGTTTGTTATTATCTCCGGACTGCTTTCATGAGAAAAAATTGTCGCCACTCTTTCATTGTGAGCATAAATCATACTTGCAATAATAACCGTTGACAAGATGTCTGCAAATTCCGCTAGATGGCGGCCACACCATGAGATGATCGAGGAAAAAATTATATGTTTTCAGGTCCAAACCACAGCTTTTTCTTGCTTAAAGGAGGCGGCAGGGTCCATTATTTACGATACTGAGCGATAAACTCGTGAGGTTGTTAACATTAGAAAGAAATATTTTCGCTTTTAATTAAATTTATTTCCATTCTGTTCTACTAGTGACATCTATCCGGAAACGGCCAAACCATGCAGCTAGCACTAGCATCCAAAGAAATCAATAAACGGCGCTGTTTTTCTTGCAGAGCTTTTTTCTTGCGATATTATTGATTTTAAATAAAGCTGGCCCTACACTACATTTGATATTTTCGAGGTGTTTTATGACATGATCTCGAAAAATAAGGGGCTGCCAATATTTGTAACACCAAAAACGAGGTGAAAAGATTTATTTTGCTCTGTTACTTTACAAAAAACGTTTTTTTACGAAAAACTTGAGCTCTGCCACTTTTTTTATTTTTTTCTTCAACTTTCTCGAAATTTTCGTCATACCGTAGAAAAGAATTATTTCCCCCATGGTCATACTCTACTTTCCTAAAACGGGGGATCTTGGTTTCGAGTGAGAAGATAAAAAGCGCCGCAGGAAAAAATTTTTCAATTAAATTAGCCGAACGCAAAAATGTTAGAAAAACAAAGCACGAAATAAAAATGGCGCCGCTTACCATTTTTTTTTTCAAAAATTACGTAATTTCGGGAACACAAAGAAATAGGTCTAAAGAGTATAATTTTTAAGAAAAAAATAATTTTTTCGCCCTCCTCCACTGAGACTACAGGGGCCGTGCACAAATTACGTAATGGTTATAGGGGGGAGGGGGGTTACAAAACGTTACGTAGGGGGGAGGGGGGTTTTCGACAGCGTTTGCATTTGTGTGAAACTAAGAAAATTTGGAATGAAAATAAGTGAAGTTTTTTTTTTTTGGGGGGGGGGTAGTGGTCTTGAAATCGTTACGTAATATTAGGGGAGTGGCGTGCCAAACCGTTACAAAACATTACATAGGGAGGGGGTCAAAAATTGGTAAAATCACCGTTACGTAATTTGTGTACGGCCCCACATCTGACTGTTCCTCCTTTTTGATTTCGAATCAAAGTGCAAAACCCGGGTTGGACGTTCGAAGGCGTCAACCCGTCCTATTTGCTTGATAAAGTTTCTACGGAAATATGTCAGTCGATTTCTCTGGCCGTGTACGAACGCTTTAGGTTAGGCATTTGCATGTATCTCAGTCCCCAGCCTGTAAACAGTGCGTAAGGATAATGGTTACAAAATGAAAAGCCGAAAAATATTTTTTTTATCTTCCATCAGTTTGGTATTAAAGTCGAGCAAAAACAATTTTTATTCCAGTCCTAAAGGTATGAAAATGGAAAACATTAGAAAACAACAACCTGGAATGGATTTACTACGTGTAAGGTGTAGTGACAACATCGCCCCATGCCCATCCTTTTCTGCCTAATGTGCTTTTCTGTTTGTCTGCGTCTTATACACGGCTGCCTGGCCCCCTAAGGCTTTGCTTAGGAACCCTGTATATTCTCCTTGTTTTTAATTCGAAAGTCAGATGGCAAACTATGCCATAATAGTTCAATAACTTTTTTGCCCTAACCCTGATTTTAATAACGATTTCTAGAAGGTAAAACAAAACTTTATATTAAGTAAACTTTCTCATGCATTTAATGCATTTAATGGATAATGATAGAAACTCTGGAAACTCGGCAACCGCGGTATACATTTCCGGAACTTGCGCTGAGATGTGTCATTTACCTCAAGATTTTTATGCGGTTTCTATTTTATTTAAATTTCTTTCGTAGATAATATTGTTTTGAATATTTCCTAAAACCTTTTTTGTTTTGAATATTTCCTAAAACCTTTTTTGCACAGTTTTTATCTAGTCGTATCTAAATAAGAGCATAAACGCACGGCCACCAACAGGTATATCCCAAATGACTCTTTTCATTGCTTACAACATGAGCTTGCAAGTTTGCACTTTTTAACATATAGATTAGTAAATTTCCTCTTAAACAAAGAAAGATTTAAAGCAGAAAAAAACAGGATTAGGAACATAGCTGGCGAAAACGGTTACGACGAAGGCTTAATAAATAAGCTGATAAATAGACATTCTTTTCAAAAGACCTTTCGGAATTCCACTTTTTTCAGACAAAAGGATACCTCCGACTCTAAATTTGTATCAATTCCTTATAATCCTAATTATACGAAAGTATTACAAAAAGTATTTAACAAAACCGCTTTTAAATTAGTGTATCAATCCGGAAACACAATAAGAAGTTTACTAGGAAATCCCAAGGATAAAACTACAGTTCTACAAAAAAGTGGAGTTTACGAAATTAGTTGCATGGATTGTGACAAAAAATATGTTGGCCAAACGAGACGCTCTATTCAAACACGATTCAAAGAACACTTAGCACACTTAAAATACGGAAGAACAGAAAAGTCAAGTGTGGCCGAGCATGCTTTTGAAAACAATCATAGATTCACATTAGATAACCTAAAACTTCTAAAAAGTGTACCAAACAAAAGACTTTTGAAAGCATATGAAAGTATGGAAATTATTGAATCCCGAAATAGTTTAAATAAAGATAGAGGACCCGTTCCGTTTAGTACACTTTATTCTTTAGTTGAGGGGAGATATTGTTTATCGTCTCCTGATGATGCTAACATTGTTAGCGAAACGCGCGTCGAGTGCAAAAAATGGTACAGGTTGTTTTGGTTGTGGAAAACAATTATAACTTTGTTGCAAAATTTCAAATTGTCAATTCTAGGTTTACTGGTGGCACAATTGTAAGGTAATTTTAAATAATTTTGTTTTCACGAATCTTCTAAATATTCCAAATTCTCCGGACCATTTTCAATATGGCGGCTAAACTATTTAGAATGGAGTGTACTCTTTTCTCCAAAATTTCTGTCAGAAAAAACTTATTCTGAAAACTTAAATTTGACTACAAGAATAATCTAGGGCGTTTGGTCAAGTTTCTGGTTTTGTTCAGTGGGTCATTGAGGTTAGGTTTTGTCTAAATAAAAATGAAATGGGCTGTAGTAGTAAGCGAGTTACAAAGTGAAACGGTGTCAGAGTACGGCTTGATTAAACGTGTATGTGTATTGTATGGTTGTTTAAATCTTAAAAATGAAAGTTTAGCATTTGAAAAATAGTAGTTTTCACAACTAGTGGCTAAAATAGTGCTTTTTTTACAAGCGTTGGTTCAAATAACGAGCGCAGCGAGGTATTTAAAAACGCGAGTAAAAAAAAAGCACAGTTTAGCCGCGAGTTGTTAACACTATTTTTTTAATACCTTTTTTAAAAAAGTCAAGAAACACAAAAAATAGTTTTAAAAATCTGGAACGAACGAAGAGCACTTCTCAAATCATAAAATCTTTACACTATAAATCAAGGCGGCTGGTAAATGAAATAACAATATGGTTTCCATAGCGATGTGTCTTTTTACTCGGTGACGTTCAATGTTGCGACATTTTAATTTTTGACGGTTTCATTTTTCGACGATGTTTTTAAATGATTTTTTCATAAATACTTGGTGAAAACTGGCGGAAATGGCTTAATTTTTAGGCAAGAATAATTTTATTTTTCCAATATTACTATTTTCCGCTATTTCTCTTTAATTTTGGGTAAAAAACGGACAGAAATCTTTTTTTTTCACCCGTGATAAAAAAAAAGTTTTTTTGCATCGTAACCAAAAAAGCCATGTTTTAGTTATCTGCAGACAATTACTAAAATCATGTTTTTGATGAAGATATAAAAAAAGTACTTTTTATTCTTGAATAACTCTAGTCAAAATGAATATTATTCTTAACGATTTTTTGTATGGTATACGGTGTTTGTTCATAACTGGAACACTCAGTCAGTCTTTTTTATTAATGAAAATAAATGGTAGGTTTGAATTCAAAAATTTCTTGGCAAATTGCAACAAACTTAAGCGCTATAACAACTTTTTTTTGTTCCCCTCCTTGGTATACAGGGTGTGGCAATAAAGCTAATTTTTTTAAATAGAATACCCAGTATATTTTGGCATTTTTGAATTTTTCAAAAAATTCGCTTTACAAAAATACCAAACACTATTAAATATCTTTTGTAGTTTCTGAGATATTTTCGTTTAAAATTTTAATAAAACACATTAGAAACGACCATCTCATCAAGCTACATTGCCTTCAATTGTTTTTTTTTCAAGGCCACTACATTTTTAGGTTTATATTGTTAAAATAAAGAAATACATTCATGGCCCACTTGGTAGCTTGATCAGTTGGTCATTTCCAATATATTTTCATTTTGACAATTATTAAAACTTAAGCGCAAATATCTCATGAACTACAAAGGATATTGAAATAGTGTTTGATATTTTTGTAAAGCTAGTTTTTTAAAAAATTCAAAAATGCAAAAATATACAGGGTGTGCTATTTTAAAAAATTGTCTTTATTTCCACACACTGTATACCAAGGGCAACAAAAAAAAGTTGTTATAGTGCTTAACTTCGTTGTAATTTGCCAAGAAATTTTTGAATTTAGACCTACCTTTTATTTTCAATAATAAAAAAGTTACTGAGTGTTCCAGTTATAAACAAAAACCTTTTACAATAAAAAGTAAGAGGGACATAATACCCAAAGAAAAAAACATACAAAAAAATACTTATTAAAAAATAGTATTCTTGTATTAAATATATTGTTTTTACAACAGGGCTATTCTTAAATACAGAATACGATTTTTTTTTTTTAGTTTAGATTCCCTTTTATACAGGTTGTACCAAAAATTAAATATGACGCAAACTTACCTTTTTTTAAATTGAGCACCCTATATATATTATCCCATTTTCTGAATCCTTAAAAAATAAGTTTTTCAATAACAACACTTTTCCAAAAAACTTCGATTTTTTTATGTTAAAATAAAAAATAGGATCAACGTAATACCCAAACAAAAAAAAAATAACAAAAAATACTTTAAAAAATTGTGGGTGTCAGAGACCGGGGCTGGGCGACCAATCTAGAGATTAATATTCTTGCACTAAGTATATTGTTTTAACTATAGGGCTATTCTTAAATACAGAACACCATTTTTTTTAGTGTAGGTTTTTTAAATAATAAAAAACTAAAATAATAACCAAAAACAAATAAAAATGGTCTTCTGCTTTCTAAGCATATATGTCATATATTAGAATCTGTAAAAATCTGCAATCCTATAGAGATAAATTTGCCAATACCTTTTGTTTTACAGCGCAGGTTGTTTTAAAATCTAAATTAATCCCCAAAATTCGAGTGACAGTAAGATATAGCGATATACAAAAGTATACTGGAATTGGGGAGCCAACAAGCATTCCGATATAATTACCTCATCATAAGCAATATGTCAAAAAAAAATTGAATATGCAATACAGAAAATTTCTAAGCAAATAGAAAATAATCTCACTATGCAGCAACTGTTTCAGTAAGTTTCTTCAACAACAAATCGAATGGTCATTGGACACCTTCTAGATTGAAATCTGATACACTTTTGTTTCAAAGCGGGGAAGAAAACAAACAAAACAACACACAAGACGCGTCAAAATTTCCATCAAATTGGCGTTCGGAGCAAAGAAACAAGAAAGGCACTAAACAAATTTGCACCTACGTATTATGTTGATTACGACTCGCTGAAAGAAGTTTAATGTTACACTGTGCTACCACATACTGGGCACTTAATTTTATGTGCTTTTTGTTTTTACTGTCTAAAGAGTAACAATTTCGTTAATTATAAAGTATTAGTGCGATTCTATGTAAAATTTGTTACTTCTCTTTTATCCTGTGATTTTATTGTTTTTGCCAAAACTAATTCCATACAGTAAGTCCCAGAATCCACAAAATCGTTTTTTTTTTTTTAATTTTTAAGGAATCCTGTTGGAATTTGCTGTCTGAATATGATAAACCTTAACGAATGGACGAATTAGGTAAGTCTTCGCTAAAAATAAAATATTACTATTCAAATAGTGATTTCGATTAGGTATTACCCTATGCTACCACATATTGGGCACTTAATTTTATGTGCTTTTTAGTCCAACATACCAATATGGTATGGGGGACTATGAAAATCGTGAAATTTTGACTTTTTTTAATTTTATCAAAAATAAGTTACTAAGGTTCCAAAACACCTTTTTCGACGAAAAAAAACTTGTCTGTTGTCTGTCTGTATACGCACGATAACTCAAGAACGCCTTAATCGAGTTTAACTAAATTTGGTACAAAATCCTCTATCGGCTGACCATGAACTGATTAACTTTTGTATAGGCTGGTGGGGGGTTGAAGGGGGATCAAATATTTAAAAAAAGTGTAACTCTGGAACAAAAGCGAGTAGCGATATATGGTTTTAAGATTTAGGTTTCCATAAATATAGAGTACAAATTTTGTTCGTAGGAGCTTTACTTTCAAAGTTATTTGAGAAAACGTTAAAAAGGAAGTAAAGCAGCTAGTGCTTTGCGGCTTTCAGATTTTGCTTTTCGTAAATATTCCCAAAAAATTTTGTTATAAGGTTCAAATCTTTCAAGTTTCGAGATATTTTCATTTCCTTTCAACATAAAATAATTGATTGTATGGTGGACTATCCGTGCTTTCTAGCACCAATTTTTGTTTTTAAGCCGTCAAAGAATTAGTGCGATTCTATGCACAGAAAATATATTTTTTGTATCTGCTTCTAACCAGTAGTAGTAGTATAGGGGCGGTTGGTGGGTCTGGCAATTAGGCCTCTTCATGGGCCCTTTCTGCCATACCCCGTTCCTTACCCCTATGCTCCTACTTCCGCTGCACCTCTCTCTCCGGGTCTCCCCGTCTTCTTTACGAAGTTCAGTATGTCGGCCCATTTGAGCTCTTCTTCCTATACATTGGAAAATCCCCACTTCAGCTGCCTTGATCTGGCATATGCATCACCCTCCGCTATCAAGTGCTGAGCGGATTCCTCTTCGAGCCCGCAAGCGGGACACACGGGATCTCCTGCTACTCTTATTTGCGACAGATGTTTGTTCAACCGATTGTGCCCAGTCAGCATCCCTGTTCAATGTCCTTTCGGGTCTTGCCTAAGAGCCATTTAGTTCTGGCTACATTCGGAACATCCACGAATAGCTTGGACTGTCTGCACTTTGAATGTTGCCTCCAGGACGTCTTCAGTTCATTGTTCGCCCATTTGTTGAGCTCACTCTGTACCTGTTTTCTTGTTATTCCCAGAAGAGGCTCCGGTCCAATGTATAGGGTTTCGGCCCCTAGTCCGGCAAGTTTTTTTAACATCGATGTCTATAAAATATCATCGATCTTAAAACATCGATCCAAAAAAAAATATAGGAAATAAGTTTGAAAAAAACAGTAATTGCCTATTTTTGAGATGTCGGTCGGCTTTGCCGCCTAATCTGTACCACTCATATTTTTTGTGTTTTTGATTCGATATTTAATATAGCTTTTGTATATCATGTACCGATTATTATTATAAATCTCTTATTGGCAAGCTTATTATAAGTATTGTGTGTGTAAAATTAACAATAAGTCTTAAATAAAACAGTTTCTTTGAATAACGGAATACTCTCTAAAAAAAGCAAAAAAAAACATCGATGTTTTCATTCCGATGTTTTTTCACCATCAATGTTGAGTTTCGATGTTGACATCGATGTTCAACATCGATGTTTTTTTTCGATGTGCCCATCACTAGTTGTTGCCATGATAATGGCATACACCTCCGCATGAAACACCGTAGCGTGTTCTCCAAGTGGATAACTCTTATAAACTTCTAGGCTTTCCGCGTACACTCCTGTGCCTGTTGTCTGCCTGGCTGCCAGTTCAGAGCCATCCGTGTAGCAGACCGTCGGCGTCGCCTCTCTGCTTAATTTCGTTCGGAATTCTTGCCTTTGCCACTCATTCCGTTCTGGTATTGTAATCTTGTACTTTTTATCGAACCTCCATGGTTTAAGCGGTGCTTTCTCTGGCACTCTTAGGAGGGGCAACTCTTTCGTCGCCAGTCCCTCGACCGCCAGATGGCCCTCTCTTTCCTCCCAGCCCCTCCACAGTCCCTGGTTGCTTCTAACCAAACCATATAGATACCAAAAATACAATTTTTAGAATTTTTGTTGGTTTGTCTGTTTGTTTTAGTCAATTGGTTCACGGGAAAAAAATCTATGATCATTTTAAGCAAAAGAAACGAAAAAAACCGGAAAAACTGCAGGCGAAGCTGCGGGGTCCTCAGCCAGTTTTAAATAAAATTAGTTTTGTTCCTGGGATTTGTTGTTGATTTTCTGTTTACGATCTATACTAACAAAAGAACGGTAGTCAACACCATAGACCATATACCAACTATAAACGCACAAGTCAAACCACTTGACCTACAGTTATGAAAATTTAAGGACATATTGGGTTGGTGACGTAAGCGCCTCGCTAAGAAACGAGCCGCAGAAGTCTGAAAATTGGTACGAAGATTCTACTAATAAAATAAGTACCCACCGGTTTTGGCGTTTTTCAAAATTTCAACTGGGGATGGAGAAATAGGGGTAATTCGATTTCGAAGGGGGTATCATCCGCCTTTTATCATCAAATCAAATCGAAGAAAATGGAGCCCAGAATCAAAAAATTATATTTTTTTCAATAATTCATGCAACTTTTTATTATCCCCGCCCTTACTCCAATATTTGATAAAAATATTGACTCGCTAAAATATAGGTTGTTTTATTTTTTTATTAATTCTGCCGCTAGCAACGCAGTGGGTGACGTGCTAGTATAATTTAAAATTAATCCATACATATATATAATAAATTTCTAGAAAAACAGTTTCGGTACATTGAATATGATTTTTAAATTTTTGATGTCAGTTTTTAACCAAAACATATAGATACCAAAAATTCAATTTTTAGAATTTTTGTCTGTTTGTCAGTTTATTTGATTTGTGTGTTTATATGTTTTTTTTGTCCCAGCATTACGCAAAAACTACTGAACTGATTTTTATGGGAGTACTACTGTATTCCTTGGACAGGGCTTTATTTCATTAAAATCGTTTCACGTGAACAAAAGTTATGATAGTTTAAAGCAAGGAAAACGGGAAAACCGCAGGCAACGTTGCGGGGTCCGGTCCTCAGCTGTGGAAGTAGTTCAATACTATTGATTATATTAAAATGGAGATTATAATTATTGCTTTGAAACCACCTTGTCAAAAAAGGGTATGAGATTTCCTTAACAAACACAGCATAATAACGTGTAGACAGTTTGGCTTTCAAAGCTCCAAGGGCACACATGATGCAATATTTGCCTTTCTTGATAAAATTTATAATAAGATTTACGACAAAAAAGCGACCGCGGCTGTCTTTTGTGATCTGTCGAAAGCTTTCGACTGTGTGGATAATGAAATACTGTTGCGGAAGCTAGAAAGGTATGGTTTCCGTGGTGCTGTCCTTGACTGATTTCGATCTTATTTCAGTGAAAGAAGTCAGATTGTTTTGTGCTCCGGTGAAAGGTCATCGGCTCAAAGTGTGACGCGTGGTGTCCTTCAGGGATCAGTGTTGGGACCTTTACTTTTTTTAATATATATTAATGATCTTGTTCAGTTGGAAATTTCTGGATTATTTACAGTTTTTGCTGATGACACCTGCAGAAAATAAAATCATGGTGTGATGCCAATAAACTTGTATTTAACATTAAAAAGACAACATATCAGACCTAAAATTGACTGATGAACCACTTGTTCAAGAGAATGTAACCAATTTTCTGGGGGTTTTGATCTATAGTTAGTTGAAATTTGATGAGCACATAATAAACTTAAGCAAGAAATTGTGATCTGCATGCTTCGCTGTTCGTTTGGTAAGAGCTGAATTGGGTCCCACGTTGGCAAGAACCATTTATTTCGCACTCTTTGAATCCAACCTTAGATATGGGATTGCAGTTTGGGGTTCAGCAAGCAAATATCTTTCAAAACTTCTATTTGTTCTACAAAAAAAGCAGTGCGGTTTAATAGTAAAAGTTCATCAAAGAGAGTCATGCAAGCCTTACTTTAAATGCCCAAAAATATTAACTTTAACATCTTTATACATTCTGGAAATCTGGAATGGAAATTTTTCACTTCTCTTGTTTATGTGTGTATTTTTTTTTGTATCATTTTTTTTGTTTTACCTTTTATCTTGTCGTCTGTGTATCCTTAAAGATATAATTGGCTGTTAACAATTAGTTTTAAAATTATTTAATTTGGTTTTGTAAAGTAAATTGTTTTTTCTTTTATACATTTTTGACAAAATATTTTACATGTAGTGCCTTAATTGTGCTGTTTTTACTTTTTAGTTGTTATTTAAATAGTCTGTTTTATTATGTATTAATTTGTCGAAGTGTTTAAAACTTATAATAATCTTCCTAGTGGAAGATGGTAACTAACTTTATAGCCATAACTGTTTTTTTTTTGTAGTTTTGTTTCTTTATATCATTGATGTGTTTTTTTATTATAATTTACCCTACTTGATAATAAAGCATTTTTGAATTGAATTGAAATTGACCTTTGCGCAAGATTTGGATGTTTCTCAAAAGAATCGACGTTGGTTAGAAAAAGCCTTTTTACTAAAACTTTAAAATTAACTGCACATTACTTTGTAAATATTCCCAAAAGATCGTTTAAAATGAGAAATTATTATTTCTTAACTTATTGCAAACTCAATCGGTCCCATGTTTAAATGTCAGACGCCATAATGAAATTGGTCCGGAGAATATGGAATCTTTTAGAACGATTCTAATATAACCAGTGGCGCACCCAGGAATTAACTTCGGGGGGGGGGGGGGGTTAAAGAAAAATATTTAAAAAAAAACTTATTTTGAAGTAAAAATGAGACGGTAACCACCATATATTTTACAGAATTAAAACAAATATTCATTAATCTAGATATTTTTATGTGTAAAGTGGGAACGCCTTCTTTGTGTTGTCTTCACGTAAAATCGAGGTGTGTGATCGTCAGATCTTTTACCCGTTTCACGATAGTTGGCTACTTTATATTTTGCCTTTTACGGAAGTTTCTAGGATTAAGTAGGAGTAGGTCAACAATAAAAACAGAAACTCGAATGTGGAGTAAAAAAGTTGATCAGTATTATAGCGTATTAATTAAGTTAAATGCTGTTTTCGTATTCATGTCGCGTGGAAATAATGATTAATTAAATTTACGTTTTTGTTGTACAAAATCTGAAGTGATATAAAAATTAGTTTTGTATTTCACAAGCCCGTATCGTAGTACATTTTAGCCGAAACAAAGTAAAGCTGTTAAATGCTTCATTTATTTTTCCTACTAGCGTGCGGGAAGTTGAATTTCCCACACGCCGTGCAGGAATGGATTTACCCTGTGTCTTTTCGGACGTGCCCAAAAAATATTTTTACGCACGGTTCCTTTACCGATTTTTTTAGGTCCAATGCGACTTTTTAAATATATTTTTCAACTTAAATGTAAAGAAAATAAACCTAAAAATGGAAATATGTACCTCCTTGTCTGTATAACATCTCTAGGTTTTTAAAGCCGCAGTAGGCTTCAAAGATCTCCCCCCTACTAACAAATGAATCGGACGAAAGGATTTCCGAATAGCCAGTTAAAACCTCATCAGTTCCTCGGTAGCTCAGTTGGTAGAGCATTAGACTGGTATTCTAGAGGTCCCGGGTTCAAATCCTGGTCGAGGAAAACCTTTTTTCCGATTTATACCCTCACCCTTTGTCCTCTACGCCACAAATCTTTTCTGTTAATTTATTAGGGCGCTTAATTTTCCCTTCATTTTGTAAATATAATGTTGTCTAGACGGTTTTTACGCAAGTAGGAAAAATTTTGTACCCAACACGTGCGCAAAGTGTCTTTTCCGCTCTTGGCGGCTGCCGTCGTGTGCGGAAAATTATCACTTTCTGACGGCTTGCCCGAAGTTCGCTTCGCGTCGTTCGTGCAACTGCCGTCGCGTGCGGTAAAGTGTCACTTTCCGCACTCGTTAGGTAAATAACTATAAAATTTCCTATTCTTTAATGTTGTCTCTTTCATGATAATTAATTTTTTGGTTTCCTAACTATATTAAAAGAAATATCAAAAATACGGAAAACTCCACCAAGCGCCCCCTAACTTAAAATCATATTTTACAGTTTTATCACGGCTCACGAAAGTAGCTGTGGTAACTGTACTTAAAAATCGTGCATAAAAATGTGCATAAAGATGTTTTTCACTTTGTCATTTAAGTGGCATCTACAGACCGCTTCAAGATACTGCGAAAATAGGGGGAATCAAGTCCAATTTACTCTCCGTGCCGTACGACCGAGGTGTATTCGAAGCACGCTGCAGTGTTATCTTTTGGAAATTCATTTTGTTTTTATTATTTTGTTTTATTTCTGCCTTGCTCGAGAAACAGATGGGTAAGTTCTTAATTGAAATAATACATTTTTAAAACCAAAAATGGATGTCTACGAAGTTGCCGAAAAAGTGCAGATGGTCAAATGGTCAAATCGTCATAACCCAACACACGTTCGATATTGGTCGAGGGAAAATTTGCATTTGTATTTTGACGTAAGAACACAGTATCCCCAAAAAGTAAATGTTTGGGGGGGGGGGGTATTATAGGGGAACACGTAATTGGGCCATTTTTTATTAACGGCAATTGCAATTTGAATGGTCCTAGATACTTGGATCTACTGCAGCAGCACATTATTCCAACTGCTAGGCAGTTGTTAGGTGTAAGATTTGGTGAAACATGGTTTCAACAAGATGGTTGTTCCGCTCACAATGTTGGCCTTGTTAGGGAATATCTTGATAATGTATTTCCTAATCGGGTTATAAGTACACGGGGAACTATTTTATGGCCAGCTCGATCTCCCGATCTTGCTCCTAATGACTTCTATCTGTTTTTGAAGAAGCTTTTCAAATTATCACCCCTAACATGCTTGGAAACGTTAGAAGGGGGTTTTATAGTAGGCTCGGATATTGTCTAGCCGAGCAAGGAGGACTTTTCGAACATTTGCTTTAATTTTTTTTTGACTGGGAGAATCTTTTTGGTTTTTAGAATGTATTATTTTATTTTGAGAACTTGCTTTTATTTTATTTCTCCTTATTATTTTCATTGTAACACGTCGTCACTGATAAATCTGAGCAGTTGACAATAAAACGCTCTTATTTATCAGTGACAAAAAATAAGAAAATTACGTTATAAAAATTTGCGTATTTATTGACCAAATTCCGGTTTCATTGACTACGCTCCACACAGCACCGTGGTTAGAGGCGTACTAAATACAAGGCGAAAGGCGGCGAACGGCAGCGAATGGCGATCGGAAGCCTGAGTGTTGGTTGCTTCACTGATAGGCGTGCGGTGTCTCTGCATGTACGTACACTGGCAAATTAGACTTCTTCCGCCCTATGTTCGCAGTAGCTTGAAGCGGTCTGTATGTACCTATATGAAAACACTTCGTTGTGGTTGTGGTTATTACTACGCTTGTGCAGTAGCTAAATATCATATAAAGTTGCTGTAATTAACTAGGTACAACTATATTGCCGTAAGCCCTAGATGTACAGAGTGTTTTTTTATAACTGGAACACTCTGAATCTTTTTTATTATTGAAAATAAAGGGTAGGTCTAAATTCAAAAATTTCTTGGCAAATTGCTACGAACTTAAGCGCTATAACAACTTTTTTTTGTTGCCCTTGGTATACAGTGTGTGGCAATAAAGACAATGTTTTTGATATTGAACACCCTGTATATTTTTGCATTTTTGAATTTTTTTAAAAATTAGCTTTACAAAAATATCAAACAATATTTCAATATCTTTTGTAGCTCCTGAGATATTTGCGTTTAAGTTTTAATTTATCAAAATGAAAATATATTGGACAAGACCAACTGATCAAGCTACCAAGTGGGCCATGAATTTATTTCTTTTTTTTAACAATATAAAAATCTAGTGGCCTTGAAAAAAAAACGATTGGAGGCAATGTCGCTTGATCAGATGGTCGTTTCTAATTATTTTATTAAAATTTTTATCGCAAATATTTCAGAAACTACAAAAGTATTTACTATTTTTGTAAAGCTAATTTCTTGAAAAATTCAAAAATGCAAAAATGTGTATTCTATTTAAAAAAATTAGCTTTATTGCCACTCCCTGTATACCAGGGGAAACAATAAAAAGTTTTTATAGCACTTAAGTTCGTTGCAATTTGCCAAGAAATTTTTGAATTCAAACCTACCCCTACTTTCATTACTAAAAAAGATACTGAGTGTTTCAGTTATAAACAAACACCCTGTACTCTGCCCTCCTAGTGACTAGTGCAGAGACCAGTAACTTCCATAACCTTAGTTTTGAGAAAAACGCGAAAAACGTTTTTGGCTTGTATTTTTTTCTTATTAAATATTTCTACCTTTTTTTTGACAGATTCATTAAAAATAAAAATTTTTTTTGTTATTAGTTTGAGTGCATTTGAAACACAAATAAATATTTTTTTACGCATACTGCGTTGTTGTCCAGTATTATTTGGAACTACGTATTAGCGTTGCTTAACAAAAACGCAGTACGCCGTATTTACTAGCTATAAATGAAGTATGTGAAGTCATATTATTATAATAATACTTCAATAATAATAATAAACTGTTATGTTTTTACTACTGTACAAGAAAATAAACAAAAAAAACATTGGAATGTAAATAAATATTTAATAATGGTACGAAAATATTGACACAGTAAACGAAAATAGTATAAAATAAAAAAAAATACAAACTACATGATGAAAAAGTATTACAAAATAAATATTAATAATTAAAGTTTATTCGATAGAGGTGTTCAAATCACTTAATGAGTTATTTTCTGGCATTTCCTCCCACAATATTTGTCTGTCTGTACTAATCAGGGGACAGAGTTTCTTGCTTAATATCGACTTTTTTCCTGAATTAATTCTTCTGGGTTGGGTTCTTGCAGGTAATTATAGTAACGTGTGCGCTAAAAAATCAAAAAACCGTAATCTAATGAACTAAACAAAACCTCCAGTAACACCACTACCCACGGATGCAAAAATTTAATTCCCTACACCGACATCAAATTTGTGTTGGACACAGTATAAGTTGCGTTTTGGATTTAATCTACCAAATTTTAATATTTTGCGTTAGTGTGAACACTTAAACTGTTTTTGGTTTCTAAATTTAAAAAAAAAACACAAATTAAAATGAACAAAATTCAAATTACTCACATTCACTAGGTAAATAATATTTTAATTTAAATTTACATACGACTTATGGGGGTCTCCGGTTATTCATTGTGATATTGATTTTTTATTAACTTCTCCAAAACTGTTCGCGGCGTGCTTTCGTCTAAGAAGTGCAGTATTTGATGACGCGACCAGAAAAATGTTGCATTCTAGTATAAGAAGATGCTGCGTTTGCAGATACTGCATATTTTTTTAGCGTTTTTTTTTCTAAAAAAAAAATATTTTTTTTTAAATTTTTTTTTAAACATGGATGGACTAATATGTGAAAATCTCAAAATCGAAAATTTGGAAGTTATTGCGTTCTTCACAAGGAAGGCAGTAATTGGTTGTAGATAATTTTTATGGTTCTAGATATGGCAATGACTTTTTTCTTTAGGAATTTGGCAACAGTTAAGAAAGAAACAAGGAGAATTTTGTAGCTTTTACTTTACTTTAAATCACTTTTAAATAATAAAAAAGCCCAGCGTCGCCAGGTCCCTATGCAAAAGTAGAAATTTGATCGAATCGAAATTTGGTCGAATGGAAAATAACAAAAAAAAATCGATATTAATTTGATCGATCCGTAAAAAGATCGGAAAATGAACGAATATACAAAGGTCAAATATAATGTTGTCAAAAAGATCGATTCTTAAATGAAAAAAAAATAATTTAATCGAAACCAGGGACGGATTCAGTTCTAATAAACTCGCAACTGAAAGCCAAAAAAGTTGACATTATTTTTGTTAGTCATTGCTCTTCCAGATTTTAGCTTTAAATTTCCTGTTAAATACGAATACTGATTACAACTGATTGATGTTTTGAATGCATGACGCTAGTTTTTAATCCCTAAATAAGAAGAAAAAGAAAACAAATAATTTTATGACATGGTTCAAAATAAACGCCGAAAGTAACTACATATAACTATGAGATCCCACTAAGCAGAAACCTGTTACATTTACATTACCTTAACGTATTTTTGTGACCTGTTACTTAACACAGCTTGTAACTTTTACATTTAAGTATCAGTGTTACATTCGATTTTTTTTAACAAGTATACAAGACTTGCATGTAACATTAGACATGCTCCAGCGACTCCCGTAATCGGCGCCACCTGCAACAAAATTAGTCTCCTAGCACTATCAGAAAAATACTCAAAGTAAAGAAAATAATCTTACCTTTTGGACTAGATATTCTTCATCTGGAGCATTTTGAAGAAAATCTCTTATATTGTCGAAATCCAATGTCTTGGACTTTTTCGGTTTATAATGGTCATTCTGTCTTTTTAGAAATGCCGTGAGTTTACTATATTTGCTGATGTCGACGTTTGCTTCAGATATTATCGTGGCTTTGATCATGGAATATTGGCTCCATACAGAAGATGCCTTGAGATTCTTAGACTTCTGTAGGAGGTATGCCAGGAGCACCTTGTCATCATTCAGCGCACCATTTAATAATATATAACAATAATCACGAAACTGTTTCTTGTAAACCTGGCGAGATTTTTGTGGAAAAAGGCTAGCGATGGCCTCTTCCGCGGCCTCTTCAATGTTCATTTTCAAAAAAAATGCTGTACAATTTTTCTGGACTCACCTTTTGGTGACGCCGTTTGATAACAACAACTGACTGACATTTGTTTTGTGCCATAGCAACACTTCCATGGCACAATAAATTTTGAGTGAATCCACCATGCCAACAACAATCAATAACAACTATCAGTAATGAGCTGTCAAACTTGAAACTAGAGTACCGTTAAGTGGTCTACTGTTAGTTTTGTGACTTTTTGTTTTTAGTTTCTCGCATTCTAAAGTGCATAAAATAGTATATAAACCTCATGACTAAAGTGTATTTTAAACCTTTCGCCGCGGGATTAAAAGAGGCACTTTAGTCCCTAGTTTTATAATGTACAATTTTTTATACCTTCTTCAAAAACATGATTTTACTAACTGTCTTCAGATAACTAAAGCATGGCCTTTTTGGTAACCGATGCAAAAAAACTTTTTTTTATGATCACGGGTGCCAAAGAAGATTTGTGTTCGTTTTTTACCCAAAATCAAAGAGAACTAGCAGAAAATAGTCATGTTGAAAAATACTTATTCTTGCCTCAAAATTAAGCAATTTCCGCCAGTTTCCACCAACTATTTACGAAAAAAAAATCATTTAAAAGCATAAAAATATCAAACTGTCCCATATTAAAATGTCGCAATAATGAACGTCACCGAATAAAAAGGCACATCGCTATGGAAACCATTGTTATTTCATTTACCAGCCGCCTTGATTTATAGTATAAAGATGGTGTGTTGCGAGGAACTGCTCTTCGTTCGAGATATTTAAAAGTGTTTTCTTGTTTATTAAAAAAAATAGTGTTAACAACTCGCGGCTAAACTGATTTTTTTAGATCGCATTTTTATATAATTCGCTGCGCTCAATATTTAAACCAACGCTTGTAAAAAAAGCACTCTTTTAGCCACTAGTTGTGAAAACTAATATTAGGCGTTCGCCTTCTGCTCGAGTCTTAAAACTTAATCCTTATACGATATCACTGACGTAAACAAAAAAGCCACGCTCAGTAAAAATAAGGGGCGCCCTAACCAGCCATATCTAAAAATGAGACGGATGCAAGTGAAAGTCATTTGATACCCTTATCCCAGACGGGAAACGAAATCACAAGAGAAATTCTTACTTTAGGGGTGCAAAGGGGTGAATTAGAACTACAATTAATCTATTTCACTTCTCCACTTGGGCTTTTAAACCACTTGGTTGAATGATATTTAAGGAGAACAAAGGGTTTTTGAAGGTCAGGGTTGAAATGAAACTCGCAGCGTCGTGCGGAGAAATTTCAATTTTTAAAAACTTACACTATTTGTAATGTAATTCGATTTTTCGATAATTTTTTGCAAATTCGTTAATAACGTCATCATAAAAACGTGGTTCCTTTGACAAGTTTCTGACCTGTTGAATTTCTCACGACATTTTTTATACCTATATAAGCGTGGAAAACCCCTTTATTATTAAGACACTTAAAACGATGTATCACACTTTATGTTTTATTTTTTGTATTTTTTTTATATTTTTTTTTCGAAATTTATTTATTTTTAAATTATTATCTTTTAAACTTTTTTAACGTAATTTTTACTATAAAGTAAAATCAAAAAGATAAAATAAATATAAATATTCGTAAAAAGTAATAAAAATATAAAATACATAAAAATAAAAAAAAAACAAAAAATAAAACACAAAGTGTGATCATCATTTTAAAGAGAATTTTATGCGGATTTAAAAAATCAGAGAAAACTTTACTTTAGGTTTTATCTCAGAAACTAGATACGTTAGGGAAATTTCAGTTTGATGGTTGAGTTCTCTGTCAAAATGTCGACAAAAAAGTTTCTTACATGAAAAAAATATTCCCATAAATAACAAAGTTATAGACCTCATCCCAAAATGCAGACTTTTCAAAAAGCCCCTGTATCTCAAAAACCTCTTAACATATCGAGATGCAGTTTTCGTATTTAGGCTTGTTTCGAAAATCGAACCCAGGACATGTATACTATTTTCTTGCCTAGGAGTACCCAAAACCCCCAAACCCCAGAGAATTTAGCTCACCCTGTACATGCCGATTTTAAAAATCAAATAAATAAACTGTCATTCTATAAGAAAAATACCAACTTTGGGTTATATCTCAAAAACTAGATGTGTTAGGAAAAATCCAGTTAGAAGGTTAAGTTATTCGTTAAAATGTCTTTAAAAAAGCTATTTACATGAAATCAATATTCCTATAAATAACGAAGTTATAGACCCCATCCCAAAATGCAGACTTTTCAAAATATTGCCGTAGCTCGGAAATGGTAAGACATATCAAGATGCAGTCATGCTATTTTTTAGCTATCTTGCCTAGAAGTACCCAAAACCCCCAAATCCCAGCGAATTTATCCCACCCTGTACACTCCGATAGCCGTTTAAACCTGCAAATAACCTACTCCAACGGTAGCTTACACGCTCGCCTAAAGCACTCGATGCTCGATGCATTTAGCAGGTTCAATGACCTCTCGACACACACGAAAGCAGGCGTAGTCTCAGACTAATAACTAAAGAATAGACCAAACATTTCCTTTGGAAATTCTCTAATGTTTACAATCGAACCCCATTCTAGACTTATACATGAGGAGAAAAGAGATAGAAGAATAAAACGCAACGCTGTGTAAAGTCGCTTTTCCCATCACCAGTGGCGGCAACTTTTGCGTGCGTCAACCCACTTCCCTTCACATCATATAATAAAATAAGTTGGTAGCCAAAATTAAAATACTAGGCACCTAATTAGGGTTAAATTTATAGTGGGTGTCCTAGTCAAATTGCGACGAATGCTAACAGCGCTCCAATATAGGTCTGGTGTTGTGATTCAAAACAGTTTGAAGTTCTGGGCTTTAGGTTATAAAATAAGTGGGAAAAGTTTAAGAAGCATATTTAAAGAAAAATTAAAAAAAAAACATTCTTTGGTGGGAATCCAACCCAAGATCTCCCGCTCTGAAGGTACGCGCACTACCCATCAAACCACAATGACATTTAAAAATAAAGTATAAATTGCGGCTGTTGTAGGTCGACGAGACACCATGGCCAGTAGGTACGAATTTAAATTAATTCTTTAGATATTAGCTGAGTTCTCAGCAGCACAAAGAGATTATACATTTAACGATTTAAAATATATAAGCTACAAAACTACTCCAATGACCAAGCTAAAATGACACAATGTTTCTTACCTCCGAAATAAAAATTCCAGGCCGAAATATTATGTTTTTCTGCATATCACGCATTGTGCTGGTCCTCAAAAAGACTTTACATAGTTCTTTTTTCTTAAATAGTCAAAATAAGAGTCAAAAATCACAAAAAATCGCCAATTCCCGCCACTGCCGAGTCAGCTATGAACGAAAAAGACTTGTCATAATTTAATCGCCGTTTACCTTTGATCCAGCGTTGTCGGTTTAAAGTTCTTTAATGCAAAAAAGTGTCACTTATAAAAATATCGGTTCCTTATTTTCACAGATATGACGTCCTATAACTCCAAAACTAATAATCATATTGAAATAAGTACACCCACACCCTACACCCCCTGTTTCGTCCCCACCCTGGGAAGTTTTCCACCAAAATATTTTTTGGTGATGTAAAACCTAAACAATATACAGATTAAGGTGTCAAAAATTTCCACGGTGGGGGGGGGTCCGGCACAGAGGGTTTCATATCAGTGGCACCAATGTATATTTTTTAAAGTCAAGACAAAACCGACTTTATCGTCACCTACCAGAGCCGCTTTAGAGCTAGGGCAGTCACGTTCTTTTTGGGCAAGGACACAACCACCTCAAATGAAGTAGGCCTTTTACATATAGATTAATGTAATTTAAATAAAAAATAAAGAATTTCTTACATTTTCATAATCTGCATTGTACCAATAACCTTTTTTTTTAACTATTTTATAAACCAAATTTACGACGCCGGATATCTAAGACATGGATTCGCGGTGTCGACTGCGAAGTTTTTACAGCGCAAACTCTTTTCCACGTCCAAGCAAGTAGCTCGCCTAGTAATAACCGCGTTTACAAAAATTTCGCCTTTACAGGTAGCGCGCAAGGCATATCGCAGAAGTTATTACAGCACTAATCAAAAACCGCGTCGAAAAACATTTAGAGCGCAAAATAAAAGTTTTTTTCCGTTTTCACACCCTCCTTATTACACGGTGAGTTAACTCAACTCAACCGAACCCACGGCATTCACACTCGAGATTTTTTATTGCGTGGTTTTGGTTTTCACGATAGTTTTTCCTGCGCATTTTTTTACAGACGCGGTTGTAGAAAAGTGCGGTAATTACGTGCGCGGACAAAGGCTGCGTGGATTTTGTATATGCGCGGTATTAAACAAACGCGGTAATTACGTACGCGATTCTACTCATTGCGCGGTTTAAGACAAGCGCGACAATTACTCGCGCGGTATTATGTCGCGCGGTTTTGGTTTTCGCGGTATTTTTTTCGCGGTCGACGCCGCGAACCTGAGACATGCAGTAGACATCTATCTTTGATCAATCATTGCTTGCGCGCGAGAAAACATGTGCCACAGTTACTTTCGCCTGTTCCCCGCGGGTCCCTATAAAAAAACAGAAACCAAACTTGGCAGAAACATAATTTGTTAGAATTTCGAAGAAAAGAAAATAATTGCTCCGAAAAAAATTGTCTGGAAAATGAAATTACTCGAAAATCAAATCGCTAGAAAATATATGCATAGAATTAAATTTAAACGAAACATATTTTTATAGAAACACAAATTGTTAGATATTATTTTTAACGAAAATAATTTGATAGAAACATAATAATGCCGAATCACAAAATTCAAGAACCCCAATCTGCGGTCGTATTTTCGAAACCATACGAAATTATTCGCATGCGACTACTTCCATCTCTTCCTATACCGTATAGAAAAGGAGGCAAAAGATATGCCGATATGCTGATTAATGGGTAGTACGTGCAAGAATAACCGGTTTTTCATGCGAAACAACACGAATGCCTCCACCCACTCGTGCAATATTGCGTTAAACCAGTCGAATTCGAATGCGGTCCACACATACCGGCTTATCTTTCGCCTCTCATTTCACACGGTATAGAAAGAGACTGACATAAAAATTGTTGATTATTCAGTATACGTACGCGGATATTTTCGTATGGATTCGAAAATCAGACCCCTGGGCGAAAATGATTTGAATCGATAGCCACGAATTCAATTGCTACGTTGCCAGGCTTACGGCAGGGAAGAGTCAAAGTAAGTTGTTATATTTTATTTATTTTAATATCCCCTTTACATTCGTCGACCAACCCCTATCGCTCAAATTTCTTCATGATATTGTATTGTCATCGGACCTACATTACAAAAATAATCCCAAGATTTGATAGACAGTTAAGGCGATTTTCAGCCTGGAATGATTTATCTTTGGTATATACCGCGGTTATTATTTCGGTTGACAACTTTGACATTAACTGTGACGACATATTCTCTCACCACTCAATAATCATAAATGAGTTAAATGACTCGCTGAAATGCATTGGTTAAAAAGTAAAGGAATGTAGAGTTATGTTTTTTTTTTGAGACTTTAGCAAGAAATATTAAAACATGGAATAGTACTTATTCTAAAGGTTTTTGCCAATAAGACTGGTATAAAGGTCAATTTATAGGCTCGTATTACAAATACATACCATTAAGCAGAAGACTTGCTGTTTCGAGGTCGTTAACCTTGATCAACATTCCTTATCCTTTATAGTTTACCACTTTTCTTCCATTTCCTAAACCCAAAAAAACTTCTCACAAAAAACATACCCTTCACAATAACCAAAAGATGAACCCCAGTCCAGAGTGTGGTTATAAATGGTAAATACCAAAAGTAAATCAGCTGATCCGTTACGTCACAAACTCTTTTCCACGTCCAAGCAAGTAGCGCGCCTAGTAATAACCGCGTTTACAAAAATTTCGCCTTTACAGGTAGCGCGCAAGGCATATCGCAGAAGTTATTACAGCACCAATCAAAAACCGCGTCGAAAAACATTTAGAGCGCAAAATAAAAGTTTTTTTCCGTTTTCAGACCCTCCTTATTACACGGTAAGTTAACTCAACTCAACCGAACCCACGGCAATCACACTCGAGATTTTTTATTGCGTGGTTTTGGTTTTCACGATAGTTTTTCCTGCGCATTTTTTTACAGACGCGGTTGTAGAAAAGTGCGGTAATTACGTGCGCGGACAAAGGCTGCGTGGATTTTGTATATGCGCGGTATTAAACAAACGCGGTAATTACGTACGCGATTCTACTCATTGCGCGGTTTAAGACAAGCGCGACAATTACTCGCGCGGTATTATGTCGCGCGGTTTTGGTTTTCGCGGTATTTTTTTCGCGGTCGACGCCGCGAACCTGAGACATGCAGTAGACATCTATCTTTGATCAATCATTGCTTGCGCGCGAGAAAACATGTGCCACAGTTACTTTCGCCTGTTCCCCGCGGGTCCCAAAAAAAAACAGAAACCAAACTTGGCAGAAACATAATTTGTTAGAATTTCGAAGAAAAGAAAATAATTGCTCCGAAAAAAATTGTCTGGAAAATGAAATTACTCGAAAATCAAATCGCTAGAAAATATATGCATAGAATTAAATTTAAACGAAACATATTTTTATAGAAACACAAATTGTTAGATATTATTTTTAACGAAAATAATTTGATAGAAACATAATAATGCCGAATCACAAAATTCAAGAACCCCAATCTGCGGTCGTATTTTCGAAACCATACGAAATTATTCGCATGCGACTACTTCCATCTCTTCCTATACCGTATAGAAAGGAGGCAAAAGATATGCCGATATGCTGATTAATGGGTAGTACGTGCAAGAATAACCGGTTTTTCATGCGAAACAACACGAATGCCTCCACCCACTCGTGCAATATTGCGTTAAACCAGTCGAATTCGAATGCGGTCCACACATACCGGCTTATCTTTCGCCTCTCATTTCACACGGTATAGAAAGAGACTGACATAAAAATTGTTGATTATTCAGTATACGTACGCGGATATTTTCGTATGGATTCGAAAATCAGACCCCTGGGCGAAAATGATTTGAATCGATAGCCACGAATTCAATTGCTACGTTGCCAGGCTTACGGCAGGGAAGAGTCAAAGTAAGTTGTTATATTTTATTTATTTTAATATCCCCTTTACATTCGTCGACCAACCCCTATCCCCCAAATTTCTTCATGATATTGTATTATCATCGGACCTACATTACAAAAATAATCCCAAGATTTGATAGACAGTTAGACAGCCAGAAAATGTGAAGTTAAATAAAATCGTTTAATAAAAAAAATCCCCGTGTCATCTTCCAAATAGAGAAACTTGTTACCGCCGCAATCCAGGGCCTACGGCGGCGCGGCGCTCTAGAGATTTTAATTTGACGCATAGCGATTCGGCTGGATTGCGGTTCTGGACCGGTATTCTCGTAATACGTAACGTTTTGAAGTCGCTAAGCGAAACGAATAGCGAACAGCGCGCTCAGCGGCACGCTGACCGACGACTTTTTGTATTCTCTCTGCCGAACGCGCTGCCCTGCGAGCAGACAGAATCAAATTCGCTTAGCTCATCTTGGCATCATCGTATTTTGCATTTTTATTTCTTGTTGCTCCTTTTCTTTTTCTATGTGTAAGAAAGAGGCCATTGTGTGATCGATTTCGAGCCGTATTTCAGAAAGGGTAAATCAAATGTGACTTGTACAAGTGTTGATCCTTTAAAAAATTACTTGATGGTTTGGTTTAGCTCAGTTAAACCCGCCCTTTGACCCTGTGATATAAACTCGTAGCACGTTCCCACCCAGTGTGCGGGAAAACGTTTACCCCGAGACTTAACCGCACACTTACAAAAAAATTCTGCACTCAGTGCGGAAAAGTTTAAATTTATTCCGGCACTCAGTCAGGAAAAGTGGTGTTTCCGGCACGGTCGTATATTGATATTGATACTTTATTATATAGCATTTATTGTTAAAATGGTTTCACAATAGTTACTTATATATCTAGTAAGTTATACCTTATAATTATAGTAAACATGCGTATTCTACATTTTAAGAAACATAAATTAAAACTCTAAGGTATTTGTTACCCAAAAAATAACCTAACCAATTCAACAACAAACACATCCACAAGAGAAACCTCGCGCGTGGAAAAATTTATATTTTCATGGAACACTTCCATTAAAAAAAGAAAATAATAATTTTTAGTACATTTATGAATAAATAAAATGACAAAAGATAAAAAACATAAAAATGGTAATTAATGTGAAAAATGTGATATTTCAGAAAAGTAAAGAAAATACAGACGAAAACACAGAAATAAAGGTAGTTACCTATATTGTTTGCTAATTATTTTTTATATCATTTAAGCTATTTATTTCATGTTTGCTAATTTCATATTTCATGAAAGGTTTTAGTTTATTTTTGAAAGAAAACAATTAATGTGGGCAGGAGCCTAACAAAACCAGATAATTTTTGGTACACATCCGATAAAAGCACCGCTGACCAATGGCTTTTTTACCCTTGGTTTTACAGAATTTTGATTGCTTCTATTTCTAGTATTATACGGATGCTCAATTATTTCGATGTCGATTTTGATAAGAAAAGTTTTTGTTGCAATTTTTTGGAAAAAAAAGTTGTCTTACATCGAGCATCAAATAGTAAGGTTGATGTGTACGTGTTTGTCACCCGTCCCTAAGCTATTAATAAGAGATTTTTATTTTTCTAATTATTAATAAAAACGCAAACTGAAAAAACTACTATATTTTCTGCAGCACTCTACAAAGTATTGTAGGGTAGGCGGAGGGCAAAACAGCTGGCAAATGGTAGGTGTTTCTCAAACGGTCGCCATGCGCTGAGCGCACTTCGTCGACGCCTTGCGTTCAATATACGTGAATACCATTTTTGTTACTTTGGTCACGTGGTATGCGAATATTACGTTATCTTACGGTCAGCGAGTACGAAACGCCGAGCGTATTTAGTTACGAGAATACCGGTCCTGGTCATTTAAGGATCGGGCATATTATTTTCTATCAATTTACGGGTCGGGTCTTTTTCGTTTCTAGACAATTTTTTTCAATACTTTTGTAATTCTGATATTTTAGGGTTCGAGTAAATTAAAATTCTATAAAATTATATTCGTATCCATTATTTTCTGGGTGTTTTACTTTCGTTCATATTTCGTTTCGGACGTTTTATTCTTTGTAAATTCGACTTTTTTATGGGTTCACTTCCCCGCAACTGCCCCAACCTAATTTTTAGAGCATTTATAACACCGCTGTCCAACCAGTTAATAAACTATGGTTTAAAGATCGCGAATATTCGGTCCCTTTCGTGCGGCCTTTTCTATAAGGCTCAGACCCCCGTCACACCCAATGTCGTGCCGATAATGTTGCTATCTCTTTTTTTATATGGCAAGTCACTATAAAGGCGTATCAAAATTTTAGAAGGATGCAGTTTACCCTTTTGGGGCTAGTTGCACCTAAGCTCGAACGCGTCTCTGGACCGGTATTCTCGTAACTAAATACGCTCGGCGTTTCGTACTCGCTGACCGTATGATAACGTAATATTCGCATACCACGTGACCAAAGCATTGAATTATAAACCAGACTGAGAAGGCGCAACGACGAGTGCGCATCCTATTTTGGTGCGACGAGATGCTCGCCGCCATGAGCGGACACCATTGATCAAAATTTGGTTGAACTCAACCAACCAGATGTCGAAAAGTCGAAATTTCTGTGGTTGACGTTTCGACATAACCTCACTTTTTCGCTGTTTTTTTGGAGACGATCGTGATTTTTGCACTCGTTTTTTCCACAGAATTTTTTGTCCGTCGAATTAATAGGGTGAGATTAAAGTGAACTTAATCCAGTGTGTTTTCTTTTAAAGATATAGACGATACCAACATTTTAGTTATTTTTGTGTTTTTCTTGCTGCTAGAAGCTAGAAGGGCAACAAGAATGGCTTGTCAAGCCATAGGCTGCTATTCAAGCAAGCGGAAAGATGCAAATACTGGTGTAACATTTCACATGTAAGTCTAATGTAAACCATTAAGCTTGATTTATAGCCATATAGCTGTTGCTGTTTGTGCTCGCCATTTGACATTAGTTTTTGTATATTTTTAATTCTGCCTAGCTGTTTTAGTGTGCTTTAAACATTTAAAATTATTTAATTAGGCAGTTTCAGTGATGCTAAGCACAGACAACTTAACTACATAATAATTTGAAAAACATTGTAAAAAAGTCGAGAACTGATTGAAGGCTTAATTGGTTTCCAAAATAAAACATGTTTCACATGACCTAATGTTCTTTTGTTTGCCTTGTGACATTAATTGAAAGTATTAAGGCGGATTCAGAGTGCCTTAAGGTAAGCTGTAAGGAAAATAAACTATATATAGCAAACACATGCTGCTGTTCATAGTATACTTTGAGCTGCAAGTGGTAAGCATACTATTAACAGCATACATTTGCCCTAGTTTATTTTCTTTATCTCTTACTGCATATGTCATACTGCATACCTCATACCAATTACCTTATTGCACTCTAAATTCCCCTTAAAATACATATGTAATTGCGAAGAAGGAGTTATTTCTGAGATGTGCCAATGGCAAACAGAAAAGATAGAAAAGTCACCTTAAACATGAACTGCAGACAGCAACAGCAAGTACTTATAAATCATATTAAAGATAGAGGGTTAATGAAGTGCTAATTTAAAAATTTGGTGCTTCTTTTAAACAAAAATAAGAGCATGTTCTTGTAGCTTCAGATAAACTGTATAATCTGATCAAGAATTTGCTTTGCTGTGCTATGCTTGTATCATGGCCACTATTTTTTAAGTCTATGGTTTTTATTTACAAAATGTTAAATAATCTTGTGCCTGCATATTTTAATGACTTGATTACTTTTAATTTTAATATTCATAACTAGCAAACAAGAGCATGAAATAACCATTATATACAACAATCAAATCAAATACTTACTGTTCAAGTGAGTAATTCTCTATTTGTAAAATTAAAAAAAACAGTTTATCTATTAAATCTAAAAAATTGGCAAATTATATCAATAACATGTAAGACACTAATTTTTGGTCTTAACAGTTGAAAGTCATATGTGGCTTTAAATATTTTGATAACTGAATATTTGCTACTTAGCTATGAATTTATAAATTTATATGTGTAAGTTTATTTTATTTTATGTGGATTTTCTTTTTATTTTGTGTTTAGTTTTCTTTCTCTTGACTTATTATTATTTATCTATCTCCCCATGTATTAGGATATCCAACTTGAAAATAAATTTTTGTTATTATTATTTAGTGCTCTATTATCTTGCTCTATTTAAAACTTCTTTAAAAAAACAGAATATATCCCAAGTGTCCCAAAGTGAGTGACACATTAGAATATTTTGAACACTAATTGAACCTTGAATTGAACAAATAAATTTAAACTTTGTACAATTTTTGAAATATTTTCACACACACAAGTTTCAATATTTTAAATAGAACACCCCAGTATATCTTTGTTGTCAAAATACTTCTTAAAACCTTTAAAGTTATACATTACAGTTTTTAAGTTACTGGATGTCAAAAATACTGAAATTAAATAACAAAAACTAAAGAAGATGATTAAATTCATCTCATATTCTTAACAATATTTCTATAAAGAATATTAGAAAAGTTATTGAGTGATGTTTTATGGTATGAGGTCACCTTGGAGGTCACTTATCTAAGAATAAAATATCTAGGATTTCAAATTGACAACACTTTATGTTTTGTTTTCAAAGAAACAAATTAGAAAAAAGTTTTTGTTTGCAGGTCAGCAAAAAATCGAAACTTTATTTGCTTGCATAACTTTATTTAAAGCACTAGTTCAACCACATTTTGATTATTGTTCCACCATTTTATATTTAATTTCTAAAAAGCAAATTGGCTTTTTAGAGGTTTTATTTAACAGGGGAATGAGATTAGTGCTTAAATATGGTTTAAAGTATGACTCTATTTTCTTACTATGATTTTTATTTACAAACTAAAAAACGACCCAGAATCCTTTAGTGAGTTTTTAACATAATTATAAAAATAAATAAAACTAAATTTAGCTCTACCATGATGTCACTATTTTACTTAAGATATACAAAATGTCACTAATTTTAAGAAACTTCAAAAAAAATAATATATACTTAGTTTCTATAGTTAGCTTACTAAGTTAAAAATATCTATGAATATATGGGTGTGTGTGTAAGTATATATGTGAATGTCTGTAGTAAATGTGTAAAAGTATGTACAAGTTGTGTTATTTTATTTTGTTACTATATTTTAGCAACAATGTATTAGGATTTCCTATTTGATTGAATTAAATTTAACAAAATAATTATGGATTACATCAAATGACGTTTTTTGACTTAATGAGTTTGCACACCAAGCCAATGATTTATACAAATTTTGTCTTTATTTGTAGATTTCCTAAAGAAGATCCAAGGCGTAGATTGTGGTTGCAACTGAGTCCTTCATACCTCTCAGCGAAATTTCTAAAGACATAGTTGCTTACATGTCTGGGTATGTTTTGAAAATGATTAACAACAGAAATTTGTGCGGCCACTGTTTAGAAGGAATACACTCTGAATTTATAGATGAACAACATTAAAACTTTAAGTTTATACATAGAAGAAATAGATGTTTGTACTTGACAATTATGCTTTTGGGGCTGTATAGTAGAAATTTTGATTTTTAGACCATCACACTCATAAAATTTGAACTTTTTTATTTTCTTCAAAAATATAATTTTTCAGTAACAAAGACCTGTCCACAAGTGGGGGTGTGTCGAAGCTTGACATAAAAAGTGTTGGTCTGCCTGATGTATATATATACTTGCATCAACAAACCCATTAAATTTTAGATAGGTTGGCTAAAGGAGAGGGCAAGTTGGAATATCATTGGGTACTTTTAATTGAGGGCAACTTACAAGATGTGGTTATTAAAGCAATGTTCTACACTACATTTTTGACTAAACATTTAGTCAACAATACATGATTGTTAAAACAAGCAATTGTTTAAATTTTAACTAATTTTGTATTATTTTAGGAGGATTACAGCGTCCTTCACAGGCCGTCATAAAAATATGTTCAGAAGTTAAAAAAGTTATAAGAAAACTGATGGCAATAACTGAAAATAAAATTCCTGCAGAATCTGGGTTTCAGAAGGTATTTGTGTTGAGCATTAGCCAGAAGTTTTACCCTGAAGGAAATCATCTATTTCAAAAATTAGAAGACCATTTTCTGGAAACACACCCCTTTGAGGAAAATCATTGTTTCATTCTTATAAAAAATAGGATTCCTAATTAAACTTTTGTCCCGGTATCTTTTTCGAATCTGACAATGACTGACACTGAAAGTTTAAACAAAATGTAAAAATCTCTTAGCAACATTTTCCATATTTGCTAGTATTTTGATTGATGTAAATGTTATAGTGTGAATAATAATTGGAAATTATGTATTGAAAATGCCTATGTTGTGGAAGTAAATGCAACAGACGGTATGTTATTAATATTGAGTATCAAGCATCCGGATTTTGATGTATATGTATGTATAATATATCTATATGTATGTATTTAATGTTAAATAATAAAAAATATTTTTTTTATATACCTATATATATGCCGATTGTTTTTTTAGGGTGGTTACCTATAGCTTTATATTCTGGAACCCTATCAAATTTTACTCTTCAAGCAAAGTTTAATACAGTGGAATCGCTAATACCTAAGTTTTGGAATAAATTATAATTTCTTAAATTAAAACGCATTTTTTAAAAGAAATTCTGTAAAAACAATATAGCAAATATTTTTACGCTGGGTGGGCAAAGTTACTCCCCAATGGGAAAGTTAAAGGAACGATAAAAGTAAACTTTTATTGGGAACCACTCCTCGGACCACTCAAAAAAGAAGAGGAATTTAAAGAGGTTTTACTGTATTAACTATTTGAGCAAAGAATTTTCAATTCGAATGTAAAAGAAAGAAAAAATCAGATTTGCTTTATTTTCTGTTGTGGTTAAATTAAAAAAATGCTTGTCCTACCAAGAGCTCAAGCATGCATAGGGGAGATAAGTTGGCACTTTACATACCTAGGTATATCTAAAGGCAGATTCAGAGTTTATTAAGGTAAGCGCTAAGGCACAAGGTACTGTAGCATATGCATGCTGCTGTTTATAGTATGCTGTAAGTATAAGTGGTAAGTATACTATAAGCAGCAGCATGCATTTGATATAGTTTATTTTCCTTGCATCTTACCGCTTACCTTATGGAACTCTGAATCCGTTTTTAGGCTTCCCCGTTTTTATTATCCCTATGTAAGAAAGAAAGAAGCCTGAACAACAATATTTTTTACTCACACCCGAGGGCCAACAATTTTTTTCTCACTTCCGCACATATTTACGGATTTCTATAAAGTTACCCTTATATCTGTTTAATATCCTAATTTTCAAAGTTCTTATTTTTATCAATATTTCCAGCAATGTTCTCCATCCAAAAAAAATCATAAGTGTTTTAATTAGTAGCCTATTTAATCCAAAAATAAAAAGAAATGTTTTTAATAAATTTTCTACCAAATGTAAACAACAACGATTCATTTACAATTTTAATACGAATTCAAAATATTTCAATGAACATTTTGGGTGGTATGTTGATTAAATCTGCCAAACCTTACATTTTTTTTTATTACTTGACTATACCATAACAATTTTATTTCTAAATTTCAGTTAATTTGCGCGAAATGTCATGATTTCCTTGTTTAAATTTGATTTAAACTTGAAATGCAAACGGCACCACAATGACAAATTCAGTCAACCAATTTCTTAACTCTGCTGTGGTCTAATATGGCCGCGCTCACGGTTGGCCCGTTCGCGCAGGTTGCCGCCCCTTCTCAGTCTGGTTTATAATTCAATGGACCAAAGTAACAAAAATGGTATTTACGCATAATGAACGCAAGGCGTCGACGAAGTGCGCTCAGCGCCTGGCGACCGTTTGAGAAACACCTACCATTTGCCAGCTGTTTTGCCCTCCGCGCGCACGATTTTCCTACCCACAATACTATGTAGAGTGCTGCAGAAAATATAGTAGTGTTTTCAGTTTGCGTTTTTATTAATAATTAGAAAAATAAAAATCTCTTATTAGTAGCTTGGGGACGGGTGACAAACACGTACACATCAACCTTACTATTTGATGCTCGATGTAAGACAACTTTTTTTTCCAAAAAATTGCAACAAAAACTATTTTTATCAAAATCGACATCGAAATAATTGAGCATCCGTATAATACTAGAAATAGAAGCAATCAAAATTCTGTAAAAACAAGGGTAAAAAAAGTCATTGGTCAGCGGTGCTTTTCGTATCTTTCGGCGGATGTGTACCAAAAAATATCTGGTTTTGTTAGGCTCCTGCCCACATTAATTGTTTTCTTTCAAAAATAAACTAAAAGCTTTCATGAAATATGAAATTAGCAAACATAAAATAAATAGCTTAATTGATATAAAAAATAATTAGTAAACAATATAGGTAACTACCTTTATTTCTGTGTTTTCGTCTGTATTTTCTTTACTTTTCTGAAATATCACATTTTTCACACTAATTACCATTTTTATGTTTTTTATCTTTTGTCATTTTATTTATTCATAAATGTACTAAAAATTACTTTGTTGTTGAATTAGTTAGGTTATTTTTTGGGTAACAAATACCTTAGAGTTTTATTTTCTGTTTCTTAAAATGTAGAATACGCATGTTCACTAAAATTAAAAGGTATAACTTACTAGATATATAAGTAACTATTGTGAAACCATTTTAACCATAAATGCTACATAATAAAGTATCAATATCAATATACGACCGTGCATGAAACACAACTTTCCCTGACTGAGTTCCGAAATAAATTTAAACTTTCCCGCACTGAGTGCGGAATTTTTTTGTAGGTGTGCGGTTAAGTCTCGGGGTAAACATTTTTCCGCACACTGTGCGGGAACGTGCTACTAGTTTATATCACAGGGTCAAAGGGCGGGTTTAACTGAGCTAAACCAAACCATCAAGTAATTTTTTAAAGGATCAACATGCACTTGTGCAAATCACCATTTGATTTACCCTTTCTGAACTACGGATGGAAATCGATCACGTAATGGCCTCTTTCTTACACATAGAAAAAGAAAAGGAGCGGCAAGACTAACAAGAAATAAAAATGCAAAATTCGGTGATGCCAAGATGTGCTAAGCGAATTTGATTCTGTCTGCTCGCAGGGCAGCGCGTTCGGCAGAGTGAATACGAAAAGCCGTCGATCAGCGTGCCGCTGAGCGCGCTGTTCGCTATTCGTTTCGCTTAGCGTCTTCAAAACGTTACGTATTACGAGAATACCGGTCCTGGTAAACACTTAAAACGTACACTTGATTTAAAAAAATAACTCATACATGCATTTTTTCCTATGCCATAAAATTTTGCTTTCCATTACTGTATAGTATTATAAGGCACCACCAGCTTAGTATGCCACAGATATCAACATTTACAAAAGTTCAAATTATCACTCGAGTTATAGAAGACGACTGGTCTATAAGAAGAGCGGCCACCCATTTTGGAGTTGATAAAATGACGATAATGCGATGGAAAAAGCGCTGGATTGAAAATAATTCTACGGATAGGAAAGATGGATCAGGACGACCAAAAGTAAGTTCTGAAGTGCAAGATGAGAGACTTATTGATCATCTCAGACAAAATCCTTTTTCAACGTCGGTTGAAGCAACTAATGTAACATTATTTCCGGGTTCTTTAGCAACAGTAAATAAAAGAGTAACGAAATCAGAAGTCTCTTGTCGATTTGCTGCAAAGAAGCCTTTTCTAACAGAAGAACAAGAACAGGCCAGAGTGATTTTTGCACTGAACAACGTTCTTCGTGATAATCACTTTTCGGAGAGGGTGGTTTTCACTGCCGAAAAAAATTTTCAATCATCTTCAAGCAGCAGGAGAATTTTAGTTTATTGTCCACCAAATTCTAGATTTGACCCCGAATATACAAACCAAATTAAAAAAGCTGGACATTTTTCTGTAAACATGTGGGGCTGGTTTAGTGCTAGAGGTTTGGGTTTTCTTTGGAGAATCGAAGGAAGATATAATAGTGAACGATGTATTGAAATCCTTGAAAACGTTATACTGCCACCTGTACAGGCTTTACATGAAAATAATGACTTCGTTTATCAGCAGGACAACTGTACAGTACACACGGCTAATGTTGTTCGCCAATGGTTTCAGAATAATAATATAGAAACACTTCCTTGGCCAGCCAACAGCCCTGATCTTAACCCAATGGAAAATATATGTGGTGGAATCGTTAAAATAATATACCAAAGGAATTGGAGACCACGAAATGCTGAAGAGTTAAGCGATGCTATTTATCGCGCATTGGATCAGCTCTCAGAAGACCATCAGTATTTTCAAAATTTAACCTTTTCAATGCCCAGACGTTTGCAGCTTGTAATAGAGAAAAATGGTGAGCCTATTAAATACTAAATTATTCATTTTAGTTCTTTTTTAAGTTAAAATAATTAGTATTAAGTTTACCATCGTTTCGTCGAATTGTTTTCAATCCAGCGCTGTTTCCATCGTATTATCGTTATTTTATCAACTCCAAAATGGGTTACCGCCCTCTTTATAGAACAGCCTTTGTCCGTTACTCGAGTGATAATTTGATATTGTTCAATAAAGACTTTACTAAAACATTATTTTTGCTGATTTTTTAGTATTATGCAAAATTTAATATAAAAATAACGTTGCCTTTAATTTAGGTAAAAAAATATTTTCAGTTTTAGAGACCTTTTTTAAACAATATGACAAATTGTCGTACTTTTGAAGTTTTTAGGCATTTTAACTGGTAGTCCGTATATATTATACACTTTTAGAAAGGTTTTTTTTGAAATCAAGTGTACCTAACAAGACGTACCTACATGAAGGTGTCAAACTCTTCGTTTTCACTCATCTTATTACGAGTTTTAAGTGCCGACTCGTAAAACCCCGCAAAACAATAGAACTCTTGTTGTCTGTCAGTTTGGCATTATTTATTTTATAAACACAATTTGTGCAGGCCATGGTTCGGATCGTTCACGATATTGAAAATAATATTCAAGTACTTACTGCCATGACCACCACTTTTCTCCGTTATTATTCATAATGCGAAAATGTTTTAAATAAAAAAGTTGTATATAGATTTTTGTGAACTTTCAGAATATGTATGCCGAAGTTGTCATTTTGGGACACCAGCTTTTCTCAATAAAGTTTATTTGCAAAGTATGTAATGCTATAATATAGTAATTTTTAAAACAAGTACCTAAAATAGGGCTTTTTTTTTATAAAAGCGTGGTTTTTAAACAACTAACATATCCAGTGATTTAAAAACGCGAGATAAAAAGCAAAGTTTAGTAGCGAGTTGCAAAACCTACCTTTATTGCAAAATTGAAAATTGGATGAAACATACAAAAAACTACTTCGTTTTCTTTCTCACCATATCCTTCTGTTGGCCATTTTATTTTTTGACATTTTTTTGCCCCCTTGAACAATAATAGTACATTATAAACCCAGGTACTAAAGTGCTTCTTTTAATCCCGCTCCCTACGGTCGGGATACAATTCGCCAAGGGATTAAAATACACTTTAGTCACGAGGTTTATATACTATTTTATGCACTTTAGAATGCGAGAAACCAAAAACAAAAAGTCACAAAACTAACAGTAGACCACTTAACGGTACTCTAGTTTCAAGATTGACAGCTCGTAATACTGATAGTTGTCATTGATTGTTGTTGGCATGGTGGATTCACTAAAAATTTATTGTGCCATGGAAGTGTTGCTATGGCACAAAACAAATGTCAGTCAGTTGTTGTTATTAAACGACGTCACCAAGTCCAGTCCAGAAAAATCGTACAGCATTTTTTTTGAAAATGAACATTGAAGAGGCCGCAGAAGAGGCCATCGCTAGCCTTCTTCCACAAAAATCTCGCGAGGTTTACAAGAAACAGTTTCGTGATTACCGAAAATGGTGCGCTGAACAGCATGCAGAGAATTTTACGGATGAAAAGGTGCTCCTGGCATACTTCCTACAGAAGTCTAAGAATCTCAAGGATTCTTCTGTATGGAGCCAATATTCCATGATCAAAGCCACGATAATATCTGAAGCAAACGTCGATATCAGCAAATATAGTAAACTCACGGCATTTCTAAAGAGACAGAATGATCGAACTAGATTTAAGTAATGCATATGCTAATTATTTTTTTCGTTCATACATTTTAACAAATAAATAAAATTGCAATAAAATTATTGTTTAATTTGGAAAAATTTACTTTAAATCCCCTAGGAATTAAAATTATTTTTAATCCCTGAGTGATTAAAAGTGCCCCTTTTATCCCTAAAATGAGGGATTAAAAGTGCATATTTTTTTTGCATCGGTAGCCATGTTTATTTTGTTATTTGCGGACAGTGATTAAAATCGTGTTTTTAGTAAAGGTATAAAATAGTTATTTACCTAACAAGTGCGCAAAGTGATACTTTTCCGCACGCGGGGCGTAGTTCGGGCAAGCCGTCAAGGGCGGAAAAGATACTTTTCGCACGTCTTAGGGACAGATTTTTTCCTACTTGCGTAAAGTAGTTAATTATTTAAATTTTATTTTAAATAATTTTTAAAAAAATGCGTGGGGTAAAGACACAGGGTAAATCCATTCCCGCACTTTTACACATGCTAGTTGGAAAATAAATATTATTTGAGATATAGAGCATGAAAATTTGACCGCTAATATTCTTATAGCCTTAAATGATATCCTCCAATTTTTTTGTTATTATAACTTTTGCATAACTTTTTGTAACCTTCCAGAATATTTACAAATGTCAAATTTTGACAGGATAGTTTCAGTTTTAAACCCACCCAATGTATGTTTGTTTTTATGATAAATATTTTTGGAGTGCCTTAAAAGATGTACGCGACAAAATTGGTAAACTTATTGGATTTTCTTAACATTTCAAATTTAGGTAAAAAATATTTTTTTTTGTACCGTGATCAAAAAAAAGTTTGTGTTACTTATATAAAAATACGGCATAGCAAATCAAGGGTTGCAAGGAATTTTTGATGGTTATAACATATAACTATGAGATACTATAACGGCCCTGCCCTTGGATTTTCCGGAAAAACGCCGTAGCGATAATAAATCTCTCAATCAAGTTAGCCTAGAAAAAGTGCAGATGCAATAACTCCTCTGGCCGCGAGTAGACTGCGTCAGGCGTGCTTAGTAGATACCATAGACCATATAACTATGAGATAATCTCCCGGGAAAAATTCGTACCGATAATAACTCTCCCAATTAAGTTGGCCTGGAAAAACCCCATAGACGAGGAGTGTAATGGGCAGGTGCGTCGATTGCGTCAGTCAATACCTTCTCCACATAGGCCAATCAACCCCTACCTTTTTAGTGTCCTTTTCTCGATCTTCGCCGCCATATTGACAGAAAACTAACGGATTTTCTGTCACTTTTGAGTGAAAATAGCGGCGAAGTTGGATTAAAGGACACTAAATCGGTAGGAGTTGATCGGCCTGTATGGAGAGGGTACTGCGTCAGTAGTGAAAGCAACTGACAGCCATCTGCCAGCAAAAATGTAGGTTTATGTTTAATATTTTTGTTTACTTTTGGAAAATCTATTAAAAGAGTGGACACTACCGTAAAGAAAAATTTAAAAAGTGTTGTCTGATTTTTTCCATAATAATAACGCACGCAATCACAGAAAATATTGCCACAAAATTTTAAAACACAAAAACTCCAGAATAACATAAACAAAATGGCAAAACCATACCTCGTCAAAATGTAAACTTTTCGACAATGCCCAGTTTTCTCAGGAAGTGGGTTCGGCACTTGAGGCCATGTCCTCGTGTAACGGGTTTACCTTGTGGATTGAAATCCTCGAGTAAGGTTAAACTTGGGGTTGGAGATGTGTTATCCATAATATAATAAATAAATTCAATTAAATAAAATAAAAGTTTTGGGACAGATGATGTCGTTGTCACTGTCATCAAATTAATACCTTGTCATTAAATTATCGTAAGGTCACTACGACACCAGGCATGGATTTGTTAGTGCATGCGCAGTATATTTTTGGTTTATGGCCTGGTGGCCCAAACAGTTTCAAAGCCAACCGCGATTTTGAATTTTTTTCTTTGTTTTTCAAAATTGTTCTCCTTACACATTTTGCGACACTTGGGCTGTTATAGTATCTCATAGTTTATACCCAGGACACCCTCATTTTTACATTATTTATTTTTGTTTTTCAAAGTTATTATTCTTACATATTTCGCGACACTTGAGTCATTATAGAGCATCTCATAGTTATATGGATCTTAACTACTCAAATCTTACACAATACTTGCGTGCGTTATTATCCGTACTCACACTATTCTTTTTTTCTACACTTAAAAAAACCTCAGCAGCGCAAATACACAGCTTGAAAACTTTACATTATTATGTAGCAACAAATCAGAATGCACACGAGTGTCATATATTTGATTTGATATGGTAGTTCTCCCACGCAATAATAAGGTACTGCCGGTATTTCTTTGTAGCTTTCTGTCATAGAGCTACAAAGAATTTAAGACACTGTATTGCACCTTACGATCAGGAGTGTTTATTTTTTTCTACCTTGTCAGAAAATTACGTTTTTAAAACATTTTTAAACATTTTAAAAATGATTTTTTTTGAGTTTTTAAAATATTTTTTTATGCAATTTTTTTTTAAATTTCTTTTTTAATTTTTTAATTTTTTTTTTATTATTTTTTTTTTATTTTTAAACTAAAAAATTTATTGATGTCCTCTTCGTGTAAAATTAGGCGAATATTGGTTGGTTGAAAAAAAAGTTCGGTACATGACCGGAAAGTCACTTGACAGGTCTCCACAGATTTACAGGTCTCCGTCCCTTTTCCGGTCTAGTAACTTAAATATCTATTACCGCACGATTCAGTGATTTGTAGAAAAACTGTTTAGGACTTTGTTAGATTTGTTTTGTTAATGTCGAAGTGACGTTTTTAGAAGCAAACAAATATCAGAATTGGCTGAACTTTGAATGTAAGGCAGACTTTTAAAAGCTAAGACACGGCTCGGATCACTTTTTTTGGTTTTTTCTACGAATAATCTAAATTTTCTTTTTAAGGCCACCAATTCGAAAATTTCCAATATAAATTTTAGCTTATTCGGCAAAAAATAAAAATATGCTCCGAGCAACACCGTTCTCAACTAAATAAGAACGGTGTTGCTCCGAGCCGTGTCTTAGTTTTCTTAAGGACACTAATTCTAGAGCAAGCTCTAAAGGAAGCGAGGCCTGACATTTATTTTGACACTTGCGTTGTCATTTTTGAGTTCAGCTCTTTCAAGTACCTATTAAAGGTAAGTTATAATGAGTGAAGAAGTATTTTTATTAGGAAAATCAAATAGAAGAGCTTGTCTGGAAGCCTTCGGACAAGACTTTAAGCAGCACGAAAATTTATGGATTTGTGAGGCAAGTTTTATAACAGTACCTATTTTTGCCCCGACGATAGTGCTTAATAAAGTGGAAGTATAAATTCGATTCCTTGTGTATTTGCGTGCCTGGTGTGTGAACTTGTGTGTCCCATTTTATATCCGAAATTAGTAAAAACATTATTACGGCCTTGTGAAAGTTGATCTTTAGTCGAGTTTAGCTATTCTTGGTAAAAAAAATCATTTTTTAAAGATATAGGTATATAGTTATTTTGTTTATGGTAAGAATTTAAGTACTTCTTTTGGGGCAAGTATTCGCCTGTATATATGTTACCGTAAAACCCCGATTTCAGTTACAACCTGGTTTTCCTAGGAAAAACTAGTTTCGATTAGGTCAGTTGGATTAGGTCAGATTAAAATCTAATCTAAACTTATATAATTTAGTCTAATCTAATCTAATACAGAGTTAACAGTTATTACTAGTTTTTACTAGGAAAAACCGGGTTTTAACGGTAACATATAGGTACTGTGATAAGAATGCGTTGTATTGGTAAAAGATTTTAAACATTATAAATAAATAGGCAAAAGAAAGAAAAAAACTGTTTTAATTCTTACTTGAAACACAGTGACACAAAATGTGTTATTAGTACACCATCATCATACCAACGTATGGTACGGTAGTTCATCAAAAATTTAGTTGCTATTTGGGTCCTAAAACACCTACATCTACAAAAAAAAAGGATTTTCTGTCGGTCTGCACACATGATAGAGAAGGCATTATGTATTATGATTTTAACCAAAATTTGGTACTAAAGCGTTTTTTTGGCCACCCACCAAGTAAATGTTGGATAGAATGATGGGGGTTTAGGAAGAGAAAAGTGTTAAATAGTTGAAAAAATTGTAACTTTAAAATAATCATTTTTCTGCAGTTTGGTTCAAATTACTAAGAGCTTTAGTTTTTGAAATATTTAAAAGAGGTGTTAAAATATTTTTTTTAAAAACCTAATTTTAATTGGACTAGTCGTGCTTTCGAGAAGTACTTTCTTATCGTATTTATCATTCATTAAAATATTTAAAATAAGAACGAGCCGCCTATGAAAAAAGCGAGGCAAACAAATAAAAAATGACAACTCAAACTTTCAAAGTAATGTCACGCTTCGCTTCCTTTAGAGCTTGCTCTAGGATTAGTGTCCTTAAGTTTTCTGCCTTCCATTCAAAGTTCAGTCAATTCTGATGTTTATCTGACTCCAAAAAGTATGGATATTACATGACCCGTTTTGGACGTCACCTAGACATTTCCTGAGCTAAGGTCATTGAAATAAAAAAAAATATCTACTCTTAATGGTTATACCTCTACTCAAATATTACACAATACTTGTGTGCGTTTTATCTGTACTCAATGCAAACATTATTTCTTTCAACACTAAAAAAACCTCAGCAGCGCAAATACTCAGCTTGAAAGCTTTGCATTATTATGTAGCAACAAATCACAATGCAAACGAGTGTCATATATTTGATTTGGTACGGTCGCAAAGAACATATTAGGTTATTTTCTTTGTGGTACGGTATTTCTCCCACTCAATAATAAGGTACTGCCGGTATTTTTTAGTACCTCCCTGACAGGAATGTTTATTTCTTTTCTACTAACCTGTCACAAAATTACATTTTTAAACCGATAACGCGGGAAAAATGACCCTTTTCCCCCCAGGGATTTTTGCTTACTTTATTTCCCGCCGAGGGTTTTGTGTACTTTACCTCCATTTATCGCGCAGGTCCAGTGATTTGTAGATAGATGATTTTATTAGATTTGTGTTGTTAAAAATATTTTAACAAAATTATTTCTTAGAAACTCAAAATTAATTTACAACTGGTATACTTAGTGTAAAAAATTAGATACATTCCTCTAGAGTAAAGTGCTTTCCTTCGTCATTGTAGCTATTCTTGAAATTAGGGAGAAACAATTGGTCGACACCGCCAATTAATGACACTAATAACATGACTTGGCGAAATTGGTTTGTATGCCTTTAGAGAGAGAAATAAAGCACACAGCGTTATCGGCCAATAAGAACAGCGCATTTGTGGGGAATTAGTTTTGTTTCCCTGATCTCAAGAATAGCTACACAGGTACGCGTGGGAAAAAAAATTGCATTTTCCTCCCTTAGTATATGCAAATAACTTTTAAATTATTTGTTAGTAAAAAAAGTTAAAAAACAACAAAGTAAAGTTGGTTCTACACAAAGCAATGGAGCCTCATGTAGGTAATATACAGTGTGTCTTAATTGCCATGGGCCACTACTGCTATCTCGGTAACTATAAGAACTACAAGGTTGGTCAAATTAGACAAAATGTGCAGTTTTTGGGAAACATTAAAAATCAGGTTTCAGATTTTAAAAAATATATTTTATCCCGAGATACGGCGGTTTTCCGAAAAATTGCTGACATCTGTTTTATCAAATATCTCAAAAAGTATAATTTTTACAAAAAATTTGTAAAAGAAAAATTTTTTGCATTTTTAACGTTCTTCAATTCGGTAGTTTTTCAGAACATTTTCTACGTCTAGTTTTCGAGATATTAACATAAACTTACTTTTTTTAGATACGGACCTGTATTTTTTATTCCATTTTTTTAAAGAACTTTTTTTTTCTGATTTTAATGATGTATGATGTTGGAGGTTTAATGATAAAAAAATAAAATTTAAGTTTTATTGGGTTTAAAAAAAAATTGAACGTCAGAGGTGGCTTAGACGACCGATAAAACGATTGCCTGTTTGAATAACATAAACAGACTAACATTTAAGCTTTTTACCATTTATTTAAATTAAATTTATTTAACAGTATTTATTATTATTTTAACACGTTTTTTAACTAAACTAAACTTTCTTTTTCAATTTCTCTCAAAATCTCTATTGATATTTGTTTCATCTTCCCCGTCCTCTGCCGGTTGCTCCCCGATGGAAGGATTTTCAAATGATCCGTGCAACACCGTACTCAATCCGTGTAGTAGCAAATTTCGCTATAGCCTTGTAATTTAATTTTTCGATTTGGTACGCGCCTGTCGGGGTACGAATTTTGATACCTTTGGAGCGCTTTTTCAGCATTTCAAATTTAAATCTAATTTTTCATCTTTTGAAAACGCTGCCATGTTGATTTAAACTTAGCTTGACAGATGTATTACATAGGCTTTTATAAGCAATTGTTTCTTTTTGCCTTCTAAGTCACCTTTGATAAAACCGCAAAAGTGTGAAAAACCATAATTAACCATTTTTTACCATTAAAATACAAATAAATATGGACATGTGATACATCATTAAAATCATAAAAAAGTGAGATTTAAAAAATGGAATAAAAAATACTGGTCCCTTAAAAAAAAAGTAAGTTGATGTTAATATCTCGAAAACTAGACTACTCGAAAAAGTGCTGAATTGAAGAACATTAAAAGTGCAAAAAAATTTTCCTTTACGAATTTTTTGTAAAAAATATACTTTTTGAGGTATTTGATAAAATAGTTTTCTGCAATTTTTCGAAAAACCCCCGTACCTCGGGATAGAATATTTATTTTTTTAATCTGAAACCGGACTTTTAATATCCCCCAAAAACTGCACATTTTGTCTAATTTTATCAACCTTGTAGTTCTTATAGTTACCGAGATAGCTGCAATAGTGGCCCATGACAATTAAGACACCCTGTATGTAGCGACTGTTTCTTGTCATAACCGAATTTTCATCAATTCAACAACGCATACTGCCCTGCTAAGCGAATCTGCCGTATTTGAATTTTATGTAAAATTTAGTTTAAACGATAGAGTACATCAATAGAATCTAGTAAAGCCAAAAATAACATTTCTGCAGTTTTTGTCGAATAAGGAGATTTAGCTTGCAGGGCAGCATATTGATATACAGGAATTTTATCCAAGAATCAGTATGTTTTCTTAATTGAAAAAGGATGGAGTATAAGGGAGATCCAGGATAGCCTGACGGTAAATTATTAAGGCTGGAATTTATAGTCGATCCTTAAGCCCTTCCTTCAGTTGTGTAAGTCCGTTTTATAAAGCCTTCCTCGAGGAAGGCTTGCTGAAGGCTACCTACTCTGAGGTCGCGCAATATGTGGCCACGTCGCATTTTAGCTTCTTTTTTGTTGGCCGCTGCACACTGATTTTGTTAAATTGCATGTTGTAGTTTTTAAAGCTATAAGCAATGGAAAAACGAAAGAAGAACAGAACTCCTTTTTCCAATGAGAAAAAAGAGTACTTCTGTTCTGGCAAAATTTTCCATATTGGAGTCGAAAAAAACAGATTCCACAACACTTAGCCCTATTTATTTTATATAAGAGCCAAGGATATTGGTCAGTACGCATTAAGCTCCTAATTGAAAAAATAAATTATGTATGTGTGATAATTAACTAACAATGGTATATTTTATACCAAGGGATAAAAGTGGCACTTTTTATCCTAAGACGTAAAGTTTGTACAATTCGTCGAGCCACTTTTATCACGAGGTTTATACGCTATTTTCTTAATTGAAAAAGGATGGAGTATAAGGGAGATTCACGATAGCCTGACGATAAATTATTAAGGCTGGAATTTATAGTCGATCCTTAAGCCCTTCCTTCAGTGAAGATTCCCTGAGAGCTCCTCATTAAGTCCGTTTTATAAGGCCTTCCTCGAGGAAGCCTTGCTGAAGGCTATCTACTCTGAGGTCGCGCAATATGCGGCCACGTCGCATTTTAGCTTCTTTTTTGTTGGCCGCTGTCAGGTTTAAGCCAAAATAGGATTTTGTGTGGTGAACTGTGGGGGTTGTCTAAAATGTTAGGTTATTTTTTAGTTTTTATGATTTTACTGATTTTGTTAAATTGCATGTTGTAGTTTTTAAAGCTATAAGCAATGGAAAAACGAAAGAAGAACAGAACTCCTTTTTCCAATGAGAAAAAAGAGTACTTCTGTTCTGGCAAAATTTTCCATATTGCAATCGAAAAAAACAGATTCCACAACACTTAGCTCTATTTATTTTATATAAGAGCTAAGGATATTGGTCAGTACGCATTAAGCTCCTAATTGAAAAAATAAATTATGTATGTATGATAATTAAGTAACAATGGTATATTTTATACCAGGGGATAAAAGTGGCACTTTTTATCCTAAGACGTAAAGTTTGTACAATTCGTCGAGCCACTTTTATCACGAGGTTTATACGCAATTTTCTTAATTGAAAATTGAAAAAGGATGGAGTATAAGGGAGATTCACGATAGCCTGACGATAAATTATTAATGCTGGAATTTATAGTCGATCCTTAAGCCCTTCCTTCAGTGAAGATTCCCTGAGAGCTCCTCATTAAGTCCGTTTTATAAAGTCTTCCTCGAGGAAGGCTTGCTGAAGGCTACCTACTCTGAGGTCGCGCAATATGCGGCCACGTCGCATTTTAGCTTCTTTTTTGTTGGCCGCTGTCAGGTTTGAGCCAAAACAGGATTTTGTGTGGTGAACTGTGGTCGTTGTCTAAAATGTTAGGTTATTTTGTAGTTTTTATGATTTTACTGATTTTGTTAAATTGCATGTTGTAGTTTTTAAAGCTATAAGCAATGGAAAAACGAAAGAAGAACAGAACTCCTTTTTCCAATGAGAAAAAAGAGTACTGCTGTTCTGGCAAAATTTTCCATATTGGAATCGAAAAAAACAGATTCCACAACACTTAGCTCTATTTATTTTATATAAGAGCTAAGGATATTGGTCAGTACGCATTAAGCTCCTAATTGAAAAAATAAATTATGTATATGTGATAATTAAGTAACAATGGTATATTTTACACCAAGGGATAAAAGTGGCACTTTTTATCCTAAGACGTAAAGTTTGTTCAATTCGTCGAGGGATAAAATGCCACTTGTATCACGAGGTTTATACGCTATTTTCTTAATTGAAAATTGAAAAAGGATGGAGTATAAGGGAGATTCACGATAGCCTGACGATAAATTATTAAGGCTGGAATTTATAGTCGATCCTTAAGCCCTTCCTTCAGTGAAGATTCCCTGAGAGCTCCTCATTAAGTCCGTTTTATAAAGCCTTCCTCGAGGAAGGCTTGCTGAAGGCTACCTACTCTGAGGTCGCGCAATATGCGGCCACGTCGCATTTTAGCTTCTTTTTTGTTGGCCGCTGTCAGGTTTGAGCCAAAACAGGATTTTGTGTGGTGAACTGTGGGGGTTGTCTAAAATGTTAGGTTATTTTTTAGTTTTTATGATTTTACTGATTTTGTTAAATTGCATGTTGTAGTTTTTAAAGCTATAAGCAATGGAAAAACGAAAGAAGAACAGAACTCCTTTTTCCAATGAGAAAAAAGAGTACTTCTGTTCTGGCAAAATTTTCCATATTGCAATCGAAAAAAACAGATTCCACAACACTTAGCTCTATTTATTTTATATAAGAGCTAAGGATATTGGTCAGTACGCATTAAGCTCCTAATTGAAAAAATAAATTATGTATGTATGATAATTAAGTAACAATGGTATATTTTATACCAGGGGATAAAAGTGGCACTTTTTATCCTAAGACGTAAAGTTTGTACAATTCGTCGAGCCACTTTTATCACGAGGTTTATACGCAATTTTCTTAATTGAAAATTGAAAAAGGATGGAGTATAAGGGAGATTCACGATAGCCTGACGATAAATTATTAATGCTGGAATTTATAGTCGATCCTTAAGCCCTTCCTTCAGTGAAGATTCCCTGAGAGCTCCTCATTAAGTCCGTTTTATAAGGCCTTCCTCGAGGAAGCCTTGCTGAAGGCTATCTACTCTGAGGTCGCGCAATATGCGGCCACGTCGCATTTTAGCTTCTTTTTTGTTGGCCGCTGTCAGGTTTGAGCCAAAACAGGATTTTGTGTGGTGAACTGTGGGGGTTGTCTAAAATGTTAGGTTATTTTTTAGTTTTTATGATTTTACTGATTTTGTTAAATTGCATGTTGTAGTTTTTAAAGCTATAAGCAATGGAAAAACGAAAGAAGAACAGAACTCCTTTTTCCAATGAGAAAAAAGAGTACTTCTGTTCTGGCAAAATTTTCCATATTGCAATCGAAAAAACAGATTCCACAACACTTAGCTCTATTTATTTTATATAAGAGCTAAGGATATTGGTCAGTACGCATTAAGCTCCTAATTGAAAAAATAAATTATGTATGTATGATAATTAAGTAACAATGGTATATTTTATACCAGGGGATAAAAGTGGCACTTTTTATCCTAAGACGTAAAGTTTGTACAATTCATCGAGCCACTTTTATCACGAGGTTTATACGCAATTTTCTTAATTGAAAATTGAAAAAGGATGGAGTATAAGGGAGATTCACGATAGCCTGACGATAAATTATTAATGCTGGAATTTATAGTCGATCCTTAAGCCCTTCCTTCAGTGAAGATTCCCTGAGAGCTCCTCATTAAGTCCGTTTTATAAAGTCTTCCTCGAGGAAGGCTTGCTGAAGGCTACCTACTCTGAGGTCGCGCAATATGCGGCCACGTCGCATTTTAGCTTCTTTTTTGTTGGCCGCTGTCAGGTTTGAGCCAAAACAGGATTTTGTGTGGTGAACTGTGGTCGTTGTCTAAAATGTTAGGTTATTTTGTAGTTTTTATGATTTTACTGATTTTGTTAAATTGCATGTTGTAGTTTTTAAAGCTATAAGCAATGGAAAAACGAAAGAAGAACAGAACTCCTTTTTCCAATGAGAAAAAAGAGTACTGCTGTTCTGGCAAAATTTTCCATATTGGAATCGAAAAAAACAGATTCCACAACACTTAGCTCTATTTATTTTATATAAGAGCTAAGGATATTGGTCAGTACGCATTAAGCTCCTAATTGAAAAAATAAATTATGTATATGTGATAATTAAGTAACAATGGTATATTTTACACCAAGGGATAAAAGTGGCACTTTTTATCCTAAGACGTAAAGTTTGTTCAATTCGTCGAGGGATAAAATGCCACTTGTATCACGAGGTTTATACGCTATTTTCTTAATTGAAAAAGGATGGAGTATAAGGGAGATTCACGATAGCCTGACGATAAATTATTAAGGCTGGAATTTATAGTCGATCCTTAAGCCCTTCCTTCAGTGAAGATTCCCTGAGAGCTCCTCATTAAGTCCGTTTTATAAAGCCTTCCTCGAGGAAGGCTTGCTGAAGGCTACCTACTCTGAGGTCGCGCAATATGCGGCCACGTCGCATTTTAGCTTCTTTTTTGTTGGCGGCTGTCAGGTTTGAGCCAAAACAGGATTTTGTGTGGTAATCTGTGGTGGTTGTCTAAAATGTTAGGTTATTATTTAGTTTTTATGATTTTACTGATTTTGTTAAATTGCATGTTGTAGTTTTTAAAGCTATAAGCAATGGAAAAACGAAAGAAGAACAGAACTCCTTTTTCCAATGAGAAAAAAGAGTACTTCTGTTCTGGCAAAATTTTCCATATTGGAATCGAAAAAAACAGATTCCACAACACTTAGCCCTATTTATTTTATATAAGAGCTAAGGATATTGGTCAGTACGCATTAAGCTCCTAATTGAAAAAATAAATTATGTATGTATGATAATTAAGTAACAATGGTATATTTTATACCAAGGAAAAGTGGCACTTTTTATCCTAAGACGTAAAGTTTGTACAATTCGTCGAGCCACTTTTATCACGAGGTTTATACGCTATTTTCTTAATTGAAAATTGAAAAAGGATGGAGTATAAGGGAGATTCACGATAGCCTGACGATAAATTATTAATGCTGGAATTTATAGTCGATCCTTAAGCCCTTCCTTCAGTGAAGATTCCCTGAGAGCTCCTCATTAAGTCCTTTTTATAAAGCCTTCCTCGAGGAAGGCTTGCTGAAGGCAAAATGTTAGGTTATTTTTTAGTTTTTATGATTTTACTGATTTTGTTAAATTGCATGTTGTAGTTTTTAAAGCTATAAGCAATGGAAAAACGAAAGAAGAACAGAACTCCTTTTTCCAATGAGAAAAAAGAGTACTTCTGTTCTGGCAAAATTTTCCATATTGGAATCGAAAAAAACAGATTCCACAACACTTAGCTCTATTTATTTTATATAAGAGCTAAGGATATTGGTCAGTACGCATTAAGCTCCTAATTGAAAAAATAAATTATGTATGTATGATAATTAAGTAACAATGGTATATTTTATACCAAGGGATAAAAGTGGCACTTTTTATCCTAAGACGTAAAGTTTGTACAATTCGTCGAGCCACTTTTATCACGAGGTTTATACGCTATTTTCTTAATTGAAAATTGGAAAAGGATGGAGTATAAGGGAGATTCACGATAGCCTGACGATAAATTATTAATGCTGGAATTTATAGTCGATCCTTAAGCCCTTCCTTCAGTGAAGATTCCCTGAGAGCTCCTCATTAAGTCCGTTTTATAAAGCCTTCCTCGAGGAAGGCTTGCTGAAGGCTACCTACTCTGAGGTCGCGCAATATGCGGCCACGTCGCATTTTAGCTTCTTTTTTGTTGGCCGCTGTCAGGTTTGAGCCAAAACAGGATTTGGTGTGGTGAACTGTGGTGGTTGTCTAAAATGTTAGGTTATTTTTTAGTTTTTATGATTTTACTGATTTTGTTAAATTGCATGTTGTAGTTTTTAAAGCTATAAGCAAGGAGAACAGAATTCCTTTCTCCAATGAGGAAAAGTAGTACTGGTGTTCACTGGTGGCAAAATTTTCCATATTGGAATCCAAAATAAAAACAGATGCCGCAACACTTAGCCCTCTTCTATTATCTTTTTTTAAGTGGGTGTATATGTTAGGATCAAACGCCGATTTCGGCCAATGAACGAAAAATATGACCAAAACGCGTTCTGGCAAAAGGTCCAGAACGCGTTCTGGTCTATATTCTGGTGACCAGGACGCGTTTTTTTCCCTCCATTGGCCGAAATCGGTGTTTGATCCTAACATATATAATTTTGAATTGTATTTTCAGGGAATTTCTCAAAATCCCTTAAGTATTTTTTTCAACTTGCAGAAATGGTGGGACTTCTGATACTCCAAGTAGTCTAAGAAATGTTGAAGTTTGTCCATTATTTACCAAAAAAACATAAAACCTGAACCTAACCTGAAAAACACGACCTAAGGTAGCTCCCGAGCTACCTTGGCCTTTATTTTTGTGGCTCTTATATTTGTTATAGTAATAGTCGTAATTTTAGTTATAAAAGTGGAAAGTTGCCAACTTTTCCCTAGAACTGTGACTAAACCTATATATGACAAAGCATAATCAAAAACATTGCATGAACACTTTCATAAGAAACAGTGGTTTTAACTATTTTATGATTAAGCCTGTAACAAAAATTAAACCAAAGACTAAGCGGGTACTTAATTTAATACCAATACAAATATAAAACCTAGTAGACCTGCTGAAATGCCGACTGATATCGATGATTACAATTTGGATGGTTTTAAATGACCTACTGATAGATTACAATGCCAATATTTGAAGACGCACTATTGCTACAATATATACCATTTCAAATTGCCCAGAAAAGAATCCGTTATTTACACAAAAAATAATAAACATTCAACCCACACGCCATCTTAGAAAAAATTCCTGGGTTTAGTTTCTCCAAATAGGTGTGTCTTCTGTAATGAAAAATCAATAATAAGACATGACCAAGTGGCGCGATTCCTAAATAAGTAAGTAGATTTTGCCATTAATTCCTATTGTAATAGAATATGGTTTTAGGTGGGAGCGGCCTACAAAATATTGTACTACAATAACGCTATAATAATAATAATTTATGAATGTTTTATTACTATCCAACTTGATCGTTGAACGCAGTTACCTACTTATATATAAAAAGCCCTACTCCCAACAGAATGATAACGACAGTCGATCAGAAGAGCAACTTTGGCTCCAATGATTTTTCAGACCGAAACTTTTTTCTTTTTGTAGCGAGATCACAGCAATTAGCACCCAGACTACTAGAACCATGGACGGTCGACTCTTAAAGATGGCATTTTCCCGAAAAAAATTAAGAATAAAATAATTATCTGGGACTATCCTGCTACTTAACCCTTTCTGCAATTTCTGCGTACACTATTTTTAGAGTGGTGGAAGATGTTCAGAACTTGATCGAATGCACTGGCTGACATTTTAGGCGAGTTCTTGCGCTGCTTACAACCCATTAAGGAGTTATTGAAATAGTGCCTACTTAGCGCCGATCTTAACACAGGCTGTGTGTGCCTGGCTCTAAAATGTGCAAATTATAGAATTATTGAATGTTCCTCTAGCGAAACGGTGACTACACGATCTTATTTATAACCTAAAAATATATATGCTGCCTGTTTTCGAAATTCTGTGTTATTTTTTCACATTTTCATATTTAATAGTTGGATATTTTGACGATGTATTTAAATTATTTTTTCGTAAATACTTGGTGAAAACTGGCGGAAATGGCTTAATTACTATTTTCCGCTATTTCTCTTTAATTTTGGGTAAAAAACGGACAGATATCTTTTTTTGCACCCGTGATCAAAAAAAAGGTTTTTTTTGCATCGGTAACCAAAAAAGCCATGTTTTTGATGAAGGTATAAAAGAAAAGTATTTTTGAATGATTGGAAAGGCTGGAAGATGTGGAAGGTGGAGAGAAGGACCTGGAAATTGTGATTTTAAATAAAATGAGAAACGAATGCGGCCAGACATAGCCAAGATACGGCCCAATATCCTCCATAAATAAGGGCAGGCCCTAACCTTACTAGTGTCGACACTAACTGTGGTCGTTCTTGCGCATGCGTATCGGTCAATAGCGTCAAAATAGTGCCTGGCCTTATTAGTGCCGGGTCCTAACTGCGTTTCAATAATTCCCTATGGCATATTTTTTCCTATTCAAAACGGTTGTCAGCGTTCAACGGGTATTCCGTGGTCTGACCCGTGAGGTGCAGACAAAACTCCTAGCGCGTAGTCCATTGGTATACAGGGTTTCTAAGCAAATCCTTAGGGGGCCAAGCAGCCGTGTATAAGACGCAGACAAACGGAAAAGCACATTAGGCAGAAAAGGATGGGCATGGGGCGATGTTGTCACTACATCTTACACGTAGTAAATCCATTCCAGGTTGTTGTTTTCTAATGTTTTCCATTTTCATACCTTTTGGACTGGAATAAAAATTGTTTTTGCTCGACTTTAATACCAAACTGATGAAAGATATCGTAAAAAAAAAATATTTTTCGGCTTTTCATTTTGTAACCATTGTCCTTACGCACCGTTTACAGGCTGGGGACTGAGATACATGCAAATCCCTAACCTAAAGCGTTCATACACGGCCGGAGAAATCGACTGAGATATTTCCGTAGAAACTTTATCAAGCAAATAGGACGGGTTGACGCCTTCGAACGTCCAACCCGGGTTTTGCACTTTGATTCGAAATCAAAAAGGAGGAACAGTCAGATGTGGGGCCGTGCACAAATTACGTAACGGTGATTTTACCAATTTTTGACCCCCTCCCTATGTAATGTTTTGTAACGGTTTGACACGCCACTCCCCTAATATTACGTAATGATTTCAAGACCACTACCCCCCCCCCCCAAAAAAAAAAACTTTTCACTTATTTTCATTCCAAATTTTCTTAGTTTCACACAAATGCAAACGCTGTCGAAAACCCCCCTCCCACCTACGTAACGTTTTGTTACCCCCCTCCTCCCTAGGACTATTACGTAATTTGTGCACGGCCCCTGTAGTCCCAGTGGAGGAGGGCGAAAAAATTGATATTTTTTTCTTAAAAATTATACTCTTTAGACCTATTTCTTTGCGTTCCCGAAATTACGTAATTTTTGAAAAAAAATTGTAAGCGGCGTCATTTTTATTCGGTGCTTTGTTTTTCTAACATTTTTGCGTTCGGCTAATTTAATTGAAAAATTTTTGCCTGCGGCACCCTTTATCTTCTCACTCGAAACCAAGATCCCCCGTTTTAGGAAAACTGATCCCGTCTCTGTTTCTAAATTTTTTCGAATAAAAGTAGAGTATGACCATGGGGGAAATAATTTTTTTCTACGGTATGACGAAAATTTCGAGAAAGTTGAAGAAAAAAATAAAAAAAGTGGCAGAGCTCAAGTTTTTCGTAAAAAAAAACGTTTTTTGTAAAGAAACAGAGCAAAATAAATCTTTACACCCCTTTTTGGGTGTTACAAATATTGGCAGCCCCTTATTTTTCGCTTTTACCCTCCCGCTAGTTTTGAAGAATTGGTTCGCTACATGTTTCGAGATCATGTCATAAAACACCTGGAAAATATCAAATGTAGTGTAGGGCCAGCTTTATTTAAAATCAATAATATCGCAAGCAAAAAGCTCTGCAGGAAAAACAGCGCCGTTTATTGATTTCTTTGGCTGCTAGTGCTAGCTGCATGGTTTGGCCGTTTCCGGATAGATGTCACTAGTAGAACAGAATGGAAAAAAAGCGAAGATATTTCTTTCTAATGTTAACAACCTCACGAGTTTATCGCTCAGTATCGTAAATAATGGACCCTGCCGCCTCCTTTAAGCAAGAAAAAGCTGTGGTTTGGACCTGAAAACATCTCATCAAATTTTTAATCTCATGGTGTGGCCGCCATCTAGCGGAATTTGCAGACATCTTGTCAACGGTTATTATTGCAACTATGATTTATGGTCACAATGAAAGAGTGGCGACAATTTTTTCTCATGAAAGCAGTCCGGAGATAATAACAAACTGGCACCATTGCTCAATATACCTGTTTCTTTTGTGCGCGCAGAACTTTCTATGCCATTTCTGTTTGATTTATTGAAATTCTATCCCTAAGGAAAATCTTAGGAACTCTGCATATATTCATTGAGCCATTCGTTGTGCACTGACGGACGCCGCTTTAGAGCTGTCAGAAAGTTGGCATAGTGCAATTTCAATGGAATACAATTTTACAATAATTCATAACAACAAATTACACTTGCACTAAACCATAAAAAGCAAGAAAACTGTAATTTTCAAATTTAACTACCGAAATTATAACGATATTTTAAAATGTTAAAAACTGCGCAAAGTGCGGAACTATCCCATAAAGCTGGTGCTGAAAAACTGAACGTATCAGTTCTGCAATAGCAGTAGCGTAGCCAGAAATCGACTCTGGGGGGGAGGTTTCATCATTTAATAAAAATGAACTACCTACCTATCTTTACGTAGTCTATTACGTAGGTGCCTATTGCTTGAAGTATTGAACTGAAGGGAGGGGAAAGAGGTAATCTAATAAGTGTTGAATTAGTGTATACGAAACAAAAATACTTATTTTTAAAAGCAAGTCTCATCTAGTCTCATTTTCAGATTTTTTTCAAAATTAACCCTTAAATGCGACGCAGGTAAAAATTTTGAAACAATTACACTATAATGCTATTTTTTACGCATTTCAAATATTGTTGAGAAAAAAATTTCTTAAAATTAAAGAAAATTCTAACAATATCGAATATTTGTACAGCGCGACAGGCGAATTTTTTCACAAAAAAAACAAAAAATTCTTTATAAATCTTGATTTCTTAGGTTTTTTGTAAAATATATTTTTTAAAAAGTTGATTGGGTTAGATGCGAAGAAGGGGTGGGTTGTGTTGACAAATCATAAATGCGCTGCAGATAAAAATTTTAAGGAAAATTATTCTAAGAATGCCATTTATTACACGTTTTGAATACTGGTGATAAAAATTCCTCAGAACTAAACCAAAATTGTAACAATTAATGACGTCATAGCACCGCAGGTAAAATTTGAAAAATTTAAGACACCACACCAAACACCAAACCGGAGTAAGGCGTCAAAAAAATGGGGGAGCTATATATATCTTGATCATAATTAATATATTGTAGATTGAGTTGGGGGGGGGAGTTAACCACAAACCGGGGCAAAACCGGGTAGGGCATTTAACTCCTTACCCGACGGTGCCATTTATAAACCTAAATCTATTCGACAACGGGTGTTTTATTCGGTATCTGATATTATTTTTATAATTTTAAATCGTTTTTAAAATCCACCAAGGACTATAGGTATGAAACTCTTGTTTCTTGTTCCATTATGGGTTATAATTAAAAATGTATGGGTCAATTTATTTTGGAAATACACTCAGGGCAACACCGGGCTGAGGATAATCGGGTGCCAGTTTTTGGTTCGCAGTACTAAAGACAGAAGAAAGCGTTTTTAATTTTAACGCATAGAAAGTGTCACAATGCGGACTTTTAATGTAAACTGGGCACAAGGTTATAGGTACTGGCTAGTTGAAAAAAAGATTTAAATAGGGCCCACTGCGACAGTTGCGTTAAAACAAATTCATAAAACTTTTAACTCAATACTCAGTTTTTCCCCTGGAATTTTTATTAAATTTCATCGGCTTATTCGGTAGATAATTGTTTATAGTAATTAGCTGCCACACTATCTATTAGAAATCAAAATTATTTAGTGATATAAATTATTTTTAACGTAGATATCCGGTTCTGCCCTCCTTCCCCTACTGAGAAAGTGCAGCTCAATGGAACAGAAAAACTGAGGCATTTTTGTCTTGCTGGCGCACTATTTTTTCAATGGAGTGCGCTATTTGTTAACTGTTAAACTCATCTCCTCGAAAATTTTTGTAAGCAAGAATAATCATCTAAATCCAGGAGGCTATAAAAATTTTTGAAATTTTAAGTTTTTTATGGCATATAAAGGTTACGTTTCACGTTGACACTTTTTGATTGATTTTAAGAAAAAAAATATACTCTTTTCGAAAGTTATATTTTTGTGTAAATAGTTATTCTTATAAAAATTAAAATCTTCTCTATACGTCCTACTGTCAAAACCTGTCAAAAATATGTCATTTTTTCCCAAAATGTAAAAAAAAATATTTAAAAAAAATAAAAATTATGGCTCTATAGCATTTCATTTTAGACAAAAAAATTAAAACAAGCATTTTTGTAGTACTAACCTTTTTTTTATAAACGTCATTTAAATGTTTGAAAAATGGAAGAATTTTAATGCTGTTAATTAAAAAAAATATATTTTCTTAAAAAGCGATGTGAAACCTGAAAGAGACCATATTTTCGCCAAAAAAACGTTACAATGTTTTTTACATCACTTATAGTTTCTATATAAAAATAAAATTAGTTGAAGAAAATGCTAAAATCTTGTCGATTGTATTGAACGTCTTTGCATCAACATTTTTCTATAAACCTAAACTTCTAAAAAAAATACAATTTTGTGCTAAGTAGGTAGTCTTATTACCTATCAAACGATAAGTAAAAAGGTTTTGACTTTCTTATATTTATTAAGTAAAAATAAGAAATAACCAAATTTCTGCAACATAAGAAAAATAATTTTTTGAATGACCGTAATAATGACTAGTACATGATGCTTTGTGCTCTGATATTTTTTTTAAATGTTCTATAAGACTCTTTCAACTCACCTTGATTAAGGGGGCAAGATAGAAGCAGAAATAAGGAGAGTATTATAATATTTATTGTTATTTTATTGTATATAAAAAGATGTCTTTCAGAGAGCTCCTCTTATTTAATTCCGCCAGAGGTTACCTTTTCAAATCTAGTCGAAACTTTTTTACTGTCGTTTGATAGGTGATAAGAGTAACTATTTGGCAAATAATTGCTTTTTTAGAGTTTAGTTTTATAGAAAAATCTTGGTGCAAAAAAGTTCAATACAATCGACAGGAATTTACCATTTTCTTCAACTTATTTTATTTTTGTAGAGAAACTATAAGTGATGCAAAAAAAAGCTGTAACGTTTTTTTTATCAAAAATATATTCTCTCTCAGGTTCCTCATCGCTTTTTCGGAAAATATATTTTTTTAACAGAATTAAAATTGAAAATGTGACAATTTTTTCGTTTTTTATATATTTAAATTACGTTTATAAAAAATAGTTAGTACTACATAAATGTTTATGTAACTTTTTTTGTCTACAAAGGGATGCTCTATAAGCCCAAATTTTTATTTTTTTAAAATATTTTTTTTTTTATCTTTTGGGTAAAAATGACATATTTTTGACAGGTTCTGACAGTAGGACGTATATGGAAGATTTTAATTTTTATCAGAATAACTATTTAGGGACGTCATCTACACAAAAATATACCTTTTGAAAAGAGTATATTTTTTTTCATAAAATCAATCAAAAACTGAACTGTCGACAGTAGTGTTTACTTTTAAAAAACCAAGCAGTTTTCGTTTTTTTATGGAGTTTTTAATCGCATTTAATGGTAGAGCCATGATGAAGTCTAAAATAATTTTTTTTTATACCTTCATCAAAAACATGATTTTAGAAACTGTCTGCAGATAACTAAAGCATGGCTTTTTTGGTTACCGATGCACAAAAACTTTTTTTTTTTTTTTGATCACGGGTGCAAAAAAATATTTCTGTACGTTTTTAACCCAAAATTAAAAAGAAATTGCGGAAAATAATAATATTTAAAAAATCTAATTATTCTTGCCTAAAAATGTAGCCATTTCCGCCAGTTTTCACCAAATATTTACGAAAAAATCATTTAAAACATCGTCAAAATATCAAACTGTTAAAGATTAAAATGTCGCAACAATGAACGTCACCGAGAAAAAAGGCACATTGCTATTGAAACCATTGTTATTTCATTTACCAGCCGCCTTGATTTATAGTGTAAATATGGTGTGTTGCGAGAAGTGCTGTTCTTTCGAAATTCTTAGAAGTATTTCCTGTTTTTCTTGGATTTTTTGATAAAGGTATTAAAAAAAATAGTGTTTACAACTCGCGACTAAACTGTGCTTTTTTTACTCGCATTTTTAAATACCACGCTGCGCTGGTTATTAAAACCAACGCTTGTAAAAAAAGCACTATTTTAGCCACTAGTTGTGAAAACTACTATTGTTAAATACACTTATAGTCGAACACGTTTTTTCTTAAAAGAAATTAACACCACCTTATGTCTCACACACTTTATGCTTTAAAAAAATTGCAATTTTTGCTGTTTTTTTGTATAAAAATGGCAAAATAAAAATCATATGCACGACACCACTAAAGATGATAGACAGATGACATAACAGAAATTTTTATTAAACGATTGCCTTAAATTATTCTACAAATCGAAAAAAGTGAAAAAGATAGTAAAAATTTCAGTAAAACAAAAACGTTACCCCTTAAATTATGCTAAAATATTTTAAGCCTTAAATTACCATCATGGCTTTGCCATTAAGGATCGAAAAATTAATAAGATGTGAAAGGCCAAGGTATTTGTTTTTCTCTGTATAAATAACTTTATGTTGTATAAATGCCTGCCATAAACATAGACGATTAAGTAAAATCACTGTAGACTCTAGTGTGTGTACTGTGAGTAAAATTAAAAATCGAAAAAACACACCATTTTCGGAATCAAAAATCAAAACAAACAAAAATGGCGTCAGGAATAGTATCACTCCACCGCACTTGCGCAAAACGGCCGTATATCAATATTTTCATGGCCTACTTGACCATTATATGTTGCTAACAAAATTGCCACTTCCAGAGCGTGTATATTAAGTTTATAAGTATATGTTCGTTCGTCATAAATCAGTCTCAACCATAAAGCTGGTGCGCTCCATAAAATACTCGAGTCGCACACACTGCACGAAATGAACCACCACAGTGCACTGTCGAACTCACGTACAAAATGGCCCAAGTCTATTATTAAAAATAAAAACAAAAAAATGCTGTTTTCCAAAAAATTAGAAAATCAAAAATAACACACCAAGGTACTAAAGTGTAACTTTTTATCCCGACGCGAAAAGTTTGGAGCCCGACTGAAAAGAGGGGTACAATTCGTCCAAGGATAAAGACACTTTTGTCCAGAGGTTTATATATTATTTTTTGCACTTCTGTATTATTTTTCACAAAAAAATATTACAGAAAAAAATCAAGATAATTAAGGCACCCTATCAAAAATAAAATGTCAAAATAATGTCGGTTGGTAGACAATTTGGACTATATTCGAAAAGTGTGCGAAAGATTTGGTTGCCAAGGTATTTGTGGTATAACAAATGCAAGGCGTAAACAAAGATTAGTTGACAAATACATTTTTTCGCATTAAGCGGCAGTTAATAAACTTTTGCCAGAAAAGTCTCGGAACATCTACGAACAATAGTTTAAGGAGTTTAAAGAATTTTGTGCAACAATTTTATGTAACTTGTTACTTTAGTCCATCAGGTACTAAAGTAGCACTTTAGTCCCCAAAAATAGGGACTAAAGTAAACACCTTATTTACTAAAGTGCGAAAAAAATATTTTTAAACAAATTGGGGGAAACATAATTTTTCAAAGCGATTTTTTGTGTTCCAGTTTTGGGCTCACCGGCGATCCGAAGGCATTTGATTGGGGGGGGGGGCATTTTCTCAACTTATATTAAAAGCAATTTCCAAGTTACCTGAAACTTTGAGATTTTTTTTATTGTTTTTGTAACTGAACCTTCATACTTCCCAACTGCAAGCAACTGAGAGCAACACTGGGAAGGGAGCCTCCCCCCAATCGCCCCCAAAAGTTCGCCGGTGTTTGGGCTAATTAGTTAAAGTATGGCAAGATTGTGAAATTTAATGAAGAAAAACATGACTCATTACTGCTTATGGGTTATCGTTATACCAAGGTAAAACTATAAACATAGTTTAGAAATTATAGAGGTCGGTTCTTTGCGACCTTTAATTATGAAAATAAAGAAGAAGAAATTATTTACATAATACTTCTACACATCAATAATAATAAACCAAGATGTAATTTAAAATCACGTAAAATGACATCAGAAAAATCATTATCGCGCACACCTAAATTTTATGAGTAAATTTAATTGAACTCGATCAAAATCATGAAAATTATACCTAGTAATAATACTTACTTGTAAAACTCGCTGGTCAAGTATTTTGTTTAAGACGTTAAGTACAAAAAATATAGTATTCAACAAGTTTTGAAACCGACTTTTTTCACACGAGCAAGTTGCTGCGGGCAGCATGTGAAAAACGCCATTTTCAAAGGCTGTCTAACGCATAAAATTTCAAAAAATAAAAGACGAAGCATACCCATGGAATGAGCCAACACTGATTTTTATCACAATATGTCAGACAAAGACAAAATGACAACGCTGTAAGAAGCTTCCAGTGCAGTGGTGTTTTCTAAATTCGTAATAAATTTAATGTTAATAACAAAGTACAAAATATTATTACATAACTAAAATATTTGTATTTTTTCGAAAAAAAAATATTTTTTTTTATAGGGTATTTTTATATAGTTACATGTAGTATTCGGAAAGTCGTTATTGCAAAATTACAGGGGACCGTTTGTCCTCTAAATTCCAAAATAAAAACCCAAATTATTGATCCTTTCCTCAGACAGGATTTGCAATTAAAAAATTGGGCGAGTCTGCAAAAATATTGCATTTGTATTAATCGCAGCTTAAATCTATTGTATGGTTTATTGATTAATTCAGTACGTTTGTATCATAATCAATACCTACGTTTGTGAACAATTAGTTTTAAAAAAGAATAGAAAAAAGTCACGCCCATAAGAAGCAACAACTGCTTGAATATCCAGACAACTACAAATCTTTCTTATCTTTAACAACAAATCTCTAGAGAGACCCTTTCTGTGCATTGAATATTTTTTTAAAAATTTTTGGTTTTGGCTTCTAACCAACCCATATAGATAGGTACCAATTAAATCGCAGGCGAAGCTGTGGGGTCTTCAGATAGAAACATACATAATAATAGTACATTATAAACCTAGGGACTAAAGTGCCACATTTAATCCCGCGGTGAAAGGCTTACAATTCGCTAAGGGATTAAACGACACTTTAGTCTTGAGGTTTATATACTATTTTATGCACTTTAGGAAAAGATCTTTTTTAAAATTACGTTATTTTTACGCCAAATGGTTCGTCAACTACAAGAAAGGGTGCTAAGAATGAAATCTTGGCCAAGAGCAAGTGCTGTTTGGCTTGACTTGCCATAAATTTAATTATAATTTTCCAGGGACTAGTTTTTTTTTAATCCCCGAGGGATTAAATTTAGTTCTAATCCCTAAGCTGAGGGATTAAATTTATTTTTAATTTCTTAGGAATTAAATTTTCTTTGAAACCCTTAGGGATTAAAAGTGTCACTTTAGTCCTTAAAAGAGGGATTAAAAGTTCCTCTTTAATCCCTGAAGTGCATAAAACATTTTTAAAACCCCTAACGTAAATTTAAAGTGAAAAAATGTACATAAAAAGTTTTCAAAAAATTTACGTAATATTTACATAACATAACTTATGTTTCTTTAATTAAATTATATTTACGTAATAAGAAGGGAACTTTGTGCATGGCATTATGCAGTACATGGAAGTTACTTTTTACCTTGTTGTGACATTAGAAGTATATAAATATTATATACACAATATGACTTTAATTTAACATAAATGTTACATTGCAATAAGTAATATTTATATAACATTTATGTTATAAATTTATATAGTAGTTATATAAACAGTACGTTATTTACGTGAAGTCAAGTTTATCTTGATGTTACTTGTAAGAGAGATATTGAGTAAAAAACTTTACCCCAATTTTATTTTTCGATTTACTTTCTAGTTACTAGTTAATCGATATCTGCCGTTTCCCAATTTTATCTTAATTGCATATTATTTACGTAAAAAGTAGGGAACTTTGTGCATGGAATTATGCTGAACATGAAAGTTCCTTTTTACTTTGTTGTGACTTCCAGTTTCCCTTGTTGTGACTTCCAGTTTACCTAGAATTTATGTAACAAAGTAATTAGGTAAAAAAAAAGATCAAAAGATCTTGGGTGGAAATAACAAAAATTCAAACTTGGATAAGCATCCCACAAGGAACACACAAAGGACCAAAGCGAAAAGAGAAATGATTAAACGATGTTTCGCTCTAGGTAACCAGCGCGAGCTCATCAGTGGTTTTACTGGTCACCCTCAATTAAGGCAATTAAAACAAAACAATGATGTCTGGAGAGGGTGACCAGTGACTGGTTATCTAAAGCGAAACATCGTTTAATCATTTCTTTTTTCGCTTTGGTCCTTTGTGTGTTCCTTGTAGGATGCTCATCCAAGTTTGAATTTTCGTTATTTCCACCCAAGATCTTTTGATCTTTTATTTTTTGTTTTCTTTTCGGTTGAAGTAACTGATTTGGAAGTTTTTTAACTTCTTATTGGAAATATTAACACGCCAGGACGAATCCGTATAAGGTAACTTGGATAAGTACCAGTACGGAACGATGCCTATTTGTGAGTGATTCAAGGTTGGAAATCAAAGTGTATGATGGTGTTTAATGATGTATGGGGAGGGTGACCAGTGAAACCACTGATGAGCTCGCGCTGGTTACCTAGAGCGAAACATCGTTTAATCATTTCTCTTTTCGCTTTGGTCCTTTGTGTGTTCCTTGTGGGATGCTCATCCAAGTTTGAATTTTCGTTATTTCCACCCAAGATCTTTTGATCTTTTGTTTTCTGGTTTCTTTTTGGTTGAAGTAACTGATTTGGAGGTTTTTTAACTTCTTTTTTTGTTTTTAAAAGTAATTATGTGTTGTGTCTGTATGTGTGTCTGTAATGTAACGGTGTTGGCTGAGATGCGAATTTCTCTAAAAGCGACCCTTATTAGCTCCGCCATTGAAGTGATTTTTTACTTTACAAAACTGAAATAAACTAGTGCCGAGTCCACATTTACACATCTACTCACCAATCCCCCACACTCATATCTACACACCAATCACCATACACACAGACACCAAACACACCCACACTCACATCTACACATCATCATTTCATCTCAATCGGTTGAAAATCCAATCTTTTTATCTTTACAGTGCGAAAATTAATTTGAGAGAGAAGGAATTTTTTTAAAAATATAATTCAAATAAAAAGGGTGCAAATAGTAGTTTTCACAACTAATGGCTAAAATAGTGCTTTTTTTACAAGCGTTAGTTTAAATAACGAGCGCAGCGAGGTATTTAAAAACGCGAGTAAAAAAAAGCACAGTTTAGCCACGAGTTGTGAGCACTATTTTTTTAAATAACTTTATGAAAAAATCTCGAACAAGCGCATAAAACATTTTCTAGCAAAACACACCATCTGTACACTATAAATCAACGCGGCTGGTAAATGAAATAACAATGGTTGCCATAGCGATGTGCCTTTTTACTCGGTGACGTTCATTGCTGCGACATTTTAATCTTTGACAGTTTGATATTTTTACAATATTTTTAAAAGGTTTTTTCGTAAACACTTGCTGAAAACTGGGAGAATGGCTTAGTTTTTAGGCAAGAAAAATTAGATTTTTTCAATATTACTATTTTCCGCTATTTCTCTTTAATTTTGGGTAAAAAACGAACATAAATCTTAAAGTTTTTTTTGCATCGGTAAACAAAAAAGCCATGCTTTAGTTATCTGCAGACAGTTACTAAAATCATGTTTTGGATGAAGGTATAAAAAAAAACAATTTTTGCTTGCTTGCTTCTAAGGCGGAAGGTCGGGCCTTGTAAAAGAAGTCCAAACGGAGTGTGCTAGAGACACGAAATTTTGCACACTTATTTAAAATCGAATAAGGAAAGGCGCAAATTTATCCATATTTATCAACTGTCAAATTTGACATTTTAATTTCTAAAATATTGAATTTATACAAAAATCAAGCAAATTCTACAAAACTCGCTTTTCAGTCATTTTGCATAAATCGGCAACATAAATCCGTAAAATTGGCATTTTTGACCCATAGGTTTTAATGTCTTGTCAGCTTTTGTCCCTAGCTGTGTTTGTCGTTATGGGCCGTAGGATGACATCTGGTAAACCTTAATTTAGTACAGTATTCCTTGAGATTGTCAGATTGTGCTCATCTATCCGCTACTTCAGTTTCAAAACTTAAAGGGGTTCTCCATGAAAAATTTTTTTTCTTCGTTTTTTGATATCACTTCTAGTAATCGAGATATTTAATTTTGAAGGTTAAATCCTGCCACTATTTCGTCATCAATTTTGGAACTTTATCAAACCTTTTGGGTAACACACGCTGACAAAATATGTCATGCTGCGATACTGACATTAATTAACAATACAATGTGTCATTGGTCAAGTCAATTTTGAGCTATTTCCATCCAACAATTATTTTGATAGAAATAGAAAAAATACGCTTCTCATATTATCCTGATTTAAACAGAGTTTACAAAAAAAGGTAATAAAACAGTTTTTTTAAAGGAAAGCAGTTTAGATAAAAAAATACATATTTACTAAAATGATCAAAAAAATAACGTTTTTGCAATTTTTTCGTACAACTGAATGGTGTAATCCACTCCTGATATTTTTTAAATTCAAATAAATTATAAACAATTACTGAAAAATAAAATGTTCGTATTGCATGTTTTTTAATTGTAACTAAGATTTTTTATTATCTCAACAAAAAGTATATGTCAAAACAGAAAAAAATGAGCAACGTGAAAAAACACTACTTTCCTGAGTAGAATTTTTGATTGAAAAAAAAAGTGTCTAAAAGATAATCTAACGATTTTTCGTGAGCCAGTAATATAAATATCCATTTTAAAAATTTTGAAAAATATACTTTTGAAAGCAAAAATCGGAATTTGAAATAATTATTAAAAAAATGGCTTATTCATTTTATTTCCTATTTTTTTTACATGAAAATTACATTCATATAGACACGGATTTTAGATTCAAATTTATTTAGAAAGTAACAAAAAATAATTTTAAATAATATATTAAAAAAATATATTTTAATTGTTAAAATACACTTTATTAATCGAAATAAGATGTTTGTAGTAATACTGCAAAAAAATAAAGTTTTAAACAAATGGCGGATTGAAAATGTTTGTCCGAGGCATATCACTAGAAAAATTTTAAATACTAAATCAATTTTATTTAAAACCGGAAAAAAATTGTTAACTTAGTTGTTTTATTTGCATTTAAAACAAATGCAATATAAGGTTTTTTTTAATATAACAATATATATGTTTTAATTTTTGGTAAACTGTAAGGTAGAAAACGATTTTATTGAAGAAGAAGGCGACTTTATTTAAAACCGTTTTTATATAAATTCGGTTTTAGGCCCGTATAAACGAAGTAAATTAAATACCGTTTACTTTGTATTTTTTCGGAAGAAATAGATGGCGTAATCGGTTGTTGATTTTTTTTTTAAGTGAAAGAAGTTATCAACAATTGCTGAAAAATTCATTGTTGCAAAAGCCATTATTTGTTTTTTTGCATTTCTGAGCATGTTTTTTAATTGTAACTATAATTTTTTATTATCTCACCAAAAAGTATATGTCAAGGCAAAAAAAATGAGCAACATCAAAAAATACTATTAGAATTTTCCTGAGTAGAATTTTTGATTGAAAAAAGGAGATTTCGACCGAAAAAAATTCTTATCTCAAAATTTTTTTAACCTTTTTGTCTAAAAAAAATTGTAGGCATTAAGGACACAGACAGGTATATTTTCACCAAGTTTCGTGAAAATGCAATTATTTTTGGGGAAATAAAAATATTACGATTTTTTCCATTTTTCTCGAAAATTTTGAGGTTATGTTAAAAAGTGACATTTGCAAAATTTGTAGACCTTTGCACCGTCTACAACTTTTGTATTGAAGTTTTTACTCCATGACGTTCAGTTTTGCCGGAAATTACAATAATACCATTTTTCTCCCCCTTTCCCCCCACCAAATCCACCCCGCAAGAGCCCCACTCACGCATTTTTTTTTAAACGTTTATTAGAAACCCCACCATTTCCACTCATCAAATTGCTGTTAAAATTTTTTGATTTTTTTCTCGCTAAATGAGTTAATCCGATCGGTCTATAGGGACGTATCGGTACATAATAAAGACGGCACTATTTTTGACAATTCCGCACAAAGTGTAAAGGGATTCTGACATTATTGTTCTCTAAATATGTCATCTTTGCTATCAAAATAATGTCGACTTTCACAAAGTTTGTGCCTGCCTTTAATAAAGGACGGTATTAACTTTAATTTGTCAACTTTAAGAATGGCACAATATGAGCATGTTTACATGACAAAAATGTCAGAAACCGTTCGTGCGGGACTGTCAGAAATAGTGCCGAGTCAGGCTATGCCGACTTTATGTCCCTAAATAGTGGCAGGATTTACCTTTCAGAATTGAATATCTCGATTACTAGAAGGCCCAGTTATTCAATCAAGGTTCAACTAGGGGTTCAAGTGAACTTGGTTCAAGGATGAACCTGGTTCAGTTGACTGAAGTTTAACTATCGACCTACTTTAATGAAAGCAATAATGAACTGGTCAACTGTAATATTGTGGGTAGAATACAACATAATCTTGAATATTTTGTTTTATTTTGTATTTTTTTAAAAGGGCGGTTGATTTTTTTAAGTTTGCAGTCTCTCTTCTTCGGTAGCTAGACGAATGAAACTTGGATATAGTAAGCAGATTGCTGGAAAGACTCTGCTGGCTGTAGTTTGGTATACGCCTACAAAATTACCAATTGTGATTAAAAAATTTCCTGTAGCAAAAAGTTTTAAAAGCACCATCTCGGTTGGTGTCAAAAGCACGATTCCAGAACGAAAAAAAAAGTATTGAATAAGGCACAGGTTAAAGTCCGCTGGTATGGTGCAATAAATTATGAATTGCATGCAAATTGTTTCATGCCATTTAATAAGTCCAAAGTGACAATTTTATTGTTGTATGAAAATGAAGAAGCAACAAAAAAATGCGAAAGCTCGGCCATTTTGTAAAAGAGTTTTACACCCCGTAAATTTTCACTGGTCGAAAAAACCTCCAGCGGTCGTTATAAACAAAAAACTAAATATAAATTCATTCATACAAGTTTCAGAAAAGGTTACACAAAATTGACAGAGGGGCTTATACTCAAGGGTTACTGGATATGAAGCCTAATGAGATCTATTTCAAAAAAACGGCGTAACTTTATTTACTGTCTATTGAAATAATTTCTGCTGGCTTTGGTGTTCGATTATTTCTCCAATTTGGCCAACGAGAAACATCTCACCGCCTCTTTCGTAAAGCGTCACTTTCTTCCATAATTGTTAAATTAGGCACCACAGTAAAAAAATGCTTTGAGGAGAAACAAAAATATCAAAAGGTATTTAAAATCATTGGAGAAGAGAGAAAGTTAAGTTAGTTAGTTTTTAAGGTACCTTCATCCTTTTTCTCCTTTTTTTAAAAATTAAAATTTTTTAAATTTAACTAAATGACCAACTAAGATTTTTTAAAAATTTTAAAACACTGCCGCATTAAAATGGGTGCAGTCCTTTTTGAGTTAGAAGCATTTTTTCTATATTGGAGAAACTTTTTTAAAATTAAAAAAAAATACTAACCCACCTCTACTTTTTGAAAAAATTTAATATCAAATAGGAAAAAATATCTTATTTAAAAAATACGTTTTTGCATTAAAATTTTAGAGAAGAAAAGCTCTCCCCTTAGAGAGGTCACAAAAGTCGAAAATTGAACTTTTCACCTTAAACTCATTCCAACTTTTCCCACATAAGTGTAACGTGAATTTTTTTATTTTTCATTGATTTAGAGCACACATCAGGTGACCGTACAGCTAGTTCCTTTTTAATTTCAGAGAGAAGTTCTTAGTTTAAGGTTGTAATATAAATCGCAGTACCGGTGTTCGGTCGAGATCATTAATTTTCTACTTTTACATAAGAAAGCTATGCTCGGTGATTTTCCACGGCGCCAATATTAAAAAAGTAAAAAATTATACCAATTAAGCAAATAAGCTTGACTACTTTACCCAGCAATAACAGTTAGGTAGTTTTTAGTAGTCACTCCTCTATATGTATAGCTATAAAATAGCGAAATAGATACTTCTAGCTATCTTGAGTGTTTAGATAAGCCAAATACCTTCTACATGCATTTGATTATGCACATAAAATGCTGGACGTACTGACTTAAGTGCCTGAGAATTTATTGGGCACTTATTAAAATATTATTTTCCTACGACCACATATGAAAATGATGGATTTCACACGATTTGCATCCTTAGAAAATATTAAATTTCACCCGCGTGGAGAAGCAGTTTCATTTGATTTTGAAATTAGAGCAATTCATCAGTGTTCGTAGGAAAAATAGCGTACACAACTCGATAGAAAGTAACTTTCTTAAACTCGCGTGTTGTTTCACTCGGCTAACGCCTCGTTCACAACATTCACGTTCAATTTCCTTCTGATTCATTTTTTCGAGAGTCATTACATTTTTCTGGTACACAACTACATGTTTTGTATGTTAGATCTAAATTATTGAATATTTTTCCAATTAAAATTAAAAAAATGTTAAATAAATCTACTAAAATTTAAAAAAAAGCATAACGTTTAAAAATATAAAGAAATTTTATGGTTATAAAATTAAGCTATCCTATAATTATTACTTAATATCTAAGGTGATAGTAATATAAAGCAACATCTTATAGCTATTTTATTTATTAATAAGTAGAAAATGGGTAAAACACACACATGTCCAATTGGACACATTGTGTTTTAACTATGAATTTATTGCTGATTGAATTTTTTTTATTTTGTTAATAAATTCTATTCTAATTCTATTCTATTGTAAATAGTTTATGCGCGAGGAAAAAATTAATTTACAATAATATTCTGTATTTCAATGTAATAATACAAATAATACCAAAAAAATACTAACTGTCTACTAAAATAACTAACTAAATTTCCTAGTTTTATCAAAAGTTAAACTAATTTAAAGTTTTTGGTGTTTTGCACATTAAAACAGTACGTACAATAAGATTTAAATTATTAATTATTTTACCTAAATTATGCGTCACACAGTCACCACGTTTATACGCGCCCCAAACCGGTTTTATATAAAGGCGGTTTAAATAAAATCGCTTTCTCGCAGGGTTTATACGTCCTTCAACAAATGTAATTAAATGTCAGTTTAAAAAGAACAAATAAAAGAAACAAACCGACGTTTTGTGTTTCTTTAGGTTAAAAGCATTGCTTTGAAACGTTTTCAGAATGTTTCTACCCACGCCCAAATAGGTCTTGAGGCGATAAACCGTTTTCTTAAATCGCTTTAAAATAAAATCAATTTAGTACTTAAAATGGTTTTAGTGCTGTCTGTATGACAAAATTTTCAAACCATCCATATACAAACGCTTTAAGCGGTCCGTGTAAACAAAGTAACTCCGAGAGAACATACCAACAGGTGCAAATTAGCACTTACCTCTTATTTGCAAAAGAAATTTTCGGATTTTTTTAAAAGATCGATACCCATCTTGAGAACGGAATATTAAAATTTAGGTTAAAATGGTATATATATTTTAATGTTTTTTCAAATAACTCGGAAACTAAAGCTCCCACGAATTTGGACTTTATAACAAAATGTGTAGTCCATATTCATGAAAACTTAAATCTGAAAACTGTATATCGCTACTTGCTTTTGTTTTAAAGTTACAATGTTTATAAATATTTTATCCCCCTTTTTCCCTCTTTTTCCCCCTTCAACCTCCACACCACCCTACCCAAAAGTTAATCTGTTCATGGTCAGCCGATAGAGGATTTTATTGTATACAAACAGACAACAGACCGACAGACCGACAGGCAACTTTTTTTTCGTCGATTCAGGTGTTTTGGAACCTTAGTAACTCATTTTTGATAAAATTAAGAAAAGTCAAAATACCATATTGGTATGGTGGACTAAAAAGTGAATTACTCATGAAATTATGTAGATTCCTATTACAGTTTCACTTTTAAAAAAATCATCCGTTACACGCAGGATGGTCAAGAGGTCCTTTGTTTAATAAAAATTTGGAAAAAACTTTTTTTCTGATTCCAAAAATTTACCAAATGTTACCATTGTCTTGAATGGTCATTGAGCAAATTCACAAAAACGTTGCCGTAAGAGTAATAATGTGTTGAACAAAGATCCACATAAACTATTTTTTCTCGGTTAAAACATTGCCTTATGGTAAATTATTTTTGATTTTATTCTACACATGATAGAGTTTTGGAATCAGAAAGAGAAGATCTATCGAAGATTTATAAAATATACAGGGTATTCAATTAAAAAACAGAACGTCATGGCCACTCTGCGTGTGGAGTGTAATTACGGAAAAAACTGAAAATGTTACTCTACCTAATTTGATGATTCATCTTCTCGAAATAACAAAAAAGTTTGCCCAATTAGAACTTTATAAACTTGTACTTACGAATCGGCGCTTTCGACTTGTTGGCCATTTACTTTAAGGAGATTTTAAATATACGAATATCAAATAACCGGGAAACAATTAATTTATATTTTATATATTTTGTAAAATTGCTCCACTGTAAACAATTTGACTTTATATTCAGAACACGCGATTAATAACTTAAAAACTAGTTTATAGAATGAAACTTGGAATAACCTTTATAGTCTGACCGATTAATACTTTTCACGACATTTTTATGACACTTTTTAATAAAGAATTTCCACTTAAAAAAAGTTACTAAAAATCTTTCTGTCAAGGATAGGTGGTTCAACAACGATTTAAAAAAATCAAACCAAGACCTGAAAGACTAGAATCGATTATCGAAATATTTCCCATATTTAAAGAGTTCCTTTAGAATTGCAAGGAAAAGACATAGGCCTTATTAATATTACAAAAATGCAATATTATCAAAACACAATTTTTTCTTCTAACAATCCTACTAAAATGGCATAGAAGGTAGTAGGGATCCTTACATTTTGATAAAAAGTAACAATGTTCAAACGGAATACCCGATATAAATATGTCATAATATTCTTTCTATTCTATAATTCTTTAATTCTTTTTTATAAATGCACCTACAGAAGTTTTAAACAAAATTAATAAAAACGATCAGGAAACGAATGACTCTTCGCAGTGTGTTGAAAAGTGTGATAAGAATTTCTTTCTTAATTCAATGACCGAGATGGAACTTCTTCACGTTTTCAAAAATAGACTAAAAAACAAATGGTCGGCTGGTAAAGATGACGTCCCTATATCGCTCTTAAAAAAAGTGGAAGACTTTATTATTACGTCATTTACATTCCTAATTACCACATGCGGAAAGTTTTCGAATAAACTTAAAACCGGAAAAGTAGTTCCCATTTATGAAAAGGGGATACGGAGGCAGCCAGGACTTATCATCCAGTTGTGGTGCCTTCGTCATTCTCGAAAAAATCAGCATCGTTTTTTATCCGGAAAATCTACAAATACCGCAATAATTGATTTTTAGTAGGGCGTTTGATTGTGTTAATATTGACTTACTTATTCGTAAGATAGAGGAATATGGAATTCGTGGGATTCCACTAGAATGGATAAGATCGGTTTTGGTGGAAAGATCTCAATATGTAGCACTGGAGTTTGAAAAAGATCAAATAAGACAAAAAGTAAAATCTTCTAATCAAAACATCAAAAACGGCGTTCCGCAGGGGTCCGTGTTAGGGCCAATTTTATTTTTACTTTATGTAAACGAAATAGTAAACATTCTGTCCAGCGAGATCTACTTAGTGTCTTTTGCCGATGATAATTCTTGTATTATATCTCACGAACTCCAGAAGTCCTACAGCAACTATGCAACGATGCTCTGCAAAAACTAGTTGATTGCTGTAAATTTAACGATCCTTATCTAAATACAGAGAAATTACAAGTTTTACTTTTTCAAATGTCTCAAAAGGGCCATATTATCTCTCAACAAGTATAAATTAATAACAACGTAATTGAATTTAAGAAAAATAAAAAAATTTTAGAAGTGGATTTAGATAGTTTTTTGACCTGGAAACCACATTGTGAAAAATTTTGTTTAAAAATCAATCAAATTTGCTATCAATTTAGAAGGTTACGAAATATATTAACATTAAAAGAAATGCTACAATTGTATCATGCACAAGTAGGTAGTAGGCTAATTTATGTTATTTGTTTCTGGGGCAACTCTACCCTAGCATCTGATGTCTTTATCTCTCAAAGAAAAAAATAGTCAGAATTATAGCAGGAATATTGCCAAGTCATTCGTGTAGAGAATTTTTTGATAAGTACAAAATTTTAACTGTTTCGTTATTATTTATATATTACATGTGTATTTATGTTTTTAAAAATAGGTCTAAATTTTTACAAAATTCAATGTTACACTACTATAACTCACGTAATAAAAACAATTTTGTAACTCCTTATTGCAAGCTAAATGTTACCAAAAATTTACCAAATGTGTTAGGTCCCAAATTTTTTAATAAATTAACATAATTTCCAAAACAGTGTAATAATGTAAATATTTTAAAAGTTAAACTTAAACAGTGAGATTTATTAAGATCTAAAATAGTACCTCCCACAGGTCTAAATATTTACACCTGTAGGGGTTAGCAAATTTTAAAACCAATTTTTAAAAAATACTTACCCATACAGAAAAGACACAAAGTTATTGATTATTTTGTATTGTTATTGCAAAATACCACTGAAAAACTGCTTTTCTTTTCTCAAAATACACCATATTTTAGAAGAAAATGCCCTAAAACTATTTTTTTTTGACAGGTTTCAAAATGGCAATTGGTGAATACAGAATTTTATAGAATAGAAAGAAATTTGGCACATAATAGCTTCATTATTTGTGTTTGAGGTTATAAAGTTGGTGATTTTTTAGACCAACTGAGGGGGGTGGTTTAAATTTATAGCCCTCAGAAAGGATTGTTTTGTGGCATTTGGTAATAAGTTCGTTTATAATTTCCCTAAGTAACCATTTTTACAAGGATTAATTTACCTTATGTAATATCCCAATTTGTTCATTTTGTCCAGAAAAACCCCATATTTTGAATCCGTTTTCAGCACAAAAAATATATTTATGAGGGCACTACGAGGCAAAACAAACATAACTGAAGGTCATTGGTTATGCACGAAAAATATACCAAACAAAAAAACCCAAAACAACTATATTAATTTATTTACAAACTGAAAGTAAAACATTGAGGTTATCTAAAAGCTCAGTCAAGAAAGCTTTCCTTACTGAAGGCCCACTCATTTTAAAGCTGTAGCTTTCATCAGTAGAGGTTGGTACAAGTCAAGATGCAAGTAGAGGTAATAGATCCGAACTCGCTGTTTGTGATTGAACGCAGCGCTAATATTTTTGAACTGATATTTCGACAGTGACAGAAATGTAAAAAAACTTGCATTTAAGTTTTTTAATAGATTTCATAAATAAAAACACCTTTTAAATAAATAAAAAATTAATCTGCTCCTTATTTTATTATTAACCATTTAAATCATTGTGTGACATCAAGTATTAATTGGAAAAATTAATTATTAAGGGTAAGTTTTAATTAGAGTGACATATAACCCCAATTTTAATTTGTTCTACAGAGTGTTTTCTATTTAAACCCCGATTAGGTTTAAACTTTTTAATTTTCTTTTCTTCTAAATTGAAACTTTCTTCTTAAATACAACAAAAGATTGTGTTAAGATTTATTAAAATTCTTTTTATAAATCAAACTATGTCCAAAACTCAAGGAGATTTTGTTTCAAATGCTTTAAACCAAAAATTTCACTTAAACCTAGGACCGTTCTAAAATAGACTAAACCTTTTTAGTAAATCCCACCGAAAATGTTCTTACTTACAAAATTTTTATCCTCTGTGGATGAGTTCTTTAATTAATGTGTAGATTTAAAAAAGGATTTAGTAAGGGGAAATAAATAACAAAATCAATGAATAGCGAGCTTTCCCTCAAAAAGGTAATGGTAAACGTAGATCCGGATTTCGCACTTGTCGTGCTCATCAGTACGGTGCTAGGAATTAGGAGATGAAATGATGAAATGATGATGGAAAAATATGACACAGGATTCATGTAAAAGACAACCATTCTGCAATTTGACAGATACCATTACCTTTTTGAGGGAAAGCTCGCTATTCACTGATTTTGTTATTTATTCACCCTCACTAAATCCCTTTTTAAATTTATTAACTCCAGAGCTTAGGATATCTGTAGAGATAATTATATCTGTCTCCGTAGAGACGCTTAATTTTCCTTCAAAATGAAAGTACATCTGCCGATTCTGCAATTTGACAGATGGTTGTCTTTTACATGAATCCTGTGTCATATTTTTCCATCATCATTTCATCTCCTAATTCCTAGCACCGTACTACGGTTACCATTACCTTTTTGAGGGAAAGCTCGCTATTCATTGATTTTATTAATGTGTAGATTTTGTCGAGGATTTTGTGTTGTCCGTCACGTTCACATATTTTTTTACGACGATGTCAATACTTAGATTTTACTTGTTTATGACGAATAAGGAAATATTTATTTATTTACTTTTTTTTTGTTTGCAGGTCTAAAAACACCCTTCTCCTTCGAGAACTTACAGATGGTAAACATTTTATCCAGCTTATCTACAATCCCGCAACTTCCTGGAACACAAGCTTTGAAACCAACGTTAAAAGCAATATTAACTCATTAAATACCCAATTCGTAAATTCCGAAACCATTAAAACTTCTCAAAACCAACTAGCACTGAAAGATTGTGAGTTTGGCCACCAGAGAAGCCAAGTAAAATTGTTCCTACGTAGTTTTAAGTCAGATTTAAACAACCTCATTGCATCTAGTAATGTTACAGTTGTCTCTTTAGATGGTAAAGAGCTTCCAAATGAATTGACTTGGATGAACTACACCGAGTTGAGAAGGGAGTGCCATTCGAGGCATTTGGAGTTGAAGAATTTGGCTGAGGAACTTGGGAAGATGGATAAAGGCGGTGTAGGAAGGTTAGTAACAAAATAGTAGTTTTCACAACTAGTGGCTAAAATAGTAATTTTTTTTCAAGCGTTGGTTTAAATAACGAGCTCAGCGAGGTATTTAAAAACGCGAGTAAAGAAAAGCACAATTTAGCCACGAGTTGTTAGCACTTTTTCGTAGGTTGATTCCTGATCGAGTAAAGTTAATTTTTTTTGGTGAATTTCTTGGGTTGCAGTCAATTATGAAATAAAATTACTTTTCGTTTCTGACGTTTTGGTTTATTTTATTTTAAACCATCTTCAGAGAAATCTGTAACAATTTAAAGAAGATGAATTATTTTGGATTTTGTGTTACAATTACGTAAAAAATATAAAAAATTGTACTTACAGATAAATGTTGAAACTTAGGCACTACATCTTACCACTAGACTTGTTTAAGAACATCTATTTTTATGAGCAAAAATTTCGCTAGTTAATAACAGAATATTGGATTATTGTCGGGATTTTTACAGTAATAAACTAATATTTCTTCTCTATTCTATAAAATTCTGTATTCTATAAAAGTGTCCGTTCTAAAATTTACCATGTTTTTTTTTCTGAATATATATAATTTCTTTGATTGCCCGTTTTCGATACTTAGTTTGTTTGTCTAAAATTTGTTAAAATTAAAGTTGTGTAGGTTATCTTAAGCATGTGTGGCCAGGGCTGTTTTTGATTCAATTGGATTTCTCATACTATGTTGTTGAATTCTATCTTTTCTGTTTGTCCAATACTACAGATTTTTTTCACAGTCTAGGCAGTCGATTTCATACATAAACAAGGTTTTATTGACAATTTGGGCGTTTCTGGTTTTAATTTTGAAAATAATTTTTTTTATACCTTTATCAAAAACATGACTTTAGTAACTGTCTGCAGATAACTAAAGCATGGCTTTTTTGGTTACCGATACAAAAAAACTTTTTTTTTATCACGGGTGCAAAAAAAGATTTCTGTCCGTTTTTTACCCAAAATTAAAGAGAATTTGTCGTCATCGGCACGACGTCGATTTACGAGATCGGACCAGAAGTATTTTTTGTCCGCTTTGCGATGTAGGCCCAATGTATGTTTGCCGATGCAGCGTTGGCCGATGCAGACTGTGGCCCGTCGTCGGACCCATGGTAAATTTTACTTTTTGCTGACATCGGCATACCGTCGCCATACGATTAAGGTCCGATATGGTTTAACCACATGGTACCGCCCATCCGCCCATAACTGCTTAATTTGGTCGGTCTAATGTAGGCAAGCTGGTCTCGGCCCGACATCGGTAAACTATTCAAGTACGAAATTGGTTTCCTAAAGCGGTCCAACGTCGGCGATTGACAGAGGTCCGTCGGTGGTTGTTTAAAGCGGCCCGACATTGGCAAATTACAAAGTTTCGATAATGCGGTGCTTAACCAGTCGGTCTGGTTTAAGTGGCAGCAGAGGTGATTCTTGTAGAGAAGTACCACCATCTTGTCAAGTCCGCATTCTAGTTTTGAAATATCTTTGCTCATTATATATATAATATTATCTTTCACTGTACAGGGAACATAGTGACATTAGCGCCATCTCTACATAGTAGGAAGAAACTATTAAGCAGTTTAAAAATTTTAAAGTGATGTAATCGGACCATAGTCGGTTGCCGATTCTCGACCAATCAAACAAAGTTCCAATCGGACCATCGTCGGCCCTAAAGCAGACAAAGTGGTCGTCGGCATAAAGTCGACTATAGTAAATCGGGCCATCGTCAGTTGCCGATTCTCGAACGATTAAAGAAAGTTCCAATCGGACCATCATCGGCCCTAACGCAGATAAGGTTTGCGTTGGCATAATGTCGACTATAGTAAATCGGCTCATCGTCACTTGCCGATTCTCGTCCGATTAAACAAAGTTCCAATCGGACCGTCGTCGGCCCTAAAGCAAATTAAGTGGGCTTCGGCATAAAGTCGACCATAGTAAATTTGGTGTCGGCATAAAGTCGACTGTAGTAATGTGGACCTCCGTCAGTTGCCGATTATTGACCGAAAACTAAAAATCGCAATCTGACCAACATCGGGCCAGAGTGTAGTCGCCGATGGCGACACACTGCCGATGTTGTCGACATTGGCCCGATTCAATGCCGACGATTTGTGTTTGCTGGGGTGTTGCGAGAATTTTAAAAGCATTTTCCTGTTTTTCTTGGATTTTTTAATAAAGGTATTTAATAAAATAGTGTTCACAACTCGCGGCTAAACTGTGCTTTTTTTACTCGCGTTTTTAAATACCTCGCTGCGCTCGTTTTTTAAATCAACGCTGTTTGTTATAATAGTTCCTAGTTCGGTTAAAGGGTTGTAAATTTTTTTTAATTTTTGAGTTAATTTTTGGTATAAATGGAAGGGAGAGGTATTTTTTGTTTGGGTTAGATATTTTTGTTGTGTTGTTTTGGTTATAATAGTCGTGAATTCCACTTTTAATCATAGGTTCAAAAAATTGTCTGGGGTCTGTGGTCCGGATGTGTGAATATTATTCCCCTGTCGGTTAATGCTGTAAAAACACTATTTTTTTAATACTTTTATCAAAAAAAATCCAGAAAAAACAGGAAAATACTTTTAAACATCTCGAACGAAGGGCCCTTGTCGGAACACACCATATTTACACTATAAATCAAGGCGGCTGGTAAATTAAATAACAATGGTTTCCATACCGATGTGCCTTTTTACTCGGTGACGTTCATTTTTGGGACATTTTATTCTTTGACCGTTTCATATTTTGACGATGTTTTGAAATGATTTTTTCGTAAATACTTGGTGAAAATTGGCTAGAGCAAGAGTTCAAGGTATAAAATATAATGGATAGGTAATCCTCGCCATTTTTTTGATAATATGTGCATTTTCTCGTCCTGAATACGAAATGGACAATCCTGTACCTCAAAATTGTGGATAAGGGCTCGGCACACCAATCCAAAAGTGAGTAATTTTAGAAAGATAAGATATACTTTGGTGCCAACTTGGCAGCAAAATTATTAACAGCATTAGAGAGAATTTTGTTTCGACGCCATACCTTGTTACCAATATTAAAAGAAATTTCGCGTCTGCGCAGATTATAGCTCCTAGAATTTCGCTGATAGGCAGTATGAAGTCGTTCCCGAACTTCTTTAAAGATATTTCGAAATTCATCAAACGATTCTGCATATGATTTACGATCTCCTGGAGAAATTTCAATAGATTGATCATCAGGAATAGATCCATAATAATTACCACACAAAGGAATGTGTCGACCGAAATTGAGATACGCAGGTGGAAGACTTGAAACTTCGTGTTTTGAAGTGTTAATTGCTTGACGTATTTGAGGTAAATTAATTTCCCAATCGTCGTGAGCATCAACGTAACAACGAATAGCCGTTCCAACCGTTTGGTTATTTCTTTCCACCCCAGACATGGATAAGGGTTCGGCACACCAGGTGATTTTTGGTCTGCTGGTACTACTACATTATATATGCTGAAAATGGTGTGGGTTACCCCATCCATCACGTGACCTCTAAAATTGGATTGTTGTGTCGAGTCCTTATCCACATTTTTGAGGTACAGGATTTTCCATTTCGTATTCAGGACGAGAAAATGTACATCTTATCAAAAAATGGCGGGGGTTACCAATCCATCATAATTTTTACCGGGAACGCTTGTACTAGGCGGAAATGGCTTAATTTTTAGGCAAGAATAATTAAATTTTTTCAATATTCCTATTTTCCGCTATTTCTCTTTAAATCTGGTAAAAAACGGACAGAAATCTCTTTTTGTACCCGTGATAAAAAAAAAGTTTTTTTGCACCGGTAACCAAAATAGCCATACTTTAGTTATTACTAAAATCAGGTTTTTGATGCAGGTATAAAAAAAATGAAATTAAGTTTGATTTGTAAGCACCACAATTTAAAGAAGCAACGCTAAATTTTCGGGTTTTTTAAACTAGGCTGTCGCTCCTTCAACACATTTCTATTACGGCAACAATTGAATTTATTTCGGCTTCTTCAGTTAACATCAGTTTAAAAATACAAACAAACAATCATTTTAATATTAACAACATTCTTAAATGCCACAAAAAACAAATAATGGCGTCAAGTTACGGTAGTTAGTATTGAATTTCAAATTTAATATTGACAGGAAGGCATGTTAACAACAAAAAGTTGCACACTCATGCCATGTACTTTATTTTAATTATTTACACTGTTTCTTTAACATATAATAAAAATAAGCAAAACAGGCGGGAAAATACAAAGTTTTATAATAAAGAAAAAGTAAATGAAGTTTTAAAATAAAAAAAAAATTATAAAATATGAGCTTATAGAGCAAGTTTTATAGTAAAGAAAAAGTAGAAAGTTTGAAAATAATAAAAAATAAAAAAATATGGGCTACGTAGAAAAAGTTTTAAAATAATAAAAAAATAAAAGATTTGAGCTCATAGAGCCAGTTTTATAATAAGAAAAGTATTAAAATAATAAAAAATTTAAAAGTAGGAGTTCATACAGCAAAAATTTGTAGCCAAAAGAAATTAGTTGTTTTTGTTACTGGACAGAAGAATTGCACTTTAGAGGTCTGGGAGAGCCGTAGGCCGCGCCGTCCTGTATGACGTTGCCAGAGACCTGCAAACAGTGGCGTAGTAAGAAAAATTTTCGGAGGGGAAAATATTTTCGAAAGTTGTGCGAACGTCATGATCTTTTTTTCAGAATAAATACATTTTTTTATATCGCTGAAAATTACGGCCGGCAGGTAGGTTGTTCGTAAATCCCCCCCGTTACTAGACCACTGCCTGCATCGTTTTTGCTTAAAGATTTTTGTTGTCAGAGAATATAGAAAATATCTATGCTGAACTAATTTTTTTTTCAAAAATTTGAACGTTTGCGTACCAAAACTGTCCAAAATTTTCTTTCTCTCTAAAAATAAAACTCAATCACTGAAGCATTTCTATTCCAAAATTAAAAAATCTTTCTTTAGAACGAATTTTTGCGAAAATTTGTTTTTTTAAATTCACATGCAAAAACATAAAATCACGTAAATTAAATATTATTCAATTTTCTATAAACTTTTCCTCTTTGTTTGTTTGAACAAAATTCTAAAATTAAATTTTGCAATGAAACTAATAGGTAGGCGTAGGTTTGCACTTCATGGTAAAAATCAAAATTTTAAGAAACGACCTGATTTGTATATTTTTAAAGTCAGTTATGTTTTGTGATGCAAAAGTAATACGACTCCAAATCCGTGATTTTTTTTAGTTTAGTTTATATAAATAGATTTTTACTTTGCACTCCTATTATGGGAAAGTTAACAAACTTCATAATTTTTACAAACTTTTATTTAACTCGCAATGTACCTATCTATGTATCTATGTAAATATGTATGTTTGTTCGGGTGGAATCTTGCAACTTAATTTTGACCAACTTCCCGACATCCGATCGGCTTCAAACTTGACATGCTTATATAGTTGCGGTAACAACACAAGGGAGGAGCTGTCAATTTCATCATACTATAGATGAAATTGACAGCTCCTCCCTAGTCAAAGGGGGTGGTGGGGGGGGGGTACAGTAGAAGTACGCCCGATTTCGTTGAAATTTGGTGTGTTGGGGCACTTGGGGATGGAGATAACGAATTTCTAATCAGATTTTGAAAACTCAATATGGCGGATTCAAGATGGACGATTTTTGGTCATCTTATTCTAACCAAGTTTAACTAACTTATACATATCCGATTACCACTTCCCCCTACGAGGGGAGTGGAGGGAGGAAAATACCTATGTCCCGATTTTAACCAAAATTGATATACGGGGGCTTTTGGGAATAAGGAATACAAATTTTTAATCAGATTTTGAAACTTCAATATGGTGGATTCAAGATGGACGATTTTCGGTTATGCTTTGCTAACCAATTTTAACTAACTTATCCACATCCGATTGTGTTCAAATTTGGTATGCATTTATAGTTCCGGTGAAAATACAATAATATGGTATTCTTAGGTACCCTCCCTCTAACGAGGCATACAGAGGTTTTTAAGGAGGGGGATTATGAATTTTTGATCAGATTTGAAAATTTTAATCAATACAAATACAATACAAATCTAAAAATTAAAGGTGTGACTTCAAATTTGGTATTTGTTTATAGTTCCGGCGACAATACAATAATATGGTATTATTAGGTACACACTTCCCTCTAACGAGGGAATTGGAGAGGGGAAAAGATTTAGTTTGTTCGATTTAAAGTACTTTTAAAGAACAAGCTTTTATTAAATGCACTGAAAAGTAGAAAATAATTTTTTATCTTATGCCTTCTATTCAGATGCTTATTTGATACCAACAAGTATGGATATCACGTGATCGGTTTTTAATGTAACTTCGACATTTCTTGAGCTAAGGTCATTGACGGAAAAAAAGATTCTCTACTCTTACACATCTTTTTTTAAAGATTAGATGTTTTGGTCATTTATGTTGAATTATGTTATAAGATGTTGAATCAGGATCTGATTCTAATTAGTTCATAAATTCCTAGGCAAGATGCTTTTAAAACAACTTTTCACTACTTTACCGATTTTATTATACCCACCAACTGCATTTTGTGGGCAATACCAGGGACAATAGGTCCCTGACAATACAGAAGAATTTATATAATTTTTTTATTGGTCATTTCGAAAGAGTAATAAAAATCGTTTACCAATTTTAGTCCTAACTTAAAAATAGATTATTTAAAATAATTTTTAAATATAGAAAATTATAAAACTAAGGATTAAAATGGAATTTTATTTTCGAGGCAAACCATTTTTTGTGGGATAAAGAGACACTTTAGGCAAGTGGTATATATACTAATTTTTGCGTTTGAAATTTCTGTTTTTACTAAAAATTTTAACAAAAGTTATCAAACACAGTTAGTGTTTGCAACTTTTTCATTAAATTGAATTTTAGTCCCTAAAATATTATTTTAGTTTTTAAAATATTATTTTACACTCTTAAATTTTATTTTACTGCCTACAATTTTATGTTACTTACTAAAATTTGTAAGTTTCGCATACGAGGGAATAAAGATAGCATATGTTACGTTAATTTTGAAGTTTTTTTTTAAATCTAGACATATAATAATGCTCTGGACCCTTTCTGTACATATAATATATTATAAAAAAAATTTCTTGGCTTCTAACGAAACCATATATTGTTTGTCTGTTTGTGTGTCTGTTTCTTTGTACCAGCATCGCACAAAAACTGATGAACAGATTTTGATGGTTTCACCGCTAGTGGCTTATTTCACCTAAATCGGTTTGCGATAAAAAAAGATATGATGAAGCAAGAAAAACGGAAAAAAATGGGTTAAATCGCAGGCGAAGGTCAGCTGGTATTTAATAAATCAAATAAATATTGGGATTTAAGTAATAAATTCGACTACATAAAATAATAAAAGGCCTTTTTGCCATTTTTAAACCAAGGGGTTAACTTGATCCATGGATACTTTTTTTTTACCAAGTAGCAACCAGGCATCAGCAATTCAAATTGAAATACACCTATTAATCATTTTACAAAACTCTTGTATTTCCTCAACCAACAATATTAAAAAAATAAAAATTAGTTGGAAAAATTTCGCCTTTATATCCGCCCTCCCAACCGCCTTCGGATCGCCGCACGGTGGTAAGGTCATATGAGATCATCATCAAATATCATATAACTAATACCATAAAAAAATGACTACTGCAAAAAATTGATTTGAACATCAGAAGTTTTGGCAAGGCAAGTAAATATTTTAATAAAATGAAAAAACCTCCATGAAGTTGAAGTAATTTTCCCCAATGGCTGTTTTGGAATTTATCCCTAAAGTTCTTTTTTTAAAATTATATCGTGTTTTTTGAATTTGAATATAATATTTGATTTTCCAAAATATCTTTCTTTTAGTTCGATAAAGTAAATTAGCTACTATGATATACATTATTTTTTTTAAATGAAATGTTTCACTTTCTGCAAGAAAATAAATAATCTGCGAAGTTTGCCGAAGATAAGATTTTGCACTAAAAATAAACTATATCTCACCGTCTTTCATAACTAATTACTTGTATCTGCCCAAGTTTGCCTACTCAAATGATATAAATTTTTAAAGTAGACCGTGCATCTTGATGATGCGTCAGATTATGTTCACTTGTTTTGTGAGGAGGCATCCGAGTCTAGAAATAAAGACTTGAAAAGCTTTCGACAATATGTTCACGACTATGTTGAAAATCTGCTACTAACGAAGATATTCTTCATTCACTGCTGATTTCTTTTGATCCTTATTTGACTAGTTTAGGCAAAAAATGGAAGAAAAATGTTTATAGAAATGTTAAGTCTTTTGATGCAATTTATTCTTTTGTATTTATCTAGTTACTTTATTATTATTAAATTGATTCAAGTAAATATGTTATTTTCAGTAAAATATACAGGGTGTCCCACGACGAATCAACACGATCGATTTCTCAAAAAGTGGACAATGGAAAATTTTGAAAAAGTATATGTCGATGGGGGCAACTCAGCTGAAGTATTTTCTTATACTGTATGTGTGTATCTTTAACTGTTTTCTTACTATACGAATTGAAAATATTGGGTAACATGCAGATTTTCAATTATGGTTTTTATCTCAAAAACGGCTAAAGTTAGGTATAGACATAAAATATGTTTAGAAATCTTAGCATCTAAGATATCCACTTCCGATATAAACGAAAGTTCCGCCATCTTGAAAATATTCTAGCCGAGTTGCCTCCATTGACATTGGTATACTGCCAAATTTTAAAAAATTTCCATAGCCCACTTTTTGAAAAATCGATCGTGTCGATTTTCGTCGTGGGGCACCCTGTATATACAAATATATTTTTTTAAATGAGTACAGACAACCTAAAATAATAAAGTTTAATAACATTAATATAATAATAATATTAATGTTAAACACACTTTAAATATATCTTCAATTATAAAGGAGAAGGCTTTCGTTACTTATCTAAAAAATGCAATCTTTTATTAGTTTCTAATAAATTAGCTAATTTTTACTTGTTCTTTCTTAAAAGCTCTCTAGCAAACTTATTTTACATTAGATCTCTGGATTTAAAAACTAAATTAATAGTTTCTATATTTTGGCCGCATAATCTCATATGACCTCACCACCGAGCGCCGCGCCGGTGAAATTGAGTCAAATTATCCCAATTTTATCAAAATAAGTTTTTACGAGAAATTCTTTCTCGTTCAAAAAATGCCCGCCTAAAAGATGGAGCATGTATATAATTTCGCATTCCGTACGCACAACGGAGCCGGTATGGCAAAGGATGTTCACTCGATTAGGTCAGTCAATCCACATTCCCCCCCGAAAGATGTTCGAGTTTTGATATGCTTATAATTTCGAACTAATATTGAACCACTTTTTAAAATTTTGAACCACACTCCTTCCTGGTTTTTTTTATATTCAAAGTGGGGAGTGCAGTCGGTCTTCAATGCCTCCCCCCTCCTCATTTAAAGCGTAGAAAAAAATTAAACCCAACTATAATTATTATTGGATTATGGGATTAATAAATTGAATTGAATTGAATTAAATTGAATTGAATTGAATTGAATTGAATTGAATTATCCCAAAATTAAGAACTAATTTCGAACTTCTAATATCACCAAAAGGAATTTCGAAAAATCCACTAGTAACCCTGTTTTTTTTGGTGGTGGGGGGGTGCAGGTTGACGTCAAGCCACACCCCCTTCCAAAAAAATTCGAACTTTGATATGCTTATATTTTTGAACTAATTTTGAACTAATTTGTAGCTTTCAAAATTTTAAAAAGTGGTTCAAAATTAGTTTAAAATTGGCTCGATTGGCAAGCTTCTTTAAACCGGACTGTTCCTTCTGGATCGGGCCCTAAAACTTTTTTTACATAAAACAAAAATTAAGATGCAAATTAGTGAAGAGCAAATCAACCATTCAAATTGAAATTATTCTGTTTTTTTAAATCTTACTAGGAGCTCGTGCATGTTTTGCCAAAAATAATTTGCATTCTTGTGTATATTGCTCTAACTTTTTACTTCTAAACCGTTTCTAATTAAAAAATATATTATACATCATCTCTCTCGTTCAAAGAATACCCGCGAAGAACTTGAATTCCGTGTATCTCTGCGTACTTGTTTTAGGTCGAAACGCGACGTCTCCGACCTATTCCGCGTTCCGGGCACAAAATGGTGCGGCAAGGGCTACTCGGCGGACAAATACACTCGATTGGGAGGCTTCTCCAAAACGGACAAGTGCTGCAGAAGACACGACCTGCACTGTCCCTTCTGGATCGGCGGGTTTCAGACCAAGTACGGGCTGTTCAACTGGAGGATGAATACCTTGATGCATTGTAATTGTGATGAGAGGTAAGTCAAATCATATTGAAACAACCAATACTTATAAGTTATTTGTTAACTGCAATTTAGTATCGAACATATGTTCAATATATACTCTTAGGCAGTGGCACACCGAGGGGTCGAAGATTTTGGGGTTAACTATCGGCACAATAAAATAACAGCAGAAATAAAGTATATAGAGAGTAAAATGGCGACACCATAATAATCAGAATCCTTCTACTTCGAAAATACCTGTTCTCACTTGCGTTTTAAGATCAGAATCTTATTAAACTATTGCTGGCGGCATCAATCGGTGGACCAATCGCAATTCAATTGTTACATAGGTAGTCCGGGTTTATTTGATTTCTATTGTTTATGGTTGTTGTAGACGAAATAACCTATGTCTAGGTCATAGAAGAGTCTTCAAAATTTTCAATGGACGTACTCAAAAACTTTACAAACACGTGTTTCACCCTTGTTAGGGATCTTCAGTAGGCCATAAGTTTTTATAGACGAATAATACAATCAAATCAACAAGTCATGGACAAATACTCGGCAAAACATTAGATAAAAAATGAATGAATGAATATTCTTGTGGTACTCCGGTGTATTTTGTAAAGTTCGTTTTTTTGCTATCGATTCGTCATAGTAAAAACCCCGACCAGTCAGTGGTAGAATTAGTGGTGGAGACCAAAATTCAATAGTTTTCTGTTGGTAAAACTTTCTTTTTTATTTATATTTAACTCCACTATGGACATTGGGAATTTATTTCTTATTCTGTTATCTAATGTTTTGCCGAAATCAGAATGTCATGGACAAATGACCTTTTGATTTGATCGTTCGTATTATTCGTCTATAAAAACTTATGGCGTACTGAAGATCTCTAACAAGGGTGAAACACGTGTTTTCGTCTAGTCTCCAAGTCGCACCCGTGTGGTACTCCGGTGTATTTTGTAAAGTTCGTTTTTTTTGCTATCGATTCGTCATAGTAAATAGCCCGACTGGTGGATGGACTGTGTCTGAAACCAGTCAGTGGTAGAACTAGTGGAGAAGGCCAAAAATCCAATAGTTTTCTGTTGTTAAAACTCTATTTTTTATTAAAATACTGGAGAACAAAAAAAATGCAACACCAGAAGATTCTTCCATGATAATCATCAAAAAATTAATAATGAGTGGCTCCTCTATGGTTATTTATGCACTCGTTTATTCTATTGGGCATTGACAAAATAAGATGGTCTATATCATATTGAGGAACACTCATCCAAACCCTCCTTACGGCATGCCAGAGTTTCCAGGGGGACGTCGTAATCGACTAAGATTTCGCCTTATCATATCCCACACGTTTTCGCAAGTCAAGCGATCTTGCTGGCCATTCCAGTGTCTATGCCAAGTTCATGTAAGAAGTCCATTGTTTCACGAGCAATATGCTGTCTGGCATTATCTTGTTGAAAGATCGCATTTGGGATAGTTTATAGGTAGGGATGTAAAACTGGCGGCAGCACTTCATAGATATATCGCCGAGGAATCAGGTGATCTGCTTCCTAAACATATAGCACCCCATACCATGATACTTTGCTGTCTTGCTGTATCACGTTCAATAGCAAAGTCTACATTTCGTCTATCACCTCGAAATAGCCTAACCCTCATGCGTCCATCATAGATGCCTAAACAAAACCTGGATTCGTCGCTGAAGCTTATGGTATTCCATTCGTCATTCCAGTTTTGCCGAGCTCTGCACCACTCCTAGCGGCGAGCTTTATGTTGTGGGGTCAAAGGTAGCACCAAAAGCGGACGGTAAGCACTCAGCCCCTACCAAGCAATCTTCGATTAACTGTCATCCTTGAAAACACTCGTCCTGTAGCTGCAATTAGAGCATCTCTTACTTGGCGTATACTGTCCCGTCGATTTCTGAGGGCAAGAAATCTGAGATGCCGTAAATCACGACCTTGTAATAATCTAGGGCGTCCAGAACCCGCACGACGTCTGTCTCATCATTGGACCACCTTCTCCAAACTTAAAACTGTTGATGGATTGGCAATAACCCTTCTTGCAATTTCCCGTAAACCAAAACCAACTCTTAGCATTTTTATTTTTTAAGTAAACTATAAGCAATCCAAAAAGACCAAAAACTATGACAAAAATGATTTAAAATTTTCAGAAAAGGTCTTTTATGTGTTGGTTCTTTTTCAAATAAATAGAAAAAATTTGTAAAAAAAGAATAGATTAGAAGACAAAAAATTTTTCAAATATTTCTTTTGAGATAAGGTATACACACAAATAATTTTCATTCAAATAATTATCCATATACATGGTGTTTTTTTTTTTGGTCTCCAGTATATATTTATGCGGAAATTTGTTCTCTAAATCTTAATAGTCATTTAGGTAACAAGTGTCAAAAACTGTACTATTAACAGAGAGCACACAAAACGGAGTTATAACGCATATATCATAATTTAAAGAAAAATAAAAATATTAAAATATAAAGTAACTTTAAAGCATTATTGTTTTGGAACATATCAGATTTTGACTATTTCTAGTAACCCATAAAATGACGCCGCTTGTTTAGTCTTTTTTTCTAAATCTTGAAATTTGAAAACATTTGAGAAGCATACTTTATTACCTTAAATTTCTTTGTAATAACAAATACTGACAATATTCAACAATTTCCAAAAACTGTAAACGCTCTTGATCTGCAGTGTAGAAACCAATTGCGATTTTTGGTGATTATTTACTTTCACTTGACGCTTTTCAACAGGAAACTAGTATGTTTTTAGATTGTGTACATGTTTTCTAAACAGGGTGTCCCAAAAGTTCGAGTCCACCCTAATGTCTCCAAAAAGGCGGAGCTAGGGCGGCGACGATACTTTTTTTTTAAATGAGATACCCTGTACATTTAAGACACATAAGAGATATAAACAAGAAAACAGATATTCGGTGATTCTTTGTCTAAATCATTGTTCTTATTTAAAAGTTTTTTTCATTTTATCTAAAAACCGTTAGAGAAAAAGGTAACATATAGTATTTTTGGAAACAGAATGAAAAGCTCTATTCAAATTTGAGAAAATATAGCATTTAGCATCACAATTAGCATCCAAAAAGACACTCTTGTGCAAACCATCTAATTATGTGAACTTTTACTTCTCTGTCTCTTTTGGTTCTCGAGATATTAGGATGGAGATGGAGATTTTTAGGACATCGTGTATATAAAGAAATTATACAATAAAAAGCAACAACAAACATCTTTTGCCCCCCGCCCCCGGTTCGACTGTTTGGAATCATGCGCTGTCTATCAAGTGTTAATAGTCAGTTTACGCAATGCAGGAGCTGCATACGTTGGATTTGTCGGTTCTGAAGACTTTATCCTTTATATAGTAAAGTGAATAGAGGCCAAAAAAGGGGAGTTACCCTACAAAAGGTCCGGTAGTTCTGAATTTTGGATATGTTATATAGGTCGGTGTGTGTGTGCTTCCTCCGCCATCTTGAAAAAACTATCTAGCATTTTTTTTTATTTTTTTGCCTGTAGTTCCGTTTCAGTGCACTAAATCGCAAAAAAAGTTATTTAGAATTTTGTAGAAGATACAATTATCTACAACCTGGTGTTAGTATTGTTGTTCTACGATTAACAAAGGTGAGGTTATTATTAGCATTAGCTCTGAAATAGTTAGAAGCGACCAGGTTAATTGTCACAAAGCTCAGGAAATTGGGCTGGCAGGAATTATTGGTGGAACCTTCGGAGAAGTCTTATTTAAAAAGAAGGATAAAGTCGTTACACCACGGTAAACGTTACACCTCAAGAGAAGCTCTTATCGAATGAAAAAAACAAAAAACGCTTTATAGCACTTCTTATGACTGAGCTTAAGGCTGCCAACATTCAGACAAAACAAGCAGTCGAAGAGGTCGATATATCCAAAATTTAGAACCACCGGACCTTTTGTAGGGTAAAATCCCTCTATACACTGCATATATTTCTATATCTCGTTGTCTTTAGTTCGGGACATTGTCATCAAAGTCGTATTGCTTCGGACTTCCTTAAGGCGCATTTACACAGACAAACTTTCCTTTGATGTTGAAATGCCGACAAACATTTACACGAGCCTCTTGAGCAAAATGTTCAAAAAAAAGTTCGAGCAAAATCTCGTACAAAAAGACTCACGGAAATTTTGGAGAGAATGTTAAGCAAAATTTGTTTGAAGTAATGTTGGTAGAGAAATTTCTTACAAATTTAAATTTTATAGTTTTATGGGAATTCATTGAACTTAACTGAAAATAGAAAGACTAAGTTTTAAGATATTTGTAATTAAGTGCTTTCCGACGGAAAAACGATTTGATGTCGAAATTCACGTTTTACCTCATAAGCAACTTCAATTGATCTGATTTTTATAGGGAATATGCCAGTATACTTGTAACTTTTTTGGGGTTGTAAAAAAACGAGAATAAAAGAAATAATAATTGGCACTTATTTATTGCTGTTGCCTAAAATGTAATGATAAAAATTTACGTTTAAAATAATATCTCTTGTTTTACTTCCTAGTTTAGTTAATATATGAACAAAAGCACGTTCGGTTTAAATAATACCCGTTTATTACTCACTTTTACAACCCTACGATCCAAGACCCTTGTCTAAAAAAATATAATTTAGCAGTAATAGACTAGATTTCTGAATCGGAATGTTGCTCCTTTGCATATTGTTTGTTCAGTGTCAGTAATCGACCTTGATTATTACATTAAATTGACAGTAAATATCTATCTTCAGCATTTTCATGAACCTTTTGCTTTTTAAACTAACTAGGTAAATCTGGTGTCAGGAATGAAAAAAAAACAATCAAAGCTAAGGGTAAAGTCAAGTTACAAAAATATGTTTAAAAAAAATCCCCTCCCCACCACTCCTCATAGTCGTGAGGCGCGGATTACCGCTTAAAAGTGCAACTTTTGAGTTTTTTGCCGATATTTGAAAAACTCAAAATTTTTTTGGAAAAGAAAAATTTTCCTGGGTTGTTTTTTGAATTTAGGAAAAAACCCTTGGAAATAAAAAAAACTCGCAAGAAAATCCCAAATAAAACCCCGGGCAAAAAAATCCGGGTAAACCCTAAGAAAAAAATATTATAAGTAACCCTAATCCATGTGACAAAACTGATAGTAGAGCCAATAATAATGTTTCGCTTGCCGTCGGCTTTTTTTCACAAAAATTTTAAATAAAAGTTGGTGTTCCATTTTTTTAAAGAATTGAGATCACTGATCACTGATGTGAAATTTTATTTATTCTCATCTTTAAAAATATGTTTCCAAAATAGATAGCAATAATTTGCTCAAAAATTTACCCGAACAAAATGTTCAAAGAAAAGCTCAAAAAAATGTTCCGGCAAAAAATTTTAGATCTTTCGCACGAGCTTTTATTTGAGCATGTTCGCCTGTGTAATTGCGCCTTTAGACGCTGAGTTACACAAGTACACCTCGGTACAATCACCGTAAACATGAATTGGGTGCGGAGAAGCTGAATAATTTACACTATACATTCACCTTAACATTTAAGTCTTTTACGGCTTAAACTGTACATTATACCCAGGACAAATTCTTACCTATGTCACCGCGGTTACGGGACCCCGTGGAGAGACAAAACTCAGGTCTTTTAACAAATCATGGGGTGGGTTTCCGAAAAGGCAGCGCATTTATAATAAGGTTATATCTACACTTGAAATCAAGTACCCAAAAGATTTATGGCCTTTTTGATACTTTGTCGTTTTTGAGTGTGAATTTCCGACATCACAAAAAATACTGTTTATAATGCGCCCAAAATTTAGACATGGAATGCCAATGCTATTCTATAAAGGACTCGAAAGCTCCGTTTGGTAACATATTATGATACCGCGTGGAACCATTTTGACCAAGATTTTGACTGCTATTTTATTCGTTTTTTGGCGTAGAACACGGTGCTTGCGTCATCGGTTTTTGCTATCGCCAAAATGCACTTACCGACAGTTTTACAAAACCGTGAAAACCTAACCTAACTTATTGCTGTAAAATACTTGTTAGCGTTTTGTTTTTTTTCCAATCCTCGATTTATAAATCCGGGGTTATTTGGTTATGTTATGTTAATCTACCTCTAAGAGGAATTCTCCCAATTGAATTTGGCACATTACCAAATCAGACATAATTTTATTACGGAGAAAACAAAAAAAAAATCCATATTGAAATCGTGATTGAAACGTTTTCGAAACAGTGCAAGGAGCGGTTTTGAAATCCTTTGAAATGTGTTGAACCCTGACGTCACCAGTTCAATGCCAAAATGACATTTCTTGCATGATTTTTATTCAAAGTAGGGGAAATTGTGACGTCACCGATCACCTGTTTTGTTTTGGGTTAAACCAATCGGAATCTTGACCACACTTTGGAACCTGGTAGAAGTTTTGGTTATAGTTTTTAAGAATTAGTTAGGTGATTTTTTGCATTTTTGCACTTTTCGCCACTTTTTCTTGAAATAATAAATCTCGCTAAAATATATTTTCTTCCTAGGAAATACTATGGCTAGTTTTAATAAGGATGTACAAATGGAGGTGGGTTGGTTGGTAATTTTGGAGGTTGTGTGTTTTAGTTTTATTTAATTTTTATTATCTCTTTGTTTGTGCGATGTGTTTGTTCGGTTGTGATTCTTGTGAGAATCGAGATATGACTTCACACGTAACTGTATCAATTGTAGGAGCACAGTTAGGTACCAAAAATATCTAATAAAAATTTAATAGACCAGTTGCAGCTTCACCTATGATTTTTTGCGACATATTTAAAAGAAATTTTTTTGTTTTCGTAAAGAAATATTTGGGTGATGTTGGCAAAAACAATCTGGTAGGTATCCATATCGTTTGGCTAAGAACCAACACCAATAATAAAAAAAATATTCAACGTACAGAAAATGGTTTATCTAGAGATTTGTATGTTGGGTAAGTTGTCAAATTCTTTGGCCCTTATTTTTGAATAACACATGAAGGATACACGGGAAAAAGGGGTTCATCAAATTTTTTTCTTTTTTACAGGAGTGCAAGTATTAGCAAATTTGATGCATGTATATAATGTATCTTGGTTCCAGTTTCAAAAGTATGAGGCATTGGAACTGTACAAATACCATAGAACTGGGATATTATTTGGGGGGGGGACGGATAACAAAATAATTAAAAACTTTGCATTTGTTTCTAGAAAAATTTTAATAAACTCCCCACACTTCGTCTACAGAAACTAAAGTCTCTGAGTGAATAAACAGCCAATACGTTTTCTTTATTTAAAATAAAACCAAACCATAAAGTCGTGGCTTCATCTTTAGCCGCAAATTTATCAAGTTCGTAAAAGTTAGCCAAGTATTTCACTGATTCTACAATTCGACTTATATTTGAATCGAGATAATTGCATAAAATACTTCGAAATAGTTTAAGTATGTTAGTGTGTTTTTGTGATTTGAAAATTTTGGACTTTCCTAGGATATAGATATAGGTTAGTTTTTCTACAACAACGATAAACAATAGAAATCAAAACCAACCTGGATTACCTATGTAACAAGTGATATTGTGATTGGTTCCCCGATTGATGCCGTCAGCAATAGTTTAAAGCGTATTCCATTGAGAAAATAGTGCGACACCAGGGCAAAACTGCCTCAGTTTTTCTGTTCCATTGTGATGCACTGTTTCAGTTGGCGTGTTCCATTGAAGAACTAAAACGCTCCGTTTTAAACCACACCAGCTTTACGGGTGCCGCACTTTGTACAGTTTTTAAGAATTTAAATTGTTGTTATAATTTCGGCAGTTAAAGTCGATAATTAAAGTTTTCTTGCTTTTTATAGTTTAGCGCAAGGTTAACATGATAAATAAATGTTTATTTACATTATTGCAAAATTGTATTCCATTGAAACTTTTTGACAGTTCTGAATCGGTGTCAGTTCACAACAAGTTGCGAACATAGATTACCAATGGAATATGCCACTAGTAACCGCGGGTGACGTGCGAACGCCAATTATTTTATATCTGCGGTTATGTTATTGTGCCGATTGTAACCCAACAGCCTATGGGGATAAGGGTTAACCTCAACCCCCTTCCCCCTCGGTGCGCCGCTGATATCCCAACAAGTATTTGGACGTTATATTACGTTATGGTCACGTAAGGCACGAAATACCTGACGTCGGCTCCGACTTGATTTAGCACCTAGGTGAGGAATAAAAATTCGAGTCGTTTCGACGTCGGGTGCTGCACAGTGTTTTGGTCAAATATTACGTCAAATTACATAAATCCACGACGACCAAGTTTTACTGCTCTCTCCAAGTTTAATCTTATTAGGTAAAATTTTTTAAATGTCTAAACGAACACATCCCAAAGAATGTGGATGACAATAGGTAATTATTATCTTAGTTAATTGTAAATAACTGAAAAAAGTTCCTTTGCAAATTCTATGGATCCAAATCTTTCAACGAAGGTCAGTTTACTGATAAATATAAATAAAGTAGACATTAAAAAACAGAAACCTTCAAAAATAATTCAAAAATATTAAAAAATAAATGAAAAAAAAAATACCCAAAAATAAAATACTTATAAAGAACCCTGTTTTTTATAGTAACACAATATAGACATTTAAAAAATGCATTTTGTTTGCCAACAAATGGGTTAATTTACATATTAAGCCTTTAAAATGAGACTATAAAATTTATTGTTGTAATGGCGCATCAATGCAAAACGTTCAAAATGACGTTTCGGGCGCCGACCAAATTTGTAATGATTATTATTTACCTATTCGGACAAGAACACCTCCTGCGACGTCATCTTGTAGAACGACCTGATCTAGAATATTGTAGTATAATTGTAGGTCACGCACCCACGTCGGTGGACCTCTGAAAAGTTACATTTAATAACTAAAAGTTTGGCAACGTCCATTTTAACACAATTTTACTTTAAAACTTGTACTAAATATGACTTCTGATTGATTGGACGTTATATGACGTCCAAAATATATCCTTCATTTACTGACGTCCGTTTTCACTTTAGTCCAACTTTGAATTTTATTCTAAAAATTACGCGTCCCTAATTAATGTTAATTTAGGTCGCTGATAAGTAGCGTTTATCACCAACATTTGGCTACGTCAGTTTTGGTAAGTATCGACGTCACAACTGATGCACTAGTTGTTGGCGACGTCAGGTCTTAGTAAAAAATACGTTGTTTGTTGGACAAACCAACTTCCGACCTAACTTTTGGCCAAAACCGACGTCCCATTAGGATGTAATTAATCGAAAGTCAGAAAAATGGTGCTTGGGATATCGCAATTTTTGATTGTCGATGAGCCTCTTTTTTCCGTTAACCCGTCAAACTGAGAAATAGGACAATTGGTTATTGTTACCAAATATGTAGTTAACATTCAATAAATTTCAGCAAATATTCATTAAGCCAGAACTGAGTGCCTTTGTATACAAATTTAAATTGCATTTTGTAATTGTTACAAAATCTCCTTCTCTTAGCGCGCGCGTATTTTGACGAGCATGTTCGCGTACATGTTTGTCGGCATTTCGACATCAAAGCGACGTTTGTCTATGTAAATGCCCCTTAAGGTATTCAACTATTCAATACAGATAACGAAATGGAAAATTAATTGACTCCGTAACACGTTGTAATCCTAATGATCGTTAAAATTCCCATAATAGAAAAATAGACCAAACATACGTAAAAATTATTGCTTTCTAAATTTAAATGAACCGTTCCAAACAGATGCAAGATCACGGTCTTGCGGTTCACACCTTCTGCTGTTTATTTACAATGGTTGTACTATTTTTGGGGCAAGTTTAATGACTTTTATTCATTTAGTGTGCATTGTTTTCATAATACTAGTGTTTTAGATTTGCTTTTACGTCCTCCTTAATGAAAATGATCAAGTCAACAGAGAGTAATCTATGCCCCCAAGGGCGCAGTGACCCATCAGGGCGCAACATTTAAAAAAAAACGAAGTAAATGCCAAATGTGTTAAATTAGTGCAGGGCGCGAAATGTTTTGATTTTTTAAAAAAATACTTCACAGAATGAAGTTGGTTAAATTTCAAAAAATTTTGCCTGGGACTATAACATCATTGTTTGTAGTATGTTTTATTAAATTTTAAGCAATTGTTTTTAATAGGATTTCTCTCAAACCAACCCCTTGGCAGCTAACCCAAAGAATTTTATGCTTAAATTGCAAAAATTTTTATAACGTCATTTAACGGAAGGGAGGGGTTAGGTTACTGGACGCTTAGGTTCTTATCATTTATAATGTGGGGACGCCAAAATTTATTCTTGCTGACACCTTAAGAAACTGTTAAGCGGCCCCTGTTGCCCCAGCATTCAACACGCGGATAACCTGAAGGGTAATTTTACAAAAAATAAATATAAATTGGAGGATACGACAATTCTACAAATGAAAGACGATTTTAATTTTTTTACAGTTAATTTTTTTTTAAATATTTGTGTATGTAAACTCTCTAGATAGAGCATTTCTATACGTTTTACTTTACTTTTTAAATTTTCGTCTGTATGTTTGTTCCAGTAGCACGTAGAGACTACTATAGTGTATTCCAACAAAAACAAAGCGGGCCCTTTTTCAGTCGCGTAGCCAGGGAGGGTTTTGGGGGATTAAACTTTCTCCCTCCTCAGAGGTTCAACCCAATCTACACTAAATTAATCATGATCAAGGGCCCCAGAGAGTTTTTTCACACTTTACTCCGGTTTGTGATGTCATTAATTGTGACAATTTTAGTTTAATTCTAAGGAATTTTTATCACCAGCGTTCAAAACGTGTAATAAACGGCATTCTTAGTATAATTGTTCTTAAACTTTTCATCTCCGGGGCATCTAGGATTTGGCAACAATTACCACTACCCACCCCTTCTTGGAATCTAACCCAATCTACTTTTTCAAAAATACAAAAAACCTAAGAAATCAAAATTTTTAAATAATTTTTTGTTTTTTTGTGAAAATTTTCGCTTGCGGCGCTATACCAATATTAAATATTGTTTAATTTTAAGCAGTTCCTTTGTCAATAACATTTGAAACATGTAAAAAATTGTATCTTAATGTATTTTTTTCAAAATTTTTGCCTGCGGCGCATTTAAGGGTTTACTTTGAAAAAAATCTGCAAATGAGACTAGATGAGACTTGCTTTTGAAAATAAGTATTTTTGTTTCGTGTACACTAATTCAACATTAAACCGTCTCTCCCCCTCCCTACAGTTTAAGAGCTCAAACAATAGGCACTAATTTTTAAATTGCCATCGGGAGGAAGCTGATTTTTATTAAATGATGAAACTCCCCTCAGAGTCGATTTCTGGCTACGCCACTGCCTTTTTTACGTATTTAGATTCTAACTTTGGAAAATTTCTCCGAACACGTCGATTTTTTATTCGAGGGAACCAAAAAAAAACTAAAATAAAAGCATAGCTTTTATGAGAAATATATAAATATATGCAAACAAAGCTTAGTAATACAAGCGCGGATTAGGTCTCAAATCTAAAGGAGGGGGTACTCAGATTTTTAAGCCTTTTAATTCATACATTTTTTATGTTAAAAAATGTTTAAATGCGCCGAAAATTTCTGAGAATATTACATTAAAAATGCAATTTTTGACTCAAATTAAACTAAAATCGTAAATATTAACAGTATTATAGTGCCGCGGGCGAAATTTTTGAAGAAAATTGCACTAAAAAATGCATCTCTTTATTTAAAATTAAACTAAAATTGTAAATATATCAATGGTTTCAAAGCGCAGCAGGTGAAAATTTTTAAAAAAATGACACTACAAATGCCATTTTTAACACAAAATTAAACTAATACCGTAAATATCACAGGTGTTATAAGTAGCGCAGCAATTTATGCCCTACTTTTGATTTTCTAAATGTTTTCATAAAAAATTTAAAGCGAGGGTAGGGGGTTTGAAATCAGCGCTTGAGTAACTACGTATAATTTTTTCAGTTATAAAAAGCATAGATAACGAGATTGAGGTCCAAAAAGCTTTTTAAGATGAAACATTAATTACCTTTTATATTGCATATCTCAAACATAAGATGCCTATCTCAAAAAAAAAAAAATTCGTTTCCGGTTTTTTTGGCCAAACCGGTCAATGACTCGCTCAATGTCAATTTCAATATGTCTGTTGATATGCAGCAACGCTAAGCCCGTCAGACAGATTTCGGTCATAGTGTTTTTAAGTACTTACTTATGTTTTCAATCTCCTGAGGCATGAGCAGCTTCTTTCTGACGAAGCATTACTTACTGGAAAACATCTAAGAATGTTCTATCAACGGAAAAATATCGCCACACTTGTTCATTAACTCGAAAACGTTATCAGGTATGTTTTGATTTAAGCTTTTGCCTGCTTCTGACCAATATTGTTTCCAAATACTGACTTCTCCCAATAAAATTTCAAGAATTTGTGTTTTGGATTAATCAAACTGTTTATAGTAATTAAAAACGACTTTTAGTTAATTTTGCCTTGATTTTGGCTTCACGTTGTATAAAACTTGGTATGAATATGTTAAGGTCAAAAATACTTTTCTATTTCCGAAATGATTTTGTGCAAAACTTGTTAATACTGTTCTGTATTTCCAATGGTTTTGGTTTGAAGGTCAAACTGTCTCACAATATTGTGGAGGGATTCTAGAATGTCTTTAAAGGAACTTTCTGCAATTTCTCGTTTTTTTTCCAAAGACTTCGGGGTTATTACCACCAGCACCTTTGTTGTCTACTTTTTTCTGGAGCAAAGGGGCGAAGTCAATCGCCCCCCGCCCCCCCCCCCCCCCCTGGGACCGCCACTGGGATAAGGTTTACCCCTCGAAGGAGGTGCGTGCTATAAAAATTTTTAGAAAGCCAAAAAGGTTCCCCCTCAAATAAAAAATCGACGTGTCCAAGGATTTTTTCAAAATCAGACTTTAAATACACACTGTATAAAAAGATTTTCACTACATGATTTCTAGGATTCATGGGCAGGAGATAGGCTTTACTTTATCAAAATCGGTTACCAGAAACAAAAGATATGACCATTTAAAAAAAAATCAAAGGCAAAGCGGATATTCGATGAGATGGAAGGGTTTGACTGATGGGGAAGGGGTTGGCGCAGGGAGAAGGGCGGGAAAGTCTGGAAGTGGTGGGAAGGGGAGGGAAAATGGGAAAGGGTTGAAAGGAGAAAGTGGAAGGAGAGGGGTGGAAGCTAAAATTTTAAACATCCGAACGAAGGCGCAGGCAGTAGTAGCTGCTTTACTAAGTGTACAAACATGGTTACGAATAATTACAAACTGACAGTACACTTTACATTTTTACACTACATAAATAGTGAACACTGTCATTTGTGGAATTTGATGAGCCTTGAAATAATTTTGTTAAATACCTGTTAAATGATTTTCAGATGTGCTTGATTACACTTATGGTAAGACACGTTTTTTTGGTAAAGACTGTAAAGAACTTTGATTGAGAGAAATTAATACCACTTTATATCTCACACACTTTATGCTTTAAAAAATTACAATTTTTGATGTTTTTTTGTGTAAAAATTGCAAAATAAAAAATATAAACAACGAGCGCAGCGAGGTATTTAAAATTGCGAGTGAAAAAAACACAGTTTAGCTGGGAGTTGTTAACACCATTTTTTAAATATCTTTATCAAAAAATCCAAGAAAAACAGGAAGAGCACTTCTCGCAACTCACCATCTTTACACTATAAATCAAGGCGGCTGGTAAATGAAATAACCGAAATTTTTATTAAACAATTGCTTTAAATTATTTTCATCTTTGTCTAAAATACTTTTTTATAGCATGCTGTCTCTCTTCAACAACTTTAAATATTTTTTGCACATTACTAAAATATCTCTCCATTTACCTCTAAAATTCTGCCCTCTCTCTCTAAAAAATATTTCTTGGCACCAATGTTTTTGAACGCTAAAAAAACAGTGAAAAGTTGAAAAATTTGAGTGTTTTATTCTAGAAATCGAAAGTTTGGAAAGAAAGCTTTAAAATGTGTGCAAAATCATGGCATAAAAATGTAAAAAACATAGTAAAAATTGCTTAATCAAAAACGGTACCCCTTAAATTATGCCAGGAGGTAAAATCACAATCTTTCTGTCAAACACATCAAACTATGGCATCCAAATAACAGATGATTGATTTTGTAAATTTACGAATCTTTTTTTATTACTTTATATAAATTTAGTATATTTAATTGATGAAAAACTACTAAACTTACCTGCTTCGGTATTTACTTTGACTGCTATTTCAAATGTTTATCTAACACCTGACTTCTGGCATTCGGATCTTAGTAACTGTTTCGACGCCATTAAAATTAGATGCAGTGTACTCATTTACATTTCACACATTACATTAAATAAGTACTATTAAATAGTGTTGATAAAATTGCTGCTATTATAAATACAGTAAATTTCTTACTTTAGACTTAAACCTAAAAATTAAGTGTTTTTTTGCTTACCGCATTATTTTACTAAATGAAAAAGTAATTTACTAAAACTTCACCTTTCTTCCTAATTTTCAGCACATAAATTTTTTGATTTTGAAACATTGGGAGGGCAATTAAAACTGAGTTACCCTGTCTTTTTGTTCTCTATTTTAACTCCACGCTATTAGCACAAATTGGTGTATCGGGGTGGGATCTCCGGCTTAGGGCCGGTTTCTCAATAGCCAGTTAGCGGGCAACATACCTTGTAAAAATCTTTAAAAAGCGGGTTAAAATTAACTCCAGGGTAACCAGGGTTTTAAGGTGAGGGTAAGCTACCTTCCCTCAGGGTTAACCAAAAAAAAAATATTGGCTTAACAGCAAAAAATTTGAATTTACAGCTCGAGTTAATTTAACTCTCTAGTATCTTGCTACTGAGAAACCGGCCCTTAACCGCGGTCTTCGAATTAACGCTTTAACCCCAAGCATTAATTTTTAAACTCATTTCCTGGAATTTCTGAAACTTTTTAAATTGGCCAATATGTATAGCCTTGAAAAAGCCACGAAGGGAGTACACAATGTCAAAAGAATATTAATTTGTTAATGAGATAGCCCGAGAATCATAAGACCAAGGATCCAATACGGATCAGTGGTCTGGTGGCCCGCTGTAGAGATGCTGACCATATCCAAAAAGCCCACGAGCCTGGGCTCTTGGGGCTCTTCTGCAAAGGGATAACCGGCGCAATGAGTACGACCCCCATCCACGCCCTGGATGGGGGCGATGGCGACGCACCTACGATTAAAGGGCCAGGGACTATGAAAGGGCAGGGAGGAAAGCACCGCTTAAACCATAGAGGTTCTATAAAAAGTACAAGGTCACAATAACAGAACGGAATGAGTGACAAAAGGAAGAATTCCGAACGGAATTAAGCAGAGGCGACACGCGACGGTCTGCTACACAGATAGCTCTAACCTGTCAGCCAGGCAGACAACAGGCGCAGGAGTGTACGCAGAAAGTTTAGAGAAGTTAGCCACTTAGAGAACATGATACGGTGTTTCAAGCGGAGCTGTATGCCATGGCAGCAACCCTACCGGAGGTCAGGAATGGTAAGAGGAACAGCCAGGCTCTAAGTGCACCCAAAAAAGTCAGTAGTCTGGTGGAGGAGTGCGCTAAAGCGCTGCAAACACTGTCTCAAGACAAGAAGGTAACACTGATGTGGGTCCCAGGTCATGAGGGAATACCAGGAAACGAGAAAGCGAACGAACTTACCAACCTAGAGGCCGAAACCCAATACAATGGACTGAAACCTCTTCTGGGAATAACAAGGAAACAGGTACAGAGTGAGCTCAACAAATGGGTGAACAATGAACTGAAGACGTCCTGGAGGCAAGAATCAAAGTGCAAGCTATTCGTGGATGGTCCGAATGTAGCCAGAACTAAATGGCTCTTAGGCAAGACCCGAAAGGACATTCGACTGCTGACAGGGATGCTGACTGGGCACAATCGGCTGCCATATCAAGGCAGCTGAAATGTAGATTTCCCACGATAGAGGAAGAAGAACTGCACTCGTTCAAATTGGCCGACATACAACTTTGTAAAGAAAACAGGGAGGCCCGGAAAGAGAGAGAGTTGCAGCGGAAGTAGGGGCATAGGGGTAAGGACCGGGGAATGGCAGAAAGGGTCCATGAAGAGGCCTAATTGCCAAGCCCAACGGCCGCCCCTATACTACTACTACTAATAATGAGTTAGATTATGTTACCTTCATAAGTTTGCATTTGTTACATTAGATAGTTTTTGCTCGTGCCAATTTACAGCTCGATAACTTCGCCGACAGCGATAACTTTAACACTATTTGACCATTCAAAATAGCTTATTTGGTACAGGTTTAACATCGACGGAGCGGTTACTTGATGTTTGGGATAATTTATTTGTATTTACTTTTAATTTTTAAACAAAATTAGTTTACTGATGTGGTTGTCCATTTCAGTATATAACTTCCTAATTCAGTTTCGAGAAAAAGTACGGAATTAAAACTATTATTTAAACAGTAGCACACCCAGGAATTGACTTTGGGGGGGGGGAGGTTAGGGATAAAAATTAAACAAAACTTAGTTTGAAGTAAAAATGTGACCATAACAAGGATTCTCGGGCGTTTTAAAGCAGGTACCTATTCAATTACTGATGAAATAACACTCATACCATAGCAAAACTATTATTTCAAAGAGACCGAACCTAGATTCTTGGCTAAAACAGAAAAAAAAACTAAGAAGAAGTTAAAAAACCTCCAAATCAGTTACTTCAACCGAAAAGAAACTAAAAAACAAAAGATCAAAAGATCTTGGGTGGAAATAACGAAAATTCAAAATTGCTTAGCTGCGTTGAAATCACAAACAACGAGTTCTGATTTCTTAACTCTGCTTGTACCTTGGCTTGCACCAACCTCTACTGATGAAAGCTCTACAGCTTTGAAATAGGTGGGCTTCCAGTAAGGAAAGTTTTCTTGATTGCGCTTTTAGATAACCTCAATGTTTTAATTTCAGTTTGTAAATAAATTAATATAGTTGTTTTGGATTTTTTTGTTTGGTATATTTTTCGTGCATAATCAGTGACCTTCACTTATGTTTGTTTTGCCTAGTATAGTAGTGCCCTCATAGATATATTTTTTGTGCTGGAAACGGGTTCAAAATATGGCGTTTTTCTGGACAAAATTGGAGGTGTTTTATAGGTCAATGAACAACTTGGGATATTAAATAAGGTAAATTGATCCTTGTAAAAACGGTTACTTAGAGAAATTATAAACGAACTTATTACCAATTGCTACAAAACAATCCTTTCTGGGTGGTCTAAAAAATCACCAACTTTCAAACACAGACAATGAAGCTATTATGAGCCAAATTTTTAGCGTATTCACCATTTGCCAATTTGAAACCTGTTTTAGGGCATTTTCTCTTAGAATAGGGTACATTTTGAGAAAAAAAAGCAGTTTTTCAGTGGTATTTTGCAATAACAATAAAAAATAATCAATAACTTTGTGTAGTTTCTGTATGGGTAAGTGTTTTTTGAAAATTGGTTTTAAAATTTAGTACCCTCCACAGGTGTAAATATTTAGCCCTGTGCGGGGTACTATTTTAGATCTTAGTAAATCCCACAGTGATTGTCTATATTTTAGTTATACACCACGTTTCGATCAGTACAATCTCTGATCGTCTTCAAGTTCAAAGTACAATCTATTCCTAAGGCTACATACTTATATACTATAGGAAATCACTGAACCGTAAAGTTGGCTCCGCCCAAAGAAAGGCTTCCAAATATTTGGAATTTCCACACTTGGTTTACTGAAAACACTCTGATTCTGCCCAATAAATGCAGCTTCAAGGAATTTTCGTTACTTTCAGTGTGACTCTTTATTCAAAACCTTTGCTTCTTTCCAGTTCATTCGGTGTTCGGCGATTCCTGATTTAGTTGTTTCACCTCTTTGGGTATTCGTCTGATGTTCCTTAAGCCTAATAGATAGTGGCCTTTTTGTTTCACCACACTCACAAGGAACTTGGTAAATGCATTCATTATTTTGTTGGTTCTCCGGTTTTGTTTTACTAAGAAACTAACAAAACTTTCAGAGTTTCTTCATCACCTAAATAACATAAGACCCACCATTAAATTCACAATGGAGTTGGAGCAAAATTGTCAAACCAGTAGAACGCGAAATCAAAACAACATTCTATCGTAAACCCATTTATACAGGACAATATTTAAATCAAGGTTTAAATCATTCTGCCACAACCAAACGAGGCATAATAAGAACTTTGTATAACAGAGCCGTTCAAATTTGTAAGAATTCTCATGACATGGAAATCGAAATAAGAAACATTAAGAAGGATCTGCAGCAGAATGGTTACAGCCTTAAACTTATTACAGATACAATTTTTAAATTTCAGCAAACAGGACAGAGATAACAAGACCAAAACTAGGCAAATGCATTCCTTAAAATTCCATACATTAAAGGAGTGTCAGAGGAAATTCGAAGAGTAGCGAAAAAATTTAATATAAATTAAATCTCATAATACAATTCGAAGCCTTCTTAGTAAAAACAAAACCGGAGAACAAACAAAATAAGGAATGCATTTACCAAGTTCCTTATGAGTGTGGTGAACATAGGTGAAACAAAAAGGCCACTATCTGTTAAGCTTAAGGAACATCAGACGAATACCCAAAGAGGTGAGACAACGAAATCAGGCTGAATGAAATGGACAGAAGCAAAGATTTTGCACAAGAAGTCACCCTGGAAGAAACGAAAACTCCTTGACGCTGCCTTTATTAGGCAGAATCAGGGTGTTTTCAGTAAACCAAGTGTAGAAATTCCAAATATTTGGAAGCCCCTCCTTGGGTGGAGCCAACTTCTTAAACTTCACGGTTGAGTGATTTCCCATAATATATAAGTACGTAGCCTTAGGAATAGATTGTAGTTTAGTTAATTTCGTACGTCAAAATTCTTACATTAACCGTTCACGGCAGCCCTTAACCATGTATGAGCGGTTTTCCTCTCTGTCCACAGGTTAAATCCTATCACCGCCATTGTGAAAAAGAACTGCACCTACAGGGACACAAAGCAAAAATTCCTAACTAGCTCCTGTCAATAAATACTTGGTATATATTCCCTTTAGGGCCTGCACGACAGCTGACATAGGTCGAAAAAGGTGTATTTTCTACTCCCTGCCTATAACAATACATTATGCTATTCATAGAAATCAGATTTGTGTGGCCTGGGTGATCGGTAAAGTAACACTCAAGTATACAAGAACAACACTACAAAGTGTATCAATGGATTGTGCGGTTTATGTTTAAAAGAAGGGGCAATAAATAAGTAGGTGTGAAATATTTTAAAAGCTTTTAGGTTGGAAGGATGCTGATAATTAAAACTCAGGTATATTCAATAGAGTTACAGTTCGCCTAAACCACATATTCAAGAAAAAAATATATTAACTTGGAATTATATATTTTTGAGATATACATACCCCTAGCTTTAATTAATTAGAAAAATTATATTCTCTGACGTAGCTATTTTTTGAAGGGGCATTTTTTTGAGCAATCCTATTTTTTTGTACGCTGCCTTGTTTTTTAAACCAAATTTGAAATCTCTATAAAATTTGCTTTTTAAACTATCATACGGTTTGCATATCTAGTTTTCAATTTCGAAAGCGATTATCTCATAAACTAAATAAGATACTCTATGATGTTAAGTTTCGTTTTAAAGGATTTTTTAAGGAGAATCAGACACATCATATATTAAAAGGTGTTGAAATAAAAATGCTTTATTTCAAAAACGGTACTATTTGTAGATTCTCTCCAAAAAAAAATCCTTTAAAATGTCAAACAACACCAGAGGTATCTTATTTAGTTTGTAAGATAACCGCTTTCAAAAATTGAAATTTTTAGACTTTGACTGTAGATATTTTAAAAGCTAGATATGCAAATCCTATGATATGGGATGTCTTTAAAGGAAATCTTATAAAAATTTTAAATTTGGTATCAAAACCAGGAGATCGCACAAAAAAATTAGGATTACACTCAAAAATCCCCCCCCCCAAAGATTCGACTTTTTATATATCTTTATGTCTATCTGGAAAATACATAGTTCAAAGTTTATATATTTTAACTGTTAGAGATTGGTTGGATGGGGTCAAATAAAATCACATAAATCTGTTGTTTTCAATGCCGACGTTTCGACGTTTATAAAGTCATCTTCAGGGCACTACAAATATGGAAATGAATACAGAGTTAGTTGGATTAAAAAGTTTAAATACTTTTCTTTTAAATCCAGAAACAATCTATGATCGTTTTTATATATAAATTTTCCCATACGGTGTATAAGTTATTTTTTAAATGTTTTCTAATTAAAAAAAAGAGAAAAAAATATCGAGGAGTATAGAAAAAAAATATATACAATAAAAAAATTTAACAGCATTTAGATTAAATTGTAAATTAAAGTACATGTAAAGGTAAGAAAAAACTTACTGAAATTTTTTCATTTTTTTTTAACTAGAAAACATTTACAAAATAACTTATACACCGTAATTTAAAACAAAAATATTTAAACTTTTTATTCGAACTAACTCTGTATCCATTTCCATATTTTTAGTTTTATTTGACCCCATCCAACCAATCCCCAGCAGTTAAATATTAATTGGGTCGCAAACCAACCAAATTTATATGTATTTTTTAAATATGCACTTTAGGCCAACTGTGGAGTACGGACATTATTTATCGTATGTGTAATTTTGTACAACTTTTTTCATAAAATATTTTAATGGCATATAGGAAATAAAAAAATCAGAAAAAAAGTTTTTCCAGTTTAGGGGTCTAAACTCCTTTTTTCCAGGATATTTGGTTGTTAAATTTCGAGGAGGGGGAGAAACAGAAATTACTATCCAAAAATATTTTATTCAGTTTTTTTTAACCGATAGGTTAAGGAGATACGGGCTATCCAGAAAATATCTGCAATGGGTAAAAAACACATTTTTATTGGAGAAACCTAATTTTTAGCTAAAGTTTAATTTTTACGAAAAAAATTTTCATTTTTAGGAAATACCGGAAATTGTTTATATTGACATGACATTTTTAAAAAATTTTAAATTGCTTTATGCTCAATAATTACCCTTATTATGGTGCGCGACTGCAAAATTTGGTTTTCTTTTGTTATGTTTCGTAAACAAGACATATGACATGATTTTTAAGCTATATGTAATCAGTATTCATAGGAATTTGTAAGAAGTAAGCCGTAAGAAGTAAGCCACAAGATTTGGATTATTTTTAAATCGAGCGGCTTACGTCCTACAGCATCAGGTAAAAACTTGTTTAATCGGTAGGTCCGATATCTGTAACCGAAACCAAAAGACAATTCGGGCTTCAACCATAAGTCAACTTCAAAATGTTCAATAATATTTCCAACGCGGCGGCTTACGTCTTACTTTTTATGGCTTACTTCTCACTGCTTACTTTTTACAGTGCGGCCACTCTGACTCCAGCTATAGCCATCCATACATAGTATGAAGATTTTGGTATGGGCAAAAAAAAGTTTTTTATTTGCACTAGAATAAAACATTTTGGAATGGGGTCTGTCTGTCTGTCTGTAACACAATAACTCATCCATAAAATAAAAAAAATTAAAATTTTTATTTTTTTTTCATTTTATGGACGGCTATACGTGCTTGTTGGCATCATTTTCCCCCCAAGTTTTTAGGTACCGTAAAAGCGCCCATCTTGCAACACTTTTTAACTTTAAAGTGAAATTGTGAAATAACTATAAAATCTATTATAATAGAAAAAACTGAAAACACCAAGTCCCGATATGGTCTACAACGTTTAATATTTTAAAATCGTAAAAAATATTATGTTATATTTTTTATTTTTTAAAAACATGGTGTTGCAAGTTAGATGACAAGTGCTCCGTACTTGCAACACAGACGGTTTCTTACGAAATTTTACGTTTTAATGGTAAATATTTAACTTGCAACAAACATAACATAAAAATATATAATTTTCTCTATCGATTGGTATTTTTAGCACTTGCTTGGAATAAAAAATAGAGTATTTAGAGAACTTTTAATTATATATGCTTATATTTTCGTTTTAAAGGTTTATTTTTTTATATTTTGATACACAATTTTTAAATAATTTGCAAATCAATGGCGTTTACCGTACGGTTTATTTATACAGCACAACCGCACGCTTACTTCTCCCAACAACAAAACCGGTTTTTTTCCCATCAGTTAACCGGTTATTATCAGTTGTTTTTTTGTTTCGGTTATTACCAGTTTTTAACTTTCTGCCCAATAACCGTTAAAAAAAACCGGTCATTTACATTAAATAATGTTGTGCAGGATGATAGAAGTCGGCTTACTAACAGCCATATAAGAAAAAGGGTCTTTATGAACAGAGTTCCGAAATCTTAATGGGTATATTAAGTTTTTATAAGTTTTTTTTTTAAAAAAAATTGTGAATTAAAAATTGCTTTTATTAAAATTTTTATGTTATTCATCATTATAAATTCATGATTCTGTTATTATTTAAAAAAAAAAACGAAAAAAAATAACCGAAAATCCGTTTAACCTGAATAACCGGTGTTTTTAATTATAATCACTTTTATTTTTAAAAAAATAACCGAAAACCGGTTAACCGGAATACCCGGTGTCTTCTATCGGTTATAACCGGGCAGTTAAAATGAGTGCAAACATAACCGGTTAACCGAAAAACCGGATAGTGCATGGGCTACGATGAGTAAAAAGGGAAAAAGCGGCGTTTTGTTGTTCTTTAGACCAAAACAGTCGATTTGACCCGCAGCTCTTCTCCCAAAACCTGTGCAAGCGCGGTGGGGAGGGGGGGGGGTAAAAACTGGAGGGGTTTATAATTTTTTAAATTTTAGTTTGTTGTATATAATCATCATTGATATCAATTTATAGGTTAAGGGGGTGTTAAAGCTCCTATTTGGGCATTTTAATAATAAAAATGCAGGATTTAAAAAAAATTTAAAAACATGCGTAGAATTGTTAATAATTTTAATATTTTAACTTATATCACTTAATTTTTGATCAAAAATCTTCATCCTGTTGGGTAGGTGGAATGGGAGGGGGTAAAAATTAAAGAAGCACATATTTAAAAAAATAGTTTGCTGGATATTATCGAAATGGGTAATGATTTACAGGTTTTCGAGGATGAACAAACCGAAAATAACCACCTTCATTAATTTTAAAGTTTCCTTAAGGGATGGTGAGGGGATAAAAGATCCAATTTGGGCATTTTAATAAATAAAGTGTAAAATTTTAGTAAAAATTTGCATAGTATTGTTAATAATTTTAATATTTTAACTTATATCACTCAATTTTTTACCAAAGATTTCCATCCTGTTTGGCAGGTGGGAAGGGAGGGGCGTAAAAATTAAAGAGACATTTATTAAAAAAAAAAATATTTTGCTGGATATTATGGACATGGATATTGATTTACAGGTTTTCGAGGATGCGCAAACCGAAAATAACAACCTTTATTCATTTTAAGGTATCCCTAAGGAGTTATGGGAGGGGGTAAAAGCTGCAATTTGGGTTTTTTAATAATCAAATAGTAAGATTTTATTAAAATAGTAAAAATTGGCATAGTGTTATTTATAATTATAATATTTTAACCCATATCCCCTCAGTGCTTTACTTAAAATCCTCATCTTGGTTAATAGTGATAAGAGAAAAGGACATATTTAAATAATGTATTACTTAAATTTTAGGATATGTTTTATCCTGTTACAAGTAAAATTGCTTTTTTACAACAAAAACAAAAATGATAAAAATATTTTTGCAAAGATATCTTAGAGTGTCGCATTGTGTAGTGCACCCCCATCTATTCAATGCCCGACAAGTCCCCCATATATTTGGTTGAGCAGACCGGTTTGTAGGTGAGGTGAGGTTAATTCGGCAGTTTGAAACTTATCAGCTGATCTACCGCAAACCTGTCCTGCCTGATATGCTGCCCTTAATGCCATGCTGTTGGATGGCAGCTTCAGCTGATGGCAATAAATTCAATGGCTTGCTTTGCTTTTTAGACATTTTGCCAATCTGCATAGAAGGTTAGGAAATTTTAGCAAATGCTTCAGTGTATTCCTCAGTCCATATCTTCCAACACTTCCGTTTGCCTTTCCCCAGAAAAAAAAGAGGTAATATCACAACCAGAAAATGCATGAAATCCTCTTAGTATCTTGGATCTCTCTTTTTTTAGAGCAAGAGCAAATAAATGTGATGGAATGACACGACTTATTTAATTTGTAATAAAATGATGGGAACAGAAAATACTAAGATGTTTATTTTCGATTTGGTCATCCTCTAAAACCTGTAAATCAATACCTATGTCGATAATATCCAGCGAACTAAGATTTTTGATCAAAAATTAAGTGATATAAGTTAAAATATTAAAATTATTAACAATTCTACGCAAGTTTTTAATTTTTTGAAAAATCCTACTCTTTTATTAGAAAAATGCCCAAATAGGAGCTTAAAGACCCCCTTAACCCCTCCTTAAAAACGAATGGAGGTGGTAATTTTCATGATCAATGATGATTATATACAACAAACTGAAATTTAAGAAAATATAAACCCCTCCAGTTTTTACCCCCCCCCTCCCCACCGCGCCTGCACAGGTTTTGGGAGAAGAGCTGCGGGTCAAATTGACTGTTTTGGTCTAAAGAACAACTGTGCAAAGTTTGTTGCTTTTATCACAAAACGCCGCTTTTTCCCACGTAGCCCAGTGCATTTTTCCAGAAATTCTGACAACCCTACTGAACAGGTTGGAGCCCGCGCACGCCCAAGTATTAGGCTCTACAGGGCCGATTAAAAAGTAAGTGCATTTTGTTGCATGTTACGTCCGCGTTGCAAGATGGGCGCTTTTACGGGATCATAGTTTCCAAAATAAATCTGGTGGTCAGTCTTATTGGACCACCTTGTATACGACGTTTTGGAGGAAAAAATTGTTAAAATTTTTAAATCATTTATGTGTTTTTATTAAAACTATTAATTATTCACCTGTTGACTAAAATTGGATGAAAGTAATTTATTAAAGTAATAAATATCCGGTATTTTATGAATAATAAACAAAAGAAAATATATCACAGCTCTGTTAGGTTTAGCTTTTAGTCTTGCTTTTTGTTAAAGTAGTTATTTAGAATTGTAAAGCAATTTGTTTATAATAAATAAATATATAGTGTTCTTCTCTGTAATCAAAAAATGTTAACAGATAGTTATAAAGAAAACATCAAAGCATGTGGGAATTAGGAAGATATTAAATTAATATTTTATAGCGTTTTTATAGTCATTCTAACACCTAATTAGTTTTGTCATTAAAATTATGGAGTGATATATCCTAAAATATTTTTTTTAGTTTTACCGAACAATAAATAGCTAGGCAAAAAATTATAGGTAGGTCGTAGGTATAGTAAGTTATCTAGGTGAACTTAGGCAAAAAGATCTTAACTAGAAGAACGAAATAAAGCCACAACGTAATCAGGGGCGGGTAAAGCTGTTTGAAAAGGGGGATGCGGGACAGGGAAAAAGTTTTTTTCAATAATAATATAAGACTATTTTTAAGCGAATTTTAACTTTAAGAACAATACAGTTTATTAAATGACGTTAAATATATATTTATAATAAATATTTTTAAATATTTTATATTTATTTTTTTATGTATTTTTTTAATACGGATTATTAAATTACTTTAATTATAATAAATCATATATTTTAAAACCTGCATTTACGCCTCCAGTTCATGTAAGTATTATTGGCGAATGCGCTATTAATTTAGCAAATATTTTCTGATAAACAAGGAGTTTGACGAAATCCGGCTTTGATATATAATGGTTTGACAAATTCCGGGTTTTATTAAAAATGGGTTTTTCAAATTACGAGTTTGATTTTGAATGAGTTTGATGAATAATGGTTCGATTAAAAACGGGTCTGTCAAATTTCGAATTTGTTATTGAATCGGTTTGATGAAATAAGGTTCGGATAAAAAATTGGTTTGACAAATTGCAGTTTCTATGATGAATCGTTCTTACGATGATTTTTTTCATTAAATACGGTCTGATAAATTCCTGGTTTGATAAACGTTCTCCCAATCAAGTTAGCTTGGAAAAATTGCAGATGCAAAAGCTCTTCTGGGCCCCTGAGCACATAATACTTGCCATTGATACCCAATTTTCATTAATTTAAATGATAGCCGATAATAGGAAGGCACCTCTAGTTCCATACCCTACCTGTGATAAATTTTGATTATGCCTTATGCCCCAATGTTATTTTAAAATTTAAACATTTCTTGTAGCTTTAAGGTACTAACCCCTTTAACAAAGTAACCATTGTGTTGATATTTTTTTTTATAAACAATATATTTTTTGTATAATTTTTATGAACTTTAGTGTTTCACTGCACAATCCATCCTTCTTGATAAAATGGTGATTCGAACCCAAAACAGAAACAGTGCCTTACTTAAATTAACACCAAAATAAATATTTTATTTTTAACAAGTTGAGACCTCGTGTCACTAAAGTGAATAAAAACAAAATTATCAAAACTAAATGGAATAAATGAATATAACAGTAGCGCACTCAGGAATTGACTTTGGGGGGGAGTATAAATAATTAATATTAATAATGAATTAAAAATGTGACCATAAACAGGTTTCTCGGGGGGGGGGTTAACCCCAAAACCCACCCTCGCGGTGCGCCAGTGAATATAAAATAGTTATTTATATCCATACGTCTCCCGAAATGAAGCTGTGCGCCTGCCGCGGGCCAAGCGATCAGGTTCGCATGGTTTCTGAGTGAATGTGGTCGGTGAACGCTGGTTCAAGAATAATACAATTATTATATATATATATATATATATATATATATATATATATATAATATCCGTGTGCGCATTCATATGCTTCCAAAGATCACTGGGCGCGAGTCGACAGCATTAGGCATGCGCACTAGATTTTTTACCTTTGGCCTTGCCCAGAGCCAACCCTCATTTTTACAATATTTTCTTTGCTTTTTAAAGTTATTATTGTTACACATTTGGTATTCCTTGGGCCATTATTGTATTATGCTTTTAAAACAATATACTTTTATTAAAATAAGATTTTGTGAAGGAAAGAATAACATACTTCACTTATTCCTCAGTAGTGATATAGTTTGTTGTTACGTAACTTGCACACCCACTTTGTACGTGCCTTTAACAACAAAACACAAAGGCACTCCGAAGATGGAGAAAGTATTTTCAACAGAAGAACTCTTTAGTCGTCTTCACTAATTAGTAAAGGTCAGATTCCATCTAAAATACTTCTCTAATGGTTAAGTGGCTCTTCAGTTGGTTGAAGAATGCAATAAGAGGTTTGTTCTTCACAAGGCTTAATTGCTGTGGTTCCTTGTTTTCTTTTGTTTTATTTATTTTGTCTGAGTTTTGTACAGAGTTACGCTAAACAGTGTTTGGAAATCCAATAACGCTCTTAAATGTAATAAGTTCTAAGCTAAGTATATTCATAGTCTAGCTGCTTTTGCTGCAGTTTATTCTATTTATAGATTCAGTTGACCGTTTGAATTTAAGTAAATAGTTGAACTAATCTAGTCACAAACAAGGTTTGTTGCAAAAATATATTTGGAGAGAACTATGCTGAATAAGTAATTTTTATTATCAAACCAAAATTGTCACAATTTTTGTGAAATATTAAGAATCGTGGGTACACATAAAAGCAAGGGCGCGAATCTTGAACGAATTGAAGCTAGTCTCAATTATAGATTTGTTGCTAAAAGAACATGTATTTTTTGTAAACGTTGTTTAGAAAAATTGCTCAAAATTTCTTTTCTTTCTCACGTTTTTTGTAAAATATTTAAAAAAAAGTGGGTTCGCTTAGCTGTCAAGGTGGTTTAAGAATTTTTTTTTGAATTTTCATATATTTCACCTTTTTTATGGAGTATTAAAATAGTTCAGCGTCTTCAAACCTCGGCCGACCCGGGCGATTGCCCAGTGGCCCGAGGTCTGAGGACGCTCCTGGATACAAACAAAATGCCTTTGGGTACGCATTTTAGCAATTAAATGGTGCCAGGAGACACGCATATCCCTCCGTGCGACCTTTTGTCGATTTCACTTCGCAATTTATATTATTACTAGTTATTTGGATATACGATGGGTGCCCTGGGTCCATATAGACGCTCTGAATCAATAAAAATTCAAAAAAAAATCACGTAACATTTCTATGGGTTGTCGTAAAAACTTAGAATTTCAACTCTTGTGATCTCTCTATGGCGTAAGCTTTTTTACTCTAAGGTACTACCGAGGGGTGCCTCGGTAGTACCTAAGAGTACATTTTGTGTACACCAAAAGGCATTTCTTACCAGATTTTTCCTTTAAATGCCCCGAAATGCCTCGAAATAATGCTTCAAATTGCCTCAAATTGCCACGAAATGCCATCGGCGCGCGTGTACACCAAAGTGCATTACCGTACCACCCTTTGAGTACTACCTACTCTGTATGGTAATTGTTGTAGAAGCCAAGTTATCCGGTCGCCCCTATTGGTCAGATTTGGATTTAGCTGTTCAGCCAATGACAGTGCGACCGAGGTAACAAAAACGGCAGCTTTGGAGGAAGAGTTTTGCTGCCAGCAGGGAACGCCGAACTGAGTAAGCAGGAACTGTTGGCAAGCCGTTTTTACTGAAAGGTGCTGTCCATTGCACTCCCGGATAGCGATGCCTCCTTCATTGCACTACCGAAGGAGGGTGGAGGTGGGAAATCTTTAAGAAAGGATTCTGAACATTAGCGTGGTGCCAGAAGTTTTAACTTCTGGAAGTCGTAGATCTCAATTCAATACCTGAATTTTTTTAAATACAGTTTTCGATAGACAAATAAATTTGTAGATACACAACGTGGGAAAATGTGGAAATTGGTTTTTAGTTCCCGAGATATCTAGCTTTAAAGTTTGCCCATTTTTTCAGAAAAACCGTTGTAAATTAAAAACCAGTAAACAGTTTTTAAAGGTTTTGGCGAGGCCTAGAAGCCCTAGTTTTTGTTTTTTTTATTTTTGTCTATTTCGATTTTTAAACGCCAAAACACCAAAATTGCAATCTTGAAAACGGCACGTGCTGATGGATTATTTACTTGTGGGAATTTTTAAAGCTAATAAATCGAACTGGGTGAAAAATGTTTTATAATTTTCAAAATATGTTTCGTTTTCGAGATATTGATTTTCAAAATATTAATTTTAAACGCTTATAACTCAAAAACGAATACACTTATTAATAATAATTAATAATAATAATAATACGGTAAAGTGTTTTTTTTAATAAGACCAACTTTTCTAATTAATTCTTAAATTAGATTGGCAAAATTGTCAGTTTTTCAAAAAGTAGAAGAGGTGTTATCTTAAAAAATTGTTTAATTAAAAAATAATAAAAATAAACTTTTTTTCTTCTTTGATGAATGTGAATACGCTTTTTTTTCATCAGAGCATTTCAGGCATAACTCGCTGGCAGTGAGCGAATTGTCAAATGAAACTGAGTTTATGTTTCAGTCCACGTCACACTCTATCTTCTTAACAAATATACTCTAAATTGGTTCAGTCGTTATTGAGTGCTTGAGGCACAAATACACACACACACACACGTATTTTGTTGAAATCATGTTTCGCTAGCTGTTACGGTCGAGAGTTTTTTTATTGTTCATCTCCTTTCCCCCCGTCCTCCGTACTCCCATCAAAAACTATTTTTTTTGGTCAAAAGATGTAGATATATCAATATTATTTTTGTATTTCTTTTTTATTTAATTTCAAATTCTGACATTGAATATATTCGCGTCTTCTTCATCTTTTTATAATATATCGATTTGATGTGGGCGATGTTTGAAAAGTAAATCTAACAAACCATTAGGAGGTCTGGTAAATTGTCAAATTATTTAAACACACAACTTGCGTCTCTCAGTGTGTAACCAGTAATTTGTACATTGTTAAAAGTAGCTGTAAATGTTGTACTACAACTAATAATGCAAGGTAATAAATCGTTAAAAATGGGAAACTTTATTTATTTTGGTCAACAACATTTACTTTGGTAAAAAGTATCTGCTGACGTACCTTATATACAGACCGCTTTAAGCTACTGCGAACATAGGGGGAATCAAGTCCAATTTACTTTCCGTGCCGTACGACCGAGGTGGATTCGAAGCACGCTGCAGTGTTATCTTTTGGAAATTCATTTTGTTTTTATTATTTTGTTTTATTTCTGCCTTGCTCGAGAAACAGATGGGTAAGTTCTTAATTGAAATAATACATTTTTAAAACCAAAAATGGATGTCTACGAAGTTGCCGAAAAAGTGCAGATGGTCAAATGGTGTAATCGTCATAACCCAACACACGTTCGATATTGGTCGAGGGAAAATTTGCATTTGTATTTTGACGTAAGAACACAGTATCCCCAAAAACTAAATGTTTGGGGGGGGGTATTATAGGGGAACACGTAATTGGGCCATTTTTTATTAACGGCAATTGCAATTTGAATGGTCCTAGATACTTGGATCTACTGCAGCAGCACATTATTCCAACTGCTAGGCAGTTGTTAGGTGTAAGATTTGGTGAAACATGGTTTCAACAAGATGGTTGTTCCGCTCACAATGTTGGCCTTGTTAGGGAATATCTTGATAATGTATTTCCTAATCGGGTTATAAGTACACGGGGAACTATTTTATGGCCAGCTCGATCTCCCGATCTTGCTCCTAATGATTTCTATCTGTTTTTGAAGAAGCTTTTCAAATTATCACCCCTAACATGCTTGGAAACGTTAGAAGGGATTTTTATAGTAGGCTCGGATATTGTCTAGCCGAGCAAGGAGGACTTTTCGAACATTTGCTCTAATTTTTTTTTTGACTGGGAGAATCTTTTTGGTTTTTAGAATGTATTATTTTATTTTGAGAACTTGCTTTTATTTTGTTTCTCCTTATTATTTTCATTGTAACACGTCGTCACTGATAAATCTGAGCAGTTGACAATAAAACGCTCTTATTTATCAGTGACAAAAAATAAGAAAATTACGTTATAAAAATTTGCGTATTTATTGACCAAATTCCGGTTTCATTGACTACGCTCCACACAGCACCGTGGTTAGAGGCGTACTAAATACCAAAGGAAAGTCATGCATTGGTGATCGCAAGCCTGAGTATTAGTTGCTTCACTGATAGGCGTGCGGTGTCTCTGCATGTACGTACACTGGCAAATTAGACTTCTTCCGCCCAATGTTCGCAGTAGCTTGAAGCGGTCTGTATGTAAGATATGCTTGTGAAACCAAAAAGACTAATGCCATTTCGAGTGGGATCGTGCAGTGTTCAGAACAGTAACTAAATATAGGTAGGTATTCATAATATTCCATTAAGTATAATTGCTTATGCCTGACTCATCTTGATCCAGAATTTATTTACAGACCTCCCATCTAGCTTGGTAGGTCTTAATTTCAGGTTCTAAGACTGGAACCCAACTGTAGGCTAATGATAATAAGGCTACGCCCTACTCGATGCTCGAATCAAGTACGCAGCGACGGCCTCAAAAAAAGCAAATAAATGTACACATTTTTCTTATCACAATCACTACTTGATTTACTAGCCAGTGTGTTTCATGCTTCATGGATTGCAATATCAATCAAAAGAAAAAAATATTCAACATAAAAAAAAATAACAAATTTCCATATCATTTTTATCACTTGACATGTGATAATTTATTGACCGAATGTTCAATTATACAAGTGGCCGGAGGCTATGCGGAACCTGAATTCCAATACTCCAATCGAACTCACTCAGTTCTCTGGGCCTACCAAATTACGTGACCTTGGCGTTTCAGAATTCCGGCAGAATCTCGCTTATAAAGATAACTTTTTTGTTATCAGATAAAAGGATTTATAAAAATCTACAACCGTATTCAAAGGATTTTTCAAAATTTGATGTATTTTTTTCAAAAAATAAAAAAATCAGAAAATTGTTGTAACAGATTTCTTATTATCGACGAGGCTAAATAAAAAGCCAGGTAAGGTTTTTGACTATTATTAGCCGTGTTTATTTTATTTCGAGAATGAGAGAGTCAAGCAAAAAACTGTCTGGATACGGTTGTGAGAAATTTCAAAATAAACATTCCTGCCAAATTTCAACACATTCCGGTGTCTCGTTTCCGATATTCTGCCCGGTAAAGATTGGCCCAAAAACAGGAAAGCAGTGTTGTCAAATCTATGCCATTTTTGTGGCCTTAATCGATTATTAATGGACCCACCAACACTGCCTAACCTGTCAACAGCCCCAAAAATGCTGCAGTCAAAAAGTAGGGTTAGTGTTTCAATTTTTTTTCTTAAATTCAGACCGTTTGAGCTAGAGCAATGAAATTTGGCACATGTGTTGGACTTTCGGCAACGTACCCTCGTGTGTCATAAAAAATTAGATATGTTGCCCCTAGGCAACAGGGGACAAAATATGTTTTTAAACCAGGCCTCATACCTTCTATACTAATGCACCTGCACATCTGAATCTCAGTCAATTTCAATTAGAAAATGTTATTTCACTTATTTTTCACCATATGTCAACAAAAATACACCACTAGGGGCGCAGTGAACCATTTCTCAATTTTGAGTACCATCAACTTTGTCCCAGCCTCTAGAGGCTGTAGGGTAACGGGATCTAAATTTCACCATTTTCATATTCCACATATGCACACTTTTTGATGAGGTTTAGATGTGCATATTGAGTGGTTTTCTGGAATACAGAAATGGTAAAAATGTTGCCTCCGTACAGGCCGTAGAGGCTGGGGAAAAGTGTCTTGAATCGAACTTGCCAAAAAAAATTTGCACCTTTTGAATTTGGTATAGTAAATTTTGAACAAGTTGTTCAAGATTTAAATTTTTTAGCCCCTATTTAGGGGTCGCCTCTGGGGTATGAGATTTTATATTTCATAATATTCGTTACACCAAATTCATGAGTTTTAAATGTGCATATGGAGTGTTTTCCGGAATATGAAAATTGTGAAAATTAAATCTCGCCCCCATACAGTCCCTAGGGGACGGGCGAAAGTTATAGGTATTTAAAATTGAGAAATGATCCACTCCGGCCCTGGTGGTGCATTTTTGGTGACATTGGCGGGAACATAAGTGAAATACGAGGGATGGCTCGGTCGACATTTTGTGTACACCAAAAGGCACTTTTTACCAGATTTTGCCTCTAAATGCCCCTAAAATGCCTCGAAATAATGCTTTAAATTACCACAAATTGCCACGAAATGCCATCGGCGTGTACACCAAAGTGCATTACCGAGCACCCCTCGGTGAAATATAATTTTTTAATTGAAATTGACAAAAATTTTTGCCCCTAACCTAGGGACCTTGTTAACAGACGCGAAATTTTTTTTGGTATAGTAGGCTTGTAGGTAAAAGTACGAACTACCAACAGGCTGAAATTCAGATGCAGTGCAGTAGTATAGAAGTTATGTGAGATAGTTTAAAAACACATTTTGGCCCCTGTTGCCCCTAGGGGCCACATATGTGATTTTTTATAACACACGAGGGTACGCTGTTGAGAGACCAACATATGTGCCAAATTTCATTACTCTAGCCTAAAGCGTCTGAATTTAAGAAAAAAAATTGGCACCCCAACTCTACCAGTGGCGGTCCCAGTCATTTGAAAAGGGGGGGCTGTTTCGATACGAAAAAATATCTAGAGTAAAAGCATAGCTTTTATGAGGAACATAGCAATATATGCAAACAAAACTTATTAGCTACAAGCGCAGATTAAAAATCCAATTTTTGAGTCGGATTAAACTAAAATCGTAAATATCAACGGTACCATAGCGCCGCAGGCGAAAATTTTTGCCAGGGTAGGGGGGTTAACTACCCCCCTATCCTCCTGAAATCCGCGCTTGAGTAACTACGCATAATTTTTCAGTTATAAAAGACATAGATAACAAACAAACCACAAACAAAACCTACTAGCTAAATACTTTTTTCTAGGTCTAAAAAGCTTTTTAAGTTGAAACATTACTTCAAACATAAGATGCCTATCCAAAAAAAAAATCGTTTCCGGTTTCTTGGGCAAATCGGTGAATGACTCGCTCAATGACAATTTCAATAGACACTTAAAGTTAATTTTCAGTTTTATCAGAATTCGTTTCCTTATCTCTATCGAGTCGACCAATCAAGCAGGTGCACTTTTAAAATCATGGCGAATGCGTGACAGTTCCAGCTGATCAAATGTTTTCACGTATTTGATCAGCTGGAGCTGTCATGCATTCGCCATTAGATTAAAAATATACCTCCTCGATAACTCGACTCGATAGAGATAAGGATACGAATGCTGATAAAAGCGAAAAGTAACTTTAAGTGTCCAACATGTCTGTTGATATTCAGCAAGGCTAAGCCCGTCAGACGAATTTCCATCATAGTGTTTTTTTAAGTACTTATGTTTTCAATCATCTGAGGCATGAGAAGCTTCTTTCTGACGAAGCATTACTTACTGGCAAACATCCAAGAATGTTATCAACGGAAAAATATCGCCACACTTGTTCATTGCCTCAAAAACGTTATCAGGTATGTTTTCATTTAAGCTTTTGCCTACTTCTGACCAATATTGTTTCCAAATACTGAGTTCTCCCAATAAAAGTTCAAGAATTTGTGTGTTTGGATTAATCAAACACTTTATAGTATTTAGAAACGACTTTAGTTAATTTTGCCTTGATTTTGGCTTCACGTTGTATTAAGGGCCCAGTTACTCAAGTTTTAATGCATAATGCTCAATGCACAATGCACAATTTTGTCTTCTCTCTCTACTTTTTGAAGGGAAATAGACAGAAAAAGAAATAAAAAATTAGGCATTAGACATTAAGCATTATGCATTAAAACTTGAGTAACTGGGCCACTTGGTATGAATATATAAATACTTTATTATGTATAGATAGAAACTCTATAATACTGCTCTGTATCTCCAATGATTTTCGCGATAAGTACGTCATGCGTTTGTTTATTCTTGGTGTGACGAATTGAAGGTCAAACTGTCCCAAAATACTGTGGAGGGATTCTAGAATATCTTTAAAGGAACTTTCTGCAATTTCTCGTTTTTTCTCCAAAGACTTCAGAGTTAACACCCGCATCTTTGTTGTCTACTTTTTTCCGGAGAAAAAGGGGAGGGGCGATCTTCCCCCCGCCTCCCCCTCTGAGACCGCCACTGACTCTACTTTTTGACTGCAACATTGGGGGTGTTAACAGGTTAAACAGGTTTCGTAAAATCTTCATCTAAAGTCCCACGCTATTCCCCCTAAGTATAAATTAAACTTGGAAGAGGTATAAAAACTAAAGTAAAAGTTCTTCTTCAAATTTAATCATTTTTAATAATAATGCTTTCGAATTTGATAGAGATTAACAAAGTTTGGGATTGGCAAAGGCAGAAATGTAAGTACCCCGCCCCCTAGATTTAAATATTTACATTTTCAAACACTTCCTGCTTAAATTTTATTATTTATTACTATTCTATTTTTCAATTTTTTTGCCCAGTTTTAATCCAGTTTTTTGCAAAGTTAAAGACAAACACAAAATATCCAGGCACCTAGCCGGGATTCGAACCCAAGACCTTCCGTGCGGCAGGCCGATACGCTACCTGTTTCTGTGTATTTTTTTAAAATTCGCATTGGGCGGATAAGGCGTAAAACTAATGGCAAAAAATATCTCGAAATTAATATTTTATGAATTAACGAATGATCCGTACTTGACGTGGATTCCTACCTCTCTCCCATAGGACTACTTCCTTTAGAACTGCCGTTGGTCTAGAGAAAACCACAATGTTGCTTTTTGGGAACAATAGACCTAAAAAAACGGATATTTGGTAGCCTAAGACAAGAAGAGCGAAACTTGCCCTAGTTCTCAGTTGTCATACACTTTTTGAAAATTGCACGTAGGATATCATTTTGTTGGTGCAGATTTAGAGCTAATGAAAACCTTTTTAACTACATCCCTATCTTTCCAAGGCATCTTAAAATGAACGATAAAGTTATTTAATTTAAAGAAATATCCGTTTTGGATAGTACATATTTTTTTGTGTGGCATGTAGCCCTCGGTCATGACAGCGATGATTTATCATATTCTGTAAAAACCAACAACTGTAATAATCTTATAATCACAATCTTACGATCTTAAGACATTATACTTATGGGATGACAAAATTCCGAAAGCCTTTTGAGTGTTAGAATTACCTGAGAACGTGTGTTGCCAGATTTTTAAAACGATTTATAGAAATAGTTAGAAAAATAAAACCACAAATTACTCTAAATAAATTTTGGCACGTACCGAAAACAATTTTATCAACATTATAAGAGTAATATAAGTTTATTTGATTTTCCCACAAACCTTATAACCCAGCGGCTTGCGGTCCATGGAAGCAAGGGAAACAGTGCTTTCACTAGAAAACCATCACCCTCTTAAATGTAATTTTTGAAATAGGAAACACTTACTTTAGACTGTCTTGAAAAGGCTAAAAAGTATTTTAAATATCAAGCCCATAACAAATTTGGTCTTGACTCAAACCATGTCACAGCAGAAAGTCTGCGCGTGTCGTTGCGCGCGGCTTTTCACTACTCTAGTAAAAATCAAATAAGGGCAATCTAACAAAAATAATATGGCCGATCCAATATGGCCGGTGTAGGGTAAACTAGAGAACTGTATACTATTTTTGACAGTAATGGTTTTGATAAAACAATAACTGTCAAATGTATAGAGAGCCTCTAGAGTAAACATTTTCCATAAGGCGTAATGCTAACTCAAATCAAAAGTTTGACAAAGTGGAAAAAGACGCCGATTAAGCAAAGTGTTTTTCTTATAGATTAATCTTTTATGAATCCAGGAAAAACAAGCACTTTTCCGAAATTTTAACAATAAACTCAAAATTCGCAATTAAACGTGGAAATATACCTATCTCTGTTTGAAAGTTTGAGACAATGATGTGTTTGAAATTAACTCATACAATCTCTGATCGAAACGTCGTGTATAAATAAAATATAGACAATGGAAGTCCGAAACACAGAGTTAATTTCAAATACCTATCTCTGTGCACCCGTGTAATTACAGATAACGTCATCTCTCTCAAATCAGATAGCGCAACTGTCTCTCTTCAAGCCGATCTAGCCCGATCTTCCGACTGAACTGAGAGAGACAATGCCTATCGACACTGTGCAAGTATGAGAGAGTTAAAAGTATATGAAATTGTCTCTCTAAAATGCGAATTTTAAGTTTATTTCTAACATTTCGGCAAAATGCTCTAGTGTCCCCGATTTAGAAAGCTTTATTCTATAAAATAGTCACTTTGTTTAATATGCATCTTGTGGAAAATCGCTTTTTTTACCCCACACCCATCGTTTTTAAAGGGCCATCACGTAATTAATGACCGACTTTGACAATTTGTTAGACAGCCCTATACACTGACAGAAATTATATTAGCCTTTATACACCAGTTGTATACTATTTGTGACAATACAAATTTTGTTATACTGGGTATAAGATTTTCTATAATGGCTATACAATGTCCCAAATAGTATACAACTGTTGTATATAAGATAATATCATTTCTCCTCATGGTTTGTTCGGGTTCCGAATTTTAAAACTGTCCTAAAACGTTTTAGAACTGCGCGTGATAGTTGCGCCATTGGCGGGACTGTTCTTAACAGTTTACAATTTTTGGACGAACCCGAATGCATTTACATAAAATTGCCACATTGATAGCAAGCCATAATAATAGAGTGAAGAAGAAGCACGTGATGTGATCCAGAGTGTCTTAAGTTTATCTCTTTATTTTTAGCATAAAATAAATATTTTATCAATAATTTTCCATGAATTGGTTCTCATCATATAGGTCCAAAGTTTCTTCTACAAATTCATAGCTTTTGAGTTTCTACAAAATTCATAGCTTCATATTTTTTTTAAATTGCATTTAAAAATCTGCCAATGGCTTTATCATCACCACTACTTGATGACGAGGTGAAAATTTGCTTTAATTCTTCCAAAGTGAAATTCTGCAGTTTTTGAATCTACAGAAAGTTAACACTGAAAAAGCTGAATTTTTGGGTTAGGCAGGGATTCCTCTTCTTTAGGTCACACCATACAAAACCCTCGACAAAACCTTTATAAAAATACACGATTACACTCTGGCTTTTTATTATTTTTCGTAAAAACCCATTTAATTGGGTATATTTTCAAGGAACAAATTATTTTTTCGCACAAACTTTACATGCGTAAATGAATTTGCGCATACGTCAGAAAATCGTCCTAAACAGTTTCATTGAATTCCGCCCGGCTTCACGGGACTGTACAGAACAGTATTGGACCGGTCCTGAACAAATTTTCGGTAGTAACCCGAACACAAAACTTTTCAGTGAAGAACAGTTGTGGCCGAACCAGAAAGCGGTTTTTTAAGCGCGCATGCTCCGGACTGCTTAGAACAGGAAATTTCGACGAACGCGAACAAACCATCAGTATAGAAGCTATCCCCGCTGCTAACTTCTCTGTAGCCTGCAGCTATAATATGTCGTTAACAGCAGTATACCTGCTTTCGTGTGCGTCGAAGGGTCATTGAACCGGGCGTGGAAGCTATCATTGGAGTAGGTTATTTGCAGGTTTATACGGCTATCGTTGTGTACAGTGTACGTGCGTCGTGCAATATGGAAGACGATACGAACTTGGACATGCAAATACCGTCAAATTCAGCTGACGGGAATAAGGCTAAAAATGTTGGAGAGTTAAATAAGAAGATTTTGTGTGAATGTGTGGTGTGTGTCTTCACCGTAAAGAGTTTTTCAACGCTTGAACATATAAAAAATTTCGTGAGAAATTCAACTGGTCAGGAGATTATTTCGCAAATATCGCGTTTGTCTATTAAAAATTTTTATTTAAAAAAAAACGTTTAAAGAACAAGCTTTTACTAAATTTACTCAAAAGTAGAACATAATTTTTTATCTTTCTTATACCATAATAAAAGCGGTGGGCGCAAATTAAAAAATTTCGTGAGAAATTCAACTGGTCAGGAGATTATTTAGCAAATATCGCATTTGTCTATTAAAAATTTTTATTAAAAAAAAAGTTTAAAGAACAAGCTTTTACTAAATTTACTCAAAAGTAGAACATAATTTTTTATCTTTCTTATACCATAATAAAAGCGGTGGGCGCAAATTAAAAATTTTAACTTTAGGTATCGTATATCGGTCACATCGACGATTCACCTAAGAAACAGTTGTATTACTCTATAACCTGAGGACATTTTCAAAGGCTTGACAAGCAATCTCACCTGTTCTCAGCTTCTTTAGATGAAAGCATTGTATTTAAATTAAAAAAAAAAGGATTTAGCGAGGGTGAATAAACAACAAAATCAATGAATGGCGAGCTTTCCTTCAATAAAGGTAATGGTAACCGTAGATCCGGATTTCGCACTTGTGGTGCTCATCAGTACGTTGCTAGGAATTAGGAGATCAAATGATGATGAAAAACTCTGACACACGATTCATGAACAAGACAACCATCTGTCAAATTGCAGAATCGGCAGATATACCTTCAATTTGAAGGAAAATTGAGCGTCTTTGCGGAGACAGATATAATTATCTTCACTTTACTACTCTGGAGTTGATAAATTTAAAAAAGATAAGATAATGGTAACCGTAGATCCGGATTTCGCACTTGTAGTGCTCATCAGTACGGTTCTAGGCATAAATTTATCAACCCCAGAGCTTAGCATATCTGTAAAGATAATTATATCTGTCTCCTTAAAGACGCTCAATTTTCATTCAAATTGAAGGTACATCTACCGATTCTGCAATTTGAAAGATGCTTGTATTTTTCATGCATTCTGTGTCAGATTTTTACATCATAATTTCATCTCCTAATTGCTAGCACCTTACTGCTGAGTACCACAGGTGTGAAATCGAGATCTATGGTTACCATTAACTTTTTTGAGGGAAAGCTCGCTATTCATTGATTTTGTTAAAATTTTCAATTTGCGCCCATCGCTTTTATTATGTTATAAGAAAAATAAAAAATTATTTTCTACTTTTGAGTGCATTTAATAAAAGCTTGTTCTTTAAAAGTTTTTTTTTAATAAAAATTAATTTTTTAATTTTTAGATTTGTACACTAAATCGTCCATTTTGAATTCGCCATATTGAAATTTTCAAATCTGATCAAAAATTAATATCCCCTTCCCTCGTTAAAGGGAAGTGTGTACCTAATAATACCAGATTATTGTATTGTTAATCGTCCAGTTTGAATGCACCATATTGAAATCTTCAAATCTGAAAAAAATTCATAATCGCCCTCCTTAAAAACCCATTTTGATTGAAATCGAACAAACTAAATCTTTTTCCTCTCCGCTTCTCTCATTAGAGGGAGGTGGGTACCCGAGAGTAACATATTATTGTATTTTCACCGGAACTATAAACGCATAGCAAATTTGAACACAATTGTATGTGGATAAGTCAGTTAAAATTGGTTAGCAAAACATGACCAAAAATCTTGAATCCGCCATATTGAATTTTCAAAATTCGTATTCCTGATCCCCAAAAGCCCCCGTATACCAATTTTGGTTAAAATCGGACAAACTTAGGTATTTTCCGTCCTCCACTCACCTCGTAGGGGGGAGGCGTGCCTAATAATGACATATTATTGTATTGTCACCGGAACTATATATGCATGCCAAATTTGAAGGCAATCGGATGTGGTGGTGAAAGGTGACCAAAAATCGTCCATCTTGAATTCGCCCTATTGAATTTTCAAAATCTGATTAGAAATTGGTTATCTCCATCCATAAGTGCCTCAACACATCAAATTTCAACGAAATCGGGTCTACTTCAACTGTACGCCCCTCCACCCCCTTCGAGTAGGGGGAAGCTGTCAATTTCATCACACTATATTCTTGTGTTATCACCGTAAAACAAAACAAACTTTTATAACCTAAAAATCTTCGACCATAGAATCACATCAAGTTTGGTTGGTTGTCTTTTTAACGGTAAACTAAGCTTGACAGAGCGCTACTGCTCCTGCCCAGAATAAAGAAAAGCGTAACAGACTGACAAAAAAACTGACCAAAATCTTCATAATGGATCGAAAGAAGAATAATTTTTAAGTTGGCGTTGGCAACACTGCTTGTAACTGAATCAGGGGCCTTATTGCCTTACTTTAAAAAAAAAACACTTTATGAAAGGGTATTTTTTGACTGTTTTTTTTTTAGTCGAAAGACTCAAATCAATTTTTGTTTATTGTGGGCTGATCTTTCACTGTTTTTCCGTTGGCAACACTGGTTGTCACGGCAACTATATAAGCATGCCAAATATGAAGCCGATTGGATGTCGGTAAGTTGGTCAAAATTAAGTTTCAAGATTCCACCCGAACAAACATATCTAGTTAGATACATTGCAAGTTAAATAATGAGGTTATTGGCTTATAACAGTTTGCAATGTACCAAAATCCCTAAAGTACCAACTGATAACAATAGATACCACTACGTCTATAGATAAAAAATCATATTTCCAGTGCTGGCATAATTTGTGCTGCTACAGGCAAAAACCACAAAAGGCACAAGAAAAGAAAATTGTCTGACTGCCTACCTAACTAGAAATAAAGAAACAAAACAATAACACACATGCCGATGTCAAAACGCATTGCTACCAACGTAAATAAAAACGTGGGTGATTAAAAAGTATGGTTTTGAACCTTACACAGAATGGAAAATACTTTTATACTTAATTTTCCTTTAATTTGGTAATTAATTAGTCGCTACATAATCGTCAATTAATCAGTAATAGGTTTGGATGGAGAAATTAATAAAAAGTCGGTTTACTCTGGTTTCTGTTCTATGAAACCAGTCTATCACCTCGTTAAGCAATTATTTATTATTAGCCTATTTTGAGGTTATATAAGGCTTGTGGATTGTTTAATTATTATTTTGTTGGAAAAAATTGACAACACCGCAATACAGCATCCTATTCCAATAAAAATTCTCAAGTTTCTAACCCTTTAATTTCATCTATCGGTTGATCGTTTAGTGCTTTAATAATTAAATTAAATTAATTTAATTGGACACGAACACCGTCTAGGATTTTTTCTACATCTGTTTTAAACAGAATAATTACCACCAATTAAGAGTTGGACTGATTAATTTATGAGAAGATATTCTGAATATTTTTTAAAGGAGACCGAAATTAAAGCTCTAAATGGGGTTCCTGAAAAAAATTAAACAATTTTTGCCTGGAAAACCAGTGGTGCATCATGACACGCACGAATACAGTGTGTCCACAAAGGATGGGGAAGGAGGGGGGGGGGAGATAAGGCGGGACAAACAAAGAAAAATAATGTTTCTTTCATGTAATATTTTGATTCTAAATTTTTCAAGTCGAAAAGCAATCCCATAAGAAGAGTGTGCCATGAATCCAACACAAAAAATTTATTGATTTTGTCTTTTTTGACAAAAACTAAAAATTTTAAAATTTTGAGTTGTTAATTTATGTCGTTTTATTACGAAAGGTGAAAATCACGAAATTTTGAGTTGTGCCACTTTCGTTCTGAAGTTGCGACAGGTCAACACCTTCTCAACTATAAAGCCAGTTACCTCTTATCAGTATCCTTTTGCCTACTACAAACTGACAAAAAATCCATGTTTTACCTGTCAATTTGATTATATAACAGTAGGGTAAAGAGGTAGGAGTTAAATGATTTTTAGTTGAGAACGGTGTTGCACAGGTTTACTGTGGCTGGTTATATAAGGTCCATAAGAAGTGCAAATGACTGTATGTATAACTAAAACTGACATTTTTGGGTTATATTATTTTCTTGTCAGAATAGACACTTAAAGTTAAATTTCAGTGCAATCGGCATTCGTATCCAGTTCTCTATCGAGTTGACATATCGAGCAGGTGTACCTTTAAACTAATGGCGAATGCGTGGCAGCTCCAGCTGATCAAATGCGTCAAAACATTACTTCGTATACAGGGACGGTCGTGATGTTACGACTCCCTTATCGTACCTAACGAGATTTTCGTGCATTTAATCAGCTGGAGCTGTCACGAATTTGCCATGATTTTAAAAGTGCACCTGCTTGATTGGTCGACTCGATAGAGATAAGGATACGACTGCTGATAAAACTGAAAATTAACTTTATAAGTGTCTATTGTCAGAAGTGCATTAGCGTTACACCAACACACTTATGTAGATACTCTTACCGCAATTCTAGATCAAAATAGTCCGCAAATATAGAAAAATAATATGTTAAAAAATTACTTTCTGTTGAAGGTGACAGCGGTGACAGTGACATCAAAAATCAACAATTAAATCAACATATTTGTAGGATGGCAGGGCAAGTCAAGTAGCACCAAACCCTTTAACGCGGGCAATTGAGAGCCACTGCATTCGAGGGCTGCTATCGGATCTAATGCCCACAAAAGTAAACAGCAAAAAGCTATACAACCCTATTCTCCCAGATAGGGAGGACAAACCGAATAAGTTTCTCAAGTGAAGATAGCTGCTGGTACACTGACGGATCCAAAATGCCTTCAGGCGTTGGATCCGGAGCTTATTGCAGCCGGGAAAATATCAGGATTATACATATTCTTGGACAAATGGCTACAATTTTCCAGGCGGAACTCTTCGCCATTGAAATGAGCGCACGTTGGATGATAGATCATAACTGACGACAGTCAAGCGGCCCTTAAGGCTCTTGAATCCTATAGGTGCTCATCGAGAACCGTTAGGAGCTGCCAGGTCACCACACTGAATACCCTAGGGCGAATAAACACTGTGTCGCTGGTATCGATTCCGGGACATTCTGGGGATCGGGGAAATGAGACTGCCGACCAGCTGGCGCGCGAAGCGGCCTCTGCCATCTTTATTGGCCCCGAACCAGCCCTTGGAATAGCATACAACACAATCAACACTGCTGTCTCAGGTTGGATGGAAAACAACTCTGGCACATTCCAAAGAGTTCATTCCTGCAGGAAGAGGGCCGGGAAATTCATTGAGCTCACCAGGCAGGACATCTGGACAATGGTTGATCTATACTCCGGACACTGCAGGTTGAAAGTACCATTACACAGAATGGGTCTAAGTGAGGACACAGAATGTAGGCTCTGTATGGAGTATGATGAGACGGCCAGACATGTGCTGTGTGAATGTCCGGCCATTGCATGTCAGCGTCAACGTATCTTCGGTAAACCACAGATCAACGGACTGGATCTGAATGATGCTTCACCAAAACAAGTTGCGAGCCTCTTTAAGGGGGTGAATATTCTGTAGCAACAAAAAATGTTAAAATTGAGCCACAATAGACCCAATAGTGGTCGCACTGGACAGTGCCATACTGGCACACTCACAAACGAATCAATCAATCAAACATATTTGTATAATACCTCTTTAGAAATTTCACAAAAATTACCGCCTTATGTAGGTGACAGTTATAAGCCTAAAAGCACGTAGAAACATTAATCGAATCAATCAGTAAATGGTATTTTTTACCGTGATTTTTCGTAATATAATAAAATTTTGTTTTTTTAAATTTTTGTTAATAGAAAAAGTAAAGATATATCATTTTTAGATGTGTTTCAACTCCCCCTGTAATATATATTTGCTTGCTTTTTTATTAGCCACACAGGAGACCATACCCTTGTTTGAACCAAACCAAAAGTTACTAGGATGTTACTGCTGCTTTTTAGTCAGAACAAAGTGTTTTTGGCTTTTTTGCGTATTTTTGCTAAAAATATATTGTTTTGATTTCTTTAGTGCTGTTATACAACCAGAATTTTTTGCCTTTCATAAGTGCGATAACCCTTTTTATTTATTATTAGAACTGATTTAGGCTTTATTTTTGCTTCCGGGGAATACACAATTTCGTTTTTTTTTTTTTTAATTTTTCGACGATTATGAATCAGCAAGGCCCGAAGGTGCCTCCCTCTCTAAACAATGCTACAGTATAGAGGACCAAAATTTTCATTATTTTTAATAAACGTGACTTTCGTGGGGTTGTCGTGTCTCTCATCAAAAGAGGTCATATATATGACCTTTTATGAAATTACTTAGTTGCTGTTAACAAATTAAGATTTTTTTTACTAAATTTCCGGGTTTTAAAGATATTTTGCAATAAGTAAAAAAAAAATACCGAATTTAAAAAATATTTTATTTTAAAGGGCAGAGAGAGATGAATTAATATTTTTTAACGAATTTTTTGTAAACAATCAATTTTGGCCATTCGTGCCCTTTTACGGCTTCCTTCTTTTATACATATTTTTTGCGTTTCTCAATCTTTCCCCAATTTATTCGTTGTCTTTGTCAAGACCGAGCCATAGAAATCATAAAGAAATGGAACGATTAGTGTACATCTAGTCAGTACATCCTAATTTTAGCAAACACCACATGTATCGCCATTTTGATAATAGCTTTCCCTGAAATTCTCCTTCGATCGCCATTAACTAGACCAACCACCACCAACCTTTATCTTTGGTTCTGTTACTGACTTCACTCGCGTTCAGTTTGGCTTGTTTTGCGGAGTTCTTGGAGATTGGAAGCCTGTTGTATATAGTCCCCTCTGCGAAGAGCTGGGGAGGTGATTCTAGCCGGTTTACTCGTCTATGAGAGAACTCCAGAAGGACGCTCCGACAACCAGGAAGTAATACAGGGAATAGATCATAGATCTAGTCAAAGCATTTGATTCGGTCAACAGAGAAGCTCTTTGGAAAATACTGGCAAAAGCTGGATGACCTCAAAAATATATTCAAATTCTTAGACTACTACACGACAATATGAATGCAACAGTCCTGAGCAACGATGGACCAGGAGAGTCATTCCAGATTACGACAGGCGTTAAACAAGGGTGTGTTATTGCGCCCACCCTATCCTCTATATTTTTAGGTGCCATTCTTTACCTTGTTGAGGAACATCTACCGCCGGGAGTGGAAATTCTATATAGATTCGACGGTGGCCTACTTAACCTAGGCAGACTGCGAGCAAAAACTAAGGTTTCGACAACCTCGGTAATCGAACTGCAGTACGCCGATGACAATGTCGTAATGGCCGATACAGAGGAAGATCTACAACTGGTAATCAACGGATTTAACCAAGCCTACAAAAGCATTGGCCTAGAGGTCAATCTTGCCAAAACGCAAATTCTTCACCAGCCAGAACCAGGTACGAATCCCCAAGCTCCAAACATTTCCATAAATGGCCATCCTCTGCAGAACGTGGAACATTACCCATACCTTGGGAGCCACCTATCATCAAACGCATATATTGATGCAGAAACACAGCATCGCCTAAAATGTGCTAGCGCAGCGTTCGGACGGCTTTCGGAGAGAGTCTTCAACAATCACGACATCAATGCGGAAACCAAGCTTCGTGTCTACAACACAGTTATAATACCAACTCTAACATACGGATGCGAAACGTGGACAACCTACAGAAGGCATATCAAACGACTAGAAAAATATCACCAAAGTTGTTTAAGACGAATACTGAGAATCAAATGGCAAGACCGACGAACAAATATAAGTGTTTTAGAAGAAGCCAGAACAAGTAGTATAGAAGCTCTTATCTTCAAGCACCAACTTCGTTGGACTGGTCACATTATCCGCATGCCTGAAACACGTTTCCCAAAGCAGATATTTTATGGACAACTGAAGGAGGGAAAGAGAAATCAAGGTGGTCAACAAAAAAGGTACAAGGACGTTCTCAAAGGCAATATGATGAAGGGTCACATCGATATAAACAACTTCGAGACCACGCAAACGATAGGGCTACATGGCGCCGAACAGTCCATGAGGGAGCACAAACTTTTGAAGAGCAACGACGTAGACTAGAAACGGAAAAGAGAGAACGTAGAAAGGAGCGACAAAATGGAAGAATGGATGACCAACAACACCCGGCTGCTGCCGGAGACTGGGTGTGCCAGGACTGTAGAAAGGTGTGCGGCTCGAGAATTGGCTTATATAGCCATCAAAAAACGCACAACTGATAGCGACGATACAGAATAGAGGAAAATCATACTCGGTATCGAGTGATTGCCTATGATGATGATGAATACAGGGAACCGAACAGGTGCCCAGTAAAATCTCTAAAGATAAGGCTCAACAAGGAACTGTTGAAGGACCCAGTAGATCTTCTTCAACATAGGAGGCCCGACGGGGAACTGCACAAATACCCATTACGCCGCTGATGTAAACAAATTCGCCAAGGATCTCAGGAAGCTCTAGGTCAAACTTGTGGTCAGCATGGACGGTCTAACCGAAACAGAGCTGACTGAAGAGCACCTGTTCGAAGTCCTTGCTCCACCTAGACAAGAAGGATGTGAGACCAGAAACAGAACTCCTAACAAGACACTGTTGCCTCAACAAGCACTTAGAGACGCTAGGAATCGCCGGAGACTCAGAGAGTCGATGGTTCATGGAGGAAGAAGAATCGTCCTTGAATGTCCTGCTGGAGTGTCCGGTTCTGGCCAGGTCAAGAGAGTCGAATCTTGGGAACTACCTGCTGGTCCCAGGCGATATAAGAAAGTTGCAACCCAGAAAAATCTGTTCTTTTGCGAAAGAGGCAGGCTTCCAGGGCTAAACCATCGATAGTGGGCCTGCAACGGGCACAGCAAGGTGGCCTACGTACATGAGAATTGTCCCGCCCTTTTATTCAAGCCGGTTAAAGCTGGTGGCGACCGGATGTTGCCGTAAATTAAATTGGCCTGGACAGTAACCACGTGTGTGGGAAAAAATTGATTATATTATAGTTGCTATACTTCTTGGAGGGATAAGTTTATCCTATAGACGTGGACGATAAGTTCTCACCTTCAAGTGAGACAAATAAACTAGATGCAGGTGCCTTAGGGCTCGAAGTCCATTGTAAAGTGAAAACTGAACCGAACTTTGGCTTGTTTTGCTTTTGGCTACAAATAAAAAATCACTCTGGTAGTGTCAAGTTTATATATTTTCCACAAGCAGCCCCGCTTTGTATTTATTTAACTCATAAAAGTCCTTTTAGTTTACATCATTGGCCAACATAAGCAAAAAATAAAGATTGACAGTGGGCGCAACTTGACTGTTGCGTTTGTTTTAGACTATTTTCAGCCTGGAATGCTTTATCTTCGGTATATACCGCGGTTATCTTTTCGGTTGACAACTTTGACAGTAAGTGTGACGTCATATCCCCCCACCACTCAAGAATCCTAAATGAATGAAATGGATCACTGAAATTCATCGGTTAAAGAGTAAAGGAATGTAGGGTTATGTTTTTGTTGTTTGTAACTTAACACAAGACTAAAAGAAAGGTCAATTTGTGAGCTCATATTACAAAGACATTCCATTATTAGGTAGAAAACTTGCTGTTTCGACCTCGATTAACATTCCTAATCCCTCATGGTTTACTACTACGCAACCATACTTATCACAAGAAAAAACAAAAAACAACCTTAAAAAGCTATAGCCAAAGGATGACTCTAAATCTAGAGTCTGGTAGAAATGGTAAATACCAAAAGCAAATCAGCTGATCCGTTACGTCACAATTTCCCCTACTTTGGTTACCACCGAAATCGGATTGGTAAACACCAATTAAGAATCAGTCCAGGCTAAAAATCGCCTTTTACAGGCGTCATCTTCATTCATTTTTATTTCTATCGCCGAAGCTTGTGGTGTGCTGTGAAATTGTTTTAATTGCAAAAAGGGTTTAAATAAGAGGACATGTTTAACATTTTAAAGAAGTTTTGTAACCTCCGTTGTGCACTATTTAGTTTATTACCACATCACAATAAATACTATTTGATCATTATTTTTTTGTTACTAAACTACAGAAAAAAAACAAACATTGTCTTTTTAATTTCCACAGTTAAATTTTCGTTGGATGACCAGTTTCGAGGCTAATTATATCCTCACCATCAAAACCGATGACGAATGAAAAATTTAGAGAAAAATAGTGAGGTTAGGTTGCTGATTGTGACGGAGCCACCATCCAAATGGACGTCCAATAAATATCAACGTTGTTTGAAAGTTTGTTAATTTGAAATTAACTTTGTGTTTCGGACTTCCATTGTCTATATTTTAGTTATTCATGACGTTTCGATCAGCACAATCTCTGATCGTCTTCAAGTGCAATCTATTTCTAAGGCTACTACTACTTATATACTATGTGAAATCACTCAACCGTAAAGTTTAAAAAGTTGGCTCCGCCCAAGGAGGGGCTTCCAAATATTTGGAATTTCAACACTTGGTTTACTGAAAATACCCTGATTCTGACCAATAAAGGCAGCTTCAAGGAATTTTCATTTCTTCCAGTGTGACTGCTTGTACAAAACCTTTGCTTTTGTACACTTCATTCGGTGTTGTTTTGACCATTCGTGTTCGGCGATTCCTGATTTTGTTGTTTCACATCTTTGGGTGTCTGATGTTCCTTACGCCTAACAGATAGTGGGCTTTTTGTTTCACCTGTGGTGGCCAATATTTACATGGAGTGGTTCGCATCACACGCAGTTGATACCGCAACATATAAACCTAAACTCTTAGCTAAGACATGTTGATGATACTTTTATTTTCTGGACCGGGAATGACCAACAACTTTCAGAATTTCTTCACCACCTAAATAACCTAAGACCCACCATTAAATTCACAATGGAGTTGGAGCAAAATTGTCAAATTCCTTTTCTTGATGTACTAAGAGTAGAAAGCGACATCAAGACAACAGTCTATCGTAAACCCACTCACACAGGACAATATTTAAATCAAGGTTCAAATCATTCTGCTACAACCAAACGAGGCATAATAAGAACTTTACGTTCAAGTTTGTAACAATTTTCATGACTTGAAAATCGAAATAAGAAACATTAAGAAGGATCTGCAGCAGAATGATACTATATATATTTCTAAATTTTGACAAACAAGGCAACTGCATTCTTTACAATTCCATACATTAAAGGAGTATCAGAGAAAATTGTAAGAGTAGCGAACAACTTTAATATAAAAACAGCTTTTAAATCTAATAATACTATTCGAAGCCTTCTTAGTAAAACAAAACCGGAGAACAAACAAAATAAGGAATGCATTCACCAAGTTCCTTGTGAGTGTGGTGAATCATACATAGGTGATCAAAAAGACCACTATCTTTTAAGCTTAACGAACATCAGACGAATACCCAAAGAGGTGAAACAACGAAATCAGGAATCGCCGAACACGCATGGTCAAAACAACACCGAATGAAGTGGACAGAAGCAAAGGTTTTGCACAAAAAGTCACACTGGAAGAAACGAAAAAATCCTTGAAGCTGTTTATTAGGCAGAATCAGGGTATTTTCATTAAACCAAGTGTTGAAATTCCAAATATTTGGAAGCCCATCCTTGGGCGGAGCCAACTTCTTAGTGATTTCACAGGCCTTAGATGTAGTTGGCACGTGAATATGATCAGAGATTGTACTAATCGAAACGTCGTGTATAAATAAAATATAGACAATGGAAGTCCGAAACACAGAGTTAATTTCAAAGTTCGCGCAGGGGGCTGACTCTTGAATGGGGATCGCGTGAAATTTCATACGAAGTTCGTGTGACTTCCATTTGATTTACATTGGCTATCAAGTGCTCGTTCCTTCTCCCGATATTCAAGAATCAGCTCCCCAGGGCCCCTATTCTTCAAATGATAGAAATTCTGCTTCCAGGGAGTCAAATTCTCATTGTTCCAAATCTTTCTTTCTCTCACTTTTGCCCGATAGTGATCGTCAAGACCAATAGAATTACTTTCTATCAATATCGGGCAGAAGTGGGAGAAACCGATTTAAGTCGAAGATTTAAGATTTGGACCAATGAGAATTTGACTCCCTGGGAGCAGAATTTATATCAGTTCGAGAATAAGGGCACAGGTAGGAAGCCTTAATTATTATCTAACCGCCTCTTCTATATATCTATGAACCGAGGCCAAGGAAGGGGAGCCGAAAGGACGTAGTACTGGCAGGCATCGACGCCGAAATTTATCATAAACGCGTGTGTATATTACGGCGCAACCAAAAAAAGTTAAAACTAATCGCATATTCGACGCCCTCATTGTGCTGGTTTATCGGCAATTTCCGGTCCACAGCGCCGCGACGTCACCATATTAGAAACACCACAGTATAACTATAAGATACTATAATGGCCCAAGGGTCGCAAAATGTGTAACAATAATAACTTCGAAAAACAAAGAAAATCATGTAACAATCAGGGTTGGCCCCGGGTAATTGCAAAGGCGAAAAATCTGCTGCGCATGCCTGATGCAGTCTGCTCGCGCCCAGAAGTTTTCGGTTCTGCATTTTTTTCCAGGCTAACTTGATTAGGAGAGTTATTATCGCTCGCTACTGCTTTTTTCGGAACATGCAAGGGCAGGGCCGTTATAGTATCTCATAGTTATATGAACACCGCTATCTTAACTTGAACTCTATCCCACTAACGTCTGTTACATTACAGGTTTCCAACGTTGAAAAAATGTAGAAATGATGTAACTTTGTATACCTTAAGAAAAATGTTTAAAACAATCAAAATTAACATTCTATATGAAAGTATCGCTGATACACGAAAGAAGCACTAATTTTACGTTATCGTGAATTTAACAATTTAAACGATAAAGTAACTGAAAAATAACATTATTTGAAGTTTAATAAATGTCAGGGTCGAAACAAATTTGCTTCTTTACAGTTACATGATATTACACAATATTGCAAGTTTATTAAATGTCAAATTTAAAACAAATTTGGTTCTTTAATACAATATTAATTGTAAGTGTAATAAACATCAAAGTTGAAACAAGTTTAGTTTATAATTATCACATGAAAGCAGCAGTATTGTGAGCTCAATTAATGTTATTTTTAAAACAAACTTGGTTATTGCTTAAATAATCAAATACAATTGTAAATTATATGAAAAAATTCCAAAATCAATGAAACTTTTAACCCAAATATGGCGAAAATTTTTGAAAAAGTTAGGTATTATGTCAAAAAGTTTACTGTTTTTATGAAAATTCTGGCTGCCATTTTTTTGATAACTTCCCACAAAAAAGAAAATAAGTATAAATTTATATGTATTCGCAGTAATGTACTCACGATCATTTTATGATTTGATTTTTTTAGAGTTCGACGAAAATTATATAGGTATTTTTAGTTTTTTTTTAGTTGCAGCTGAAACCTTTTTATATGTATTTTATTTATCAAAATCAATTAATTAAATTAATAATAAAAAAAAACAATATCTTATTTTCTGTAAAAATCGTAAACCAATGAATTGGTGACAGTTCTTAACAAAACAGAAATGGCCTAGTGGTCTAAGGCGCTGAAACCTTCGTGTATCTTCTTTGGATTAAGCTGTAAGTCCCATCAGCGCATGTTTTTTTTCTTTAATTTTATTTTTTTTTTAATTTTTTTAAGATCTAACCACGAAGATCAAATATTTTAAAGCACAAAAATATATTTTATGTTGTTTGAACCAATATTTAAAAAGTGAGAGGTAAATTTAAAAAAAAATTACCTAGCCATGTAACATTAAATGTTACATGCAAGTACACAAAAATCGAATGTAACACTGTTACTAGTTATGTAATATCCTCGTTAAGGTTACAAGCCGTGTTACATAACAGGTCACAAAAATACGTTAAGGTAATCTAAATATAAAATGTAATGTAAAATGTAAGCAAAAAAAAGCAAGAAAAGAAAAACAAAACGAAGACTATTTCGTTGTATAGTCCAATAAATATGTCAAAAAAAAGTCAAGTCGTTGATTATTTCAACTGTTACTTCAAATTGACAACAACAAATTATTTGACATGCGAACTGTTGACAACAAAGAAATACGTTTTCAGAGGCAATAATGACGTCAGTCCGCTCATCAAAAAATTGGACTATACTGCATTTAAAATTAGCGTACAATCGTTTTAAACATGCTGTTACACGTTGAGGGCGTTAAAGATATTTTTTTTTATACCTTCATCAAAAACATGATTTTAGTAACTGTCTGTGTGACGTTATATTCCTGAGAATAGTTCCTCTATTTCGACCAAATCTACAGCGAAGGGTTTTAGTCCGTAGTCGTTCTCAAGAGAGGATGAATCGGGCACATTCGGTAGACCACCAGAGACCGGAGTTCTCGTCGCTATAAAAAAAAAGTAACTGTCTGCAGATGACTAAAGCATGGCTTTTTTGGTTACCGATGCAAAAAAACTTTTTTTGATCACGGGTGCAAAAAAAGATTTCTGTCCGTTTTTTATCCAAAATTAAAGAGAAATAGCGGAAAATAGTAAAATTGAAAAAATATAATTATTTTTGGCAAAAAATTAAGCCAAAATCATTTAAAAACATCGTGAAAATATCAAACTGTCAAAGATTAAAATGTCGCAACAATGAACGTCACCGAGTAAAAAGGCACATCGCCATGGAAACCACTCTTATTTCATCTACCAGCCCCCTTGATTTATAGTGTAAAGATGGTGTTTTGCGAGCAGTGCTTTTCGTTCGAGATTTTTAAAAGTATTTTCCTGTTTTTCTTGAATTTTTTTGATAAAGGTATTAAAAAAAATAGTCTTACCTAAACTGTGCTTTTTTTACTCGCGCTGCGCTCGTTATTTAAACCAACGCTTGTAAAAAAAAGCACTATTTTAGCCATTAGTTGCATTTCAACAACATCTAAAATAATTGTGCCACAGTCGAAAATTTTGGTTAAAAATAGTGTCAATCGCTCATCAAAAAAAGAAAGAAAATATTGAAAAATTTTCAACAAATGAGCCGCAGTGCCGCACTCAAAATTTTTATTAAAATTGGCGTCACATGTAACAAAAACTGCTCGCCATTTCATGTTCTAGTGATATTAATGATAATCCGTTTAGTCGTTCTTGAGTCATTTTGAGTTTAGAAAAACTTCTTTCGTCAATTGCCACTAAAACCGTGGGCGTTAATAGAATTCTATTATATTAATAATGGGAAAATCTCCAATTAGATGGTGAGTTTTTAAATATTTTAACATTAAAACAGTTAGAGCACAAATTTCATCCCGAAGCTCTAAACCATCAATGTCATGTTTATCGCCGTTCGTTAAATAAAGCTGAAGATCCATACATTGCTTTGTTATGTGCTCTCGGTTGATCTTTGAAAGAATTGTTAAGTCGTATAAAAACGAAAAATAGTCCAAGTGAGTTTTTAACAGGTCAAACCAGGAGAGCCTCGTGGATTGTATCCAGGATAACGAAAAAAAATTCGATTTTAAACTTTTCCTGTGGATTCAAAATCGGCTCATCCACTGCTGCACTTCACGAAACTGCTTCAATTTCAAGCTCTTCTGCCAACTCTGTAGCATCCACTAATTTTTTTTTAAAATGATTGTTAGTCCGTATCTTGACAAAATATTCGTGGATAGCTTTTAGTGTTTTAGTTCAGCATTTCATACCATTCTTGATTTTTAAAACTATACCATTAGCCTCGTCCCTAATGGAATTGTTAACAGAAAGTGCATCGCTTATTGAAACGAGAGCATCATATGTCGATGCGACTTTTCCACCGAGTTTCACTCAAAGGCTTGATTGTGAGACCCTGTACTTTCTTTTTTAAAATAGCCCATCTCTGAGTAGACACAGCAAAAACTATAATTATATGTGTGTGTAATAGAAAATAAATCAATTGATTGGAACGCAGACCTGACGGAATCATTTATGACGAGGTTCAGACTATGAGCAGCACATGAAACAAACATGGTTCTGCTTTAAGGTCAAAAAGAGCAAGATATCCTGCGCTGGAACTATTGCCGAGGTGTAATCGCTACAAACACTTTAGCATATCACAGATCGCGACGCTCTATTGATAAAAATGTAAAAATTATTTCCGTTAAAGTAAAAGTGATAAGAGACAGGTGACGGTCTCCGTCCGCCCCCCAATTTGGCCTCCTGGCGCGGCTGCTCCACCGCGCCACCCCTCAGGACGGCTCTGGCAGGGTCGAACAGTGTACAGGCGGGTATTTTTCTGATATGGTGTAGTTTACTAGATCTTTCTCAGACGAATACATTTAGAAAGAGAAAACAATTATAGTAACTCTTAAACTCGCAAAAACGGATCTAAAGACATCAAAGGTTTGACCAAGGAGTAGATGGCTTTACTTTACTTTCAATAATCGTAGTTGTGACGTCATCATTCAAAAACGTGAGATGTATAAACAAAAATTAATACAAATTAAAAAACCATAAACAATCAATAAACCACACTTTAACTTCACATTTTTCAAGAAACCATATCCCCTAGGCTGGTAATATAGTCTGGTTACTCGTGAAGTCATGGCTTGGGGGTGACTCTGCGAAGAAAAACTGAAAACGAGTAACCAGGTTACCTGGTAACTTATGTAAACGGAAAAAACGAGATTACTTAGAAGAAATTTGCAATAATAAAATAAACGTAACAATGTGAGAGTTCAGAATGTGAGACGTTTCCAGGTATTAAGTTCTTTGTTCAAAAATTTTTAGCAAAGTGATTCTGCCTCGCGCCTATTTAGCCAAACAAACTTGCTAGAACAAAAGAATTTTTTTGCCAAAATAACGAGGTAAGATTTTCTTTTTGCTAGTCTTACCTACCACGGAAAAAACGAGATTATTTAGAAGAAATTTGCAAGTTTACTAAAAAGATAAACGTAACAATGTGAGAGTTCAGAATGTGAAACCTTTCAAGGTATTAAGTTCTTTGTTCACTGAGGAAAATTTTTAGCAAAGTGATTCTGCTTTGCGCCTATTTAGCCACACAATCTTGCTAGAACAAAATTATTTTTTGCCAAAATAACGAGATAAGACTTTTTTTTTGTTAGTCTTACCTAATTTTTTTGCTAGTGTTACTAAGAGTTTTGTTGTATTATAGCTACTTTTTTGGTCTGGCAAGATTGTTTGGCTAAATAGACGCCAGACAGAATCACTTTGCTAAAAATTTTCCTCAGTGTGGAAGCGCATTCTAAACACTGGTTAAATTTAAACTAGATTTAACATTGCGGTGCATTTGGCAATAAGTGAATCTTTTTATACTTCTAGGATCTTTTTTAAAACCTGGCGATAAACTCAATAGATGGACTTTTGTTTTTAATCAAGAAGCTGGATAAAGAAACTCATTCAAACTAAAACAATTTTTGTTATCGGATTTGTAACTAGTGACTCCAATAAAATTCAACTGAATGGTACCCGGAGAGTCAAACGGTATTTCGCATTCTATTCTTGAACATTATAACAGCTCTTGGATATTTGTAACCTTTGCAGTTTTAGGTAAAAACAAGAATAGAGAAATATTAAACGGGAAAAAAAGTATTTTAAAAATAAGTATAAATATATATATATACAAAAATCCAAGATTTTAAAAAGTATTAAAAAAATATATTACAATAAGGTATTAACTGCTAAAATTCAGCATATTACATAAAAAAATCCATTGTATTTTAAAGTGAAAATTGTATTTTATTAAAAATTAAAAAGTAATTTTATTTAATTTTAAAAAATTCTGTATTACCGTTTAATACTTCTTATTTTAAGATTAAATATATGTTGTATTAAGATTTAATAAATTCATATTTTCAAATTTAAAATTTTCTGTTTTACATGGAATTAAAATAAATATATTTAAAATTAATATATTATTTATTAATGTATGTTACAAAAATTCAATATTTCAAAAAGTTATACACAATCAAATTAACATTAGATATTATATAGATATAACATTAAAGTGTTACGAAGGTGGCTTTTCTCACTTTTTTTTTTCTATCCAATCCCTTTCCAACATCTCTTGTTTTAATTTTTGGTCGATTTGAAGCGTTTTTTCGCGTTTGCGCGTTTCTTCTTCTTCGTTCCTGGAAAAGAGTGCCAAATATAGTACAAGAAACATAATATCTGGTGAGTAATTCATAAAAACGTAGTTCTTTCAAATTTTTATAAAAAAATGAAATGAATGAAAGATTAAACGAGTTAAATATTAAAACACGGTTCCTATGTACATACAAGTTTACAAACTAACGTTAAAATTATACAAATAAAATAAAATTAGACAAAACCAAGTCAGGGTTAGATTTTTTGCTAAAAAATACCTTGATAGAACAATATAATTCCTGTATATAGAATTATTTTAATTGTTTTTCAAAATTAGTGTTACCTATGTAAAATGTCTTTAAAATTTTTTATTTAAAATAAATAGTTTGTTTAGGCATTTTATTTTCATATAATTTCGGTCATGTTGAACTTGCATTATAAAACCTAACTTACGCAATACAAAAACGCTAAACCACAAATTTTAACCCTGAAGTTTCCCACTATCGATGTCATCGAACGGTACGACTGTGGTAAGTTTTAAACAGTATGAAGAATTTTTTAATTAAGGAAAAAATAAGAAAAAAAATCTATTTGTCCGTCGATCTGTTTTAAAACTTACCTTGCAATTCCGCAAAAAGTTCTGGCATTTGAAAATCTTCAAAGTTTTTGCAAATAATTAATAACTTCTCAAACTGTTAGTTTTTTTAATCTAAACTATCGTAGACCGGATATAACGAATTTTTTTTAAAAGTTTCGGCCTTTGTCAGTCAAGACATATCCGTCGTGTGATTGAATATCGAATGACACTTTTTTAAAAAAAATTTTAATTTTTTAAAATATTTTACTTTTCACTTGTAATATTTTATATTTTACAGAAAAATTGTAATAAAATTATTTTAGGTTTAAATAAGTTCCCAGTTTATTTTAGAAAAAATATTTTATTGAAAAGACTTTTTAATATATTGTTTTTTAAAATTTAATAAAAGCTCGTATTAAATTTTAAAACATTCATATTTTAAAAATATTTTGTAACGTGATATTTACTGTAAAATTGTAATAAATCTAATTTTAGATTCGAATATCTGGAAGTATTCTGAGTCTTACATAAAAATGTATTTGTCTTATATAAAAATGTATTTGTCTTACATAAAAATGTATTTAAAAGAAATACTTACACGCTTTTAAACTTTTTTATTTAAAATAAATATATTTTCTTTAAAACACAACTTATTAACAAACACAATGCATTTTTTTTCAATGTACTATTCCACTAACTGCCTGAATTGAATACGCAATAGATAAGATTCTTTGTAAAACAAACAATAGTGATACCCACACGCTGTTAAACTTTTTTATTTAAAATAAATATATTTTCTTTAAAACACAATTTATTAACAAACACAATGCATTTTTTTTCAATGTACTATTCCACTAACTGCCTGAATTGAATACGCAATAGATAAGATTCTTTGTAAAACAAACAATAGTGATACTCACACGCTTTTAAACTTTTTTATTTAAAATAAATATATTTTCTTTAAAACACAATTTATTAACAAACACAATGCATTTTTTTTCAATGTACTATTCCACTAACTGCCTGAATTGAATACGCAATAGATAAGATTATTTGTAAAACAAACAATAGTGATACTCACACGCTATTAAACTTTTTTATTTAAAATAAATATCTTTTCTTTAAAACATAATTTATTAACAAACACAATGCATTTTTGTTCAATGTACTATTCCACTAACTGCCTGAATTGAATACGCAATAGATAAGATTCTTTGTAAAACAAACAATAGTGATACTCACACGCTTTTAAACTTTTTTATTTAAAATAAATATATTTTCTTTAAAACACAATTTATTAACAAACACAATGCATTTTTTTTCAATGTACTATTCCACTAACTGCCTGAATTGAATACGCAATAGATAAGATTCTTTGTAAAACAAACAATAGTGATACTCACACGCTTTTAAACTTTTTTATTTAAAATAAATATATTTTCTTTAAAACACAATTTATTAACAAACACAATGCATTTTTTTTCCATGTACTATTCCACTAACTGCCTGAATTGAATACGCAATAGATAAGATTATTTGTAAAACAAACAATAGTGATACTCACACGCTTTTAAACTTTTTTATTTAAAATAAATATATTTTCTTTAAAACACAATTTATTAACAAAAACAATGCATTTTTTTCAATGTACTATTCCACTAACTGCCTGAATTGAATACGCAATAGATAAGATTCTTTGTAAAACAAACAATAGTGATACTCACACGCTTTTAAACTTTTTTATTTAAAATAAATATATTTTTTTTAAAACACAATTTATTAACAAACACAATGCATTTTTTTTCAATGTACTATTCCACTAACTGCCTGAATTGAATACGCAATAGATAAGATTCTTTATAAAACAAACAATAGTGAAGACCATGGTTCATTTATAGGGCACCGTAATTTTAGGTGAATAAAAATCCTACTACTTAATACTATCAATGAGCAAAATTGTTTGTTCGTGTGTGGGCATGTTTGTCTGGCAATCACGTCATAATTTCGATGAAATTTGGCAAAAAGATAGGGTGTGGTCTAGATTGAAACATAGGATACTGTTTATTTGACAATTCGATGACAGCTGTCAACTCCGCGGGTCACCCGCCAGTAACAAATTTGACTGCAATTATATAAGTTGCGTTTTGTCCGCAACGTTGCGTTGATATTGAATAACGCGAATGTTTTTTTGTTTAGTAGAATTAACATGTTCACACGCGAGCAAAAAACGAATTTTTAAACAGTTTTTAAATTTATTCTTCAAATCATTTGTGGGACTGTGATAGAACCATTTTAATTGTTTTCGTGTGTTGAACAGGGCAAATATTGTTAAATTTATCAGCCTTTATTAGTATGCCGATGTGAAAAAGAGGTATGTCCGAGAATTATGGAAAATTGTCGTTAGTTTTATTCTGTCTCTTTTTTGTCATGCTATTGGTAAACTAAAGAAATATTTCTCGACCAAAACTTTAAATTTGCGGACATACTTCGTTGATTATGTCCACCAGCTCTCAAATTCGTTGGCGTTGAGGTGGCTGGTAAAATTTTTGGTTAGAACTTTTTGTTTTTAATTTTACAAGAGCAGTGCCTTATGTGGCCAAAATGGTTCAAGACTCGTCGTCATCTTGCTCTTTAGAGGATTTTTATTCTGTTGGGACATTGATTTTTTATTAAAGGAGCCCAATAAGAATCGCCGATGTATAAACAGTGGACGACGGAATATTTCACAAAGGGAAAAGGAGAAGACCTTAATCTAAACTAAGTACAACTCATCTCAACTAATTCCATATGACAAAGATAGCGATGTATAATAAACAAGTCAAACACAGATAGCATTATCCTTTTTTCTGAAACCTTTCATACACAAACAAGCACTACAAGTTGCATATCCACTTCTCTCGATAACAACTACGTTTACATTTGATCGCATAATCCTTTTCGATCCGTTCGAGTAAAAAGTTCGATCGCGAAACAACAAAGCAAAAAATCTTTATTACAAAAAAAGTACATCGATATTTTCAACTTGCTGAAACTGCATATATAAAATAGTAGTTTTAACAACTAGTTGGTAAAATAGTGCTTTTTTTACAAGCGTTCGTTTAAATAACGAGCGCAGCGAGGTATTTAAAAACGAGAGTCAAAAAACGCACAGTTCAGCTGCGAGTTATTAACACTATTTTCTTTAATACCTTTATCAAAAAATTCAAGAAAAACAGGAAAATACTTTTAAAAATTTTAAACGAAGAGCACTTCTCGCAACATACCATCTTTACACTATAAATCAAGGCGGCTGGTAAATGAAATAACAGTGGTTTCCATGGCGATGTGCCTTGGTGACGGTGACGGTCATTATTGCGACATTTTAATATTTTAAATGATTTTTTCGTAAATACTTGGTGAAAACTGGCGGAAATGGCTTAATTTTTAGGCAGGAATAATTAGATTTTTTCTATACTACTATTTTCCGCTATTTCTCTTTAATTTTGGGTTAAAAACGGATCGAAACTTTTTTTTGCACCCGCGATAAAAAAAAAGTTTTTTTTTGTATCGGTAACCAAAAAAGCCATGCTTTAGTTATCTGCAGAGAGTAACCAAAATCATGTTTTTGATGAAGGTATAAAAAAACGTATTTTTAAACCTTTTCACCATATTTGCAACGTTGGTTTGGTAGAATGACATCAAAATTTCTACCGCAACGTCTATGAAACTAATTTTGATCAAATGACGACAAACAACAAGAAATCAAAAATGGATCGTAAAGCCAAATAGTACATTTTGTATCTAAAGACTGTGAGTGGCACTAGATTCCAAAGTGAGCGAAGCGGGAGCTATAAATAAAATTTATGCATAGATAAAAAGAAGGAGTATATAATAATATGTACTATTATATACACATTGTGGTTCCCATTTTTATAACATTTTTACGTCTTGTTGGATTAAAAAATTGAAACAAAACAATCAATCTGGAGTAACTTAATGTTATATACCTAGTTTGAAAATGTTTACATAGGTATAGATAAAAAACAACAGATCAAAAGATCTTGGGTGGAAATAACGAAAATTCAAACTTAAATGAGCGTCCCACAAGGAACACATAAAAGATCAAAGCGAAAAGAGAAATGATAAAACGATGTTTCGCCCTGGGTAACCAGCGTGGGCTCATCAGTAGTTTCACTGGTCACCCTCCACTATACATCATTAAACACGATCATACACTTTGATTTCCAACCTTGAACCACTCACAAATAGGCATCGTTCCGCACTGGTACTTACTTATCCAAGTTACCTAATACGAATTCGTCCTGGCGTGTTAATATTTTCAGTAGGATTATGCTCCTAAGGCAATTAAAACAAAGAAGAAGTTAAAAAAACTTCCAAATCAGTTACTTCAACCGAAAAGAAACTAAAAAACAAAAGATCGAAAGATCTTGGGTGAAAATAACGAAAATTTAAACTTGGATGAGCATCCCACAAGGAACACACAAAAGATCAAAGCGAAAAGAGAAATGATAAAACGATGTTTCGCCCTGGGTAACCAGCGTGGGCTCATCAGTAGTTTCACTGGTTACCCTCCACTATATATCATTAAACACCATCATACACTTTGATTTCCAACCTTGAACCACTTCATTTTCAAAACTCTTTGAACTATTACTTCATAATAGATTGCTAAATTATTTTCAAAAATTATCAGCATTGGTTTCTCCCGAAACGTTCCACAGAAACAGCTTTACTAGAAGTAAATAAAACCATTTTTTAAATTTATCAACTCCAGAGCTTAGGATATCTGTAAAGATAATTATATCTGTCTCCGTAGAGACGCTTAATTTTCCTTCAAATTGAAGGTACATCTGCCGATTCTGCAATTTGACAGATGGTTGTCTTTTACATGCATCCTGTATCAGATTTTTTCATCATCATTTCATCTCCTAATTCCTAGCACCGTACTGATGAGCACCACAAGTGCGAAATCCGGATCTACGGTTACCATTACCTTTTTGAGGGAAAGCTCGCTAGTCATTGATTTTTTTATATATTCACCCTAACTAAATCCCTTTTTTAAAACAATTTTAAGTTTTTTGGAAGCGAAATCTGCTGCCTGTGGCGTACTGATGGACATTTCGAAAGCATTTGACACAATTAATCACGAAATACTTATGATAAAACTAAACGCGTGTACGCGTGTGGGGTCAAGGGTGTCCCACAGGATTTGTTTGTAAGTAGGAGTAATAACACAGTGCTTTCGGAGCCTGCGGCGATAACTACCGGCGTTCCTCAAGGGAGCATATTAGGGCCTATTCTTTTCATTATATATCTCAATGACTTGATAGACATAAACGAAAAAACAAACGTCATGGCAAACTTTGCAATAAGTAAGCATGATAACTACACTAATTACACTAACAAAAACCGATTAATGGCTTAAAAAAAATTAATTAGTACTTAACTCGGAAAAAACAAAGTTGATGCTGTTTTCAAATATCAATGTTAAGAAATCCGACAAAATAACCTTTAAGGATGACAAAATAAAATTTGTGGGAACTGCAAAAATACTGGGTATAACATTGGATACAAAATTAACATATAACACCCATATCGAATCCTTATGTAAGAAACTAAGTCGAATTAGTCGATTAGTATAAACCTTTGAAAACAAAAATTCTCTGAGATCAATATATTACGGAATGTTTTATTCAAACATAAGGTATGGGATCACACTATGTAGTAGTAGCAGTCATCTGAAAATCGTCTTTAAAGTTCAAAAGAGAATAATTAGAATAATGTTTAAAATGACAATATCGGAAAGTTGTCGCGGTATTTAAAAAAAAAACAAATATTTAACAGTTGCCGGTGAGTGTCTTCTTTTCTTAAATACAATACTAGGAATTATAAATCTACCCACATTATAGATTACAAATAACAGAAAAGAGCCCCACTCCGCATTAAAGTTTTATAACCATTTGCCAAAAAACGTCCAAAACATTTTAAATGTCAAGCGTTTTAAAAAACTTAGTTTTGAATACATCTATCAAATTGAACCGTATTCCATTAGAGAATTTTTAAACAACAAAACCACTTGTTCATAATAATTCACATACTAAGATTAGGTCTGTTTTTGTCTCCATCCCCGTCTATGTTGTTTTATCAGTTAACAATATTGTCTATTATCATGGTTGTAAGAAATATTTTATTTACACTTTTAATGTTTTGTTTTTATATTTATTTATTTTAAAAACGTCTCAGGTAGATTTTGTTTCTATTTAATACCCATACTAGACTATGTTGTTTTTGTCAGTTAACAACGTTGTTTTCTTTTTTTCGTGTGTGTACAAAAAATTTCATTTACACTTTTAATGTTTTTATATTTGTTTCAGAAAAATCGCCTGTACATTTGATTACTGTATGCCCAAAAAGAAAAACATATTTAAGTCTTTTATTTTCTACTTACCTAAAGATTAATTTGTATGGCGATACCTGTATATATGCATTTTATATGTATAAATACCTTGGCAATAAAGAACTATACTATAACATACTATACTATGCTATACTATTCTGACAAACCCTCTATATAATGCATTAAGATGTGGTCATTCTGGAATATCTTTAAAAGAGAGAAAAAATCAAAAAATTAATTACTTAAGATTTGTTCGTCAGTTATCAGGGAATTGCCCTTTAATATTATATATTATTAATAATATAATAATATTTTATATATAGTATATTATTAATAGTAAGTCGTTTTCAATGTGTTTTTTACAAATGAAATATAATGTGTTAAATCTTTTTTTTTCTATCTTAAGGAATACACCTCCACTTTACCTCCGTAACACTTAAAACGAGTGCATAAACAGACATTTTTTTTCTCAATTAGCGAACTCGTTTGTGCGGTTGTTTCAACCAATTAAATCAAGATGGACACCTTGATTTCGCACAGCTTCCTAATTTGAATAGAAAAACAATTCATTTATATTCAATTAAATGGGCTATTAGCACTTTGAGTTACCTACTTTGTATTATTTTAATGGAGTACTTTATTGTATATCCAGAAGTTCAAGCCTTTTTATATTTTTGTCTTGCCTTGTCTTTCTTTTTATTAGTTCCGTCTTTTTTTCAAACAATATAACCCTCCTGTGTCGATTTCCATTTATTACGGTACTGTTTGACCTTGTTTTTAAAATCTCAGAAGCATAAGCAAAAGGAGGAGACCTCGATTGTGTAATATCTTTGAATATTGTTTAAATTTAAAGCTAATTTCACTTTCCAAAAAAAAAGAAAGTTAAAATAAAGATCACATATTTTTTGTTAATTTTGGATATTAAGGTTACATGTTTAGAAAGATAAGTCTTTCCACGTGTGGAACTGCTTTTTATTTAAAAAAACTTGACTTTTTAAAATTTTATCATTCACGGAGTTGAGAAAAGATTCACAAAAAATTAAATATATTTATGAATTATAATTTAAAACTCTTAAATTTCTGTTGAAAAGCTAGGGAACTTTATTTTTTTACTTTAAAAAAGGCTGACATTTCTAAATTCGTGTTTAAACAGACATAGTGAGGAAAGATTCACAAAAATGATAATTGTGAAATATTCATTACATACATTTTGAAGATAGCTATAGATAAAAGACAAAAAGGAAATTTATAATTAGATGCTGGGAATATTTATTATTGCATTTAAGAGAGATGAAAAAATAGTGTGAATGTTGAAATTCACGTAAAGGAGATTCACGGAAATGAGTATTTTTAATAATTTTATCAAATTATAAACACATTTTATAATTTAAGAGCATTAACTCTGCAAAAAATGGGCTATTATCATAAGAACTATTACTACACAAAAGAGAAACGAAAATTTGTTTAAAACTTACCTATTTTTTAACTTCATGGATATAAAAAAGTCAATTGCCCAAAACAATCGACTCTCTTTACCTATATCTAAAACCATACTGACATGCTCTTCAAGTGGGAACCTAAAGTGTCTAAGGTGGGGATAAAATTAAATTGTTCTTCTATTAGAGCTTAAACCATCTATTGTCAAATTCACGCAAATGATAAACGTAAAATGGAACAGCCCTATATTTCGACAAATTAAGTAGTTTTACATATTTTTAACTGATTTTCTTCATTTTTGGTTTAACATAATCCTTTTGGTATTGATGTATGAAAAAGAATGTTAGAAATCAATTTAATTTTCCCTTATTTTAATAAAAAGTGGATTTAACTCTCACGGTGAACAGTCAGGGAGATGATATTTTAGGGTAGAAATGTTTAAAAAATATAGAAAATATTAAAATTTTTAATCTGTTTGCCGAGTACAGAACAAACAGACCTTTTTACCAAAAATACATGGCTAGTGAACAACAAGAGTTGACATCTCGTGAGAATCAGCCTTTTATGAATTTCAGGATTGTGCTTAAATTTACAAATCAATAATGCTATGACGTCACCTATCAGCTGACATGAATAGAAAAAAATGGACGTAAATGGCGCCTCCTGTGAAGATTTATCCCTTGAGAACCGCAACCGTTCTGAACCACCAAAATAGCTGTAACTGTAAATTTAAACAAAGATACACGGAAATAAAAGTATTTAAAAATAGATTTAAATATATTAAAATTTAATAAATTATTTATTAATATATGTTACAAAAGAATCAGCATATTACATATAAAAATCCATCGTATTTTAAAGTTGACAATGTATTTTATTAAAAATTAAGAAAATAATTTTATTTAATTTAAAAAAATATATATATTGCTCTTATTTTAAGATTAAATAAGATTTAATAAATTAATTTATTAAATTTTATATTTTTAAATTAAAAATATTTTATTTTGCATGGAATTAATAACATTAAATTGCAACGAAGGCGGCTTTTCTCTCTTTCTTTATTCTGTCCACTCCCTGTCCAACATCTCTGATTTAGTTTTTGCCTGCTTTGAAGTTTTTCTTACTTCGAATTTGCGCTTTTTCCTGTATTTTTTTTCTTTTAGCCAAAAATTCCTCTTCTTCTTTCCTGGAAAAGGATACCACATTTAGTACAAGAAATACATTTAAAATCTGGCGATTAATTCATAAAGACTTAATTGTTTTAAATTTTCACAAAAAAATTATCAAAATTAAATGAGTTAAATGTTAACCACATTTAGTACAAGAAATACATTTAAAATCTGGCGATTAATTCATAAAGACTTAATTGTTTTAAATTTTGACAAAAAAAAATAACAAAATTAAATGAGTTAAATGTTAAAACGCCGTAAGGGTTAGATTTTGTCCTAAAAAGTACTTTGAGAGAACAATATAATTATTTTACCTGTTTTTTAAAATTAGTGTTACCTAGCTAAGTAAAATGTCTTTAAATTTTTTATTTAAAATAAATAGTTTGTTTAGGCATTTTATTTCCATATAATTTGGATCATGTTGCATTATGAAAAAAAATATGACCTAACTTACGCAATAGAAAAACGCTAAATCACACATTTTAACCCCTGTTTCCCACTATCGATGGCGTCGGAAGGTACGACTGTGGTAAATTTTAGACAGTTTAAAGAATTATATTATTTATAAAAGGCAAAAATAAGAAAAAAAATCTATTTACGCCTTGATCTCTTTCAAAACTTACCTTGAAATTCCGAAAAAAGTTCTGGTATTTGCCAATCTTCTAAGAGTTTTTGCAAATCATGCATAAATAGTGCAAAATTTTTTTCTTTAAAAATATTATCGGACGGGGGGGGGGGCTGATCTACCGGTAGAGAAACAGCTGTAACTCTTTGAAAGAGGGGCGCAAAAAGTTTTGATTGTGGTGCGTATATTTATTTTTACAAAACTATTACTGGGAGTGGTCATTAATTTGCCCCCCGCCATAAAATAATAATTTTGTTGGTGGTGTATATTGATGCATATTATTGTTACTGCATAGTATTTTTCTTCTTCATAATTTTAATTATCACTGGACGTCAACTTCACTGACATAACTTCTGTGTGGTAGGTTTACCAGATAATTCCTGATATTTCGTCTTTAAGGCTTAATTAATGCTAATTTATCCTAGGGTTTTGATGGGTGTAAGCTTTAATAAAAAATCACTCGTTCTATAGTCGTAGTTGTGAACGAACAATTAATTTTAAATTAACCCTTTTACATTGTATATTTGTTATACCATCATGTTTACATTTAAAAAAAAAATTTACACAGTAAAAATTGTCGTATTTTATCGTTTTATTATTAACCTCATTAAAAATATGACAGATTTTAAATTGAATTGTCAATTGATGTTCTTGATACTTTGTATTATTTTAATATTAATTAATCGTAAAATTTTGCGTCCACTGTCCACTCTGTTTATGATTGTTTATTACTGTAATAGAGAACTGTATTCATTATTGTTTTTTTGTGGTGCGACGTGAACGTAGTATCAGTGGAGTATACAGAAAATCGTCTTGGAGGAGCTTCAATTTTGTATTAAACAACATTCCACTATATTGAAACACAATAAAAATTAACAAATTTTTGAGATATTTAGCTAACACTGCAGCTTTATCAAGAGTGATATAAAATTAATATTTTCTAATTTTTTTACTTTTATTCTATCTTAAGCAACATACTTCTTACAAGAGGATTGGTTTTTATAATATAATTAGGACTAATTAATAGCATTAGTTTAAACTACTACCGTCATAAAGCCTTTGCACATTGGGCAGTTAAAAAATAAATGTTGCAAAGTCTCAGTCTCCAACAGTACACACTTTCTCGGGCTCAATTGAATAAGATATGCCTTTGTTTGAAAACTTTGTGTATTTTTTATTTATCGGACAAGGAACTTTGAGATAACTCTTACTTGTGTTGAAATTTTGCCAAACAAAGAAATGACGAGTTACTCAGCATTGCTGAGTAGTTTTGTCTAAGGACAGTCCTGTAATTATTACTTAAGTGCTGTTTTAATAGGGAAATTTTGGAACGCTTAAAATTTTGACAACTTTGACAGCCGCTGTGGTAGTGTTTAACAATCACTACCACTACCACGCATCAATTTTACCAGAGTTTTTGGTATACATTAGAAACTGTCACTCGTAAAAAAATTTAGAGATGAGAAAAAACGCAAAATTGAGTTTTATTTAACAAAATACCTGTTTTATTTGTTGGAACCTGGTAATATTTTATTATTTTTTAAAGTAATTGTGCCAAAATTCTATAAAATAACCAATAAAAATAACCACAACCACAACAAAAAGGATTCGTTAATTACCATAACGGAAAGACGTTTAGCTATTGCGCAAGCGCAGTAATTACCACAACCACTACGACGTGTCAAATAAGCGTTCCAAAATATCCCTAACGACGAGATATATTTGCGTTGTCTGATACAGCTTCTTCCCACAGATAAAGTGATAGTGACTTTCCAAAAAAGGACTTCAATTGAGACACCCAGTTGTATTGAGGCTAAGTTTGGCCACAAAAGCTTAATAAACGCTGATAACATATTTTTGGCAGACATATATTTCTATTTTTCAATAATAATAATAATAATAATAATGATCTCTGTTTACTACTGTTTAGATTTAACAATATATAATATGCCATTACGGCTATTGTTTTTAGACTGTAGTAAACAAAGATGTGCCAAATTATTTTTGACATTTTAGTGCCATTTTTTAATAAAACTTAAAAAAAATTATTTATCTTATTTCACTGTAAAATTAAAATTGTATTTGAAATGTTTTTCGTTTCTAGAGAATTATTTTAGTATCCACTTTTTTATACTGATTCAAATAAAACATAATCGAATACATATTCGTGTCTTTTACGAATGGAGTAAATTGAAATAAACAACAAACTGTTGATTATCAAATACCTCCTGATCGTTTCTGTTCGCCTGTTCATCTGGGCTGGCAGGTTACTTCCCCCAAGAATAAACAAATACTTAAAATAAACAATTTATTATAAATAATTATAATAAACAAACTATCGCCATTTTTCTTTATAAAATATAATTATAACTTATATAATTGATACACATTTTTCTGATCCACCAAGATTAAAATGAATTGAACGGATCAAACAAAATTCACTTATTATGAGGAACGACGGTTAGGAGAGCAAAAGATGTCAAGAGGTATTGTATAAAATCATGGTGGTTAACAGTTACATAAATGTTATATTGAGTGTGTGGTGAAAGCGTTCAACATTTACCAGCCTACGTAGGGGAGACTTATTGGCTCAAGCCACCCCCCCCCCCCTCCAGAGCCACTGAAAATCGGCTTCTAAATGTTAAACATTCCACAAAAATCCCCCATAAAATGATATGAGGAAAATGAAATGGTAATATGAGACTACTCAAGCGATCCCCCCCTTCCCAAGTGACAATTTCTGCGTACGCCACTGATATTTAACAACAAATTAATATAAAAGCAATAAAACTTTTTCTTATGGCATCACTTTTACAAACAAAACTAGAATTTCTCCGTGCAAATAACAAAAATGTCGACACATATCCAAGAACAGATTTCGAGTAAGATACAAGATATTAAAAAAACCTTGAACAATGAACACCTCAACTTATTATTCAAGGAAAAATTTTTTGTCGTACCCATTTTTGACTTTCATTTACTTTATCAGTTTAAATTTAAAAGTCACCTACCATATTGAAATTGGTGCGAAGAATTTTGAAGTGCAGTACAGGGTGATTTATGTTCAAGCTATTAAATAGTTTTATATACAGAAGTTGCGTAATTGTCTGTTAACTTTCAAACGACGTCCCAAAAAATTGAGAACACAAAAATTTCTTTATTAAAATTAAAATATTAATATTTAATCAAAATAAAATAAAATATTTTATTTAAAACGTAACATTTTGGTCTATAACCTAAAACTAAATCCCATGACATTCTCAACAGTGAACTAACGAAATGGTTTTAACTATCGTAACTAAGTAGATTTTTTTTAAAGTAATTTACTTATTTAAATCAAATATCACTTAACTCAGGAATTAAAAATAAGCCTCTCTTGTTTATTGCTATAAGATCAATTTTTGTAAAAATTTCGTCAATATCGTACCATATAATGTATTCATGTTAAGGCCACTTCCAATGAACCCCAACCTTTTTCATAGATTTATTGTAATACTTTTCTTCTTTTTTGTCCATTACTTGACCTAGAAAATATTTATTTTTATGTGTAAAAATAACATATTGGTTCATTTCATATGCGTATGGTGTAGTTTGTTCTTTGGTCATTTTTTTCCTTTTAGAATCTGGATTTTAATAATTTTCTTTGTTCTCTCTTTTTTCTACATTAACTCAACTTTTTCTGTTCCTCTTTTGCCTCTTTTTCAAAATCTTTTCGCCTTTTTAACCTGTTTTTTTTAAACGTCTGTTTTTTTTGGAAAGTAACGCAAACGCATTATTATTTTATTTCAAAAAACTACGCAATGATTTACGCCTTTAAAGTAGTTTTTGAAAGAGCACTAAAAACAAGGTTTAACTCTTGGTTTAATCTGTTTTTCAGATCAAAAGAAATTATATAACTTTTAATACGCCGTTAATAGATACGTTAAAAAAATATTGTTCCTTTACCGTCGTATAGACTTTTTTGTCTTTTGGAACCTTTTCAATATTATACTCAAACCAAATTACAAAAAACAAAATCTATACATTTTTTTAATTTAATTTTTTAATTTTGGGTAAAGTACATGGATATTTTCTTTATTTTTTTTTTATTTTTTGTCTGTAAAGATATACAAATGTGCTATTTTAACTCATTTAACATTTAAACAACAAAAATTATTTTAAAAAAAATCACAAAATTTCAAATCCGGCGTAATACGCCGCAGATACATATTAAAAATTTTAGTCTATTACCGGCGCATTTTTTGCTAATTTTTTATAATAGTTTATCCACAAAAAATAATAACAAAAATTTTTGGGTATTGTCTTAATCCCCTATCAAACAAATTTAGGCAAAAAATAATTAGATCTATTTTATTCTTTAAAGAATCGTTAAGCAGCTAAAACAATTTCCTCACAAAACTAACAAAGTTTGGCGCTAAATTGGACACCTACACTGACCTCTCCCACTTCAACACTGATGCAATTGTCGGCACGTACTCACATTTCCACAAAAGTTGCACAAATCAGATGACCAGTAAATTTCCTTCTGAGAAAGTGGCGCCTCGACCTAAGATTAGTCATCAAAATTAAATAAAACAGACTTTAAATTCGAAAAAAAAGTTACGCGAGTTTATTATACGCCGTTAATAGCTCAGTTTACCTTAGCTCTAATAATAGGGGGAAAGGGGAAGTGAAAAATATGGTGAATCACTTTGTATATCCCATTATAAAAGCTGGTTGGTTTTCACCTAGGTTTACTAAGCAAAAATCGCCTGCTTAGATGAGTGATTTTCACTCTGCACAAAAACTAATAATTACCATGTGGCTTTTAATTGTACAGCCATCGTCTTCTGATTCAGTCGGTATGTCATTATACAATTTATTTCTTATCTGTCTGCCTAAGTAAAAAGTTAGGTAATCAGGGAAGGTGGGCTAAGCAGTGCAACACCTTCACAACTACAAAGCCAGTTAGCTCTTTTACCTACCACCAACGAATAATACCAATTTTACGACCCTCTCAACACGATTTTAATGGCTCACTTACGGTCCTAGGATAATAATAAAGCTCAGACGTAAACCAGAAGATGGCGTGACAAGCGATGAAACTTTATTTTATAAGAGCACTAATTGACGTAAAAGTGTGAATTATTTTTTATATATTTTTAAGACAATAAATAATTATTAAACGTAAATAAATCCAATTTAATTTTAGTACCTAACCAAAAATAAGTCCCGTTAAATTGACATATTACGCATTTTAAAGAAAAAAATATGGTTTTTAAAAAGATATATGAAAAGACCCTTAGTAACCTTATTTGTTTTGACGTTTTAGATAGAACGTCATTGAAACTTCTGGTTATGAAGGTTTTGACTTAAGAGTGTTCGCGTTTGTTATTTGTAATAATTTCTGATATTTATTATGACACTAACTCGCATGTTATGGTCATTACACGCTCAGATAAATTAAGACACTCGCCTGCAGCTCGCGTCTCCACTTTCATATTCGCGTTTAATGACCATCATAACATGCTTGTTATGTGAACTACAGTCCTAGGATAATAATAAAGCTTAGACGTAAACCAGAAGATGGCGTGACAAGCGATGAAACTTTATTTTATAAGAGCACTAATTGACGTAAAAGTGTGAATAATTTTTTATATATTTTTAAGACAATAAATAATTATTAATCGTAAATAAATCCAATTTAATTTTATTACCTAACCAAAAATAAGTCCCGTTAAATTGACATATTACGCATTTTAAAGAAAAAAAAATATGGTTTTTAAAAAGATATATGAAAAGACCCTTAGTAACCTTATTTGTTTTTACGTTTTAGATAGAACTGTCATTGAAACTTCTGAATATGTAGGTTGTTGACTTAAGAGTGTTGACGCAAAAATGTTAATTATTTTTTCTATATTTTTAGACAATAAATATTTATTAAACGTAAATAAATCCAATATAATTTTAGTACCCAACCAAAAATAAGTCTCGTTAAATTGACATATTAAGCATTTTTAAGAAAAAATAACATTGTTTCTAAAAAGATATATGAAAAATCCCTTAGTAACCTTATTTGTTTTGACGCTTTAGATATAATGTCATTGAGACTTCTGGTTATAAAGGTTGTTGACTTAGTGTTCGCGTTTGATATTTTTAATAAATGATGACATTTTCATTGGAAAGTATAGTACACTAACTCGCATGTTATGGTCATTACACGCTCAGATATATTAAGACACTCGCCTGCGGATCGCGTCTCAAACTTTATCTTCGCCTTTAATGACCATCATAACATGCTTTTTATGTAAACTACTATTTTAATTTAGTATCCTTTAGCCTAATACTATAGCGGTCATATTGACAGCACACTGACGGAAAATCCATGTTTTACTTGTCAATTTTGTTACAAAAATGGCGTTAACAGTAGGCTAAAGAGCGCTGAAGTGGTAGAAGTTAACTGGCTTTTTATTTAAGAATGGTGTTTAGCAGTGGCACAATGTGTTCGTGAAGGGGGAGAAATAGCAGTTCTTTTGAATGCATTTGGTTTTTAAAATATTTTTAAAAGTGCATTTCTTGGGTTCTTGTCCTGGGCAGCCAAAATCAGCTAGTTTTGGGATATACCGAACCCAAAGGAGCACTAAGTAATCTCGCATGGAACACTCCACATGGCTGCGCTGCTATGGTGGCACAAGTTTACTTAATTTTTATTTTCTAATAAAAACTAATCATTTTTTCAAATATTATTATACGACTGTGAAGCAAGTTCACGAACATTAAAAAACCCACATCCACCATTGTTAATGGACTTTTAATTCATAAATTTTATTTTCTCGCGCCATATAAAATTTATTACCGAGTAATTATGGCTAAGATTCATAGTGTTTTCGGCGTTAGTTAAGAATAAGTTTCTGTCACACTCGTGCTATAATAATAAAGTAAATCTTTAGTAAGTGGAGGTGATTTATAAAGGCCGTAAATGTTGGTGGTGTTTATTTTGAAAAAATTACGTTACTCTAAAAATATAATAGTTTTTTTTTATATATTTAAAAAAAAATATTATGTTTTTACCGACCCTTCCCCCCCCCCCCATTCTACTACTTACTACTACTCTATATTAGTTTGATAATTACAACATCAAACCCACATCCAGAAACTAAAATTAAGTGTTAAATATTTTTTACCTTAGTTAAAATGTAATAGTCAAGTTCAATAAATTTTCATAGGTACTAATCAAGAAATGTGTTGCTATTGCTATGATATAGGAAAAGATGGGGACAGTCTGTACATGTGCAGACTATGGAAAGTCACTTTTATTACTGTTTGGAACAGGTTAGTGGAAAGTGTCTTCCCATATTATACTTTAATTCTTTTTATTTTAGAAAACAACGTAAGAGTAGAGATTCTCTTTTTCTGTCAGTAACCTTTTAGCTCCGAATATGTTGAAGTGACATTTAGTAGAAACTAAAACACGGTTTGTAACAATTTTTTGATGTTTTGTCGAATGAGTTAAAATAAAAAAAGTGCTCCGAGCACTTGGTGTTACTCTAGCGTAGCGTAGCCAGAAGACGACTCTAGAGGGGGAGGGGGTTCATCATTTAATAAAAATCAACTACCTACCTATAGCAAATTTTTAAAAATTAAGTAGGTGCCTATTGCTTGAGCTCTTGAAGTGAAGGGAGTGGAGAGGGGCGGTTTAATAGGTGTTGAGTTAGTGTATACGAAACCAAAATATTTAAAATTAACTCTGTATTTCGGACTTCCATCGTCTATGTTTTATTTATACACGGCGTTTCGATCAGAGATTATGTGTTAATAGATGTTGAGTTAGTGTATACGAAACCAAAATATTTAAAATGAACTCTGTGTTTCGGACTTTCATCGTCTATGTTTTATTTATACACGGCGTTTCGATCAGAGATTGTGCTAATCGAAACGTCGTGTATAAATAAAATATAGACAATGGAAGTCCTCAACACAGAGTTAATTCCAAACACATCATTGTGTGCCAAAGTTTCAAACAAAAATTTTGAAGAAATTATACTAAAATGCTATTTTTTACGAATTTTAAATGTTGGTGACAAAAAAATTACTTAAAATTAAACAAAATTCTAACAATATTTAATATTGGTATAGCGCCGCAGGTGAAAATTTTGACAAAAAAAAAACTTCCTTAAAAGTTTTGATCTCTTAGGTTTTTTGTAAAATATAGTTGAAAAAATAGATTGGACTAGATGCCAAGAAGAGGTGCGTTGTGGTGGTATAGGTTTGTTGCCAAATTATAAATAAGCCGCAGATGAAAATTTTAACAGAAGATCTAACGTTTTGAATGCTGGTGATAAAAATTCCTTAGAATTAAACTGAAACTGTAACAATTAATGACGTCATAGCACTGCAGGAAAAATTTTAAAAATTGAAGACATCACACTAAATACACGTCACAAACCGGAGTAAAGGGTCACAAAAGTGGGGGTATTCAGTTATCATTCTATTTCTGTCAAATGATTTCGGGTTGATATTTCTCGTTCCATTAAATTTTAACTACTGTATATAAGATATCTAGGTATCTTTGTAAGATACAGTATATTGGAAATTAGTTGGAAAAAATTATAAAAAAGTATTCAGTTATCACCGTTTTGATAACGCTTACCACCGCAGAACAACGAATAACAGTAAAGTTCGCGTTTAAAATTTACCACGAAACTAATAGTACAGAGAAATTTGAAGGCAAACCAAACAAATCTTTTATTTAAAAATGACTAGGGAAATCTAACTTTTTTGGTAAGTTTTTAAAATGCGGTAATTGAATCCATCTATAAGTATTTTGTGTTTTGTAATTGTTTTTGTATCCAGTTTTTAACTAACATTTGAATTGTAAGTATCCATTTGTATTGTAGTGCCCTGAGGATGGTCTTATAAAGGCCGAAACGTCGGTACTGAAGAAAACAGATTTCTGGTGTTTTTTTACCTCTTCCAACAACCTCCTACCTTTAAAATTAATCTGGGTCGCAAACCATAAAGGGAAACAAATCTTTTTTTTCTAGAGTAGTGTTATTAGCATTCTAAAAATAATGAATTGTGGATACCAAAATCGTGTCTGCCAGTGAATTTCAGTCTTAAAAAATGTGACAAAAAATTTGGAATTTCACAAAGTATTTTTGACCGATTATGTGAAAAAAGGTAAACTTCAACTTTCACAAAATTTTTCAGAATTAAGTACAAGTCTCCCCAGTGGGGTTATTCTTGAATCGAGAGAAAATTTTCTCCCAGGGAGCCTTCTCTCGCTACTATGCATCTCATTGGTCCAAATCTTCGGTTAAAATCGGTTTCTCTCACTTTTGCCCGATATTGACGGAAAGTAATTCTTTTAGTCAAGACCAATAGAGATGCATAGTAGCGATAGAATTTAACTCCCTGGGAGCAAATTTTCTCTCGATTCAAGAATAACCCCCCAGGCAGTGATCCATGCCAGTGAAGGGAAGTGATTCGAGACCTTCATGCTTGCGCATGTTAAAAAAGACCTACGTTTTAACTGCTTACATTTTAGTAGAACAAACAATTACTTATAGGGATTTCCTTATAATTAAGAAACAGAAAAATTATCCAGAACCGCCTTGCACCCTCCTATATATTTCTCTTGATTTACATGAATACAATATAATATCCTATAGAAGAGAAATCGATGTAAGTATCTATAAAAAAAAATTATCGAATTTCATCACCAATCAATGAAAAATAGACTTGACCGCATATTAGAAACAAATTAATTATCTAAATTGAATCGTACAAGCGGTAAAACGATCATCAATTCTGTTTTGTAGGATCATTAATTAAGTGTTTGAGATTCTAGAGGTAATAATCAGATGTGACAAGCACGCATGAAATTAATCGATGAATTCCTCAGGGTCTCCAGGAAATAATATCACATTACGCACTTACGGGTTTTAAATACGGACACCCACCGAGTCATGTCGATTTACCCAACGCCGAAACTACTTCAATAGCCGCGTTCGGTATTAACGTTCAGATTTAGCCACACGTGTACCAATAATAACTTTGAAAAATAAAGAAAAAAATGCAAGTAACAATTTGCGAATGGTACAAAGTCGTCAATGGCAACAAAACGTTGCGTATTTAAGTTGTTAGAAACAACAACACAACGTTGGACCCGCAACTTTCGACATCGTAAAAACGTTGCCAGAGACAACTAAATATGTGTTTGTGTATACATCCAGCGCCCTCTGCTAATGTCAGTGTAAGGAAAGAATTCCACACACGAAAGTAACCAAATCTGCACTACATAACGCCTCAGAAAGCTTTATATTTCACACGCATATCAATTTTATTTTCGTCTCTAGAGACGAAAATGTTTTCTTCTGTAGTGACGAAAATGAATGACAGCAAATCATCCAAACAATGTAGGTGTCTAGTAGGCTATGATTTGTAGAAGCGTCGGAAATCGGAATTAGACCGAAACCATTTTCGTCCTTAGAGAATAAAATTCTTTCTTCTTTTGAGATGAAAATGAAAAAAATTTAATAATAATAAAAAATACGAATTAAATCCTAAAGTGGTCGTAGGAAAAATAGCGTACACAACTCAGAAAGTAACTTTATTACACTCTCGTGTTGTTTCACTCGGCTAGCGGCTCGTTCACAACATTCACGCTCGTGTGAAATATGTCACTTTCTTTTCTCGTTATGTAATATACTATTAACAAAATTGCCTATAATTATTATTATTATTATAAAATGGACTTTCAACTTCCTCGCCGTCGAAATTTTTCAACGCACTCGGGTTTACTGACAAATATATATATTATTTACATTGAAAAAACGCGTGCGCCTTCGTTCTGAGCATGGTTTACGAAAATGTGTATATATATATCCAAAATTTTGAATGTAGCCAAATGAGTTTAAAATGTATAGAAATTGGTACCATGTCAAATATAAAGCTAAAAAAAGATGAAAGGTGGTCCACTGAAAAAATTACATATTTGCCTTATCAACATTTCAAAACCAAAAAGGTCAAAATCTTTAAAATGACGGTTTTCTAGTTGGCCGTCGCAACCATGTTGGCACCAAAAACGACTAAAGAGATGCCTGATCCACAGTGTCACTTCTTGCCGCTCAGTTCTATTTCTTTCTTTGTGTAAAAGAGTGAGAAGGCAATAAAAATGTAGCGACAAGAAATAAAGTTGAAAGTCAGCATGACAGAAATGATATTTGACGTAGATCACGTGTGTCTTGTCATTCGGTGGTTCGCTCTAAAAAAAGTTGACGAGTACCGAAAACTTTTCAGTTTTTACGTTTTTTTCACAAAAAAAACAACATTAAAAAAGTGAGGTTGGGATTGATGACATTTGCACTGTTAAAAAAATTGATTAATAGCAAAGAAAAAATGGACATGGATATGCCTACGTTGCATTACCGGCCAGAAAACATTGAAAAAACGCGTGCGCCTTCGTTCTGAGCATGGTTTACGAAAATGTGTATATATATATATCCAAAATTTTGAATGTAGCCAAATGAGTTTAAAATGTATAGAAATTGGTACCATGTCAAATATAAAGCTAAAAAAAGATGAAAGGTGGTCCACTGAAAAAATTACATATTTGCTTTATCAACATTTCAAAACCAAAAAGGTCAAAATCTTTAAAATGGCGGTTTTCTAGTTGGCCGTCGCAACCATGTTGGCACCAAAAACGACTAAAGAGATGCCTGATCCACAGTGTCACGTCTTGCCGCTCAGTTCTATTTCTTTCTTTGTGTAAAAGAGTGAGAAGGCAATAAAAAAGTAACGACAAGAAATAAAGTTGAAAGTCAGCATGACAGAAATGATATTTGACGTAGATCACGTGTGTCTTGTCATTCGGTGGTTCGCTCTAAAAAAAGTTGACGAGTACCGAAAACTTTTCAGTTTTTACGTTTTTTTCACAAAAAAACAACATTAAAAAAGTGAGGTTGGGATTGATGACATTTGCACTGTTAAAAAAATTGATTAATAGCAAAGAAAAAATGGACATGGATATGCCTACGTTGCATTACCGGCCAGAAAACATTGAAAAAACGCGTGCGCCTTCGTTCTGAGCATGGTTTACGAAAATGTGTATATATATATATCCAAAATTTTGAATGTAGCCAAATGAGTTTAAAATGTATAGAAATTGGTACCATGTCAAATATAAAGCTAAAAAAAGATGAAAGGTGGTCCACTGAAAAAAATTACATATTTGCTTTATCAACATTTCAAAACCAAAAAGGTCAAAATCTTTAAAATGGCGGTTTTCTAGTTGGCCGTCGCAACCATGTTGGCACCAAAAACGACTAAAGAGATGCCTGATCCACAGTGTCACTTCTTGCCGCTCAGTTCTATTTCTTTCTTTGTGTAAAAGAGTGAGAAGGCAATAAAAAAGTAGCGACAAGAAATAAAGTTGAAAGACAGCATGACAGAAATGATATTTGACGTAGATCACGTGTGTCTTGTCATTCGGTGGTTCGCTCTAAAAAAAGTTGACGAGTACCGAAAACTTTTCAGTTTTGACGTTTTTTTTCACAAAAAAAAAACAACATTAAAAAAGTGAGGTTGGGGTTTGATGACATTCGCACTGTTAAAAAAATTGATTAATAGCAAAGAAAAAATGGACATGGATATGACTACGTTGCATTACCGGCCAGAAAACATTGAAAAAACGCGTGCGCCTTCGTTCTGAGCATGGTTTACGAAAATGTGTATATATATATCCAAAATTTTAAATGTAGCCAAATGAGTTTAAAATGTATAGAAATTGGTACCATGTCAAATATAAAGCTAAAAAAAGATGAAAGGTGGTCCACTGAAAAAATTACATATTTGCTTTATCAACATCTCAAAACCAAAAAGGTCAAAATCTTTAAAATGGCGGTTTTCTAGTTGGCCGTCGCAACCATGTTGGCACCAAAAACGACTAAAGAGATGCCTGATCCACAGTGTCACTTCTTGCCGCTCAGTTCTATTTCTTTCTTTGTGTAAAAGAGTGAGAAGGCAATAAAAAAGTAACGACAAGAAATAAAGTTGAAAGTCAGCATGACAGAAATGATATTTGACGTAGATCACGTGTGTCTTGTCATTCGGTGGTTCGCTCTAAAAAAAGTTGACGAGTACCGAAAACTTTTCAGTTTTTACGTTTTTTTCACAAAAAAAACAACATTAAAAAAGTGAGGTTGGGATTGATGACATTTGCACTGTTAAAAAAATTGATTAATAGCAAAGAAAAAATGGACATGGATATGCCTACGTTGCATTACCGGCCAGAAAACGTTGCAATTTACGCAGATAAAGGAACGTCGCTGTTTCGCCCTATAGAAAATTAGCTACATTTTACGGTATTAAAAGAACGTTCTTACAACGTTATAGGCATCCCCGATAAGCAACTTGTTAAGCGCAACGTTGCTGTGTCCTAAATTTAGACGTTATTAGCACAACGTCTTGCATAGAAATGTGTACATTTATTAGTTATTGCGACTAGTGCCACCAAAAAATGTTACTTGGGTTAACTCTGGACAAAACCAACCCAAGGAACAATTTGTCGACGTTTTAACGTTGCCAAAGGCGACTTAACGTTGCTTGAAAACGGCATATAAATGAATAGGTCGTTTATTACGTCTAGATGTAAGGGAGGTAAATCCGAACCATTCGGTAATTCAGCTCCAATTACTTAGACGTAAATCAGGTTGCTCGAAGGTTTTTGGCCAATGAAACAGATTAATACACGATTTTGAGGTCAGGTGTGCTCAATTTTTTTTATTTTTCAGGTTTTATTTTTTCAATAGGAGTTAAAATAGAACTGTCAAAAAATGCTTACTATTCCGCTAGATGATTGAGAGGAAGAGAAACTATGTTCTCTTCTATCTATTACTTCATCTTCTTTACAAGTAATTTGTTTCCAATAAATGGCCACTAAAATTTTCTCAATAATCAACGTTGATGCGCGTGTCCTTAAGAAACCTCATATTTTAAACAAAAAACTTGAAGGAACATACACAGAAGCAACTAACTTGTTCTTTATACCGACCAATGCGGCCAGAGCGAGAAAATTTCGAAGTCCGCCAGAATTCGTTTGATTTATTGAAATGGATAATAAATATTTCATTTTTATCTTAACATTCAATTCGTGTTCCTTTGGTGTCAGGTACGATTCTGCTTTGGTTCTTAACAAGGATTCCCCCGCTACTCTCTTATTAAACGTTATCACACACAAACGCTGCACTGCGTGCACTGCGGTGGCATAGAGGTATCAAACAATCGGCTCGTTCTGAGATCGGGCGCTAATTGGTTGAACCTCTATGCCACCGCAGAGCACGCAGTGCAGCGTTTGTGTGTGATAACCTTAAATAATCCGGCCACTGTGTTTGTGTAAATTAAAACTGTCATGTTTAAGATTCAGATCTTCTATTTCTTAACATTGTTGTGTTATACGTTCTTGTTTTGCTCACTTGATCTTGTTTTTTGTCTTCACATTTCATTACATTGAGCGCTGCCTTTCTAGAGCATTACAAATCCAAGACTTCATCATCATCCACACTTTCTTTTTTTTCCTAATTCACCCTTGCATAGATGTGTTGTGCTGTCCAGGTCATTTTTGCATTTTGTTCGGTAGATTTATTAGTATCTCTTAAGTTTTTTGTTTAGTTCGACTCAACTTTAGTTGCTATCATGAACTTCGTTAATTTTTGATCTGGGTTTAATAATAGTATATAGGACGATTATTCTACAGGGTAAATTTCGTTTTGCTGATTTAATGCTGTTTTTCTATCTTTTGTCGATTAATAAGCAGTCTGTTTGGATTCCAACGATCCTTTCGGGAGTATCGGCTTTATAGGTCTAGGCGTATACAGGCGCCTAGTGGAAAGTTTAGAGAAAGTATTTGGCCTGACAAAATCACGTGATAAAATCCCTTTCTAAATGTAAGCAGAAAGTTAGAAAATCAATCAAAAGTCAAATATTCAACTGATTGATTCATGCCCATCCAGAACGCCCACTCCGCTTTTAAGTTAAAACAATTTAATAAATAATTATGACACATTTAAAAATCAATTAACATTTTTCCAAAACTTTCACAGCAAATAAATCTTGAGCGAAGTCGTCTCTGTCTTGTAAGTTCTAGGAGCAGCCGATTATGCATAAGCCGACTTAATTATTACGTTGATTTTACGGCTTAAATTTATCGTACGTCTGTTATTTATAGCCGGGACGTTATAAAAATATCCACAAGAGTCATTCTCTCACTATCTGCAGACCTACTGCTAACTCGCTCGTTCTTATTGTAACATATCATGCTTCGATCTTTCCTCTCTGTCTGGCAGACTGTCCCTAACGATGCAGAATTTAATTTAGCAATTTAATGTTTATGCATAAGAAATTATATTATGCATATGTTATGAGACAGTGACGGAGTATGTTGTTGTACTTAACTCGGATGCATTAGGTTCGAGAACTTTAAAATATGCACGTAAGTCAATAGGAAAACTAGTACAATAATCCGCTGCCGCAAAAGTCAAAAAAGTACCAATGCACTGGAAAAAAAGATCCCTTAATCAACGACAAAATGGACAAGCTCTTTGAATATAAATCCTTTTTTCAGTGGGCCGTTATCTGCTGCTGTTGCTGCTGTTATCTTCTTATTGGCTCTATCTCTTCATGAGATAATCTGCCAGCCAGTGGCGGATCCAGAAATTTCACCAGGGGGGGGGCGCAAGCAATAAAATATATTTAGGCCGGCTCGAGCGACTACGAACATAGGACAAAAAAGTTCTTTTATTATGGTCATCATTGTTTTTGGGGGTTTGTTTAGATTGGTATGTTGCTTAGTGGTGATCTGACCATCTCCACTAACCAAACAGTTTCGACCTACATATGTTCATAGTTGCTTGAGCCGTTGGTGTGACTAACATATAATACCTAATACAACTAATCTATTTTGGCAAGTATTAACGTTCCAATATTATTATCGTATTAAAAAACTTTTAGTTATATAATAAAATTAAGTTTTCTTTTTTGCTTTGCAAACCTATCTAAGATAGATTGTAAATCCAGGTTTATTGAACGATATATATACAAAAGCGCAAAGCCATTAAGTCTCTCTTCTCCTACCATGGACCGAAGATAAGTTTTCAGAAGTCTTAAAGTGGATAAACTTCTTTCGGCGGTAGCAACCGAAACAGGAAGAGAAGAACCAATTTTTAAAGTTTTCATTTTTTCCCATTAACACTGTGTGAGAAGGGTTGTTTAAAAATGCGCCAAAAGTTTCTATAATTTTTGTTACCATATCTGATATGTTTTCTGCGTCGCATCTTTGAAGGTTCGTTGGAATGCCTAAATTTAATAGAGAGATATCTTGGATCGCCCCCTGTATGCAATTCAAATATGACATTTAGCAGACAGTTGCATGAAGGCTGCAAATTACGATATTTAAGTGATTTTTCTTGACTCTGCTGTTCACAAGATATTCTGAACCCGATTAAGGTACCTATGGTATTTTTTTTAGGCAAGAGGAATACTTTAATCTTAAAACATATTTTTTTATGAACTCCTTGAAGTTATTCAAGCCAAACCTATTTTTGTTACCTACGAATAATTGGAATTAAAATATCATGTCTCAAAAAAACCTTCAGAATGTCAAAATAGCTTGAAACAGAAATTCAAAAATTAGCAAAAATGCCTTATTTTTGACTATCCCCCGTATAAAAACTAGGCATCTGCCAACAATAACAATAGACTCTTGCGTAGAGCTTGTGTTCTGTTTAGCCATTTTAGCCACTCTTTTTTCATTTATTCTAGAGAAACCCGTATTTTCTTAATTGAAACATAACTGTGACTATTTTTCTCACTTTGAGAGCGGATATCTCAGAAACTGGTCGTAGAAATGAAATAAAAACTATTCATTTTCGTAACCAGGACTAATTATACAACCTATTCAAAATTAGTTGAAATCGACCGAGATATTTTTTATATAGGAGTGTCCAGTGCGTGGTTCTTTAATGTTTTTAAGACTTTGATAATGTTCAGGGGGGGCGCGCGCCCGCCAACATTTATTTAATCTTTGGCCTCTCTATTGGATATTTCAAAGTGGGCATACTGATTTTTTGATTTTACATTATTTAGCATTTGCTAAAAATTAACATTATTCCTTTTTCTGGTGTATGAATATTTTTTATTTTCCATCACGGACAAATGACACGGGGGGAATTCAGAAAAATTATTCCCCGCTCTATGTCAGTTGGTCAATCATAAACAACAAAGGGGTAACTTATTATTATAGTTTTTATTTTTGTATCTTAAAAATTTTGTTATCATTAATATTGTTTTTCTATTTGTTTTTTTTATATTTCTTTTAAAGAGAAAGGTTGGGGCACTGCCAAACTTGCCAAGGAGAGGTATAGGTCATTATTAGGTATTTGATTAATAGGGCAGTTGAAAAACATATCTTTAATATTAACCCTATGTAATGTTTGGCTGTAAGGCAGTGGTTCTGTCCTCATTCTTATTATGTTTACAATTTGGATCCTATCCATTTTATTAATTTTTTCGGGTCAAGGGAACTTGGGGGAAAACCTGAATATCTACATACCATGATTTTTTATTTTTGATTTCATTTGTCCATTTTTGTTTGAATTCTTTGGTCTTCACACCACACTTTTAGGTAAGTAAGTAAGTCTTTTAGGTACATTAATTTTTCTTCCAATTGTTGCCAGTTTGTATGCTGTTTCATTCCCTCCGATATTGCTGGGGCCCGGTATCCAACTGAGGCATAGTTCTACGTTTTTTTTGGTTAGTTGGATGAGAATTTTAGTTTTCTTTAAACAATACTCTACTCTCAAAGCAAAGAAAAAAAATATTTATAATTATAAAGCCAAAAGATACATCAACCGTCTCCACCATAGGCTAAAATTTCTAAAAAGTGCAAAAGAAAGGTAAAACCCCTATTATAGATACTGCGCAATAGTAGGGACTTGTATAAAAAAAAGTTTTTCCTTATCATAACTACTTATAGCTTGAAATTAACTCTGTGTTTCGGACTTCCATTGCCTATATTTTATTTATACACCACGTTTCGATCAGTACAATCTCTGATCGTCTTCAGGTGCAAAATACAATCTATTCCTAAGGCTACGTACTTATATACTATGGGAAATCAATCAACCGTGAAGTTTAAGAAGTTGGCTCCGCCCAAGAAGGGGCTTCCAAATATTTAGAATTTCAACACTTGGTTTACTGAAAATACACTGATGCTGCGCAATAAAGGGAGCTTCAACGAATTTTCGTTTCTTCCAGTGTGACTCCTTGTGCAAAACCTCTGTGCACTTCATTCGGCGTGTCACTATATGTTAAGCTTAAGGAACATCAGACGAATACCCAAAGAAGTGAAACAACGAAATCAGGAATCGCCTACCATGCATGGTCAAAACGACACCGCATGAAGTGGAAAGAAGCAAAGGTTTTGCAAAAGGAGTCACACTGGAGGCAACGAAAATTCATTAAAGCTACCTTTATTGGGAAGAATCAGGGTATTTTCAGTAAACCAAGTGTTGAAACTCCAAATATTTGGAAGCCCCTTCTTGGGCAGAACCAACAACAAGTATATAAGTACGTAGCCTTAGGAATAGTTTGTAATTTGCACCTGAAGACGATCAGAGAGTGTACTGATCAAAACGTCGTGTATAAATAAAATATAGACACTGGAAGTCCGAAACACAGTTAATTTCAAACACATCAATAGACACTTACAGTTAATTTTCAGTTTTATCAGCATTCGCATCTTTATCTCTATCGAGTCGACCAATCAAGCAGGTGCACTTTTAAAATTATGGCGAATGCGTGACAGCTCCAGCTGATCACATTCACGAAAACCTAAGGGAGTCGTAACTTTACGACCATCCCTGCGTGCGAAAGGATGTTTACACTCATTTGATCAGCTGGAGCTGTCACACATTCGCCATTAGTTTAAAACTATACCTGCTCGATAGGTCGACTCAATAGAGATAAGGATACGATTGCTGATAAAACCGAAAATTAACTTTTAGGGCGACATTTACTAAGATGGGTTAGGGTTTAGGACTATGGGACGTATGTGGTTTTCAATAAAACTTGATGGAATTTTGAACTTACTATAATCATGTAAATGATTTCGCAAGAAAAAACACAAGTTTTTCAAAAATTTTTTAGTGAAAAAACCAAATTGACGCTGGGTCTATCATCGTATAGTAGGCTTTTTCACTAAAAATACTCTGTTAAATGGGTTACTTACTTATATTTTTTTATCGCTTTTTATCCCTAAATTTGCAGAGGTCCATATGAAAAGATATAATTCTTACACAACACTTCTTTAAATTTTTAATTCTTGTTTTTTATCGATTGAAAACTGTCAAAACACTTAACTGAAGTTTCGTTCGCTGACGTTTTGCTCATTTTGAACGAAATTTGTACCTTCTGAACTAAATGAAAGCCATCTACATCTATAAACGCGTGAACCACCAATTTTAACAAATTTTATTTTTTCCATCTTTATAAAATTTTTTATACCTTTCTCTCCCCCCCTCTTAAAATAAGGTAACAAATATTTTTAATGTTGAAGTATTTAGTTATTTTATTTATCATTTTCAGTTACGAATGGTAACAAAAAGCAGTTGCGAATTGCGAATCTGGGAGAAATGCAGGGAGGAACGAGAGGAGGCAATTGTTCTCCCTCTTCCATGCTTCCGCAAAAAATCTCCGAATTTTCATAAAAATTTAGAAAAATTGCTAAAATCACACGTTTCTGTCGCCCCTAACGCGCAAGAATTTACCGCTGAAGACTTTTACCGGCGCGTAATATGACATCACAAAACCGCGCAAAACCACCAAAACAATAAAAAATTAGCAAATCCCCAACAACCCAAAAATGCATTTTTTAGCTTGCGCGGTTAAAGCCGCGGAACTTTTATTATTATTATTTTTTACATGCGCTATTCTTTAATTTGCGCTGAATCATATATTATTTAGGAGAAGATTGTCACGTTTGCGCGATTTGTAAATATGCCGGAATCTGTTTTACACTATAATTGCTTGTTTGCTTGAAAAATAACAGCGCACAGCGGTTATAGCCCAAGTTTATACCGTAGAAAATTGCTTTTTAAGATTCCGCGCGCTAACAGTTACCACAAAAATGTTAACTTTTATTTTTTTAGGCGCGTAGTTAATCGCCTTTGACAAGGTGTGCAAACGTCTAAGCAAACCAGAGGCGTTTTCTCGCGTTGAAATTATTTTGAAATATTATTTGAAACTATTTAGATGTGACGTCATCATTTAGAAATGAGAAAAAATGAGTAGTTCAAAACGCTGACGTAGTTTAGTGTAACCTCACTTTTTTTTCGTTTTTCTGTTTATTTTTTTGGTGTTAAAAATTAAAATGGATCAACTACTATCTAACAAAACCTTCGAGTGTACGGCCCGTTTTAGTAGCATGAATGGCAAGCAAAGCTACATGGATAGTGAAGTTTTTTTATTTACTGTTCTTTTAAGCCCAGAAAATCATATAAGACCACAGGGATACCATGAAGAATGGCTAACAAGATATCTAGAATACGATTTTTCATACATTTTCACGCAAAAACAAAAAAAAAATCGGTTAAAACAAGAATGTAGAATTTTGACGTATCTTATACGCAGGCGTCAGTTTTGAAACTAGAGTGGATTCCGTTTCAAAATATTTTTAACCCGTTTCGATGTGACGTCACCGTTGCAACGCGAGAAAACAAATGTTTCAAACTTTTTGAAAACATTTTAAACAATTTCAACGCGAGAAAACGCCTCAGATGTGTGTATGTAAGAAATCCTTGTTTTCATTTAATTATTGAAAATTAATTTTAAACTTATATGTGTAAGGCTTTTTTCTCGATTTAAAAGAGCAGTGATCGCCCTGAATCAACTTAAAGTGAGATCCCATACGTTCCTATACATTTTCTTAAAAAACGGGCTGGAATACCCAATTGAAGCGAAAAAAAGCCTGGAATTTGGTTTTTTAGTAATTAAAATACTTAAAAATATTAATTTTGAATAAAAAAATCATCCAAATCGTGTTTTCAAATTTAAAGCAGATAAACCACCTCTTGGCGGTGATCTATAATATACGATGATTTTACTCAAAATACAACATCCCGTGTCACTTTGATATTTCTCAGATTTGTTGTTTACTCATATTTTATTAATATTTATGAATTATTTGGACTGTTTTTTTTCCAGTACATTTTGACGTCTATCCAGGTAAAATTAACTTATAAAGTGTGGTCTGGTTCGGCTTAAAATAAATTTTTCGATACCCATGTATATGTCAGCCTTCAAACCAAACTTTCGATAAACTATAGTCCTTAGTAAATACCGCCCTAAATGTCTATTGTCTCAAACTTTCAGCTTGTGTTTGACTTATTTGGCGTTCAAAAAATTTTTGAAGTTTTAAATCGCATGAAACGACCCTGCCCAACCTTTGAACAAAAACAAGATTTTATCAAAATTTTTTAAAGTACGCGTCGCTAAAAAAGGAAAATCATAATAAAGTCGCATTAAAAGTCATTTGCTCGATCGGCGGTAAAAAAGTGGCTTCCATGTATCCACTTTACGTATATATTTTCTACCGTATTTATTATGAAGCAAGGCTGTTTGCTGTTTAACTTTATTAAATTGCGTGTAACCAATGACACCGAATGACACAGATAATAAAATATCAAAAGAATTGGTTGGTTATTCAGCTTCTTACTATCATTTGCTAGCAGATCAAAACGTTATATAGCATGATATCACTTTTGTAAGACTTAAAGTCGTTGGTAACTCTACCGCTTTAAAACTCTCAGCTCAACTGATGCTTCAATATGTTTATCAAATTTTAAAGATTGGTTCAGGAGAACCCTCTACACTTCGCACTTTTGAGCTTGTTATGTCCAATTTTCGGCGTTTATCTTTTTCTGTTGTTTGAAGGTGATGGACAAGGTTGAACTTGAGGGTAAACCATACAGTGCATAGGCTACGAAGGGAAAAGTGGCGTTTTGTGATAAAAGCAACAAACTTTGCACAGTTGTTCTTTAGACCCAAATAGCAGCTTTAACACCCCCTTAACCCCTTAGGGGCACCTTAAAACGAATGGAGGTGGTAAAATATAAACCTCTCCAGTTTTTAATGCCCCTCCCCACCGCGCCTGCATAAGTTTTGGGAGAAGAGCTGCAGGTCAAATTGACTGTTCTGGTCTAAAGAATAACTGTGCAAAGTTTGTTGCTTTTATCACAAAACGCCGGTTTTTCCCACGTAGTCCATGTACTAATAGTTTCGAACATCCATTGTCTTTATTTTCACTTTTTCATAACAGTTCGAATCCTTATGTATCTGCAATCGCCATCAGGTGAATACATTATCATTTTCGTTAGTAATACCTATTTTATTGCATTTTTTAATATTCAAGTCAAGTCTGTTGAAAGTACGAAAACCGTCAAGTCTCACAAGATCCTCCTGAAATTCTTGACAGTATTTAACACTTCTGATAATTATGTATAGGCTTTTAATTCGTCAGAAAACAAACCACCTGTAGAAGAATGGGAACTATTGGCGATGCATGCATGCGATGAGACCTTTCCATGTCATATGTTCTATTAAAAAATAAACAAATGACACCGGATACCACAGATTATAAAATATCAAAAGAATTAGTTGCTTCTTAAAACTTCTTTCTATACTATTTGCTAAAAGATAAAAAAGCTATAAAACTAAAGTTTTCCTTATTAGCTTTCCTTTCAACTGCTTCAATATGTTGATCAAATTTTAGATATTTGTCTGGAAGAACCCCTACAGCCCCCACACTTTTTGTACTCTCGGTCTAGTTTTATTGACAATTTTGTTAAAACATTTCATTCTATTTTAGTATTTTTTAATAGTTAATTCAAGTCTTTTGAAAGTAAAAAAGCCCTCAAGTGTCAAAAGATCATTCTACAAGTATTGACAGTCTTTTGACACTTCTAATAAACCTATACGATAAAAATGGAGAAAAACAAAGGAACTGAAGAACTCCATTTATATGGTCTAAAGAAACAAATTGTGCGTTATTTTTTAAACTATTTATTATGACAATAATTAGATATTTTAAGAAGCACGACACTAAAATTAATGAAGTATTTGTATGACATTTAATCCGGATTTTTTAATGTTTATTCAACGTGCTTTTATACATTTAGCATTAAGTTGGCATCTTGTTGTAAGCTCTGCGCTGTACCTTCAGTGTCTTAAGATGCATCATGCATTATTGGCAGTATTTTCACACCCATATCATCGTTCTTTCACGTCTGTATTAATAACTTAATTACACCTTTTTGATTCTTCGACACCTTTTCATTCGTTATAATCATTGTTAATGCATAATTACACCTTGTCAGAGTTCTTTGGATGCAATGATTTCATTCTTTCATAACACACGGTTAAAAGATCACTAAAATACCACATGTGAACAAGATGGTGCATTCGTCTTCCTTCAATCATATTTGCCGAAGGACACTTGACTGATATTGAAATGCCATTTGCGCTATTAAAAATTAATCCATTTATTGCAATTGTTTTAAGCTTGGTCGGGCTGTAGCTTCTGTTATATCTTACTTTGTGGTATATATTTCGTGATAATTTATTTCTTTTTACAAGCTTTTATTTAACTTGCAATTTATCTAACTAGATATGTTTGTTCGAGTGGAATCTTGCAACTTAATTTTGACCACCTTCCCGACATCCGATCGGATTCAAATTTGGCATGCTTACATAGTTGCGGTGACAACATAAGAATATAGTGTGATGCAATTGACAACTCCCCCCTACTCGAAGGGGGTGGAGAGGGTACAGTTGAAGTACATCCGATTTCGTTGAAATTTGGTGTTGCAGCACTTGAAGATGGATATAACGAATTTTTTTGCTAACCAATTTTAACTAACTTATACACATCCGATTGCTTTCAAATTTGGCATGCATTTATAGTTCCGGTGACAATACAATAATATGTCATTATTAGGAGCCCCTCCCCCCCTACGAGGGGAGTGCAGAGGGAAAAACACCTAAGTTTGTCCTATTTCAACCAAATTTGGTACACGGGGGCTTTTGGGAATAAGAAATACGAAATTTTTATTTGATTTTGAATTCAATATAACGGATTCAAGATGGACGATTTTCGGTCATGTTTTGCTAACCAATTTTAACGAGGGAAGTGGAGGGGGAAAAATATTTAGTTTGTTCGATTTCAGTCAAAATTGGCATACAGGGGTTTTTAACGATTAAGGGTACAAATCTAAAAATTAAGGGTTTGTGCTCAAATTTGGTATGCGTTTATCGTTCCGGCGACAATACAATAATATGGTATTATTAGGTACACAATTCCCTGTAACGTGGAAAGTGGAGGGGGGAAAAGGGTGATAGTTCGATTCAAATCAAAATTAGCATACAGGGGTTTTTCGGGAAGAGGATATGAATTTTTAATCAGATTTAGGGTACAAATCTAAAAATTAAAAAATACATTTTTATTAAAAAAACTTTTAATGAACAAGCTTTTATTAAATGCACTCAAAGGTAGAAAATAATTTTTTGTCTTTCTTATACCATAATAAAAGCGATGGGCGCAAATTAAAATTTTTTTAACTTTACAGTGACAAAGAGAGAACTACAAAAGAAGAACTAAATTATTCTTCTATTTGAATGATAAACATAATGCTTTCATCTAAAGAAGCTAAGAACGGGTGAGATTGCCGTTCTTGCCAAGCCATTGAAAATGTCCTTAGGTCATAGAGTAATACAACTGTTTCTTAGGTGAATCGTCGATGTAACTGATATACGATACCTAAACATAAAATTTTTAATTTGCGCCCATCGCTTTTATTATGGTATAAAAAAGATAAATATTTATTTTCTACTTTTAAGTGCATAGGGGGGAGGAGGAGATTTTATTGACCCGGGTATAGTTCAGATTTTGTTGGCCGGTAAAACTAACGCTTTCTATTGTTAGCATGCAACTTTTTGTAAAATACAAATTAAATCTGGAATGCTATTGTCTTGTAAAAAAGTTTTTTGCTTTTCTAGTTGGGCCGGCTATACTAGATAATATATATTTTGAAAACAAAATTTAACTACATCTGAGTAATTATTTATTATCAGTTAAGAGTTTACAGAAAAAAAAGAGTAAAATACCATAAAATACAAAACACCAAACGAACAAAAGTAAAGTAATTTTAGATGTAAATTTTTAATTTGTGTATTTTGCGGTATGATATTTTAGCAAATAACTGAGGTTTTAGAGGGGGGGGGGTTATTATTACCCCCACTATCCCCTCCTTGTATACGCCGGTGCAACTCAAAGAAGTTTGTAAAACGTTCTCCCTTAAAATACAGAGCTGGAAAAAAGAAGTACAGAAGTTGAATAATTTTTTGTAGACTTTCAAAAGACGTCCCTAAAAATTAGCAGCTGACGTCATTATAAAGTTTACAGAAAATTATACAACTTCTGTACATAAAACCTTTTTCCAACTTTGATATAAGGAAGGTAAGATGGTGGAAAATATGGTGAATCACTCTATACTTATCTAATAGGGACATTTTGAAACGCTTAAGATTTTTACATTTTTCGTTGTCGTAATTAACGATAATGTAAAATGAAATACGTAGCGATAATAACTCTCCTAATTAAGTTGGAAACCCACAAAAAAGCTGAATTTACAAAAACCGAAACACAATTGAACAGAAAATAAAACGTCGGAAACGAAATATGAACAAAAGTAAAACACCCAGAAAATAATGGATATAAATATAATTTTATAGAATTTTAATTTAGTCGATCCTTAAAGACAAAGAGAGAACTACAAAAGAAGAACTAAATTATTCTTCTATTTGAATGATAAACATAATGCTTTTATCTAAAAAAGCTGAGAACGGGTGAGATTGACGTTCTTGCCAAGCCTTTGAAAATGTCCTTAGGTCATAGAGTAATACAACTGTTTCTTAGGTGAATCGTCGATGTGACCGATATACGATACCTAAACATAAAATTTTTAATTTGCTCCCATCGCTTTTATTATGGTATAAAAAAGATAAATATTTATTTTCTACTTTGAAGTGCATAGGGGGGGGGGGAGGAGATTTTATTGACCCGGGTATAGTTCAGATTTTGTTGGCCGGTAAAACTAACGCTTTCGATTGTTGGCATGCAACTTTTTGTAAAATACAAAGTAAATCTGGAATGCTATTGTCTTGTAAAAAAGTTTTTTGCTTTTCTAGTTGGGCCGGCTATACTATATAATATATATTTTGAAAACAAAATTTAACTACATCTGAGTAATTATTTATTATCAGTTAAGAGTTTACAGAAAAAAAAGAGTAAAATACCATAACATACAAAACACCAAACGAACAAAAAGTAAAGTAATTTTAGATGTAAATTATTAATTTGCGTATTTTGCGGTATGATATTTTAGCAAATACCTGAGTTTTTAGAGGGGGGGGGTTATTATTACCCCCACTATCCCCTCCTTGTATACGCCGGTGCAACTCAAAGAAGTTTGTAAAACGTTCTCCCTTAAAATGCAGAGCTGGAAAAAAGAAGTACAGAAGTTGAATAATTTTTTGTAGACTTTCAAAAGACGTCCCTAAAAATTAGCAGCTGATGTCATCGCAACATCCAAATTTTGAAAATAGCTTCTTTCCTTCTTTATTTTAAATTGAAGATCCTGTATTTTTTTAAATTTGGGATGACTTTTTTCCTTCCAAAGCCATCCTAAATTTAAAAAATATATACAGGGTGTTCTATTTAAAATAAACAAGTTAGTGTCAAAATTTGACATTTGCGATGACAGCTGCGTTTAAGTTTACAGAAAATTATACAACTTCTGTACATAAAATCTTTTTCCAACTTTGATATAAGGAAGGAAAGATGGTGGAAAATATGGTGAATCACCCTATACTTATCTAATATGGACATTTTGAAATGCTTAAGATTTTTACATTTTTCGTTGTCGTAATTAACGATAATGTAAAATGAAATACGTAGCGATAATAACTCTCCTAATTAAGTTGGAAATTGAATTGAAAATAAAACGTCGGAAACGAAATATGAACAAAAGTAAAACACCCAGAAAATAATGGATATGAATATAATTTTATAGAATTTTAATTTAGTCGATCCTTAAAGACACGAATATAATTTAACCGACCCCGACCCAGTAGAGTAGAACCACAATCCAGCCGAATCGCTATTGGGCATGCGTCAAATTTAAATCTCTAAAACGCCTAGGCCCTGGATTGCAGCGTTGACAAGTTTTTCTATTTGGAAGGTGACAAGGAGATTTTTTTTTATTAAACGATTTTATTTAACTTCACAGTTTCTGGCTGTCTAACTATCTATCAATATATATAATATAATATTATGATGAAATTTTGGGGTAGGGGGTGGTTGAAGAATGTAAAGGGGATAAATTAATACAATATAACAACTTACTTCGACTCTTCCCTGCCGTAAGCCTGACAACGTAGCAATTGATCTCGTGGCTATCGGTTCAAATCAGTTTGGGGTTCTTGAATTTTGTGGTTCGGCATTATTGTGTTTCTATCAAATTATTTTCGTTAGGAATATTTTCTAACATTTTGTGTTTCGAGACAATTTTTTTGGGACCAATTATTCTCTTTTCTTTTAAGTTCTGACAAACTGATCGCGATTCTTCAGAAACGACAGAAAATCTCACCGGTCAGAATTCTGAAAAGTGCCGAATTTTACTTTTTGCCTCATTTAAAATAAAAGCACAGCGTCCTTAATATTTATTCTAACGTTGTAAGATAAACTGCGTCATTTTTTTAATAAAATTTTGTAAATTTTATATTTTAAAGTTATTCTGCAGAACTAACCTTACGGCGGAGCTAAATTGCTACTACGCGTACCAATAGACGACAAAAAGTGTCGAAAATTCTCACCATGTAAAAGGAAAGGCAGAATTTGTGTGACTTTTCTGAACAGTGACAGTTTTGTATGTTAAAAGTTTTAAAGGTTTGTTTACACAGAAAAATAGGCTTAAAGTCGTAGTTACAATCTGGGGAATTGTTTTTAGCAACACTGTACGGAAAATCAATTTAACTATGTCGACCTGATTTCATTGCAACATTTTACGTCATTGATTTTTTTTTTCAATGGCAACGCGGAGACTTTATTTATGTTTATCCACATACCAGAGATTTTTTAGCACCGAGTCAAAAATTTGGGGTTAGGTTACTTATTTTGACTTTTCGCGTTCTGCGCCGCTAAAAAACCAAGTAAAATACTAAAATAAAAGAAAACCATTTATTGGTCTACTGGCGCTAGACGAAATAATCGTATTCTATTTTAAACAGGAACTTTTTTGACCTGTTTTGTTAGTACTCAAGTATCCGTGTGTTTTTGAAACTGAGGTTCTAAAATCTATCCTTTGCACTCCAAGATTTCACTAGTACAATTACACATAACTATGCCGCAATAATTTAAATTTTTAAAAAATGGTTGAATCAAAATAAAATCAAAATTATGTGGGGTTATGGGCGCCGAACATTCTATATGTTTCTGTGTGTTTCTTGGTTCTTTGATAGACTCGGGGTAATGCCCGCGCAGCGCTAGGCCCTTTTCGGCGGGCGACCGCACATGCGGAGTGGTTTCATATTTATTTTAGAACTTTGTTTTTGAAAAACATTTTTGAAAGATAAACATAACCTCAAATGGTTTTCTGCCAGAAAACGTAAAAATACTCTTCTGTCTCACTGCGACCCGATTTAAAGTTTTTTGACAAAACACCTGCAGTTACCATGAAATCGTAAAAATTCTGCGGTCTATTGGCCAATACTTGAACTGCGTGTGTCTCCCAAATTCAATGAAAGTTACTTTTTATTTTCGCTAAGCAAGGAAATATAAAAAGGAAAAATGTAATCCAGAGGAAATTTTGAGTATTTCTTTATATTTTTTTGTAAATCGGGTTTGTTCTAAACCTCAATTATTTTGAGACTTTTGGAATGACAGCCCCAGAGCTTTTATTTTGAAGAAAAAATAATTGAGAATTTGGAAAAATCCTTCAGCTATTTTTGATAAGCATTTAAAAATGATCACCCATGCAAAATTTTAGCTAATTCTGATGTTCACTTTTCCCTGTGCACTCTGGCAAAAGATTAAAAAATTAAAGAACAAAGCGTTGGCAGTTGTACTTTTTGTACTTAATAAAATACATTTTTAAGTAAAAAAGGGGTTTTTCACAAAACCTGCCCAGAAAAATTAAAATTGACATATTTTTTATTTACTAGAACAGTATTAAGAAACTAAATTTTAAGGAATCCCAGCAAATAACTCCGGACAAAAAAGCAGTTAGTGTAAACTTGTGTTTAAAAATCGTCAGATTTTTTGTAAGGGCGAGATTTTCTGACGGTTTTTGAAGAATCGGGACCATTATGTTTCAGCCAAATTTGGTTTTGGGTTTATTATAGGGACTCATCAAGTAGGCCTGAAAAAAATGCAAAGCCAAAACGCTTTGGCCTTGCCCGGAGCCAACCCTAATTTTTACTTGGAAAGCCTTGAAATTGTCACTTATTTTCCGAGGGACTAATACCTAAATAAATAAATATACAACACCAATGGCGATCGTCATCCTTTTACAATCGCTTGTAACCAAATAATATTAAAATGCTTGCTTTATTTAAATCTATTTTGTTCTTATTACTTTGCAGTCACATTTTCATACACGTTTGAGTCCCCCTGCAAAAGCTGCATATCCACATCTAACGCCGTTATGTGATCCTGATGAGGCGCGCGGTCTCTCCTGTGGCGGTCCGTAGGTGGAGCGACAGACGCTGCCCGCCTGCCGATGCCGCCACACCGTTCACTGTGCTACGCGGTCTTGCAGGAATCAATCTGCTACCGCGGAAGGCGATAGGCCGATTAAAATATTCTCAAACCGAGATAATTTCGTCGGTAGAATTCTCAGACAAGTCAGTTTTGACTTCTTGTATTAAAATATATCGTGTTCGACTTATTAGCAAACTAATAACCTGGACTTACCCCAACTTTTGTCGGAATCCCGGTTGAGCACTGCCCATTTCACAATTCCCGCCCACAATTTGGGTTTTGTGGAATTTCCACAAATTTTTTTTTTATGTTAATAGTAGGCAACCCCCTATTGAACAAAATTGGTGCTAGAAAGCACGGATAGTTCACCATACAATCAATTATTTTATGTTGAAAGGAAATGAAAATATCTCGAAAACTGTAACTTTGAAAGATTTGAACGTTATAACAAAATTTTTGGGTAATATTTACGTACTTCGCTACTTGCTTTTGTTCCAAAGCTACAATTTTTTAAAATATTTTATCCCCCTTTTCCCCTCTTCAACCCCCACTACCCTAGCCAAAAGTTAATCAGTTCATGGTCAGCCGATAGAGGATATTTGTACCAAATTGCGTTAAAATCGATTAAGGCGTTCTTGAGTCGTGTTTACAGACAGACTACAGACTGACAGACAACTTTTTTTTTTCGTCGAAAGGTGTTTTGGAACCTTAGTAACTCATTTTTGATAAAATTAGGAAAAGTCAAAATTTCATGATTTTAATAGCTCCCCATACCATATTGGTATTGTGGACTAAGAAGTACTTTTTACTGATATTTTGGTGCCGTGTTAAAACTAGAATGCACCGTGCCGAGTGATACACCATATTTTAACCTCCCCTCCTTTACCTCTCTTATTATCAGAGCTGGAAAAAAGTTGTACAATTTTTTGGAGCTTTCAAATGACGTCCTTAAAAATTAGCAGCAGTTATCGCAAATGTCAAATTTTGATGTTAATTTATTTATTTTAAATAGAACACCCTGTATAGTTTTTTTTTTAAATTTAGAATGAAGTCCTTTGCCTGATTCCAAAAATATATATAATATGTTGGATTTATCTCGGATGTTGTAACGAAGAACTACCCAAACTATGTTTACTTGTATAACACATTAAAAAAATATTTATATTTAAAATAAAGTTAATGTCAAAATATGACAGTTGAGATGACAGCTCCTAATTTTTAAGGATGTCATTTGAAAATGTACAGAAAATTATGCAACTTCTGTCCATAAAACTTTTTTCCAGCTTCAATATAAGGTAGGTAAGGGGGGTGGAAAATATAAAGAATCACCCTGTACACATTGATGACATTTGACCCCCTCTGTTCCCTCACTGTAAAAAGTGCCAACCAAAAAAAAGGTTCTGCCGAGGGGTGGCTCGGTCGTCATTTTGTTTATACCAAAAGGCATTTTTTTGTTAAAAATGCCCCAAAATGCCATAAATTGCCTTGAAATGAAAAAATTGCTTTGAAATGCAAAAATTACCTCTAAATGCCCCCGAAATAATGCTTCAAAATGCCGGAAAATGCTACGCAATGCCATTGGTCTGTACAGGGTGTCCCATTTGCGATGGGATTCAATGGTAAACTCCGTTGTTATTGACCTCGATCAACATTTCTGATCCTTCCCTACTTGGTATTTTTATTTTACAAACCCAACAAAACTTATCACAAAAAAAATAACCTTAAAAAGTTATAACCAAAAGATGAACCCAACTCCGTTATTATTGACCTCGATCAACATTTGTGATCCTTCCCTACTTGGTATTTTTATTTCATAAACCTAACAAAACTTATCACAAAAAATATAACCTTAAAAAGTTATAACCAAAAGATGAACCCTAGTACAGAATGTGGATTTCAGGTTGAAAATAAATTTTTTCTTGTTGACCTGTCCTTTAGGTGTATTAAAAATTTGAAAATTTGGCTGCGTTACGGTGGTTGAGGTCAAAAATGTCGTTTTTCTGCGAAACGTAGTTTAATTAAGAGTAAACTAGAGTTTCGAACTTCCATTGTTTTTATTTTTACACTACAGCAAAGCACCGAATATGTATGGACTGCCGAAAATTCATAAGGAAAACATGCCTCTCCGATCGATAACTAGTTCTCGCAATTCTTTGACTTATAATCTTGGTAACTATCTTTTACTTATCATCCAGCCTCTTTAAGGAAAGTCACCATCATTCGACAAAAATTCAAAGCACTTCGTGGACCTCCTTAGAGACATCAACCTACAACCTGACGACCAGTTCGCTAGTTTTGACGTCGAAAGTTTATACACTAACGTACCACTGGAAGAATCACTCTAAATCATTGGACAGAAGCTAATCAATGACAGCTTGCTCTCTGATAAAACCAATCTTATCAATTCTTATTTCCAGGCGAATGACAGATATTTTCGACAGGAAGATGGTCTACCCACGGGATCTGGGATATCTACTTTCGCCAGTAGTGGCCAATATCTTTTTATGGAATCCTTTGAACAAGAAGCTATGCGAATATCATGTCAGAAACCCAAACTATGGCTAAGATACATGGACGACATATCAGGGATCTGGGAAAAGGATCACAATACACTAGAACAATTCTTCAATCATGTCAACAGCATAAGAAACTGCATCAAATTCACTCTGGAAAAAGAAGAAAGTTGTCAGCTCCGTTTTCTCGATGTTCTAATCATCAAAAATAATTCAACCATAATCACTTCCGTATATCGTAAACCAACTCATACTGGACAATATCTTAATTTCAAATCAAACCACTCCAACCAAACTGGGAATTGCTAAATCTCTCATAGATCGAGCCACCTACATCTACAATACAGAAGAAGCTTTAAATAAAGAAAAGTCAAAAATTCGATCCGATCTGCGAAGGAATGGTTTCTCCAACTACATGATCAATAAAACCCAGAGGGATGACCGGCGCAATGAGGACGACCCCCATCCAAGCCCTGGAAACAATCTTGGGTCTCCCTTCGCTTCCAACTTGGATCAAGAAGGAGGCAATGGCGATTAAGGGACCAGAGACTGTGGGAGGGCAAGAGGGAAAGAGAGGGCCATCTAGCGGTCGAGGGACTGGCGACGAAAGAGTTGCGTTTCCTAAGATTGCCAGTGAAAAACCGCTTAAACCATGGAGGTTCGATAAAAAGTACAAGGCCACAATACCATAACGGAATGAGTGGCAAATGGAAGAATTCCGAACGGAATTAAGCAGAGAGGTGACGGTCTGCTACACGGATGGCTCTAAACTGTCAGTCAGGCCGACAACAGGCGCAGGAGTGTACGCGGAAAGCAGAAGAGTTATCTACTTAGAGAACACTCTACGGTGTTTCAGGCGGAGGTGTATGCCATTATCATGACAGCAACCCTACTTGAGATCAGAAATTACAGGCGGGACATATACATATGCTCCGACCAACAGCGTTCTCAACTAAAAAACCTGTTAACTCCTACCCCCTCAGTGCCCTTTAGCCTATCGTGGCTGCCATTTTTATAACCAAATTCACGAGTAAAACATGGATTTTCTGTCAGTTTGGTGTCAATATGGCACCGATCATAGGCCAAAGGATACTAAAACGAAAATGAGTTAACTGGCTTTTTAGTTAAGAATGGTGTTGCTCCGTCAGATAAACAGGCTGCCCTCAAGGCTCTAAGTGCACCCAAAATAGTCAGTAGTCTGGTGGAGGAGTGCGCTGAAGCACTGTAAACACAGGCTCAAGACAAAAGGGTGACACTAATGTAGGTCATGAGGGAATACCAGGGAACTAGAAAGCGAACGAACTTGCCAGACTAAGGGCCGAAACCCAATACATTGGACCGTAACCTCTTCTGGGAATAACAAAGAAACAGGTACAGAGTGAGCCCAACAAATGGGCGAACAATGAACTGAAGACGACCTGGAGGCAAGAGTCAAAGTGCAGACAGTCCAAGCTATTCGTGGATGATCCGAATGTAGCCAGAACTAAATGACTCTTAGGCAAGACCCAAAAGGACATTGGACTGCTGACAGGGAGGTTGACTGGGCACAATCGGCTGAACAAACATCTTACGCACTTGATAGCATAGTGTGATGCATATGTAGGATCAAGGCAGCTGAAGTGGGTATTTCCGACGATAGAGGGAGAAGAGCTGAACTTCGTAAAGAAGACAGGGAGGCCCGGAGAGAGAGGTGCAGGGGAAGTAGGGCCATAGGGGTATGGCAGAAAGGGCCCATGAAGAGGCCTAATTGCCAAGCCCACGGGCCGCCTCTCTACTACTAATGATCAATAAAACTCTTCAGACAACACCATCACCAAAGCCGACAGACGTAAATACTGAAAGAAAGGCGACAAAGAAATCTCAAAAAAGATAAGAAGAATAGGCATCCCATACCATCTCCAGACTGTCTTCAAAACGACCACAACAATAAGAAGTCAATTGAAAAAAACTAAACCACAACGCCATTACACCAAGAACTGCATCTACCAGGTACCATGCGAGTGTGGGGATATCTACGTCGGAGAAACCAGTCGACATATGGAAGTTCGACTTACCGAAGACAGACGCAAAATTCGACAAGGGGACACAACTGGATCGAAAATAGCTGAACATTGCTGGGAAAATCAACATCATATGGAATGGAAAAAGGCAAAGATCGTCGCCAAGGAGGAAGACTTATTCAAGCGAAAATTCAAGAGCGGATCCAACCAAGTGTAAAGTTCATGGTTCATGAACACAGGTTAGTTTTATGGTTCACTGAACAGATGCTAGTGTATAAGATTAGATAGTCTTAGGTTTTTGTTACTATTCACCTGATGACGATTGCAGATACATAAGCATTCAAAACGTTGTGAAAAAATAAAAATAAAGACAATGGAAGTTCGAAACTCTAGTTTGCTCTCAAGTTCAACATTGTCTACCACCTTCAAACAGCAGTTCAAATAAATACGCTGGCGCCGTAAACTTATTTATTTTTGAAAACCTGGATATGTATTAAAAGAACAAATATATAAAATATAATTATTGATACAGTTTTATTGGTCTATATTTGGCACGAGTATCTTCAACCTGATAAACCGCAAATCGGCGTCTCAATCACGGTTGGGCGCGCGGCCGTTTGACGCCCGCCGCCGAATATTTCCTGCTGCTCTCAGTTCCAATGGCGCCGCCATTTCTGCAAATTATATCCGTCTTTGTCGTCGCCCAACGAAAGAAACAAAGACTCAAGCTGTCACGGGGTGAGTTGATAAAAACATTGGGAGAACAAAGAAAACGTGCCTTGTCGTGCCGCGTGAGCAGCGGCGCGACGTTATGGGAAGCACAAGTGCCGGGAGAACATAAATGGCGTGCGGTAACGAAATTTTAAAAATTAATTTACTGCACTGCAAGCTGTATGCGAATATACAGATAGATTCTTTGTGACGATAGAGCAACTGAAGAAACGTAAAAGTAAATGGTAAAAAAACGCTGAATATCAGCTAAATAAACGTTTTTTTCAAAAAAAAACGTTACAATAACATTTACATATAGTAGTTTTAACAACTAGTGGCTAAAATAGTGGTTTTTTTACAAGCGTTGGTTTAAATATCGAGCGCATCGAGGTATTTAAAAACGCGAGTAAAAAAAACACAGTTTAGCCGCGAGGCTTAATTCTTAAGCAAGAATAATTATATTTTTTCAATAATACTATTTTCCGCTATTTCTCTTTAACTGTCTGCAGATAACCAAAGCATGACTTTTTTGGTTTCCGATGGAAGAAACTTTTTTTTTGATCACGGGTGCAAAAAAAGATTTCTGTCCGTTTTTTACCCCAAAATTTAAGAGAAATAGCGGAAAATAGTAATATTAAAAAAATCTAATTATTCTTGCCTAAAAGTTCAGCCATTTCCGCCAGTTTTCACCAAGTATTTACGAAAAAATTATTTAAAAATATAATCAAAATATCAAACTGTCAAAGATTAAAATGTCGCAACAATTAACTTCACCGAGTAACAAGCGAGGTAAAAAGGCACATCGCTATGGAAACCATTGTTATTTCATTTACCAGCCGCCTTGATTTATAGTGTAAAAATTGTGTGTTGCGAGAAGTGCTCTTCGTTCGAGATTTTTAAAAGCATTTTTGAGAAAATTACAGTAAAAGTGTCAAAATTGACATACAAATTAAACTAAAATAAAATTAAGTAATTATCTCCTGAAATCCGACTTTGACTTTGATCCTGAGCTGTAACTATGGTCCAAGTTTTAAAAAAAATCATCTCCGTCATTCTAACACCAAGCTGCGTAAAGTGATTCCTGACCGAGTAAACTTTTAAAAAAATTTGTGGTGGTGGCTTCTTTTCCTTACGTTTTGGGTTTATTTTGTATTAAACGATCTTCAGAGAAATTTGTAACAATTTTAAAACCTTTTGGTTTAAATATAGTTTTGGTTTTCGTGTTACATTTACATAACTGTGTTTAAACTCAACATATTTTCAATTTAATAATCAATTTTTCTCAAAAATTTTCGGTGTTGCCAGTAATTCCAGCAACAGTAGGAAACTTGGGACAGGAATGGAATATGTATAGAAGAAAGTGTTATTAAGTCTCTTAATTTTATTCCACTATTTGTTTTATGTTGCCGGCCTCCCGAGCGCAGTGGGTGGTGTATCGGTCTGCCGCACGGAAGGTTTCGGGTTCGAATCCCGGCTAGGTGCATGGATATTTTGTGTTGTCTTTAACTATGCAAAAACTCGGCTAACACTGGGCATTGATCCTATAATGGATGGAAGGTCCCAGTATAAGTATAAAAAAAATCTATAGATCTATGGCGAATGATCACCTGGTACGAAAACGATATATTCTTGAGCGATGATCCGATCTTATGGATCTCATGAAAATCATACGTTCCCGATCGCATGGTACGAAACCGGGGAACAGCGTCGAATTTAGTGACACTTGCGCAATAAAGAGGTTTTTTTTCGAATGTATTGCTTCCTAAACATATGTTAAGGAGCTACAATAGATACGACAGTTACGTGTTAAACGGTTCGGAACTATTTGGAGTTTGGCGAGTCTGCGCAGATATGCACGCGACCAATAACCATACTTTTATATTGATTTTTCTTTTTTAATTTGTAATACGACCACTAGATGACTCACGGTTAAATTCGCGATAACCGTACTATCGATTTTTTGTTAGTTTGTAATATGACCACTAGATGGTGCTAGCTTAAATTTTTGCTTTTTTTAAGGAACCTGCACAAATTACATTGAAAATGGCTGTCGGCTAAATGTCATAATTTTTTCATATTTTGTAGTACTCAATCAACAAAGCACAAAAATAAAAAAAAAACCAGATAGGGAGCAGGATTACGTTGACGTGTTTTTAGGCTATATTTTTGGATATGGTGCAAGTTTTTTTTCACAACTTGTTGATTACCGCCGGTTGGTTGGTGTACCAAAGGACCCATATAAGAACATTTTTACTTTGATGGAAAGGGTGTTTCATTCAGGACAAATACAGAAACGAATTATTTTATTTTGGCGGTAATCAACAAAGTTGTGAAAAAAAATTAGAACATGTCCAAAGATATAGCCTTAAAACACGTCAACTTTAAAGCTCCATATCTCAGAAAGCTGCTCCGTATCTCGGTTTTTTATTTTTGTGCTTTGTTTATTGAGTACTACAACATATAGGGTTCTTTCTTTGCAAGCAATTTGTGTTTAGTTTTTAAAAATATGCTTTTTTACTAGGCACAAAACAAAATCGTTACTTATGTTAAGTTAAAATAAAAAAGCATATTTTTAAGAAATAAATACAAATTACCCATAATAATAAACTTGTAGTACAAAACCTCTGCTTGTTTTATTATAAAAGATTATGGCATATTTCGAAACATGTTAGTTTATATTTTTCACAATAAAGAAAATATTACAATATGATCTTGTCTGTGCTTTTTTAAATATTAAATAATTTACTTTAAAATGTTTATATCTTGTTTTTAGTACATAAAAAACAATAAATGCCACTCTTTTGTATTCCAAACTAAATTTGTGAAACAGAAAAAAATAATTTTAATCCCAAAAAAATTTTACTGTATATGTGGGGCAATTTATGGTAAACCCACACATTAGAAAAAGTCTTGGTGTAAATAATATTAATACTCCTGGTTTGGAATACACAAGTGTCAGGTTTTCTAACTTATTATTGATATCCACAAAAATTAGCCATACTAAACTTGATGAAATAAGGAAAGGGTGTTTTAACACATAGGTATAAATAGTTAAATGGAGTCCAAATGCAAGTGTGGGACATCACTCTCTAAGACCTCTGCCTCCAGTCTGCAAAATGTCCTCTGGAGCAAAATATTTATCACACACGTAAAATCTGTTATATATTTCATCAGCACCTAGTTTACTCGCGTTTAACGGCTTCACTATACTTCTGAAAAATTACAGGATTGCCTTTGGGGAAACGATGTCTCCCCATTTTTTTGTTGGGATCATGGCACGGTCTCCGAAGCTTTGAATACAACACACTCTAACTCTTTGTTTCTCAGCCATTGTAATCGACGGATAAAATCACAATTTTTTGAACAGCAATAATCACAATATCACTTTTTAAAAACCTTGGCAAACCTCAGTTTTCAAAATGGAACTCATAAGTTATGAGTCATAACCGACATTCTGTCACTTTTGTCATAATGTGCCCTCTGACGGACAACCCTAGAAGGGGTAAGAGGAGGAGCTGCAGATTTCTAGAAAGAATATTGCCAACCTAAATATTATTATGTTGGCAGTTCCTTTGCACGCGGAAACATAACCACACTTTTCGCGAAAAATAATTATTGGCGGGAAGGATGAAGTGACGGATCTATAGTTCCTTAATCTATGTTCCTAAACTGCTTTTCGATAATGTTAGGTGATAGATGCCATGCGATAGATCCCATCGCACAAGAGAAAGACCGGATCGACAAGAATACACGTTCTCAGGGCCGGTTCGAGCTCTTTGGCCGCCCTCGTGCAAGATCTTGTTTTGCCGCTCCCCATAAGGAACTTTTTGCTTCGAAGGGGGGGGGGGGGTAATTTTTTGATAATAATAATTTACACAAATAATTTTTTGACAATAATAATTTTCACAAATAATTTTTTAACAATAAAAATTTTCACAAATAATTTTTTTATATAATATATATTATATTTAAAACAATATATATTTGGTTGAATAAAAAAATCCAAAAACAAGTCAACTGAGATTTTTAATTTCCTTTAATCGTGCTATCTTGGATTTTGTCAATGTCATTTAGTTTACGAGGTATGGCAATTTTTATTATTTTTTTAGGACACCCTGTATATTTTGCAATTTTTTAAATCTGCAAACAGTTCTCTCTTCAGCAATACCACACAATATGATCTATCTTTTACGTTAATCAAGATATTTTTATCTAAATCTGTATGGAAAACTTCGATATTCATTCAAATATCCCCCGTAAAACAGGGCATAGACAACCATTCCATGCAAGTTTATCTTGGAAACCATATAGTGTGTGGTATTGTCAAAAAAATATTTTTTTTTTAGAATTCAAAAATGTCAAACTATACAGGGTGTCCTATTTAAAAAAATATATTTTTTGCCATACCTCGTAAACAAAACGACATAAAAAAATCCAAGATAGCACGATTAAAGAAAATTAAAATTCTCAGTTGACGCGTTTTTGGATTTCTTTATAAAACCAAATTCTAACCTGTTAGAAGCACCGTTCCGTTTAAAGAATCCACCCTGTATATATAATCCAATTTAAATATGGCGGTTGACATTTTTACACAGCAACTTAATGAAACTGTCACCGTCAGTGTCAAGAAGTTGGTCCGGATAAATTTGGAATAAAGTAGTACCTATACTTATATCTCCAAGTAAACAAGAGCATTTTGTAATATTTATCCACCTCTTTTATTTGTTCCTCTTAGGTAGGTACTTACTGCTGGATTAATTTCTCTTCACAGTCACACAATTCTATAGATATTCTTAGAAAGAAAACACAATCACTTTCTTATTTAATTTAGTTGCTTAGATTTGAATATAATTTAAAAACTCTTGTTATTATCACTCCAAACCTGCGCGGAGAACCACGATCTTCACGCGCATAGGGGAAGATTCCAAGAAGTGCAGAGGAGCTACCAACCAAGCTGCCGCCAACAACACTCTCCGTTGAAATCTTCTAGTATCAACAACTCTCAGGAGTCGGTACGTCTCCAGACTACGAAGCAATGTCCAAGAATTTAAAAAAATGTATTTTTTCATATAAAACGGAAAGACACTATCTTTTATGGACGTTCATGGTCAAGCTTAAAATACTTTAGTTAAATACTTAATAAATTATTTATTTTTAGAGGTGTTTAAAGGCTCTAAAAACCTGATACTTCAAAAAAAGAAGTTAATATGATAGTATAATTTTTAAATGTGTGCGTCCAAATTTTAAAGTGTTTGTAAAAGTCCAATGACGGGAGTAATGATTGTTGAAGTCTAATGATGGCATACTTGGCCGAAAACATGTTCACAATTTAAAATGAAAATTTAATAAATTTGCACAAAATACAAAACTTCTTTCGATTTATCATCATGGCCGTACCATTATATCTGGATTTAAATTCACAGTTTATTTGACAAAGAAATAAAGTTCTTTCAGTGTTTTATATAAATGTTTTGTTTTTATTGGAGAAAAAAGGACAAAATACCAGTTCAATCCAAAATCTTTACGGCCAACTCGGACATTAATAAAATTTGCCGCCCCTTTTCTAAGAAACAAAGATCTTATTTTAGAGTACGCATCTCTCCGTGGGTGGTAAGTTTATTGATTATCGATAGCAGGTGATTGGCCGGGGGCGCTCGTACTACTTTGAGTGCTGTTCTCGTACCAGTAGCTCTGTAGCACGCGCCCCAACACTGTTCGTGCAATATAATTAATCTATTTTTTTTAAAATCTGTATAAAATGCCGCCCCTTCGGCCTGCCGCCCTCGTGCGGAGCACGAGTTGCACGACCGTAAAATCCAGGCCTGACGTCCTGGAAGTCTTGGAATGTCCTATAAGTAAATGAATATTTCTGAAACATCTTGAACATACTGTCCTTGAAATGTCCCTAAATTGTACCTGTTTTATTAAGACTGCACCAAATTTCAAAACACTGTAAAAAATCTAAAGTTTAATTGACAAAATTATGTACGTATGTACATATTAAAAATTCACTTAACCTTTTTTTATCGTGTGCAATCTGTTAGTTCCTATGTACGTCGTTTCTATAATACATCAATATGATTAATGCATTTTATTTATTAGTTTTGGTCTCTAAAACTCAAACTTATGTAGCCATTTCGATATGCAGGCATTGCTTTCTACTTAATATTTGTTTATTATAACCTGTAAAGGTGTGAAGCTCAGAATAAATACGAATTGAATAGTAAAGCTATTTACGGTGAACTCCATATACCACGTTACCGAAATCGAACCCTACAAAATCCGCTTATTTTTCAGAAACATTTTTTGTCAAATTCATTCAACATGAAACTTGACATTTATAAAACCAGTTTTTTGTTGATGTGTATAAGTAAGTTTTTTGTTTTTTACTTTAAAATAATACACAGAAAAAAAGGTTTAATTGAACCAAATAAATATTAGTTTCCCATGGTACAAACAAGTACTTATTTGAATCAAATAAATATTTATTTCTGTCAAGCAAGAATTATTTCACTTAAAGAAATTTATTTTAACCTAAATAAATTTTTGTTTGGTTCAAATAAATATTTATTTGGACCTCTCTTTTCTGTGTAATAAACATATTTTGCAGTCGGTTTTTATTTACTTAATTCCAAATAATTTTTTTTTTAAGGAACAAAAAAATAACAACATTTTTTATAAATTCAGGCAACTTCATATAAAATATATCTAATAAAAATCAACACCAATTTTCCTTGATTTTCTTATATTTTTTTTTCTTTACATGGCAAACTTTTTAAGGTATTGACCCAATTTTCCTATCTAAATTATGGTGGAAAACCCCACTCCCGAAGAAGGGCAGGTTTAAAAAAAAAATGAAAAAAGTTCATAAATAGAAAACAAAATCGGCGGGTCATTTCATAGGGCTTTTGTCACTTTGTTTAAAAAAATACTAAAAACAATGATCTTTTTTTAGGTATCATTACTAGATTTTTAAAACTTTTACTTACTTTTACATTTCCAAGACCTCTCAAATAAGCTATTACTTGACCTACTTTCGCCACTTAAATTCTGGTGGGAAAACACACCTCAAATTGGTCAAATTGGTCCTACGAACATTTTCAATTGCGTAAAAATGTTCCCTTTAAATAAAAAAAATTTACGTGTTCCATGTTTTTTTAATCATACTCCAAATATACTCTTAAACGCATCTATTTCATTTTCGTTGAATCACCTTGTATAATGGGCTTATTTTTCTTGAGAAAAATCTATGGTGTATTCGACATATATATACAAAATATATACAAAAAATAGTATTATCTATATTTCTTTTATAATCTTAACCCTATAGAACTGCATAATACATAGTAACACATAAATCGTAACAAGTTGTAAAATTGTGGAAGAAAAATAAACTTGGTAATCTTTTTTTTTCTTAATTATGATCTCGGCAGTAAAACAGGGCGATAAAATACGGCTCTCTGGTTGGTAAATTAAACGTCATCAGAAATCTGTTATTTCCCAGACATCATCTACACCTTGTTAGTGTTTTTGATATTATTGGCACCTAATAAATAATAAGTTTCACTACCTGTACCTACTTCCTTAAAGCTGCACCAAAAAGCAATAAGTTAATTAAAAAGGTAAAATAATATTTAATCGAATATTTGACATTCACTACTTAAAATAAAATAACATTAATTATGAACGTTACATTAGAGACATTTTGCACCTCTTATAAAAAATCCCGGTTAGCTGACTTTATCGCTCTAATAACGGGTATCTAACGACACGTTATTTTTAGGGCAGCATCTTTAGTTTTAGCACGCCGCCTTTGATTTGTTTATAGACGACTTTACACGGTATTTATTGTTATTATCAAGATTTACAAAAATAATTTATCCAATAATATTTTTCATTTAAAATTTTTTATTTTTTTTTTGTGAATTTTAATACGATAAACGGAAATCACATGGCACAGTTGCCAGTGCAAGTTAGTGTTTTACATTTCTTACGAAATTCTAGCCAAAGAAAATGATTAAACAAAAACTGACATTTATCTTTACAATTAAAAATAATACAGAACATATCTGCATTCAAAAATCTATTTAAATATTTTGTTTATCTACTTAACGTTTTACCGTCGACAACCATGTCAATTATAAGGGATACGGTATTCACCCACAGGTAACGTTAAACTTTATTGGTTAGTAAGAGATTCCGTTATTACCTCATAACTGATCATACCCAAAATAAGCATAAAGTAAAAAGGCATTAAAATTGTAGGTGCAAAAGGTCTTTATTAAACTCGAACAAGCTTTATATAAATCTGTGATAGAAAATTTTACTCGTACTCCTAAACTATCTTGCATTGAAAGTCGAATTCGTCAGTAAATGTCCACATCGTACGTTAAGGAAACCTTAGTTTTAAGCAATATGTCTAGGATCTTAGTAGTAGACGTTTTATATTCACGTTTCCTATTAGTTTATCACACGTCCTACTAATGTTATACTATAGATCAGGGTCAAATCAAACAGAAATGGCATAGAAAGTTCTGCGCGCACAAAAGAAACAGGTATATTGAGCAATGGTGCCAGTTTGTTATTATCTCCGGACTGCTTTCATGAGAAAAAATTGTCGCCACTCTTTCATTGCGAGCACAAATCATAGTTGCAATAATAACCGTTGACAAGATGTCTGCAAATTCCGCTAGATGGCGGCCACACGATGAGATGAATTTAGATGTTTTCAGGTCCAAACCACAGCTTTTTCTTGCTTAATGGAGGCGGCAGGGTCCATTATTTACGATACTGAGCGATAAACTCGTGAGGTTGTTAACATTAGAAAGAAATATCTTCGCTTTTAATTAAATTTCTTTTTATTCTGTTCTACTAGTGACATCTATCCGGAAACGGCCAAACCATGCAGCTAGCACTAGCAGCCAAAGAAATCAATAAACGGAGCTGTTTTTCCTGCAGAGCTTTTTGCTTGCGATATTATTGATTTTAAATAAAGCTGGCCCTACACTACATTTGATATTTTCGAGGTGTTTTATGACATGATCTCGAAACATGTAGCGAACCAATTCTTCAAAACTAGCAGAAGGGTAAAAGCGAAAAATAAGGAGCTGCAAATATTTGTAACACCCAAAAATGGGTGAAAAGATTTATTTTGCTCTGTTTCTTTACAAAAAATGTTTTTTTTACGAAAAACTTGAGCTCTGCCACTTTTTTTATTTTTTTCTTCAACTTTCTCGAAATTTTCGTCATACCGTAGAAAAAAATTATTTCCCCCATGGTCATACTCTACTTTTATTCGAAAAAATTTAGAAACAAAGACGGGATCAGTTTTCCTAAAACGGGGGATCTTGGTTTCGCAGGCAAAAATTTTTCAATTAAATTAGTCGAACGCAAAAATGTTAGAAAAACAAAGCACGAAATAAAAATGGCGCCGCTTACAATTTTTTTTTTAAATTACGTAATTTCGGGAACGCAAAGAAATAGGTCTAAAGAGTATAATTTTTAAGAAAAAAATATCAATTTTCTCGCCCTCCTCCACTGGGACTACAGGGGCCGTGCACAAATTACGTAATTGTCATAGGGGGGAGGGGGGTTTTCGACAGCGTTTGCATTTGTGTGAAACTAAGAAAATTTGGAATAAAAATAAGTAAAAAGTTTTTTTTTTGGGGGGGGGGGTAGTGGTCTTGAAATCGTTACGTAGTATTAGGGGAGTGGCGTGCCAAACCGTTACAAAACACTACATAGGGAGGGGGTCAAAAATTGGTAAAATCACCGTTACCTAATTTGAGCACGGCCCCACATCTGACTGTTCCTCCTTTTTGATTTCGAATCAAAGTGCAAAACCCGTGTTGGACATTCGAAGGCGTCAACCCGTCCTATTTGCTTGATAAAGTTTCTACGGAAATATCTCAGTCGATTTCTCCGGCCGTGTATGAACGCTTTAGGTTAGGCATTTGCATGTATCTCAGTCCCCAGCCTGTAAACAGTGCGTAAGGACAATGGTTACAAAATGAAAAGCCGAAAAATATTTTTTTTTACGATATCTTTTATCAGTTTGGTATTAAAGTCGAGCAAAAACAATTTTTATTCCAGTCCTAAAGGTATGAAAATGGAAAACATTAGAAAACAACAACCTGGAAAGGTTTTACTACGTGTAAGATGTAGTGACAACATCACTCCATGCCAATCCTTTTCTGCCTAATGTGCTTTTCCGTTTGTCTGCGTCTTATACACGGCTGCTTGGCCCCCTAAGGATTTGCTTAGGAACCCTGTATATCATCGATTTATTAATGTTTTCACTCCCTTCGCTATCGGGCATGGGCATCGGGGAAATAAGACTGCCCACCAGCTGGCGCGCGAAGCGGCCTCTGCCATCTTTATTGGCCCCGAACCAGCCATTGGAATAGCATACAACACAATCAACACTGCTCTCTCAGGCTGGATGGAAAACAAGTTCCACCAATACTGGAGAGAATTGTCCAGACTGGCACATTCCAAAGAGTTCATTTACAGAACCCTGCAGGAAGAGGACCGGGAAACTCATTGAGCTCACCAGGCAAGACATCCGAACAATGGTTGATCTATACACTGGACACTGCAGGCTGAAAGTACCATTACACAGAATGGGTCTAAGTGAGGACACCGAATGTAGGCTCTGTATGGCGTATGATGAGACGGCCAGACATGTGTTGTGTGAACGTCCGGCCATTGCACATCAGCGTCAACGTATCTTCGGTAAACCACAGATCAACGGACTAGATCTGAATGATGCTTCACCAAAGCAAATTGCGAGCCTCTTTAAGGGGCTGAATATTCTGTAGCAACAAAAATGTTAAAAGTGAGCCATAATAGACCTAATAGTAGTCGCAGTGGACAGTGCCATACTGGCACACTCACAAACGGATCAATCAATCCCTTCGCTAGGGAAGTAGTGTAATCATCTAAAAACCGCACTTCAAGAGTGTGAAGAATCTCCACAAATTTGGTGGTTCCGAATCCAGATAAGTACGTTTTCAGACGACGCTAAGTCGCTTTATCTGTCGGTCTGTATATCTGTCCGTCGCTCACTTTGTAGCCACCATAAGTCAAAACCCCCTGCTCCAATAATAACGAAATTTTATATAACGATTACGTGTATTTAGCAGAGTCCTATTGTTTTTCTGCTTTCGCCCATTACAACTTTTGAAGCCCAAAAAACTTCATCCCTAAAAAAAGATATATTGTCCTTACTTTGTGATACCTCGTTGGAATGTTTATAAAAATCTTAGTTTAATAGCGCCAAAATTTTTTGCAACATAGATATGATATATTAAAAATGCAATAAAACAAAACAATTTGAAAAAGTCAATTTTGTGTGCCATATAATTCAAGTCATTGAGTGAATTTTCAAATAAAAAGTAGCCTATTTAGTATGCTTTCACATCGTATTCAATCCGTATCGAAAATCCAGCATCTTGTTCTTTCATATATCACGCTTTTTGTCGGAACAAAGAACATACTCTATGAAAGAAAAAGGAGACAATCTTTTCAATACGTATTGAGTACGATGTGAAAACACACTATATGTTAAGATCCAGATTACACCATATTTCCTTAGTAAATTTCATCCAGATGGAGCTAAACTGTTTGACAACTTATATACAGGCTAAAAAAAACAAAAAAAGAAGTTAAAAAACCTCAAACCAGCGTGGGCTCATCAGTGGTTTCACTGGTCACCCTCTCTATACATCATTAAACACCATCATACACTTTGATTTCCAACTTTGAATCACTCACCAATAGGCATCGTTCCGCACTGGTACTTATCCAAGTTACCTGATACGGATTCGTCCTGGCGTGTTAATATTTCCAAGGCAACTAAAACAAAAAAAGAAAAAACCCCAAATAGATCTTTTGTTTTTTAGTTTCTTTTCGGTTGAAGTAAATGATTTGGAGATTTTCTAACTTCTTTTTTTGTTTTAGTTGCCTTAGGAGCACTGATAAGGCCACGCTGGTTACCCAGAGCGAAATATCGTTTAATCATTTCTCTTTTCGCTTTGGTCCTTTCAGTGTTCCTTGTGGGATCCTTATCCAAGTTTGAATCTTTTGACCTTTTGTTTTTTCGGTTGAAGTAAATGATCTGGAGTTTCTTTAACTTCTTTTTTTGTTTTAGTTGCCTTAGGAGCATAATCCTATTGGAAATATTAACACGCCAAGACGAATCCGTATCAGGTAACTTGGATAAGTATCAGTGCGGAACGATGCCTATTAGTAAGTGATTCAAAGTTGGAAATCAAAGTAAATGATGGTGTTTAATGATGTATGGAGAGGGTGACCAGTGAAACCACTGATGAGCCCAAGCTGGTTACCCAGGGCGAAACATCGTTTTAATCATTTCCCTTTTCGCCTTGGTCCTGTGTGTGATGATCTTTTGTTTTTTATATATACAGGGTGTTTGACAACTTATATATAAAAATGAAAGACGTGATTCCTAGTCTTCGTCGTTGTTTGAAATCGCGATTCATTTCGCTCGAATTTGTTCAAAAGTTTTCCAAAAAAATTACCAAAAATGTGCTAAAACATTTTATTCGCCTGCCACTGTACATTGAAGCTTATTAACAAAATACCTAACAAAAAACCATTATCAAGCAAGCAAGTGCGTTGCCCGCCCCGCTCTTATTTCCGTATCGTACCACAGAAAGTAAATAAACTATGCAATATTAGCATTAGTTTTGAATGTCACGTCGCGTTGTGGTGCGGGGTATTACTTTTTTTAGCGATTTTGTTTTGTTTTGTTGTAAAAAATTACATACAACTATTCATTTCTTGAGATATTAAACAGCGAATTAGTGGATATTGTTTTAATTTATAACGAAACACAAAAACCCGCCGCAGAAACTTATCGAATTTTTTTCTGTGTTCCCTTACACTTCCGGCCACATAAAATGCGTACGCCGATTTTATATGGTGTATCAAGGCCGACAAAAAAAACAACAGGCCGTAACCATCAGAAAAACAGCTGTTAATCTTGGGCCGGTTTTTACATGGAGTCTTATGGGAGAAGCGAGGTTTTTTCGGGATTATTTCTAAACGACTCGATGAATTTTCTTCAAATTCCCATGAAATATTCTTCGATACTATCCTAATATTTTAAAAAAGAGGAGATCACAGGGTCTCAAAGAATAAAAATTCTAAGAAAAGTATTTTGTGAGGTTAGGTTGATGTAAACAACAACACTTATTTTATTTTTCTTAAAAAAAGGAAATTTTCTCATATTGTTAGCAATAAAATGCACATGAAAGGTTTCAAAAGGTGCGCATCCATATCTACACCAGAATAAAAATTGATTTATCGAAAAAATGCTGGAGACTAGTGTTTTTTTTTGTGATCATTTCACGAATTGGAAATGGTGGATATATATACCTAAATTAATAATTCCTGTCTTGTTGAGTCGCTAAATAATATTTTAGTCGCCATACATGACAACTGAATATATTTTGTTGTATAGCGAGAAGAGTAGGTATGGTTTAAATGTTGGTTTAAGTTCTTCCACAAGGTCTCCTACCAACCAGGTCCCATCAGAGTGATTACCTTATAGAAGACTGGAGTAATGGTAAAAAGTAAGACAATGGAACAGAATATGGTACAGAGAAGCATCTAATTAATACATCATTTTGAGTGCAGTTTTTGAGTAATATCTGGGACTTTTGCTGTTTGTGTGATTTTCGTCATAAGAGACCTAAGTTGAACATTATTTAGATAGATAGATAATTCTTTATTAGCAATTAAATATTATTCATAGGTAGCTGCACTGAGAATCCTATTTATCTAAGACATCTTGTGTGCGTTTCAACCAGTTAACATTTTTTTTACAAATCTCAGATTAAATTAACATTATGATGATGAACTTAACAAAAATTACTAGAGATAGAAACAGTGATTTCAGTGACATCACCAAGTTTTCTTGCTCTTTTTTGCATTATTTGAGGTGCTATGGAGGTGTATTTATGAGAGGAGGATGACCGACAATCCCTCTGCATAATGTGATCCTTAACTTGTTAGTGTTGTTTGTTTGAATGTGGTTATCAAATCGCATTTTTCGATCCTTTGTCTCAGAGGATCTCGGGATTCATCACAATTTTCAAAAAAGTGTGACAGAAAAACGCTATATGATAACCAACCCCAAAACAAGCAACATTGACAAGTTAAGGGTCAAATACTACGAAGGGATTGTGGCTCTCCTTCCACCCACAAAAACACCTTCACATCACCTCAAATAATACAGAAAAAAGTAGACAAACTTCGCAATGTCATGATTTACTGTTTTCATCACCACCATCTCTGAGAATTACTGTTAATTTAAACTGGAATTTTAATTAAAAATGTTAACTTGTTGAAATACATAGAATATCTGAGTTACATACTCCAACAAGACATCTTAGTTAAACAGAATTGTCACTGTGTATACCTATTTGTTTTACTTGATATTGACATCGAGTGGACCTTCTACTGAATTCTTTCAATAAAATTCGGTATTCTTCTGCAAATAAGTTTATTTTCTTTAATTAGATTCACACATAAGTAGGTACCTACTTTACAAATCCAAAAAATAATCACTTTTAGAGATTTTCTAGGACTTTCTTGACTTCATGGTTGTTTGACTATTTCATAAAATAATAATAATAATATATATCTATTAATTTTCAATCTCAAATTAGATTATTATTTTTGATTATTTTGAAAATTAGAAATAAATAGGGAAACTCACTGAAGCCTCTATGAGGCTTGTGCTTGGAAGTTTTTTAATTTATTTATGATTACTACTAAGAAATAAATTATTAATTTCAAATATAAAGAATAAACATAAACATAAAATCTGTAAATATAAATAAATTTATATTATTTTTAAATACCTAACAACTTAACAACCTAACGTTTGGATAGCCTTTGATAAATAATTTGATCAAAAAATAATCTAGATTCATTTGGAATCCAAACTTTTATCTCTTTTTTAAATTTTTTCTGATTGTTAACAGTTTTAATTTCGTCCAGTATCAGATGATAGACATAATTAAGGCCCAGGGCTTTCAAGTCACAGTAAAAGGAATATTTTTTTACCCCTTTTAGAGGGTGAAACCTAACCCCACCCTATTTTTTTAAATGGGACGATAGTACTTGTTGCACCTTGCTGGAAAGCTCCCTTAAAAGAAAATTGGCTGCTCATGTTTTATTTCATTCTAACTAGAGAATCTATCTTTTAGCTTCAAAAAACTTTTTAATAATAATTTTTAGTGGTCCAGATTTATTTTCATTAATTTAGACACAATGTGTATGAACTGCTTTATCGAAATTTTGCACTCTTTATTGCCCAAAATGGATTTTTCTGAATGAAAGTTGAAATACTTACTAAAAAAAAATATTTTTTTTTTTCATTTGTGTGGCAGAATTAAATCAATTATTTTTCCGAAATATTTTTCAAATATATTTACATTAAAAATGCCAGCAAATAACCGAAACATTAAAAATTGAAATTTTAATGATTGGGTTCAGAGATTTGAAATATGAATTACCTATGAAGTTAAAATAAAACAAAAATTGCACAATTTTCTGCTTAAAAAAGCTTTCCAACAAAGTGCCACAAGTGGGGTCAGGTTTCGCCCTCTAAAAGGAGTGAAGCAATATTTTCTTTAGTATGACTGTAAAGCCCAAATTCTTCATCCTGAAGCTGTAGAAAATTTGTTTGAGTTAAAGTCCCCACCCTGTAGATTCTACAATATTATATAGGCAACCAACTTAATCTAGGAATAGTTTTCAGTGAGTGTCATAAACCAAGATGACCATTGACCATTGCTATCTCCTAGGTAGTATTTGGAGGTATGGTAATAATTTATTTTCAAAAAAGGAATGGACACTTCCGGACCCTTCAACTAGAACAGTATTATTGTGATGCCTTTTTCGTTTACCTCTCTTTCTCCACTTTTATCTTCTTCATCTCCGCCTACTTCCATTCTAAAAACATTAAAAAATTTACTACCTCAAGGGAATTAAATCAATAAATTCTCCAATATATACGAATTTTAGGTCATTCTATCGCTTTTATTGGCAATGGTAGCATGTGATCCTCAAAAAGTTAATAGCTGTGGATTTTTCTTAAAAAATACGTTAAAAATGATACCAAACTTCATAGGGGTACCCCTTTTAGTTTCAGAGACATGGGCATTTAAAAGTTACTTAACCTTATGAAACAGATTTCTATTAAAAATAAATTTTAAGAAGATTGCAAATTTAATATTAAAATGGAACATTTATGTTCAAACCTTCTAAGTTCAACCAAATTTGCCCCCTAAAAAGGGGCTGCTACATAAAAAATTTAAATTTTTACATTTGTAAGTTAAAAATATGGGCTGCAAAGTGCTTGAATATGCTAGTTTTGTTAACTTTGTTTACCTTGATATTGTTGACATGACATGTGCCGAGGTATTATTTTCCATATTCATAGTTCTCTATCCCTCCCAAGATCTCTCCATTATGCATTCCCATGTTTTCTCTTTTACAGGCATTCAAGTTTCCATTTTCTACTCCTTTTCCTATAAAAAATAAATAATAAAAATTATTTGCAAAAGAACTGGGGACATGTACAAATTAAGGAACGGTGATTTTATCAATTTTTGACCCCCCCCCCCTCCCCCATATCACGTTTTGTAACGGTTTGGTGAACCTCCGCCCATAATATTATGTAACAGTTTCAAGACCACCACTCCCCAAAAAATAATTTTTTCTTATTTTCATTCCAAATCTGTCGCAAACCCCCTATGTAACGTTTTGTAACACTTTGGCTACCCCCCTCCCTCCCCTCTATGACCGTTACATAATTTGTGCACAGTTCCTAGCATATAATCGTAAAATTTTATTCATTAGCTCAGTTCAATACCTATATATGTTTAAATTATCTCTAAGTATGAAGAATGTTCAGTGTTTTATACAAAAACAGTTTTTACAAGTAAATTTAACAAAAAGATAGGAAAGTCAAGTTTCCTACCTCTGATAACATGATGTATGAAGGGCCTCCTAGCAATAGGCAGGTAATATGTGACATTCTACTAGCTTAGGAGAAAAGTGGGCAATTATGCAGTATACAGTTTTCTGCCATTTTTGATTTTTTATAAAAAATTCTCTAGGACCCCAAATCCGCCAGTTGGTTTTTTTTTTTTTTTTGATTTTTTTTTCACTCAAACAACCCAATCCAACACAGCCCTACCCAACCTAACCCAAAACAATCAAGAAAACACATTACAACCCCCCCGGCACCTTTTTTCTCTTAAAAAAAAAACCGGCGCCGGCGGATTTGAGGTCCTAGGGACCCTAGTAGGTGCCCCCATAAAGATTTTTTCATAAAAAATCATAAATGGCAGAAAATCGTATACTGCATATAAAATTACCGAAAAGGGAGGGATCAGTTGGATAGGAAAAGTTTGTTACATATGACTCACCCTTTTTTTGGGCACTTTCTGGTATGCAGCATTTTCGACGCATTTTCCTGATTTCTATATCAAATACGATAGACGATAAAGGTGATTTAAAAATTTTCGAAGCACAAAATTCACACTGTAAGCAATTGTCCTGTTTTTGGTTTGAAGTTCACTTTTTTCACATCAAACGACCAGTCATTCTTTTTAAAACAATACCGGTTTATTTTAAAGTTTGTTTGATTCCAAAATTGGAAAAAAAATGTTAAAAATTGACTGAAAATTAAATACACAAATCAAGAATTAGTGAGGTTATGTTTGCGGCCTTGCGCGTCTGGCTGGACGCAACCAACGAAACAAAAAACCGGCCCAAGATTGTGACGTCACAATTTTGGTTGTGTGAGGCCCGTGTGGAACACATTCCTGTCGGCCCTGGGTGTATGTATAAATTGACAAAAAATGTCACTGTCAGATTTTGTTGTTGTCATACGCTTATACACTACGGACCCGTAGGTACATATTTTGTGTGCTTATATTTAAAAATGCCCCAACTAAATGAATTTAAAAAAGCCCAAATTTTGGCAAAATTAGACGGTGGTGGTTGGTCGGTTCGAAGAGCAGCGGCCCATTATGGACGAAACAAGGCTACAATTGTAAGAATAAGGAGAAAATATCAAGAAAAAGGAACTATTCGACGAAGTCGAAGCACTGGCTTGACCCAAGTCAGTATGCCTCAGCAGGATCAGCAACTGATCGACTTTCTTGAAGACCTCCCATTTGCGATAGATGGCGCCAGGAGTGAAAATTGAGGTACATTTTCCTGGATCCATAAGAACGACGCGCAGACGGATAATCCGTTCTACATAGACTTAGATGTCGCGTTGCTGCCAAGAAAATCTTACTTAGTGAGGAAAAGAAGCAAGCCAGGTTAATTTTTGCACTAAACTATTCACTACAAGAAGAATAATTTTGGCAACAAGTAGTCTTCACGGATGAAAAAAATCTTTCAGTCCCACAATGACAGCAAACAAATTTTAATATATCGCCCGCTACGAACACGCTATCTCGAAAAATATATTGCTGGGAATGAAGACCGGACTGGAAGATTTTCCGTGAATGTGTGGAGTTAGATATCGGCGAGAGGACATGGGGCTCTTTTTAGAATCCATGGAAGATTTACGGCTGAGGTTTATGTTGGTATGATGAGAAATATTATGCTTCCAGAGGAAACCATTCTTCATGCAGAAGGTTTTGTGGATCAACAGGATAACTGTCCTATCCATACCGCACGCAATTCTAAACAGCAAAACAACATCGAGGTTTTGCCATGGCCGGCAAAAACTCCTGACGCCAATCCCATGGAAAATGTGTGGGGCCTTATAACAAAAAAGTTAACACAAATGAATATTGTTCCCAGAAATTCCAACCACTTAATGGAGCTCATAGTCAGAGGGTACGACGTCATTGTCATTGTTTCAAAATCCAAATTTATTTAAAAATTTAGCATTTACTTTACTGAAGAAACGTTTTCTTGATTTTTTTTTCAATTTACGTAGTGTTGTAATAATTTCTTTTTGATTTGGAACATTTTTGGTTGTCTGCAAAGACTTAGATTACTCAAATTTAGTGATCCTGCAGAGGTGCGCTGACTATGATTAAGTTATTGCTTTCCTTTTTCCAAACAGTTCCTTCTTCTCGATACTTTTTTCTTATTAGCACAATTGTTGTCTTATTTTGTCCATAATGAGATTTAAGAATAATTTTATATAGTAAAATGTTGAATAATTAAAAAAAATTGTTTTATTCATTAGTATATTAGTTTTTTAGTAAAGTGTGGCCAGTCTCTTTATGTTTGTGTTTACAATGTCAAAATATCTAACCTGTAATTCGAAAACGTCAAAGTCAGTTACAACTAATTTAGCAATTAGCAAAACTTAAATTCATTTCATTTTATGTGGCCGGAAGTGTACATTAATAGAGATATGTCATTATTTGACCTTTTTATTTAGTTATGAGAATTTTCCTCGATTATTATACTTCAACGAATCATTTGCATACTTTTATTGGTACAGTCATGTCTTGGAAAAATGTTCCCTAATTGAAACATGTTTGAAGAGGCCTATGAAAATGGCGTAATCGTTTTTTATATATTTTTGTATTACTTGCAGGCCACTTAATAGACTCTAAAAGTTTCTGACATAAGTTGTGAAACACCCTGTATTTATAGGACATATAAAGTGTAATAAAAAAATTCAAATAAACCCTAGAAAAGTCTGGATACACCCCGGAAAAGGCTGGATAAACCCAGGAAAAGTCTGGATACACTCTCACCTGGATATGCAGTGTAAAGTCTGGATATGCCCTGGAAATTTTGGATACACGCACTGGAAAAGTATGAATAAACCAGGTAAATCTGGATACCTCCTAAAAAAAGTCTGGATACATTTTAAAAAAATCTGGATACATTCTAAAAAAGTCTCGATACACCCTGGAAAAGCTTCGATACACTCTAAAAAAGTCTGGATAAATCTTGAAAATGTCTGAATACCTCCTGAAAAAGTCTAGATACGCTTACAAAAAGCCTGGATACACCCTGAATAAGTCCAGATACACCTTGAAAAAGTCTGGATACACCCCATAAAAGTGTGGATCCACTCCGGAAAAGTCTGGATACACCCTGGAAAAGACTGTATTTTCTTGGACACGAGGAGTTTTGGAGTAAATCTTTACTCGATTTATTTTAGGTTAGCCTGCCGTCTGGGATATGGGTAAATATCAAAAAAATTACCTCTTTTTATTGATGAATTTAAAAAGTATTTAAATGTGTCGTTAATTTAGATGGGTTTTAAAAAAATATAGTAGCAATCTAGTTTTTTTTTTTAAATCTTGCTGTCAACTGACGTTTATATTTTCGTGCCAGAAGAATGAGAAACGGCCAGAATAATGAGATAAATATTTTTTATTTAATTAATAATTAATTAGTAATTAATCATTAACGTATAAAATACGCATAATATATGTATTTTTAAAGCTTAAAGACGATCTTGCTGCGGCAGCAAATAATATTATTGTATGCATTACCATCTTTCTTTAAAAGCATGGCAAGCTATAGGTGTGCGTTTACATGCTTTTAGATGGTTTAATGGCCGGTCGAAAACTTCAATTGCTGAGCTAAAAAATTTGAAAATTCGTCATGGGTGCTTAAAATTAAATCGTAATTTTTTTTATGATATCAGCAGAGAATACATTTTTTGACTACATGTTTTTGTTGCTTTTGAAGGTAGTAGCAGTTATATTTGTAATTCTTTTAAATAAAATTGGTTAAACAACAAATCATTTATTTCATTCTTTTGTCATCAAAGTAGCCACGATAATGAAAATGCCAGGAGAATGATATGCCAGGAAAATGATAAAATACAGCATAAATATTTTTTTGCACTTCAGAGACTAAAAATGTATTTTACTCCCTCATTTCAGGGACTAAAATGGTACTTTTTATCCTGGGACTAAAATATTTTAGTCTCCGGGACTAAAATATTGTATTCCCGCTCCTTATTATCAGGCTATATAAATTAACTTAACGTCAGAACGAATGAAGGTTTGGTAAAAATGCATTTTAGGAACATTTATATTTATTTGTAACATCTGAAAATAGCTCGGAAAATAGGCATGAATACAATATGAAAAAGAACCAATCTAACCTATAAATTCTTAAACTATTTGATATTATTGTGCTTCACATTAATATTTACAATGGCCCCACTACAGCCAACTAAATGGACTAATGGTTCCGAATCTGAGGCGGTTCCGCTTCGCTGCTGTATTGGAGTTTGAAATATTGTAAAAGGTACCACTTTAGTCCCTAGATATATAATATACTATATTTTGTAGGTAAATCGCAAAATTAGAATAACTGGTTTACACTACTAGGAAAAATAAAACATTACCTTATTTAAGACATACAAGCGTTTTTTAAATAAAACTTAATTTTGGTAAAATTGATTAGGAGAATGAAAATAATAAACATACTATTTTATGATTTTTCACTTCCTTATTTTATTTTGGACAAACTTTAATTTGTTACAAAAGGCAAATCTAAACAAGAAAAATTTATGGTTATTTTGAGTCTTTTAGAACGAGGAATAACTTCCTGGGTTGGCTGCAAAAGCATGCAGTTTTATAGTGCTTAACAGAGCCAGGAGAATGAGAATAAAAGTGGGGGATAATTTTTAAGTTATTCCGATGCGCATATTTTTTTAACATTATATTCTACTATTTTTGAATCTAAACTAAATCAAACTTCTAATCTATGGGAACATTTCATGGGGAAAAAAACTTACCCGGAAGAAAGTGAGCTGGAGACATGCCAGGAGAATGAGATTGGGGCTGTATTTTTTAAAATAAAACAGTGAAAACATAAAAATGAAATGGAAAATCTATTTTTATAACCGCCTCAAAAAAAGTACACAAATTCTTCGTATTTGCAAAGTAAAATGGTAGGGACAACAACACGTGCCAATCTAAAAATTTTAACGATTCGACAAAGGAAAACGAAAAAGTGAATTAAAAATCGCACAAGATAATAACGTCAAAGGACTTTTGGAAACCTCTTTGGTATTCTTTATTAGACAGTTTTAAGCTAGCCAGTTAATGATAAAAAAACATATTAAAAATTAGACAAGAAAGAGGATAAAATCAGTTTTAGTGTCCGATACCGTTTACCGGTTGACACAATAGACAGTAGACACATTAAGTTGGTATGAAATTCATACATCTTTGACAAAAGCGAAGACTTCCGCTCGAATACAGATATCAAAGTCCAATATCTGCCATCTATCGTTGAGCTTTTTCATCAATGTAACGTCTTTAGCATGTATAACGTTCAGACATGACGCTAACCTACGTAGTATAGCGTGTGCGGCATGTTGCTAACGTGAAGATATGATTATATACGCAGCGAGTTTTGCCGACGTTAGTCAAAAAATCAATAGACGAGCGGCCGAACCAAAGAAAGCAAGATAGAAATATATGGTAATAAAATGTAAAAGACAGAAAATGTGAGCCGGAAAATTTCAGGACCGGTATTCTCGTAACTAAATACGCTCGGCGTTTCGTACTCGCTGACCGTATGATAACGTAATATTCGCATACCACGTGACCACAGTAACAAAAATGGTATTTACGCATAATGAACGCAAGGCGTCGACGAAGTGCGCTCAGCGCCTGGCGACCGTTTGAGAAACACCAACCATTTGCCAGCTGTTTTGCCCTACGCGCGTACGATTTTCCTACCCTACAATACTTTGTAGAGTGCTGCAGAAAATATAGTAGTTTTTTCAGTTTGCGTTTTTATTAATAATTAGAAAAATAAAAATCTCTTATTAGTAGCTTGGGACGGGTGACAAACACGTACACATCAACCTTACTATTTGATGCTCGATGTAAGACAACTTTTTTTCCAAAAAATTGCAACAAAAACTATTCTTATCAAAATCGACATCGAAATAATTGAGCATCCGTATAATACTAGAAATAGAAGGAATCAAAATTCTGTAAAACCAAGGGTAAAAAAAGCCATTGGTCAGCGGTGCTTTTCGTATCTTTCAGCGGATGTGTACCAAAAAATATCTGGTTTTGTTAGGCTCCTGCCCACATTAATTGTTTTCTTTCAAAAATAACTAAAAGCTTTCATGAAATCTGAAATTAGCAAACATGAAATAAATAGCTTAACTAATAATTAGTAAACAATATAGGTAACTACCTTTATTTCTCTGTTTTCGTCTGTATTTTCTTTACTTTTCTGAAATATCACATTTTTAACACTAATTACCATTTTTATGTTTTTTATCTTTTGTCATTTTATTTATTCATAAATGTACTAAAAATTACTTTGTTGTTGAATTGGTTAGGTTATTTTTTGGGTAACAAATACCTTAGAGTTTTATTTTCTGTTTCTTAAAATGTAGAATACGCATGTTCACTATAATTAAAAGGTATAACTTACTAGATATATAAGTAAGTATTGTGAAACCATTTTAACCATAAATGCTACATAATAAAGTATCAATATCAATATACGACCGTGCATGAAACACCACTTTCCCTGACTGAGTGCCCAAATAAATTTAAACTTTCCCGCACTGAGTGCGGAATTTTTTTGTAGGGGTGCGGTTAAGTCTCGGGGTAAACATTTTCCCGCACACTGTGCGGGAGCTACTAGTTTATATACAGGGTCAAAGGGCGGGTTTAACTGAGCTAAACCAAACCATCAAGTAATTTTTTAAAGGATCAACATGCACTTGTGCAAATCACCATTGGATTTACCCTTTCTGAACTACGGATCGAAATCGATCACGTAATGGCCTCTTTCTTACACATAGAAAAAGAAAAGGAGCGGCAAGACGAAATAAAAATGCAAAATTCGGTGATGCCAAGATGTGCTAAGCGAATTTGATTCTGTCTGCTCGCAGGGCAGCGCGTTCGGCAGAGCGAATACGAAAAGCCGTCGGTCAGCGTGCCGCTGAGCGCGCTGTTCGCTATTCGTTTCGCTTAGCGTCTTCAAAACGTTGCGTATTACGAGAATACCGGTCCAGGTATACCGCTAGGCACCTCGTACGTGGCATGACTAACCAAGTGTCTACACTTTAAAAGGATTTTCGTTTTACAATTGGTCCTAGTTCTGGTTGAACCAGAACCGCAACCGATCCTTTCGTTTTAAAACAATGACGTCACAGTTGCAACCCGGTTATCAAATTTTAGAACCAGCCTGGGAGGTTGGTTCAGCCCTTTGGTTGTAAACATAACCCCTAAAATTTTGTAAAATTACAGATGATCTTTTTTTGAGTAAAATCAAAGATATCTTAATAATATTTTAAATGACGTCATTATTTTAGAACCGCTGTCAAAATTTATGTCAAAATAAAGTCAACCAGAACCAGGACCAATTCTTAAATCGAAAATCCTTTAAGTGGGTCATGACATTTTCTAAGTTAAATCAAAATTTGAAACAAAAAATGTTTTCGTTGTGGTCGATAGACGCCAAATATATTTTGGACTAAAATTTTATCAATTCGGACAAGGTCTCCAACTTTCGTTGTACAACATTGACTAAATGTCACTAAAACTAAATTTTTACGTTAAAACGATGTATGGAAATCCCACGTCTTCGATTGGTAGGTCAGTCGTACAGATAACATTACTTTGTTGACATTTGACAAATAAACGAAAAAGTATTTCTCCAATTATATTCCGCGGTTTCAGCAAAAAATGTTACCCCCCTAGTATACCGTGGCTGAGCCTAAAAATCGACGACTTTTTAAAAATTGTGTATATAATAAAACCTAAAGAAAATGGAGCCTATGCTCCACAATTGAAAAATTATTGGATCTGCTACCTCCATAGTTTCGTAGAAAATTTGGAAACATCTGCCTATTAGGTAAAAATCGTTAGAAAACCTTTCGTTTGGATTTGTCTGGATGTTCAATACACAAGCCCAAGAAAGCGTACCGCCAATTTTAGAGTCGTAGAGAATACGTTTTCTGGTAGAGAAAGACCAATTTTGCTAAAAATTTTAAAAAATTGTAAAATTTATATTAACCATAATTAACCTCAAAATTTGTTTTACCAATCATAAAAAATATTGACAAATGGCGGCTCTACTTGGAACAGCTGTTATTAAGAAAACGTCTTATTAGTAAAACCTACATATACCGCAAATTCCATTGTATTTTTTCCCAAAGGGTAATAAATTTACTGCCCCTGAGGTCACTGTTAGAACTATAAAAATGTAAATCTTTAATTGATTATTACTTAAATTTTACTTAATACTTACTGCTTTAAGAGAGGCTCACCTTCTAGGTACAATACAGTATTAAAAGTAACGTAATTAAAATAACTATATCCAGACCATAAGGTAAAAGGACCGACGGAAAGAAGTAACCTACAAGTTTTTATTTAACTACTTTTGTAGTAATTATTACTTTAAAATATTACTCCAGAGTTTAAATACCATATGGTTTTTTACATTACTTAATAATTACGTGCCTTGTTCTACTTTTAGATAAAAATACCTTTCTAGGCAAATTTAAGGTTAAAAAAACTACATATTTACTGGTTTACAGTAATGATGACTAAAACAACGGTAGGAGTTACTTAAAATGCTGCTTGGGCAGTGGGTCATTGAGGTTAGGTTTTGTCTTAGGACTGTAGGCACTAGTTGTTTCAGTTCTGTCAGTTTATAGTTTTCCAATCCAAAGTATTTGAAATCCGGGTCTCTTGAGGAAATGAACGACCACTTGTAATTAGAAAAAACACTTCAGGGGGTCGGTCTTACAAAAATTCGCCTGTAAATTATAAAGTCTTAGTTGTGTCGGTCGATTTTGTCTTGGATTTAATTTATTATTAGGGTTGGCATCTAACATGGAAATGAATATCTTCAGCGATTAATTACTAATATAGAACACTGATGCAGGCTGTTATTGTAAAAAATGACAGTGTCTGATATATAAAGTTTACCACGCCAAATCGTGCGTGGAGGATTTAGTACCCGGTAGCAATGAGAAGGTTTATAAGACAAATTGAGATAATGTTGCATTAGAAACATAATGGATACCGTACTATTTAAAATTTATTAGACACTTTGTATACCTAAGGCGTTCGAAATGTACAACATTTTTGACTTGTTGAAAGGTGCGATGACAGAACTATTGATTGAAATCGTTGCGTACGTTCGTGTCATCGCACCCGACAAAAAAGCGGGCATCATTCGAAACACGGCATGAACAAGTCAAAAACGTAGTGTATTTTGGCTTTGTTTCGAACGCGTTTGGTATACCGATACCGATGCACTGAAATATTAGACACTTAAGGTCGCAGTTACAATCTGGGGAATTGTTTTTAGCAACACTGTACGGGAAATCAATTTAACTATGTCGACCTGAGTGTTTTGCAAAATTTTACGTCATTGAATTTGTTTTCCATGGCAACGCGAAGACTTTATTTCTGTTTATCCACTGTGGTACACCAGAGATATTTTAGCACCGGGTCAAAAATTTGGAGTTAGGTTACTTATTTTGACTTTTCGCGTTCTGCGCCGCTAAAAAATCAAGTAAAATACTAATATAAAAGAAAACCATTTATTGCAGAAAACCATTTATTGCAGAATTACATATTGCATTTAAAGGTGCATTTATAATTGAATTGGAAACACTCCCGCTAGCTGATACCGACAACAGGTTAACTTAAAAGCATGCAGATTTAAAAATCGGCTACTGGCGCTAGACGAAATAATCGTATTCTATTTTAAACAGGAGCATCAACGACTAGCAAGAGTCTGTGCAACCTCTAAATGAAGCTTTACTAACCTGTTTTGTTAGTACTCAAGTATCCGTGTGTTTTTGAAACTGAGGTTGTTCTAAAATCTATTCTTTGCACTCCAAGTTTTCACTAGTACAATTGCACATAACTATGCCGCAATAATTTAAATTTTAAAAAAATGGTTGTCTCAAAATGAAAACAGAATTATGTGGGGTTATGGGCGCCGAATGTTTCTATGCGAATTCCTAGTAATCCCAGCGAGCCAGTAAAGTTCTCTTGGTTCTTTGATAGACTCGGGGTAATGTCCGTGCAGCGCTAGGCCTTTTTAGGCGGGCGAACGCACACGCGGAGTGGTTTCATATTTGTTTTAGAACTATGTTTTTGAAAACACATTTTTGAAAGATAAACATAACCTCGAATGGTTTTTTGTCAGAACACGTAAAAATACTCTTCTTTCCCACTGCGACCCGATTTAAAGTTTGTTGACAAAACACCTGCAGTTACCATGGAATCGTATAAATTCTGCGGTCTATCGGCCAACACTTGAACTGCGTGTGTCTCCCAAATTCAATGAAGTGTGATTGATTGATCGGTTTTCTTTTCCGGAGTGCACAGGCTTTTATAAAAAAGGAAACTTAGTTTTTATTTTCGCTAAAGCAAGGAAATATAAAAAGGAAAAATGTAATCCAGGAGGAAATTTCTCTATTTTTTCTTGTAAATAAGGTTTGTTCTAAACCGCAATTATTTTGAGGCGTTTGGGATAGATGACAGCACCACTGCTTTTATTTTGAAGAAAAAATAATTGAGAATTATGAAAAATTCTTCAGATATTTTTTTAAATTATTTAAAAATGATCATCCCTGCAAAATTTCAGCTAATTCTGATGTGTAATCTGTGCCCTCTGACAAAAGATTAAAAAATTAAAGAACAAGGCGTTGCCAGTTGTACTTTCTTTACTTAAAATCTGGGGAGAAACCATAGCCTTAAAGTAAATATTTCAACGCATAGATCTCGGGATACGTAACGCGTTCGAAACAAAGCCAAAATACACTGTATTTTTGACTTGTTTATGCGATGTTTCGAACCATGCCCGCTTTTTTGAAGGGTGCGATAACAGTTGCGTACGTTCGTGAATCCGTAAAGTTACGTACATCCCTCCGTACGCAATGAGTGGAATCAGCAGTCCTGCCATCGCACCCTAAAAAAAAGCGGGTATCGTTCGATATATCGCATAAACAAGTCAAAAATAAATGTATTTTGGCTTTATTTCGAACGCGTTAGGTATACCGATAGCGATGCGTTGAAATATTGACTTTAAGTGTCTATTTACTTTAAGTGTCTATTCTATAGGTATCGCTTGTAGTAATTTGTTTTAACCAAGTATATCAATGAAGGTTTCCACCACGCACCGCGATCGGCTGGAGAAGGAGTTAGGCTGGACTTCCATAAGCTGTTGTTCCGCGCGGATTTTGAAATTTGACCTTGTCTGTCAGCGAGTGAAACAGTGACAGAACGAAAGCTAGACTTAGAATGGAAAAAATTACATAAAATGTTTTTTAGATATTCATAACTTTATTAAAAAAGTTGCTTGTTATGTATGCAATTACATCTATATCTTTTTTTGTGGCTTTCACTAAAGCTCCAATTGGCATAAGTTGAAAAAAAAGTATCAAGCCTAAATTAAGTTTTGTGGTCTGCAGGATTTGTTAGTTTCCTGGGTCGTATGTGTTGAAATTTGAGGCCGGAGTGTATGGTTTATCCTTCGATAGACAGCTAACCACCAGTTTTGAATACATACAACAAATGTTTTATCTCTTATCGGGAATCGAACCGGGATCGCCCGCATGCAAGGCAGATGCACTACGTGAACTCACATTTTTGTAATTGATTTACCGGATGAGGCATTAGCCAGAAAAATTACTGCTAAACAGTATGTAGTACTAGCATCCTAATAATATTTTGTACTTTTTTTTTAACAAGTGCACTAAGCGGGTGGCCTTCATTAGCATTATCTTCCCAAACCGTTATTTTATCACTTTCTTGCAACACTGAATGCGCGAAAGAAGCAATAATTAATATTGGATTATGTTGCATTATAAGATCTAGCCTAATCAGCTTAGTTCCTATACCTGTTAAAGATTAAATTGCAATTTACTGCTTGGAGTTGGAGACAGTTCTGATTTTTTGCGATGCCATCGCGTAAAAGATTTCCATATTTTATAAGCAGAATTAAAAAATAATAGTACATATAAACTAGGGTACTAAAGTAGCATTTTTAATCTCGTGGCTTATGTACTATTTTATGCACTTAGGATTTGGAGGAGAATAAATAATAAAAATAAAATAATCATAAAAATAATGAATGATGTTGTTAGTTTACATCGAAAAGTGATGCGCCTTAAAAGCGTGTGCGTTTGCGCTTTTAAGCGAAAATGGCAGTATGGGTCGAAAAAAATAGAACTCAAGTTGAAGATTGACATTGAAAATGTCGCAGAAGAGGCTATAGGCGCCCTTTCACAAAAATCTTGAATCATAAATATGAAGCAGTTTTCAGATTTTTTCTTAAATTTGAAAAAGTATATGTACTTTGGTACTTTTAATCCCTCAGAAATTAAATTTACTTTTAATCTCTGAGGGATTAAAAGCTACGCTTTATTGCATTAAATTAGGGATCACAATTACTCTTTTATCCCCTAAAGTGCATAAATAGAATATTTAATCCTCCAAAAAAAAAATATATTTTAAATATATTTACTTCACTTTTTATTATTTTTTTAGGTATCCCACACAACGGGGTAAAGTGAACCACACGTCTAATTTATGCGTTAGGGCTCCCTGTAAACTTTGTAATGGAGTAGTTGTCTTTAAAACTGTTTAAAAAAGACTTAAACGTGGAAAGAAATAGACTTGGAGGTATAAAAACTTAAACCCAACCCACTTTTTCTAAACATTTTACAAAAATTGTAAACAAGATAAGAAATTTAAAACATTTTTCTTTATAACTGCAAGAAATGTTGCCTGCAGCACTATAACATCAATAATGGTCACGATTTTAGTTTCATTTGAACTATTTTTTAATGACCTTTAAAACCTGTAAAAAAATAGTATTTTTAGTATATTTTTATAAAAATTTTAGCCACACAGGATTATCCGATTCAAGGTTTCGTGCCCTTGCCTTTAAATATGTATAATATAGTTTGTTTTGCGCACACTAAACCGCCCCCTCCCATCTTTTGGAAAACAAAAAATACGAACAACAATTTCAATGTAGTGTCCAAATAATAAAGGAGAAAGTTTGTATTACCTCAACGTTTTTCACTAACAATTTTGTTTTTTAAGTGTTATTTTACTACAAAGCATGGGAAGAGTTTGGGAGGCGGCGAATCTGCTAGCGCCGGCCCTGCTTGTGAGTAAACAAGTTTTAAAGAAATTACGTAAACTGGGTACAGGCTATACTTGGTTGCTGTTTTTTTACACGATGTTCAACCTTTAAATAATTCTACTTAAGACCAATCCATAATACTAGTTTAACGAGCGTCCTAACACGACTGTAGTGGATCCTAGGATAATAATGAAGCTTAGACGTAAATCGTGAGAGGGCGCGCCAAGCGATAAAACTTCCTGTTATAAGGACACTGATTGACGCAAAAATGTAAATTATTTTTCTTTATTTTTAACAAAATAAATATTTAGTAAATATATAAGTTTTTAAAATTAAAAAAAAAAGTTAAATCTACAAAAATTTAAATGTTTTCAAAATTCCAAAAAAACAATATAAAAAATTCTCAAAATTAAAAAAAAAATCAAATTTCTCAAAAGTTTTAAAAATTTAAACATTTTCAAAAACTTAAAGCCACAATTTTCTCTTAATTCTCTTAGAAACATTAATGTTGCATAAATAATACAAAGTATGTACTTTGTGTACTTGTGCTCTTCTTTCAGTTAGTTAATCTAAAAAACTGTTATTCAAATATGTATCAAATTTTGTACGGTTTAAGTTTAAAGCATTGTCCCAGAACCATTCACATGATTTTACGTAATTTTAAGTTTTTCACATAATTTTACGTATCCTAAAAATGTTTAATTCACGGTAAAAATTATCGATTATTTTAAAAAACTAAATAAAAACGAGATATAAGTGGTCTGTGGGGGATACCAGAAGCGTCCGCTGTGCAAAATTTTGTTAATTTTTGATGTGCGGTTTATCTGTTTAACTAAACGAACAGTTTTTAGGATTCAAATTCAATCTCAAGAATAAAATGCTTAATTTATAATAATTGATAAATTTACAAAAACTCTACGCAACAAAAAAACAAAAAAAGTCCAATTAGCAAAACCACGGCCGGCCTCGAGTTTTTGTGTCAAAATAAATTCGGGCTTACTAGACCGCACAGAAACGCTTGTTAAGGACTTAAGCAGACGTTCTTTTTTCTTTCTTTGCCCATTTTTTTTGTTCTTTTCTGGATTAAGCGTTTTGAATCTGTATAGAGACTGAGTGGAGACAATAGATCAAATTGATGAAACTACCTTTTTTAATGCATTTTTTATCTTCGTTCTTCCTTGCATAAAGGTGTTGTGCTCTCGACACTTTTGACATCTGTCCATCTTGGTCGGAAGAGTCATTAATAGACACTTGCAGTGGGATTTACTGAGATCTAAAATAGTACCCCTCACAAGTCTAAATATTTACACCTGTGGGGGGTACTAAATTTTAAAAACAATTTTCAAAAAACACTTACCCATACAGAAAACACACAAAGTTATTGATTATTTTGTATTATTATTGTAAAATACCACTGAAAAACTGCTTTTTTTCTCAAAATATACCATATTTTAGGAGCAAATGCTCTAAAATTAATTTTTTTGACAGGTTTCAAATTGGTAAATGGTGATACTCCAAAAATTTGGCATATAATAGCTTCATTATCTATGTTTGAGGTTAAGTTAGTGATTTTTTAGACCACCTCTGGGGGGTGGTTTAAATTTATAGCCCCCAGAAAGGATTGTTTTGTGGCAACTGGTAATAAGTTCGTTTATAATTTCTCTTAAATAACCGTTTTTACAAGGATTAATTTACCATATTTAATATCCCAAGTCGTTCATTAATCAATAAAACACCTCCAATTTTGTCCATAAAAAAGCCATATTTTGAAGCCGTCTTCAGCACAAAAAATATATTTATAAGGGCACTACGAAGCAAAACAAACATAAGTGAAGGTCACTGATTATGCACGAAAACTGTTTCCAATGAAAAAAATGTGAAACAACTGTTCCTATTCATTTATTTACAAACTGAAATTAAAACATTGGGTTTATCTAAAAGCTTAATCATCAACTTTCACTGGAAGATCTGCAGTTTTCATTGGTACTTCGCCAACGGCCATTTTTTCATGTTCTACCAGAGAATCGGGCACCGTCCAGTTTGTTTAGCCGACATGACTTTTTTGTGAACGCACCAGTGAATGATTGTTGGATTCAGGTCTGTTTTTAGCCGCATTTGTTTCCATGAGCTCCTTTGATTAAATATTTTTATTTGTGATTGCGATGGGTTTGTGTTTGTAAAGTTTTTTTATACTGTCGTTAGATAAAAACCCCTTTTAATTAAATACAAATTTAATCTAATCCTTATTTTATGATTACATATCGAAAAGGTTTTTATGACAGCGAGTATTAATCTCGAAAATCAATAAACAAGGGTAAGTTTTGATAAGAGTGAGAGGCAATATAATCGAAAATAGAAGGAGTGAAACTGTGGATCAGGCATTTATGAAAACCCACAGCATAAAGTAATATACCTACGCAACAGAGGCGCAAAGCCGGCCGAAATGGATTGCAGACTTGTACGCAGAAACGCTTTTCGCGAGGATTCGCGCAGGAGCCTGCGATCCACTTCGGTCCGCTTTGCACCTCTGTCCCGTAGGTATATTACTCTATATGCCCACCGATAACAAAATGGTTAGGGCACGCTAGCTGCGTACGAATACTGGTCGTAGAGATAGGTGAGGCATAGTTGCTGTTGTGCGACGTATCCGTTCTGAGCATGCACATTGAGATACGATTACGATTAAGCACTTTCTATTTGTGCAACTTTAAGGGCCGGTTTCTCAATAGCGGGTCAGCAGAGAGTTAAATTAACTTGCACTATAAATGCCAATTTTTTCCTGTTTTACGCCAATATTTTTTTTTATGTTAACTCCAAGTCACCTTGAAGCTTTGGTCACCCTGGAGTTAAAGTTAACCCGCTTTTTAAATCTTTTTACAAGGTTATATTGAGTTAACGCTAACTCGCAATTGAGAAACCGGCCCTAAGTGTCTAATAGATTTTTGTTTGGTTCGTAACTACCATGTTATCTTGAAGTTCCTCTATCCTATGTCTAAGCCTACGCCTGCGCCAGGTTAAGTTTTTTGCAGATTCAATGCAGTTTTTGTCGTCTATTTGGTTTCCGACGAGTGCCAGAATTGGAAAAGGCGATCTCCAAAATCATTTGGTATAATAAGACCGTACCTTTCAACAATATCCTCTCTTCGGGCGTTTCCGAGTTTTGCGGTAAAATCCTTCATAACAATGGTGATTTCTGTCATTTTTGTGAAATTAAGACCAGTTTGAACTTGGTCGTAAAATGCTTCTACGTCATCATCTGAGTATTTACTGGTTGGTGCGTTTACCTGAATAATTTTGACGTTGAAAAAGTTGGAGTTTAGCTAAAAGAATGTGACACGATCAAATACGGGAACAAAAGAGATTAGGGACTTTTGAGTTTTTTATTTAAAATGACTGCTACGCCGTTACCATGATTTTTGCCGTCACCTTTTATCACCGTCACCCGAAACATACTTTCTACTTTTCCTTAGCACCCTCTAGTCAATTAGGACCTGTTGGAGTCTGAGAGACTGCCCAAGCAGCATTTTTCTGACTTTCGACTAATTACAACCTAATATGACGTCGGTTTTGACCCAAATTCACGTCGGAAGTTGATTTGTCCAACAAACAACGTATAAAACTGACGTAGCCATATGTTGGTAATACACGCTACTTATCAGCGACTTAAATTAACGTTAATTACGGCGACGTAATTTTTAGAATAAAAGTCAAAGTCGGGCCAAAGTGAAAACGGACGTCAGTGAATTTAGGATGTATTTTGGGTTGGGTTGAGTTGGCTTATATTTAGTATGAGTTTTAAAATGAAATTAAATTAAAATGGCCGTTGCCAAACTTTTAGTTATTAAATATAACTTTTTCGAGGTCCACCGACGTGAGTGCGTGACCTACAATTAATAAATTAAAAAAAGTCATTCCTTTGGGACCTAGATTCTAGGTCGGGTCATTCTACAAGGTGACGTTGTAGAAGGTGTTCTTGTTAAAATAGGTAAATAATCATTACAAATTTGGTCGGCGCGCGTCGCCCGAAAAGCAATTTTAAACGTTTTGCATCGATGCGCCATTACAACAATAAATATTTCTCAATTTAAAGGCTTGACCCATTTGTTGGCAACTAAAATGTTTTACTATAAAAAACGGGGTTCCTTATAAATATTTTTTCCCTATTGGGTTTCTGTTTTTTTAATGTCTATTTTAATCATATTTATCAGTACAATGGATCCATAGAATGTGTAAAACTAACTTTTTTCAGTTACCTACAATTAACTAAGGTAATAATTATTTTCATCCACATTTTATTGGGATGCTTTAGTTTAGACATAAAAATTGTTTAAACTTGGTGCGCACAGTAAAACTTTGGGTAGTGGATTTACGTAATTTGACGTAATATTTGATCAAAACACTGTGCAGCACCCCACTTAGGTGCTAAATCGAGTTCTCAGTAACACTGATGAACGTCGGAGTCGACGCCAAGTATTTATTGCCCTACGTGACTATAACGTAATGGGCCGCTTTCTCACTTCAGCTTAAATTTAAAACTAAGCTAAGTTAAAACTTAACTGTAAGTTCAACTTATCCGTATTTCTCTCGCAGAGGTGCAACCTTGGCTAAGTGGAACCAGAGAATATAAAATTGGGTTGATGCATAAATTACAATTGGCAGCGTCGCATTTTTTGAGTTTTTTTGGATGCAATCTTGAATTTCAGTGTCAATTGTCAAATTTTGGTTTATTTTTTTGTGGTTTCGAAAAATCGAAATATAAAAAAACACACGATTTGGAAAAAAGCGTGAGCCCAAATTTTTATTTACTGTCAATTACTGTTGGAAGCAGAGGAGATTCACCAGGGGTTCCCGATTCACCATCCCCAAGACCTGCAGAAAGACAGGAGATAGGTGATTTGGATTCTGTCCTTTGGTAAGTTTCTATAAAGCCTGTAGTTAGATAATAAGTTTCTGTTTTATTAATGGGTTGGCCCTAAGCAGTGAACTAATCTAGCAGGAGGTGTAAGTTGGTCGTGGAAAGTCAGAGATTTTTGAGAAATGCTGTGGACACCATGGTGTAGGTACCTACTTTCGTTATAATTAAAACTAGGTGTCCAACTACTTTTCAATTCTTTTAAAAAATGTTATGTCATAATTCTTTGGAAAAAGCTTATTTAAGATGGTTTACATTTTTGCCCCTCAGAGAAATGTTTAAAAATATTGTTTTCCTTTGTTTTAGATTGCAGATATGGAAATATGGAGGCAAGATGATCATCTTGATAGGAAAGGTACATACTAAATAAGGTAAAAGGTACTAACACATCTTGATACACTTATTTTTGTATTATGAATTCACGTTCTTTACATGTCAATATTGCTTTTATTTTTAATTTAGCAAGAATTCTGCATTATTTATTTGCCTTTTTATTTTTTAGAAAGTTCTTTCAAACGACTTTCCTATCTACTAAAAAGAATGCAAAGACCTGGACTGGCAGGAGACATCCCGAAAAAGAAAAAAAAAATTACTAAAAGTGATAGAAAATCCATTAATTTTATGTCAATATGGCAGAGAAAGTGAGGAGAAGGACACTAAAATGGTAGGAGTTTATCGACCTATCGACCTATGTGGAGAGGGTATTGTTTTGCTTTATCTCCAAGTTTGACATTTAATGTTACATGAATTTTATTTTTGTTCATTATGTTAGTTCCTTTTATTATTTTTGAAATATTTTATAATATAGAAGAAAGAATTACTTACCTTTTAAGTTTTTGTATTTTTTTTTTCAAATTACCACTATAAACAGGTACAGTTGTCAGTAATAAATTCTGGCCCCTTTGACAGACAGAAGAAAAATCTTGATATTTTATGGGGGCAGAATTTATTAGTTTTTAAGATGTTTTGGTAGGCAATAAAAAATAAATAAAACATGATAAAAAAACAAAATAAAAATTAGTTTGTTTTAAGAAAATCTTTGAATATACCTTATTTGTATTTTAGTTTTAAAACAAAGTATTTTATATACAAAACCTAAATAATTAGGTAACCACTAAATAACAGTGAAATACAAAATTAACAACCTTTGTGGTTATTGTGATTTGAAAACCTGTCAAGAATAAAGTTATTTCGATTTATATTTGTAACTAATTCTACGCTTACCCATAAAACAATATATTATGCATCTTCCTTAATCAAAAATTAATTTTAAACTTTTTTTCAAAATTCGCCAAAAGACAAACATTTTGATGTGGATTGACAGCAGTAAATATATACAAAATAAAGATATCCACAAAAATAATCTACCTTAATTTTGTTTATGTATACTTCTGTCAATCCACGTCAAAGTGTTTGTGTTTTTGGATAATTTTGCGAAAAGAAAGCTTAAAATTGTTATTTTTTTATAAAGAAAGATGCAAAATACATTGCTTTATATGTAAAAGCTTAGAAAGAGTTAGAAAAATAAACCGAAATCACTCTCTCCTTGAGAGGTTGTCAAACAATGACAACTACAAAGGTTCTTATTTTTGTATGCTGATCAAAACGTCCTTAATATAGCAACCAAAAATTAGACTTTTTGAATTGTCTATAACTTTAAAACCAATCTTCTGATTTAAAAAAATACACAACTGGACATATATTATAATTTATAGTTTTCAGAACAAGTGTAAATAATGGCATTCAAGATGGTAGAAAATTAAAAAAAAAATATGTGACACTTTTTTCTGTATCCCGGCCTATAATTTGGATCCTGTTGAGTCCTGACAGGACTTGGCAGGACCTAGAATATGGACCAAGACCGTTCTCAACTGAAAACGGTGTTGTATGGACCCTGTTTGCAGGAGGTGTACAAAATTTGAGGATTTGTTCACCCTTTGGTCTCAAAAACTTGAAAAAATTTAGCCAAGTTTAACTTAAGTCTCAAAATTCTTCCACTTACCTTTACGCCAACAATGTTTCCCTTAAGGGACACTTTGACAGCACCTGCAAGCTAACGTCCAAATGCTTGATGGGGAGGATAATGAGTTAAAAACCGTTAACCGATTTTACCTATGTCAATTCGCATTAAGGATTCCTTATAGAGTTGAAAATTTTGCATATCTGTTACACTCTCCAAATAAGTTTCAGTTTTCAATGCTTAGTAAAAAAAATTGGGATTTAACCACTCTTTTATTTTCCTTTAAAGCCTTCTTAAAAAGAAATAAAGTCCGGTGTCAATTACTGCAACGTTTCTAACAATCGAAAATTGACTCTTTACAAGGCTTTTTTCGGCTTTTTGTTGAACTTGTAAGCGAAGAGATTAGTTCAATCCGAGTTAGTGTCGGAATTTAAGGCTTTAATGGCCCTCTAAGTCGGGAATAGGAAATCCGAAAGTAAAACGACTTTCGGTCGTTAAGAGTGTAAAATTGACATTTGAAATAGCCTGATCTCTGTTGTTGGACATTTCGCTTTGTTAAGCGTCTAAGGTTTTTTTACCTATATTGTCGGTCCGAATAAAAAAAATATCTATGTATTGTTCATTTCAAAATCTGCAATTGGCCGCTGACATTTACACACAGAAACTTTATAGAACTGTCATTGTCAAACTACTCAAATCCAGATATTTTGTTATTGTTATTGTTGTTGGTTAAGAGGAAATTTGAATGCCAAAAAAGTCCAATGAGTTAATCGGTTAAACTTCCTCAGCAGCATTTCAACGTTGTAAAAACGCAGGTTTGTACTAATTTGGGGAATACACTTTTGAGTCGTAGCAACATTGCAACCCTATTTACAGTTGGCGGAGTCGTTGGTTTAACGTCGTGGGTTTAACAGCTCACTTTTGCTGTCCAAAAATTAGTCGTGAGAGTTTCTAAATAATACGCACTCCATATTTACAAGATGATCACCTTAAAAACCTATCTTCTAAGTATCTAGTCGTGAAATAAATAATACAGTAAAAATACTAAGGTGTTTGATTCTGAAAGAAAACACATTTTTCGAGCAAAAATATCCGACACAAGCCAGTTTACTGTCAAATATATGCCTACTTTGACTTAAAAAACACGCGCGCCCTAAATCCAACGTGTTTTTAAGAAATTATTACGAATCTATTTTAAATTTAATGTGGGTAGTGGCTCGGGCCCCCCGCATATTTTAAAATGTATATTAAAGCGAATTTCAGTCATTGTTTTAAATTTTCTGTGTTTTACAACTAAGAAGAATCATGGCGGGCTTAGCCGTAAATCATCAAAAATGGCGGAGTCGTATTTTACGCGCATTGAAGCCAGCATAGCAATTTTTTTCTGGTTTTACATAAAACCGCAAAGCTCAGATATATTCTGGTGCTGCACCTGCTGCACCACTTTTTTCTCTGACAATATTGGCCCAGTTCACTTTTTGCCGCTCCCTTCTATTTCGCTCTTTGTCATCTTTTTTCCCACTCACTCTTATCAACAAAGAGAGATATAAAAATGAGCTCCAAGAAGTGAAACTGTGGGCTGAGCATTAATGACATATTAGCATCTGTCAAAAGTTGTTTTTTTTACTTTTTAACAAAACGTTGTTTAAACGAGTTAAAAACATTGTGTCTCTATCCGAGTTAATTAGTTGACATTTTCTTAACGTCAACGACAATCCCAATAAACTAGAAAATCTCAGTTCGTCGTGGAAACCTTTCAACAACTTCGGTATTTAACGGAGATCGCACACGTAGTTAAAGCACCGTTGTTAAATGTCTAAAACTCGTCGTTGCCAAAATGTCTAACACTAGAACGAAATGCCCAGTAAACACACTTGTGACTTTAACCTAATATTTATATAAATCTAAAGTTCATATATTTATGTAAAATATGTTACATCATATTTACGTAAATACTACATAAAAATATTTTTATAAAATATTACGTCAAAACTTTGACTGGAAATGTAAGTCATCATAAGCAATGTTAATTTTACGTAAATAATTTGACTTTATAAATAAATTCTTAAAATTTACGGACCTTAATTTTACATAAAAAATATTATATAAAAATGTAATAGTAATCTAATTTACGCAAACGTTACAGAAAATTATTTACTTTAAATGAAAGTAAAAAAATTACATAACTCTTATGTAACAATTTAGACATTCCGTTTACATTTAAAATTTTACATAACTATTACACAAAACATGATTTACGTCACATTAAAATTTTGAAATTTTCATAAATATTATGAAACAGTGTAAACCTTAAGTTGACATTTAAAATTTTACATAATTTTTACATAATTTTTTTTTAATGTATTAATTATATCGTCTAAGTTTTGTAAATTCTCTGTAAAATGATTTACGTCAAATTAAAGTCCTAAATTTTACATAATTATTATATAGTCAATTGAACCGTAAGTTTACATTTCTTCGAATGTTACATAACTATTATATAAAGCATTTTATATAACATTTATATCGTCTAAATTAGGTAAACGCTCTATAACGCGATTTACGTCAAATTACGTCAAATTAAAATTTTGCGTCAAGCAACCACCGACGGACCTTCGTATATCACCGACGTTTGCCTGCCTCAAGCTGCATGCTCATGTCGGACTTAGATAGTTGACGCTTTGCGCATATCATGCAGATTAATGTGCCTTAAATTTTACCTTATTAATAACTTATTGTGACCCTAAATTTACATACCAAGGTAAACCTGTTATGTAAAATATACGTAGTTTTTACTTAACCCTCACGTAACATGGATGTAATATTTATGTAAAAGGTTATTTTTATTTACATCAAATTTATGTAAGAATTAGGTGGGCTCTGCGCATGGCATTATGCAGTGTTTTCGCACATTAATGTGACCCAAATTTTACCTTATTAATAAATAATTGTAACCTCTATGTGACCTTAAATTTACATAACCAGGTAAAATTTATGTAAAATTGCCGTAGTTTTTACTTAACTCTTACGTAACATGGATGTAATATTTATGTAAAAGTTATGTCATTTCATTTACATCACATTTATGTAACAATTAGAGTTTTCGCACCTTAATGTGACTTATATTTTACCTTATTGTGACCTCTGAGTGATCTTAAATTTACGTAACAAGGTAAATCTGTTATGTAAATTTTACGTAATTTCTACATAACGGTGTTTGCTGGGTGAAACGTTAATCTTAAGGCGTTCGAAATAAAGCTAAAATACACTACATTTTTGACTTGTTTATGCGATGTTTAGAATGATGACAAGTCGAAATGTGGTGTATTTTGGCTTTGTTTCGAACGCGTTAGGTATATCGATACCGATGCATTGAAATATTTACTTTAAGTGTCTAATAAAAAATATCGTCGACGATTTATGTTGGAGCCTAAGCATAAACTTACTGCCAAAAACGTGATACAAATCAGGGGCGACCAAAATTGGGGCGGCCGGGGACCGTCGCACTGTAGGCGAAATTCCAAAACTAAGTAGCAAAAAGTAAGGTTTACGTTAGGCATTTCTGAAAACAACATTGGCTTGAGAAAAGGTGAGTTAAGAAAAAGTCACATAAAGTTTACAAAAAACCAACTAGATAGGTTTTCCTGGGGTCCTGAAATTAACATTTGAATAACTCATAAGATGTCAGTATAATCTTTTCAAGAATATGCCTATTTTGGAATATTTTTTTCAAATAGTAGGCATTGACTCCGAGTGACATATTATAAACAAACTTGAAACAGATGTTTTCGGTTTGATAATCAACAATTTTGTGACAGTTTTCAAATATGTTTTGAGTGAAATATTTTGTGCCAAAAATATATTGACAAAGTAAGTAAAAAAACAGTTTTTGTTTCAATTTTATTAGATAAAAACTAGGTGAACGCCAACGGATGCCAACGTTATTTATAGTTTTTTTTAATAGCGGTAAGTATGCTTTATTAGGAAACGTATATCAAAAAAATCGCAAAATTTCTTAGAGACCTAAGGGTAGTGTTCCTACTAATAACATAAAGATGATACAGTATTTTTTTGTTTTTTTTTTTAACTTTTAATTGAATAAAGATGTATAATATTGATGATAGAGACGAAAATATGTTTTGTCGATAGGGGACGCTGCAGATTTGCAAAGAATGATTTTTACATAACTTTTATTTTTTCAGCATGTTTGAGCTGTCGAAGAAGGCATTCCTGATATTATTGTGTAGTGCTGTAAAAGAAAACAGAGTAGAAATTATTTAGTTTAGTAACTTAATAATAATTTATTATTATTTTTTTAGGTAATTATGCAGTATACGGTTTTCTGCCATTTTTGATTTTTTTTGAAAAATTCTTTATGGGGGCACCTTCTAGGGTCCCTAGGACCCCAAATCCGTCTGCGCCGTTTGGGTTTTTTTTTTGATTTTTTTTGTTTTTTTTTAATTTTTTTTCACTAAAACAAACCAAACCAACACAGTCCAACCCAACCTAATCCAAACCAACCCAAAAAAATTAAAAAAACCCTTTACAACCCCCCCTGGGCACCCTTTTTTCTCGTTAAAAAAAAAAAAAAAAAAAATCGGGCGCAGGCGGATTTGGGGTCCTAGGGACCCTAGAAGGTGCCCCCATAAAGAATTTTTCAAAAAAAATCAAAAATGGCAGAAAACCGTATACTGCATAATTACCTTTTTTTAATATTACTCAAACAAAATAAGTACTTTTGACTGTACGATAATAATTTTTTGATCAAGAAATTCGTTAATTGAGTAAAAGGCTTTAGTGATGAGAAAATCCTTACACTCATAAGCTGGGTTTATATAGGAAAAATTAAAACTAAATTAAGAATAAAGTTAAATTAAAAATAAAATTAAAACTAAGAACTTTTTGTTGGTTTATACAGGAATTAAAATTATTTGCTATTTTTACCAGTTTTTTTGTTTTTTATTTGAAACTTTTATATTTTGCTAAAAAATTACAAAAATGCATCAATTTTTAACACCTAAAATCACATACATATATTTTATAGCAGTGTCTTATCAGGGCTGTGCCACCAGAAGCTAATGGTTGTCCAAGTCACATAACTCCTTTATTTCAGTAAAATTAGTGTCAAAACCTTTCCTTACATTTTTATAGGAAATTACACCACCCAGTTTCCTTAGAAAAAAGGACCAAAATTATAAATCTCCTTTTAAAATAAAAAAAAACAGAAAAGTAAGGTTATAAGTAAAAAAATCAATATTTCCTGGCATGCGCACAGCCATTTTCAGTTAAAATTAAGTTAAAAAGATAAGAGTTGATCTTTTAATTTTAATTTAATTTTTTATTTTTAATTTTTCCTGTATAAACCCAGCAATAGTTTGGTAAATTGTTATATAATTGTAAACCGGTATAAATGATTTACTATAAATATAATAAAATAAAATTTATAGAAAGTTCTTTATTTTAATGTAAATCATTTAAAAAAATTTTGTAAAAGTATTCTAGTTTTAAAGGTATAATGAAAAAATCGGTGTAGCTTAAAAGTTTAAAAAAGTGACAAATTAGAAAAATATGCTTTGTAAGCAGTAGGCTTCAATAAATTGAAAATATTGTGATTTTTTGTATTCTACACGCAACGTTATTAATTTTGAATAACCTATATCTAAAATATTTTTAAGTAGACATAGACGCATTTTCTTTATTTAGCGGATTTTGTATTTCTTTAACTTTGTTATTCTATGTATATTTGGAAACACTGTATAATAATTTTGCCGTTTTGGCCTCTAAGCTATACCTAAGCCATTTTACAACTATATAGGTTAACAGGTTGCTGATATAAAATATTTGACTCAAATTTAAATTTTATTTATTTAAAGAACATTATTGCAACATAGTTTCGGGATTTTGCCCACTGTGCGTCGTGGTCTTGCTGGGGAGAGCTTGAGGAAAATATTTCACATATCATTACACAGTAGATTATTTAGAAGGCTTGTAGGTTAGGTTTATCATATAAATAGGTATGCCTTTAGTATAAAGAGATTAAAACTTTTGAAGAATTCTTGGCTAGAATTTCAATGCATTATTATTGTTGCAATTTTTGTTTAATTTTAAGAGATTTTTGTCAACAGAATTTAATAGTTTCAATATTTTACCAAAAAAACGTTGTGTCCATAATATGTACATCTATTTTAAGCCCTGTGCTAAATACCATCATTAAAGTGTCGATATAAGGGTTTTGCATGGATTAGGTTAAAACTTAAAATTTAGGGTGTTTTTGAAAATTTTTAACCAAATTTTTCTATTTTCTTATAAAAAAAAGGTTGATTTAAATACTGACCGACTTCCAATATTTTAAGTTTTTTTTTACTTATTTTATAATTATTTTTTGGTGTCGATAATATGATCATTGTTTCTGTCGATTTTATATACACCATTGTGTCGATTAAGGAAATTATGTAGGTAGGTCTTAAAGTATGCATTTTCTAAAATCAATTTCTAATGTAATTCCATCATTTTCATTTTTAATAAAAAAATAACTTTATTTGAAATAGAGTAACCTAATATCGACAGCACGTTATTTCTATTGATAAATAGTTATTTTAATTTTAACTCGATATGTCGCTAATACGATCATCTCTGAGTCTATATTAAAAACCTCAATAGATTAATATTTATTTAGTTACAACTGTAACATTTTAATTTTTTTATAAGTACCTATATAATTAGTTAAATATTCCGTTCCAATGTTTTTATTATTTTTTATTAAAGAGAAGAAGAAAATCAAACTCGGTATTAGATACATTTGGGAATATTCGAAATAAAAAATTAATATAAAAAAAAATTGTAAAAGATTTAAAAAAGCAATTATTTCTTTGAAAACTAGACTTACTGTCTATATTAAGATATTTTTTAAATTTATTTCAAAGTTTGAAATGATCTCCTAATTATGATTTTCTAAAATTAAAATTTTACTTGGTGTCGATAATGGATGCGTTGTGTGGCGATATAAGGAACATCAAGAAAATCAAACTGTCGATATTAGATACAATCGGGAATATTCGAAATAAATAACTAATATAAAAAAAAACTGTAAAAGATTTAAAAAAAAGCAATGTTTGTTGTAGAAACTAGACTAATTATATTACATTCAAATATTTTTTTTATTTTTTTCAGAGTTTTAAATGATATCTTATGATTTTGTACAATTAAAATTTGGCTTAGAGTATCGATAATAGGTGCGTTTAACTTATAGCCTTTGCTGGCAGCTATTCTGGTCTTACTCATGCAAGATTTCGCTTGCAAGGGTATTTTTGGCCCCACATTTTTCTATTAACATTTTCGTCTCATTTTAATCATAAAGGCTTGAACCTACTACTACTGGATACTTTTTGCAATTGTTGTCTAATCTTGCAGATATAAGCAGGCAAAATACGCCATATTTGGATCCATATTTCACAAAATGAAAGTCAACATTCACAAATTATAACTAGATAACCCTAGATTTAAACTTTATGTTTAAAATAACACTAAAATTTTTAAATTTTTTTTATATTTGGATAGAAAAATGTGGAGCCGAAAATACCCTTGCAAGCGAAATTTTGCATGAGTAAGACAAGAAAGGTTGCCAGCGAAGACTCTTACAGTGGGATTTAATAAGATCTAAAATAGTACCCCCACAGGGCTAAATATTTACACCTGTGGGGGGTACTAAATTTTAAAACCAATTTTCAAAAAACAATTACCCATACAGAAACTACACAAAGTTATGGATTATTTTTTATTGTTATTGCAAAATACCACTGAAAAACTGCTTTTTTCCTCAAAACGTACCCTATTCTAAGAGAAAATGCCCTAAAATAAAATTTTTTGACAGGTTTTAAAATGGCAAATGGTGAATACGCTAAAAATTTGGCACATAATATAAGGTGACCAACCGTACCGGTTTGGCCGGGACAGTCCCGATTTTTAACCATTTGTCCCGGGGAAAAAATCCGTCCCGGATAGTCCCGGTTTTTCAGCAAAAGTTCCGGTTCGCCCCGGTTTTGATACCACTGTATTTTGTAACTTTAAAATCACTGCAATAAAAAAAGCGGATGTTCTCTGCCATCTATATATTTGAATTGAAACCTTACTTAAATTATTTTTCTTTAATAAGTATTTTGGAAAATATATCTTAATATTATTAGGGCTGCATATAAGAAAAAATACATGACATACAATACATTGAATGGAACGAGTGTCCCAGTTTTGCCCCTTTAGGAGTTGGTCACCCTACATAATAGCTTCATTATCTGTGTTTGAGGTTAGAAAGTTGGTGATTTTTTAGACCACCTCTGGGGGTTAGTTTAAATTTATAGCCCCCAGAAAGGATTGTTTTGTAGTAATTGGTAATAAGTTCGTTTATAATTTTCGTAAGTAACCGTTTTTACAAGGATCAATTTACCTTATTTAATATCCGAAGTTGTTCATTGACCTATAAAACACCTCCAATTTTGTCCAGAAAAACGCCATATTTTGAACCCGTTTTCAGCACAAAAAATACATCTATGGGGGCACTACTAGGCAAAACAAACATAAGTGAAGGTCACTGATTATGCACGAAAAATATACCAAACAAAAAAACCCAAAACAACTATTGGGAAATCAAGATAAGCAAAGCGCCCTCTAACCTAAAGCCCCCAACTATCCTAAAGCCCCCGATACCATGGCAACTGCAGGTGTTTTGTCAACAAGGCCCACAGTAGGCAGAAGGGTATTTTTACGTTTTCTGACAGAAAACCATTCGAGGTTATGTTTATCTTTCAAAAATATTTTTTCAAAAACGAATATGAAACCACTCCGCGTGTGCGGTCGCCCGCCGAAAATGGCCTAGCGCTGCGCGAGCATTACCCCGAGTTTATCAAAGAACCAAGAGAACTTTACTGGCTCGCTGGAATTACTAGGAATTCGCCTAGAAACATTCCGATAACTTCACATAATTTTGTTTTTATTTTGATTAAATTTTTTTTTTAAATTTAAATTATTGCGGCATAAGTTATGTGCAAGTTTACTAGTGAAATCTTAGAGGCCTAAGGATATATTTTAGATCCCAACAGCAGTTTCAAAAACACACGGATACTTGAGTATTAACAAAACAGGTCAGTAAAGCTCCATTTACAGGTTGAAGAGACTCTTGCTAGTCGTTGATGCTCCTGTTTAAAATAGAATATGATTATTTCGTTTAGCGTCAGCAGCCGATTTTTAAATCTGCATGCTTTTTAAGTTAACCTGTTGTCCTTAAATCAGTGGCAACAGCTAGCAGGAGTGTTTCAAATTCAATTATAAATGCACTTGTAAATGCAACCTTAAACACTAAACCCAGTTACTTTAATATGTAGTTGGGTAGCGTTTTTTTAGCAAGTAATTGTGCAGTAAATGGTTTTTTTTTTATTTTAGTATTTTACTCAGTTTTTTTTATGAAAAATATCTGTATGTAGGCACTAACTAGGGTCCCTAAAGAGTTAAAATTTATGATCGCTGGAATTTCTAAAAAGTGCTGGGTTGGTTTGAGTTCAGGATTTGGGTGGTTTAGTTCCCGCTTTAGTTAAAAAAAATGAAAAAAGTTTCATCACTGGTAAATTTGAAGTTCCTAGGGGCTCAGGTAAGTGCTAAATAGGTATCTAAAGAAAACTGTTTACTACACTAATACCGTTTAGCCTTAATATATTAAGTGAGCAGCATGAAATAATACTGTAGAAAATTTTACTGATAAAAAGTTATTCTTAGGGCCAGTTTCTCAATAGCGGATTATCAGAAACTTAAAGTAACTCGCGCGCTATAAATCCCAGTTTCCTTGCTGTTTTTGAGCCAATATTTTTTTTAGGTTAACCCTGAGGCAATGTAACTTACCCTTGAAGCCCTGGTTATCCTGGAGTTAATTTTAACCTGATTTTTAAAGATTTTTACTAGGTTATGTTGCTTGAGTTAACACAAACTCGCTTTTGAGAAACCGGCCCTTAGTTTCTCTTGTTTTTTGAATAAAATAGGTTAGTGACTTGAAAATTGGAGAATATTAATCAGGAAAAATTCTTTAAAATATAAATAGTTGCTCACTCATCTTTCAAATAAATTAAATACACAGGATCAAATACTATGTGTATATGTCATAACTGGTGGTTAGTGAACACTTTTATGAAAGTTGAATCATGCACTGTGAACCTGCTTAGATTTTAAAACTCATAACACAGGAAAATAAAACTGCAGATTACAAAACTTGATTTTCTTTGGCTTGATACTTTTGTCTCTAACTTATAACTTAGATAACAAAACCAAACCTCTGCTTCTGTAACTAAAAAATTATTATGCAAAAAATCTTTTAAACAGTTTATAAACATGTGCCACTCAAGAGAAAATTTTTAAGAAATATTGGTTGTCCTCGCCTAAAGTGCAAAATATAGAAACAAAATTTAGAGATAGAATATTTCTTGTTATTTTTATTATTCTTTTAGGAGCTGTATATAACAACAAAACATATGGAGCAGTGGATATTTAGGCAACTACCGTAAATGAAAAAGAAGAAGATTCTAAAGTGCCACCACCCAGAGAAGAATAATAATCTATAAATTAAAAAGTCTACAATTTGTACCCAAACATACAGAGCAGTGGATATTTTGCGAACTAAAATGTATAGCAAAACAAGATGGTTTTATAGAGTCAACACCAAACAAAGAATAATAATCTATAAACTCAAAGTAAGTTTTTGCTTCTGATTTCAATTATATTTGGTGAAACTTCCTTAAATAAACAAAATTTATTATAGTCTAGATCCGATATCAAAAATTAATTTAACTCTTATTGTTTATTGCAAATTTCCTGGACCTATTTCTGGACACATTTTGAGCCTCCCCTCATCTATTTCAATTCCATTAAAAAAAAAAGAAAAACTATACACAAAGAACAAAACAGAACAATTTTGAAGGGGGACACTCACAGATACTTTTTGGCTCTGTTGGAAATTTCATCGCGTAATTTTTATCTCTGGAATTTAAAAGGGGAAAGGTCTTTACTATTAATTATGTCAAAATATTAAAAAGCTAGGATGACTGGTGTTTAAGATATTTGCTTTTAAATTTGGTATGGAATGAAGAAAAGGTTTGAACCTTTTCAGTGGATCAGTTTGACCACCAAAATTTAAAAAATAAAAGTAGGCTTATTTGGATGATATGTTTGAGAAAACAATCAGAAAAAAATCATGAAATGTTTATTCCCTTTTTTATTATGAAAAATGTAACTTTAAAACCAACGTTTTTTCCTGTGTGAATTTTGTGCAAGAAATTGTTTATTTGTCGCTCCTTGACAAATTTAAACTTAATATCTTGCATGTTTGTAAAGTAATTTAAACGATCTTCTAAATAAGATGTCATTCGAGCCACTTTTTTATATAATTTCTCCTGGAAAAACTCATATCCCTCAAGTCACCCCCAAAAAGCCTGTTTATGGAAAAAAATATATTAAAAAGTAATTTCTAGACTACTAAAATTGTATAATGTTTTTCAAGTGTTCACCAAATACTCAAAAACACTTCTGTTATGTTTTCGTTGAACATGAATTTGAATTATTTCAAGCATAAATCAAGGTGCCAATGGGCTTTTTTCCATGTTTGAAGGGAGCGCTTGATAATAAAGGTTTTTTGACGGATTTTGGTAGCTAAGGGGGTCTATTTTACAAATCCAAGTGATGAAACTCTGGCTCCTTTGGGAGAACTCCAAAAAATAAAACATAATATAGGCACCATAAGGGTTCTAAGAACAGATTTAACAGTAAACATTTTTTTAAATAAACACATCAAAAATGGACTATATATAAATCCATTTTTGTCGGAATATATATTTTTTTTGACACCCCAAATATTCCAGATGGCGATGACGGCGACTTAAAAGCACAAAATTTTCATGAGAAACTAGATCAAGTACACACGTATAATACATTAACCTCAGGATTTTTGGAAACACTGATTCCATTTTTTAGAATAAACATTTTTTGGGAATAATATAATTAAGGTTCCTAGGGGCAAAAAGAATCGTAAATGACAAAAAAACTTGTGACCTCAATTAAGAAATTTTTGGATTAACTGAATTCATTTATGGTGTAATGACAAAAAAACTTGTGACCTCAATTAAGAAATTTTTGGATTAACTGAATTCATTTATGGTGTAAAAAAAATAAATAAATAAATTCATTTTAGGGGTTAAACAGTTTTTAGGGGTAATGTAAGGAGCCTGAAAGGGCAACATAAAAAATTATTGGTGTAAAAGATATGTGATATATTAATTTAGGGGTCTTTTGGGTCTTCCAAAATTAATTTTGGTGTTCCAATTATTACAATAGGGATTCAGACGAGGATTTAGAAGTAGTTTTAGGGAAATATATTGATTTGGATATTTTTAAGTCTTCTAAAGTTGTATATATGTTAAGAGGTAATATAAGTTTGGGCTAGGTCCCAAAATTTTGTCCTAAGATCCTTTTATTGTCTCCAGATTTTTTTTTTATCCAAAGAATGATATCAGTGGATGTCTGTATTTGATCTGGTTTCTTCTAAAATGTTTGTGTCCCATCTTAAATATTTTGAGTTTTACAAGGGTATCAGAGTGGCATTAATCGGATTCATAAAATGTACAGCTGTACCTATTAAAATCAACTAAAAAAACTGAAATTAGTCAACCATGCATGCAAAATGTTTACTTTTAAAACTGCTACTAGAACCCTTAGATACTTCTAAGAATTTTTAAATCACATAAATGGATTAAGAGAACCCAAAAACCCCTGAATTGATCAGTGCCTATATTTTGTTTTATTTTTTTTATTAGTTATTTTTAAAAAATGGTCACCACCTTGAATATCTGGATTCAAGTTTCCCAAAATCAGTAAAAAAATATCTGTTATCAAGCTCTTTCTTCAATTTTGTTGTTTTCTCTAAAGAAAATATTTTTTCAGTTCATACACGTATACTTTTTTTTTTTAATTTCAGAACCTAACCACATGAAGCCTGATATTTGAAACTACAGCTACTAGTTTGCGGTTCCAAAGAAGGAAAAAATAACATGTTATTCTTTTCTTTTTTAAGTTAGATTTAATTTAAATGATTATTAATAAGTATTTTTGAGATAAGTTTTTAAATTAATTTATTTAATTGCATAGGTTTTTATAATGTTGTGGCCATAATCACCTCAACAAGTTGAGCCATGTGTGCATTTAGTTTTACTTCCAAGGACCAGATGCCCACCGGTGGACACAAATCCTCCACTGTTTTGTGACCATCGGTAGGCACGCGGTCCTGAGACGTAAAACAGAAATGCCCACATGTGAGCATGGGCAATGTGTTAATAGGAGGGTGTCACATTCTAAACACCAAATACATTTAATTATGTTTTAAATTGAAATATTTATTACACTCCATTCCAAATTGCTGCAGACCAGTTTTTTGACACTGACAATGACAGTTCCATTTAGCTTCTGTGTTTAATTATCAGCCGCCATATTGAAATGGGTCCGGAGAATTTGGAATGAGGTGTATATGTAAAAATGTAATTTTTCAGCATATTTTTTAAAATTTTATTATATATAGTTAATTAAAATTGCTAAAAATATTTCTACGACACAAAAATGCTAAAGTATTCTACCCATATAGTTGTTATTGTTTTGTGAATAACTAAAATATATAAAAATTGTATTGTTCATTCTGGTAGTTTTCTTGCCTAAATTCCAAAATCTGAAAATAAAAAAAATTAGAGGTAAACATTTGTCTAATTTAGCTACAACGCTTTTTTAGTACTAGTAAGGAGTACTTTAATAAATGTTCACTTACAACCAAAACAGAACTCCAAAAAAGAGAAAGTATTTCTGCAACCCTATCTATGCCGCAACCTTATCTTATGCATTTTTAACTACATTGGGCATTGGTAATTAGAGTTTTAATTATAGGATCTTTTATTAGGAAATTAGAGATTTTTGGACCTGTAGGTATCTCTTTCAGAAGCTACACATTTCAAATTTTTAAACAATAAATGATTCACTAACAGAAAACACAAGTTTACATCAAAGATAGCAAGAGATGTAACATTACATTTGGTACCTACCTATATGCCAACAAAAATAAATAGGTAGTATTTCTGTGTGTGCAAGCATATTAAATATTAAGTTTTTGGATTTTATTTGAATTATTTATTTTTGAGTTTGCACAAGAAGTAATAATTTTGGGTAAGAGATTTAAATGAAAAAGGCATCAGTACATAAGGTCAATAACAGAGTTTGTACAGAAAACCTTTAATTGGATTCTCTGATGTCTCCCAGTTATTCCTAACCATTTGTAAAAAACTTATAATTTTTTCAAGAATTTTGTATAAAAGAAAACAGCTGCAAAATTTTAGTTTGACAAATTTCATGATTCTAATTTGTTTTTAAATCAATTTTTTCCAGATGGGCTTCCAGATTTTCCTTGTTTTTGTATATTTTTTTGTCAAATTTCCTGACCTTTTCAAAGAATAAATTTCTCAACTTTTCTCGGTTTTTCAGTTCCATACATACTCTGACTGATTAAAATTGTTACAATAAGAATTTAAATTTTGAATTTTATATATATACCTTGAAGACAAGAAAAGCAGTGTTATTCCATCTTGATAGATTTCTTTCCTACAATAAGGCATGATTTAGGAAATCCCTGATACTGCAGCTAGTTTGCTTATTGCAAGGCTTATTGTATTCCTCATTGCATATTCTTTTCTACTGTTCACATAGGTGTTTTTTTTTGCCAGGTGGAGCAGCCTTCTTATTAGTATTTTCAGGAACCCTCCCTCCTAGACAGTTTCCTCAGGCCAGTATGCTTAATCTTGAACAAACGTGAGGGGAATTTCGCTCACCTCACCTCTCGGTCCTTTATCTTGGACACCTTAAATTTACAAAAATATTCAGGTCCTAATTTTATTTTCAACTCTTAAAAAGTGCATAGAGGTAGGTATTAAAACTGGACTTTCTCTGCTTTACTGTAGAGAAAACTTAGAAATAAGTAAATGAGCCAAAGTGAGCAAAATGTGCCTCACTATTTTTTTGTATAATGTTTTTATTCTTTACCTAATATTTTCACTATAGTCCGTGAGCTCAGGCCTATGAAAATTTATGACTACCTCACCGTTGAGACTTTGTATGTGTTCTTCAAGATGTTCTAAGGGGTATTTTTAGAGACCCCTCCAAACTTAACCCTTAACTGAGCCCTTAAGTTAAGGTCCTTTCAACAGAATTTCTCGGAAATGTTTAAATTAGATAATGTGACCATGTGTTTTAAATACTTATAAAGCAATCCTTGAAAAATCAGCTGTGAGGAGCTTAATTTAACTTTTCGATGCTATCAAGAGGGGCTTAATGACAAAATATATTTTTTTGACAAAATTTTTGTCCATTTCTTGTTAAAAAAGTTACAAATTTAAGTATATATATGTTTAAAATATCATCTGAGTGGACATAAAAAATAAATATTATGCAAAGTCCAGCAAGGTCTTAACAGTTTAAGTTATGGGCTGTGGGACTATTAATTTGTATGGTACCTAATTCCACATATGTTAGTGGTAGTCAAAAAGGAAAAACATACTTATTATATATAGGTACCTACATAAAATAACTTGTTTTGCAGAGGAATAAAGGCGTATTTAGAGTTCCGTAAGACAAGTGGTATGAGGTAAGATGCAAGGAAAATAAACAATAACAAATGCATGCTGCTTTTACTGCATACCGCTTGTGGCTTATGGAGCACTTACTTTGTTTATATAGGCCTCTTAAAGCGCTTTTATATAAGGATGGTTTGAAAATGTTGTCATATAAACACCACTAAAACCCATTTAAGCACTAAATTGATTTTATTTGGAAGCAGTTTATCACTCAAAAAAAGCCCATTCAACAACATTCTCAACTAAAAGGTCAGTTAAATTCTACAGCCTCAGTGCCCTTTAGCCTACTGTGGCTGCCATTTTTATAACCAAATTGACAAGTAAAACGTAGATTTCCTGTCAGTTTGGTGTCAATATGGCATTGATCATAGGCCAAAGGATACTAAAATGAAAATGAGTTAACTGGTTGTTTTAGTTAAGAACAGTGTTGGCCCATTTTAGGGTCGTTATAAACACTTTAGTGCATTTCTTCTAACCTAAAGAAAATACTAAACCCTAGTCTTTCAAAAAATCTGTTGTTAATTAATTAATTAATTAATTATGTTGTTTTATTTGTTTTTTCTTTAAACTGACATTTAATGAAGGACATAACCCTCAAAGAAAGCGATTTTATTTAAAACCATCAATATATAAAAGCGCTTTTAGGTGCATATAAACGTAGTAACTGAGGACAGCAGCATATGCTTGCTATAGTTATGGAACTCTGAATACACCTTAAAAGAATCTAGAAGGAAGAAATTTCCTTAAACTAAAAATGAGTACCTAACAACGTTGCCTAGTCCCTTATAGTTATTTCAAGGGGTAATTATGCAGTATACGGTTTTCTGCCATTTTTGATTTTTTTTCACCAAAACAACCCAATCCAACACAGTCCAACCCAAAACAATGAAAAAAACATTACAACCCCCCTCCAGGCACCCTTTTTTCTCTTTAAAAAAAAAAAATCGGACGCAGCCGGATTTGGGGCCCTAGGGACTCTAGTAGGTGCCCCCATAAAGAATTTTTCATAAAAAATAAAAAATGGCAGAAAACCGTATAGTGCATAATTACCTTCCAAGGAAAAACCAAGGAAAAACCCCTTATAAAGACAACAATACTTATTCAAAAAATGTATAGTCAACCCGATGTCTTACCTTAAGAATTTGCTTCCTTTTATTTTTTCTTGATCCATTGCATATTTTCGTAGTCTTTAAGCACACCAAGAGGCAAATAATGTACTACATTAGCAAAAACCGAGGGACAAATAGAAAAACTTATTGTTTTTGCCTGAAAAATAAACAGGCAGTCACATGGACCTAAAGGTTTATTTGCGCGGTGGTACCGTACAGCGGCGGTAATGATGATGCAAGGCAATTTCGGGCTACAGCAACGAATCATGAGTTACACGGAAGCGAAAGTAAAAAAAACTTATGTGCTTTAGCAGCGCGGAATGCGAAATCAAAATAAGTAAACTATCGCCAAATTTTTGGCCCGGTGCAAAAAAAGCTCTGGTGTCCCACTGTGGACAAAAATAAATAAACTCTCCGCGTTGCCATGGAAAACAAATGCAATGACGTAAAGTTTTGCAAAAAAATCAGGTCGCCACGGTTAAATTGATTTCCCAATATTAATTCTGAAATTAAAAGATTGAGGTTATCTAAAAGCGCACTCAAGAAAACTTTCCTTACTGAAAGCCCACCCATTTCAAAGCTGTAGAGCTTTCATCAGTAGAGGTTGATGCAAGCCAAGGTACAAGCAGAGTTAAGAAATCCGAACTCGCTGTTTGTGATTTCAACGCAGCTAATATTCAGAAACTGACATTTCGACAGTGACAGAAATGTAGACAAAACTTGTATTTAAGTTTTTTAATACATTTCATAAAATAAAAACGACTCTTAAATAAATACAAAATTAATCTACTCCTTATTTTATTATTACCCATCTAAATCGTAGTGTGACATCAAGTATTAATTGGAAAAATTAATGAACAAGGGTAAGTTTTAATTAGAATGCCATATAACCCCAATTTTAATTTGTTCTATAGAGTGTTTACTATTTAAAACCCGCGTGGGTTTAAATTTTTTAATTTTCTTTTCTTCTAAATTGAAACTTTCTTCTTAAATCCAACAAAAGATTGTGTTAAGATGATTATTCAATAAACAAATTTATTAATATACTTCTTATAAATCAACCCTATGACTAAAATTCAAGGAGGATTGGTTTAAAATGATTAAAACCAAAAATTTCACTTAAACTTAGGACCGTTCTAAAATAGACTAAACCCTTTTAGTAAATCCCACCATTAACTTTTTGTTTCCAATAAATGTAAGTACTTAATTTATGATTATGCACTCACTTAACACTATTTAAAAATTTGATTGGCATACCATAACTGTTGTTGGAGTGTAAGAATTTCTGAGTTGTCATTCGAATGTTCCGATCCATTTCCTTGCGACAAGACGGTCCGCCGTTATCATTATAAATGCAAATTTAATCTTATTAAGAAAATATTTTGGTTCGCCATGATAGCTCATTAGCGTATAAACGTGTATTCACCAAAAATACGAATTGTCAATTACTACGTGTATACGCGCCTAAAAACGATTTTATATAAGGACGGTTTTAACTAAAATCGCTTACTTCGGGTGATTATACGTCTTTTATTAAAAGTCATTAAATGTCAGTTTAAAAACCAAACAAATGAAACAATTAAGTTAACGACTGATTTTTCGATAAAACCAAGGAGTATTTCTTCAGCATTTTTTCCAGACCAGTCACTTTTTAGTAAAAGTTTCTTGTAACCCTTTTCATAGATGGCCTGAACATGCATCCTCACTTTGATCGCCACCCACCTTTTGTAAGAGCTTTCCTAAAAAATCTCGTAAATACTTGGTAAAATTTTTAGTTATAGTTACTTTTTCAAAATTAAGTATTATTACTTTTCTAAAAAAAAAAATTCGTGCGATTCTATTATATGACAACGTCACATTATTTCTAACATTTTTGCCTGCCGCATTATTTTTTAAAAAAATTACAAATTGGGTTTTGCAAATTTTTTTTATCGCCCCATTCTTTTGGGAGAGCTATATCTGATCGAATCGAATCGATTTTTGAGTAAAAATGTTAAAATTACACATTACTTGTTTCTTATAACGTTTGCCGGTTGGGTATTTTATGAGCGTACAGGGTGTTTCATTATATTTTGCACCCCCTGTTAACTCCTATAATATAAAAGATAGAAAAAAAGTTTAAAAACAAAAGTTTCATAATTTTTCCCAGACTGTTAGAATCTGCCATTAGATGCTGTCAAGTATCATTCTGACTACCAAAAATTGACAGCAACTTTTTTAGTTCAAACGGAACACCCTGTATTTTATTTCAGTTTTAGACTGCAATTTTAATTCTGATTCCAAAAATGTATAACATACATAGCCTGCTGCTATTAGTTTCTGAGATAATGACATTTCTTCAAAACTAATGTGGTTGACGTGACGCGACGCGACGTAACGAATAAAAACATTTGCTTTCACAAATTTATTTACCTTTAAATTGAATATCCACCTAGCTAAGTAGCTAACAAGTATTTAAAATTATTAAGTAATCAATAAATCTACATAAGATGTTCGAAGACATCTCCATTGGCTTCAACGCAAAGCGTGAAGCGTCTCCTCAAACCAGCGATGGTGTTTATGGTGAATTGGTATTGATTCCTGTTACTACTCCCGCACGAGCCCTATTTTGGATTCCTTCTAAATTTTCAGGTTTATCTCGATAAACATAGTATAGATATAGTTCGGGGCTATTGGGCGGCCAAAGAATCGTTCCGAATTTCCCCAACCAAATTGGGTAATTCTCATTTAAAAAATTAGTTACTTCCCTGGTGTTATGGACGGGTACACCATCCTGCTGCCATATCAAATATCTCTCTTGCAACTCAAGAGGTAAGTTTTGTATGGCATCTTCCACCTGAGTTTGTAGCATCTGCAAATACCGTCTGCCGTTCAGGTTTCCTTGAAAAAAAATGGTCTAATCACGTAATTCTTCAGCATATCACACCACACACCAATTTTTTTTCTTCCTGACCGCTTTCGTCGGATTATGAAGAGCCCAATAGTGTTGATTTTTGCTATTCTTTTCTCCAGCAGTACTGAGATTGCCCTCGTCAGACCATATAATATTTAATATATCTGGATTTTCACGCATCTCCTGTAGCATGTGCAACGAAAACTGAAGTCGTTCTCTTTTATTCTCTTCCGATATTTGTTGCACGGGCATATATTTATATGGTCGGTAATGATTTTTTGCAGAGATTCTCTGACATTTGGTCAAGGACATATCAAGTTCTCTGGATCAACTTCTTAAGAGATGAATTCGGATTTTCTGAAACAAGTTAAGTAATATACTACTTAAATATGAAAACTTATTAAAAATTGATTTATTTACCTTCCAAATACAACAATACGTTCATGTGTTCCTCCTCGTTCATAGCAACCGTTCTTTTCTTTCTTTTAAGTGTGAAATAATTACTCATATATTTGAATGTATTTTCGTAAGGTGTTAATCTATCGGGATACAGCCTCGCATATTCGCGCCTCGTTCGTTTGGCATTCTTCACATATTTAAGATAAACCGTAAAAATATTGAGTTTTTCTTCGTCAGGAACACCATGATGCTATGAATAAAACAAATGAATTCATTTTGACACTGACACATCAATGCCAACTTTATTTTTTGTCGAAAACTTCCATTGATTTGAATCATGGTCTACTTAGTTTCAAAACTTCTAAGCGCATTATCTCAAAAACTAATAGCAGCAGGCTATGCACGTTATACATTTTTGGAATCAGAATTAAAATTGCAGTCTAAAACTGAAATAAAATACCGGGTATTCCGTTTGAAATAAAAAAGTTGCTGTCAATTTTTGACAGTTAGAATGACATTTGACAGCATCTAATGGCAGATTCTGACAGTTTGGAAAAAACTATGAAACTTTTGTATTTAAACTTTTTTTCAATCTTTTATATAATAGGAGTTAACAGGGGGTGCAAAATATAATGAAACACCCTGTACTTCTACTCAACGTACTCTTTTAAGCTAAAAAAAGATTTTATATTGTTCTTATAAAATCTGCTGAGCTGACAAACTCACATACAGTTTACACTTTTGCTGTTTTAGTGGAGCCATAAAGCATTTTTAAATGCCCTTTCCAACGTATTCCAACCTATAAAATATCGACCATCATCGAGACTATGACCACTCGAAAATATCTTGAAAGATCTTGCAAAGGATGTATTTATAGAGGGCGGTTGAGTAAGGCCTTAGAGTATAAGGGTTAAAACTCAATAGTTCTTACAGAGAGTTGGATGTATAAAAAGTATTACCAAAATATCCACAGCATTATATCAAACATCAAATAATAAAACCATTTGGAAAGATTTGAAAATGTTCGATATTTATTCTAAAAGTAAGCCTGAAATACCTAACCACCTAAAGGATTCTGAGTTAATTAACTATTTTTTTATAAGCTCGCCTGAAGCTCCAAATCAGCCAGACCAATCGCTAATAAATACTTTTAAGACGACTAAATTATACAATAGTACGGAAACATTTAAATTTAGGACGGTAACTGAAGATGATATTTACAAAAACATATTGTCAATAAAATCCAAGGCGGAGGGTATTGACGGCATAAGTATCGAGCTAGTTCTGAGATGTTGTCCGTCTATTTTACGAGTGTTGGTGCATATTTTTAACTTCTGCTTAGTTTTTAATATTTTCCCACAAATTTGGAAGCAGTCTACCGTTATTCCCTTGCTAAAAACATCAAGCCCAGAATCGTATGAAGATTTGAGATCTGTGAGCATTTTATGTGCACTATCAAAGGTATTTGAAAGATTGGTACAGCAACAAGTACGTAGTTTTGTAAATACTAATAACATACTCCCAGAAAATCAATCCGGCTTTAGGAAAAACTACAGCTGCTCGACAGCGGTGACTACGGTCACTGACGACATCATTACCGCTACAGACGCAAATAAGCTTACTGTTCTTGTTTTAATTGACTACTCCAAGGCTTTTGATCGAATTAATCATGCTATGTTTTTGGCGCCCTTCAAATAAATACCAAAAAATCTCAGGTTATGCTGTTTGGGCGTAAGCGCACAAGCGAGAAAGATGTATGGACCGAGTGCAGATTCTGATTGACAAAAAAAGCTTGAAGTTGCGACTAGTGCTAAGAATCTTGGTATAATTTTTGAATCTTCTTTTAGCTTTCAAAAACATATTTCTATGCTAATCAAAAGGGGTTTCTGTAATTTAAAACTTATTTTCAAACAAAGACACTTCTTAACGAAAAGCATACAAACCCTACTTCGCAACGCACTTGTGCTCTCCCAACTTAATTGTGGTGGCGTTGTATATCATGTTTGTATACGAAAAATAGAATTTAGAAGATTAAAGTTACTGCAGAATACCTGTGTCAGATTGATTTGTAGTTTAAAAAGAAAAGACCATGTCTCTGAGCATTTGAAGCATATAAAATGGTTAAACATGGAACAAAGACGTCTTCTTCATTGCTTGATTTTTTATCACAAAGTGATGACTGTCAAAGGGCCTTCATATTTATACAAAAAAATAAAATACCATTCATAACCGTAATACCAGGTACAAACACAAAATGTGTATTCCCAAGCACAAGACATCAATATTTCGCGGTTCCTTTTCTTATTGCATAGCAAGTTTATACAATAAAATTCCTGAAACTTTTAAAACTTTAAGTGTACCAGCTTTCAAGAGACAACCAAGAAATCATTTATAACTTTCGCAGGCTTGAATTTTTAATTTTTAAACAGTACATTAAATAAACAACTAATTTTGGTATAATTTACGGTTTCTTATTTACGTCATAAAATCAAAAACACATTTTGATTTTGATTTTGATACCCATTTTGATATATTTAATTTGATATACTTAATTTTACATACTTAATTTAGTTTTTAAAACTTTGTCACCTTCTATTTTTTTATTTCTTATTTTTTTATTATTTATTTATATATTTATTTTTGTTATTTATTATTTTGTTTTATTTTTTGTCTCTCCTGTTTAACTTTTTGTTCTCTTTTTTTACTCACTGTTAGTTTGCTTTTTTATTGTTATAGGTACATATATTTTTTATTTATTTTTTTGTTTTGATAATCATTTATTTTGGTTTTATTTTATTTCTATTCCCTTTTGTTTTGTTTTGTTTCTATTCAGTATTCAGTTCTATTTTATTCTTATTTCTATTCATTTATTTCATTTTATAGTTTTTATTTTAACAACTCAATTTGGGAAAGAGAAAAAAGAGTTGGCCTGAGTGGAAGAGTGCTGCTGAGTTTTATGAGAGCAAAACTCAGTGCGAACTCTGACCATGGCCGTTTAACATTTAACATTTTTTTTTGTGTACTTTGTACTACTTTCTATTTAACGGCAATAAAAGCATTAATTATTATTATTATATTCTAAATTTTCAGCTTATTTTTTTAAATTATAAATGTCTTATGCTTATTTGGTTTATACTTTTTTTTGCAAGAAAGAAAGGATGTATTTATAGAGGGCGGTTGGCTAAGGCGTTAAAGGAAACGTGAAAACTCAATATTTTTTACTGAGGGTTGGAGTTATATAAAGAATATGCTTAGAAGAAAAAACACATTGTTATATCATTTTCACGTTCTATAATTAAAAAGGAAAAATTTAAAATCAAACATTTCAAAAATATCTACAGCATCATGTTCAGGATCATACAGTTAAGCGAATATTCTAAAATTAAGATAAGATTATTTTGCTTTTAATTAGTGTAACGTTGTCCTTTATTTATTATAATTAATTATAATTTTTACCTTTATATTTGCAAGAAAGAAAAATTTTGCCAAGTATTTATTTATAGAGGGCGGTTAAGTAAGGCTTTATTTAATGGTTTTTTTCTATATTTTGGTCATCCATATTTTTACTTGCGGCTAAACTGAGTTTCTTTTTACATTTGCGTTTTTATTTCACTCACTACGCTAGTTCTTTAAAATCACGTTTGTAAAAAACGCTAGTTTAGCCACTGCAAAAACTACTATTTAATAAAAGTCAAAAGTCGAACAGAACGAGCCAAACATATTCCATCGACTGTCGGTAAATCTGGCTTGCACAAAGGCTCAAAGGTGCGCGTTTCTTCTTTGCAATGTTGCCAATGAGCATATTCTTGCCGATCGTCGCGTAATGAGGCATAAAAGGGCATAATTGTGTATATAATAATAAGAGCATATAATCATATAAAGCCATGATGACCCTTAAAACACTCTTCTTTCAATTATTTTTCTCTTCAGTAGGACACGTTTTTTGTTAAATTTAAAGACTGTAAAGAACTTTGATGAAATTAATACCACCTTATGTTTTACACACTTTAAAAAATTTTTTGGATTTTGGATTTGGATAGAAATTGCAAAATAAAAATCATATGGACGACACCACTCAAGATGACAGACAAATGGAATAACATAAATTTTTAACAAACATTTGCCTTAAAACTATTTTCATCTTTCTCTAAAATACTTTTTTATAGCAAAAATTTTTGCACGTCACTAAAATATCTCTCCATCTACCTCTAAAATTCTGCTCTCTCTCTCTAAATATTTTTCATTTTAACAGAGAAAAAATGTTTTTGACAGTACTTTTTTTGAACGCCTAAAAAACAGTCAAAACTTGAAAATTCACTCTCCGCTTAAGCCGTGATCGTCGTCCTAGGTTTCACCCTCTGTGTGAGCAATCGAAATCCAAGAAGTTAATTGGGCACTGAAGTACAAAAAAATCTTGTTTTTTCGTTAGATTTACGCCGCCACAGCCATCTTCAGTTTGTTTTTTAAATCTTGAAAAATTGAGTGTTTTATTCTAAAATCGAAAGTTTGGAAAGAAAGCTTTAAAATGTGAGCAATATCATAGCATGCAAATGTCAAAAACGTCAAAAATTATGCTAAAATATTTTAAGCCTTAAATTACCATCATGACTTGACCATTACACCCATAGCTATACATCAGTCTGTGAATGCGCCTTTGCCGTGATTAGGGCCTTTCGTAGTTGGTTTTCATAATGAACTGATTGCTCTACCCACCCACCACCCAGGAGAAGTCAGACTAGCCGAATTATTATTAGATTAAATATACGCCCTTCCAAAGCTTTCAGCATGACCGAAGTTGTAAGCAAGATGTCCCTGTACTTTCTTTCTCTATTATTTCGTTTGGCTTAGTAACGTTATTCTGCACATGTGCAACGCCAGCGTTATCGGCTAGACTTGAAGCCGCAAAGATAGCCGATCGTTGTTTTTTGACAGAAAGAATTCGGTTTTTGTTATGTATTTGTTTACTTTTCTGAAAAATCCTGGACTTCCGTATTTTGCTCGAAGATAAAAATATAAATGAGTTAAGAAAGTAACATAATCCCGTTGAGGATTAACTACAACTTTCGAAAACAAAAAAAACTACCAACCTCTAGACCTTCTTCACTCGATACCTCCGATGGCATCCCTCCTCTTTCAATGTCTGATGTTCTATATAAACACAGCATGTCTTTTTACGCAGAGGCATCTTTTAACTTTCTTTTTTCTAATTTTTAACCGTGAACAATATGCGCAGCACAAACGAAAACACGGAATCACAACAAATAAACAACAAAATGGAGTCGCGAAGCCGGGCTAAACTGACTAAAACCCATCGCGTCAATAAATTTTCGCGCTTGTACAAAAAGCCGGAGCTAAGCTTTGTTTTGGGATTCCATGGCTTGCTAGATTAATAGGTATATGAGACGAACGAACTCTCACGCGCTCGAGGGGGACCCTACGACACCGACAACCTGGCTGGTTGTCGCTGATTGTCTTGTTCTTTACCCATGTAAAAGAAAGCTACAAAACGTTAGAGAGAGTGTATCGTGAGATTAGAAAGAAGAGTCGGTTTGGTTTTATTTTGTTTACTCCAGGTCCAGTATCCTTGAAATCTCACCCAGAGAGTACTCTCCGAAATTTGGATGAAAGTTAAAGTGCATATGCGTTTTCACTACGTAGGTAAAAGCCCTGTAGGAGTAAAGCCTAGGGTTGCAAACCCGTCCCGATTTTTCGGGACTGTCCTGATTTGGAGCAAAATGTCCCTTGCCAGTACGCCAAATGTTCCGATGAAAAGTTTTCAGCCAAATCGGCACTAAAAGTTTCCAAAAAAAAATAAATACTTCCTTTTTTCTTAGCCGCGTTTGAAATATTTGGCTATTGGCAATGTAGCGTTAAAAAAGTCGACATCAGTTTGTTCAATCAGTTCATTCAGAGTGAATTTCATTATTTAGTATTTTCAAAAGAGTGATAAGATCATCATCAGTACTTCCTACGATTGTCTAGATTTGTTAAGTTCAACAGACTCATTAGCTGTTCGTAATCAATTAACTCAATAGGTATGTGTAATTTATAGCATATAAAGCGCAAAAACTTTTTTTGTATTTTTTCCAAACGATCTTTATGAATCTCATTGTATGGAGACCAAATAGTACAACCATATTCTAGAATTGACTTTACAATTGCAAGGTAAGCATTTCTCAATGTAAAAATGTTGTTTAAGTCTTTCAATGTTCTAAAAAAAAAATCCTATCAATTTCATAACTTTATTTGCAATAATATCTATGTGTTCAACAAAACTGGGTTTTCTATCAAAAAAGAGACCCAAGTCACGCAGGATAATTGCAAGGTTTCTCAAAATTGGATAAATTGTTATATTCACACTGAAAACCCATTCAACTCTTGTTGCAAAATATGGCAATCCTCTAAACTTCTTATAGTTCTAAAGTATTTTAGATCATCAGCAAGAAGTAAAAAGTTACAGTTTTCTAAAGCGGAAGATATATCATTTATAAATGCTCTTAATAACAATGGCAACAAATGTCTTTCCTGGGGGACACGTGACAAAACGTTAAACTCGGCGGAGACAGCACTCTCTATTTTTATTGCCTGGCGTCTTTCAGTTAGATTAACCCGAAACCAGTTGAAAGCTGAGCCATGGATATCCATGACCTGATACCCACTCTTCAAGGCTTCCAAAAAAATTTCTTCACATATCAAGAGATTAGTAATTGATGATTTACCTTTTGAAAACCCATGTTGTTGGTTTATAATTATGTTTTGAAAATATGGTGCAATTTTATCTGTGACTATTGATTCAAACAATTTAGGAAATCAAGAAATTTTTGAAATACTTCTGTAGTTTTTAATGTTTTACTTATCTTCGCTTTTGAATATTGGGGTAACATAACTTAGCTTCCTATCTGTCGGAAAATCTCCTGTATATAGAAAATGATCTATTAAAAATTTTAACCAAGATACTGGGCATCTGGGCCACAAGTTTTTGTGTAGTTTAACTATTTTTCCTCCTATATTTATTGTTTTATTTCTTTTTTAAGTGTTTTTGAAAATGTCCCGATTTTGAATTAAATGTCCTGATAATTTAGAACAAATGTCCAGATAAATCAAAATTAAAAGTTGGCAACCCTAGTAAAGCCCGTGCTGTTGACAGTAAAAACTCACTGCTACAAGGTGGCTACCATACTGAAGTCAAAGGCATGTCTGTTCTTAATAACTGACGCAATAATTTACAATTTTTAGTGGTGGGTATGTATTTTTTTAGTACAGTAAATTATTTCAAAGTTTTAGACAATGATGTATTTGAAATTAACTAATGTCACGTGATCATAACAAAACAATTGATTTCAGCAAGACATACGTGACCTGCCATTTGTAACTAAGAAGACACATGCTTTCGAATGTCAATATGGCGAAAGCATGTTGCAGTGATTTATTCCATGGGTACTACTTCTACAGGAGTTTTACCTACGTGGTTCTCGACCGTTTCAGAGATCTTGGTTAGTCCGGACTAGAGGCCCTCTATACATTTGACAGTTATTATTTTACCAATGCTGCGTTCAGAATGCCCACACCCAGTGTAAAAAATGCACCGGTGCTTGGTGTGTCGCCGCTCAGGAATATGAAAATGACCGATGCATCTCATTTTCGTCGTTCAGGAAAGGTGGTGTGTCTACTGGTGCGTTTATAGCGTCATTAGCAAGGCCACTTAAATGCGGCAATAAGAGTCAAAATTGCACATATTTATGTGTATTTTAGTGAGCTTATCACACCACACCGTCACCCCAGTCTCGACTTGGGCGTTGGTTGGTGTGCCTGAATGAGGTTATGAGATGATATATGAAATTTTGATAATTTTTAATGACAAGACTGTTTAAAAATTTAATTTTATTAATTTTTTTTTAACTAACTCTGTATAATATATGGTTTTTAGTGATTTATTTTCTAGAGACGTTTTTAAGCCAATACACATAATAAGTATAGGAAGTGAAAAAACGTGACTTTTTTATTATTCTTTCTATTTTCAAATGTCTTATTAGTCTAGTATATAAATTTTTTATAGCAGGTCTCAAAAAGTTCTAGCTGATACTTGATAATTTCCAAAATTTTGGGATGTTTATGTAGCTTTTTTTTAAAATGATCCGTTAAGAAATAAAAAAGTGGTGGGGACGGTTTTAAAAACTATCCAACATTTTTCTGCTCACCTGTAGCCTGAAACATGCTTTTTTTGGGTCATTTCATATTGGATAATATCACACAAAAAAAACAACCCGGAAAACCAACCGAAAATCCAGCATTCGAAAATAAGAGAGGACCAAAAGTCTATATTTTTACATTTTTCTACCCACTTGAAGCCCAAAAAAATATGTTTCTGGGTCATGTTTTATTAGATAATGTGACACAAGAAAAGCAACTCCAAAAACAAACCCAACTTTCGGAACAAGCGGAAACAAACAGCCTATTTTATCATTTATTCCAACATCCCTTTATTTTGTTTTTGTAAATTAGCTGACATTAGACAAGAATGACAGGTTATAGGTGGTGTGCACACTTGCGGACACACCGAGTGCGCGCACCCACACCATGTTGTGGGCTTTCTGAACGCAGCGCAGAGGTGGACAACTCGTATTGCCCTTTCTTTCTAGTTTTTTTCATTTTTTTTTCAAGGATCTCAAGGGGAAATCTTGCATAAGACGCCCGAACTACTTTCCTGCCAGTCATTTCTTCTCTATCAGGAGAACCCGGGAAGTGTCGGATTCCTACCGACTAAAACACCTCGATTGTGACTCCAACCTGCCTGTTGGCAATCTACAGTCACTGCACTGCAGCCATTTCTGACTTATTGTGCACCATCTTGGTTCGTAGGCTAACCACTCCATTAATTTTGTCCCCTGTACAAGTTTGTACAGGTCCTTAAGGGAGTAGTATCCAGTCAATATTGGGTCTAGTTCAACTTCCCCAAATATTAGGTGCCTTTTGCGATCCAGTACCTCGCATTGGCATATTACATGTTCTACTGTTTCCGGTTCCTGATTGCATAATCTGCAGCTCAGGTCTCCGTGATACAAGCCCATGTTGTTTAGGTGAACTTTAACCGCCATATGGCCAGTCATGATTCCTATTATTTCATATTTGCACGTAAAAGCGATTTTATGAAATGGACGGATGTTTTGTTGTCCCTTTTTATAATTTTCCCAGACAGTTTTTGAAAGATTAATTTTTTTTGGTTGGTAAAATTTGTCAATTTTTGACAAAAAAAAAACAAAAACAAACAGTGAATATACACGCGGAGATATTAAAAATGTAAATAATAGGTAAAATATAAAGACTCTCATTGATGCTATATTTTTGTTACTCTTTTTCTTACAATAAAACACGGAAACATAATTTGCTTGTACCTACTGCTTATAGCTATTTTTATTAATTCTCCAGCTTGGTAAATGCATGTTTTCTTTCCACTTTTCTTGAGATTCTTTCTCCGTTGGACAACGGAACAATACAAATTCGTCGAGGCACGTGTTTTTACAGTTTTTGATACAGTCAAATTCCATTTTTAAACCGAACGTTTCTTAATCAAAAATGTGACAGTGACAAAATTATTTATTGTCAGAGGTTACCAACTATCATTACCAACACACAATTTGTTTTTAAAAATTTCCCTAGCCACTGTCAAATCCAGTTGTTTACCTCTAGTAAAATAATAACTATCAAAAATCGTATACAGGGCCTCTAGTCCGGACCAGGCGAAATGTGAGTAATTCCTTCTCATTTTTTCAAGAATACTGGCGCAGGCAGAAGTTTCTTGTTTATAAGATTTTTTGCGATTAAAAAAGCACATGATGGCTTTTATTTTCTAAAGTTATAACAACAGGGTTGCTAAAATCCTTGAAAACCGGGAAATCCGGGAAAAAGTCGTGAATTCGGTGTGTTCGGGAAATATCCGGGAAAAAGTCGAGAAATTTGCTAGGAATCCTTGAATTTTTCGGTTAGTTTTGACCTGGTTGAGATTCCCTTGTACCTATATAAAATTTACAACTTTTTTTGCCTGCCTCCGTAGCGCAGTGGGTAGCGTATTTGCCTGCCGCACGGAAAGCTCCGGGTTCAAATTCCGGATAGGATGTATATTTTAAGTTTGTTTTTAACTCCGCAAAAATACTTTGCTACATTGGACATCGATCCTACTATAGATAAGAAGTCCCAGTATCAAAGAAAATATTTGATTTCTAAATAATGAAAAATATATTTTTATAAAATATTAAAAATGTTAGGGTTTTTTTTTTAAATTTTAAATATACGATATTACACACTATTTTTTTGTAAAATTTTACACTCTGTGGTATTTGTTTCAATCACAATATCAGATAATTTTTTTCAGTGGGCAATTGCCCCTCCCCCTTTTGCAGCTCACCAAACCTAAAAGATCCAACAAAATTTACTTTTGGCGCTCGCTATAATGTCATTAATTGAAATTAACTCTGTGTGTCGGTCGTTCATTGTCTATATTTTTTATTTATACACGACGTTTCGATCAGTACAATCTCTGGTCGTCTTCAAGTGCAAACTGCAATTTATTCCTAAGGCTATCTACTTATATACTATGAGAAATAATTCAAGTTTAAGAAGTTGGCGCCGCCCAAGGAGGGGCTTCCAAATATTTGGAATTTTAATACTTGGTTTACTGAAAATATCCTGATTCTGCCCAATAAAGGCAGCTTCACAGAATTTTCGTTTCTTCCAGTGTGACTCCTTATGCAAAACCTTTGCTTCTGTCCACTTCATTCGGTGTTGTTTCGACCATGTTGTTGTTGGACACGGAAACCTATGACCAGAAAGTTGAAGAGGTACTTGCCAAAGGAAACCATAAACTTTCCTCAAAAGACTCGACGCAATCAATCGAAACTAAGGTCTATAGAACTTTAAAAAAGTATTCCAGATATATTCCGGACAACACAAGGTCTCAACTTACACCACATTATAGCAAGCCTTCTCATCTATATAGACTTACCAAAATTTACAAAGATTCAGTGCCCTTACGCCCAATCACAAGTTGCAGAAATTCTCCAACAAGCAATCTGTCTGAATTCCTTTTAAAAATGATTTAACCTCTTGCAGGCAAGACCGCTTCATTTGTAGAAAATTTTAACCATTTTGTTAATATTCTTAAATCTGTTGTTTTAGGACCCGAGGATAGATTTGTCAGTTTTGATGTCGAAAGTCTATACACAAATGTCCCGATAAAGGAATCGCTAGATATTATTAGACAGACACTGGTTGATGACGAATCCCTTTATAAACATACCAGCCTGCCGCTGGAGGGAGTGATGGAGTTGTTGGAGTGCTCTCTACATAACTCTTACTTTTAGGTGAAAGATAGGTTTTATGCTCAGGATGACGATCTGCCAATGGGTTCATCGCTTTCGCCAGTGGTGGACAATATTTACACGGAGTGGTTCGAATCACACGCGGTTAATATACCGCAACATATAAACCTAAGGTCTGGCTAAGATATGTTGATAATACTTTTATTGTCTGGACCGGGAATGACCAACAACTTTCAGAATTTCTTCACCACCTAAATAACATAAGACCCACCATTAAATTCACAATGGAGTTGGAGAAAAACTGTCAAATTCCTTTTCTTGATGTACTTGTCAAACGAGTAGAAAGCGACATCAAAACAACAGTCTATCGTAAACCCACTCACACAGGACAATATTTAAATCAAGGTTCAAATCATCCTGCTACAACCAAACGAGACATAATAAGAACTTTGTATAACAGAGTCGTTCAAATTTGTAACAATACTCATGACTTGGAAATCGAAACAAAAAACATTAAGAAGGATCTGCATTACATTATTACGTTACATTACAAGACCAAAACCAGGCAAATGCATCCCTTACAATTCCATACATTAAAGGAGTCTCAGAGAAAATTCGAAGAGTAGCGAAAGACTTTGATATAAAAACAGCTTTTAAATCCAACAACACAATTCGAAGCCTTCTTAGTAAAACAAAACCGGAGAACAAACAAAATAGGGAATACATTTAACATGTTCCTTGTGAAATGAAATGAAATGAATGAAAAATGAAGTGAAACAAAAAGACCATTATCTGGTGGTGGAGGTGAAACAACGAAATCAGGAATCGCCGAACACGCATGGTCAAAACAACACCAAATGAAGTGGTGTGTTTACGTGAAGCAAAGGTTTTGCACAAGGAGTCACACTGGAAGAAACGAAAATTTCTTGAAGCTGCCTTTATTGGGCAGAATCAGGGTATTTTCAGTAAACCAAGTGTTGAAATTCCAAATATTTGGAAGCCCCTCCTTGGGCGGAGCCAACTTCTTAAACTTCACCGTTGAGTGATTTCCCATAGTATATAAGTAGGTAGCCTTAGGAATACATTGTAGTTTGCACTTGAAGACGTGAAGACGATTAGAGGTTGTACTGATCGAAACGTCGTGTATAAATAAAAAATATAGACAATGGTCCGCCACTTCTATCTTGCTTTTCCACAAGTCCGAAACACAGAGTTAATTTCAAATACATCATTGCCTCAAACTTTCAAACAAATGTCATTAATTGGTACAATTTTAGTTAACAGTTTTTATCGACAGCATTGAAAACGTGTAAAAAATATTTTTTTAATTTTTAAAGAACTGCAAGGATTAAAAAATTTAAAAATATTTTTCCTAAACATGGAAATGATTAAATAATTTTTTAAAAACTTTTATAAATTGCAGACTCTTACATTTCTTGAAAAAAAAAAAGTTGAATTTAGTAAGTCGACTTACTAGGTTCTTAATGCCCAATTGCTCTGCGTTTGCTCTAAGGATTCCTTTGCGATAAGGATCTCTTATTGGTCCTATGTAGCTGATTTGGTTTGCTCAGCTTTTCTTTGTAGTATAAGGAATACCTAAATTTAAGATGCCAGATATCGAGCCTTAAGTCATCCTTAGGAGAGAATTCTAACCTCATTTTTTGTCAACTCGAAAACGGTAAAAAACTGACGATTTGGATGTGCTGAATATAATTGAAAATGGTTTTGCCAGAAGGGTCTAGATTTAGATTTAGATTTTTTCAAGGTTTCCGGCGAATCAAACCAACAGTTCGATATATTTTGCCACTCATACAAGACCAGTTGGAGTTAGATGGAGGATTCAATTTAATTTCCATGATGCCCCAATGGATGATGGCTTCAAGTTTTTATGGTCGAATATTTTTATGCAAGTTTTTTTGTTAGTTTATTAGTTTAATTAAAATAAATATCACTGTTTATTTTTTAGAAACAATACAACTGTCTCTTCAATTAACTAATTATACTGAGAAACCTACGATTATGTGCACTGGAGGGCATCTTTCTAGCATTGGGGATTTTAAGGCCAATATGCAGAGTGGATTCTTTAAATGGAACGGTGCTTCTAGCAGGTTAGAATTTGGCCGAATAAAAAAATCCAAAAACACTGAGTCAACAGTCAACTGAGATTTTTAATTTCCTTTAATCGTGCTATCTTGGATTTTGTCATTTATTTTACCCACCCTGTATATTTTGCAATTTTTTAAATCTGCAAATAATTCTCTCTTCAGCAATACCACACAGTAGGATCTATCTTTTACGATAATCAAGATATTTTTATCTAAATCTGTATGGAAAACTTTGATATTCATTCAAATTTCCCCTGTAAAACAGGGCATAGACAACAATTCCATGCAAGTTTAAATGCCTCGTATCTTGGAAACCATAAGAGATAGAGTATTAGTGTGTGGTATTGTCAAAAAGATAATTTTTTTTTAATTCAAAAATGTTAAACTATACAGGGTGTCTATTTAAAAAATATATTTTTTGCCATACCTTGTAAACAAAACGACATCAAAAAGAACCAAGATAGTACGATTTAAGAAAATTAAAAATCTCAGTTGATGTGTTTTTGGATTTTTTTATAAAACCATATTCTAACCCGCTAGAAGCACCGTTCTGTTTAAAGAATCCACCCTGTATATGTTTAAATGACCCTTACTAAAGCTGAAAAAATTAATGTAAAAACTAACGCAAGGAATAATTAATAATAAATAATAATTATATTAATAATAATAAATAATAACAACAAATAATGATTTTATGACAAGCAGCGCCATCCAGTGGTTGAACTTATAACAAGATTTAATTCCTAGCTATGGAAAACTTGTTTTTGGCCCGAGCAAACGAATAAAATTTAAGGAATACTTAAAAGTAAATGGGCATAAGTTGCACGGCAGATATAGAACCGATGCTAGATTTAATGCTAGATCCTACCCCAAATCAGCGTCTCGTGACCTAAATTTTTAAAAATAATTACAAAAATCTTGTAAGACATCTTACAGGTAGATACTGCAAACATTTTTGTCTGCGGCACTATCACATCATTGATTGTTACAATTTTTGGTTTAATTTTAATCATACTTATGACAGGATTTCCGTAACAAATCTACAATCGAGACCACACCAAACCAGCATTTTCTGCTTAAACTGCAAAAAATTGCCTGCAGCGCTATGACATCGGGATTTTTTTTAGAGTAATTCGATAAAATCCGGGAAAAAGTCGGGAATTTTATCTATCAAATCCTGTGGTAACTCTGAATAAAGTTGGTATATCCTTTTTTTATTTGCTTCCGTCCTCCTTTCAACCTTTAAAAACTAAACTCCCTTACCCCCATTTGCAACAACTTTTTTTATTTGTCCTTTAACTAAAACAGCGGAAGCGACGGGACAAAAACTCTACCCATCCTTTTCTCACTCACTCACACCACTCACAGTCGCGATTGGTATAGTCTAATTTTTTGATGAGTGGACTGACGTCATTTTGGCCTCTGAAAACGTATTTCTTTGTTGTCAAAAGTTTGCATGTCAAATAATTTGTTGTTGTCAATTTGAAGTAACAGTTGAAACAATCAATGGCATGACTTTTTTTAGATATTTATTGTCGCTGTCTAAAATTACGTATCAAATAGAGACCCAAAAAAATTACGTCAGTCCTCTCATCAAAAAATTGGACTATAAAGGCGCATTTACACAGACAAACTTTCCTTTGATGTGGAAATGCCGACAAACATTTACACGAGCCTCTTGAGCAAAATGCTCAAAGAAATGTTAGAGCAAAATCTCGTACAAAAAAACACACGTAAATTTTGGAGAGAATGTTGAGCAAAATTTGTTTGAAGAATTGGGGCTATAAAAATTTCTTTACAAATTCAAAATATACATTGTTATCGGATTTCATTGAACTTAACTGAAAATAGAAAAACCAAGTTTTGAAATAAGGTATTTTTAATCAAGTGCTTTCCAACGGAAAAACGATTTGATGCCGAAATTCACATTTTACCTCATAAGCAACTTCGATTGATCTGATTTTTATATGGGATATGCCAGTATACTTGTAACTTGTAAAAAACGAGAATAAAAAAAATAATAATTGGCACTTATTTATTGTTGTTGCGTGTAAATTTAATGATAAAAATTTACGTTTAAATATCCCTTTATTCTAGTTCCTAGTTTAGTCTTTTACAATAATAATTAAGTGAAATTAAAAAACCTATATACATTTTATTAAATCTCAAATATATGAACAAAAACACGTTCGGTTTAAATAATACCCGTTTATTACCCACTTTTACAACCCTACGAACCCGATCTTTGTCTAAAAAATATAATTTAGCAGTAATTTAGTAGACTGTGTCGCTGATCTATCATCCCGCGTTTTAGATTTCGCAGGTAGTAGGTCGGCTACCCTTTTGAATCGCAATGTTGCCCTTTGCATATTGTTGGTTCAGTGTCAATATTCGACCTTGATTATTACATTAAATTGTCACTAAATATCTATATCCTCAGCATTTTCATGAACCTTTTGCTTTTTTAAGCAACCCTTGGGGCTAGGTAAATCTGGTGTGAGGAATTAAAAAACAACAATAAAAGCTAAAGGTAAAGTAAAGCTACAAAAATATGTTTAAAAAAAATCCCCCTCTCCACCACTCTTCATAGTCGTGAGGCGCGGATTACCACTTAAAAGTGCAATTTTTGAGTTTTTTGCCGATTTCTGAAAAACTCAAAATTTTTTTGGAAAAGAAAAATTTTCCTGGGTTTTTTTTTTGACTTTAGGAAAAAACCCCTTGGAAATAAAAAAAACTCGCAAGAAAATCCCAAAAAAAACCCAGGCCAAGAAATCCGGGAAAAACCCTAAGAAAAAAATATTATAAGTAAGCCTAATCTATGTGACAAAACTGATAGTAGAGCCAATAATAATGTTTTGCTTGCCGTCGCCTTTTTTTCACAAAAATTTTAAATAAAAGTTGGTGTTCCATTTTTTTAAAGAATTGAGATCACTGATCACTGATGTGAAATTTTATTTATTCTCATCTTTAAAAATATGTTTCCAAAATAGATAGCAATAATTTGCTCAAAAATTTACCCGAACTAAATGTTCAAAAAAAAGCTCACAAAAATGTTTACGCAAAAATTTTTAAGTAAGTTTAGTAATTGCGCCTTAACACTGGTTCGTTCGTGTTTAGTCGAGACGGAGCGTTTGGGCTGCGCGCTCTGCACGACCGTTTTGGTCGGAAAAAAATATTCAGGACGCACCCTTACTTTCTGAAAGCAATAAATAAATCTAAAAATTCAAATCAAATTATCCTTAAATCTTAAGAACAAAGTTACCGGCAACAAAAATTTAAGAAAGCAAAAAAAAGGTTGACGTAGAAATTAATTGTTGCTCGTTATTTGATTGGGTTCAAACAAAGGAAATTAACAACACGTTAACGAGAATGTTAATAAATCTTTTTTACCCATACAAAATTATGCTGCTTTTTTTGTTTTAATTGTTTTAAATGCCTGCCTACTTACTTATTTAAGTTATATAAATACAAACATAAAAAAAATGCAACATTTCGTAATGTCCCAAAAGCATTTATTAAAACTGGAAAGTTTTGAATTTCGTATCGGGTATATAGGTACCTGCCTATGCAGACAATATTTCTCCTACTAGCTGCTGCTCCTGGGTACTTTTTCAATCATGTAGAGATGTCCAACGTTGAACTGTTGAAGTTAACAATTTTCTCGTAAAGTTTGAATACTGCAATAAATAAATCTAGAGGGGCTACTTACTAGGAAACAAAAGTAGCCAATTTTTGAGCTTACTATAGTTACTCTTGTTCTCTTTTTCTAAATGCATACGGCTGAGAGAGATCCAGCATACTACAACTTACTAGGAAAATGGCCTGTGAGACCCGCCTGTACACCCTTCGACCCCGTATATCCGTCAGCGATAACTATATCAAGGAGAGAGTTATATTTTCATGGGCAGAGGGGTGCAGGGTGAGCAGTTTCTGGAAAGCTTGATCTCTCTCAGATCGATGCAATTAAAAGAAGAGAACAATAGTAACTATAGTAAGCTCACAAAAAATTGCTAAAAGCTTATAAATTGTTGTATTTATAGAAAATTGAAATCATCCTGTACATAACTAATCTGGCCAATCAGCGTCGATCGCGTGCGTATTAAACCGAAAATTAAAACATAAATTCTCGTTAAGCAAGGATCGGAAACAAAGACCTGTCAAAATCGAAAATTTTTATTTCTCTTGTTAAACATGTTTTTCTCAAACAAAAGAGAACTGCCGAAAATTGTGGGTAGCTTAACATCAATAAATAAGAAAAAAAGAGGTTCAAAATCAATTTGCAACTTACAAGAAGGTATATTTTATAACTTGATATCTTTAGAAGCGCTGGGTTTGCGTCCGTTTATTTTGGCAAGTATGAATTTCCAAAGCACAACGCAGCCGAAACTGTGGGTAGTAGGCAATAAATCAAAAAACCAATAAAAATTACATAGGTACCAATTACAAAAATATCTTAAGGAGTCCTGGTTTTGATAGAATGAAAAATATAAGAGGTAAATAATCATAAAATAGTGCTGGAAAGCTTTGTACTCTATACTCTATTACATTAGAACTGTACTCTTTTTTTCCATATGATAACAATATTGAACAATATCTTCAATAAACACTACATCGCACCCCAACCCAGCCCCCCTTGACAGCTTACCCAATTCACTTATTTTTAAACATTTCAAAAAAAACCTTGAAAGGATCAAAATGTTAAAACCATACTACTTACTTAAACTGCACTATTGATTGTTACAATTTTAGTCTACTTTTAAGGAAACTTTTACAACAACATTAAAAACGTGTAAAAGGTATTAATTCAGCATAATTTTCTCAAAATTTTCGCCTGCGGCGCATTTCTGACGTAATTTTGGAAAAAATTCTAAAAATCAAGACTAGATCAGTCCAAGCATTCACCTCTTTTCTTTTAAAATATAGGTATATTTTTGTACAAACTAATCTCACTAAATCCCTCCCCACCTCTTTAAAAAAGCGCCCCCGTTAATTATAAGCATTACTTTAAAAAGTAACCATCTTATATACGGAATTAGGTACCTATGTACTTTTTTTGCTTTAAAAAATTATGGTCACATTATATAAAATCACATGCCAAATGATTAAGCTTTGCTTTATTATGGGGTAATTATCTTTTGTTTTCAGTTAAATATGCTTTTGTCTCAATTTTAAATAATTAGAGAGATTCTAAAATTTAAAAGCCAAGTTTTCACTCATTTCTCAGTGTGGGTTTGTTTTGACCCAACATTTTTTTTACGTGAAAACTTTAAAAAGTCCGACATGGGGAGGGGGCGAAAAAGGCGTTCCCCCTTTTTAGAATGGCCTCTCTAAAAATCTCCGAATGAAAAAAAAACTTTTTAAATTTTCGCCTGCATTACACATTAAATACGATACAACTGTGGTATAGAGGAGTCAGATCAAAATTTGCTTACTTTTCTTATGCAAGCCATGGGCCGGGTCGGACAATTAATGAAGTACAGTTCTATAAGCTTCGTAGAACTTTTCACCCCATGTTTTATGACTATTTTCTTGTTTTGACCTTCGCGCGATGCCCTCAAAATAATTTACCAAGGCAAAAATTTACGTGATTGGGCACTAAAAAAAAATGCATTCTATATTTGAGATTAACCCTAATAATAAAAATTATAGTTGATGCAAGAATATTGTTCTTCTATGTACCTATATTATTTAATATTTCAAACAAGTATTCCCTGCCAAAGGGTTTCTTATATTTTCTATGCGGTATATGAAACAAATTTGTAAAAACCAAGACAAATTTCATAAAGTACAGATTTTTTTCTATCAGTTTTTACGAGCAAGACAGCCTGGCCCGTAGAATCTTATAAAACTCTACAAAAGAGCATAAAAACTCGCCAACTTTAATGAGCATAGGATCGCTTTACTTATTCTTAAACTTCAAGAATAAGTATTTTTAAATTACACAGAAAAAAGATTTAAAAATATTTGTTTCCCATGGTCCAAACAAATATTTATTTGAACCAAACAAATATTTATGTAGGTCAAAATAAATTTATTTAAGTGAATTGCTTGACGAAAATAAACATTTGTTTGATTCAAATAAGTACTTGTTTGGACCATGGGAAACAAATATTTATTTGACTCAATTAAACCCTTTTTCTGTGTAGTGAAGTATAAACTTAAATCAATAATAACATAAATTTATATTTATTAAAATAAATATAACCAAATCTGAAGTTAAAAAATACTTATCCTTCAATTAAATCCAATTTCTAGGATTTGCAACAAGGCTAGTCTCTTAAATTTAGCCATTAAATCTTACAAAGTAACATCTCTCCCACTGACTCGACTGGCGACAAATTAGTACTTATACGAGAACAATTTTCTATTAGATATGTACCGCTTGTGCAAGTACAATGTATCATCACGGATTACGGATTAGGTCGTCTCAGTTTAATTTAGGTTGTATGTCATAGTTTAGGTTATGTTGTACTTTAGTTCGATTTGTTGGTTTAAGAGTTTGAATCAAATATATGATTATTTGATTCAAGGAATTCTTATTCTTAGTTTGAGCAAAAATATGGGTCAAACAAAATATTTCACCGGGATTTAATCCCGGTGTCTCTGGAATACCAAAGCGTTACCAACTTAGCTATAGGATGGCTTGAAAAAATCCGGAACTTTTAACTGTTAATTACTGGTTCGATTTAAAAAAATTTTAAATATTTTGAAAAGTGAAGACATCAAAATTTAAGAATTTAATGCCAAAATTGACAAAATGTGAAAATCCAAGAATGCGGACAATTAAAAAAATTAGGTATTTTTGACCCCCCCTGCAAATTTTTTATATGCGCCACTGGTGAAAAAATTAACTTTTGATTTTAGAGCTCTATCTTTCACGCTTGTACTGATGTATCGCTTGTCAACATCGGGTAAGAAATAACAAAGTTATAAATTATTTAAATTAGTGCATTTGGGAACGAAATTTACTCACACTAAAAAAATCTTGAATTTTTCGAAAAAGTAAATTTTGACAAAAAACTGCTAAATTTTAAAACCTTAGATCTTCAAGAGGGTCAGCATTATTAAAATCGGACAAATACATCCGAAAGCATAGCCAAGCAAAAATGATTTTTTTTTTGGTCTGACTGAATATGGTTTGTCAAACGCACTCATTTCAACAATTTATTACTCTCTTATTTCTTAACCGGTTGTTAATTTTTTTTTTCATTGAAGATAGAGACATGCGATTTTCGAACATCTGTCTTAATTTTTTGAGCTTTAAAAAATGGTATTAACAGATTTATTCTGTGCCTTGTAGTTTTTGAGCTACAGGGGAAAGTTGAAAAATGGTCGGAAACGTTTTCAGAAAAACAGTTCAAAATTTTAATCCGACGTTTCGTTTCGTGGATACCATCATCAGAATCAAAAAGTTAAATATGGACCAAAATGTTTTAGTTCATATTTTAATTTCTTTTTAAGTTTGTTTAATAATAAAAAATAATTTTTTATTTTGAAGTTTTGATGCCGAAAAAAATCATCTTCAGGGCATTTTTTCTTGTTCCGGCCTGTCCCTTTTTAACTTTTTTTTTAAACCATTTATATTTAACTACTATAAAGTAGATCAGGACAACCAAGATATATTATATGAACATACTGGGTGAACCGAAAAAAACCAGTCAAATTGTTTTTTGCAAAAAAAAAACTGTATTATAAGACAAATAAGACTTTTGAAAAAAACATTCGCTTTGCCGCCATATTTAAATCCAAGATGGCAGGTTTTGACCACCTTTTTGGAAATCATCCCACCAATAAGAAATGTATCGGCGAAAAGGATTTCCAAATAGCTGGTCAAAACCTGCGCCCTCGTAGCTTAACTGGTAGAGTTTCAGACAAATATTCTGGAGGTCTCGGGTCCAAATCCTAGTCAAGGAAAAACTTTTTTTCGATTTATTTCCGTACCTCTCTACGTCACAAATAATTATTAAAGTAAAGAGTGCTAAATATTTCCTATATTAATTTTTATTTTATTAATTTTTAGGTTTAGAGCCTGCCTCAAAACTGTCCGTAGCAGCACAGCAAATCTAGTCGGAAAGCTCTTTTTTAACGTGGTGCAGACGAAATGTTTCATCCTAAGGCCGAAGAAAAGGTGCGTCAGAAGTTCGTGGTGGGGAAAATGTGAGAAGTTCAAGATGGCGAAGCAAGCTGTCATTAGGAATAACTTATCGTATTGAGTACGGTATATAGGATGTTTGTGTAAAAAACGGAATAATTGATGTTTTAAAGTTCATACATGGAAGTCTTTTGGGGTTCTTAGCCTATATTACTTATAAACTAACTTAATATACAGGGCTTTGCAATCCATCTTCGTGAAAATTTTTGTAAGCAAGATTTATCATCTAAATCCAGGAGGCTATGAAAATTTTTGAAATTTCAACCGTTTTACGCATGCGCGATTCACTGCGATGGCCGATGGCATATGAATGTCACGTTTCACGTTGACAGTAGTGTTTACTTTTCAAAAACCAAGCAGTTTTCTTTTTTACGTAAAAATATGTGACGCCCAAAATTTCAAAAAAATTAATCTTATGTCGTTGTTAATCGCATTTTAATGATCGAATAATTAATAAGATATGAAAGTGCCAAGGCAGATGTTTTCTCTGGATTATACCAAAAATTTTACAGGTATTTGTTTTTATTTGTTCTATATAAATATCTTTATTTTGTAAAAATGCCCATTAACGTTGAAGATAAAGTAAAATCACAGTACACTATAGTGTGTGTACTGTGAGTAAAATTAAAAAACGAAAAAAACCACCACTTTCGGACTCAAAAATAAAAACAAAAATGGCGCCAGGAATAACATTAAACCAACGCACTTGCGCAAAAGGGCCGCATATCTTTATTTTCATGGCTTACTTGATCATGTTGCCACTTCCAGGGCGTGTACGAGGGCGTGTATATTAAGATGTAGGTAACGGATAAAAACAAAAATATTAATTTACTAGTTGTTTCGATCTCAACGAATAGTTTTTTAAGATATTTTGGAAAGTAGCTATTTTTTTAGGTTTATGGAAGGAGGGGTTTATACCCCACATGTCGCAATAGATGCTTGTTTCTTGCCACCTCGTCTGCATCAGTTGAATGTTAAAATTACAGATTAAATATTTTATATAAACATGGCCAAAACGTGTAATACTTAAAATAGTCTTACGATGAATGTTTCATTTAAATCCTGGTAAGCAACTCAAATTGGTTTAAAACCAGGTCATAAATAGGGGGCATAATATATGACTTCGACTAAGTTTGGAAAAAAATAGGTAGTAACTTCTTTTTAAAACTATTCGAATAATGTTTTTTTAGGCAGTATTGTTAAATCTGTATTGTTATTTCTATATAGATATTTACGGTGATTATAGCGTACGCAGACAAAAAGTATTTTGGTTCAAATAAATATTTGTCTACTGATAATGGTGGTTTCAAAAATATATTTTACCCACTCGCGTGTGGTAAAGTGCACCTTACCGCACTCATTTGGATGTAGAAAAATGTACTTTACCGCACTCTGTGCGGTAAAATTAGCTTTACGGCACTTTACTACTCTAGTGCGGTAAAGCGGTAAAGGGACTAAGTTTATTTTAAAAAGTTATGGATATTTAAAATTTTTTTTGGCAATTTTTAAGGATTATAGGTAACATCTTGTATCTAACAAATGCGTAAAGCATCTTTACCGCCCTCGCCGGTTTATCCGAACGAGTTCGGTCATCGCGTGCGGTAAAGTAGCACTTTACACCCTCGTTAAGTAAATAACGATCAAAAGTTAAATTTTGCGCCCCTAACCAAAATAAATATTTTTTTGACGATTATCTAATATGTATGTATGTATTTGAATCAAAGATTTTTTTTTTCTGAAACAGAAACAATTTAAATTATTATTGATTCAAAAATGAAAAAAATAGCAAAAATTTCTTTTGGCAGGAAAAATAGGACCCAATTTTTTATTTATTATATGAAGAAAAATAATTTCTATTTAAAATTTTTTGAATATTTAGATTTACAACCAACTTGTACAAAATATGGTCTAGTTTCAGGAAAAAAGGATAATTTACCAAAAGTCTAAAATGAAAACAAAAAAATTTTACCTAACAATAAGCTTTATTATAAATATTTTCGCATCAGTTATGTCCCTGATGTATGTGCTAAGACCCCATTAAGTAAGTAGTTATTAGGACTTATGTATTAATGTAAAAAATAAATTTGATAGATACGCAAAAAAATTTCGGTTAAATGAAGCTCAAAAAATTTAGATGCACATTAGAGCGTCAACTACCATATCATAACAGGTAACGTAACGAAAAAAAAAAAAGTTTTAAACTTATACGGGCTTTTAAGTGAGTGCATTCGGCATTTTATCTTCCAGAGGAGACGCAGTTTTTGTCACGTGACTAACTTCAGGAGGGCTAACAACTTGTACCCCAACCAATCTGATATATACTTGGCAAAAACTTTACTTTGAGATTTTTTTCGTCAGGCTCAAATCGCTAAATAAAACGAGCATCCCAGGCAAGAGTGCCATTATTTTCTTTTTCATTATTCTTTTTATGTGAGGATAAAATATGAACATTATTTGGCGTTAAATTTAACATACCTTAAAGGATCTAAGATGGATATTTTATAAAAAACAACATCTGAGAGATGGGTAATATACAAAAACAAAAAAACGAGTGTTTTAATTTATTTTTCGGGTGGTTGTACCGCCTGTACCTATAATCAAAATCAATCGTAGGTAATAGTAACTGCATATAATTCGTTATTGTCCCATATGTGACCACAAATAAGCTTCACTTTGGCTTTTGGGCTTCTCAACTAACCATATCTACTATTACTGGCATTAGAGCTATTTAGAGTATAAAATATGTAGATCCTAAAGCCCGCTTGACATGTAGCAATGAAACATTATTTACATGCAAGCCTACTCTATTCATCTCGCTTTACTTGGGTCCAATAAAGCAAGATAGGGTGGGAAGACATGCATACAATTCACGTATCGTATTTTTGCTCCATGTCAAGTAGGCTTTAGAAATACTCAATATAAGGATTTTTCTTGCATGTTGTACCATAGCTAACATATAATTTTAAAAATGATAAAAATGGATTATTGTTTAGAAAAAAGGTTGTATACTTAATTGATTGGTATTATTTTGTAAGTATTATTTAAAACTGGAAAAAGTGATGTTTCAATTTAAAACTTTTAATATATATATATTGTGTTTTTTTTAATTTCCTAATTATTATACTCAACTTAACTCTACTAATAAACAATGCTTTAATTATTTATTGTAAAATTTTAAATAAATTTTATTTTGATTTATTAACAAATAGTTTTTTATTTTTGTGCCATCATGTTTTTTTTGTACATTTGTTTTTTAGTATAAAAGATATTAGAAAAAGCAATAGAGTTTTTTTGTTACTTATTATTATACTCTTTAAATATATTTTTAAATACACGACATTTCATTATTTTTTTTAAAGGTAAGAAATCGTCATTGTCCAAACATTCCATTTTCAAAATATTTTTTTTTGTTGACAGTCCCCTGTGCGTCAAGAAGCCTGGTTATAGAAATAAAATATATAGGGAATAAAATACAAGAGCCTGGGAGTTTAAAAAAAAAACACTAAAATTTTTCATTCCATTCATTCATTCAACAAGTTCGTGTCAAAATGGTCTTTTTAATGTAATTTTATCAAAACAGTCTGCCTGCGATTTGGTGACAAAAATGACATTTTAAGTATTATTTTTACTTATAATCTCCCTAGAGCTTGAATTATTTCCGAAAATTTTTTCGACGTGCAAATTTTCTTATAAAAGTTCGCAACATTCAAGCTTGCGGGAGATTCGGTACGAAAATTTTATACCAAAAATTATTTAAAAAAAAATACAAATTTTGAAAATTCGGGAAGCGTTTATTTTGCTTTGAGGTTTGATGTTTTAATATAGGGTGGCTATTTATTTACTTTTTTGACACTTTGAATGTCTGTGTTACCTATATTGTGGCTATACACTTATTCATCTATTATTTTTACAATTGCCTGGTACTCTAGTAAAATAAGTTTTGCATCTTTGTATCAAGTTGATTATATTCTATTTTAATCACACAATAGGTGTATAGGCACATGTGTTATATTGGACGCTAGGTGTTTTGTATTTCAAATCGTTTGAATTTGTTTTTTTTTTACTTTCCCTTTGCCCTATTTCTTCATACTCTAATAATCTTATAATACTAGAGAGAAGGAAAAATTAATTATAAAACAACAAAATGAATCTCGTGTCCACAAATAAAAATTAAAGTAAAACTCGTGGCATATCGGACAAAGCGTTTCTGTTTCTCACTTCATTACGACCAGGCCTCCAATGTCTGGATTCTCCATTAGACATTGGAGGCCTGGTCGTAATGAAGTGAGAATCAAAAACGCTTTGTCCGATATACCACGAGTTTTACTTTCAAAATTAATTATTATCTTGCAAAGTCGATGACAATTTAACGCGGTAAGTATTTAGGTAGGAAACATAAAATCTGCGAAGATGGCTGTGACTGTTGCAGCGCATTGGTGAAATGAGGTTTCACCCAGAGACAACGTAATAACTTACGGAGACTAACAAAAAGATAGGGCCGCGCAGGAACTACTTTCCTGTAGCTCATAGCGCATTGCAGCGGAGAGTGAAAGTAATGCTTGTATTAGGTAAACACCTACCTTGCCCCGTCCATCTCTTCCCAACACCGTTCTCAACTAAAAAGCCAGTTAACTCTTATCCCTTCAGTGACCTTTAGCCATAGATTGCCGCCATTTTTATAACCAAATTGACAGGTAAAACATGGATTTTCTGTCAGTCGGGTGTCAATATGACCGCTATAGTAGGCTAAAGGATACTAAATCGAAAAAGAGTTCAGTGGCCTTTTAGTTAAGCAGGTGTTGCTCTTCCTATATGATCATGAAAGAAAGACAGAACATTTTTCAATGTCGAAATATATTTCACACAATTTTAATTTAGTACCTGCCGGTTTTTGCCACCGCTTGTCAAAGTCTGTCAAGACTGGGAAGCGGTTTTTTTAGATTTTAAAAAGTGAGTTATTTTAATCGGTTTTGGTTGAACCCGTAGGGTGAGGGATTTTTTCTGACTTTATGCACGAAAGCTTTTGGTAAAAAAATTGCCTAAAATGAAATTTTCAAAAATTTCCGAGAAGGAAATCTGACATGCATATTTCTATCAGAGGACAAATTTTATTTAAAACATTAGAAAATCTAATATAAAGATATAAGATGCGATTTCCGTGGAAATTTTTGACACATTTCACGCCCCTTTCCAAAGATTTCCACTTATCAATTGAGAAAAAATTTCCAGTTATTAATATGCACAAGGTATATTCTCGCAAAAATTTTCGCCTGCGGTGCATTTTAGCATTTTTACAAAAGAACTAAGGGTAAATAAACAACTCAAATTCTCAAAGTCCATCAATATTTACGATTTTTCTTTAATTTTAAGTGTTGCATTGAAGCATAATTTTTACATCAAATTTTGGATATATAAACAATTTTAAATTTGGTTAGCACTCCCTTCCTCTACATTTGAGCCCAGGTCCGCGATTGTAAGCAGCTGTTTCCTTGAATCAATTTTTACTCCAAATTAAGTTTTTTATTGATTATCCTTAAGCCCACCCCCCCGAAGTCAATTCTTGGGTGCGCCACTGATTTAGTATCTTGTATTTTCAATTGTGCTATCAGCTTTACTATAGGAAACCGTTAAGTATTTTTAAAGTAAGTTTAAGAAACTCTGTGCTTTTTAAGTCAATAGAGTAAAAAAGATTGCTCTGCCAGACAATTTAACAGTCCCCTGGACATTGGTTTTTTTTTATAAAATATAAAAATTTATTTTTGGAAAACGCAATAATCACAAAAAGAAATCTATTTTAAATTTAAGATGATTTTCTCGGTTCCCTGGTTCTCAGACCCCTAGACATATTATACTTTTGGGCCACTATAATTAATCCAATTGCTATCCAGTGGACTAACCACTTCGTCCAACAGATATCTTGTATTTTCAATTGTGCTATCAGCTTTACTATAGGAAACCGTTAAGTATTTTTAAAGTAAGTTTAAAAAACTCTGTGCTTTTTAAGTCAATAGAGTAAAAAACATTGCTCTGCCAGACAATTTAATAGTCCCCTGGACATTGGTTTTTTATAAAATGTAAAAATTTATTTTTGGAAAACGCAATAATCACAAAAAGAAACCTATTTTAAATTTAAGATGATTTTCTCGGTTCCCTGGTTCTCAGACCCCTAGAGATTTTTGTTTTGACGATTTTTGTTTTTGTTTTGAATAAAATTTAAAAAGCCTTTACATCAAATAATTTTTCAGTAAAAACTGGAGCTTATCCCAGAGTGAAATTTCTGGACAATGCAGCTGTCTATTGGAAAACCAAATCCTAAAGAAATGTTGTCCACGATATATCCGTTGGATAATACAAATGGCAAAATGTTGGACCCTTCTAGGACTTCCCAAAAAGATCCAAAAGCGTTAATAATTTTAATTTATTATACTTTTGGGCCACTATAATTAATCCAATTGCTATCCAGTGGACTAACCACTTCGTCCAACAGACACCCATGGGAAACCAAAAAGTGTCTTTTTATGGTTCTGTGGACTAACAAAAATTATCCAATGAGTGTTCGTTGGGCCAAAAAAATAGTTCCAATGTACACTTCCGGCCACATAAAATGCGTACAACAGAAGTAAGCTGCAGGTCTGTTGAATTTAAGTTTTGCTTATTGCGTTGCTTATTGTAACTGACTTTGACGTTTTCGAATTACAGGTTAGATCTTTTGACATTGTAAACACAAAAATAAAGAGACTGGCGAAACTTTATAAGACTAATAATATACTAACGAATAAAACAATTTTTTTAAATTATTTTACATTTTATTATAAAAACCAAAGACTTTCAACTAAAATAGACCCATCAAGTCATTCATAAATCAATTTGAAACGCGATCAGTCGTTAGACTTAGGGAAAACCATTTTATCTTCCACTGGCAAAACTGGCTCAGGCAATACCACGTCACGTTTACCAGTGGCCAGAAGCGGCTCGTTATTTATAAATTTAAGGTTTGGTCTTTAATTTCAGATATGTCAAATATTTTTGGAAATAAAATCTTTAATTTTTTTATACTTAATAAATGATACCGAGGTATGGTGAGGTATTATATTTGTCATTTTGAAAATATTTATGTAAAGAAATATTAATTTTTTAAATGTTCTCCAGATAGTTAGTTGCCTAACTGGTGCGGAAAGTGATACTTTTCTTACATTTTTTGCTACTCATATGTTTAAATTTTTGCTACTCAATAAGTGCTTACCATATTGTTTTTATCAGAAATTCGCAAAAATATCCCATGAAAACTTATTTCTTTCCTATATTTATGAATTACATTTTGTATTTATTGCAACACTAGCCTATGGCGGCCTATGAGAAGATCGCGTCGGAAAAACATATGATAACTAACCTGTGAAATGTTTGGTTTTCACCTGTAATCTCCAATTTTCATCACTCTATACACTTTGTCATATCACTTTTGCCACAAACACTTAAAAATCTATTGAAAAAATATTAAAAACTGTCCAATAATCTGTAAAATATACCAAAACCTCGATTATGCTAAAGCTACAACGCCGACAAGAAATTATGAATGGAGCAGCGTACAAATGGTTGCATGGCTGACCCGCCACAAATGCGAGGTTGTCACATTGTTGAAGGTTTTATTTCCGATATATATTGGGAAATAAAAATAATTATTCTTTCGGCCAAAATATTTCGATCGAAAAAATGAGGTATATTTCAAGTACCATAACATGTAACTGCACATTATAAATCCTTTATTGATTTAAAATTGTGAAAATTCAAGGAATAATATACCTAAATCGAGACCTGAATTTCTTTATATATTTGAATAAAAATAAGGTTTTTCTTCATGTTTTAACAAACAAACCGGAGAATTTGCATAATTGCAGGTAAATGACAAGAAAGTTATAAAAATAATATGTTTGTAAAAACATTACGTGTAGAGATAAAACTTTCAGCGCAATCCGGCATCGTCGCCAAATTGTTTACCTTATGTCTGATCGCAACTGTGGTAAACATAATGTCTCTATTTAAGTTATACCTTTATTTAATCCCTAAAGTCCATAAACTATTTTATGCACTAGAAAAAGATTATTAAAAATCACGTGATTTCTGGACCAAATGGTTCGTCGACTACAAGAAAGGGTGCTAAGAATGAAATGTTGGCCAAGAGCAAGTGCTGTTTGGCTTGACTTGCGATAAATTTAATTATAATTTTCCAGGGATTAATTTTTTTTTCCCTAGGCTGAGGGATTAAATTTACTTTTAATCCCTTAGGTATTAAAAGTGCCGGTTTAGTCCCTAAAAAAACGTACCTATTTAATCTCTAAAGTGCATAAAGGTAATTTTTATTAGGTAGGTATTGCATTGAGATTTAGGAATTCTAAAAAGAATTAGAAATGAGACAGGTAACAAAATGGAATTAGTAGAAAATCCTGAAATCATCTTTACCGCTTCAAAATTGGTTGTACGCGCCCACAGACATTTAACAGAAAAAGTACTATTCTTCTAGGCCCTATGTTTATAATCGCAAGAAGATTTATTCTTAACATTCCATTTTTACTCTGTTTCACAGTACCTCTCTAGAAACAATAATAAAATAATAATGCTGTTCTTTTTGCATACACTCAGGTGAGTAGAGAGAAATAGATATACTTATTTTCAAACTGCAAGCACAAAGAGATAAAGGAACTAGATGAGGAGTCAACAAACATTTTGAAAACAACATGAAAGTAAGAGATCACGGCAGATAAATGCACTGTGTACTGGTACTGACAAAACTCGTACCAGTCCGTTGATTGAATGGTTTTTCAGCGACAGAATTATGACACACTCGTCACAAAGGTGTCTATACAACTAATATTGTCAACGTGTCTAGATTTTTTTCTCTTGGTTTTATTCAAGTTTTTTGATTTTTGGAAATTTTCGATTATGAAATGCAAGGGCAGGACCGTTATACATCTCCCGCACTTGGTCGGGTCAGTTACAGCCTGAATGATATATATATGTTTGGAAACAATATAACTTATTAGATATTTATACGGTGTGTGCATATATTTTAATACACCCACTTATACATCATATATCTGAAGACATAAATTCTTGCATAGGTTTGCGTGCCTCTTGGCATTTAGAGATTTTGTCAAAATGTTTGCATATATTTGTTTGGTATAAATGTAATCGATTTTTATTTCACCCTTTTGTACTGATCTGTGTCTTAAAAAAGGTTTTCCTATGGATATGTGTTTAGATTTAGCATTATTTATTTATTATCGGATATTTAGAAATGGCTTGTTCAGCTCAATTATTAATAAGGATTGAAACATCTGTTAAATTTAGTCCCGTGCCACTAACTGCTTCTTTTGGTGCCTAAGTAGGAGCCATGGATTTAGCTTCCGTTAATTGGATTTTCAGCAATTGGGACCAGCTGAAAACAAAAAACTATAATCAGTATATGGTTTTGAGTCCCAGTTGCACCATCCTCAGTCAGCATCTGTTAATGCCAATAATGGCTCATTTACTTTTTCATAAATAAGGCTGTAGTTTGAAGATGTTGTCAAATTATTTTTTAATTTACTAAAATCTTTTTTTCTCAGAGTAGACTATGACTAAGTCATCGACCTAGATAACTTCTTTAATTTTTGGTTGTGTTTTTGTATTCTTTATAGTGAAGGATCTACTATGATGATCTAACTTTTAGAACCATTTTCTACCAACCTGTTTCAACCCACACAGCATCTTTTAGAGAAAACTTACCTTTTGTTCGGCACCAGTTTTAATTTTTCCATTACATGTTGGTTTGAACTTTGTCCACAACATCTTTGTGATGGATATTTTTAAAGATATTTTGGAGTTTCAATAGTTCTCATTAACAGATTTTTTCTTCATTATAGCCTTTAAAAAAGCTATTAGCTTGGGTCGCTATTCCTACAAATCTTATGAAACTTGGCTACTGGTGCAAGCAGGCTTGCTTTTTTTTTCTAGTGTTTCATAGACGTTAATTTCTTCTTTATAAAGTATTATTTTTGAACTTTTTCGCTCCGGCAACACCCTAGTACCATTTTTTAATTTTTCACTTTTTATAGAATCTTGAAAGATTTGGATAATGTTTTTTTTTTGTTTACACTTCCTCTTCACAAAAATTGGTCTTTCGATTTGGTCTAACATTTTCGTTGTCCTTATATTTTTGGATTCCATCCTTTCTTCTTTCTTCATTAAATCCCAAAAATGCTTCTGGATTATTGGAAATTTCATCTGAAACATATTCTTCTTTACAGAAAATATTTGTGGAGTAAAGGGCAAAGGGTGAGGGAATAAATCGGAAAAAAGACAACTAATAATCGTGAATGTGTACCTCCTTGTCTTTATAACATATCTAGGTTTTTAAAGCCGCAGTAGGCTTCAAAGATCTCCCCACTACTAACAAATGAATCGGACGAAAGTATTTCCGAATAGCTAGTCAAAACACCAGTTCCTCGGTAGCTCAGTTGGTAGAGCATTAGACTGGTATTCTAGAGGTCCCGGGTTCAAATCCTGGTCGAGGAAAAACTTTTTTCCGATTTATTCCCTCACCCTTTGCCCTTTACGCCACAAATATTTTCTGTAAATTTATTAGGGCGCTAAATTTTCCCTTCATATTCTTCTTGTTCATTAAATTCATGTTCATCTTTGTTTTCAGTTTGTTCATTTCTTTTGCGAGTTAGTCTCTCTCTCTTTTTTTGTTGTTATAACGGACTTTGCTTGTTTTATTACCCGAAATTTTGTTAAATTTGGAACGCATACAGATGAGGGAACGCTTTTGCTTTGCTTGCGCTTGATCCACATTTATTTTTATAATAACTTTTACAATTTTATGTAAAATATTAAGAGTTGAACATGAACTAACGCACTGTATGCTTTTAGTTAATTTTTTTAAAGAACGTCTTTATCTTACTTATGTAACATATTTTCTAATTAAAACCCAGCAAAACATTGTCAGATCCTTGACTACTAGAGCAAAACTTATGAGGTCACATGGTGGAACCTTACATCACTAAATCGAACACACTCGAGATAAATCCGTGCTCCTTCCTTCTGCATCATATCTGCCATTTCTTTTTCTCTCACGGTGAAATGTTACGGCCCGGCAGCATCCGAGATCTAGAGATTCCCAACACCTCTTGTGTAGTTCTGTTCTCCTGACAAATTTTAATCTCGTGGACGTTTTCGACGTTCCTCGCATCATTTGTGTCATATTTGAAATTCCAAGGCAACGTGGATTGCGCTAAACTTGTATTGACGACGGCAGATAAAATTTTCAGGGAAAATAGTAATAATAGTAATGTTAATAGTAGGTAGCATCTGTCTTGCTATAGTCCAAGTGCCAGGCAGGTGGTAACAATTTTTATCATAGATAGAGGTATGTTTGGGGACATAAAAGATACAAAATTGCCATTTATAAAGTGTAGCACTACAATATGGCAACACTGTAAACATTAAAATTTTAAATGACTTTATTTCAAAATCTGTAGGTCCTAGTTGAAAATTTTTGGTGTTGAAGCTAAATCTGACCCCTTTAAACAAAAAATAACAAAATTGTCATATGTCACCTAAAAACAAATGAAATATGTCATCCAAAAAACTCAAAGGACCATTTTTTTCGTGATTTTTAGAACGAGCCCTAGGGAACAACGATTGCAATAAATTTTGTTTTTATTTTTTACAAAAAAAAATGAGGGTGCCACCTGAGTTTACTTTGACAAGTAATTGACGGCCATATTAAACTCGCCTTGTAAAAACATCATAAACGCCACTATCTACTACACTATAAACGCTAGAACAATAAATCTTTTTGTTCGATTAGTATTTTCTTTCTACATAAAAAACTCTTATACGTTTAGTTTAAAAAATTACGTTTGGGTACTGAAATATATAAAAATCACATTTTTTAACGAAAAAAAATAAAACAAATGACTTTTTTTAAAAACTAATTGGTGTAAAAAAAACAATCATTAAGAAAAATTCAACGGTTTTAAAGTGAGTTAAAAATAAGTTTAATTATTTTTAATAAGTCACGTAGTTTCCAAGATATGACCCAAAAATTACCAAATTTGCAGAAAGAATTCATTACATAAGTGCTAGACAATTGAGCTGTATAATTTGTGCTGCGCCTTTGATATGATTAGAACAAGTATTATAAGTAATTTTAAGAATGTCGAAAATACAGTGGCTTTCGCATAGTCTCAGATAACCATTTTATTATTATTTTTTTAGGAAAGTTAAATCTTTAGGAGTACCTATATATTCAATGGCTCTGGGGGGGGGGGGCTTGAGCTCCGCCCTACCTATGCCACTATACTTATAATACAATTTGCCTTATTTAATACCCCAATTTGTTCATTACACAATTACACAAACAAACATTTTCTTCAGAAAAAATCCATATTTTGAACCCGTTTTCAGCACAAAAAATATATTTGTGAGGGCACTACGAGGCAAAACAAACATAAGTGAGGGCCACTGATTATGCACGAAAATATATTAAACAAAAAAACCCAAAACAACTATATTAATTTATTTACAAACTGAAATTAAAACATTGAGGTTATCTAAAAGCTCAGTCAAGAAAATTTTCCTTTCTCAAAGCCCACTCATTTCAAGGCTCTTGCTTTCATTAGTAGAGGTTGGTGCAAGCCAAGGTATAAGCAGAGGTAAGAGATCCGAACTCGCTGTTGGTGATTTGAACGCAGCTAATATTTTGAAACTGACATTTCGACAGTGATAGAAATGTAAACAAAACTTGTATTTAAGTTTCTTATGTCCAATTGCACCCTTTTGCTTAATCTACGGTTTAAAATAACTGCTAGTTTAAAATAAACTGGTGGATTAACTTCCATTTACTTGCACCGCATTAGCATAACCAGCTGTTAAAATTTAACTACGGATCTGGGGATATTTAATAAAAATAGAAGTAGTTGGTACACTGAACTAACTTCAGAGAAAACTTTTTAGGTTAATTTGTTTTTGATGCCCGTAAATTTTTTGATTCTTGAAGATTTTTGTGCAAAAATAATACGTAAAACGAATTCACGATGGGGATGAACTGCATTTGAATCGGTATCAAAATTATTCAACAGCAATTTAGAGTCCCTTTATGGAAACGTAGATAATCCTTGCGTGATCTAACTCCTGCACTGCTGACAAAAGGGCAAGGTCATAAAATTTTTTCTCAAATAAAAAAATTCACTTTATAAATATCATGGCAGAACCTCAATTTAAAAACATTAGAGAAGCCAAAGGGAGAGACAAAACGACAAACACAGAAAAAAATTTGGGGGAAAGTAGCAGCCAAGTTTATTGTAAAATCAACAGCACATGCACATATCATTCAAAACAGGTTGTCAAATTATAGAAATTTTGGGATTGGTTTACCCCTTGCAATTGAAAATAGTGACATTCATCTCTGTGGCTTGGTTTACAAAACATTGTTTATCGTCTCCTGATGATGCTAACGTTGTTAGCGAAACGCGCGTCGAGTTTAAAAAAGTGTAGTTTTGGTTTTGTGGAAAACAATCATAATTTTGTTTTAGTGCAACCAAAGGTTCCAAATTCCCAACATAGACGGTATAGGTAGTATTACAAACTCAGGTTTTTAAACTTTGAAAAAAAATATATTACTTGAAATTGTTCTAACTTATCAAGAAATCCAAAAAAAAAATATAACTTACTGGATTCTTAAAAAATGGCTGTTCTAGCCAATATTTGATGCAAGTTTTTAATTTTTTCACAGTAAATTAGTTTTGCAGCTACTGCATGATTTATGTAAAATAATAATTTTAAAAATTATTAAGTAAGCATGAATAAATAACAAAAACAAAGCTTTCCCTTTTTGAGGAAAACTTAGTTCAAGCTAAAGCTGGGAACTGTCTTTTTCATATTCCAAACACTCTTTCCACAGAGTTTCTTGTCCTTATTAAAGATTCACTGTACAATGCTTGAGCAGGGTTCCCACCAAATTCTGATTTTCAAATTCCCTGACTTTTCCAGGTTTTCCCTGACCATTTTTTAAAAAAAATCCAGGTATTTTTTTGATCTAAATTGCTTGTCTACGTGAACAAAATTAGCAAGTATTTATACTATCGAGATAAAAAGCAGATAAATAAGACGAGAAACTTTGTTCGAAACTTTATTTGAAGACAGAAATCACAGGAACCGAATTCGTTAAATCCTAAAAACAAATCAGGTAGTTAACAGTATAACAAATAAAAGACTAAGTTGCATGAAATGTTAATATATATGCACATGTGCACATGCACATGAAAAAGAAGACCAGCGTAAGCTGGAATACGGAAAAACTCAAGACAGAACAAACACAAACCAATTACTGAATAAATAAAAGAACCGCAATGGGGCTATAATGTAAACGAGCTCTGAAAGAACATCCAAGAAACAGTAACTAGGGTAGCTAGTAAAGTGCTCGACAAAAAGAGAAAACAAATAAGGAAGTAGTTTGATGTAGTAGAGCGACGAAAAGAAGAAATATGACCAGAAAAAATGCTTCAACACCCAGCAGCATCTAATATAGAAGAGTATCACCAACAACAAAGATCTGAAGCACGCAGAATGATATAAAAGAAAAAAAAAGAAAAAGAGATTATTATAAGAAGAGAAATGGAGGAAAACAGTCAAAATAACAGAATAAAAGAATACTTTCAGGGAATAACAAAGCACAAAACATGATACCAACCCAGAACCGAAAACTTCCTCTCAATAAACAACGGACAGCTGATAACCAACGAAAGAGAGATCCTAACCACATGGCAGAACTACTTTTGCGAACTACTCAACGAAGAGGTAAATACCGATTCTACACCCATAAGCATATAGACCAGATTTTCACAGTTAGACACAATGAAAAAATGCTGGGAATTTGACAGAGAGCTTCACCAGAGGTTTAATGATTTCAAACAGGGATTTTACAGAGTATGTAGAACGAAGTTGTGGGAAGCAATGCAGATACTGGGCTTTTAAAAGCTGTTATCCCTGTTAACAATGTGTACGGAGGATACAAGGTGCAAGATAAGGGTGGAACGGAGCTACTCTGATTGCTTAAGCAGGGTCGTGACTTTCTTTCACCACAACTCTTCAACATAGCATTAGAATATGCAATTCGGAAAGCCAAGATTGAGACACCAACGGCTATATTCCACCAGGAAGGACTCAACCTACTACTGGCCTTCGCAGATGATGTGGTGGACATAATTGGCAAAAGCAGGATTAATCTTAAAGTCTCCTTGCACTACAATATTTCTGCATCCATAACTGTTTGCCTAATAAGAAAATATTACAAAAAAGGAGTAGAACCCTTTTAGGCAGTGGAAGCAGTTGCTGTGGAGGTTCCTAAACTTCCAGACTGATAGTGTATCAGTTTTCTTGATTAACAAAGGCAACTTCCTTTAATTTTTTTCAGCATCCACGTACTTTACATGACCACTGCTCTTAAAATAGCTCAAGATGGCCTGACGCCCCATATTACTCAATTCAATATTTTTTAAACAAAGCTTACAATATGCTTGATATTTATTGGTTTACACAGCCTGTAGATACTGCCCCTCTGGTGGACTTATGGAAGGACTTATCCAGTCTAAATTAGAAACTGTTTTTTCGACATTTTGGATTATTGCTCCTAAAAAAAATTGAACATTTTCGAAATCTCACATCGCAGTTCCACCCCACATCATTTAAAGGTTAGAAATAAATACATTTCATTACAAATATTGTCGGATTAGAAAAAACGCGCTAGATTGCACTTGAAAGTTGTAACAGAAGAGAGCGCGATGTGTGCTTAGAACAACACACACAACACAATTTGCCACCCTGGGTAATAAGTTCATGTCCTACACGTTTTAAAAAGCTTTCCTCTCTCTTTTCTCTTGCTTTTGGATTTTAGGTGGACTGTAACTGATTGAGCGCGAAACAATTGTGCAGAGAAGAACTCGCATAATATTTTTTACAAGTTAGTTTAAAAAATAGGTTGAAAAAGAAAAAAAAATTTTTTGTGTGTTTTGTGTGCCAATTCCCTGACTTTTGAGGATTTTTTGGTAATTCCCTGACTTTTCCAGGTAGCTCTCAAAATTCCCTGACTTTTCCAGATTTTCCAGGTCGGTGGGAACCCTGTTGAGCTCGATTAACAATGCTGGGTGTAACCACGATCTCCTAAAAAAAATAATACATAAATACTGATATTCTGACAGGAATGATATTTAAATTATATTTTGAAAAAAAAACTGGCATTATTTCTGTGGTATAAAGAACAGCTACCAGTAAAAAATTCTGCCTTTTTGGGTCAAAAATGAGTGTTTGTCTCATTATTATTATTGATATATTTCACATGTGATGGAATAAACTAAGTGGGCACACGGACAACTCGGCGGCTAATAGTAATTTAGACCCCCCAAAAAATCATCCGGAATAAAAACCAAACCCAAAACAAACGAATTTTTAAAAAAATTGTTGTTGTTTTTGTCCTTGCGCCCACTTGGTCTAGCGCCGACTTGTCCCATTCTGCCTTCTAATTACTTACTTAACAAGATCGAATTGAGAAAATGATTTGTTTCAAATTTTCGTTTTATTCTATGAGAAAAATTGTATTATCATGGCTTGATCTCAGCCATCTTGCCACTACATTTAGAGACTTGAGGTTTGCGTCAGTCACAGCTTGAGTGTTTACAGAAAAATACCCCTTTCTATTGCGAAAAACTTCTGGATGGTTGCCACCTAAAACAATGTCAAAATAATTGAAAAGAGACGTATGCAATTTTTTTTTTTTTTGATGACTTGTAAAAGCACGTACGCGTAAATATTATTAATAAATAAAACTAAACTATGCACGCCCCCTTTCCCTAGAGCCCTTGAATAATTTTATGCACTTTATGGCATACTTAAGTAATTACCTCTAACACTCTGCTTTGTTATAAAATTCAATATTAAGCCAAGGCTGTGCAAACCCAGCAGACAACTTGCTGTTGATTCTTGAATTCCCATGTAGTCTCCTACATACAGACCGCTTCAAGCTACTGCGAACATAGGGGGAATCAAGTCCAATTTACTCTCCGTGCCGTACGACCGAGGTGGATTCGAAGCACGCTGCAGTGTTATCTTTTGGAAATTCATTTGGTTTTTATTATTTTGTTTTATTTCTGCCTTGCTCGAGAAACAGATGGGTAAGTTCTTAATTGAAATAATACGTTTTTAAAACTAAAAATAGATGTCTACGAAGTTGCTGAAAAAGTGCAGATGGTCAAATGGTCAAATCGTCATAGCCCAACACACGTTCGATATTGGTCGAGGGAAAATTTGCATTTGTATTTTAACGTAAGAACACAGTATCCCCAAAAACTAAATGTTTGGGGGGGGGTATTGTAGGGGAACACGTAATTGGGCCATTTTTTATTAACGGCAATTGCAATTTGAATGGTCCTAGATACTTGGATCTACTGCAGCAGCACATTATTCCAACTGCTAGGCAGTTGTTAGGTGTAAGATTTGGTGAAACATGGTTTCAACAAGATGGTTGTTCCGCTCACAATGTTGGCCTTGTTAGGGAATATCTTGATAATGTATTTCCTAATCGGGTTATAAGTACACGGGGAACTATTTTATGGCCAGCTCGATCTCCTGATCTTGCTCCTAATGAGTTCTATCCGTTTTTGAAGAAGCTTTTCAAATTATCACCCCTAATATGCTTGGAAACGTTGGAAGGGGTTTTTATAGTAGGCTCGGATATTGTCTAGCCGAGCAAGGAGGACTTTTCGAACATTTGCTTTAATTTTTTTTGACTGGGAGAATCTTTTTGGTTTTTAGAATGTATTATTTTATTTTGAAAACTTGCTTTTATTTTGTTTCTCCTTATTATTTTCATTGTAACACGTCGTCACTGATAAATCTGAGCAGTTGACAATAAAACGCTCTTATTTATCAGTGACAAAAAATAAGAAAATTACGTTATAAAAATTTGCGTATTTATTGACCAAATTCCGGTTTCATTGACTACGCTCCACACAGCACCGTGGTTAGAGGCGTACTAAATACAAGGCGAACGGCGGCGAACGGCAGCGAAAGGCGATCGGAAGCCTGAGTGTTGGTTGCTTCACTGATAGGCGTGCGGTGTCTCCGCATGTACGTACACTGGCAAATTAGACTTCTTTCGCCCTATGTTCGCAGTAGCTTGAAGCGGTCTGTATACAGCCTTGTTAACAATTGATTAATAGGCGAGAAACTGTTGTTTCTAAAAACAAAAAGAAGATTTTTAAAAGATGAAGACAGCTCTTGGTTGGACTTTGCTGAGTTTGATTTATTTTTATCACTTTTTTTTTATTTTGTAGGTATATCATTTCAACCTTTACCAGACATTTTATTAGGATTAATTAATTATCTATCACTAACTACTTACAAATGAAGCACAAGAATTTTGAGCACTGATGTAGGCTTTAACAGACAGAATCTCAATTCAAGTTGTCAATCCCATTAAAATCGTCTTCCCTATTATATACTAAAATATCTTGATCATCTTCCAGGTATATTCCGTCGAAACTATTCATAACCGCCACAAAAAACACCGGAATAGCAAATTTACAATGTTTATTTATGGCAACAACAACTTTCTTTTTTAGGTTAGAACTGTCTTAACTATAGTTTAAACCCATTTAATCCGCCGAAATTGAGGGTTTAATTTAACAGTAATTTAACAGCACTTAAACTTGGCTTAACTTGCGGTGCAAGCCAAAAATCAATCTTAAGCTACTGTTAAAATTTAAACCACTGTTAACCTTACATACAAAATTAATCTACTTCTTATTTTATTATTACCCATCTAAATCGTTGTGTGATCAAGTATTAATTGGAAAAATTAATTAACACTTACTGTTTTAATTAGAGTGACATATAACCCCAATTGCAATTTGTTCTACAGTGTTTACTATTTAAACCTCGCGTGGATTTAAATTTTTTAATTTTCTTCTCTTCTAAATTGAAACTTTCTTCTTAAATCCAACAAAAGATTGTGTTAAGATGATTATTCAATAAACAAATTTATTAAAATTCTTCTTATAAATCAAACTATGTCCAAAACTCAAGGCGGGTTGGTTTAAAATGATTAAAACCTAAAATTTCACTTATGACCTTTCTCAAATAGACTAAACCCTTTAGTAAATCTCACCGAAAAAGACCACTTTGTTTGGTTGTCATTTCTTTATTTGTATTTCTGAATAAAAAAAGAAAAGATACCTAATCTATACTAATAAAAGAACGGTAGTCAAAATTAACATGGTTACCCGGCAAACACGGTTCCCTCGGGCCTTCGTCGGTCCGATGTCAATTGCCGAAATTGTCGTCATCGGCACCACGTCGATTTACGACATCGCACCAGCAGTATTTTTTGTCTGCTTTGCGATGTAGGCCCAATGTATGTTTGCCGATGCAGCGTTAGACTGTGGCCCGTCGTCGGACCAATGGTAAATTTTACTTTTTGCTGACATCAACATACCGTCGCCGTACGATTAAGTTTCGATATGGTTGAACCACATGGTACCGACCATCCGCCCATAACTGCGTAATTTGGTCGGTCTAACGTAGGCAAGCTGGTCTCGGCCCGATATAGGTAAACTATTGAAGTCCGAAATTGGTTTCCTAAAACGGTCCAACGTCGGGCTGGTTTAAGTGGCAGAAGAGATGATTCTTGTAGAGAAGTACCAACAACTTTGCTCATTATATATATAATATTATTTTCCACTGTCTGGGAACATAGTGACATTAGCGCCATCTCTATATACTAGGAAGAAACTATTAAGCAGTTGAAAAATTTTAAGGTGATGTAATCGGACCATCGTCGACCCTAAAGTAGATAAAGTGGTCGACGGCATAAAGTCGACTGTAGTAAATCGGGCCATCGTCAGTTGCCGATTCTCGACCGATTAAAGAAAGGTCCAATCGCACCATCATCCACCCTAAATCAGATAAGGTTTGCGTTGGCATAATGTCGAAGCAGATAAAGTAGCCGTCGGCGTAAAGTCGATTATAGTAAATCGGGCCATCGTCAGTTGCCGATTGTCGACCGATTAAAGAAAGTTCCTATCGGACCATCATCGGCCCTAACGCAGATAATGTTTGCGTTGGCATAATGTCGACTATAGTAAATCGGGCCATCGTCAGTTGCCGATTCTCGTCCGATTAAACAAAGTTCCAATCGGACCGTCGTCGGCCCTAAAGTAAATAAAGTGGGCTTCGGCATAAAGTCGACTATAGTAAATCGGGCCGTCGTCAGTTGCCGATTGTCGACCGATTAAACAAAGTTCCAATCGGACCATCATCGGTCCTAAAGTGGTGTCAGCAGAAAGTTGAATATAGTAATGTGGACCTCCGTCAGTTGCCGATTATTGACCAAAAATTGAAAATCGCAATCTGACCAACATCGGGCCAGAGTGTAGTCGCCGATGTCGACACACTGCCGACTTTCATGAAATTTAGAGCACAGATTGGGTTTGTGAAGTATGCCTAGGCGCTCGCTAAGAAAGGATTTTTGAGAATTTTACCCGTAAGGGGGTAAAAATAAGGGTTGCAATTTTAAAGAGGTTTTCTATATCTCGGAAACGAAAAGCTGCAGAGGTCTGAAAATTGGTGTGAATATTCTACTTATAAAATAAGTAAACAAGTGTTTTGGCGTTTTTCGAATTTTCAACTGGGAGTAATTCGATTTCGAAGGGGGTAAAGGGATCTTCTGTATCTCAGAAGAAAACAGTCACAGAGGTTTAGAAATTGGTACTATAGACTTATACTAATAAAATAGATGGACACGTGTTCCAGCGTTTTTCTACCAACCCCCTATTAATAGGGGGGCTTATCCCGCATATTTGATAAAAATTTTTAAGTGTTAAAATATGGGTTGACGGATATCAAACTGAAGAAAATGAAACCCGGAATCGAAAAAAATGTTTTTTTTTCTATTAATTTTGGCAATTTTTTCTATCCTCTCCCCTCTATATTCGATAAAAATATTCACCTACTAACATATGGATTGTGGGGTATCAAATAGAAGAAAATCCCTACAATTTTTATTATCCCCTCCCCCACTCCTATATTTGATACAAATATTGACCGGCTAAAATATACTGCCGTCAGAAGGAAAAACCCCGCAACCCAAAAATTTTTTAAAAATTACTTTTTTGGTTTCTTAAACTTACTGGTTGGTTTAAAACAGGTTTTTAAAAAAATATATATTTTTTTACTTTTGACTTTTAAAAAAAAATTATGGAACCACGTATTTACAACCCTTTTATGATCTCTACTAAGCTATAACCACGTATATCTCCAATGCTAAGAAAAAAACACTAAGTCTGTGGATTTACGTGGATATTTCCTATTATTTATAACTTTTGCCCAGCAGGACTGCTCGAATAGGATATGTTATTTTACCTCATGTGCCTATTTTATCTGCAAAACGCACAATTATTAATTATTGTGTTTTATATTTTGGTATTTTAATATCCATATTTTGAATCTTTATCTATATTCAAAAAAATAATTTGTCTGTCTGTATTACACCTAGAACGCTTTTAGAGACTTAAATACAATTCAAAGCTTCTTTTCTATTTTTCCACAAATCAAGTTTAGGTCGATCACGGGGTTTTTCCTTCTGACGGCAGTATAGGTTTTTTATTAATTCCGCCGCTAGCAACGCAGCGGGTGAAATACTAGTAAAGTACTTACAGGATGAAGAAATCCGCGGACACATAGATTTTTTGTTCGAGAGAGAGATACATTTTGGTTATCTTGAAATTTTTGTAGCACGTACCTCCTTCGAGTTGAAAACTTTACCCCTAAATTTTGAATAAGGAAAGTGGATCGAGTGATACCTTGTTTTGAAGGTCTCTTAAATGTCTTTACAACCGTGAAAAAACTTAAGTCTATCGATTCGTTTTTACTTTTCAAAATAAACTCAAATTGTACAGGTAAATTTCAGTACTCGTAGGAATGTACCATAGAAGAAAAAATGCTATGATAAAATTTATCTTTAATAAAAACAAAGTCGACGTGGCCCGAGATTTCTCAAAAAAAAAATATATATTTTATAAAAAAAACATTTTTGCATTGGCCCATGCAACTTAGACGCGAATCGATGGATTTTCGAAATTTTTACGATTGTAAAGACATTCGAAAAACCTTCAAAACTTCTTCTATATAAGGGTAACGTTTACCCTTTCAAAAAACTTTAAGAGTGTTATAATTGGTGATTTTAGTTTTATGTCGAAAAATTTTTTTTTTATTATTTTGGGAGTGCAGCAGAATGTAAAGGTACACAAGAGTTACTTTGGAAAAATCAAGTTCATTATATTTTGCCATTTTCAATTTTGATATTGTGCCAAAAGATCACGACATACCTAAGTTATCAGATCGTAGCTTAATCTCAATAAACTTGGACAAAAAATCAAGGTTGTGGATGGCCGGTGGAAACTACTGACTTTGGAGTGCCCCAGGGTAGCGTACTCGGACCGTTGCTTTTTCTTTGTTATATAAACGAAATGATAAGTAGCTGTTTAGATTGCGATCTTGTGAATCTTTTTGCTGACGATACGCTCTTGTCAGTCTCTGGGAATAGCATGGAGGAGGTTTTTGATAGGATGAACGAAATACTTGCTTCGATTTTTCGATACTTGTGTGCTAATAAACTTAATGTTTCTAAAACCAAGGCCATGATAATAACCACCCCTTTCAAACACAGAAGCATAATTTTTGATTAAGTAAATTTAACTATGGCAGGTAATAAAATTGAATTTGTTTCTGAATTTAAAGTTTGGGTGGTTTTATATTAGACAGCAAGTTAAATTTTAATGCTTACTTTATTTGATTTTTGAATCGAGAGAAAATTTGCTCCCAGAGAGTCAAATTCTCTCACTACCTTGCATGTCATTGGTCCAAATCTTCGGTTTAAATCGGTTTCTCTCACTTTTGCTCGATATTGATCGAAAGTAATTCTATTGGTCTTGACTAAGAGAACTGAGATGCATATTAGCGAGAGAATTTGACTTCCTGGGAGCAAATTTTCTCTCGATTCAAGAATAGACGCACAGAAGAGTTTTTGCCTTTGCATTTTTCCAGGCTAACTTGATTGGGAGAGTCATTGTAAAATTTAGTCAGGACACTTTGTTTTTGAAAATTTTCACTTGAGCTTTGAGAAAAAATATTTTAACGATAACACTACACAGTGCTCTTGAACAAGGTATAGGTTATATAAAACTGAGTCCACAAACTAATTGTACTTCTTGAATAAGGACTCTTCCATAACCACAAAATCGTATTTATTAAAATCCTAGCTGAAGCTGTTCATGAAATTTTTCACACAGTTTTGTAAAAAAATATTTTTAGCCGATTTTGATCAAATTTTAATGTTATTGGCGTGGCAAAAATATACAATTTTTAGTACGAAATCGAGATCAAAGCTTGAAAACCCCAAGTAACAGTGTGCTGTGCAACGTTTCTATAGAAAAAACATTAACCATAATGCTTTTGCTGTTTTCTACAACGTTTTAAAAACGTCATTAAAATGTTACCACATGTATATTTTTTGCCTGTGACAATGTCAACGGCAACTAAAAATACATCATTTTTGTACATGCATGCAAAATTGTTTAAAATTTGACTTCCCTGGCAAAAAATGTACGTAAATTGAGAGTACCAATTATAATAAAATTGTCTGAAAGATGGAGACATTAAAATAAATATTAATGATGATGTTTACCTAAATTAATTTTCGTAAATACGCATTTTGAGAATTTACAATTTTTGTGCGAATGATTAAACTTCACGACCCTTAAAAATTTGGGATGTTTTTATTTATTTTTCTTTTAAGATTATATTTACTTTTTTGAAATATTATTTTCCAAACAAATGTGTGAGCACACATTTAATGGATCACCAATCAGTTTATGCATATTTCGTACTGTTTCTAAATGTTTTTTTTTACATAATAGACACTTAAAGTGGCACAAATAGTGCGCGTGCTCAGAACGTCGTACAACAGCGACTACGTCTTACCTATCTCTACGACCACCCTTGCAGTGTTTTTACGAAGCTAGCGTATCGTAACCACTTTGTTATCTATGAGTTTTCATAAATGCCTGATCCACAATTTCACTCCTTCTATTTCCATTCTATTCTATTTCTTGACAAGAAAGGAAATAGAAGTGAGCGGCATGAAGTAAAACTGTGCATCAAGCATTGAACATGCCACGAACCTTTCTTTATTTTTTTAAAGAATTGGTTTGATTACGTCGTACAATGTAAGCACAAATTTAACTCTTTTTTTTAAGGACGCTTTCACAAACGCATCAAAGATACTCTATCAACAAGGAATCAAAAATAGCTTGCCAACTTTAAGTGTCTAATATAATCATGGCTGCTCACAATTTTTGACAGGAGGGTTTTCCGTTTTTGACATGTTAACCGATTTGTTTCGTAAACTCTTTCGGGTATTTCTGGTGGACAACTAGAAACATAAATTTTGAAAAACCGATAAAAAATACCAATAAACCAGAATTTTAGGACGACCGATCCAGGAATACCGAGATTTACGCAACAGCCTAACCGCGATCGAAACTATAAACGCAAAAGCTTTTTGGTTGAGAGGTGTTTTGTATGTGCGGTAGAGAGCGCGACATTTGCAGCTGTCGTTTTGCATTGGTTTTAGCTGTATAAGTTTAAAAAAATGCTAAAGGTTCTTCCTGTTTGGTCAGCTGAGATTTAGTTTTTATTTTAACATTAAAAAAATCTGTAATAGCGCGTTCCTATACAATTTTGCATTGGAAAAAATTTTGATATAACAATAAGCTGTTACTATTGTGACAGTTAAAAATACAGCAAACACGTCGGTGCCACACCGTGTGTACAGCTATGGATCAGCTTTAAAATCTAAAGTGTCTAAACTGTGTTACTTGGGACGTATTTTGACGTTTCTGGTTCTTAGATTTTAATATTTTTGAGTATAGTATTAGGCATGTAAAGTTTTACATTTTTTATTTTAGCAGGCAAAAAAAATATTGTTTTTCAAACTTTGATCATGAATTCTAGCTCCCCCTGTACATATTAGAAGGTCTGCCGAGAGGAAAAATTGTGCATTTTTGCCACGTCAATAACATATTAAAATTTTGTCAAAATCGGTTAAAAATATTTTTTCTTAGAAAACTGTGTGCAAAATTTTACAAACAGCTTCAGCTGAGATTTTAATAAATACGGTTTTGTGGTGTGTCCCTATTGAAAAAGTACAATAAGTTTTTGGACTCAGTTTTATATAACCTATACCTCGTTCAACAGCACTGTGACTAGGCAACACTAAAAAGCCATGATTTTTATTTATAAGGTTTTAAATGGTTTGTTGCCAGTATATTTGTCAAATCTTATTTCGTTTAAAAGAGATGTACATAATTATCCAACTAGAATAATAAAATTAATTTACCAAAATTCAAACTGTATAGCTCTATGAGATCTTTATTCTGTAAAGGAATAGATACAATCATCTGCCCGATAATGTAAAATCAGCAGAAATTTTTGAGGGCATATAAAGAATCAAAGATATCATGAATAACTTTTTCTTAAGGTTAGTTTTTAGTTGTTTTGTATTTTACTTTAAGTTTAATGAAATGTCTGATTATTAGGTTTTTTCCTATTTAAATAAAAGAACGCCTATGGTTTATCAAAGCAGGAATTTATCAGACCGTATTTAATAAAAATATTCATCGTAAGAACGATTCACCATAGAAACTGCAATTCGTCAAACCAATTTTTTATCCGAACTTTATTTCATCAAACCCATTCAATAACCAATTCGAAATTTATAAGACCCGTTTTTAATCAAACCATTGTGAATCAAACTCATTCAATATCAAACCCGGAGTGAATGCAAGTGACATCTATACACAAACTATTGAACGCAACCTTTACAATTAAGCGCGCGTAACAGCGACAAATGCATCGAAACGCCGCGCCACCTGCGTGTACGCCTTCGGTTCATGTGGTATTGGCGAATGCGCTATCAATTTAGCAAAAATTTTATGATAAATTACGGGTTTTACGAATTCCGTGTTTGATAATGAACGAGTTTGATGAACAATGGTTTGATTTAAAACGGGTCTTATACATTTCCAATTTGTTATTGAATGGGTTTGAAGAAATAAGGATAGGATAAAAAATTGGTTTAGCGAATTGCTGTTTCTATAGTGAATGATTTTATAATTGAACTTTCTTTTATTTAACGGGTTTGATTTTGCACATTCTGATAAACTGTGGGCGTCCGTTCCAAACAAACAAACAAACAGACAGACACCTAGACACCCAGGCAGATAGACAGAGAGAGAAGCAAACACAAATTCTAAAAACCGGATTTTTGTTATCTATATCATTTTTTTAGAAACCAACACCAAAAATAGATTAGAGCATGGAAAAATGAATGAAACCTAAGAAGAATATGGAGCTTTTCTTTGTAAAGAATAAGAGAAAATTATATGATATTTTTATTTAAACATATTTTTTACACAAATATGCTTTTTGAAAAAACTTTCTTGTAAGAATAGTTTTTCTCTCCCTGGATTTATATCTGCCGACCCCCTTGTTATTCTTCATTAAGTGTTTTAATTTTGATAAAAAAAAATATACTAATGTAACCTATCATGCATACATCCTCAATCCTCAACGAAATTTTGACTGTTAAAAATCAGTTTCCTATTATTCATACAAAACAAAATGAGCAATCATCATATTACAAAACAACACAAAAATTCCATTCATAGGTAGTTTGTTATTGCTATTAAAAATACAAAAAAAGAACTGATGAAATGCAGGTAATCCAGTTATAACAACAATAAGTATAATTAGGCATGAATCGCCAATTAACGAAAATATTTCCGCAAATCTCGTAATTGGCGCAAAATTCAATGTCGCTATAAAAGTAATACTCCAGTTTCATTATTTCTACACATCTTTTGTGGGTGTAAAATAATGAAGTCAAATAACCTGGTTCTGGTCCTGTTCGCTCTAGGAGTTTGCCAAATCCATCATTTAAAGGTAAGATTTGTATTCATATATCTAAGAGCGTAGATAGAGTGGTATTCTATATCTCTACTAAGAGATACTATATTAGCCCAATCCAAAGATCGCTAAATGTGTGACAATAATAATTTTGAAGAGCAAAAAAAAAATAATGGAAAAACAGGGTTGGTTCTGGGCATGGCCAAAGACGAAAAATCTATTGCGCATGCCTGACGCAGTCTACTTGCGCTCAGTGCGTCTATTCTTGAATCGAGAGAAAATTTGCTCCCAGGGACTCAAATTCTCTCACCACTATGCATCTCATTGGTCCAAATATTCGATTTAAATCAGTTTCTCTCACTTTTGCCCGATATTAATCGAAAGTAATTGGTCTTGACTAAGAGAAATGAAATGCATATTAGCGAGAGAATTTGACTCTCTGGGAGTAAATTTTCTCTCGATTCAAGAATAGACGCACAGAAGAGTTTTTGCCTCTGCATTTGACTTGAACTTGATTGGGAGAGTCATTATAAAATTTGGCCAGGACACTTTGTTTTTGAAAATTGTCACTTAATGATAAAGAATATTTTAACGATAACACTAGGCAACAAATTTTTTATTTTTTTTTATGGCCGCGGTAGGACCACGATATTTTAGTGTCATTTACTGCATATACCAGTGGTTTCCAAAGTGTGCGCCGCGAGAAGAAACCAGGGGCGCCGCCAGGCGCTCCTGATAAGGTAGAATTTGAGTTACGTTTGGCAACGCCGGCGCCGCATCCGCTATTAATCGAGCCTCAAGCCCGAGAGAGCAGAACAAGTTTCTAGAATTTCCAGAAGACCGTATTCGACCTGCACGTCGCTCGACGAGAATTTTCGCGAGCGGACTTTGACAGTATTTAAGTCGCCGTATTCCGCTTTGCTAGGTTAGTTTACCGTAAGAGTAATTGTAAGCGGTTGAACTATTATGAGAAATAGAAGTAGTAATAGAGAGTTTTAGTAGTGATACAAAGTGTTGTGATTTACGAACTCAGGACACATAAACGTTCCAATATTGGATCGGTTGCTTCGTTTTTTCGTAAAAAGTTAGTCACAAGATGGAAGGATCCCGACTTTTTGCTAAAACTGGCATATTTGTGCAATATATTTGACAAATTAAATGCCTTAAATCTGTCTCTCCAAGGCAATAACATGCATATCGTGAAACTATCAGAGAAAATTGCAGCATTTAGGAAAAAACTGCAGTAGTGGATAAGAAAAATTGTTTTCCAGAATTGCATAAATTCTCAGCCTCTAATGAGTTCATTATCTCTCAAGACTTGCTGTCCCTCTTCACCGAACACCTTTCGAAACTCTCGGAATGGTTTGCAACATACTTTACAGAAGAAAATGTCGAAAAATTTGCATGGATTCCAGATCCTTTCCATGCACAATCTCCACCAGGATTCACTTCACTAGAAGAAGAGAGTCTTATTGAACTCTCTTGCGACAACACCCTATATAAAATCAAAATTCGCTTCTTCTGATTTGGTGGAGTCTTGGGTATCCGTCAAAAATGAATATCCAGCTCTAAATTTAAAAGCTTTGAGGATTCTAATCTCCTTTGCAACATCCTATTTATGCGAAACTGGATTTTCAGCTATAGCTGTGATAAAGAGCAAATATCGTTCAAAGATCAACGTGGAGCAAGAAATGAGAGTGGCAGTGTGAAGCCTTATCCCCGCTTTGAAAAAATGAGTGCAAATCACCAAGCTCACCCATCACACTGATTTTTTTTCCTTCAATAATAATGTATTCTTGTGTGCTGGTTTAATAATAAACCTATATGAGCGTTAGATTGGAGTTGTTTTTATTCATGTGTTTTGTAACTAGTGCCAATATATTTACAATGGTGTTAAATAAAGTGTTGTACAACCCTTGCGCTTTGCTACTATACAGTAGGCAAGTTGCAAAGCACATATTTTATACATTATACATATGCAACACTTTGTTGGACATAACTATATATGCATATTGCGAGTAGGGGCTCCCGACAAAATACTAAACCTGTAAGTGCGCCGCAAACTGAAAAAGTTTGGGAACCACTGGCATAGACAAGTCATTTGAGAATTTAATAGCGGATTCCTTTGGTAAAATTAGTGCACAACTCATTCGGTGCACCTGTTCCATTGGGGTGCACTTTCTCAGTTTTATTGTTCCATTAGACAACTGAAAATTTCAGTTTTGCACTGAGTGCAGCATTTTCTGCACCCGGTCTAATTTTTTAATTTTCTTTTCTTCTAAATTGAAACTTTCTTTTTAAATTCAACAAAAGATTGTGTTAAGATGATATTCAAAAAACAAAGTTATTAAAATTCTTCTTATAAATCAAACTATTTCCAAAAGTCATGGAGAGTTGGTTTAAACTGCTTAAAACTAAAAATTTTACTTCAGGACCGTTCTAAAATAGACTAAACCCTTTTAGTAAATCCCACTGGTATTGTTGATTTGATCTTCTTAGCTTTGACAGAACTCAAGTTATAAGATGGTTCCTCAGCTTAACAGTTAAGCTAGGGGGTCGCGTTTTCTCGAAAACGGCTTCAGCTACAAATTTAATTTAATCTTAGTAAAATAGCTACAAAAAGGGCACAAAACGAAGCGTTGAAAATATTTGGGCCCCTTATGATGGTCTCCCAAGTTAACCGACGACGTCGCAAAATGTAATTTTAAACCAAAATTTTCCCTGTTTTCAACATTCGATTTCGGCTACACCACTAAGCCGAATTGGACGCTTTGGATGTCTTTCGACGCAGAATTTAGTCTTCTGCGTTATTGAGTAAAATGACATACAGCTACAAGTAAAAACTAAAAAAAAAAGCAAAAATTTGGCGGCTTTTTGGCTACCAAAAGTTAAGCTCACCACCTGGGACGGTGCAAAATCCGATTAAACGCATTTAGGACCGAATAAAAGTATTAAAATGATTTCCAGCTCGCTGGGAATTAATTCCTGAAAATATCTTAATTGACTGGCCTAAAGATTAAATTAACTTGATCATTTTAATTTTATTTTAAACACTTATTTTGTAATTTTTCAGAAGGCATAAATAAATAGGGACCCAAAGTCAATTTATCAGTGTTGTCGGTATCCTCATCTGTATCCCTGTCAAGTCAATTAATCAACCACAGGATACATTCAGATTTTTTGCGTTTACCAAAAAAACAGAGATAACGACACCAATTAATATAATTGAATTTCTGTCCCCAATGTATTTTTATTTTCATGTCATCTTACAGGCATTTCAATGTGGTTTTAAAAACCAACCTTCAGATAATTTACGCAATGTCCTATCTCAATGCTTAAAAGGTGATCAAACTTTGGACAAACTTTTGGAAATGGGAAATGATCTTCCAGAAATAAATCCAGCTGATGATTCTAATGAAGAAGATGATGAACCGTCAAAAGGTAAAAAAATAAAATTGATCGAAATACATACAATACTTTTTAAAACATCAACGAATGTTAATCGAGTCGTTGGCAAACATAATTCTTGGTGATTTTTTGATTAATCTAAAGAACCCCGCACACCGGCCCATGTAACCCAGACATCGGGCGATTTTGGATTTATTTTTATATGTTATAGCTTTGGACAAAGGCTTTAAAAAAATGCGCCTTAAAAGTTGGTGCGGCATTTAGTTTGGCTACAGCGGCGTATCAAATATGGGATAAAATAATATTTAGAAATGATATCTTTGAAAAAAAACATGCAGGTATTTATTTATTTTTGAAGGATAGAGCAAATGTTAATTTTTGCATTTTTTCGCAATGTTTTCTAACAGGTTAGGTCATTGGCGAACCTTAAAATTATTAAAATACTGTTTATTTTTTCATTAGAAAGGTTTATAGATTTTTTTACTATATTTTATAAAAAGATAATATTATTTACCAGTAGTTTAAACTGCCACAAAGGTTTTCAATTTGATTGTATATCGTCTTGAAGCCTTTTTATAATGTTGATATTTGCTAGCTGTTATATGTCATAGTTGTCAATTGTGGCGTAGTGGCGTAATGTAAAATATGTTGAAATTTTTATTTTGTTCTAATTTTTTTTAATGAATTTGACCCAAAAAATGAGGTTGACTGTTACGAAAACATTTCCTTTTATGACAATTAAAACAAGAACTTAAACTTCCAAATCAGTTACATCAACCGAAAAGAATCTAAAAAAGGGAAGATCAAAAGATCTTGGGAGGAAAGAACGAAGAATTTTCGTTCTTTCCTCCCAAGATCTTTAAAAAAATTATTTATGTGTCACCCTACGCCACTGTGTTGGAATATTTATATTGAAGAAAAATAAAAGATAAGTAAGATTCTATTAATAAATTTGATTAATAAGTTCAGTTATTAAATAAAATAGTAAAAGTATAGGTAGTATTTTAATATTTTGATGTTACACCACTGATTTATCATTTTATAAAATATATAAAAAAATATAAAATAACACAAAATACATACATAATATGGTTAAATTGGTGCTCTTAATGAAAAAATTAGCAGTATTTTAAATAGTTTTACGGTGCGCCACAACATTGCGAACAAATCTAAAAATGTACATTTACTATCCTTCAAAAAATAAATAAATACTTGCATGTTTTCTTCAGAAAATATAATTCCACAATGACATTTTATCGCACATTTGATACGCCGCTGTAACCAAACCAAATGTCTCACCAACTTTTAAGTCACATGTTTTTAAAGCCCTTTTTCAGGCCTACAACATATAAAAAAAAATCTAAAATCGCCCGTGTCTGGGTTACATGGACCGGTGTGCGGGGTTCTTTTTTTGGCAGTATATATTACAGGTTTGTATTTTTGTTTTTCGAAATTCCAATGGTCCCTTGCTTGCTTATGAGGTATTGTCAAATCATTATTCAGTCAAATTATTATTTCAGGTGCTTTTTTGACTTTTTTAATGCTTTACGTTCAAATTTGGTCCTTGGGGCGTATTTAAGTTCGGGCTATCATTTGCTCCAAAATATATCTGCGTTTTTAATTTTTAAAATATACCCAACAGAAAATGTATTTTTTTTACATAATTTTGAATGTTGGATACAATTTTTTAACATATTATAACACTTGCTCAGGACTCCACAGTTTCGCCTGCATTTTTACTCGTTTTTTTCCCGTTTTTTCCTGTGTTTCTTACTTTAAATGATCATAACCTTTGTTTCCATAAACCAATTTTGATGAAATAAAGCCTATGTTCTGCCCAGGACTCCAAGAAATCCAGTAGTGACAAAATCCGTTTTAGTTTTTGCGTGATGCTGGAACAAACAAACAGTCAAAAATTCTAAAAAATGGATTTTTGGTATCTATGTGGTTTGGTTGAATCAGAATCCAGTTTTATTTTTTTAGATTTAACTATATTGAGAAGAAAAAAACATTTTGAATTTTCCATTTTTCGTAAGCCAACTCAAACAGACAATTGCTATGTTTTCATGGGTATTGAGTTCGTTTTCAAAACTCATTGTATCTTCTTCTTTTATAGAGCGTGTTCTTTATCAAGAGCAAGAACACGCTATAAAAAAGAAAAAGACACAATGAGTTTTGAAAACGAACTCAATACCCATGAAAACATAGCAAATGTTATTCCGGCAGATTCCAATCACTTTTTACAATCCACTGAGTCCAGTCCATTTTACAAAAGAATTAAACACAATTTATCAAATTGCTCTTAATAATGGTTACAAAATTTCTTTAATAGACAAATTAGTTAGGAAAAAGTACAACAAATGCTTTACCAACCTATTTTCAAACTCAGAAAGTCAACCAATCACACTTAATCAATCACCAAAATACGCAAAAGTAACATTCATTGGGGACGTTTCTTTGCAGGTGAGTAATATTTTAAAATCCTTAAATAGTTATTTAAAAATTGTCTTTAGGTCACATCAAAACCTAAAAAATATATTTTCTAGGCCAAAAGATTTCATTAAAACAATAGACAAAAGCGGAGTTTACCTCCTTTCTTGTAGTTCTTGTTCGGCGAAATACGTTGGACGGAGGAGTTTTGGAACTCGGATCAAAGAACATTTGCAGTCTCAAAGGTCACCCAATGTCGGCAAATCGGCTTTTGGGGTATATTTAAGAGAGTCGAATCACTTTTTTAATATAGATGACGATTTTAAAATGCTCCATAATGTGAATAAAAGTAGAAAATTAAACATATTTGAGAACTTTGAGATTGCAAATTTGGAAAACGACCCTTATTCTGTTTGTTTGAATAAACCCATTAACGCCCACTACCATGAGGCGGCCAAAATTATTAACTCGTTCAATACATTTTAATTTGGTACCTGTCTGTTCGATTTAAGTTTTTACAGTGATCATTTATCAACAACCATATTTTACTTATTCGTCCATAAGATGTCGTTGTTTCGTCTGTTTTATTATTATTATTATTATTTTAAATTTGACCATTTGTTAATAACCTTTAACGTTCCTATTAGTGTATTATTTTGTATGGTATTGTTTTTAATTTTAACTATTTTAACTATTTTACTAATTTTTTATAAAAATGTTTTATATCAGTGTGTGTCCCAAAAGTCAAGATACTTTCGAAGATGATTTGTTTTCCTAAAATGTAAGTTACAAATGCCTATATTTTTCTTTAATTTTATAACACTCTTTGACAATGGTCATGTGACCGAAACGCGTCGGGTATAATATTAAATGGTTTTTTTGTGAAGTTAAGAAGGACTGGTTTTCTTTATTTTCCCGTTTGGTTAGAAGCCTAAACTAAAAATTAAAAAAAAATGTACATTAAGATAAGGTAACCTTTCTGATAAACATTATCCTACTAAACGTTTTGCTCAGCTATACTTCAAGAGATATATAAAGTCAGTTAAGGAATCATCCCTTTATCATGGGTGTGGACGACGACTCCATGGACTGTATTTACTAAGATGGCTTAGGAATATAGGATCCATTTCGTTTTTAATCTAATTATGCTGGTTTTTCTTTTTACTAGAGTGAAATTTGTTTGAATTTTGGACTTACCATAATCATATAGGTGTTTTTGCAAATGAAAAACACAAATTTTTCCATGATTTCGAGAAAAAAATGGAAAAAAGCTAAAAATTCTCTGTTAATTTGGTGACTTACTCAGATTTTTGTATCTCATTTTATTTAAAAATTTGCGGATGTCCATATATACTCACGACTCTTTATACTAGAAACGAAAATTGAAGTTTTTAATTCACATATTCTTATCGAAGAATAATTAAAAACGGTCAAAACAAACTTCGCTGACGTCTGGACGAGAACCCTACCTTCTTAAATAAAGAAAATCTTTTATATCCCAGTAGTCACGCCAATTTTGCCATACTTTAATTTCGACCCTCTCTTTTTTTGTGTAGGCAATAAATATACATTTAAATTATGCGAATCGCTAACCACGCAAAAATTATTTTTTTTGCTTGCGCGCTTAAAGCCGCGGACCTGTTTTATGCGTATTTTTTAAATGCGCTCTTCTTGAATTTGCGCTGTAATCTTTATGTACCCTAAATTATTTAGATAAAGATGGTCAAGTTTGCGCTGTAATTGCATGCGCGGTTTTTGCTTGCTAAACGGCCCAAACATTAATGGTGTGTAACGCAAAAAAATTACCATATCCAAAAAGCTCACGAGCCTACAAAGGCTCTTCTGCAAAGGAATAACCGGAGCAATGAGGACGACCCCATCCACGCCCTGGAAACCATCTTGGGTTTCTCCTCGCTTCCAACTTGGATTGGAAGGAGGCGATGAGGACGACCCCATCAACGCCCTGGAAACCATCTTGGGTTTTACCTCGCTTCCAACTTGGATTGGACGGAGGCGATGGCGACCCACCTGGGATTAAGGGACCAGGCACTATGGAAGGGCAGGGAGGAAAGAGTGGGCCATCTGGGTGCTTATTCTTGACTGTCGGGGAGGTGTAGGGAGCAAAATTCTCCCGGGGAGCGAATAAGGAAGTAGTGAAAATCAATAGTTCAATGTAAGAGAACACAGCCAGGGAGTAGAATAAACCTTTAACAGTCATTATTAATTTTGATCTTAGTACTTTTTTTTCACTCTCTAGTATAACCCCCAGGAGCACTCCTTTCTCTCGCTTTCAAGAATAACCACCCTGGCGATCGAGAGACTGGCGACGAAAGAGTTGCCTCTTAAAGACTGCCAGTGAAAGCAGCGCTTAAACCATGGAAGTTCGATAAAAAGTACAAAGTCACAATACCAGAACGGAATGCGTGACAAAGGCAAGGATTCCAAACGGAACTAAGCAGAGAGACGACGCGACGTTCTGCTACACGGATGACTCTAAACTGTCACCCAGGCACACAACAGGCGCAGGAGTGTACGCGGAAAGCCTAAAAGTTCAGAAAAGTTATCCACTTGGAGAACACGCTACGGTGTTTTAAGCGGAGGTATATGCCATTATCATGGCAGCAACCCTACAGGCAGGAGGAACAAATAAATAAAATACTTCAAAATTTGAATTTTGAGGAAAACAATCAACAAAATCGTGATTGTTCAACACCACCTCTACGGAAAGCCAATTATCGAAAACAAGATGGCCGCCCATGAAGCCGATACGTTTGACGAGCGTATGGCGGGATGTTTGTTATTTTAAGAGATTGAAATTAATTTTTAACAGTTTCTAGATCTGTTAGAAAAGGAAACAGAATTAAATGTTAACGATTTTTGTATTTCAATAATATTTCAAGTTAAAGTTAAATCATACTTACCAACATTTTTTAAGAGTTCACAAATATGATATAAATTAATTTCAAAATAAATGTTAAATGTAGACCTGCTATAAAACTAACTAATTTAAATTAAAAAATATTTATTATTTTTTTTAATCCCGAGGGTTTAATTCTTTTGAGTTGGGGATAATGAGGTTTTTTGAAGTAATTGTGTCGTTTTTTTTCTTCTTAATTCTTAAGTAGCAAATTTGCATATTTAAACAAAATTCTATTAATAATGAATATGGTTTCATGTATTTTGCAATTGTGACCTAGAAATGAAGCCATGTCTACTCCATTTGTATTTCCCAAAGTGGTTGTTTTTTAATTTTCCCGGATTTCTTCTTGGGCAAGAATTTTTTCCACAGTTCAATAAGCAAATGCAACACAAAATACAACATCATCTTTAGTCACTGGCGGGATTTGTAGGAAAATTATTGTGAACTGATAAACTTTTACCAGAATTGATTAAGTATTTTTTAGATTAATCACTGCTCTAATAGAGAAAATGTGGCATATCATGCGATATAATGGGGGGGGGGGCGGGTTAGCAAGTTTTGGGAGAGGGTGAATTTTTTTTAAGGAGGGGTCAAAAAATTTTGCCAATAAATTTGTTGAGGGGTGTCAAATTTTTTTTGTAAGGGTTAAAAAAAGGAAGGCTATTGGTAGCTGCTAAAAATTGTGTAAATTTTAACTAAAACTGTAAAAAATAATAATTTAATAGCGCAAAATTTTATATTTTTTTAAAATGTTATCTTTAGACTTGCATGTGCCCTATTAGCGTTGGATGTAAATTTTTTATTTTGGTAAGCTAATAGGCATAGAGTACAAAGCTTTAACAGTACCTACTCTGAAAAATACTATAAATGGTCACACTAGACCAGTCCTAGATTTAAGTAAAAATAGCTTTTTAAATTATAATCATATAGGTACTATAAACTGCAAACCTATAATGCAAATATACAATAGCATAGGTAAATACATCTTGAAAATTAAATATTAATATTCTAAAACAAAGAAGAAGTTAAAAAAACCTCCAAATCAGTTACTTCAACCGAAAAGAAACTAAAAAACAAAAGATCAAAAGATCTTGGGTGGAAATAACGAAAATTCAAACTTGGATGAGCATCCCACAAGGAACACACAAAAGATCAAAGAGAAATGATAAAACGATGTTTCTTCCTGGGTAACCAGCGTGGGCTCATCAGTAGATTCACTGGTCACCCTCCACTATACATCATTAAACACCATCATACACTTTGATTTCCAACCTTGAACCACTCACAATGCCCCGACGAAAAATTGTTCATAACCCTCTCACGTCCCGATCGGCCATTTGATAAAATCTCTGAACCTATTTACCAAAAAAAACACAGGCTTTTTCGCAAATTTTGATACAAAAACAATAAGTTACCTGTTATTTAAACATTTGAGAAACTGTTTGTAAGGTTTTAATAATATTTAGATGAAAAATTAACCGCTAACCTTCACCTTCACCGAATGTAAACAAAGCACTGAGTAGGCGGCACTCGCCGCCATTATGATGTCATCAGGCATACGATATCTCGCCTGTAGTAGAGGTCGTTTTGGATGGTTTTAAAATTGAAAGTAGATAAACCACCTGGGGCTCGATTCTGGGCGTAATCATACCCTGAGAAGTGATCTATCGCACAAAAGTCATGCGAGCAACGCACGGTGGTCGATTTTCAGAAAAACGCGGACATAACTTGAAAAATTAAAAAATTATATGGTTGTCATGATACTAGGCGAATAGTTGGCTTTTTACGAGTTTGATATTACGCATCACTATTCAACATCAAATTTCAAATAGAAGACCCATAGTATGACAGTATTCAACTGTTGATATCTCGAAAACAGGTGAAGCTCGATATAGGGTATGTTATATAAAAATGCTTAGAATTTTAAAACAAAATGCAAAAATGCAATAATATACTAGGTGTTTCATTCGAAAGATTCGGTTGGAATTCTTTTCAATATACCCTATATACATAAAAATATACTAGTATACTGTAACACTTATATATTGTGTCAATTACTTTAAAGTAAATTTTATTGTTCTAAACTAACATCTTTAGTTTAATTTAGCCAATTAATAAATATGTAACTTTTACCTTCTTAAAAATGTCTTAAGGTAAATGTGAAAATTTACACGATCATCCTGTGTATCAGCTAAAAAAAAATAAATGCTTACTTATTTAAATATTGTAAACTATTTATTTTTTTATTAAAACTAAATATTTTGTACGATTAAATTACAATGTGGAAGTTTTTTTATAATGTCCGCGTTTTTACAAATATCGACCACTGTGCGACGTCGTACTTTACGAGACGGTCAAGTTGGCCGTAGCATGCGCATTAGCGAGATCTGTCACGTGATGGTTTCATCCAATAGCGTGCTCTGAAATCATACGAGAGACGTTTTTCACACGAGCTTTCCTACAAGTTCATACTACTGGGTCTAGTCAAGAGAACGGCTTCGCTCAAAAATTGTTGTTCGAGGTAGCTCCGCGCGTGCCCATAATAGATTGGTGATTCTTCGATCGTCTCGTCACTGCTTTTAAGTGCGTTTATTGATTGAACCTGCTTCCCTTCTCTCAGGCGAACGATTACTTCCTATGACTTCCAGAATCGGTACCCTGGGGCTCGATTCTGGGCGTAATAGAACGATCATACCCTGAGAAGTGGCCACTTCTATTAAAATCCAAAATTGCGTATTCTGGGACCGGCCGATCGCATAAAAGTCATTCGAACGACGCACGGTGGTCGATTTTCCGGAAAACGCGGGCATAAATGGAAAAATTTAAAAATCCAAAATGTATCTAAACTTGCCCCTATATGGTTGTCAAGATACTAGGCGAATAGTTGGCCAAAGAGTAAACTATGCTTTTTACGAGTTTGACATTACGCAGCAGTATTTAACATCAAATTTCAAATAGAAGACCCAGAGTATGACAGTATTCAACTGTTAATATCTCGAAACCAGTTGAAGATCGACATAGGGTACGTTATATAAAAATGCTTAGAATTTAAAAACAAAATGCAAAAATGCAATAATATATACTGGGTGTTTCATTTGAAATTTTCGGTTGGCATTCTTTTTAATATATTTTCTTTTTCTAAACTAACATTTTTACTTTAATTTAGCTAATTAATAAATATATATCTTTTTCCTCTTAAAAATGTCTTAAGATAAATGTGAAAATTACGATCATCCTGTCTGTTTATTGAAACTAAATATTTTGTACGATTAAATTGCAGTGTGAAAGAAGACATTAAAAAAAATATCCAGGTTTTTACAAAAATTGTGCGAGTTCTACTCTAAAAGACGGTCAAGTTTGCCGTAGCATGCGCACTAGCGAGTAAAATATCGATCGGTCGTTCGTCCAATAGCGTGCTCTGAAATAATACAAGTGACGTTTTTCACACGAGCTTTCCTACAACTCCCAATTACTGGGTCTAGTTGAGAGAACGGCTTCGCTCAAAAATTGTTAGTCGAGTCAGCTCTGCACGTGCCCATAATAGTTTGTTGATTATTCGATCGTTTCGTCACTGCTTTTAAGCGCGTTTATTGGTTGAATTTACTTTTCTTCTCTCAGGCGAACAATCACTTCCTATGACTTCCAGAATCGGTACCCTGTTGGTGATCTACGATATACGACTATTTTACTCGAAATACGACACTTTCTCCTTGTCACTTTGATATTTCTGAGAGAGAAAAAATGGTCTCACGAGTCACATTCCAGTGCATTTTGACGTCCATTCAGGTAAAAATATCTTATCAAATCAAACAAAACTTTCCTTGAACTATAGTCCTTAGTAAATATCGCCCAAAGTGTCCTTCCTGCGGAAAGACAGAAGAGACATCTTGGAGCAACCACCACCTTCTCAACTAAAAAGTCAGTTAACTCTTTTTCGATTTACCCCCAGATGCACCGTAAAAATATTTGTATTAGTTTAGCTAATCCATGCTTTCTCTTTGTTGTGGGCTCAAAAGAGGAGAAGAATGGATTAGATAGCCAATCGCGATTGCCTATGGTGCATTTAGGGGTTAGTATCCTTCAGCTTACTTTAGCGGTCATATTGACACGAAACCGACAGAAAATGCATATCACGAAAAGGGTATTGCGTTATTAATTCTATTATTGCCAATTGTACCGAAATGTTAAACAAATTTAACCGGTGTTTAGAATGCGCTTCCACAAAGCGAATTCGTTATCGCGGCAACACCGCGTTTTATTTGGTTTACCTGTTTCACAATGGCCGCGGCCGTGTCAATTCGACTTTGACGACTAAACTCGCACAAAAATACAATTTTTGACTATAATGATTGAGAAAAATTAACATGATTTCTTCTGCGATGGTTGCAGACGTCGAGAAAGAATAAACTTTTTATAATTCCTGCCGACTAGTTTCTCCTGTGATCTTGTGTTTTCTATAACCACCCGAATGGAGGACGAAAATAAGTTTACATTATATTTGGAGCCCACAAAGAGCAGCGCAGTAAGTAAAACTAGCTTTTGTTATGGGGAAATACTGGTTTCTCATCCTAAACTTGGATATCAAAAGTTCCCGACTAGCTATTTATGAAAGTGCACTTTTAAGGTGGGTTTATATTTTATACTCTTCTATAAAAGGAATTGCAAGCCCTTATGGCAGAATAGATATGCATGGCACAACCTGCATAGTTGAGTTTGCTAAAATTTATTACCTACTTAAAGTCAGGGTGGGTGAGAAGGTGATACTTTGAGGTGATTATTTGCTTCGGATACAAAATGTTTTGCTTTAATTGTTAGTCTTTAACTCTTTATTACCGAATGTTTGGTGTCTTTATCAAGAATATTCTGTAAAAAATGCTTTAAATTTTTGCAGTAAAAGGTAATTCAAATTTTTTTTGTGAGAAATTAAAGCTCACTTTATGCAACATACTTTACTGATTTTGGGATTAAAGTTAACAAGTGAGCATGTATGACTTATATATGCTTTGCATCTATGTAGGGACCATGCAAACAATGCATGCTAATAGCTGGGGCTATTGAGTCCATTTATATATTTTACTAAGATAGTTTAATTAAAATGAAAACTACTGACTTAGATTCTTACAGTTTACCAAAGAAAAAATACTTAAATTGTGGATTTTGGATAAGTACTATTTTGAAAAAACTTAAAATGTATCCTGCTTATTTTTAGGTATAATGTGCGAGGGTATGTGAATAGAGCTACATGTAAGAAAACTTCTAGTAGGATCAAGTCTCCAATCAAGTACCACAGCCCGGGCCACAACTCTTTAACGAAAGCACCTATTAAGTATGGATGGAAACTAGACATAGATGTTCAATAGACATACGAAGAACTTCGTGATAATTATGGCAAAGTGTAGTTTGTTAGTGAAACTAACTTTCAGAAGAAACTGATGCAATATACGTACATGTATGCTAAATGCTATTCGTTCTCCCATCAAAAAAAATATAGGATAACTTTTAATGTACCTATTAAACAGTTGTGTAAAATATAGTACAAAAATAAAATTTAATTATTTAATCCTGTTAGGCCACATTTGTTTAAGTCTGCCAGGGCATAACTTGAATACTTTATTTAAATGTCCCTTAAGTTATGGAACATTGTACCTATTGTAACTGGGATTTTGGAACTTTTTCGTGAAAATTTGGAGACTTTTTAGGGGAATCGTCGAAAGAGTGGGTCACAGTTACTGTTCACTGCCACACATGTAAAACCACTTTATTCTAAACATATTAATTTAACTTATTGCAAACTTTTTAAAATAAGGCAGGGTTTTTTTTTTGTTAAAATGTCCTATAATTGTAATTTTAAATTATCAGCAGAGCAGATAAATCAAGAGCATTTATATGGGTGGGGTAAGTTAAGTACAGTATTAGGTTATTTCAAGCTCTGGTTGCTTAAAAAAAAACTTGATGATGTTTTAAAAAATTGAACTGATGTGATTTAATATTTACCTAAATTATGTTTCTTCATTATTTTACATCCATTTTTAAGTTACCTAAATGATATTTCTAGCAGTTGCCTATTTAAGCAAATTATTTTAATAGTTTTATAATATTTTCTCTGTCAACTCATTGTTAGGGCTAGCAAAAAAACTAATATTGAAGGTTATAGATTCTAAATAATAAAATAAATGGTTACTTGAAAGACCTATTTTTATAAATAATACCCTTGAAAAACTAGTACTTAAAATAAAATGCCTAAAATGTATTCCGCATTTCTAAATTAACTTTAATAGTTTACTGACTGACATAGGTAAGTAAATTTAATTTTTTGGCCAGATTTATACTTAGTTTTTAAATTAATATTACCAATTTATGATGTACCAAAGAAAAAATTGATTTGCCTTGATTTTGTCACTCCTAACATTGCTATTAAAAAATAATAAAATTTGGGAAACAAAACTGATTTATTTTCACTTATTGGTTTAAATGTTACTTAGAATTAAAAATTTTTTTCTAATATTTCAATAATTGGTGGATTGCATCTTTTCTTTCATCAGCTTGAGCACTGCTAACCTGAAACAAAAAATAAAATGTATTTCAAAATGTAAGCCAGTAAAATGGCTACTTAGGATTGAAAGCTTTCAGGTTTGGTTTATATGGTAACTTTTGTTGGGATCCAAGTGGAAAAAGACTCTTGATTTTTTCTTGTAAATTAACGAAATAAGTGTGGCTTATCCCCTAGTTACCTTCAATTGTTATTTAATGTTTTTTTTTAAATATCCTTTAGACATACAAATTTACCTTAAAAATTTATCCCACCTTGGATTTAACTAATACCATTTGAAATATTTATGTTTTGGTGGCTAATAAAAATAATAGAAAACAAAAACTTAAATTGCAGCAATAAAGAAGTAGAAAATTTCTATTTGGTTGAAACGACAGCAATTCTCCAAAAAGTAGCCAAATTTTTTAATTTTACTGACGAATTCTTGGATTTTAAAATGTTTTCTTTTTAATGTGGTTAAGGTAGCTTACCATGTGTGTTTTGTCCTTTATATGATTTTGCCGGATTTTGCTAAAATGCGTGGGGTGGGGTGCTGTCTGCTTAAATGTCTTCATCATACATCTTAATAATTACGAGAAATGATTGATCTGAAATTAAACAAATAATTTATAATGTGTGATGTATGTATAGTATAAGCAGCTAACCAGTTAGCTCACTTGAATTAATACTTCAGACAATAGCAATATCATGTGCTATTTTTTTTTTGTTTTTCCGAATATTTTTCAAGTTTTGTGCTAAATTTAAAGTTAATTTTCTCATCTAGGCCTGAATCAAAATGAATAAAACTTGTCATATATTGTTATTCTTTCATGCTTTACTGATGATTAAATTTCTGTCTTTGAGTCTCTTTCAGTTATTGAGATATTGACCTTTCAATATGAGGAAAAAATGAGCTAACTTTTCCATGTAAAAAGTTTAGATTTTTTATAACACATTTTAGTGACGTCCATCAAATCTATGTATAAAAATGTAATTTGAATTAAATAATCCAATTTTTGTAAACGTTATATAACAAAACTGCATAAGATTTGTTAAATAGGTAGGCGTCCCAAAGCAAGGGGGAGTCGAGGTAAAATCTCTCTGATACCGGTTAATAAAACGAAATTATCTGAAATTATCCCAATAAAATGACTTCCGAGTAAAATTACATTTTATTATTATTAAATTATTTCCCTCATTTTGCACATTAAATTTTTTTAAGTTTCTAAAAACTAAAAGAGTTTTTAAGTCAGGAATTTGATCAACAGTAGAGCTTGAAAAGCTAAAAGTTTTATGCATTTTGATTTTGACAAAGGTGAGGAAATTGGTATTAAAGTTACTCAGACATAATTGCAAAACCTAAAATAATGTTTCGTTAAAAACCACAATACTTTACTTTTACACAAAAATATTATATTTACACAAAATTTTTTCTTTTAACTAAAAAATATATTTAAAAAAATTAGAACAATTAAACAGGGTCTTTTAAAAGCTACTATTAGCCTAGCTATTCTGTATGTAATTGCAGATATCTTGGTTTTATTGAAACCACAATATTAAATGATAAGCAAGTAAGTACATTTACAAACAGAGAAAAAAAACTAATCTTGGTTTTTTTAACCAATGCATGTAAATTATAGGATATAAGTGTCAAAAATTATCAATTTTAAAACATGTTGAGAAACAAATTAATCCCAAATTGGTCGATTTAATAAGTAATAACCCAATGGCTATAGGTACTGATGGTAAAATTTACTAGAAGTTTTTGTTTACTTTTTAAACATGCCTTATTATTAATCCGAGATTTAATTCAAAAATTTTAAAACTTAGAATGCGAGAGGTGAACACCTCCAATAGGTGTACGAAAACTCGATAATACCTGATAATACTTGACTCTATGAGACGAAATCTTAGGATAGTTTTCATTACTTGACCTACAAATTTAAAATCAGGTGTTGAATTAAAAACTTACCAAAACTGATTTCTATGGATAATTTATCAATATACATTGAGCAGCTATGGTAAGTGTTTATTCCCAAACTTCATAATTTATTTTCTCTCTTATTAGCACTACAGCATGGGTCCTCCTGCTCTTGTCGATTTTAAACAGTTGACCTAAAAAAAAAGAACAGTACATTACATTAAAACATTAAAACTTTGCAAACCTTAAAAAAAGGAAATGTGTACATTAGAATTTGTTTTAGCAAAATCAATTTGAATGTACGAAAGTTAAGTACACGATTCTCGTATGTCATTTATTGATTTACATGGCCTGTGCAAAAAAATCATTGGAGAAGGGGGGACAGCATGAGAAGGAATGCAAAGTTTTTGCTTGGTGGTGCATATAGCAATTCAGAATCAGCCGCCTGAACTTAAAACTGACCTATATCTTTTATGCACTTCAGGGATTAAATAGGTACTTTTAATCCGTCAGATTAGGGATTAGAAGTAAATTTAATCCCTCAATGATTAAAAAAAAACTAATCCCTGGAAAATTATAATTAAATTTATGGCAAGTCAAGCCAAACAGCCCTTGTTCTTGGCCAAGATTTCATTCTTAGCGTAGAAATAACGTCATTTTAACAAAGATCTTTTCGTAAAGTGCATAAAATAGTATATGAACCTCGGGACTAAAGTGTCGTTTAATCCCTTAGCCAATTGTACAAACCTTTCGCCGCGAGATTAGATGTGGCACTTTAGCCCCTAGGTTTATAATGTACTCTTTGTTTACAATATGAAGTAGTGGTCTTTAAGCACCAAAAAGAACAGAGTAGAACATAAGATAAATTAAGTATAGGTACCCAACCCAACCCAAACAAAAAATCTTGTGGCACTTCCACACAAGGCCCATGTGGGTTTTTCTTCACAAAGAACGTGACTTTTCCAAACAAAATTCACTCAAAAATTGATAACAGTCGTCCACCATCACATTGTGATAAGATTTTTAGTCCATATTGCGTGCAAAAAGTTCATGAAAATTATTATTTTCCCGAAAATTCGCCGCAAGGTCCAAAAAAGGTAAACAAACTTGAGTGACTGTCGGCATTTGACAGTTATTTTTGGGAAAGTATTGCGGGTTGCGTTCCATTCAAGCCTTCTTTTTAATTAACAATAAGCGATGTTGCCGCAACAGTGAAAATAATGGCGATAGCGATCGTTATCTCATAACGATAGCCCACTGGAATTGCCCCCCAGATACGTTGGCCGAATAGCCTAAGCAACTTAAAGCCATTACTAAAATAACAGTTGAAGGTTAGAATTTAATTTTACAATAACATTTTTTTAAACTTTATTATGAGTAACGAAAAATTTTCAGGTATGTTACCTATTCCAGGCCATATTAAATCGAATACTCACGGAAAAGTAATCCATGCTGCCAAAATTACCAATCACAAAGCCAAGACAAAAACACAGAACAGTAACGTTGATAATAACCCAACTCCGGCTGCCATCACTGATGGTGTCAGATTTTATACCACAGAAATTTTTGTTCCTAGTCTTATTTCCAAAAATTAAAAAAAAATACATTATAGAATGGCGCGTTTTAATTTAGAAAGTCAGTAAATTTAAAATGAAAATTTAATTGTGAACCCCGTTCAAAAAAAACTAAACAATCGAGAATTTTAATTGAATTAGACTTTTGCAACATCTACACCATTTGTTTTTATTTTAAAGGATTTGATTCAAATTCCAGCAGCAAACAAGTTAAAAGTACCAGTAACAACAATTGGAGCTCGAAATTGAGTCCCACGACCAATTCAAGATTCAGGCGAGCAGCTGTCAATGATAGTGGTTTGATGCGTCATAGACGAATGCCACTTAATAGAGATGAACTCATAAAAATTACAGGTATAACCTTATTACTTAGTATTAGGAGGTATTAAATTTAATAAAAAAATACTTTTCCTTATCAGTTAAAAAAAGGTAAAATTCATAAAAATGCACAGTAAAATGTCCATCGCAATTTTACATAGGTTTTAGTTTTTGACATATACTTTAGGGTTTATTAAAGTTGCCTAAAAAACCGGATATTGGGATTACCAGGATTTATCATTGGTGTGCATACATTGATCCTAGCCTTGGGTGAGTTAAGGCATATTTTTAAACAACCATGTATTGAATTTTATGGGGGCTTAGCCCATAATCCTCCTCTTGCGTACGCCACTGCTTAACCTCAAAACATTGACTCGTTTAATGAAGTTAGTGCTTTAAATAAAAAGATAAAATAAATGAACTCAACTCTTATCACCCCTTGTTGTAAAATAAGACGTGAACAACAAAGATGACAGTGCAAAACCTTGAATTTATATTTGTGAAACGTACATATTTTCTCATTTTTGATTTTGAAAATTACACCTAATAAATTTTTCGTAAGTATTCAAATGAATATGACATAATTATTTTCTTCATAAAATAACGAACTTTACAGCGAAATAACGGCCCCTTCAGTTTGCCGCCCCGAAAAGAGTCTCGGCTTGCCCGCCTCTAGCACCGGCCCTGCATCCTGATCCGAAATCAGGGACCGGATTTTTGACCTATGAAGTCATGTGAGTGCGCAGCCGGTTTATAATTGTAATATTCTTGAACGAGCGTTCACCGATCTCATTCACCAAAAACCATGCGGACGTGATCGCTTGGCCCGCGACAGGTGAACAGCTTCATTTTGAGAGACGTATGCGTGCAAATAACTATTTTATTTATATTAAATAATAGTTTATTATCAGAAAAAAACTACCTAAAAATACAAATGTAGAAGTGGTATATATAAATAAACAAGACCCACAAAAGGTTACCCTTGTTAGTGGGAAAAAAAAAGAAAAGAAAAAAGAAAAAAGAACTTAAAAATAAAATGAAAAACACCAATGATTAGTGTATAATATGCACAACATTATAAAATAAACTAAACAGCTACATACACAAAGTATTAATGCTTGGATTATGCAGTTTAAACAAAAGAAAAGTCAAGTTCGGGATTTATGGTAATAATAAGGTTTTTTTTGTCATATTCGGGTTTTTTGTCACATTCGGGTTTTTTGTCATATTCGGGAAGACATAGACGCGATAGGGAAATATAAATAATCATCTTCATTAATTCTCATTGAATTTTTAAATCAATTATTTCTTCTATTTGAAATCTGGGCTGGTTTAAGATCCAGTCTTTAAGTCGAGTTTTAAACAGCCTGATGGAATTCAGGATTGAAAACTCAAGAGGTAATGCCATATGTATCTTAGGACTTATATAAAGATATGAGCGTTGTGCTAGAGTCGTTTTTACTTTTGGTAGACTCCCAGTTTGTGATTTTAATCTGGTTTCGTATTTATGGGGAATCTTGGACAAGGTATCTTTCTTTTTAAATTGTCGCATAACAATACTCATTAAATATAATTGCCTAATGTCAAAAATTCCAGATTCTTAGTAGACTTTGTCCGAAGAATATCTTTTGTTTTTTCCTAAGATTATTCTCAAAAGCCATTTTTGGGCAATTTCAAGGAGTCCTAAGTGAATTTTTAATGCACCACCCCATACCAGGATACCATATGTCAAATGAGGTTGAACCAATGCATAATAAAGAGTTAGCAAGTATCTCAGATCAAAATATTTTTTAAGTTCTTTGAATTTGCCAACAAAACTTCTTAATTTGTTTGTGACATGTTGTATATGAAAATTCCACTTCAGGTTTGGATCTAATATAACCCCTAGATATTTAATTTTATTAGTTTTTTTTAAATTTAGATACTTGGTTATTATCCAATCTGATAGTTAGTTCAGAAAATTGAGGAAGAGAATCAGAATAACAACCAAATGGCATAAAAAAAGTTTTATCTGTATTTATTGTCAACATTTGATTGGTGAACCAGTTAAATATCTTGCTTAAATCCAACTCAGCCTTGTGTTTGACGTCATCCCAAGAGTCACCGATATAGATAAAAACCGAATCGTCGACGACATATGACGTCACCCATAGATCCTATGTGAAATAAGTTATTAATGTACAAATTAAAAAGGATTGGTCCTAGAATGGTCCCCTGGGGAACGCCTATCTTAACAGAAAGATCCGAGCTTAGCTCCCCATTTACCTCGGTGCATTGCGTACGTTCATACAAGTAGCTGTTAAAAAGATCCCAAGGAATTTCCCGGACAGCAGCATTCTTTAGAATCTCCTTAAGTATATAATGATCCACGGTGTCGAAAGCCTTGGCCAAGTCTAGGAACACACATAACACCTTTTTTCCTTTATCCAATGTACCATAAATTGTTGTTACCAACTTGGCCAATGCATCCTCCGTGGACATTCCTTCGCTGAATCCAAACTGCCCTTCAGACAAAACTTTGTGTTTTTTCAGAAAACTTTCAAGGCTGGATTTTATTATTTTTTTAAAAATTTTGCTAACAGCACTCAAAATCGAGATAGGTCTATAATTATTTACATTATTAATGGCTTAACAATCGCCTTTTTCAAAATCTTCGGAAAATATCCGAGTTCAAAACATTTGTTAATTAAAAAAACTAAAGGTGATACCAAGAACTCGGAATTTTCTTTAATGATCTCCGATCTCAGACCATCTAATCCCGGTGACTTGCCATTTTTTAACGAGAGTATTGTTTTGGAAATTTCTTCAGAATTCGTTGGAAACAAAAATAAGTTTTCATTGATTCTTGGTTTATCAAACACTAAACTTTTAGTAGGTTTAATTTTATTAGCCATATTCTGACCAATACCACCAAAATGGGAATTAAAAAGTTCACTGATTTGTTTTTTATCATATGTTTTTTGACCATTCATTTCGATATTTGTTATTTGCGTTTTTGTTTTATTTTTATTGTTTAAAACTTTATTCACGTTTTCCCAGAGTTTGGATGATTTATTTAAGTTTTTGTCTAGTTTTGATTTATAATAATTTATATAGGCCTGCTCTAAGACTTCATTGTATTTATTTCGGTATTGTTTAAAATCATGAGAGAAACGCAGGTTTTCTCTATTTTTAATCATTTTTTTATATAATTCATGTTTTGTTTCCATTGCTTTTAATAATCCCGGAGTAATCCAGGGGTTTTTGGTCACAGATTTTGTTTTATATTTTTTTATCTTACTGCAGAGATTAATGTGAGATGTTAAACATGATATAAATTGATCTGTTGCTTTGTCCAGATCATGTCCTTGAAGAACCGAACTCCAAGTTTCGTTTTTTAAATTAATTTTTAATTTATTCTTGTCAAGGTATTTTTTGTCATAGCATAGTGATTCGAGTTGTTCGGGTGTGGGTTTATCAATTGAAAGGTTCAACAAGATAGGAAAATGATCGCTAATTTTTTGAGTTAAAATTATTGGCATTAAATTATTTAGTGAATGTTTAGTTTGGACAAATATGTGATCAAGGCAAGTACCACTATCAGGACGAGTAACATTATTTATAGCTGAGATAAACCCAAATTCACTTTAAATGTTTTTGTATACTTCTATGTCCTCATCGTTTTTCAGTAAGTCAATATTAATGTCTCCCACCCAAATACAATAGTCAAACTTTTTACTGTCTTATTTGTTTTGAAAAAATGCGCTTAGATTGTTATTAAATGTTTTAGTGCAAGTCGAGGGGAACCTGTATGTTGTGATAACGTTAAATTTAATGTTTCCAAATTTAAATTTTAAATCAATGACTTTTATGTTGTCTAGATCAAAAATTTCGCATTCATGAAAAATATTTTGTCTTAAATATACAACAGTACCGTCATGACTACTTATACATCCTCCGTTATATATTAGTTTGTACCCTGGTATTTGGAGAAGTGAAAGATCTGACAATATAAAGGTTTCCGTTAATACTATAATGATGAAGCATTGGCCTAAACCTTCTAAAAAGACTTGCAGTTCTTTATGATGCATTGGAAGGCTTCTAATATTGGTGTGAAACATTAAAAAGTTGTTTTTATCAGGCGCGAGTTTTTTTAAATCTGAAATGCTATTGATTATCCTGTCTTTTATTTTAACGGATTTAAAGTCACGAATGTGGCTATCCATTTTATTCTATTAATTTTTTTTTTAAATATAAAACAAATACTCAAAAAATAGTAAAATTAATATAGTAATATAGTAATTTTTTAAAATATAAAACAATTACTCAAAAAATTTTTAAAATTAACATAGTAACATTTTTACAGTATAATCAGTAGTTTTATTTTTAGTTTAGTAGAACTTTCAAGTAAAAAAAATAAATATTGTTTTTGCTTAAAACTAAGTTAGAATTTTAAAACACTACTATACTACGCTCTATTTGCTTGTTTTTTCTTTTTCACCGGTTTTGGTTCGGGTTACTCTAACTGACGGGGATCCAATACCCGCACTCATCAAGTTACTAGCACTATTATTTGTGACTTTTTTAGCACTAGGTTTTCTTTTAGCTGGTGGTTGTTGAATCGGGGAGGTCTCAGTTCCTGGAATATTAACCAAAGCAACTTCTCCTTTATTTGGCGTGACAACCGTTGCCGTGGTAGATTGTTTAGGAGAATCTTCTTGAAATACGCTATCCAGTAAATTGACGGATGGTGTTGAAGGCAGACTGGTTGTTTGTTTTGTTGTGGGTGTGGTATTTTGTAAAATAATCTCAGTTTCTTTGGTGGATTGTAATGTAGGTATCTCTTCTTCTTCAAGTTGCTTAGCAGTATAGGATTCTCCGTTAATCAATAGTTTGTAGTTTACGATTTTTGCGGTAATATTTTTCGACTTGGCTAACTTCAGATGATCCCTTAAGATTTTATGATCCTCGCGATCCTCTTTGCACATATCATGTACGATGTATACATTTGTGCCTTTTAGTTTTGGGGCCACTTTAAAGAGCTCTTGTTTTTTAAGATATGATACAAATTCAATTTTAATTGGAGTGCTTATTATGCCTGTCCTTAGCACATATATGTTGTTTATATCAGACTCTTTAAAATTAATTTGCAAAAGGTCTCTTAGTTTTTGTAGAGTAAAACCAAGTAAGTCTGTGTTGGATGCCGGTTGTAGTCCATAAATTATAGCATTATTTTTTCTACGTAATCTCTCAAATTGTACACATTTTTCCTCAAGATGTTGACACTTTGTATTTAAAGTAGCAAATTTTTGGGCTTGTCCGTCTATTTTCTCCAATATTTTATTGTTTTGCTCTGTAACATCCTTCTTAAAAGATTCTATTTCAGTTTTCTGATCATTTCTGAGCTGAACCAGTTCGGTTTTGAAACCGTTCATAAGCCTGGTAAACAAGTCATCGTTTGCTTTGTCTATTCCATGTGCCATAACAGGTTTGTGTATGAAAAAAAAAAGAAAAGAACAGAACAGAACTTGAGAAAAAAAAAATTCTACTACAGTTAATTCAGTGCTAAGGACTGCAGGTGTTGGATTCACAGTAGTACGGGCTGCGGGTCAAGCGATATTCATCCATACGTCGCGATGGTACCACTGGCTGAACGAAATTGACCCTTATGGTTTTCTCATTATCGTGGACTATTTTTCTAATTTAGGCTATAAATATCTATTTACGACAGATTTTTACTAACTTTTAACTGTTCCTGATGCTTGGAACGCTAAACTTTAATATGTCACTAGATTTTATAATTACTTTTTATTTTTTCACTAATTTTCCTATGTGTTTCTGGTTGTTTACGTTTTTATATGTCAGTATTGATTAGGCGATATTAATACTCTAATTCATTTATTTAATTTATTTTTAATAATTTTGTTTTTCTTCACCGAAGAGCGTTCACTTGTCGAGATTCAAGAATTCAGAATTTAGCCTCAGGTCTGTAGGTGTCTGTATTCTCCATTAGATTTTGAACTGAAAAACAAAATGCTAGTCCGATATGTCAGAATCAGTCATTTTTAACATTTTTTTCAGGTAAAAACTATCCCAGTATAGCATCAACCACAGATAGATCTTCATCTTCCGCGCCTTCAGCAACCGAAGAAAACGATAATTCGTCCACCGACGACGAAGCTGACAACAATGTTCAAGATGGCGTCGAAGGTGGTGAAAATGAAAACTTATGTGCGTTGAAATGTGTCTTTGATAAACTAGAATTGGTAAGCTTTTTCATGAAAATAAATCCTTTGAGGCCACAAAAACGAAATAGATTTAACAACACTGCTTTGCTGTCTTTGGACCAATCTTTACCGGGCAGAATATCGGAAACGAGAAAACGGAATCTGTTGAAATTTGGCAGGAATGTTTATTTTTTATCCAGACAGTTTTTTGCTGGTCTCTCTCATTCCCGAAATAAAACACGGCTAACAATAGTCAAAAATCTTACCTGGCTTTTTCTTTAGCCTCGTCGAAAATACAGAAATCTGTAACTACAATTTTTGGATTTTTTTTAATTTTTTGAAAAAATACAACAAATTTCGAAAAATCCTTTAGATATGGTTGTAGATTTTTATAAATCCTATTATCTGATAACAAAAAAGTTATGGTTTTTTTTATAAGCGAGATTTTGCGGGAATTCTGAAACGCCAAGGTCACGTAATTTGGGATACTGATTATCTCTCTCATCGTAGAGGGGAAATTTCATGAAAATAAATCCTTTAAGACCACAAAAACGAAATAAATTTAACAACACTGCTTTGCTGTCTTTGGACCAATCTTTACCGGGCAGAATATCGGAAACGAGAAAACGAAATCTGTTGTAATTTGGAAGGAATGTTTATTTTTTATCCAGACAGTTTTCTGCTGGTCTCTCTCATTCCAGAAATAGAATAAACACGGCTAACAATAGTCAAAAATCTTGCCTGGCTTTTTCTTTAGCCTCGTCGATAATATAGAAATCTGTAACCACAATTTTTGGATTTTTTTTAATTTTTTGAAAAAATACAACAGATTTCGAAAAATCCTTTAGATACGGTTGTAGATTTTTATAAATCCTATTATCTGATAACAAAAAAGTTATGGTTTTTTCTTTATAAGCGAGATTTTGCGGGAATTCTGAAACGCCAAGGTTACGTAATTTGGGAAACTGAGTGACTTCGATTGAAGTATTGGAATTCCGGTTCCGCATAGCCACTGGCCACTTGTCTAAGGCTGGACTTCCATAAGCTTTTTTTCCGCGCGAAGTTTGAAATTTGACCTTGTCTGTCAGTAAGTGAAACAGTGACAAAACTATTGGCACCTTCACCATAACTTGGCTGGAAGGCTAGCCTCACATATGGTGTTCGCATCGTGTTCTGAACACTGGACGATCTCACTCGAAATGTCATTAGTGATGCCACCTATTGTTGATCTTATCAAAAAATAGCAAAGCAGTGTTCTCAAATCTATGCCGTTTTTGTGGCCTTAATATTAATACAGACGCTGTATTACCCTGCATCCTTGGCGTCAGTAGCGCGCATAATGAGGGGTAAAGACTCTCATAATTAAAAATGCAGATATTTGTCTCATCTGTGTCTTCTCAGTTTTCTCCCCAAGAGACATCTACATCTGGTGGTGTGTGGGCCATTTACGAATTCCTTAGAATGTCTACACCCTTGTCCTTGGCTCTATATTCTTTTAAGTAGCTTGTAGGCCCAGTTATTCAATCTACTCTGTTATGCCCCACGTAAGGGATTTCGTCACAAAAACGGCATAGATTTGACAACACTGCTTTGCTTATTTTTTGAAAGATCAATAATAGGTGGCATCACTAATGACATTTCGATTGAGATCGTGCAGTGTTCAGAACACCGTGCGAACACCATATATGAGGCTAGCCTTCCATTAACAGATTAGTTCTGTCACTGTTTCACTCACTGACAGACAAGATCATATTTCAAAATCCGCGCGGAAAAAAAGCTTATGGAAGTCCAGTCTTAGACAAGTGGCTATGCGGAACCTGAATTCCAGTACTCCAGTCGAACTCACTCAGTTTCCCTGGGCCTACCAAATTACGTGACCTTGGCATTTCCGAATTCCGGCAGAATCTTGCTTATAAAGAATAAAACCATAACTTTTTTGTTATCAGATAATAGGATTTATAAAAATCTACAACCGCATCTAAAGGATTTTTCAAAATTTGGTCTAATTTTTTCAAAAAATAAAAAAATCCAAAAATTCTTGCTAGAGTTTATATTAACGACGAGGCTAAAGAAAAAGCCAGGTAAGATTTTTTACTATTGTTAGCCGTGTTTATTTTATTTCTGGAATAAGAGAGTCCAGCAAAAAACTGTCTGGATACCGTTGTGGGGAATTCAAAAATAAATATTCCTCGTTTTCTCGTTTCCGATATTCTGCCCGGTAAAGATTGGCCCAAAAACAGCATAGCAGTGTTGTCAAATCTATGCCGTTTTTGTGGCCTTAAGTAACCCTTATTGTGAGTGCGTTCCATCTTACCATGAAAACACCTTATTCTAAACGCTGATTAGGCTGAACTTTCATAAGCTTTTTTTTCGGCGTGGATTTTGACATTTAACCTTGTCTGTTAGTGAGTGAAACAGTGATAGAACGATTGGCACATTTACCATAACTTGAAATCTGCGCGGAAAATCTGCTAATGGAAGGCTGGGCTTACATTTACATATTTATAGGTGGATTCCAACGGATTACCAGACCATGGAAAATTCTTGAATGAATTATTACAAACGGTGACTTCGAGAGACCTTCGAAATTTTCTCCAGAAATCTGCTGACGAATGTTTTCAACAAATGGAAGAAGGTAATACGATGTTTTATTTTTTTTTATGAGAACATATTGCACCTTATTATAGAGACTTTATTTGAAATAAGTTTTTTTACTTTTAACTCTCTTTGTCACCACTGATTGTAAAACTTATAGGTTATAGCAGTAGTGGCAAAATTCCATTTGTTTGTAAGTATACAGTGTGTTCCAAATTCGATGCTCACCATGGGGATCTTCTAAAAGGTAGGAGATACGAAAAGGTATAAATTAGGGCAAAGCTGCGCAATTTGATGTTTTGCTCAAAACCAAAAAAAAGTTTATAAATTCCGTGTAGTTCCGGAGATAGGCGAAAAAAACCGAAATCTTTATTTTTAGTTTTTATTTTTCCGCGCCCTTTTTCTTAAAGCTGTCAAAAAACGCTTAAAACATACTACAGGCACTTTTTTAAGATCTACCTAATGAGAGGTTCGATTTCGAGATTTGACAATTCAGTGTGACCGGAGCAAGCAATTTTTTCTTATGGACACATGCTTTTCCTCCCGTTTGGTTCATAAAGGACAGATATTTTACAAACTTATTTTGACAAATACCTGACGTTTTGAATTAATTGACGATCATCAGCCGAAATTCAAAGATTAATAAACAAAGAAAAAAACGTATTTTTAAAATATTAGATAAAGGTATTTTGTTATAACAACATGTTGAGTATGAGGGTCAATAAAATAGGAGAAAAAAAAGGATGTGTCCATAAGAAAAGAGAACTTTGAGGTGCTCCTGTCACACTGGAATGTCAAGTATCAAAAATGGACCTCTCACTAGATAGATCTTAATAAAGTGCCTGTAGAAAGTTTTAAGCGTTTTTTAACAGCTTTAAAAATAAGGGCGCAGAGAAATAAAAACTAAAAATGAAGATTTCCGTTTTTTTTGCCTCCGTAACTATCCGGAATTTGTAAACTTCTTTTAGTTTTGAGGAAAGCATGAAATTGCACAACTTTGCCCTAATTTAAACCTTTTCGTATCTCCTACCATTTAGGAGATCCCCTTGGTGAGCATTGAATTTGAAACACCCTGTATACCGTTGATACACATAGTGTGTAACTAGGTTTCAACTATATAACTATGAGATACTATAACGGCCTTAAGTGTCGTTTGAAGTTTGAAAAACAAAGAAGAAAATTAAAAATCGCGAAAAAAGCCATGCCAGTGTCGTAGTGCCCTTACCCTAATTTAATATCAAGGTATTAATTTGAGTGGCAGGGACTACGACATCATCTGTCCGAAAACTTTGATATTATTTAATTAAATTTATTGGTTATATTATGGATAAAACATCTCCAACCGCAAGTTTAACCTTACTCGAGGGTTTCAATCCACAAGGACATGGCGCCCAAGTGCCGAACCCACTTTCTGACAGAGACAACATAATAACTTACGCGTAGCTATTACTTTCTCTATGGTTCCTGAGAAAACTCGGCATCATCGAAAAGTTTACATTTTTGACAGAGTGTGGTTTTACCATTTTGTTTATGGTATTGTGATGTTTTCGTGTTTTAAAATGTTGTGGCGGTATATACTGTGATTGCGTGCGTTAAATAAATATGCCAAGCACAAACTACGCATTAAAAACTCACCAATTAACCAAAAACAAAGTAAATGAAGTCTGGGCTAAAAAATTTTCGAAACCACAACCCAAGTCACCCCAACTCTTCTTTTATGAAACCCAACTCAACCCGAAATAAACCAAATCAACTAACCCCTAATCTTTCTTGGTTAAAATCAGTTCAATTCTTTTTGAAAACTCAACCTAACTCTTCTCTCGCAAAACAAAAAACAATCTAAACGCAATGTTACTCAATTAAATGAAAATTTTAAAATTTAAAAAACGCGCCAAAATTGGCAAGTTGCTGTCCCCGTGCGGATGACCTACCAACAGACCAAAAAATCTACTTGATTCTTTGCAAATGACGTAAAATGGCTGTTTTGCTGGAAAGTGCAAAAATATCGTGTTGATATTATTTCGATGATTTCTCGGAAAATTGAAATTTAAAAAAAAATCAAAAAAGTGATGCATAAAGTTCGATCCTTTGCATGTATTTTGACAGTGTTTTAAATGAAGAATGTACCCCACCCAGTAAGTTTGATATTTTTTCAACTTTTTTTGGCTGTAACTTTTGAAAAAATAGGAATTTTTTTGACCCGCCGACGGTTTCGTACTTCTGGCGAAGCATATTAACCGTCTAAAATAAATTTTTGAAAAAACCTAAAAATGGCAGAAAACCGTACCTTCTAATTTTCTATTAATACGAAATTATGGAAAACACTGGACAAGTCTTTTTAAATTTATTTTACGTTAGTGTCGAGGGTAGTGTTCACTCTTTTAATAAATTTTCCAAAAGTAAAAAAAAATGTTCGCTCTCAGATGGTTGTCGGTTGCTTTCACTATTGACGCAATCGACGCGCCTGCCCATTATTACACTCCTCGTCTCTGGGTTTTTTTCCAGGCCAACTTGATTGGGAGAGTTATTATCGGTACGCATTTTTCTCGGGAAAAGCAAGGGAAGGGCCGTTGTATCATCTCATAGGTATATGCTTTCAACGGCTTCCACAAAAGCTTCAACTGGAATAAGTTATAATATGTGACCTTATCTCAGGAAATGTCAAAGTAACGTTCAAAACGGGTCATGTGATATCCATACTTTTTGGAGTTAAATAAACATCAAAATTGGCAGAACTTTGAATGGAAGGCATATTTTATAAATAAACTAAGACACGGCTCGGAGCACTTTTTTTGATTTTTTGCCGAATAGCCTAAAATTTCTTTCTAAGGCCACCAATTCAAAATATTTAAACATTTGAAAAGTTCAGGCAATTTCGATGTTTATTTGATTCCAAAAAGTATGGATATCACAAGACCCGTTTCCAACGTCACTTCAACATTTCGTGAGCTAAGGTCACTAAAAGAAAAAGATAATCTCTACTCTCAACGACAAAGTATGAAGTCTGAACTAAGTTTTGTAATCTGCAGGCGTTTTATTTTCGTATGTATTTCAATTAGGATCTTTATGTTCTCAGTAGAGAGTGAGCTTACAAATATATACAATGGGAATTCAAATATTAACATATTTTGACACTAGTTTACTTTATTAAACGTTCAATACATTATTTTTTTAGACGACTCTCAAGACCCTTGCAAGTATTCTATCAAGTTGGTTTCTTGTTTGGCTAAAAAAGGTCGACAGGATTGTTCTGATTGGCCATCTACAGGACCCTTTCCACTTTAAATCGTATAACAAATACAGATATGTTCGTATGTAAGACAATGACCACGGCAAAATATTTTTTGGTATCGGTATCCCTCTACATATTATTTTATTTATGTAAATGGTATTTATTTATATTTTATCAAATTTTATTTCAATTATTTTAACTTTTGTTATTTTTAAAGTATATAGGATCGTTTATTTTAAAGATATAAATGTATTTGAGCATTAGAAAATTGTTTTTTTTTTAAATAAGGACGTCTGGAAAACTCAGGGAAAATAGAACATATAGGGAATGGTTAACACCAAAGAAAAAGTGGCAAATTTGGAACGAGCCGTTGAAAGTTGCCGTTGTTAGGTAAATTATATTCCCTGGGTAAATTTGATCTCTGGTTCGACTTCACGTATAACCCTACTTTTTGGTTTACTTTTTCCTTTATTTGTTTACTTTTTAAAGTTGGAATATCTTGGGCTTTTTTTTTAATATTTAATAAATTGCTTTATTTCAACTTCTAGCGTTTTTCTGCTTCGCGGATTGTACAAAAATTCCACAAAAAGTAAGTATTTTCTGCAAAGAACATAACACTAATACTACTTATTTCAACTTCTAGAGTTGTCCTACTTCGCGGATTGTACAAAAATTCCACAAAAAGTAAGTATTTTCTGCAAAGAACAGGTGTCCTAAAGGTTAATTTATAGCTTAAATTCCTGCCTTTGTGTCAGAGTAATTAAATAGAGCAGTCTTATGAACTGTCGAACGAATTAAAATGCCAAATTTTTAGGGGGTTGTGGGGTGCCGCAATCGCTGGCCAAGAGACGAAGTTAATTTTTATAAAATTTCCACTGTTTTACATTCTGAACATAAATAATACCTAATCTACAAGATGTGAGAAATGGATTCAGGCGTTAAAAAGGGAGGACTTAACAAAAAAAAAGTTAACCTTTTTGAGAATATGGTCAAAACTTTTTGTCACAGGTATGTAAAATTCATTTTCTGGACTGGTCACTTTAAATAATTTGCTATTTTTCTCAGAAATGTAAATCTGGCTGCGCTCGATTCTTTTTTTAGGTTAGGTTAGGGTGGAAAGGATGCACTTCTGACAACCCCCAAAAATGTTCTGTAAAAACTTTTGTGCAATTATTTGATGATACAGTAAAAATTTCAGCTTTTACTATAGGTAAGTCCCAACTTCACCCTATTTTAACTTGGAAGAATTATAAATTTAATCAGGCAAATATACAGAATTTGTCAGGGTATGCATTCATGCTATTCATAGCTTGTGGCTTACAGAATACTATGAACAGCAGCATGCATTTGCTATTGTTTATTTTCCTTGCATCTTACCGCATACTGCTTACCTTAAAAACTCTGAATCTGCCTTACCATACCATTATAACCATCCTTCAATCAATCAAAAAATACTTTATTGTCAAGAAAAAAAAATTCTGTTGACAAAGCAGGCTAAATAATCTAATTATTAATAAATTTGTCACTAAAATTGCATCAAAAGGTGAAGAAGCACTGCTATGTCCCCCAGTTGTCCCATTGTAACTAACTTTTTTTTAACTTTAATTCAGTTGCTCCAGTTTTTTTATTAATATACCTAGTTAAAGTGTTTAATTTTGTAGTTTTTTATAAATACAATATATTTTTAACAGTTTTTTTTATTTAAAACCTAAAATCCAAGAGTAACAACAAAAATGTTTAAAAATAAAATGTACATAAGAAAATTTAAATAATTTTACAAAACCTTTTACTTATTTTCATTTGAAAATAAAAAGGTACATACATACAGATAAATAGCTATTTTCCTAAGTGCGGAAAATCGATTTTTCCGCACGCAACTGCCGTTGACGGAACGACGCGCAACGAAGTTCTGTCAAGCAGTTAAGTGCGGAAAAAAAGTTTTTCGCATGTGTTGGGAACAATTGTTTTTCTACGAGCGTGAGGAAAATACACTGAAAATAGTTTTTTGCCACTGACAAATAAATGCATAAACAACTGGTTTGTTACACCATAGCAAACAAGGCATTGACATATCAGTGCGGAAAAATTTTTCCACACTGTGCGGAAAAACGCACTAAAAATAGTGTGGAAAATGCGATTTTCCGCAGGCTTGTAGAAAAACAAACAATCAAAGTAGGTAATCTAAAAGAAATAAAGTCAAATCATGATTAAGTGTAGGGTTTCATCAATTGTTTTATTATAATAAATAACTTATTGGTTTGTTTTTGTATAAAAAAATTTAATTATTACTATGTTGATCTTAGAGCTGAAAGATTCATTCTCTGCAAATGTTTGACCTGAAACAAAAAAAAAACAACAAAACAAACCTATCAATTTTAAGGATACTAAACTGTGAACACAAAGAAAAATCTGATTGAATTTGTAATCTCTGCAGTAATTACAGCATGGTTTATTTATTTTATTATTGTAACACTGCCTAAGAGCTACAGTTAGGGAATTTTTAATTTACCATTTTAATTTGGATGCACCTGGTGTTTTAACAGTTTTTGTGTAGAGACTGTCAAAACACTAGGTGCATCCAAACTAAAGCGCTAAATTAATAACTCCCTGACTGAAGCTCAATTACAAAGCAGGATCAGCATGAAACAAGGTAGAAAGATTTCAGTTACTAAAAAAAATAAAATTACAAAAAATACAAGTTGACAAAATAATTCACATAAAAAAATAAAAATAAAATATTGGTATTAACAATAAAAAAATAAAAATAAGGCCAATAAAAAGAGAAACAGAAAGGACTTTTAGGGATAGGGGTAAGGAAAAATAAAATTAAATGTCATGAACAAATTGATATTATTAAAGTGTGGCTTATACTGAGAAGTTCGGCTTAAGTTGGAAAAAGTTTGCAATTAGCATTTGACAAAAGTTTGATTGGCAAAAGTTGGACATAACTCGCATGTTTATCTTTCACAAACTTTAGCATTTTTTTTTGTTGAACAACTACAAACTAAAGTTGGCAAAAGATAAACATGATTTATCTTGAACTTTTGGCAAATGCAAATCGAGGACTTTTCCCAACTTAAACGTATAGTTCAGCAAAATAACAAGTAGGGCTTAATTGATCACAACAAAAAAATTACATTAAATGGTTATCTTCATTTTTCTCTAGGAAGCTTTGTTATTAAAATATGAGCATGTTTGTACTAGAGGCCCTCTATACATTTGACAGTTGTTGTTGTACCAGAGGTGGGCAACTCATATTGGCTCTTTCTAGTTTAGGAAAAGGAATTTTATGAAATGGACTGATGTTTTGTTGTCTCTTTATATTTTCCCCAGACAGTTTTTAAAAGATTGATTTTATTTTGGTTAGTAAAATATGTCAACCTTTGACAAAAAAAAAACAAAAACAAACAGTGAATACACACGGTAGATATTAAAAATGTAAATTTTTCAGCTTCAGTGACAAAGTTATTTATTGTCAGGGTTGCCAACTATCATTGCCAACACACAATTTCAAACATTTCCCTAACAACTGTCAAATCCAGTTGCTCCCTCTGGTAAAACAATAACTGTTAAAAATCGTATAAATTTGTTGTTGAATCTCTCTTTAGATCTTTCAGAAAATGTTAACCTAAATACCATAGATCTGCCATAGATTTATAGTGACAGAGCCAAATGGTTTTTTAACGAAAAAACAAGAGTTTTTTGTACTTTAGTGCAAAATGAACTTATTGGATTTCGATTGCTCACACAGAGGGTGGAACCTAGGATGACGATGTTTCGTCCTTATTAGGAGTGAGCAATCAATATCCAAGAAGTTCATTTTGCACTAAAGTACAAAAAAACTCTTGTTTTTCGTTAGATTTACCGTGCCACAGCCATCTTCTGTTTGTTTTTTAAATGTTTATCTGTCAGGCATTGTCAACAAAAAAAACATAACATGTACCAAGTGGTCAAATTCTCAAAATGTCATAAAAGCTGGAGCCTATGGGCCCGAAGTCCATTGAAATAAGAAGAATAGAATAACAAATAAGCTTCATTCATAGAGAAAAATGAAGATAGACAGCCATTTGACATAATTTTTTTTGTATGATCAATCAACACAGTTCTCAACTAAAAAGCCATTTAACTCCTACCACCTCAGTGCGCTTAAGCCTACTGTGGCTGCCATTTTTATAACCAAATTGACAAGTAAAACATGGTTTTTCTGTCAGTTTGGTGTTAATATGGCACCAATCATAGGCCAAACAATACTAAAACGAAAATGAGTTGGCTTTTTAGTTGAGAATGGTGTTGGATCAATTAAGCCCTACTTGTTATTTGGCTGAACTGCATCTTTAAGCCAAACTTCTCAGTATAAATAAGGAGAAAAAAATCGAGTAAAGATTGCTCACCTTCGCCATAACTAAGGTGTAATCTCCAAAAATACATCTTCTGCAACCACTCACAAATCCAGCCTCTGCATTTAAACTTTTAAATGCTTTCATTACCTGGTTGGTGTAAAATGAAGTTGTTAGCACATAGTTTTATACCTATATATAATATATGTTAATACAATGTCCATGTTAGAAACTGGGGAAAACTTGCAGGGTCAAAACGAATCAGTGTGATCTACATTATTAATCACTGCAATTTTTTTTTTTTGAGGTATCGCGGGGCCACGCCACTGGAGGGTCCTGAACCACTTAATTCATTATAATAATCACTAGGTTTATTAGAAAATCTTGTAAAAAAGCAGAGAAGGTTTCACGCCAAATTGATTCTGGTTGACGTAAATCTAATATATTGTCTTTATTTTTAATTCAAAAAACTCGCTGGCTAGCATAAATCACTCAAAATTTAAAAAAAATGTAAGAATTATTGTCATGAAAACAACAACAAAATACGCCATTTTGAAAAGTCGTTGTCAACCCCTTGTGTCAAAGCATAGAAAAAGTGATGTTTCCCCAACAACGGCGCCGTTTTAGCTATGATACTGTCAATCGCCTCGATACCCCTAATTTTTTAAATTGGTCGGTTGGGATCACCATTCCCTATATGTTCTACTTTCCCTGGGAAAACTCGACACACCCACTCACAAAATTAATTCAAGAGTTGTAACAATAAGAAAACAAAAAAAAACGACATTTGTTGCTAATGCAACTCCATTACTGGAATTTATAAAATTTCAAGTACTGCGTTCGTTAAGCAGAGGTCAGTGTCATAGACATCTGCCAGACAGACCGAACCCAATTTTTTTTCTATGGTCAGTGTACAGCACGTTCCCTTGAATAAACACGGTCTTATGTTATTTTTTCAGATATTTTTGTAATAAAAAATTGTATCTGTTCATAGTTTCTTTTCATTTGGTCCAAATTAAGCACCCAACAATATCATTCAAAACAATAAAGAAGTTAAAAAAAACCTCCAAATCAGTTACTTCAACCGAAAAGAATCTAGAAACAAAAGATCAAAAGATCTTGGGTGGAAAAAACGAAAAGTCAAACTAAAATGATCATTCCACAAGGAACTAAGACACGGCTTGGAGCTTCAACTGGAATAAGTTATAATATAATATAATAAACTTTGGCCGGGACAGTCCCGATTTTTAACCATTTGTCCCGGGGAAAAAATCCGTTCCAGATAGTCTTTTCAGCAAAAGTTCCGGTTCGCTCCGGTTTTAATACCACTGTATTTTGTAACTCCAAAATCACTGCAATTAAAAAAGCGGATGTTCTCTGCCATCTATAAATTTGAATTGAAACCTTACTTAAATTATTTTTTTTAATAAGTATTTTGGAAAATACATCTTAATATTATTAGGGGTGCATATAAGAAAAAATACATGATATAAAATACATTGAATGGCCGGAGTGTCCCGGTTTTGCCCCTTTAGGAGTTGGTCACCTTATTTAAGAGATATGCAACTTTCATCGAGATTTTCAGTGGGATTTACTAAGATCTAAAATAGTACCCCCCACGGGTCTAAATATTTACACCTGTCGGGGGTACTAAATTTTAAAACCAATTTTAAAATAATACTTACCCATACAGAAAAGACACAAAGTTATTGATTATTTTGTATTTTTCTTGGAAAATACCACTGAAAAACTGCTTTTTTCCTCAAAATACACTATATTTTCGAAGAAAATGCCCTAAAACTATTTTTTTTTTTGACGGGTTTCAAAATGGCAAATGGTGAATACGCCAAAAATTTAGCACATAATAGCTTTGTTGGGAATTTGGAACCTTTGGTTGCAGTAAAACAAAGTTATGATTGTTTTCCACAAACCAAAACTACACTTTTTTGCACTCGACGCGCGTTTCGCTAACAACGTTAGCATCATCAGGAGACGATAAACAATAAACTAAATTAACCTACGCTCTATCTTATATACAATATTTTAGTGGGCGGAGATAAGACCAATAATTTGTGATTGATCACGATTTTTAATCCTATTTCCCCTCAACTAAAGAATAAAGTGTACTAAACGGGATGGTTCCTCTATCTTTATTTAAACTATTTCTGTTTTTAACGATTTCCATACTTTCATATGCATTCAAAAGTCTTTTGTTTGGTACACTTTTTAGAAGTTTTAGGTTATCTAATGTGAATCTATGATTGTTTTCAAAAGCATGCTCGGCCACATTTGACTTTTCTGTTCTTCCGTATTTTAAGTGTGCTAAATGTTGTTTAAAACGTGTTTAAATAAAGCGTCTCGTTTGGCCAACATATTTTTTGTCACAATCCATGCAACTAATTTCGTAAATTCCACTTTTCTCTAGAACTGTAGTTTTATCCTTGGGATTTTCATAGTAAACTTCTTATTGTGTTACCGGATTGATATACTAATTTAAGACCGGTGTTATTAAATACTTTTTGTAATCCTTTCGTATAATTAGGATTATAGGAAATCGATACAAATTTTGAGTCGCAGGTATCTTTTTGTCTGAAAAAAGTGGAATTCCGAAAGGCCTTTTGAAAAGAATGCCTATTTATCAGCTTATTTATTAAGCCTTCGTCGTAACCGTTTTCGCCAGATTCCTAATCCTATTCTTTTCTGCTTCAAATCTTTCTTTGTTTAAGGGAAATTTACTAATCTATATGTTAAAAAGTGCAAACTTGCAAGATTATGTTGTAAGCAATGAAAAGAGTCATTTGGAATATACCTGTTGGTGGCCGTTGCTTTTCTGTATAGGTCAAAGTCTAAACACTTTAGTTACAAGAAATAAAAATAAATTGGACTTTGACCTATACAGAAAAGGAACGGCCACCAACAGGTATATTCCAAATGACTCCTTTCATTGCTACAACATAAGCTTGCAAGTTTGCACTTTTTAACATATAGATTAGTAAATTTCCCCTCAAACAAAGAAAGATTTGAAGCAGAAAAGAATAGGATTAGGAATATAGCTGGCGAAAACCTTTACGACGAAGGCTTAATAAATAAGCTGATAAATAGACATTCTTTTCAAAAGACCTTTCGGAATTCCACTTTTTTCAGACAAAAAGATACCTGCGACTCAAAATTTGTATCAATTCCTTGTAATCATAATTATACAAAAGGATTAAAAAAAGTATTTGAAAACACCGGTCTTAAATTAGTATATTAATCCGGTAACACAATAAGAAGTTTACTAGGAAATCTCAAGGATAAAACTACAGTTCTAGAAAAAAGTGGAATTTACGAAATTAGTTGCATGGAGACGCTCTATTCAAACACGTTTTAAAGAACATTTAACACACTTAAAATACTGAAGAACAGAAAAGTCAAGTGTGGCCGAGCATGCTTTTGAAAACAATAATAGATTCACATTAGGTAACCTAAATCTACAAAGTGTACCAAACAAAAGACTTTTGAATGCATATGAAAGTATGGGAATCATTAAAAATAGAAATAGTTTAAATAAAGATAAAGAACCCATCCCGTTTAGTATACTTTATCCTTTAGTTGAGGGGAGATAGAATTAAAAATCGTGATCAATCACAAATTATTGGTCTTATCTCCGCCCACTAAAATATTGTATATAAGATAGAGCGTAGGTTAATTTAGTTTATTGTTTATCGTCTCCTGATGATGCTAACGTTGTTAGCGAAACACGCGTCGAGTGCAAAAAAGTGTAGTTTTGGTTTGTGGAAAACAATCATAACTTTGTTTTGACATAATAGCTTCATTATTTGTGTTTGAGATTATAAAGTTGGTGATTTTTTAGACCATTTCAGGGGGGTGGTTTAAATTTATAGCCCTCAGAAAGGATTATTTTGTGGCATTTCGTAATAAGTTCGTTTATAATTTCCCTAACTAAGCGTTTTTACAATAATTAATTTACTTTATTTAATATCCCAAGTTGTTCAATACCCAATAAAACACCTCCTATTTTATCCAGAAAAACTCCATATTTTGAACCCGTTTTCAGCACACAAAATATATTTATGAGAGCACTACGAGGCAAAACAAACATAAGCGAAGGTCACTGATTATGCACGAAAACTTTCTCCAATGAAAAAAATCCAAAATAACTGTACCTATTCATTTATTTACAAACAGAACTGAAATTAAAACATTGAGTTTATCTAAGATCTTAATCATCAAACAAAGCTTTCCACTGAAAGATCGCACTCACATGACTTCTTTGTGAACGCATCAGTTGGATTCAGGTCTGTTTTTAGCCGCATTTTTTTTCATGACCTAACTTGATGAAATATTTTTATTTGTGGTTTGCGATTGCGATGGGTTTGTTTTTGTAAAGTTTTTTCATTCTTTTGATAGATAAAAACCCCTTTTAAATAAATACAAAGTTAATCTAATTCTTATTTTATGATTACATATCGAAATGGTTTTGTGACAGTGAGTATTAATCAATAAACAAGGGTAAGTTTTGATAAGACTAACATATAACGTCAATTTTAATTTGCTCAACAGAGTGTTTACCATTTAGATCCCCCCCTAGGGTTAAAAAAAAACTTCTTTTAAATAGAAATTTTCTTCTTAAATCCAACAAAAGATTGTGTTAAGATGATTCTTCACTAAAAAAAATAATTAAAATTATTCTTATAGATCAAACTATGTCCAAAACTCAGGGAAGTTGGTAGAAAATGCTTAAAACCAACAATTTCACTTAAACTTAGGACCTGTCTAAAATAGGCTAGACCCTTTTAGTAAATCCCACTGTTTATGTCTAGGTTCTTGAGATATTGGGGGTCAAAGTTCGGAAAACGCGTTGCAGTGGTAACTTTGCTGACAAAAAAGAACTATTTCTCAGATGAAATAGTGACAGGTATAAATGAATTTGTGTTCTTGAAAGATATTTTATATTCACCAAATAACCACTACTGCTAAAAGTTCTTATAAGGGGTGTGTTCAAAAAAATTTAATTTTCTGAATATGCATTTGACATTAGTTTAGAAGAAAAAACCAAACATGCACCAGGATTCTTCTATCTGCATCTATTTTAGATAGTTGAAATAGGATCATTTCATTTTTTGCCCATGCTTTTCACGGTACAATTTTTTGAAGTTTGACTATTTTTCATCGCTTCAAAAACTCGACATGGTCCATTTTTAAAACCTATTCTAAATCTACTATTTGCTATTGTTAACACAATCTTCGTATTAATTTTTAGCATGAAAATTTGGTGAGCGAAAGTCTTTGTTTTACTATGGGGTCCATCGAAAAAAACATTTTTTCAACGTTTTTTGAATATTTACTTTTTTTTTCTGTGGTCACTATTTGTATAAGTTTGACCAACTTTCTATGTCTGGTTTTTGAACTATGAGTTTTTGAAGTTAAAAGAAAAATATTTTTTTGTATGTTCATGCGATAAAACAGAAACCGCTAACCGATTAATTTTAATGTGGATGAGCTGAAACAGTGACCACAAGCGGGTCTACTGTGGCTTACTCAATCATCCCTTTATAGAAAAAAAAAACAGTTAGATGGCATAAATATTATCAATTTTTTATATTTTGTTGAAAAAAAAATAATAATAATTATATCATCTAACTGTTTCTTTTTTGATAAAGGGATAATTAAGTAAGCCACAGCAGAACCGCTTGTTGTCACAGTGATCACTGTTTCAGCCCATTCACATTCAAATTAATCAGTCAGCTGTTTTTGTTTTATCGCATGGACGTACAAAAAATAATTTTCTTTTGACTTCAAAAATTCATAGTTCAAAAACCAGACATAGAAAGTTGGTCAAACTCATACAAAAAGTACGTACCTGTCATAGTATCATTTGAGTAAAATATTGTGAAAATTGACTAACTCACTCACTGACCACAGAAAAAGAAGTAAATATTCAAAAAAACGTTAGACAACAAGAATTTTTGGATCGACCCCGTAGTAAAACCAAGATTTTCTGTCACCAAATTTTCATGCTAAAAATTAATACAAAGATCTTGTTAACCATGGCAAATAGTAGATTTAGAATAGATTTTGAAAGTGGGACAAAATTGCTCAAAGATCTGAACCATGTCGAGTTTTTGAAGCGATGAAAAACAGTCAAGTTCAAAAAATTGTACCGTGAAAGACATGTGTGAAAAATGAAGTGATCCTATTTCAGCTATCTAAAATAGATGCAGATAGAAGAATACTGGTACATGTTTGATTTTTTCTTCTAAACTAATGTCAAATGCATATTCAAAAAACTATATTTTTGTGAACACACCCGTATAAGAACTAACCATATTTTAGCAATAGTGGTCATTTGGTGAATATGAACCATCCTTCAACAACACAAATTCATTTATACCTGTCACTATTTCAGTGAATCTTGATAAAAGTTGCATATCTCTTAAACCATGATTAGTACTATCAAATGTCAAAGTTACACCAAATTCCCATGTATTTCGTGCCGAGTTCTTTGCAATGATTTTTTGACTGTAGTATTCACAAAAACTCTGTCCTTCTGAGTAATAAAATAATCACTCTCCCAAAAATCCCTAGCAAAAACCAAATACAAAAAAATAGCTTCCAAAACAGGCAAAATAACAACTGCGTAACCTAACTTCTGAACCAGGAGTTCGAATAATTTCGTAAGTGTACAGTCCGTTCCATTTTTATTTAGACAAAACATAACCTCAATGACACATTGTTCTCATATTTGAAGTTTTTAGGTTTATAATAGGTTTTTTCTGGCCATGGAAGACTCATAAAATTGTCCCACCAGCCAACACCTTCTTAACTAAAAAGCCAATGAACCCATTTCAAGATGGCCGCCTAACAGTGAAAAATCAAATTTTCTAAAATTTAATATTACTTACCTAATACCTTTATACACTTTATATACATAACTGTATGTACTTTTATGTTTTAGCACACACAAACTGAACAAAATAACTGGTGTAAAAGTAAATATTAAAAAAAAGATATACCTTATACACTTTAGGGATTAAAAAGGTAATTTTTAATCCCAGTTTTTAAGGAATAAAATGGATCTTTGAATCCCTGAATATTTACTTTATTTCTCTCCTTGGTTATTACTCCTATGGTGTAAAACAAAATAAAACATGATTAAAAGACGAGGTATTTTTAATGGGATATCAAGAACATATCCAGTAGCGGTATAAAATCTGGTTGAACACTCAATTTCATTTTTTCTGAAGTGCATTTCACAAACTTTAAAATAAACAATATCAAATTTTACCTAACAGATTATATTTCAAAATCATAAAAAAATTAGAGCATGTATAAATGTCTACGTTGAGGTCTAGGTGTTTGTTCATCCCCATAAACTATTCAAAGGACTATCTTAGCCCTGGCATTGATTAAGAATGATCACCGATATGGATTTTCCTCCTGCCTGTATGGTATATTGATGTTTGATTTTTAAGCCTTACACCATCTAAGTGTAGTTCTGGGCCTGTATTCTTGACGGCCTTTGAGGTGAGTAGCCACCGGTGAGTATTTGCCTCTCTCACTTTTCACATGGTTCAAAGCAGTTGAGAAGTGAGAAGTTTGTTCACACTCACGGGCACGGGTGTCAAGAATACAGCCCCTGAAACACATGTGTTTTTATTGTAATTTTTTATATTATACTTCAATAACTGCCTATTATAGTTTACCAACTTTATTATTTTATATTTATTATTACATTACTTAGCGAGGGAAGTAAAACATTTTCACCTTTTTCATATGGTTTTAGCCATATTCATTTTCCCAGGCATTTCAACCATACAAAAATGTGGCTAAAAAAATTGATCTAATGGTCAAGACATGATGACCCTTACAATAATTTTCTTAAATACCTGTTAAATTATTTCTCTCTCTCTCTCTCTCTCTAAATATACTTCATTATAGAGGGGAAATGTTCTTTGGCAGTACTTTTTTTGAAAGCCTAAAAAACAGTGAAAACCTAAAAAATTTGACAGTTTTATTCTAGAATCGGTTTGGAAAAAAAACTTTAAAATGTGAGCAATGTCATAGCACAAAAATTTGAAAAACTTAGTAAAAAATTGCTTCATCAAAAACGTTACCCCTTAAATTATGCTAAAATATTTTAAGCCTTAAATTACCATAATGGCTTGACCATAATAAACCTGAGTATAAATAGACATTAAACAAAACAACAAAAACGAAAGAAACCAGCAGGTTATTTCTTATAAGCTATAAGATGACTAAATTGTTGCAAATCTTACCCTGGAATTCTTCGTGATTGCAAAATCCTTCCTTCTTATAGCATACACCCATTATTTGGATAAATTGGCGTCTGATGGGGAGTCAAAAACAGAAACCTTTGGACCCCCATCGTAATTCCCGCGACCCTGGCATAATGCTTTTACTAGTTTACTATCTTTTTTACCAATTTATAAACCACTTTTCACAATTTACTTGAGAAACCATCAATAACACATCAAATTCATTCATTTTATTATTTTTATTTTCTTTATTGTCTTTACTTGAAAATTACATTCATATAGACAAGAAAGTTGGGTACAAGTTTAAGTATAAGGTAAAAAAGAATAAACTAAAAAATATGAAAGATCCTAAAATTTTGCAAGTACCTTATTATTCATTTATTATGAAAGATCTTAGCAATAGAATGTTTATAAAAAAGTATGAGATTTGTTTGGCTACATTGTACCTATGCTATTTTTTTATCCAATATATTAACAAAATATGTTTCTGTTTAAAATATCTGTGTTATAGCAGAAGTACGGAGGCTTTCATAAATTGGGCCCTCAAATAAAACATGGGTGATTTTTTCCAATTGTTGTAAATTGGTACAAATTAAGTTTTGATCAAGCTTATATGAGCTTTGTTAATTTTTGCAAACTCATTATTACATATATTTGCTGTTTTCTTCTATTAACTTTACGTAACCTTTTGTTTTTTATTTCTTGTAAACTTTCCTGCTTTTATTTTCTTAATGTCAAAAATAAATATTTTATACAATATAATTATTGTTTATATAATTTTCTCTTATACTGAGAAAAAAGAAATTGGCCTTTATACAGCAGTTCCTTACTATTTGCTCCAGCACAACAAATTGTATATAGAATATACAATTTTCTTTATTAACTATACAAATGTGCTGAAGCAAATAGTATACAACTATATTCCACTTTTTTTTATATTAATTAAGTTGAATTGCTTATCAATATTTCGGTATATTATAATTTTCTTTTCTTTAAACCAAACTCTTTGTGATGCGTATTTTTTTTGTAAATACATTAGACAAAATTAACGGACACAGTGGGTAGAAAAATAGGGTTTTGTGGTTTTAAAGAAAACCTAAAAATCGAGGGCAGACATAAATTTACTAGAGGCTTAAAGTTGCACAAATAGGAAGTGCTTAATCGGAATCGTATCTCAATACGCATGCTCAGAACGTATACGTCGTACAACAGCGACTACTTCTCAGCTATTTCTACGACCACCCACTCACCATCGAAACTCAACATCGATGGTGAAAAAACATCGATGTTTTTTTTTGCTTTTTTTTATTAGAGAGTATTCCGTTATTCAAAAAAACTGTTTTATTTAATTGTTAATTTTATACAATACTTATAATAAGCTATTAAATATCTACGCTAAACAACCAGAAAAAATATGACTAATACATTCAAAGGAAACTATATTTTATATATATAATTGGTTCATATTAGGTAGCGAGACCTATTGGCGGCAAAGCCGAACGACATCTAAAAAATAGGCAATTCCTATTTTTTGAGCCGCAGTGGGTTTATATACCGGATGTCCCAAGGTGAGTAACCTATTAGAGTGTTTTGGAAACTATACAATGGAAACTTTTCAAACTTTCTATTCTAACATTATCATAATTCCATTTGAACTATCTTTACGAAATACTTTCATATTTGCAGTGTTGCCATTTGCAGGAAAACTTGGCAACAACTCTCTTATTTTAATTTGAACACACTGTATATTTTTGCATTTTTGGAATCTACAAAATATTTTAGGTACATTTTATGTATAAAGTGCTATACCTATGTTCAACTGTTTTTAAAATATTGACAGGTGAAAATTGACATTTTTTAACTTTGACAGCCCGTAACATCTAAACGGTTAAGGATAGAAAAAACGGTTTTTACATTCCTATCTTAGGTTTTTTACAAGCTATAACACAGTTTCTTTGAATAACGGAATACTCTCTAAAAAAGCAAAAAAAAAACATCGATGTTTTTATTCCGATGTTTTTTCACCATCGATGTTGAGTATCGATGTTGACTTCGATAGTCAACATCGATGTTTTTTTTTCAATGTGTCCATCACTACCTTGCAGTATTTGTACGCAGCTAGCGTATCCTAACCGGTCGCCGTAGCGCAGTGCAGTGGGCAGCTTATCTGCCTCTCGCACGGAAGGTCCCGGGTTCGAATCCCGGCTAGGTGCATGGATATTTTGTGTGTTTGTCTTTAACTTTCCAAAAATATCGCTAACACTGGCCCTTGATCCTATAATGAATGGAAAGTCCCAGTGTATAAAAAAAATTCTTATCTGTCTCCTTCTATTAATGCGCAATTTTACAACTCATAGTTAAACGTCAAACCTCAGTTTAAACCACAGATGTCGACTTTTTTACGTTTTATAGGTGCAGTTTACCAACAAACTTCGGTTTAACCGTTACCGGCGGTCTGGGTGTTTGTTTAATAGTTACCGAAGGATTATAACCTCAAAAAAGTTTTTAAAAATTTATTTTTGGTAAAAAGACTGTAACTATTTAGTGAGATATGCGAAATTGTGCACAAGGAAATTCGACAAGAGTTAGAACATCCACACACGTATATATATATATATATATATATATATATACTGTATATCTTTTTAACAAATCTGAACATTTTTGTCGTGTCGTCTGGCTGTATGTCTGTCTGTAACCAACGCTGATATCTCAAAAACTACTTGACTGATTTTTATCAACTTTGGCTCTAGTTGGTGCCATTTTGGTTAAAATAATCAACCCTATATATGTAAAGAAAATGTAGTCTTTCTTCATGGCCGTAGTTTAATTGAACAACTTGTTTACCGATGGATTAATCCAAAGATTAAACTGAAGTTTAAACTATGGTTTAATCTGGAGTTTTACCTTTGGTTGTAAAATTAGCCCTAAGGACGCTTCCACAAACGCATCGAAGATGCATTAACAACAAGGAATCTTTAACTTTAGTTTTCACAACCAGTAGCTAAAATAGTGCTTTTTTTACAAGCGTAGGTTTAAATAACGAGCTCAGCGAGGTATTTAAAAACGCATATAAAAAAAAGCACAGTTTAGCCCGAGGGGTGGCTCGGTAATTCCTTTTGGTGTACAGGTCAGAGGAAATACCGGGAATTACCAGGAAGTACCGAGAATTACCAGGAATTACTTGAGAAATACTAGGAAGTACTAGGAATTACCGGGAATTACTAGGAATTACCGGGAAATACTTGGGAAGTAGAGGAATTACCTAGGAAATACATCGTATTGCGCAAGCGCGCTCATGCGTGACGTCAGCATAATGCATATATTTTTAATATTCTTTCACTACGTGCCGTAGTAACAGTGTCATGTGCATTTTGGAGACACGTTTTTTTAAAGTTTTTTATGTCCACTTTTATGTATGTTTTTAATGAGGATAAGAACTGCTTTTTTATATATTTTTTAGTTTTTTTTTATTAGGTATTTAGTGTTTAAGTTCTAAAAGCAATCGATACTTTTAGTAAACCGATGTGATATACTGTAGTTTGGGGTGAATAAAATCACTTTTGAAATTAAACATAGTGTATCTACCAGAGTAATACAGAGAAAACATTGATTTATATATCAAAACATTTGTCTGCATCTTGACTAGTGATTTTTAATGTTCACGAATTTCTATGCCTGCTGGTAGCCCACATATATTTTTTTTTGTTCAGTGATCCTATTCACCTGCCATTGTGGTGAATAGGATCATCCATGCTTTTGTTATGTTTAATCGTATTCACCTCTTTGTGGGGTGTATAGGATTTTATAATTTTGTTGAAGTCTAGGATTACGATTTTTTTTAAAAATTAAAACACATGACTAAATACAAACTTTTATTAATATAAGTACATATATACAGTTACAAAGAATAGTTAGTTAGCAGGTACTTGGATTTTCTTTTTTCGCTGCTTAGGTTGGGTTTCGTCATATCTCATTGACTTTAAAATGTCAACAAATGAAGTATTGATAGCTCCTACGTCGTGAGTCGGGGGATTTTCCATAGGCAGCATGTTCAATACCCTTTCAGGATTTAAGGGTACGATACCGCATTTATCAAATCCTGCAATTATATTTTTAGATTTGTTGTCTTCAATCGAGTCTAAGAGTTGTCTTAGTAAGCTTGGAAAGGCGTTTTTTGGAATACCAGATTCCTTTCTCCCTGGTCCTTTCTTGTACGACTCAACTATTTTTCTCCAAGCCACTTTTAGTGGTTTAAAAAAGGCAACGTCTAGGGGTTGCGTCAGGTGGATTGCTGGGTAAAAATACGAAGCTAATATTATTCTCTGCGCATTCTTGTATCGATTGCATTGAGAGGTGTGACGATAAGTTATCACCGATTAATATCTTTTTGCCAGGTAATTTCTTCAGATATGGTATGGCGATTGAATGTACCCAGTCCTCAAAACAATAAATGTCGAACCATCCCGATTTACTGCGATTATATCTAGTACGAGGCAGACCTCCAGTAGTCCATGAATCATACATGTTGGAGGTTTTATAAACCACATAACAAGGAAGTATGTCTCCACTACCCGAGGTTGCGAACATGATTGAAGTTGATGACTTACTATGGTTTATATGGTATTTGCATCCCCTCCTTGCAATTATCTTTTTTCGTCCGGGTCATCGCTTAGATTGGTCTCATCATAATTTACGATGTTGCTGGCGGGAATACCATCTAGTTCCACAGAGAGGTGCTGGAAATACTCTGTAACTGTTGCTCTCGTAACACCAGCACGAACTCTTTTTATGTTTTGGCACATTCTCTCAGAGAGAGCATCTGAAGGTCGTTTCAAAAAGCTATATACAAACTCTTTGCCCGGAAGATTGTCCTTAAATCGGGGCACCACCCTACCAGCTCTATTCAAATAATGCTGAATAAGCATGCGCAAATCGTAGGTATCCAAGGGATAACCCCCAGTCACTGCATGTAATCAATTTTTCTTCTTCACTCAGCACTGTTTGTCCTCCTTGTTTTTTTATATCTACCCTACTAAGGCGCCTTTGCAGCACGGTGTAAGGAATGTCGTGTTTTTTTGCTGCTTGTCTTATACTATACCCCTTAGTGACATCTTTTTTAGCGTCCTCAATCTTTTGTGGGTCTCGTTTCCTGTAGTGTTTTCCCCCTACTTTAGGTTCATATTCTCTAAGCATTTTACTTAGATATATTGATCCAATTGACCCCACCTGTTGATCCTTTTCACCCCAACTCTTGATCCTGTTCACCCCTGCTGTTGATCCTATTCACCCCGATAACCTAAAAACAATGCATTAAATTAAAAATGTTTTTCTAATCTCTACATGCTTATAATTAGACTAAAACCGCTTTGCGTGTCTTACTTACCAACCTGATGTAGTTTATTAAACCAACTGCTACAAATGTAAGCTTCTCAAGATCGCAGTTACACACAAAGTTTTCGTGCCAATAAAAACAGGCGACTGAAAGAGTGTTAGGCAGCCAATTAAACTCGAATTGAAAGATATTGATTAAAATGTTACAATTTTATGATTTCAACTCACAAACCCCCACTTTTTGATTCTATTCACCACAGCGACCCTATTCACCCCAAACTACGGTTGCCAATGCCTCTTTGGTCCACAACTGCGCCATTTTTTACACTGTTGACAGTTATTTTGATTAACTATCACTTAAACAAATCGGAGGTGTCGGCTAGGTAATGCTGTTGAACTCCTACCATTTCGGTGTCCATTTTTCTAAAAAACGAATTAATTAAACCGGTAAACGTAAACTGCGACAAAAGGACCCTGAAACGGTAAGAGTGAAACGACCTTTAGTAGGCTAGGTACACTTCATTTCAAATTCAATCGGACCAGTTTTTTGCCACTGACAATGACAGCATCATTAAGTTTCCGCTTAAAAATGTCAACCGACGTTGAAATTGGTTCGGAAAATTTGGCATGAACAGTAGTGTAATATTTCTGATTGTGATTTGGAGTACCTTATACGTATAATAAAAAAAATACGGACTGTTCTCAATTCATATCAAATCAAGACCACCCCATGATGATGTGCCTAGTTTTTATATATTTTTTTTAATTTCTGATTTTTTTAATAAATTTTCCAAAAAAAGCAATTTTTTTAAATATATTTTCTTTCTGGCTATCTTGCTAAACAATCTGCAAAATTTGAAGATGAGACTTGCGGAGTTGATAAAAAAAATTGTTTTAAAAATTAAAAAAAAATAAATAAGCTATCACTTGCTTTGTTCGTGTATATTATTTTGAAGATATTTCTATTTTTATAAATGCCTGTAGGGCAGTCAATTTGGATCCGACGTGCTGTTATACAAAAAGAGCAATATCTTGAAAACTGTAAACCATTTAAAAGCGAGTAATAGCTTGTTTTAAAGTTATTGTAATTTTTTGAAAATTTTTAAAAACATTTTTTACCTGAACCAATTAAGTCTTCATATTAAAATATTGTAGATAGTTTATCATGGATATCCAGAAAAAAATATGATTTAAAAAAACATCAAATTGACTTTTGGAAAATTTATAAAAAAAAATCAAAAATTAAAAAAAGGAGGCACATCATGTGATACCTCATTGAAAAGGCACTTTCAAGAGTTTTCAACTAAGCTTTAAATCACTGCCCTAGTGTAAGTGGTTATTGAGATTTATTTTAGTACGTATATGTTTAAGCAAAATTAGCAGTTTCTTCGATTTTCAAAAATTAATTTAAAAAAAACTATTAATCAGAAAATTTTTAAATTTGGGATTTGTCACCCTCTTTATGCGTAGAATCAATGTACCAAAAATTATCAAAATCGGGGAGATGGTCTGCCAAACCTCCTGTTTTTTTTTTTGGTTGATTTTATATGGATTGATCCAGCGCACGCACTATAAAATTTGCATCAGGCTCCGGGAGCACAGAGTACCTAGGTGATCCGTGGCGGGATTCCGCATCGCTGCTAGCCGTGATTCCAAGTATATAAATCAGTACTACTCACGTTGATTCTTGTGTCGTGAACCAGAAGAGTCGATGCATGCATCGCACCATGTTTTATAGTGTGTGTGTCCCTTTGGACATAAGTTTGTGTCTAAATGTTAAATCGCATAAATGATAAAAGATGAGATGATAAGATAAAAATGTTAAGTTAAAAATATTTTCATTTATTTTAGATAACAAGCGTTTGTATTTGGTTAATGTTTTTTTTTTGTTTATTCGGTAATTTAAATTAAAAAGATAGTTTGCTTAAAGTTTCATTCGTTTTATTTTATAATAAAATTATGCTTTAAAAGCACAAATTGTTACATATATCATCGGTAATTTTATAAAGTGAAGAAGACCTATTGAGTAAAACGCTTATTTTCTCTCTAAAGTCTTCCTACAAGCACATCTCTAGATAGACCATTTCTGTGTGTTGTTTTTCTAGAATTTTTGGTGTCAGCTTCTAATGAAACCACATAAATACCAAAAATTAAATTTGTAGAATTTTTGTCTGTGTGTCTGTTTCTTTGTACCAGCATCACGAAATAATTACTTTACGGATTTTGATGGGATTTTTACTCCTGGGCTTCTTGGAGTCTTGGGCAGGACTTGGGATTATTTGATCAAAATCGGTTGACCGGAAAATAGTGACCAAATAAAGCAAGAAAAACGGGTAAATCGCAGAAACAGGCGGGTTTTCAGCCAGTAGGAAAATGACTTCGACAGGTGTGTAACAAAATTTTTCATTTTTAAAACAATAGATTCTTCAAACTTTAACAAAATCAAAACTAATTTTCGGTTTGATTTTTAAGTAACACAAATTATTAAATAAAAAAACAGCGCTAAATTTCATGAAGAATGACCTATTGCACGTCAAAAAATGTTCAGTAGTTCAGAAATATAAGGAATTACCAGGAATTCCTTGGAATTACTGGAAAGTACTAGCAATTATCAAGGAAATACCGGGAATTACTAGGAATTATTGGGAAATATCCGGAATTACGCAAGTAATTCCTGTTGGTGTACAAAAATCGACGATCGAGCCACCCCTCGGTTTAGCCTCGAGTTGTTAACACTACTTTTTTTAATACCTTTATCAAAAAATTCAAGAGAAACAGGTTCTTCTCGCAACACAACATTTTTAAACTATAAATCAAGGCGGCTGGTAAATGAAATAACAACGGTTTCCATAGCGATCTGCCTTTTTACTCGGTGACGTTCATTGTTGCGACATTTTAATCGTTAACAGTTTCATAAACTGACGGAAATTGCTTAATTTTTAGGCAAGAATAATTAGATTTTTTCAATATTAGTATTTTCCGCTATTTCTCTTTAATTTTGGGTAAAAACAGACAGATTTTTTTTGCACCCCTGATAAAATAGTACTTTTAACAACTACTGGCTCGTTATTTAAAAACGCGAGTAAAAAAAGCACAGTTTAGCCGCCAGTTATTAACACTATTTTTTTCAATACCTTTATCAAAAAATCCAAGAGAAACAGATAAATACTTTTAAAAATCTCGGTCAAAGAGCACTTCTCGCAACACACCATTTTTACACTATAAATCAAGGCGGCTGGTAAATGAAATAATAATGGTTTCCATAGCGATCTGCCTTTTTACTCGGTGACGTTCATTGTTGCGACATTTTAATATTTAACAGTTTGATATTTTGACTATGTTTTTAAATGATTTTTTCGTAAATACTTGGTGAAAACTGCCGGAAATGGCTTAATTTTTAGACAAGAATAATTAGATTTTTTCAATATTACTATTTTCCGCTATTTCTCTTTAATTTTGGGTAAAAAACGGACCGAAATCTTTTTTTGCACCCGTGATAAAAAAAAAAGTTTTTTTGCATCGGTAACCAAAAAAGCCATGCTTTAGTTATCTGCAGACAGTTACTAAAATCATGTTTTTGATGAAAGTACAAAAAAAAAAGTTTTTTTTGCATCGGTAACTAAAAAACCCATGCTTTAGTTATCTGCAGACAGTTCCTAAAATCATGTTTTAGATGAAGGTATAAAAAAATTATTAATTAAAAAAAGTCCTAAATATTACTGAGCTTGTCCCTAAGGTTGTGCGCCCTTGTCAAGTTTTTTAGTGGCATAAAAATTAACTTTTTCTTGACTGTTCTGTGCTAACAAACGCAGAGTGACCATTTACAGCATTTTAAAGAAGTACCTTTTTTTTAATTAGTTATACAGGATGTCCCAAAAGTTGAAATCCGCCCTAATATCTCCAAAAGTAAAAGAATCAGAAATACATTGGACCGAACCTCTTCTGGGAATAACAAGGAAACAGGTAGTTCAACAAATGGGCGAACAATGAACTAAAGACCTCCTGGAGGCAAGAGTTAAAGTGCAGACAGTCCAAGCTATTCGTGGATGGTCCGAATGTAGACAGAACTAAATGGCTCTTAGACGGCGCAGCACTTGATAGCAGAGTGTGATGCATATGCCAGATCAAGGCAGTTGAAGTGGGGATTTCCCACGATAGAGGAAGAAGAGCTGCACTCGCTCAAATGGGCCGACATACTAAACTAAACAGTGGAAGTAGGGGCATAGGGGTAAGGAACGGGGTATGGCAGAAAGGGCCCATAAAGAGGCCTAATTGCCAGGCCCACGGGCCGCCCCTATACTACTACTACTAATACTACTACTACTAAAAGAAGTAGAGAATTAAAATTTTACATAATTAGATGGTTTACAAAAAGGTATCTTTTTGGGTGCTAATCATCGCACCCGTCAATAAGAAGGCGGAGCTATATCCTGTATATTTTGGAAAATTTAAAAAGAGCTTTTCCTCCTTTTTGAAAAAGTCCTAATATGTCACTTTTTTCTCTAACGCTTTTTAAATAAAACGGGAAAATCATCTCCATAAGACCAATGACTTAAACAAGAAAACAGATATTCGGGGATTGTTTGTCTAAATCATAAAAAAAAATTGTCATTTTATGTAAAAACCGTTAGAGGAAAAGGTAACATATTAGGAATTTTTGGAAAGAGAAAAAAACCCACATAACGATTAAATATTCCTATAATGTAATAGTCATATGCTTAGAGAACAAAGAAGGATATAGGAATGTTGCATTTTACCATTGGGAATATTACTAACACATGCCGGCAATAGATTACGTTCTAGCTCATACAGGTGATATAAATGTGATAGAAACGTGAGGTTAAACATGACTATAATACGACCAGAATATATTTTTTTAAAGAATTATAGTAATATACCTGGACACCGACTATAATTGGACGGATATGATTTTGTAATTCAAAACATGTCCAGATGGCCACGAGATGGATATCATAAGATATGGAGTGGATATGTATCCACATGAATATCCACCAAATATGCATTAGTCTTCCACTAGAATGCAATTACGGAGTAGCATAAGGATCTAGGTATATCAATGTATCACCATTATGTTATGTTAGTTATCAAAAGATTACCTAAATAACTTTCTTATATGTACAATACTTAAAATTACATGTTGATTCCAGTGCCATCTATCTACAATAGATGACATTAAACTAAATTATAATTATAAATCATGTAAATCGCGTCCTTTTCACAAGATAGTAATATTTTTAGCAAACATGCCAAAATCATGACAAAAACATTCTTTTTGGGAATAGTCATAAAAATAACTTGATTATCAGGTTATCATGGGCATAATATTATCTTATTACCCAAGAAATAAAACTATCACAAACTCTTAAAGAATATTCAACAAAAAATAGGTCTGCAACATTCCTGTCATATTCGCAATAGAATATTCAAAAATCACTTTGAGGGAATATTCCTATTACATGAATGTAAACAAATGTTATGTGGGAAGTATTGTCTCCGCCCTAGCTCCGTCCCTTAATGAATGGCGGCACAATTAGCATCCACAAAGATACTTTTTTGTAAATCATCTAATTATGAGAAATTTTAATTCTCTGTCTCGTTTGGTTCTGGAGATATTAAGGTGGACTCGGATTTTTAGGACACCTTGTACTCAGGCTGCGAAAAGCGATCGCCCCCCAGTTTTATCCTTATTTTAAACCTTGCCCCACCTACGCCCCTGACCGGCAGTATCTGCTTTTTCTCTTTTAATGGAGCTTTTATTTTCTGAATGACCATCAAAGAGATAGTGCGATCTCGCGAATGAATCACTACTTGTTGTTCGGTTTATTTTCAAGTTGATCTTAAGTCAGTTATATTCGTTTCCGTTCATGTTGATTTCCCCTTAAAAGTGATTAATTTGGTTTCGTCGGGTATAAATTAAAAGTTGAAACGAAACTTACTCAGTAAAGTGGGTTCACTTAACTGTAACAAAATCATCTAGAGTGAGTCTGTCTCCCTCTCAATCATGGATTTCAGCATTGCCCGAATCTTTTGTGGTGCTGTTACAAGTACCAAGTGAATTATCGCTTTTGGGACCCGTTTATCGCGGTTTTCTTGAAATTTTAATTACTTTTCAACATGTTGGGAAAAAGTTTAGTTTAATGCTGCGACTAAATTAAATGTGTGTTTAAACAATTTCATAGCATTCCCGGCGAAACAACACACAATTTGATATGTGACAAAGATATTTTAACAGTGTCTGTGAGGTGCTAGAAAAGTGCAATATGACTACGCTACTGGACAATATAACAAACTGTGTCTTTTTGGCTTTTGATGCGCTCCAACAAGAGAGGGTGGGGGTTGTTAATAAATCCAAACTAAAGGTTAGTAACCATACACCTAGGTAATATAGACTCATTAAATTTACATTCACAGTGGCGCACCCAGGAATTGACTTCGTGGAATGGGGGAGGGGGGTTAAGGATAAATAATAAAAAGAACTTAATTTGAGGTAAAAATATGACTATAATTGCTACAGGGAAACAGGTGCTTACAAGCGCGGACCTGGGGATCAATTGTAGAGGGGGGCTGTTAATCATATTTAAAATTGTTTATTTACCCAAGCAGGCAAAATTTTTTGAGAAAATAACACTTAAAATGCAATTTTTCACATTAAATTAAACTAAAATCGTAAATATTGATGGGGTTTTGGGAATTTGAGTTGCTTATTTACCCTTAATTTGTCTGTAAAAACCCCAACCTCCCCCCCCCCCGCTGAAACCGCTTTTTTTACCTAAAATGATTCTGTATAAGTTTTTTTTTAACCCATAGCTCTCCCGAAAAATCCATTATTCCAGAGACTTTTGAGACACTGTACGTAGATCTAATCGTGGTGAATAAAGAGAGGGAGGTGCGATGGATGTGACCTCACATATTTAAAAAATTAAATCATACTTATTGCAACTTAAAAATATTGACAATTTTATTTCTACTGTCTTTCCTGAAGTATTTTAAAGAGGGAAAACAATAAAATGAAACATAACTTTTTTCATTTTTTATTTTCGCACTCTTTCACTCTTTTTAGCGCTAAGTATCCCCGCAAGTGCTCTTGCACTTTGATGGAATTAATAGGTTGGGTTCAACTACCCACACCTTACGACAGAAACATTTTATTCAAATTATAGAAACAGCAATATATGCAGATTTTTTAATAAAAAAACAATGCTTATTTGTTTTCGGGAATTTGCTGTTATATTGAAATAATTGCTATGTTTGCATGTTTAACTGAACACGTTTTCAATACGATTCACTTTTAAACCTTCCATGAAAACGCGGCGAATCAAACTATGTTTTTGTTGGCCCTGCAAATACCGCTTTTTGGGATCGTATCGAGATCCAACTGCATGAATAGTATCGTATCGAACTGACTGATAATAATAATAATAAGCTGTTAGCACTTCCAATATTTCTAGGTATATAAAGAGTGGACCAAAAAATCTTGCGCACTTTTGAATTTGCTATAACTTTTGATCGAATCGGTCGATTTTAAAATGTTTTGCATTTTTGGAAAGAAAAGACATGAGACTTTTCCGATCCGGTCCAAAATTTGACATTTCCTAAAAATACAAGATGGCAGACCGTTTTAAATAACGAGAAATTTTCATTCCCCCTGCAAAAAAATATGTGCGGAATTGGAGAAAATCTAAGTCATTGTGACAAAAGCCTTATGTATTTTCTCTATACCAAGGCATTTTTTAATTAAATCGGTTAAGAAATAAAAAAAATTGGGGCTTTTATATTGAGTGGAGTTGTTTGCTGTAACTTTAGATAGAAGTACAAGACTCAAGGCTTTTAAGTTGTGGTTCAAAATTTAACAATTCTCAAAAATCCATAATGGCGGACATTCTAAAATAATGGATAATTTTTACCCCCCCCCTCCTCTTCCCGAAAAAAAATTAATGTTTGTTACCTATACTGAACAAAATCTAAATTAATGCGACAAAAGTTCCCTCCCTGCCGCATATATGAAGGTATCACTAAATTAAATCGGTTAGAAATTAAAAATTGATCATCAAGTATGGTGACACAAACTAAATGCCCCTTTGCTTATAATTTGTCTGTTTCTGCATATAGGAAAATGACGAAGATTTTATTAGGCCCATTGAGTGGCCTGCTAACAGCCCCGATTTGAATCTGGTAGACAGTCGTTATTGGGGAGATTTATGTCCATTTGCTCTGCGATTTCTCTAAGGATTCCTTGGCGCTAAGGATCTCTTAACGGTGCTAAGTAGCTGATTTGGTTTGCTCCGCTTTTCTTTGTAGTCTAAGGAATACCTAAATTTAAGATGCCAGATATCAAGCCTTAAGTCATCCTTAGGAGAGAATTCTAACCTCATTTTTTGTCAACTCGAAAACGGTAAAAAAAATAAAAATGGAATTTTTAAATGTCGATTTGGATGTGCTGAATATAATTGAAAATGGTTTTGCCAGAAGGTTCTAGATTCAGATTTAGATTTTTTCAACATTTCTGGCTAACCAAACCAACAGTTCGAAATATTTTGCCACTCATACAAGAACAGTTGGAGTTAGATGAAGGACTTTTCATGGTCACATATTTTTATGCAAGTTTTTTTGTTGTTTTATTAATTTAATTAAAATAAATATCACTGTTTATTTTTTAGAAGCAATACAACTGTCTCTTCAATTATACTGAAAACCCTACGATTATGTGCACAGGGCATCTTTCTAGCATTGGGGATTTTAAGGCCAATATACAAGGTGGATTCTTTAAATGGAACGTGCTTCTAGCAGGTTAGAATTTGGTTGAATAAAAAAATTCAAAAACACGTCAACTGAGATTTTTAATTTCCTTTAATCGTGCTATCTTGGATTTTGTCTATGTCATTTAGTTTAAAAAGTATGGCATTTAAAAAAAAAAAATAGGACGCCCTGTATATTTTGCAATTTTTGAAATCTGCAAGCAATTCTCTCTTCAGCAATACCACACAGTAAGATCTATCTTTTACGATAACCAAGATATTTTTATCTAAATCTGTATGGAAAACTTCAATATTCATTCAAATATCCCCTGTAAAACAGGGCATAGACAACAATTCCATGCTAAACTTGCAATGCCTCTATCTTGGAAACCATAAGACATAGAGTATTAGTGTGTGGTATTGTGAAAAAGATAATTTTTTTTAGAATTCAAAAATGTCAGATTATACAGGGTGTCCTATTTAAAAAATATATTTTTTGCCATACCTCGTAAACAAAACGACATAAAAAAACTAAGATAGTATGATTAAAGAAAATTAAAAATCTCAGTTGACGTGTTTTTGGATTTTTTTATAAAACCAAATTCTTACCCGCTAGAAGCACCGTTCCATTTAAAGAATCCACCCTGGATATGTTTAAATGACCCTTACTGAAGCCGAAAAAATTAATGTAAAAACTTACGCAAAGAATAATTAATAATAAATAATAATTATAACAATAATAACAACAAATAATGGTTTTATGACAAGCAGCGCCATCCAGTGGCTGAACTTATAACAAGATTTAATTCCTAGCTATGGAAAACTTTTTTTTGGTCAGAGCAAACGAATAAAATTTACGGAATACTTAAAAATTTATGGATTTCTTTACTACACATTACTTAAGCAAATCGCAGAGCAAATGGGCATTAGAAAAAGAAGTGTACAGAAATGGCCGCAGCTACGGTGACATTAACGAACTGTGTCAAGGCATCACAGAGGCCCATCGAAGTTTGCCCCAAAGAAACATTAGACAGTTAAAGTAAATATTTCAACGCATCGGTATCGGTATCGGTATACGTAACGCGTTCGAAACAAAGTCAAAATACACTACATTTTTGACTTGTTCATGCCATGTTTCGAACGATACCTGCTTCTTTGACGGGTGTGATGACAGAATCTCGTTGCGTACGGAAGGATGTACGTATCGTCAAGGACTCACGAACATACGCAACGATTTCAATCAGCAGTTCTGTCATCGCAACCTTCAAGAAAGCGGGCATCGTTCGAAACATCGCATAAAAAAGTCCAAAATGTAGCGTATTTTGACTTTGTTTCGAACGCGTTACGTATACCGATACCGATGCGTTGAAATATCTACTTTAAGTGTCTAATACCAATGTTTTTAATACAGGGTTCCTAAGATTTTCCTTAGGGATAGGATTTCAATAAATCAAACAGAAATGGCATAGAAAGTTCGGCGCGAACAAAAGAAACAGGTATATTGAGCAATGGTGACAGTTTGTTATTATCTCCGGACTGCTTTCATGAGAAAAAATTGTCGCCACTCTTTCATTGTGAGCATAAATCATAGTTGCAATAATAACCGTTGACAAGGTGTCTGCAAATTCCGCTAGATGGCGGCTACACCATGAGATGATCGAGGAAAAACTGGGAAACTTGCTTAAAGGAGGCGGCAGGGTCCATTATTTACGATACTGAGCGATAAACTCGTCAGGTTGTTAACATTAGAAAGAAATATCTTCGCTTTTAATTAAATTTCTTTCCATTCTGTTCTACTAGTGACATCTATCCGGAAACGGCCAAACCATGCAGCTAGCACTAGCAGCCAAAGAAATCAATGAACGGCGCTGTTTTACCTGCAGAGCTTTTTGCTTGCGACATGATCTCGAAACATGTAGCGAACCAAAACTTCAAAACTAGCGGGAGGGTAAAAGCGAAAAATAAGGGGCTGCCAATATACAAACACCCAAAAAGGAGTGAAAAGATGTATTTTGCTCTGTTTCTTTACAAAAAACGTTTTTTTTACGAAAAACTTGAGCTCTGCCACTTTTTTATTTTTTTCTTCAACTTTCTCGAAATTTTCGTCATACCATAGAAAACAATTATTTCCCCCATGGTCATACTCTACTTTTATTCGAAAAAATTTAGAAACAGAGACGGGATCAGTTTTCCTAAAACGGGGGATCTTGGTTTCGAGTGAGAAGATAAAGGGCGCTGCAGGCAAAAATTTTTCAATTAAATTAGCCGAACGCAAAAATGTTAGAAAAACAAAGCACGAAATAAAAATGGCGCCGCTTACAATTTTTTTTCAAAAATTACGTAATTTCGGGAACGCAAAGAAATAGGTATAAAGAGTATAATTTTTAAGAAAAAAATATCAATTTTCTCGCCCTCCTCCACTGGGACTACAGGGGCCGTGCACAAATTACGTAATGGTCATAGGGAGGAGGGGGGGTTACAAAACGTTACGTAGGGGGGAGGGGGGTTTTCGACAGCGTTTGCATGTGTGTGAAACTAAGAAAATTTGGAATGAAAATAAGTGAAAAGTTTTTTTTTGGGGGGGGGGGAGTAGTGGTCTTGAAATCGTTAGGAGAGTGGCGTACCAAACCGTTACAAAACATTACATAGAGAGGAGGTCAAAAATTGGTAAAATCACCGTTACGTAATTTGTGCACGGCCCCACATCTGACTGTTCCTCCTTTTTGATTTCGAATCAAAGTGCAAAACCCGGGTTGGACGTTCGAAGGCGTCAACCTGTCCTATTTGCTTGAAAAAGTTTCTACGGAAATATCTCAGTCGATTTCTCCGGCTGTGTATGAACGCTTTAGGTTAGGCATTTGCATGTATCTCAGTCCCCAGCCTGTAAACAGTGCGTAAGGACAATGGTTACAAAATGAAAAGCCGAAAAATATTTTTTTTTACGATATCTTTCATCAGTTTGGTATTAAAGTCGAGCAAAAACAATTTTTATTCCAGTCCTAAAGATATGAAAATGGAAAACATTAGAAAACAACAACCTGGAATGGATTTACTACGTGTAAGATGTAGTGACAACATCGCCCCATGCCCATCCTTTTCTGCCTAATGTGCTTTTCCGTTTGTCTGCGTCTTATACACGGCTGCTTGGCCCCCTAAGGATTTGCTTAGGAACCCTGTATATGGCGTAACGATTTGCGTACTGACTTAAGAACACATGGGGCTCAGCTTAGAAAATCAGAGTAGCCCGATCTAGATTATTATACGGTAACTAATGGTTATTTTTATTTAAAAATATAAGTGTTATGCTTGTCGCTTTATATACATATTAGGCCTTAATACTAATTACAGTGGATAAATAGATATAAATAATAAACAGATTTAATGTATTTTCGGGCGACCAGAGGCAGAGTTCGCACTTCTTATTTAGAAATAGGGAGCAGCGCTCTTCCACTCAACCTAGTGTAACAAAATTTATGCAAAATATAGGTGTTTGATGATTAATAATAAAGTAAACTCAGCTTAGGCTCGGCCAAATAACCAATACATGCCAATCTAACTAAAAAATAGTTTAAAACCATAGCAATTTTTTTAATTTTATTACAAGTCACAATTTTTATTGAAAACACTGGAAATGATGACACTAACTTGTTTACTTCTCAACTGATTTAAGCAAATGATACCTTCATATACCTAGCGGAGATGGGAGGTAGAATGGCCTTGATTTTGTTTTGTTACTTTTTTAGGAGAGTGAAATTACCCAATGGTTAAAGCGTGTTAAAGCTGTCCGCCATCTTGGATGTTCGAAAAATATCAAAGCCGCAAGCTTTGTTCACCCAAAAATGTAAAAATGTTTGAAATCAAGTAATCCGATCAAAAGTTAAAACCAATGCAAAAACTACGTTTTTTTTGCAAATGACAATGTCAAGTCCGAAACCACTTATTTCAGAGGTTTATAGTTTTTTTATCTCTTAACCCATTTAACTAAGTAAGGCTTTTGTCGCAATGACTTAGATTTTCTCCACTGCGGCAGGTATTTTTTTGCAGGGGGGGTCTCATGTCTTGCCTTTCAAAAAAGTTTAAAAAAAATTGAAATCGAGCTATGCGATCAAAAGTTATAGCAAATTTTAAAGTGTGCAAGATTTTTTGACACACCCTAGATCAAACAAAGAAGTAAAAGTGGCAAAAACTAACCTCAAAATTAATCAGGCAAATGTCAAAAACTCAAATCATGTTCAAAACGCATACAAATCGCTTAATGAAAACCGAAAATTGAATCGTATTGAAAACGTATTCAGTTCTACGTGAAAACGTAGTAAATATTACTTTTAGATATTTCATTACATTCCTACTTACGAATATATAATGCATCTATAAATAAAATTCACATATTCTTTTTCAAGCAAAGAACCCTGCACAAATTACATTGGAAATGGCTTTCGGCTAAATATCATAATTTTTTATATGTTGTAGTATTCAATCAACAAAGCACAAAAATAAAAAAACCGAAATAGGGAGCAGGATTAATTTCTGAGATATGGAGCTTTAAAGTTGACCTGTTTTTAGGCTATATTTTTGGACATGGTCCAAGTTTTTTTCCACAACTTTGTTAATTACTGCCGAAATAAAATGATTCATACGGTAATGTAAACGAGATAGGGGCAGATAGGGACATATAAAAAAATTTTGACATTTGCCTGGAATGAAACACCCCTTCCACCCATGTAAAAATGTTTGATATCGTTTCTTTGGTACCACCAAAAAAGTCAGTGATTTGTAAGTACTAAAAAAGAAAGAAAAGGACTATTTTAAAAAAAATTACAATTCTAATTTTCTTTAAAACGAACGGCCAGATTTAAAAAATTTTCACATATGTTATTAAAAATAATGCTACCTGGCTAAAGAAAAAAAATTTAGCTTGAGTGGTACCATACATTTCAAAAATGGTAGGCACCTTTAATATTTTTTAATATTTTTGATATTGGAGAAATACGAAAAGAGATTTTAAATATATTATGGGTAGGTTATAAAAACTTTTTATGGACAAACACAATCCAAAAGCGTAATACCAATATGTTGGTACCAATTAATATCGATTGGACACTGTATTTAACCAATCATTTAACCAATTAAATTGCTCGTGCGTTATATGCTTTTAGGCTAACTTGGGGTCGCCTGTAACGAATTTGATAACATTTTTCCGGTTACTATTACCATTTTTCTACACGAAAAAAAAAGGAGAAAAAGTGTTTTTCCTACTTAAGTGCGAAAAAGTGGTTTTTACGCATGCATTTGCATCCAAAATGTTAAAACTCTTAAGATATGTTTAATATGGCGGCATGCGGCGGCTTTGTATTTTTAAAAAAATCAAGGTAGGCTTGACAACGTTAAACTTTTGCCTGAGGAACGGCGTCATTTGCTGCCAGACAATTTTACGTATTCTATTGCAAATACAGTGTAAACAACCGGCAAGATGTTATCATATTCGTTACCGGCAACCCCAAGTTAACCTAAAAGCATTTAACACACGGGCAATTTGATTGGTCAAATACATGTACCAACATATTCGTATCAAGCTTTTAAATGTAATTTTGTCCAGGAGTTATTTTAAATCATTTTTGGTACCTGCCATTTTCCCAATTAATGGTACCACGTAAGCAAAAATGTTTTTTTTTAGCTTCCTAGCATAATTTTTACTAACATATGTAAAAACACACTTTTCTGGTGGCACCGAAGAACCCTTATATAGAAATATTTTTACATGGAAGGAAAGGATGTTTCATTCAGGACGAATAGAGAAACGAATCGTTTTATTTTGGCGGTAATCAACAAAGTTGTGGGAAAAAAACTTAGACCATGTCCAAAAATATAGCCTTAAAACACGTTAACTTTAAAGCTCCATATCTCAGAAAGTAATCCTGCTCCCTATCTCGTTTTTATTATTTTTGTGCTTTATTGATTGAGTACTACAACATATAAAAAAATTATGACATTTAGCCGAAAGCCATTCCCAATGTAATTTGTGCAGGGTTCTTTTAAACAAAACTTTGATTATATCGGAAGGTCTACCCTAAACAAAAAAATGTGTATTCTCGCCACGTCAATATATTTGATATATATGAGTCCACAAGAATCAAAATTTAAAAAAAAAACACTCACATAAGACGTGAACACTATTACAAAAAGTATTCCAAGTAGAAAGAGTGTTCTAAGTAGAAAGTTCAATATATATTTTCTCGTCCACTTTATTTTAATTCATTCAAAATAAACTTACGGCTTTCTTGGACAATGTGTTATTTAATTATTTATAGACCTAGGACCGAAACGTTGGCTGTTGGTATAAATAATTAAATAAAACATTGTCCAAGAAAGCCGTAAGTTTGTTTTGAATCAGTTTAAGTAGAAAGCGTTCTAAAGTAGAAAGAGCAGCCTTATTGAAAGAGCAAGGTCAGTCGGTAGTAAAAGTTTGTGGATAAATGAGCATTTTAATTAATTTAGCAGATTCTAATTTCAAACTAAAATAAGAAAATACTCATAATCACTGCTTTATGCCCTTTGCAGGGAACATTTATCATTAAATTTGACGGGATCTTACTTCGCTCTCATTTACTAGCGATTGCGCTTCTTTTTCAATACACGCTATTTGGGCACCCTAGACAAGAACTGTCCAATCCGTATGTGCAAAATTTTACAAATATTTGATTACAAAAAAGGGAAAGGGTAACTTACCTAAGTTATCTTGTAGCGTTGTGTGATAGGTAAAGGTTTTTACTAGAGTAGGAAAATCCCTCTTTTCCTCCCGCCAATAGATTAGATTAGATTAGATTCTTTATTGGTGCTAATATTGTTTCCGCACTTACACAAGTCAAAAATTGTTTTACAAAAAAAAAGTAAGTTGTTGTAAAAAAAATGAAAAAACTAGATATTAAAATAATAATAATAATAATAACACTTAAGTAAGTAAAATAAAATAGCATAAAAGACGTAATAAAGCACAAAAAAAAAGGAATAACTAATATAAAAATATGTCAATTAAAAGAGAAATAAAATCGTTTGAAGCATAACACCAACAACAAAAAACGGAAAAAAAGTACAAACAGAGGTGAAAAACACACAAATGTAAAAGTGTAAAATAAACATTAGATATAAAATAAGTTAAAAAAAACAATGTACAAATTGTAAATAAAAGGAGACAATAGTTTACTCCCTCTATACATCTAGCCTAAAGACCATATTTATGGAAATCATAATATGGTGCCTTATATATATAGGGTGGATTCTTTAAATGGAACCGTGCTCCTAGCGGGTTAGAATTTGGTGGAATAATAAAATTCAAAAACACGTCAACTGAGATTTTCAACTTTCTTTAATCGTGCTATATTTTTTTTTTAATAGGACACCTTGTATATTTTGCGATTTTTGAAATCTGCAAACAATTCTCTCTTCAGCAATACCATACAGTAGGATCTATCTTTTACGATAATCAAAATATTTTTACCTAAATCTGTATGGAAAACTTCGCGATATTCATTCAAATATCCCCCGTAATACAGGGCATAGACAACAATTGCCTCTATCTTGAAAACAATAAGAGATAGAGTATTAGTGTGTGATATTGTCAAAAAAATTTTTTAGAATTCAAAAATGTCAAACTATACAGGGTGTCCTATTTAAAAAAAATATTGTTTTGCCATACTTCGTAAACAAAACGACATAAAAAAAATCCAAGATAGCACGATTAAAGAAAATTAAAAATCTCAGTTGACGTGTTTTTGGATTTTTTTATAAAACCAAGTACTAACCCGCTAGAAGTTTAAAGAATCCATTCTGTATATATATATAGGAATATTTGTAAACACACTTCTCTCGACACTTCTTTCCTTATTTTTTTTATCCTGTCTCTCTCTCTGTTTCTTCCTAAAATCACACCGTCCACTATTTGATAAGTGTAACAGACCATCCCCGGGTTAGATCTATAGAGGTACTGACTTTGGCAAGGCCCTAAGTATTATTTACAACAAAAACTGACGTGTGATCAAATTTCTGATAGGTACTTAGTTAATAGACACTTAAAGTAAATATTTCAACCCATCGGTATCGGCATACCTAGAGGCCCTGTATAGGATTTTTGGCCCAAGAAAACCCAGAGTTTCTTTAACATGATAGTGGCTGGAAACTTTGCGAATAAAGTATCCTTATTTCTGAAGGTGTCACCAATGTAGCAGAAATTTTCAGTGCGACTTTGTCAGTGATGAATAAAATAACCTAAATATTAATTTTTCAAACAAACGTTGTCATATTGTGGTTGTGCTATATAGTGGGGTTCCCTTTAAAAAAAATCGACATGATACATCAGTTGGTGTACTCGTCTAAATAGAAAAAAATAGGGTGCAAAATTACCTGTCAAGTGTGGAGAGTGGTACTTTTCAGCATGCGACGGCCGTTGCACGCGAAAAGGTGTTTGTCAAGGACAGGAAGGCACTTTTTCCACTACTTAATATCGTATCTAAACAAAATATGTTTTATACAGGCTGTCCTATTTAAAAAAATATTTTTTGCCACACCTCGTAAACAAAACGACATAAAAAAAACAAGATAGCACATTTAAAGGAAATTAAAAATCTCACTTGACGTGTTTTTGGATTTTTTTTTATAAAACCAAATTCTAACTCGCTAGAAGCACCGTTCCGTTTAAAGAATCCACCCTGTATGTAACTTACATCAGCCCTGCAAGTTTTTGATCTCAAACTCTTGAAACCTTAAAACCTCATTTTTGTAGAAAATGAACACGGGCAAAAAAATCTCAAAACAGCTGTTGACTTGTTTTCGAAGATTTTTCCAAATTTGGAGCGCGGTATGTTGTTTGTTCGCTGCTAAGGTCGCAGTATTTATAAAGAAAATCACGCAGGTTGATTAACATGACCTTAAAATCACAATTTATAAAATATACAACAATTTTATTTATTTGCTTTTATAAGAGTACTAAGGCTTACTTAATCAAAAATAAAAACAAGTTAATAATTTATTGGATCAATACAAATATCGTGACACAAAGACTTCTGCTAAAGCTTTAACGGGATGACCCACCGAAAACTGGAATAAAATCCGTTTTATTTCGTTTCTTTATTTTTCAGGCGATTACTCGCGTACGGTAAAGTGCACTTTACCGCACTCATTTGCGTGCAGAAAGTAGTACTTTACCGCACTCAGTACGGTAAAGTTAACGTTATGACACTTTTCCGCACTCAGTGCGGTAAAGTGACTACGTTTATTTTAGAAAATTAAAATACAGAAATTTATATTTATTTTTTGGGAATTTTTGACGCTTGTAGGTAAAATCTTGTACCCAACACATCGTAAAGTGTCTTTACCGTCCTTGCCGGCTTGACCAAACTCGATTCGCTCCGTTCGGTCAACTGCCGTCGCGTACGGCAAAGTATCACTTTCCGCACTTGTTAGGTAAATAATTATTTAATGTCTATTTGTTTATCTTACATTTTTAATTTTTCAAGCTTTGGTCACTCCTTATTAATCTGACACACAAGCACAATTTTGATCTTTTAATTTTTTAGGTATTGACGGCCAACATAGGAACCCTCTTAGATCTGTATGGGGTGGAGAAAGGACTGGACCATTTTCGCAGCGCGCAAGTTCTTAATTTCGACCAATTCAAGTATTATTTACAAAAAGAAGTGTTTTCCGCTCTGCCCAGTAAAATACCAGCGGCGGAGATTAGAGAGTTCGAAAATAAAATTGCCGAGGTTAGCAAAAAATGTGTTCTACGTTTTCTTAAAAATCAAATCAAAATAAATTGGGTAATAGTGAGGAGATCCCAATAAATCCAAAAATATAAAAAAGTTGACATATGTCACTTCAAACCAAATGGCGGCCATAGTTTATAAGCGGGTACACAGATGGCGTTTCATATGTAAAAAATATAAGAGACCTTATTAACCTATAGACAACAATAAAAAAAAATGTAAAAATGTAGATTCTATTAGCGATGAGTTCGTCTCTGCTTAAATTTGAAAAAACATTTGATTTGACATTTGATTTTCAAAATGGCGGGCAAATTATCGAGAAAAAAGTAATTTTTCTCTTCTGATGTGGTGTTTATATTAACTTGTCTCAAAAATTAAAAAGAAAATGATACATGTCATTCCCAAATCAAGATGGCCGCGACTGACATTAAGAAACGTTATTATTTTTCTGCACGTTAGCAGTTTTGCACAACCCAAAGCAGTTTTACGATGAGTTAAATTAGTTGTAAATTTTCGTGTAAAAAAAGCAAATTTTAATGCTTCAGTTAAAATGGCACACGATTAAGTAAAAAAATAATTTTTTCCTTATGTTAAACACAGAGCACTTGGCAAAATATTGGGTTGCGCTAAGTAAGACATAGCCATTCCAAAAATGAAAAAAGTGACATATGTCATTCACAAATCAAAATGGCGGCGACTAAAATAAACAAACAACTTTATTTTTCTGTCCGTTTACGTTTTTTACAAACAAAAGCTAAAACTGCTGGATGAGCTGAATTAGTTTTAAATTTTTGTATCAAAAAAATCAAATTTTAATAGTTCAGTTAAAATGGTGGACGATTAAGAAAAAAAAGTGTTTTTTTTTTCGTGTCGAAATGGGGGCGATTAAAAAACCACATTATTTTTCACAAACAAAAGCAGTTTTAGCATAAGCTAAATTAACTTTAAATTTTTGTGTCAAAAAGAAAAATAGTACCTTAGTTAAAATGGCAGACAATTAAGTAAAGAAAAGTTTTTTTTTCATCCCTAGGGACAGAAAAAATCATATAGGACAACACGGTATTGTTTCCGTTTTTCGTAAATCTTCTGTGATTTTGCAGCCAGTAACGCCTTCATCGCTTCCGCTGCAGCCTTATCGATGCCATTATTTTTAAGTTTTTAAAACTTTCGGAAATATTAACTGTTACTATGTTTATATGCTGCTAAAAAAGGTTTTGTATAAGGACGGTTTTAAATAAAATCGCTTTCTCCGAGTGTTTATACGTCTTTTATTAAATGTTATTACTTAAATGTCAGTTTAAAAATAAAATCGATTTAATGGTTAAAGCGATTTTAGTGGTGTTTATACGACAAAATTTTCAAACCGTCCTTACATAAAAGTGCTTTACGAGGCCCGTATAAACAAAGTAACTGAATTTGTTTTTAAGTGTATTACTATAGTGACCCAGTATCTTGACATAAGGTCAGATAATAATAATTGGTGGTTTGGTTTTATGTCAGTGGCTCTTTCCATTTTTTGTCAAAATTTTGATGAAAACAAATCCCAAAAGTGACTAGATTGTCTTTTTATTCACCTCGGGATAAAAAGGATCACTTTAGTCCCGCGTTTCGATGTTACTGGCTGTCAAAGTTAAAAAACGTCAATTTTCACCTGTCAATATTTTAAAAACAGCTGAACATAGGTATAGGACATTATACATAAAATTTACCTAAAATATTTTTTAGAATCCAAAAATGCAAAAATATACAGGGTGTTCAATTTAAAATAAGAAAGTTGTTGCCAAGTTTTCCTGCAAATGGCAACACTGCAAATATGAAAGTATTTCATAAAGATAGCTTGCATGAACTTTTGCTTCCATTGTATAGTTTCCAAAATATTCTAATAGGTTACTCACATTGGGATACTCGGTATAATGTATACTTTTTAGGTATGTTGGCTGGTCTGTCGTAAGAAATACCTAATAAGGGAGCACACAATCTTTTCGGACGAGGCAATATTTCAAATTTTCCGAATATTTTGCGTCTTGGCCGAGCTGATTCCGGACACGCACGACGACACCAGTTATCGTTTGTTGCTGCATCCGTCGGAAGTAAGTTGTTACAAAATGTCAGAATTTAAGATATTAGACACTTAAGGCCACAAAAACGGCATAGATTTGACAACACTGCTTTGCTATTTTTTTGAAAGATCAACAATAGGTGGCATCACTAATGAAATTTCGGGTGAGATCGTGCAGTTTTCAGAACTCGGTGCGAACACCATATGTGAGGCTAGTCTTCCATTAGTGAAGGTACCAATAGTTCTGTTACTGTTTCACTCACTGACAGGCAAGGTCAAATTTCAAAATCCGCGCAGAAGAAAAGCTTATGGAAGTCCAGCCTTAGAAAAGTGTGGCTATGCGAAACCTGAATTCCAATACTATAATCGAACTCAGTCAGTTTCCCTGGGTCTACCAAATTACTTGACCTTGGCGTTTCAGAATTCTAGCAGAATCTCGCTTATAAAGAAAAAACCATAACTTTTTTGTTATCAGATAATAGGATTTATAAAAATCTACAACCGTATCCAAAGGATTTTTCAAAATTTGGTGTATTTTTTCAAAAAATTAAAAATTCCAAAAATTGTTGTTATAGATTTCTGTTTTATCGACGTGGCTAAAAAAAAAGCCAGATAAGATTTTTGACTACTGTTAGCGGTGTTTATTGTATTTTGGGAATAAGAGAATCCAGCAAAAAACTGTCTGGATACAGTTGTGAGCAATTCAAACAAAAATTCCTGCCAAATTTCAACAGATTACGTTTTCTCGTTTCCGGTATTCGGCCCGGTAAAGATTGGCCCAAAAACAGCAAAGCAGTGTTGTCAAATCTATGCCGTTTTTGTGACCTTAAAGCAAATATTGAAACGTATCGATTTCGGTCAACACTTTCTCAACTAAAAATCCAGTTAACTCTTTTTCGATTTAGTATCCTTTTGTCTACTATAGCGTTCATATTGACACCAAACTGACAGAAAATCCATAGTTGCGTTTTTTTCCGCAACTTTGCGGTGGTAATTATGACGTCATTCCAGCAAACGTTGCAAATATGGTGAAAACGTTGAAAAACACGTTTAAACGTAGCGGGTTAAAAAATTGTTTTTCCAAAAAATCCAAAAACTTGTAAACTAAGATTTTTAGCAGCTAAAATTTTCGGAAATTTTTTTTGTGAAAGGACCCTCAGAAAGCGGTCTATTCACATACAATTGGTTTTTCAAATGAGAAGACCTTGTGGCACCTTGTTGGAAAGATTATGGAAAAAGAAAAACGCTCGTGTGATTTATTGTGACATTTGTTAATCCGTGTGTCAAAATCCTCAAAAAATGATTGTTTCCGACTTCAAATGTAGCATTGCCCCTAGCGGGTTGGAAATTTGTTTTTTAGAAAAATCAAAATTTTTTCGGCATACAATTTTTGTGAACGAACCGTCAGAAACGGGTCTATTCACATACAACTTTTTTTTTCAAATGAGAAGGCCCCGCTTGTAGCACCCTTTTGGAAAGCTTATCGAAAAAGAAAAACGATCATGTACTTATTCAAAAATCCTCACAAAATAAATAATTGATGGAACATTGCCCCTAGCGGATTAGAAATTTGGTTTTTAGAAAATTCCAAAAACCCGTTAACTAATATTTTTAGCAATAAAAATTTTCGGCTTAAAATTTTTGTGAACCTACCCTCAAAAAGGGGTCTATTCACATACAACTTTTCTTTTCAAAGGAAAAAACAAATTTCCAACCCGCCTGGAGCAGTTCAATTTGATGTTCGACACCAAAAAAAATACACGAGCGTTTTTCTTTTTTGATAAGCTTTCCAACAAGGTACCACAAGTGGGGTCTTCTCATTTTAAAAAAAATGTTCTATTTGAATAGACCCCTTTCTGACAGCCTGTTCAGAAAAGTTTTACGCGGAAAATTTTGATTGCTAAAAATACTAGTTGACGTGTTTTTGGATTTTCCTAAAAAACGAATTTCCAACTCGCAATATTGACAAATGTCAAAAAAATTACACGAGCGTTTTTATTTTTCGATAAGCTTTCCAACAATGTGCTACAAGCGGGGTCTTCTAATTTGAAAAAAAAATTGTATGTGAATACACCCCTTTCTGAGGGTCCGTTCACAAAAAAAAAATTCCGAAAATTTTAGCTGCTAAAAATATTAGTTCACATGTTTTTGGATGTTTTGAAATAACATTTTTTTAACCCGCTACGGACAATATTCCATGAATAACCTTGTTTTTAAACGTTTTCACCATATTTGCACCTCACCATATTGTGTATAGCTATCTTCGTCATACATGGAATTAGTTGGGATGAGTTGTATAGTTATGATTAAGGTCTAATATTAATAAAAAAACAATAAAAGGTGTTTGTTTGTAGATATAAGAGTTTACTTTATTAAAAAACACAAACACTAAAGTCCTTATTTAAATTAAATCAAAATCAACACACGAAGCTCATTTGTGAGCTGCAATTTTACTACTTCCTATTTTTTATGCAAATATCTCTGAAACGAAAAGGTTTTCAAAAATATAATTTACTAATTCTTATTCAGAACAACAAATTCTACTTACAGTTAAAGTCTTTTTAGGAAATTTTGAATCACCCTGTATATTAGTTATAAAAGTCAACGTCAAATTTAACATTTTAAGAAATTTCAAGATGGCGCAAATTAAAGTTGATTTTTTTTATTGCCCACTGCAATTTCTACAAAACGCCATTTTTGATAATTATTCTAAAATCTCAAGTCTCATTTTTTGTGGTCCACTCTACAATATAACAAGCCAAAAATGTAGTGTTTTTTGTTTTCTTCTGAAAAGGTTTTGGGTATACCTATATAACTATGTGATATGAGTTATATGGCTATACCGATACGTTAAAATATTTACTTTAAGTGTCTAATAACTAGACCCCGTAGCACACATCTGTGCGCGTTTGACTTGTAGGCGGACGATCCGGGTTCGATTCCCGGTCACACCAAAAAAAAATCGGGTGATTAGTTTGTGAGCTGTCACACCAACTGAAGAGTAATTTATAACTTTGTAGGTGTGCAACATAGCTCAAACATTGGCTTCTTCCCTTGGCTGCAGCTTTGACGAGGAAGACTTTACCAACCTGAGCATCTCTATGGGCAACTTTAGATTAGGCCCGTTCATAGCTGTTCTGGAGAGTAGATGTTGCAATGGTATTAAGGATCAAGTTGCCATCAAAGAAGCGGTTACGGATATTTATCAGAAAGTTGTGGAGGATGTGATAAAGAAAGGGTAAATTTATTTTTGAGCAAAAATTTTCCAAGATTGCACCGGGATATTTACTGCTTTTCAACATAGCTAAATCTTATGGAATAGAAAGTCATCTTTAAATGGTGTTATTAGATTTTGATCGTGACCAAAACGGCCGAAGACTAACGCTATTTAACACTGTTGATATTTGAACGTCATAAATGGTTAAGGGCTGCCGTAAAACGCCGCAAATCTATGGACGGTTAACATAAGAATTTAGACGTACGAGTGACATGCGCATTTGTGTTTTGCCAAGCTTATATAAAATTCCGCACTATTTTGGACATGGTGGCGCTGCGTTTAGTACCCAAAACACACCCAAGCATGTTTTTTTCATGAATAATTAAATACGTAGGTACCTGTTTAGCAGCAATCAATTTAGTCAGGACTTAATAATCCTATGGGTTTTCTCGAAACTTTATTAAGAAGGTATAAAGACGCACGGATCTTATGGAAAAATAAAAATTATACGATTGTTATGAAACTCAGATAAGTAGTACCCAGCATGTATATAACATTTCGCTTATATAACAGCGTTTTACTCAAATCTTTAGCATATAAATCATCGGGACCGGTTTTCGTTAAATAGTTTTGTAGTAAGAATAAGATTACTTTTTCGGTAAAATCCCACCGACCCGCCCATGTATCTCCGAAACTAGTCATAGAATCTTTTTAGGCCTATCATAACTTTTGATCGGAAGTTTGAGAACTACAACATATCCGGGTTTCATAACAATCGTATAATTTTTATTTTTCCGTAAGATTCGTGCGTTGTTCTTTAATCTTAGAATAAAAAACCTACAACCTAAATAAAAATAATGGCAAACGTCAAATAACCGGACCGTCGACATAAAAGATATACCAAAAAGGCTATTTTAAACTGTAAAATAGTGGTAAAGTTATTGTTGTTCGCGAAGTTATCGGGCTGTAAATTGCCACGACCAAAAACTATCCATTATTATTTAACCAAAAATCTGTGGTCAGAAAACAAATGGCTTGAGACACTCAGCGACAGACAGTAGAGGGGAATGTCGCTCGCTACACGTCGAAGCTCTCAGAACGGGGCTTAACGAACTTAATTGGAGGCATGCGACTGCAAAATATTTCTCTATTCTGTAAAGAGACCTTCAAAACAAGCTATCACTCGACCCCTTTCCCTAGGAGTAAAGTTTACCCTTTGAAACAAAAATACAAAAAGTTCAAGAAAGCCAAAAAATTTGTGTTCGAGGATTTTTCCAAAATCTGACTCTAAATACGTGAAAAAGCCCCTGTTGGGTTTTCGTTTTCAACACACTATACGGGGTGTAAACGATATAACAAGTCATTATTTAAATAGGGGGGTGGGCGGGCAAAACAAACAAAAAAGTTCATATAATATGGGCGTCAAAACTTGGTGATTTCGGAGATTTACGACGTTTAAGTTAAACACAGTTTGGCAACAATGCGCTTTTAGATGCGAGAAAATATCAACATGTCCCCTATAAGATGGTTTTTTTTTCACGTTTTACAAATTATTAAAAAAAAATTGGTGCTAGAAGGCACGGATAGTCCACCATACAATCAATTATTTTGAACCTTATAACAAGATTTTTGGGTAATATTTACGAAAACCAAAATCTGAAAACCGCATATCAATAGCTGCTTTACTTCTAAAGTTATGATTTTTTTAAATATATTTTAACGTTTTTTCAAATTACTCGTAAATGAAAACTCCCACGAATTTGAACTTTATAACAAAATTTGTAGTCCATATTCATGGAAACTTAAATCTGAAAACCGTATATCACTACTTGCTTTTGTTCCAAAGTTACAATTTTTTAAATATTTTATCCCCCTTTCCCCCCCCCCCTTTAAACCCTCACCTCTCTACCCAAAAGTTAATCAGGTCATGGTCAGCCGATAGAGGATTTTTGTACCAAATTTCGTTAAAATCGATTAAGGCGTTCTTGAGTTATCGTGTATACAGACAGACAACAGACCGACAGAAAACTTTTTTTTTTCGTCGATTAAGGTGTTTTGGAACCTAAGTAACTCATTTTTGATAAAATTAAGAAAAGTCAAAAAACGATTTGAATAGTCCCTCAGACCATTGCTACGTTTTCATGGGAATTGAGTTCGTTCTGAAAACGCCTGTTTTTCCAGTATTCAAATCGATTTCATTCTAGATCCGACCCTGAAAATTTTTAGGGTTGGATCAAGATCGTATTGAGATCGAAATACCGATTTTACATGAAAACGGGGATTGAGTTTACACATGCGTATTGCGTCGGATTACCAGACAGCCGCCAAATTATATTTTATTGCTCTAGCTCTTTTTGAGAGAGAGAGAGAGAGAAATAGAAGTGAAACTGTGGAACCGGCATTCTAAAATTTGGTGGAGTGTATAGAAAAAAGAAGAATAATAACATAACCTTACTTAAATAACTAAAGATTTGTTTTTTTAAAGACTTAAAAAAAAAAAGGAAAATAAAAGAAATATTTGGCTCGAAAGTGTATATGCTATGCACATATGCCAGTCCAGCATTTCTTTCTTCACTTCCACTTGCAAACAGAGTAGTAATTAAAATTAAAAAAAATGTGTGGCAAGGGCCAACATTATCTTTTGAATAAAATACATTTTTTTAAAAAAAAGTACCAAAATTCTGCTGCTAAATATCAAAATTTGAAAACCTGTCATGAAAACTCATGAAAAAAAGTTTTAAAAACATATTGAAAACGAATTCAATATCCATGAAAACAAAGCACATATTGGTATGGTGGACTAATAAATGTGTACTTACCGAAAATTGGTTTCAGCGTGTCTTCTGGATGTAAAAGTGTATTTAACGACACCTGCCACACAATTTCAGAAGCTATTTTAATTGGGAAAAACTCTTTTTTTTATTAATTTTTTTAAGCATTTGTTTGTACACTTGAAGAGCACACTCCCTTTTTTTAATTAAAAACACCTGTCACGCAGTGTTTAAACTGTTTTTAATTTCTAAAAACTCTTTTTTTATTTTGAAAAACACTCAAAAAACTGAGCAAAAAACACTTCTTTCAAACCGCTGCCGCTGGGGAAATCTGTCGCGGTACATTTGAGTTTCTGCGAGCTTTACCGTATACTAATAGCATTTAAACGTATTCCTGATTAGAGAACATTTTTAATTAGTTTAATTTCACACGAACGAACAGCGGAAGATGCACTATGCACCACCTATGCCCTCTGCTGCATAGAGCAGAGAGGGTCGGAGGTCAGACACTCACGTATGCCGCGAATTGCATTGTTGCCAAGTGTTTTAAATCTTTAACTCAAAGGAAATCTTTATAATTATTTTTTTTATAATTTTTTTTTTAATTTAGAGGATTTAGAGCAAATATTTATTTTTATTTATTTTGAAATGGGCCTACTGTAAAATGGTTAAAGTTAGTCATGAATATTTGTAAAATTCTGGTAGATATAAGCACCTAAATTTTTCAACATAAGTCCTATGAACTTTTTGACTTATTTTGACCCCCCTTTCATCAGTTAAAAAGATGACTATGGTATTGTTTACACCCTGTATGGAGAATTTACACAACCTTATACGGTACGGCCATGATGGTAATTTAGCGACTAAAATATTTTACCGTATTTTAAGCTGTAAACGTTTTTGTTTAACCAATTTTACTCACATTTTCTAGTTTTCTTTCCAAAATGTCGATTCGTAAAATAAAAAACTCACTTTTTTCAAGTTTTGACTGTTTTTTTAGCGTTTAAAAAAAGTACTGCCAAAAATAATTTTGCCCTGTAAAAATGAAAAATATTTAGAGAGAGAAAACATTATTTTAGATGTGGAGGGAGATAATTTAAGGAAGGACAAAGTATTTTAAAGGAAAATAAAGATATTTTAAAACTGGTCGACTGGAACATTTTTTCTGATTTGACGGAAGAAGAGAGAAAACATGTATTCCGTTTATAATTTCAGCCGCGATTAGCCGGTCGGTTTATTATGTGCAGTATGATGCGAAACAATTTCTTTCAAAAAGAGCGCTTTAAACTGTCAACCGTGCGACCAAAAATTCCGGCACAGCATTCTTTAATCACCGGTTTCTTGAAAAATTGCTTTAACAGGTTGGTGAACGGAAAACTTCTAAGAAAAGAAAAAATTTGTTGCCAAATCAGAACATTTTTGGGAAATTTTTTCCCAAAAGTAAATTTATTTTACATCATGTTTACCAAGTTTGAACTAAAAATATATAAAAAAGGCTTTTGTGGATAACTTTGTTAAAAAACTTTTAAAACTATTAGAATTGTATGTATGAGTGGCATGATTATAATATCAAAAATTCCAAGAAAAAAAGGTTTAGTGTTATGGCAACAGTGTAAAATATCTTTTTCCGCAGTGCATATAATTATTTTAGAATTTTCATCAAAAATGGTAAACTTTTCTTGTTTTTTAATGCTCACAGGGTGTTTTAAAGCCTTAAACTAGTATATTAACTTGTTATTTTTTCTAAGTATCAAGTTTAAAGTCCTTAAAATATTTTAACACACCTAAAAATATTTTAACTGGTATCTAACTAACATATTTTTAGGTTCATGATAGCCTTACCATTATGGACAAAACAGTTACCACTTTTTGGGCCAAATCGTGGTCCAAGTCATTAAATATCTTGAGCGTCGTGCGACTCATTTTGTCAAATCTATGAATTATGGCGTACCGTTACTTCCTAAAATGTCGGCAGCGCAAAATATAGCACGAGTTTCCTTTTCTCATAAAATAATACTTTTTATCTACTACCTCATCAGAATATGGCATTTTCGACTCGCATATGACGCATATTACCTCCCTAGAGTTTTACATACCTATTTTACCTCCCTCCGAGGGTTTTCGTTTCTTTACTCCCTGTACCGCATATTGATCCTTGCTGCAAATTCAATTGGCTATAATATTTGTTACTTACAAAATAAGATACATTCCTATGGAATAAAGTGCATTTTCCCCCCTTGGTTTTTTAATGCTCTCCTGACGTCGAGCATCAAACAAACCGCGGGGGGAAAGGTGTCACTCTCCTTATCCCTTGGTATGTAAATAACTATTATGCACTTTAGGGAATTAAAAAATACTTTAAATCCCAATTTAAAGATATTAAAGTGTTACTTTAAAAAGGGATTTAAAATGATTTTGTGGGGTTGATATGATTTTTAGGGTTTTAAAGTAAATTTTTCCTCTTGCCAAAAAAAAGGTGGAAAGGCTGGAAAAATTGAGAAAACGAAAACATTGAAGGGGATGGAAAAATGAAGCGGTAGTGAAAAATGTATAAAATGAAAACAACTGAGAAAATAGAAAATAGAAAAATGGAGCGATTGTGAAAAATGGAGAAAATGGAAAAAATAGAGCGGGTGGGAAAATGTATCGAATGAAAAAAATTGAGCAGCTGGGAAATACTTAGCGGCTGTATTGTTTTTCTACTGCTATTTTTTTTTAAATAGAGTGTACTGTCTTATTCAATGATGAACTGTTTTTTCTTAACTTAGTTTTTTCCTTTCCTAAAGTGCATTAAATAGTACATAAACCATGCACTTAACGAAAGGGTCTTTTTATCCCTCGACGAATCGTTGTTCTCGCTTCTCTCAGGCTGCAGACTTTTCGCCTTGGGATAAAAATGGCCTTTTTAGTCCCTAGGTTTATAATGTGCTATTCGCAGGTTCTTGTCCAAAAAGGGTTACATCTTTCACACAATGCGGGAATATTGGTTTGTCCTAAGACCTTCCGAACTGACGTACTACAAAACAAGGACTGAAAAAGATAAGTGCGGAGCTTTGCCTATAGAGAAGGGAACCAGAGTGGAAGCGACCACGGGGTACAGGATTATTTTGCACAGTCCCGAAAGGAATTTTGAGTTAGGTAAGATTCACAATTGCGAAGACAAAGGGATAAAAATACACTTTAGTTCTTAGATGTATACACTTTTCATCTCTTATTCTCTTAGATTATTTTAAATATTAGGGAAAACTAGTCCAAAATTTTCTAATTTAAATTCGGGTGAGAAGGACATGTAATGGCACCCGAATAGAGGTTTTGGGGCTAACACCCCCGACCTATAGAACAAATTCTTGGGTGTTTTAATAGTATATTTGACATTAGTAAAAACAATTGTAAATAAATATATAGGGTCGTCCAGCATTATAAACTATTACCATGAAGAAGTTGAGTAAAACAGTTTTATTCATAATACCAAGACACCTACAAGACAAGACTAAGCGTCCTTCAACTAAAACTTTTGAAATTTAAAACATCTTCATATCATTGATGAAATAGATCCAAACAGGGGGTTCAAAATATAATGAGACACCTACGTACTTTACTGAAAGAAGTGGATTGCAATTCGTGTAGAAAACATAACATTTCAATACCTATACAGGGAACTAACTAAAACAACTACTCCGAGGGCAAATACCCCTACCGGCATTGAATGACAAAGTTAGTTCAAAGCTTTCGTTGGCAAAGAAATAAAAACAATTGTGTTTTTCACGTATTATCCAAAGTATTTTACAAAGACACGAGTGGTCTTTGTGCGGAACACGTCCTGACACGCTGCAGGCTCCGTGATCCATCGCCAATCCACGACCGGTTTTGATTTTATTGAATCTCATCAGGTGGATCCAGGCAAGAGCTCCGTGTAGAGTTAACACTATCCAGGGAACTAACTAAAACAACTACACCGAGGGCAAGTACCCCTAATACGGGAAAAACACAATTGTTTTAATCTCCAATATCTAATGGTAAAACGAATTCTGGAATCGATTACGATGAAGAAGTTGAAATATCAATAAGCGTCTTGTCAACTAAAACTTTTGAAATAAAAGGCACAGATCTTCAGGTCATTGATGAAAAAGATTCAAAACAACTTTTCTAAAAAAAAATCAAATTTAAAATTTTTAAAAACTGGTGAAGGTGATAAAAACGATGAAAATTATGATAACATCTGTTTTAGAGTTTTGGGATAAAAAATCACAAGTTTTCCCTAAACTGCTAATATTTTAGGAGCGCCTGATCACATGACCCGTCTTCAATGGATCTCAGCACTCCAACTAGCCGCAGATCATTCTGGCAGCACTCAAAGTTATTCAAGGTTACAGGCGGCTAAAAGAAGACTGCAGAGACAAGGAAGGGTTCAGGAAATGATAAGAGCAAAGTAAAAGTTCAATTGGTTTTTATATTCCTAAATTCCGGAATATGTTTATTCATCCTTATTGTTGCAAACTGCTTTAAGAATTTTGGTTATAATTGTTATCCTACACTGAGAAAACAGGGTTTACCCAGAGCGTGGGTTAGCAATTTAAGGCTGCCATAATACACATGTCTGAGTTATTCTAGCTGACCATGTGAATAGCTGCAACTCATTTGGGATGGGCTGCAGTAACTTCTCGTTTTTGGTCTGGGGGGAATCAACAAAATATTTTTTCTTAAAATTTACCTGAATTTTGTACTACCACAACTCCAGAATTTTAACCCATGTGTATGCCCAAGCAACAATTTTCTGACCAATGACCACATACTTCACCTAAATGGACGTTAATTTGGGTGTATAAATTAGTGATCTTCAGACGGTCTTACATATTACGACAAAATTCCGTTACTTTAACGTTAGTGCAGTAACATTGTTACCGTCTACCCAACGTTTAGCCGACCTGTCACGCGTGGGTGCATTTTCTAGTAAACCAGTGACGTCGAGTGGACGTTTTTATGAGACTTTAGTTACGTTCTGCCGACGTATCAACGTCTAAACAACTTTTACATTGCGTGAACTTGCGACGTTTCTGGTCGGTCTTGCGACGTTTTCCGGCCGGAGTTTTGACGAACTTAAGTGCCCTTTTCTTGTGAAGAAGGAAAGTTTCCAAAGGAACTAATGGCATTATATTCTCCTTCTCTGCCGCAATTATGTACGGCAGATCGTGCTATCTCTCTCTAGATTTTAAATAACTGGCACAACTGGTCAGCTGAAAGAGAGATGACATTATCCTACAAGTACATATATGGGTGAAAGAGAAAGACTGGTGCTCTTTAAACAGTAATGTCTGATCCACAACTTCACTTCTTGCCGCTCACTAAAAATACTTTTTGCTTTTGCTTCCTAAATTTTATTTCACAGTTCCGACCATTTATTTAGAAAAATCGAATAAAAAGTAAGGTTATGGGGACTGTCAACTGTCATCGGCGGTATTGTTGAAGCGTTTTCCAGTCGCATGTTGGGTTGATAGTAACCAACGGTTGTGGCAAGTGGTTCATTTGGGAATGTTTGACGACTGTAGTCCATTTACGTGTATTTTTTGGGATTTTCATAATATTCGCCATTTTTGATGCCGTCGTTTATGTTCGAAGTGGCCGCCATTGTTTATATTTACTAAACACGGCAAAAATACTACAAACACTATTGAATGGCATTTTGGAGACGTTTTATGTTCCGGGCGAGATAGGTATTTGACCATGGAATCCTGAAAAGAGGGCTTTAGAAGCATCCATTTTTTTACATTAAAAAAAAGCAATATTTTTAGTTTAAACACAAACAAATCAAGGGCGCGCGTTTTTTCATTCCTTTTCTAAGCATATTTGTCAGTAAACCAAATTGCGTTTGTAAATTTTGCTCCCATACTGGCCATATAAATACTATTTAATAAACGGTAATTATCAAATTATAATTTTTTGTTTGGCATTTTCCAAAGTGTGTAAAAATAAGTTCATTTTAATAACCAAAAATACCAAAGTTTGAGATGGGCAACATTTTGGGTAGTAAAACACCACCAAAAATTAATAACAAAGAGGGCGCTAGTGTAGTCATTTTGGGTCGTATTTTACGACGTAACAAGAACGATTACTATTCCGACTTCAGTCACTGCACAACGACCTAAGGACTCAAAAATCATCCACCATTTTGGTGTAAATCCGGGTCGGCATGTTGGCTAAAACGACGTCGCATCATAACGCTGCTTGGGTGGATTATGGTAGTTAGTGCGTCAATGGTGGTAACCTATTTTTTGGTTACCTTACTTTTACCCACAGCCTGTGTTAGTACAGCCTTTTAAAATGAATTAATTTTTTTGAGTTCTGGTTCTGGTAATTCAGTTTGGGGCTGCAGGAACTCACAAATGGTTACCCAAACGGCTGCGGAAAGTGCCTAGATAATCTTTGATATGAATCGTGTACCTGTTTTCATTTCATTTACGATTCGGCAGCCTGCAGCACAGCATCTCGGAACGTGAGTTCGTCGCAAGGATTGCCGCACGGTCCGTCTGACGTAAGGGCTAATTTTACAACCAAAGGTAAAACTCCAGATTAAACCATAGTTTAAACTTCAGTTTAATCTTTGGATTAATCCATCGGTAAACAAGTTGCTCAATTTTATAAGTCGGAGTTAAACCACGGCCATGAAGAAAGACTAAATTTTCTTTACATATATAGGGTTGATTATTTTAACCAAAATGGCACCAACTAGAGCCAAACTTGATAAAAATGACTCAAGTAGTTTTTGAGATATCAGCGTTGGTTACAGACAGACATACAGCCAGACGACACAACAAAAACGTTCAGATTTGTCAAAAAGATATACATTATATATATATACGTGTGAGCTCGATGTGAGAATAAAACTTGCTGGCCTGTGAGCTGTTCCAACTCTTGTCGAATTTCCTTGTTCACAATTTCGCATATCTCTTTAGATAATTCAAACCTCTTTTTAAAATCTACATATCGTCGGACTCCTCCAAAGGATTTGTTCTAGGACAAATAATATTTGGCCTTCGTGCTTCGACAATGTCAATAATTTCGTAATACTTCATCCAGTTGATCAAAAATAAATTTTAAGTCATTGATCATAGCGATTTCACTAAATACTTACAGTCTTTTTACCAAAAACAAATTTTTAATAACTTTTTTGAGGTTAGAATCTTTCGGTAACTATTAAACTGAAGTTTAACAAACACCCAGACCGCCGGTAACGGTTAAACCGAAGTTTGTTGGTAAACTGCACCTATAAAACATAAAAAAGTCCACATCTGTGGTTTAAACTGAGGTTTGACGTTTAACTATGAGTTGTAAAATTGCGCATAAGTGGTCGGACGATATTTTTTTTTGTTGAATCTAATCAGACCTGCCTGTTACGCGGCCGTTTTCGACGAACACGCCATGTGTGTCGTGCACCCGTAGCATACCCGTTTTCTTTCACTCGAGTGGGTGAGTGTGCAAGGAATAACCCCAAAATACGCTGTTGTTTCAATTTGGCTGAAGCTTGCAAAATGGCACAATGATGCCTATAAACTAGTCCTTATGGAGTTGAACCTGCAGTCCAAAGTCGAGTTCTAGTACCCCAGAATTTGGGTTCTGGTAACCTAGACTTAAGTGGTGGTAATCGAAAGTCGAGTTCTAGTAGCTCAGAATATGAGTTCTGGTAATTCAAAGTCGAGTTCAAGCAGCCCAAAATATGGGTTCTGGTAGCCAAGAGTCCAGTTCTGGTAGATTGAAGTTGAGTTGGGGTAATCCAAATTGTGGGTTTATGTAGCTCAGAATAAGGGTTGTAATTGTTTTAGTTTTATAAGTTCTCCGAACCACAAAAAATAATTGCGTAAATTTAACCCCTAATCGGGGCTTGCATATGACTCATGAATGGAAGATCATCAGAATTCAGTTGATTGAGCTATCGTAATACACAGTTCTGGGCTATCCCCTATTTGCAACACGCTTCGGGCTAGGAAAACCTATATTTGAGTTATGCCAGCCCGAGTTTTTTCTCAGTGTACTTTTCCAAGCTACACAAATCCCAACTCAAAAAAAAAACTGGAAACTATACCACTTATTTTCTTTTGTTATCTGACCTGGGTACCGGCGTAGATAGAAAAAAACAAACCCACTACTATACCGGAGTACCACAAGGATACATACCGAGTGCGACTTGCAAACTATATGCAGACAAGTGTTTGGCCCTTATTAGGGACTCATTACGAGTCCGCCATAAGTTAATCTAGACGAAGACAAACGATGATATCAACAAGTTACAGAAAAATAAAATGCTCCGTAAGCCATACTAATTTACTTAGTAATTACATTTCTCTATGACTTGTTGATATATATATATATATATATATATATATATAATATAATAAGCCTCTAATAAAGGCGAAATAATAGACTGCATCTAGTCTACAAGTTGCACCCGGTATGGATTCTTGAGGTTCTTTAGTGCAAAGTTTGCTATTTGCTATCTGCGCCGGTATCCAGGCCCGATGACAACAAATTTATCGTTGTGAATAGCTCGACTTGGTTGATGAAGTAGTTCCAAAATCAGTTGGTTGCTCAACTAGTGAAATGAACCAAAATTTTAAAAGTTTTCTCTTTTTACATTTAGTATGTTATCAAATCGTACTCAATAGGTGTTGAAAAGATTATCTTCTTTTTGTTTCATTGAGCATGTTCTCTATTCTGATAAAGAGCGTGATATATCAAAGAACAAAATGCTTGACTTGGGAGTACGATATGAAAACATACTAACTGGACATTTGTCCAATTTCAGGGTTCAACTTCAACAGGAAAGAAGTGCAAGACAAGCAGCTCAAGAGCAAGCAAAGGAACTCAAAGCAGTGCTTAAAGAAGATAACAAAAAACTAGGCGAACTCGAAGAAATAAAAGTTAAACTGGAACGACTGTTGGAAGAGGAGACCCAAGCTAAAAGGTATCTAAATAATGTCACATTAGTTAAAATATCTTATTATGACATAAAAAATGCCTTTTAACTCGACCCTGACAGAGGTAGTGGTTCTCTTGTGAGAAAGAAATTAAGATTCAATGATACACAGTCTTTTTTTTACTTACTTTTTTTCTGAATTGAATGTGAATGCTTTGGGTGATGAAGTAAAAATTACATAGGTATCGTGACGAAAAATGAAAAAAGGCAAAAGTCCAGAATAATTTTTACAAAAATGTTTTATTGCACACGAAGCTTTTCGATTTTTAAAAAATCGGTATCAAGGTATCATAGCAAATACAAATCCATAATTTTAAGGTTAAATCTTTGAGACACAAGTCACAAAAAACATACTTTACAAACAATGACTAAAGTTTCTTAACGATGAATTTTTTAACCTAAATTTATGGATTTTTCTTTGTTATACGACACTTCATAATAATTCTTTAAAAACCGAAACGCGTGGTGTGCAATAAAACATTTTTGTGAAGCTGATTTTGGACTGTGTTCGTAATTCTTAACTTGATAAGCCCTCAATGCGTTGTTGTCGATAGAAGCTCCCGTATAACTCACTATGGTAATATAAACCTAAGCGAAATTAGTGAGGACATGGTAAGGAAAGGAATAAAAAAACTAAAGCCTAAAAGATCTATAGGTATTGATAATATCCCCCCTTACATATACAAAGGGTGTACAGATCTATTAGTGAGACCAATTGCTTATATCTTTAATTTGTCAGTACAAAACCAAATATTTCCTGAGTAGTTATTGTTCCTGTTCTAAAGGGCAACTGTGAGGGTGATATAAAAAATTACAGGCCGATAAGCATATTAAACTCCCTCGCTAAGATTTTTGAATCTATACTTTACGACGATCTTTTAAAAACCATACAAAACAAAATTGCACATGAGCAACATGGTTTTATTACTGGAAAGTCTACTGTATCGAATTTATTAAAATTTACCACTAATGCATTTGAAGCTATAAGCAATCAAGGTCAGCTTGACACAATATACACAGACTGTGCCAAAGCGTTTGACCTGGTAGATCATGCTATCTTAATCAAACGACTAGCAGAACTTGGTTTTTCTAATCAGACCTGTTCGTTTTTTATGTCTTACCTCTCAAATCGGTTACAAAAAGTAAAAGTTGGTAACTTATACTCCAATCCTTACGTGGCTACATCAGGAGTCCCCCAGGGGAGTAATGTTGGCCCCCTATTATTTATAGTCTTTATTAATTCCCTTATTAACTGTGTAAAACATTCAGCTTGTCTAATGTTTGCAGATGATTTTAAAATATTTAAAGTTATTATGTCAATTTCAGATGCTCTTCTACTTCAGGAAGATCTGAACTCTGTTGCAAATTGGTTTTTACAAAATAAAATGTGTCTTAATACAGATAAATGTGTCACAGTAACATACACTAGAAAATTAAATCCAATAAACTTTGAATATTCTATAAATAATTCAATTCTTCAGAGAAAACAAGAAATTAAGGATCTGGGTGTATACATGGAAAGCAATTTAAGATTCACCTCACATTATGATTTTGTGGTTGGAAAAGCTTATAAAAAATTAGGGTTTATTATTCGTAATTCCAAAAATTTTAAACTAAGTACAATAACTAAACTTTATAATGCACTAGTAAGACCTCATCTAGAATATGCATCAATAATATGGACGCCTAAGGCTCAATGTCACAGTGAACAAATTGAGCGCATTCAAAAAAAATTTCTTCGATTTATGTACCTGAAAGATAACAGTTCCTATCCTTACCTTATTTCTTATCAAAGTATGTTAGGTACATATAAATATCAAAAACTCTGTGATAGAAGAAAACAACATTCTGTGATTTTTATTTTTTATTTGTTAAATAATATTAAGTACCAGAATTGTGCAATAATTAATGATATAAATTTTTATGTACCTAAGGTAAATCTTAGATGTAACCATAGTAAATTATTTAGCATTAGATCTTCTCTAGATAGTCCTATAAACCAAATGCTGGAGCATTGTAATTCTATATTTAAGAATAATGGTGTTGACTTCTTTAACACAACTGCCAAAGAATTAAAAAATATATTTATTGTCTCATAGATTAAGTTAATGATTTGCCACATAGATTTTGGCCATTTTAGATTTTAAATTTTGGATTTTGACTTTGTCTCTAATGTAGTACTTTTTTATTGTCTTTGCGTATTCTTTTTGTCTTTTTGTTTCTTCTTTTAGTTCTAGTAGTCTTATAATTTAATTACCTGTTGTAGAATGTGATGTTTTATAAGACTTTAATTCAATAAATAAAATAACTATAATGGTCTAAGGATCGCAAAATATGTAACAATAATAACTTGGAAAAATAAATAATTTAAAAATCAGGGTTGACCCTGGGCAATTCCAAGGAGAAAAATCTAATACGCATGCCTGATGTAGTCTACTCGCACTCAGTGCCCTTATTCTGGAACTGATAGAAAGTCTGCTTTCAGGAAGACAAATTCTTTAGCTACTATGCTTCTCTTTGGTCCAAATCTTCGTCTTAAATCTATTTCTCTCACTTTTGCCCGATATTGATAGAAATTAATTCCATTGGTCTTGACTAAGAGAATTACTTTCAATCAATATCGGGCAAAAGTGAGAGAAACCGATTGAAACCGAAGATTTGGACCAATGAGATGCACAGTAGCGAGAGAATTTGACTCCCTGGGAGCAGAATTTCTATCATTTGAAGAATAGGGGCCTAAAAGAGTTTTTGCCTCTGCATTTTTCCAGGCTAACTTGATTGGGAGAGTTACTATCGGGACACTTTTTTTTTCGGAAAAAAGCAAGGGCTGATCCGTTATATATTATCTTAGAGTTATGTAGAAGCACTTTTTGATGTTATTAAATATTTCCTCTAGAGATATTTTATGACACCTTTAATTTGCCAGATAGAATCTCCTTTATTGGTTTTTTCAGGTAACCTTTTTGCTGAAATATTTTAATTTGTTCAGTAGTCAAATTCCGGGTGATCAAATAAGATGTCAGGAATAGAGCATTTTCCGGCCTTGTAACGTAAATTACTATTTTGTAACCCTTATGTGGTTAAGTTCCGTAATAATGAGTAAGGGCCTTGGAGTATCAAATTACTAAGCTAATATTTTTTCTTCTAGAGATGAAGAGATAGTTAGATCACTTCAAGCCAGAGTTTTGGCAGAAGAATGGGAGAAACGAGAAGAATTGGAACGGTTGCAAGAAGAACAACGACAGCTCTTGGATGAAGAAACAAAGAAAAGAAAGGAGTATGAAGAAAGACAAAGAGAGAAGGAGGAACAATTAAGACGTAAGAAAACATTAAAAATATTTTTAAATTATATTCTATACGGCGAATCTTCCTTATTTGTAGGTGCCGAGGTTAGACTTGCTCAACTAGAAAAGGAAAGACAATCTTTGGATGAAGAATTGAGACAAGCCAGAGATAAAGTTATATCTTCAAATGGCAAAAAAGATTTTCTAGAAGCTAGACTGTATCAAGTGGCCCCGACATTGCGTGATGGTAACGTAAAAAATTTCATACTACTTTATTTTCATATAATGTCATTATCGCTGTCATAATATCCCGCATAAAATCAGAAAAGAGAGTAGATTTATTCAATGGTTTTGGTTATTTTAAGTTTCAAAAGATGATAAGCGTATGCAAAGTTGCGTTCATTTAAAAACTTCCCATTTATTATAGCTATCCTAAAAAGCAAAATTTATTCTAAAAAAGTAAAAAATACGCCAAATAAATTTTACAGAGACAACTTTTGACATATTTCATAATTTAGTGTGAACAAACAAACTTTACAATTTCTGACTACTTTGGAGAAATAGCAAGTATCTTTTGTTAGTTTAATCCATATAACTATGAGATACTATAAAGGCCCTGCTGGTGTATTTCCCTATGATCATAAGTTTTTATTAAAAAAAAACTTTTAAATAACAAGCTTTTATTAAATGCACTCAAAAGTAGAAAATAGTATTTTATCTTTCTTATACCATAATAATTTGCGCCCATCGCTTTTATTATGGAATAAGAAACATAAAAAGTTATTTTATATTTTTGAGTGCATTTAATAAAAGCTTTAAAAGTTTTTTTTAATAAAAATTTATTTTTTAATTTTTAGATTTGTACTCTAAATCGTCCATTTTGAATCCGCCATAATGAAATTTTCGAATCTGATCAAAAATTCATACCCCCTTTCCGAAAAACCCCTGTATGCCAATTTTTGATTTAAATCAACAAACTAAATCTTTTCCCTCTCCACTTTCCTCGTTAGAGGGAAGTGTGTACTCAATAATACCATATTTTTGTATTGTCGCCGGAACTATAACACACACCCTTAATTTTTAGATTTGTACCCTTAATCATCCATTTTGAATCCGCCATATTGAAATTTTAAAACCTGAACAAAAATTCATAATCCCGCTCCTTAAAAACTTCTGTATGTCAATTTTGATTGAAATCGAACAAACTAAATATTTTCCCCCTCCACTTTCCTCGTTAGAGGGAGATGGGTACCTGAGAATACCATATTATTGTATTTTCACCGAAACTATAAACGCCATACTGAATTTTCCAAATCTGGTCAAAAATTCGCATTCCTTATCCCCAAAAGCCCCCGTATATCAATTTTGGTTCAAATCGGACAAACTTAGATGTTTTCCCCCCTCCACTCCCCTCGTAGGGGGAGGGTTGCTTAATAATGACATATTATTGTATTGTCACTGGAAATATAAATGCACGCCAAATTTGAAATTGGTTAAAATTGGTTAGCAAAAGATGATCAAAAATCGTCCATCTTGAATCCGCCATATTTAATTTTTAAAATCTGATTAGAAAATCGTTATATCCAAATTTCAACGAAATCGGGCGTACTTCAACTGTACCTCCTTAGAGTAGGAGGGAGCTGTCAATTTCATCACACCATATTCTTGTGTTGTCACCGCAACTATATTAGCATGTCAAATTTGAAGCCGATCAGATTTCGGGATGTTTGACAAAATTAAGTTGCAAGATTCTACCCGAACAAACACATCAAGTTCGTTACATATACCGGGTGTCCCAAGGTGAGTAATCTATTAGAATATTTTGGAAACTATGCGATGGAAACTTTTCAAACTTTCTATTCTAACATAAGTCCATGTAAATTATCTTTATGAAATACTTTCATATTTACAGTTTTGCCATTTGCAGGAAAACTTGACAACAACTTTCTTATTTTAAGTTGAACACCCTGTATATTTTTGCATTTTTGGATACTCCAAAATATTTTAGGTACATTTTATGTATAATGTCCTATGACAGATGAAAATTGACATTTTTTAAATTTGACAGCCCTTAACATCGAAACGGTTAAGGATAGAGCAAAACGGTTTTTACATTCCTATCTTGGTTTTTCAGAAGCTATCGTTTTATATCTAAACCCAGGGTTAAAATATCCCAAGGTTAGTTTAACCCTGGGTTAAAAATAGTATAAAACGGTAGCTTGTGAAAAACCAAGATAGGAATGTAAAAGCCGTTTTGCTGTATCCGTAACCGTTTCGATATTACGGGCTATCAAAGTTAAAAAATGTCAATTTTCACCTGTCAATATTTCAAAAACAGTTGAACATAGGTATAGGACATCATACATAAAATGTACCTAGAATATTTTCTAGTATCCAAGAATGCAAAAATATACAGGGTGTTCAATTTAAAATAAGGAAGTTGTTGTCAAGTTTTCCTGCAAATGGCAATACTGCAAATATGAAAGTATTTCATAAAGATAGTTTACCTAGACTTATGTTAGAATATAGAATTTGAAAAGTTTCCATTGTATAGTTTCCAAAATATTCTAATAGGTTACTCACCTTGGGACACCCGATATACACAGATACATCGCAAGTTAAATAAAAGCTTGTTAACAGCTTAGAGGAAACCCCTGCGAAATATCAAGTGTACCAGTGGCAATGGAATGCCTGATTCCAATGCGCATACCTCAGCTGGAAGGGCACTGATTGGACGTTACAAACCCGCGCAGGCTCAGATCAAGCCGTCTTTATCCCACTGGCCATGTCATAGCAATCTATATCTTGACCGTTGTTGCTACGATTTGCTCGTATCCTGGTCCTTTACATACCTAATAGTTATATGGTCTAATCAAATTGACTTTCCCCCAGATGCACCGTAAAAATATTCGATTCAGTGCCTACGGTGCATTTAGGGGTTTGTCAACACTTAAATTTCTGAGGCGGTTGCGGTGAAACGCAATAATTATGGAAAACGTGTAGGTTTTAAACCAATTAACGTGTTTTTTCATTTTTATTAAAACTGTCTCTTCAGAAAAAGTGGAAACTTTCCAATGAACACCCAATAGGTAATACAGGGTGTAAACGATATGATAGTCATTATTTAAATGGATGATAGGGGGGGGGGGCAAAACAAGCAAAAAAGTTCATATAATATGGGCGTCACAACTTGTGCTTTCGGAGATATATGACTTTTAAGTTAAGCACAGTTTGGCAACATTGCGCTTTTAGGTGCCAGAAAATTAACGGAGATCTGATGATAGTGGCGCGGCGCGGCGGGCAGCAGTGTAACTATGAACAAATCACCAACCTTTGAGATGGTTTTTTTTTCATAGCGTACAAATTATGAATTATTTAAAAATAGTAAAAAGCCAAAAAATAAATCTGTACTTACCTAAAATTGATTTTAGCGCCTCGTCTGGTTATAAAAGTTTATTTAAAAGTCCTTTTCGGTATCGAAATTAAGTTTTCCTTTGAAAAGCAATGAAAAGTTTTAGAGGGTCCACTTTTATTATAAAAAAAAGTATGATACCTGTCACACAATTTTTAAAGCTCTTTTTAGTTTGTCAAAACTCTTTTTTTATTAATGTTTTTTTGGCAAAAACTCAAAAAAATATTTATTTTAAGCATACTCCCTTTTTTAAAATTAAAAACACCTGTGACACAGTGTTTAAACTGTTTTTAATTTGTAAAAACTCTTTTTTATTTTGAAAAACACTCAAAAAACCGAGCAAAAATTTGAGATGCAAGATTTGAGTTTCTGCGAGCGTCACCGTATTTCTGATGGAAGAACATTTTTAATTCAGCTTAATTTTACACCAAACTGCAAAAAACTCGCGAAAATTATGACGTCAGGTAGACTCGCGCGACTGACAACCTTCACCTTCACAACGAACAGCAGACGATGCACTATGCACTGGGCAACACCGTACTTAACTAACAAGCCTGTTAACTCCTACCGCTTCAGTGCCCTTTAGCCTATTGTGGCTGCCATTTTTATAACCAAATTGACAAGTAAAACATGGATTTTCTGTCAGTTTGGTGTCAATATGGCGCCGATCATAGGCTAAAGGATACTAAAACGAAAATGAGTTAACTGGCTTTTTAGTTGAGAACGGTGTTGCACTGGGCTGCGTTCAGAATGCCCACACCAGTGTAAAAAACGCACCGGTGCGTGGTGTGTTGCCGTACAGGAATATGAAAATGACCGGTGCGTCTCAGGAAATGTGGTGTGTCTACTGGTGCGTTTATAGCATCAATAGCAAGGCCACTAATATGCGGCAATAAGGGTCAAAATTGCACATATTTATGTCTATTTTAGTGAGCTTATCACACCACACCGTCACCCCAGTCTCAGTTATGATATGGTGAAATTTGGATAATTTTTAACGACAAGACTGTTTAAAAATGTAATTTTATTCATTTTTTTTAAAACTAACTATCTACTATAAAAAAAACGTGCTTATGTGCCTTTTCAATGACCTCATATTTAAATGAAAGAAAAAAAAGTAGTGGGGACGGTTTTAAAAACTATCCAACATTTTTCTGCTCACTCACAACTCCGGAAACCAACCCAACAAAAATAAGAGAGAACAAAAATTCTATTTTTACAAATTAGTACCCACTTTTAGCCCCAAAAAAAAATATGTTTTTGGGTCATTTCTGATTAGGTAATGTCACACAAGAAAAACAACCCCAGAAACCAACCCAACTTTCAAAAATAAGAGGAAAGAAAAAGCCTATTTTATCATTTATCCCAATATCCCTTTGTTTTTTTTTTGAAAATCAGCCGACATTAGACAAGATAGGAGATTATAGGTGGTGTGTACACTTGCGCACACCATAATGTGGGCTTTCTGAACGCAGCCCTGTGCTGTAGAGAGGAGAGAGGGTCGGAGCAACACCTTCTTAACTAAAAAGCCAATGAACTCATTTTAAGATGGCCGCCTAGATTGGCTGAATGATTTATAGTAGAATAAATAAAAGTCGGATCCTAACAGTGAAAAATCAAATTTTCTAAAATATAATAATACTTACCTAATACCTTTATATACATAACTCTATGTACTTTTATGTTTTAGCACATACAAACTGAACATAATAACTGGTGTATAAGTAAATATTTAAAAATATATATATCTTAGACACTTTAGGGATTAAAAAGGTAATGTTTAATCCCTGTTTTTAATGAATAGAATGGACCTTTGAATCCCTGGAATTGAATTCTTACTTCATTTCTCTCCTTGGTTATTACTCATGTGGTGTAAAACAAAATAAAACATGATTAACAGTCGAGGTATGTTTAATAGGATATCAAGAACATCTCCAGTAGCGGTATAAAATCTGGTTGAACACTCAATTTAATTTTTTCTGAAGTGCATTTCACAAACCTTAAAATAAAAAATATAAAATTTTACAGATTATATTTCAAAATCATAAACAAAATTAGAGCATATGTAAATGTCTACGTTGAGGTCTAGGTATTTGTCCAAGGACTATCTTAGCCATGGCACTGATTGAGAGTGATCACCGGTATGGATTTTCCTCCTGGCCTGTATGGTTTATTAATGTTTGATTTTTAAGCCTGACAACATCTAAGTGTAGTTCTGGGCCCGTATTCTTGATGGCCTGTGAGGTGAGTAGCCACCGGTGAGTATTTGCCACTCTCACTTTTCACATGGTTCAAAGCAGGTGAGAAGTGAGAAATTTGTTCACACTCACGGGCACGGGTTTCAAGAATACAGACCCTGAAACACATGTGTTTTTATTGTATTTTTTTGTTATACTTCAATAACTGCCTATTATAGGTTACCAACTTTATTATTTTATGTTTATTATTACATTACTTAGCGAGGGAAGTAAAAAACATTTTCACCTTTTTTCATATGGTTTTAGCCATATTCATTTTCCCAGGCATTTTCAGACTAGAAAATCAGAAAATTAAAAAAATTGGTCTAATGGTCAAGCCATGATGACCCTTAAAATAATTTAAATAAAAAACCTGTTAAATTATTTTTAGATATGCTAAAATGCACTTTAGTAGGACACGTTTTTTGGTAAAAGACTATAAAGAACTTTGATTAAAAGAAATTAATACCACGTTATGTTTTACACACTTTACACTTTTAAAAATTACAATTTTTGCTGTTTTTTGGATAAAAATTGCAAAATAAAAATCATATGCACGACACCACTCAAGTTTTTAGTAAACATTTGCCTTAAATTATGTCCATCTTTCTCTAAAATACTTTTTTATACCCTGCTGTCTCTCTTCAACAACCTTAAAATTTTTTGCACGTCACTAAATTATCTCTCCATCTACCTCTAAAATTCTACCCTCTCTCTCTAAATATTCTTCATTTTAGAGAGAAAAGCTTTAAAATGTGAGCAATGACATGGCATAAAAATTTGAAAAACGTAGTAAAAAAATTGCTTCATGAAAAACGTTACCCCTTAAATTATGCTAAAATATTTTAAGCCTTAAATTATCATCATGGCTTGACCATAATAAACCTGAGTATAAACAGGCATTAAGCAAAACATAACAAAAACGAAAGAAACCAGCAGGTTATTTCTTATAAGCTATAAAATTGCTAAATTGTTTCTTTGGGATTGCAAAATCCTTCCTTCTTATAGCATACACCCATTTTTTGGATAAGCGTCTGATGGGAAGTCAAAAACAGAAACCTTTGGACCCCCATCGCAATTCCCGCGACACTGGCACGCAGCACTTTAACGGCATAATACTTTTACTAGTTTACTATCTTTTTTAACAAATTATAAACCACTTTTCACAATTTACTGGAAAAACCATCAATAACACATCAAAACAAATCAAGTGAAAGCGTCAGCCAAACTTCGACGCCATATTGATGACGCCAAATCGAGTGCTGTGGCTTAGTACGGTGTTGGTCGGAGGTCAGAGACTCACGTATGCAGCGAATTGCGTTATTGCCAAGTTTTTTTTTAATCTTTAACTCAAAGAAAATAATAATTATTTTTATTATTTAGAGGATTTACCGAAAATATTTATTTTTATTTATTTGGAAATGTCACTATTGTAAAATGGTTAAAGTTAGACATGAATAGACACTTAAAGTAAAAATTTCAACGCATCCGTATCGGTATACGTAACGCGTTCGAAACAAAGTCAAAATACGCTACATTTTTGACTTGTTTATGTTTCGAACGATGCTTGCTTTTTTGAACGGTGCGATGACAGGACTGCTGATTGAAATCGTTGCGTACGTTCGTGGGTCCCTAACGATACGTACATCCTTCCGTACGCAACGAGATTCTGTCATCACACCCGTCAAAGAAGCAGGCATCGTTCGAAACATGGCATAAGCAATTCAAAAATGTAGCGTATTTTGACTTTGTTTCGAACGCGTTACGTATACCGATACGGATGCGTTGAAATATTTACTTTAAGTGTCTAATATTTCTAAAATTTTGGTGGATATAATCACCTAAATTTTTCAGCTTCAAAGTAATTTAGACAAAAATCTGTTAAGTTTTTCCCCATAAGTCATATGAACTTTTTGACTTGTTTTGACCGCCACTTTCATCAGATTAAAAGATGACTATGGTATTGTTTACACCCCATAAGTAAAAGGCGAAATCTCAGTCGCCGTGATAAAGCGGTTGGAATATTAGTGTTTCTACAAAGTATATACCTACGGAACGGAGGTGTAATCCTCAAGGACCCTAGGTTAACCGAAATTTGTTGCAGGTAGAAGGAATAAAAGTTAGAAAGTTTTTGTAACAACAGGAACGTTATAAGGTAAATCAGCAGTGGATCGCAGGCTTTCTCGCGCGGTTCAAACTCGGTTTAAAGTTTAAACTTGAGTTAAGTTTTTGGAAGAGTTGTTCCATTTTTCTCTCAGTTTTTCCAAACACCCAAATTCGTAGGTTTAATCGCCTATGCTTTTATTACAAGAAAAAGGTCATATTTTGTCTAAAGGATATCGCCCTTTTTAAATGGAAATTTGTATTCGGTCGAATTGCCTGATTTTTTTTAGATATTGAAATACTCGTCCTAAGAAGATTTTTGTTTTCTTGCGCCAACTCTCTACCCCTCCCAGAAGTACCCGAGAAGTGACGTCAAAGTCGTCGAAATCGCAGTTTTAAGCAATTTTTGAATTATTGTACTGACCTTATTTGCAAACCAACCAGAATTTAATTTTCTTTTTGAACTTGCCATGACTGTCTTTTTAAAAACAAAATTGTAAGTGCCAAAATTGCACTGCCATCTTGGATCCGCCATATTAAACTTTTTTATTTCTTATCTGATTTAAACGAAATTATAAAACTTTTCCAAGACACCTAACTGTGACAGAAAACTAACAGATATCAGTCTCCATCTTGCGTCGGCAATATTGAACTCCGTTATTTTTTGTCCGATTTAAACAAAACTTTTTTTTAAATTATTTTAAACAAAGCGTTTTTAACAATATCCATTTTTGACTCAAAATCGGTCATATTTTTAGTCCGATATAAACCAAACTTAAAACCAACGAAGTTGAATATATCAAAATTGGATATTGTTGAAAATGATTTAAGTGCAACAAAAGTTTCGTTTAAATCGGAAAAAAAATAACGAAGTTTAATATGGGCGACATCTGTCAATTTTTTGTCAAATTTAGGTGTCTTGAAAACGTTTTATAATTTACAAAAAATTTCTTTTAAATCAGATAATAAATAAAAAAGTTCAATATGGCGGATCTAAGATGGCAGTGCAATTTTGACATTTAAAATTTTATATACTACATACTTATATAATACAGTCATAGCAAATTCAAAAAAGAAAATGAGATTCTGGTCGGTTTGCAAATAAGGTCAGTACAATAATTCAAAAATTGCTCAAAAGTGCGATTTTGACAACTTTGACGTCACTCTTCGGGTACTTCTGGGAGAGGTAGAGAGTTGTCGCAATGAAACAAAACTCTTATTAGGGCGAGTTCTTCCACATATAAAAAAATCAGTCAATTATAGCGAATACAAATTTGTATTTAAAAAGGGCGATATCCGATTGATTAAGGCTTGTGATTGGTTGTGAAAACAAATCATTTTTTGTTTAAATCTTTTCTTAAACTTTCGTATTTACTTTTTGTCGAAGCTTCTCGAAAAATTCCGCCACTTCACCTCTCACTATTAAACGAAAATTCGATTTTTTCCAAGTTTTCGCCAGATTAATTAGAATCGTGCCTCTTTTCGGGAAAAGTTTGGAGCACGCTCTTCTGCCGGGCCAAAAACGTCTAAACAACACGAAAAAACACCCACTCAAAATTTCGTCAAATTCTTGTCAAAATGTGCAATGCACCCTCAATTACACCTCTGTTTCGTAGGTATTTACGTTGTGCTTACAGAATCTTAGCTTTAGAAGCCTTGGCAATATCTCAGTATAAATTGTTTTTTTAAAGAAAAAGTAAATGGCAATAATTTTACTTTCACAGTTTCTGATTTAGGTGGTGCAGGTGTTCGAAGAGCCCACTCCTTTATGCCGAGTACCAAAGAGAGACCAGTCCTTCTAGAAGTTAGATCAGCTACTTTGCGAAGACCTTCCAAAAACTGACCGACTCGTTGCTCAAAGTTAACTGCTTAAGAAAACTTCTATTTAACACCATTAGCAGACGGTACTAAAAAGTGGCTTAAACCGTCGGATTTCAGTAGTACTTGTCCAGTCAGTTTGGACTGAAGCAAGTAACAGAGGTGCATCAATTCAGGCCCGTGAGCCCAATAATGTCCACAAGTCAATCTGGAAAGGCTAGAAGCATTTATAGCGCATTTCACTATACCGCACTCATTTCGAATTCGAAACAGCAAACACAAATCGTCGGCATTGAATCGGGCCAATGTCGACAACGTCGGCAGTGTGTCGGCATCGGCGACTACACGCTGGCCCGATGTTGGACAAATTGCGATTTTCATTTTTCAGTCAATAATCGGCAACTGACGGAGGTCCACATTACTACAGTCAACTTCGGCAACTGACGGTGGGCCGATTTACTATATTCGACTTTATGCCGACGCGCACTTTATCTGCTTTAGAGCCGACCACGGTCCGATTGGATTTTCTGGTATTTTACTTTCGTTCATATTTCCTCTCGGATGTTTTATTTTTTGTTCAATTGTGTTTTGGTTTTTGTAAATTTGGCTTTTTTGTGGTTTCCCATACCGGCACGTTCTGGAAAATTCAGCGCTTTATCGACCAAATGCAGGGCTTTTGTGTTTTTTAATTTACAGTGGGCGGTGGGCCGATTTACTATAGTCAACTACGCGCGCGCACTTTATCTGCTTTAGAGCCGACGACGGCCCGATTGGAACTTTGTTTAATCGGACGAGAATCGGCAACGAGTTATCTGCTTTAGGGCCGATGATGGTCCGATTGGAACTTTCTTTAATCGGTCGTGAATTGGCAACTGACGATGACCCGATTTACTATAGTCGACTTTATGCCGACGCCTACTTTATTTGCTTTAGGGCCGACGACGGTCCGGTTACAACTTTGTTCGATTTGTCGAGAATCGGTAACAGACAGATTTTTAAACTGCTTAATAGTTCCTTCCTAGTATGTAGAGATGGCGCTAATATTACAATGTTCCCTGTACATACAGTGGAAGATAATATTATATATATAATGAGCAAAGATATTTTAAAACTAGAATACGGACTTGACAAGATGGTGGTACTTCTCTACAAGAATCACCTCTTCCGCTACTTAAACCACTCCGACTGGTTAAACACCCGCATTATCGAAACTTTGTAATTTGCTAATGTCGGATCGTGTCAAGCAACCACTGTCGGACCTTCGTCAATCACCGACGTCGGGCCGCTTTGAGAGGCCTTATTATCTACCCATTATCGGACCTTTATGGTTTGCCATTATCGCGCCGCTTTAAAGTACCACCGACGGACCTTCGTCAATCGCCGACGTTGGACCGCTTTAGGAAACCAATGTCGGACTTGAATAGTTTACCAATGTCGGGCCGAGACCAGCTTGCCTAAGTTAGACCGACCAAATTAAGCAGCTTTATGGTGTGGTTAAACCATATCGGACCTTAATCGTACGGCGACGGTATGCGGATGTCAGCAAAAAGTAAAATTTTCTATTGGTCCGACAACGGGCTACAGTCTAACGTTGCGTCGGCAAACATACATTGGGCCTACATCGCAAAGCGGACAAAAAATACTGCTGGCCCGATGTCGTAAATCGACGTCGTGCCAATGACGGCAAATTCGGCAATCGACTTTGGGCCGACGAGGGCCCGAGGGAACCGTGTTTGTTGGGTTGTACGGTGCTAGCTTGCCCTCGGTCTCGAACAGAGAAAATTGGTACTTGCACAATGCGATGAAGTAGAACCGTCAAAAACTGCAGTTATGAAAAGGTCAAATTTTCGGACGTCACAGCTCGAATAATAATGCACCGTGGCATGTAGTGGAATTCGCTATTAGATATCCGCGGGTTCCTATAAAAAAACTCGAAACCAAATTTGGCAGAAACATAATTTGTCGTAATTTAAACGAAAAGAAAATAATTTGTCCGAAAACAATTGCCTCGAAAATGAAATGACGGGAAAATCAAATCGCTAGAACATATATCCATAGAATTAAATTTAAACGAAAGATATTTTTAAAATTTAAAATGTCAAAAAATATTTTTAACGAAAATAGAACCACAAAATTGAAGAACCCCAATCTGGCCTTAAATGATTTGAACCGATAGCCACGAATTCAATTGCTACGTTGCCAGGCTTACGGCAGAAAAGAGTCGAAGTAATTTGTGATATTGTATTAATTTATCGCATTTACATCCCTTAACCACCCTCTAACCCCAAATTTTTTCATAATATTATATTGTCATCGGACCTACATTACTGTTCCAAATTTCATTAAAATCGGTTCAAAATTTGATAGACAGTCAGACAGCCAGAAATTGCGAAGTTAAATAAACAAAAAAAATGTCCTTGTCATCGTCCTGTTTTGCAATCCAATAGCGATTCGGATGGATTGTGGTTTTGCTCATTTAAGGATCGGGCATATTATTTTCTATCAAGTTGTGGTTCGGGTGTTTTTCGTTTCTAGAAAATTATTATCGATACTTTTGTAATTCTGGTCTTTTAAGGTTCGGGAAAATTATAATCGGTTAAATTATGTTGGTGTCTTTTAAGGATCGAGTAAATTAAAATTCTATAAAATTATATTCGTATCCATTATTTTCTGGGTATTTTACTTTCGTTCATATTTCGTTTCGGATGTTTTGTTTTTTGTTCAATTGTGTTTCGGTTTTTGTAAATTTGGCTTTTTTGTGGTTTCCCATACCGGCACGTTCTGGAAAATTGAGCGCTTTATCGATCAAATGCAGGGCTTTTGTGTTTTTTAATTTACAGATACATTTAAAGACCAGGTCAGAATTTTGTTACAAAAGATATCTAAAAACATTAGCTTAAACTTCTGCTTGAGAGCAGCCTCTTGTAAGATTTAAACTATGTTGAGACTTTCTGTGTTTTAAAAAAAAAATTAAAAACAGGCCATTTTACTAAGTACCCTGTAAAACCCTGTTCTCATCTTAGAACATTGAACTACGAGAAGGAGCTTCTTTTCAGACCTAGGCAGGGTGTTTGAGTTCAACATCTTCAGCCCATTGTTGTCATGTTAACCTAATACGTTTTCCCCTGCTTTTAATATTATTTAAAATACCTTCAATAATTTTTAGTTCCGTTTAATTAAATGGTCTACATATAGTAATAAAAATCTATGTTTCTATAATAAAAAAACTAAAAATGTATTCAAGTAGGATGTAAAACTATAAAAATCAGAAAAAAGTGCTATGGAAATCCCTATTCACACTGAAATTAATGACAAGCCGGCAACACAGATTTTCTGCCTTTGTTTACCAAGAATGGCCAAATTTGAGGAATTCTAATCTAATATTTAGTTAATATTTTAATTTCACGTACCTGTGAAACGAAATACTGCGGTCCCCCGGCTTCTGTTTCAACTTACATATAATAATAATACACTTCGGAATCATTTTTCGCCACAAACTTTTCACAAAAATATCAAAAAAACACTATTGACAAGTGCTGAAACTTTTACTTCCAAAACAATAATGACATTCCAGGAAAAATCGAGAAACCGCAACAAACAATCAATGTTGCCACGTTGACTACAAAAGAAGATGTTTAAGGAAAACACATGTTAAATTTTCAAAAAACTTCGAAGGTAGATATTGTGTGTATATTAGCTTTTTTAACATATATCTTAAACCTTATTAATTAATTAATAAATAAGCGTCAAAACTTAATCCAAATTTAATAAGTTTTTTGTTGCATAATTTTGTTATTAAAATTGGTAACACAGATTTGTTTCTCCCCTTTCCCCACTGTAGATGTTGCACTCAAACAAACAGTGTAACCAGACAGACCAGACTCCTTCTAGTAGTTCAATTTTCTGGGGTTCTCACTATATAACTTTTTCATGCTTCTCAGAAAGTTCCATGCATCTTCGGTGTTCACACTATGAAATCCGTCAAAAAATGATGCGTGATGCAAGATGCGCGGAAATAGAACATGTTCTATTTATATCAGAAAGTTGCATGCATGCTGGAAAATTTTTTATTTATCTTTTGAATGCCAACCATTTTTTATATTTTCAACTTGCCTGTGAGGTTTTTAAAAGTTTTATTTTCGATTTTTCTGAGAAATATTCCACTTTCTCTTCCATTTTGCCAAAAAAAAACAAAATAACGCAAAATAAAAAAATTAAAAATTTTGCTCAGGTATAGGAAAAAAGTAAACAAAGCAGTTAAAAATCCAGTACTATATCGATTTTTTTGACTAGTGATTTTGTTAGGTTGACTAAAATTGACATTTCCTCTAAAAAAAGATACATAGTGTGAACACTTTCCATAGCTTCACTAGGTACTAGCATTTGGTAATTCCACTCCGCTATCGAGTACTTCATTTAACACCGAGTGGTACTAGATAGAGGAGTAAAATCACTTATCACACATATCGAGGATTCAATATGTCACGGTATCCCGGAGTAGAAAGTTTGAAAATTTAAATAGGGAAAAACAACTAAATGATTATTTGTTTTTCCTTGGGTTTCCTCGGTCTTTCAATCTATTTTTGCCGTTTGATTATTCTTTAGTATTATTTCCTTTACTAATTTAGGTAGGTTTTTATCTTTATATTGTTTAAATAAAGTGCTTTTGCAACACGTTTTAAAAAAATAGATTTATTTTTTTTTAATCTGTAGAACATTGCTTTTAACACTTTTTTTAACGTTAATAAGTGTTTGCGTTAAAACTAATATTTACGTTAAAACCAATGTTTACCTAAAAACCAATATTTTACATTTTTTGAAAAATTTCATATTTCCACTTTCTTAAAATGTGGCTTACGCAAAAAGCTTTTAAATATTAATTTATCTTGTGAACTGACTTCATGAATGTATTTTATTTTTTATCAAATTTAACAAATAAAATATACAAACTTTGTTAGTGATATGCTAATAATTTTTTTATCTATATCTCAGAAACATAACGTAAGAAACCTACTTTTCAAATTAGGATTCATGTTGCATTCGTATTTGCAATTTTATAATTTTTAGTGATTTGGACGTTATTACTTGAAGGCGGTTAAAATGTGTTTAGTTTCTGAGATTTTTAGGATTTGTTGCCCAACTGACTTTTACTTTTTTCCAAATTACTCTTACTTGCTGTTACGTTAGTTTTACTTTCTGCGGTTTCGAATTTCTGACTTGGATTTTTTAAGTCAGTAAATACTTCAGATTTCTGAAAAGCGGCTTCTAGCATTGTATTGGCATCGACTTTCCTGGTTAATCTTACATCAGCTAAAGTATTAATAAAATATTTAAGGCAAAACTTCCTGCGTTTTTGATTTCAGAGAATAATGAAAAATGCAAAAATGGATAATGCGCCAAACTTACCCAAGCAGCAATTTGCCAACCTCAACCACGTTCTACACCAAAATTAACGTTACGGTTCGTGCAGATATCGGTCATTTTTGAAACGAATATTATCTAACTACTAAAAAACGGTCATTTAACCTTTTGAATATCACTATGGTAGTTAATATATTGGGCTTTATAGTGACGTCAGGAAAACGTTAAAACCATAACCTTAGTTGACCCAAGACGTTTTAATGCAAATGATCTAAACGTTAAATGGAGAACCGGGTAATCGTTGCTTAATAGACTATTCTATTGTGTGCAGCACTTGGATATTTCTGTCCTTTGCGGTTTTAGGTAAAAACAAGAGACAGAGATATCTCAGTGTTGCACTAACTGTCCCACAAAAATACGCTATATTTAAAACGTTTCCTTAACGTTTCCGTGGCGACTTATTAGACAACACATTAAATTTCAGCATTAGAGGGCAATAAAAAATACATTTTTTCTTGCTCAATACGACAAAGAGAGAAATTAAAGTCAGCGGAAAAAAGTTTGAATGATGGAAAGCAAACATGCGGTTGGGGTGCGTTCAGTTTTTACTTGCCAAAGCTCTTTCCGTTGGGAGTGGGTAATGGTTTGGGTTGATAGAACAACCGAAGAAGCGCATTGGTCAATCTTTTGCACTCCACAACCCGAGTTAACCGAATCAACTGGTTTACGCCCACGCCATTTTGAATGCCTCAACCTGGCTGCCCGTATTCCGCCATTGTTGAAATTGAAATGTAAACATAAAGAAAAATTCTTATTTTATTGTTTTTATCAATTTTGAATGCAATTTTTTAATTTTTAATAATATGGTTATGTTGTAAAATTTCTTCAATTCATGAATATCGCAACGGATTCGTGGCGCGCGCGTTTTTAGCCATATGTCACTATATAATTAAAGTAAACTTGGTTGCGTTTTTGATTTTTCACCGGAACATTTTTTTTTATACGCATTTGTAAAGCTATTTTACATCATCATTGTTCCGAATATGTCTTGGGAATAAAATTAGTTTTTGTTAAGTGTCCATTTTATACTATAGTTCAATAAATGGTTAATATTTCGACTCTTGTCCAGACCAAGATAATTTTCAAACAGCGCCCTCTAGTTGCCCTTGAGTTAAACTGGCAACGTTGAAAGAACGTCCCGCTAGAACCCATAGTTAAAAGCATAACGTTGTAAAAACCCTAAAATGATTGACCAAATCGGTGGAGAATCGAGTCGTTTAAACGTTGTAGCATGAGTCAGCGCCGCAACTAGAGATAGTAACTCGTAACTTCTAGGACTCGTCGCCGGAACGTTAAATTGCTACTTGGGTAAGGACCAGTGACTTAAAATCCTGTTGAAAATATAGTTTTTGTAGAACTTAGTCAAAAATATTTTTTTCCTAATGATAATGTGATTGATTGTTAAACAAAAGACAAAGATTTGGCGTTTTCTTTGCTTTTAAAAAATAAGAAAAACTCACAAAAACGTTTTCTAAAAACAAAAGTGAAGATGAAAAATGTTGGATAATTACATAGAATTTTCCCTCCTTTCGAAAAAGCGCCAGTGTTTTTCTTTATTTTCTTCGGTCCTAAAAAATAAAATGAAAAGAGATATTTAGAATTTTTTGTCCTTGCGTTTTCTACTTTTTGCCTGTTGCTTTTTTACTTTCTTTGTTTTTTGAACCTAAAAAAAAATAGACATTTTTAGCAAAAAAAACAAAATTTAAAGTTAAAATTTTTTTGTAAAGGGGCTATTCTGAATAGGTTGCCATTTTATAATCCCTACGTATTTCTTGCTACTATGCTCCATTTAAACTATACTTGTGTGACGAAATAGTTAAAAAAATATTAAGTGGCTAAATTTCTTTTCAAGCATTATATGAAACATTATTTTTTCTTTTAAAAAATTTGAGGTTTGCAAAGTCAAAAAGCCAATCTTGAGCCTGGTAAAAACCTGTTGCTAAATGCGTAACCCTTTTTTTCTCCCCAGTTTCTCCTCTTTAAATTCTGGTGGTAAAACTTGCCTGTCAGAGAGGGGTGACTGAAAAAAAATTAAATATTTCCAAAAAGTGTCTCTTGGCAAACTTTAGATTGCCATGCGTCGGAAATTTTTCAAACTCTCAACGGTTTTCGGCAAATCCTGTGTTTTAAACGGGACACCCTGTATAATGATCGATTTGGCCCTTACTTACCCTTTTTGCCCCTCTTCCTTCTCATTTTTCTCTCCCTGTAAGACCGCCAGAATCTCTGAATTTTTCTGGCACTTCTGTTCAGCAGGAGGTGGTAGGCCATTTCCTGGAAAATCCTTTCCTCTTCTTCCTTCTTTTCTGCCATTTCTATTATCCATTCTTTTTCTTGAACCTCGACTAGGTCCTCCAGTTTATCCATTTCTTCTTGCTCATGATCAAATCTGTAAATTTTAATTTAATTTAATTTTTATTTAACCTGAAAGTTTTATTAAAATCGGTCCAGTAGCTACCATGCTTAAATTAAAAATACTACTGTTTAAATAATATTTAAATGATAACTACATAAATATATACAGGGTGATTTAAAATTCCCTAGAAACACTTTACCTGTAGGTAGAATTTGTTGTTCTGAACAGCAGTAGTATAGGGGCGGCCCGTGGGTCTGGCAATTAGGCCTCTTTATGGGCCCTTTCTGCCATATCGCGAGCGTCTCTGCCTTCTTTACGAAGTTCAGTATGTCGGCCCATTTGAGCGAGTGCAGCTCTTCTTCCTCTATCGTGGAAAATCCCCACTTCAGTTGTCTTGATCTGGCATATGCGTCACACTGTGCTATCAAGTGCTGCGCCGATTTCTCTTCGAGCACACAAGCGGGACACACGGGATCTCCTGCTACTCTTTTTTGCGTCAGATGTTTGTTCAGCCGATTGTGCCCAGTCAGCATCCCCGTCAGCAGTCCAATGTCCTTTCGGGTCCTCCCAAGAGCCATTTAGTTCTGACTACATTCGAACCATCCACGAATAGCTTAGACTGTCTGCACTTTGACTCTTGCCTCCAGGACGTCTTCAGTTCATTGTTCGCCCAATTGTTGAGCTCACTCTGTACCTGTTTCCTTGTTATTCGCAGAAGAGCTTCTGGTCCAATGTATTGGGTTTCGACCCCTAGTCTGGCAAGTTCGTCCGCTTTCTCGTTCCCTGGTATTCCCTCATGACCTGGGACCCACATCAGTGTCACCCTTTTGTCTTGAGCCAGTGTTTGCAGTACTTCAGCGCACTCCTCCACTAGACTACTGACTATTTTGGGTGCACTTAGAGCCTTGAGGGCAGCCTGGCTGTCGGAGCATATGTATATGTCCCACCTGCCATTTCTGACCTCGGGTAGGGTTGCTGCCATGATAATGGCATACACCTCCGCCTGAAACACCGTAGCGTGTTCTCCAAGTGGATAACTCTCCTGAACTTCTAGGCTTTCCGCGTATACTCCTGCGCCTGTTGTATGCCTGGCTGGTGTAGCAGAACGTCGCCTCTCTGCTTAATTCCGTTCGGAATTCTTCCCTTTGCCACTCATTCCGCGCCGGTATTGTGACCTTGTACTTTTTATCGAACCTCCATGGTTTAAGCGGTGCTTTCACTGGCAGTCTTAGGAGGGGCAACTCTTTCATTACCAGTCCCTCGAACGCCAGATGTCCCTCTCTTTCCTCCCTGTCATTCCACAGTCCCTGGTCCCTTAATCGCAGGTGCGTCGCCATCGCCTCCTTCTTGATCCAAGTTGGAAGCGAGGGGAGACCCAAGATTGTTTCCAGAGCGTGTATGGGGGCTGTCCTCATTGCGTCGGTCATCCCTCTGCAGAAGAGGCCTTGCAGGCTCGTAAGCTTTTTGGATATGGTCAGCTTCTCTACAGCGGGCCACCAGACCATTGATCCGTATTGGATCCTTGGTCTTATGATGGCCGTGTATATCCAGTGTAGGATCCTCGGGCTAATGCCCCAGATTTGACCGATCACTCGGCGCAACTGCCACTGTTCTAAACAAGAATTAGTAAAATATATTTTTGTAAACTATTTCGTTTCAGAGATTTGCATTTAAAAATTGTTAATATTTTTTGAGGAGCACTCTTTACTACGTGGTAGAAACATCAATTTTTTGAAACAAAACTTTGACAACTTCAAAATGCCTGACAAAAACCCTAAAATATTGCTCGGTAAATTATTTTAAAGGCGATTTAAATAAAATATGAAAATTTTACTCTTAAATTCACTGCTCAAATCTTTCTAGGGAATTTTTAATCACCCTCTGTAAACTAACACCTACTCTCAAAATAACTGTTTGGGGCGTTTTTTTTTCGCTTAGAACGTCCACGCCCAATTAAGTTAGAAATACTTACTCCACTTGCAATGCATCGAACTCTTCGTATTTGTCTCCAATATCTTGATCGTATTTATTTATCCATGTTTGCAGTTGAGCTTCGGTTTTTAACCTGAACAATGAAAATAGGTATTTTATTAAATACTAGCTTCGCCTGCGGTTTACCCGTTTTTTCCTGTTTTTCTTTCTTTAAATGATTATGTTGATTTATGTCGCGTAAGGAAAGGCGTATTCCAATTATGACCATTATCATTTACTTTCAGAGTGGTGCTGAAGATGGCTTGGCACAAGCCGAAAACGTTCCACTGCTGGTAGAAATTTATTAAAAATTTACATGGAATACGCCTTTTCTTACTCAACATTAAATGATTATAATTTTTAAAACATATTCAGTAACTTATTATATGTATAAACATTATTCCTTACAAAAAAAAAGGTAGATTAGATCTTAAGATTTTTATATATCCACTTCATGTAAAACTAGTACATAGGTAGTTCCTCCAACACTCCAAATGATTATGCTAATTTTTTTTTCAAGGGTATCGAGGGAAAATCTTGCATAAGACTCCTGGTTCAACCGCCCAATCCACTCCCTTGACAGAGTCTCATCCCTCTGCCAAGACAGTGGGTAGTGTCGGATTCTTACCGACTCCCGATTGTGGCTCCAATCAGCCTAATGGCTGGTTAGAGTCACTACACTGCAGCTATGCTGATTACTCCTCAGCAGCGAAACTCCTCAGCAGTTTCGCAGTCCACATTGTGCCTAGAGTAACAATGTGAGATATATAGAAGCCACGAGGTAAAAACAGGTGCAGTGGCTCGGAAAATTGGCGGAATTTCTTTGGGGAACGACAGCAGGCAACAAAAAAAAAACAAATTGTGACCTGGCGTTTTCGGATAGCGTAACCGCTGCAAGAGATGCCGCTCTACCATCAATTCCAAAGGAACCAGCTGGGACTCCGTGTCCGAGCAAGAGGTAGCAGGTATCGGACTGTCGTTGTTGGATAGAACCAGACAAGAGTCCGAGCGGTGGAACCGGGAATAGCCTTTGATCAACAAATATGTGCGGGTTGCTGAGTAGTCTACCGTCTTAACCAAGTTCTGCTGGGATCTCCTTCGGATGGGATGTAAAGCTGGCGGTTAAGTGTGTATACTTGCTACGCAGTCTAAAGATCCCTGATCTAGACAAAGAGGAGTCGTACTAGCTTCGCCTGCGGTTTTACCCGTTTTTTCCCGTTTTTAATGGTTATAATTTTTAAAACATATTCAATAACTTATTACATGTATAGACACCATTTCTTACAAAAAAAAGGCAGATTAGATCTTAAAGTTTTTATATGTCTACTTTATGTAAAACTAGTACGTAGGTAATAATACTATTTCAAGTTTCTCCAACACTCCAAATGATTATGCTATTTTTTTTCAAGGGTATCGAGGGAAAATCTTGCATAAGACGCCTGGTCCAACCGTCCAATCCACTCCCTTGACAGAGTCTCATCTCTCTGTCAGGACAGTGGGTAGTGTCGGATTCTTATCGACTAACTCCTAAATGCACCGTGGGCACTTAATCGCGACTGGCTATCTAATCCATTCTTTTTCTCTCTTGATCCCACATAAATAAACAAAGAGGGCTAAAACCCCCCGATTGTAATTCCAATCAGCCTAATGGCTAGCCAGATGCACTGCACTACAGCCATGCTGATCACTTAGAACTAATACTCCTCAGCAGCGAAACTCCTCAGCAGTTTCGCGGTCCACATTGTGCATAGGGTAACAACGTGAGATATATAGAAGCCACGAGGTAAAAACACTCGCAAAAACATGTGCAGTAGCCTGGAAAATTGGCGGAACTTCTTTGGGGAACGACAGCAGGCAACAAAAAAAAAACAGATTGTGACCTGGCGTTTTCGGATAGCAGAACCGCTGCAGCCGCTCTACCATCGATTCCCAAGGAACCAGCTGGGACTTCGTGTCCGAGCAGTCTGCTGAGTAGTCTATCGTCTTAAACAAGTTCTGCTGGGACGGTAGTGATGTTAGATAGATGCAAGTCTAATATGTAGCAGGATCTTCTTCGGACGGGATGTAAAGCTGGCAGTTAAGTGTGTATACTTGTTACGCAGTCTAAAGATTCATGCTCTCGACAAAGCCCTCGTGCATCATTCGGGGATGCACGGGGGTTTAGTAAAAAGAGTCTATGAAGGCCTGCTTGTAAGGCTTAAATAAGCCAATCCTCCTCCACTACTAACTACTAGAACTAATATTGTTAAATTATGAAAAGCAAACAATCACCCAAGAAATAAAACTTATAGGGAAAAAAATAAATTTATATAAAAAATTTTCGATAACGAGATTGGATATTATAATGTAAGATTACTCTTACAAATACCTTTTTAGTCTCAATACTTTTTCCTTGGCCAGATGGTCAGCCAACACCTTTTCGTACTCTTCAGTAAAATTTTGCGCAAGTACTGAGAGTTGAGCTTGCTTTCCTTCACTTTCTATGCATTGGTGCATCATTTTTTTCTCGGAGTCATGTCTAAAACGTATAAAAACTTGTTTTTTCCAAACCACCATGTAGTCTGGTTGCCAAACCACGATTTTTATTCCAAGTGGGATATGAATGGTACAAGAAAAAAGTCGAACTACTAACATAGGCATGTAATACATCAATTTTATGGTTTTTTTGGTCCGCTGAATACAAATCTGTAGTTAAGAAAAAATTGGGGGTAATTGGAAGGGGGGGGGGAGTATTTATGGAGTAATCAGTAAAACTGTTTATGTGGACACTTAATGAACAAAGTTCATTCAAGTTTTGTTGCAGATTTCGACAGCTCTGCTCAACCCCGTTATAAAACTAATTAATGACTTTTAAGCATCATCCACCATTTTGAAATATTCAAGATGGCGGCCGTGGGAAAAAAATCAAAAGAGAAGAATATGCATGCGATATATCAATTCTAAAGTTTTTCGACCCGCTGAATCAAAATTTGTAGATAAAAAATTTGGGGGGGGGGGGTATTTATGAGATAAACAGTAAAACTGTTTATGTCGAGACTTAACGAACAAACTTTATTTAAGTTTTATTTCAGATTTCGACAGCTCTGCTCAACCCCATTATAAAACTAATTAATGACTTTTGGGCATCATCCACCATTTTGAAATATTCAAGATGGCGGCCGTGGGCAAAAAATCAAAAAATGCATGCAATAAATCAATTCTAAGGTTTGTGGACCCGCTGAATCCAAATTTGTAGTTAAAAAAAATTTTGAGGGTAATTTGAAGGAGTGGGGGAATATTTATGAGAAAAACAGTAAAACTGTTTCTTTCGAGACTTATCGAACAAACTAATTAATGACTTTTGGGCATCATCCACCATTTTGAAATATTCAAGATGGCGGATGTGGGCAAAAAATCAAAAGAGAAGCATATGCATGCGATACATTAATTCTAATATCCACATCCACCAACACGAAAATTATCGCAGTTTGAAATGACTTTTGGCAAACAAAGTTTATATACACCACATTTTAAACACCGATTAGTATCTAATCGGGAAATTTTTGAGTTGGTGGATATGAGCATAAGGTTTTTGGATCCACTGAATTCAAATTTGTAGTTAAAAAAATTTTTGCTAGTAAGTGGGGTTGTATTTATGAGGAAAACTGTAAAACCATCCAGATCACTTATCAAAAAGTGCATTACAAAAAACGAAAATGATAATAAAGTACAGGTTTATAACAGTACTACCTAAAAACAATAACGGACTGGCCTAAAAGGTTACAAGGGCAAAACCGTACAAACGTAAAATAGTGTAACATATTCTCGCTATATAGTGACACAGTATACAGCCGACAGCAGCTGGACAGGAAAACCTGTGTAATAGATTGCCTCTAGATGGCAGTACACAGCCGACAAATAAGATGCGGAATAGCTATTCGTAACGGCTTTTGCCGCGGTTGTTTTTTATTGCACAGAATAGGTCGGGTTAGGTTGGCTTCCTCCAAGGGAGGACTATGAATACGGCCCTTAGATATGTACTTTTTTTATAGCGACGAGAAATCTGGTGTTCTACCGAATGTGCCCAATTCATCCTCTCTTGAGGACGCCTACAGACCAAAACCCTCCGCTGTAGATTTGGTCGAAATAGCGGAACCATTCTCAGGAATATAACGTGACTATTTCGCCGTTTACTGTTTTGATCTCTTAGGTGCGTTCGTCTTCGTGTTTAATTTTTAGAATCGTTCTTATCATATCATGTCCCCGTTTCCATTTGTCTATGTGTTGTATCATTTCTTTAAAGAGGTTCCCTATGGTCATATTCTCTATCTGTAGATCGTGTTTTGTGGTTTGGCGGTAGTTCTCAAATCTTGGACAGTAAATTAACCGACATATGTTTGTGTCATATAGTAATCCATTTTTTTGTGTTTGCAGTCTATCCATGTTTTAATGTCGGGGATAATTCTTTTCGTCCATTGTCCTTTTTCGGTATTTCGGTCCCATCTTGCTTGCCAGGATTCCAGTGTTTTCTCTTTTGCAGCTTCTTTGTTTTCTTCACTGTGTCCATTTTTATCTTCATATACAATTTCTTCGACAATTAGGTCTATGGGCGGGATTCCTGTTATAACCTGAATAGCTTCCGTTGATATCGTTCGGTAGCCGCAGGCTACTCTTAGTAAGGTTTTCCGTCGCATTCTTATCAGCATGTTTTTGTACTTCTTTTTGCGCAGTATTGGACTCCATATCACTGCACCATATATTACGATTGAATGGATTACACTGTATAGTAACTTCCTCTTGCTAGTACTGGGGCCGTTTATGTTGGGCATAAGTCTTTGTAGTTTAGCGAGTCTTTTAGTTGCCTTTTTAGTGGTTTCTTCTATATGCTTTCCGAATTTCTGGTTTTCACCGATGTGGATTCCAAGATATCGTATACTCTTTTGCGGTTTTATGAGTCGAAACTCAATGTTTTGCCGGTCTCTTTTTCCGCTTAGTATAACGGCTTCGGTTTTTTCTGATACTAATTCTAGGTGGTTGTAGGTCATCCATTCGTTAATAAGTCTTGTTGCCTCGTTTGCTCTTTACATAAGATGTATTGCTGTATCCTACTATGTCCACGCCTCTAGGGAGTTTTAGTCTAAGTATGGGGTCATAGTATATATTCCAGAGTAGTGGCCCTAATACCGATCCTTGTGGGATGCCTGCTGATGTTCCATAGAAATGCACTACCTAATTTAAAAAAAAACTAAATTAAAAATTAAAAAATGTACTACCTAATTTCAATTGACCGACTGTAGCTGAGGCCAGCATCCTCTGTCTCTTAAATACAGAGCGCTGTCAGGCTAAGAAATCAAACGGTGTCCGTCACACCGCAGCGCCATCTAGCGGCAATAGGTTACACTATTTTACGTTTGTACGGTTTTGTCCTTGTAACGTTTTAGTATTGTAAGGTTTTAGACCAGTACGTTTGGACCAATTTCTTTTGTCAATTTAAAATTTTCGCACAGTACTGAAATGTTATTGTAAATTTTGGAAAAGTACGTTTTTACATTGTTTTTCTAAGTTATAAGAAGAGAAACTATTCGTACTGTACATTGATTAATAATAAAATCAGTCAGAATGTAAACCCCTCATATTCTCAAATATCGTTATTGTTTTACTGTCAAGAAATTGTCAACACACTAAAAAAAATATCACTCAGGCCACCGCCCCCCCCCCTCCCGAAAGATATTCGAGTTTTGATATGTTTAAAATTTCGAACCAATTTCGCGCTAATTTTGAGTCACTTTTAAAAATTTTGAATCACACTTCTTCCTGAGCTGTTTTCTTTTTGTAACGGTTACGGTTAACCTTGGTCCTAAAATTTCACAGAAGGATAAGCAAAAGATGGAGACCTCGATTGTGTAATATCTTCGAATATTGTTTAAATTTACAGATAATTGTTTATGCCTAAATGTGTATATAATCCAAACTTTTTAATTTTTATGAATTTCCGAATTATACTTATATTTTCACATCAAAAATGCTATGACGTCATCTACTAGCTGACATGAACAGAACAAATGGACGTAGATAGCACATCCTGTAAAGATCCATACCTTGAGAATCGCAACCATTCTGAACCGGAAAAAAAGGCTGGTTCCGATTCTCTCGAGCATGCGCTGTCTACATCGATTTTTTTCTGTTCATGTCAGCCAATACATGCATGCGATGTCTACATCGATTTTTTTCTGTTCATGTCAGCCAATACATGACGTCATAGCATTTTTGATATGAAAATGTAGGTATAATCTGGAAATTCATAAAAATTGAAAACTTTTGATTATATACACATGTAAACATAAACAATTATCTGTAAATTTAAACAATATTCAAAGATATTACACAATCGAGGTCTCCTTCATTTGCATATACTTCTGGGAAATTTTAGGACCAAGGTTAACCGTAACCGCGACAAAAAGAAAACGACACTGGTTTTTTTTAATATTCCAAATGGGGGTGCAGCCGGACGTCAAGCTAAAAAAACCAGGAAGGAGTGTGGTTCAAAATTTTTAAATCTGTTCTGGGGGGGAGGTGGCTTGACTGACCTAAAAAAAAAGCAATTATGTAGCTGAGTTTTCTAACCGCCCAAATCCATAACCTTCAAACCAGAAAATCACACTGTGCTTAAAACGAAACGTTTTAAAAAGTGCAGGAAGGAAAATACAACAGCATCCTTATTACTACGTTTATAGGCACCTTAAACCGGTTTCCTTCATTAAATGTCAGTTTAAAAGGAAAAAAAATAAAACAACTGAGTAAACAACATATTTTTTGAACGATAAACCTCTTTCTTAAATCGCTTTAAAATAAAATCGATTTATTGCTTAGAGCGATTTTAGTGGAGTTTATACGAAAAAATTTTTAAACCGTCCTCATATAAAAGCGATTTAAGAGGTCCGTATAAACAAAGTATATATATTGATTGTGTGTACCATCCGTTTCTCATGCAAAAACTTAACCTATAAAATTTCGATTCAAAGGCAGTAGAACCCATTTTTTCCTACTTAAGTAATAGATAAAAATAAAGTATCTAGTACTGGGGAAGTTGTTCATGGTGTTCCGCAGAAGTCGGTACTTGGTCCTCTGTAAATTAAAATTAAATGAGACAAAAACTCATTATTTCACTTTTCGAGAACTACCATGTATTGAAAAGGAACCAAATAAGTTTTTAGGCTTTCATTTGGATCAAAAACTTGGGAGTTTCATACAGATCATGTTTGCAAAAAATTATCAAAAAATTTGTTTGTTCTGAGAAACTTGACACAGGTAGTAACAGATAGTATAAAAATAACTGCATATCACTCATTAATTATGTCCCACATCAGCTATGGTTTATTAATTTGGGGTCACTCTCCCCACTCGGAAGGGATATAGGGATATTTAGTATGCAAAGAGAGACTTTAAGAATAATTTTTGGACTTGAATATCAAGCAGATGTCAAGCCCATACTTACTAATAATAACCTTTTCACATTACCTTCACTATATATCTACGAATGTTTAAAATATGTAAGAGAAAATTTGGAAAAATATCAAACACAAATTCTGAAAGAATATATTTAGACTTCACTAAACTTAAGCATTGCAGATATTCAAAAAACTATTATGGTCCTTTATTATACAATAAGTTTTCCCAAAATATCAGAAATTTAGGTGACAAACAATTTATACAACATATAAGAAGCGTTTTAATTAAACATGCTTTTTACTCTTTGAATGAATTTTTAAATATTAGTGATCAAGAAATTTATTTAAATCTAAACAGCAAATGACAGTCCTCCTATGCATCTTTGTTATATTTTTTTGTTTATTACATTATTTGTAGTTTGTTGCATTTGTTCTTGTAATTATTTTTTTTTCTCCTTTTTAAGTGTTTTGTATAAAATTTTAAATTGCTTTTTAAGTGTTTTCTAGGACATTGATCTTTTTAATGTTAAAAACGCGTGAGAGGGCACGCACGAAAAAGTCGTAGATGGGAACCGGGTGTGAGGTAACACAAGTTCAAACATTTTGTCAATGGTATTCACACAAATTCAGTTTAAATGTTAAAAAAATTCAATCAATTTTTCGTGAACTTCTTTTAACGAAATTTTATCAATCGTCAAAACGAATCCATGAAATACTGAGTGAAATTTTTCGACATTTAAACTCAATTTTTGTGAACACCGTTGACACATTATTTATACTTGTCAATGTCATAAACTTTCCACACAATTCTGAGTTAACATACACTATTGTAAGTGACTTTCACTCTATTTTGAGTGAGATATTTTTTCACTCAACTATTGAGTGAATCAAAAATTTCATTTGATACTGTCTAAACGCACAGCCCGATATATCTAGATCGTGCATGTTTAAAAAGAATAACGCTTATCTGCGGTTCCACTCACATTGTTTTCTCAATACTAATTTGGAAATCCTCTTTGATTTTTGCTATTCTTTTATTATATTCATCGAATGTCGATACTTTTTTATTTAACTCTTCTCCAAGTTGTTTCCTTTGAAGCTCTAATTGTTGCTTTAAATCTAAACACAAAAACAAAAACTTATAAACAAAAAATTGAACCGACTTCAAAAGAGTACACCAAAAAGTATAAAATAAAATAATTTTTATTTTTACAGTAAATCCAATAAGTATAGCCAACTTTTATAATAGGTATTATAGGCGCCGACTCAAAAAAGTTGAATTTAAGTTCGTAGTTACAATCTGGGGAATTGTTTTTAGCAACACTGTACGGGCGGGCAATCAATTTAACTATGTCGACCTGATTTTTTTGCAAAATTTTACGTCGTTGAATTTGTTTTCCATGGTAACGCGGAGACTTTATTTATGTTTATCCACAGTGGGACACCAGAGATTTTTTATCACCGGGTCAAAAATTTGGGGTTAGGTTACTTATTTTGACTTTTCGCGTTCTGCGCCGCTAAAAAACCAAGTAAAATACTAAAATAAAAGAAAACCATTTATTGCAGAATTACCTGCTAAAAAAACGATAGCCAACTACGTATTAAAGTAACTAGGTGTAATGTTTAAGGTTGCATTTACTAGTGATTTTATGATTGAATTGGGAACAGTGCCGCTAGCTGATACCGACAATAGGTTAACTTAAAAGCACGTAGATTTAAAAATCGGGTACTGGCACGAGACGAAATAATCGTATTCTATTTTAAACAGGAGCGTCAACGACTGGCAAGCGTCTTTCCAACCTTTAAATGGAGCTTTACTGACCTGTTTTGTTAGTACTCAAGTATCCGTGTGTTTTTCACTAGTACACATGCACATAACTTTGCCGCAATAATTTAAATTTAAAAAAATGGTTGAATCAAAATAAAAACAAAATTATGTGAGGTTATGGGCGCCGAAAGTTTCCATGCGAATTCCTAGTAATCCTAGCGAGCCAGTAAACTTCTCTTGATTCTTTGATAGACTCGGGGTAATGCCCGCGCAGCGCTAGGCCTTTTTCGGCGGGCGGCGGAGTGGGTTCATATTTGTCTTAGAGCAATGTTTTTGAAAACACATTTTTGAAAGATATAAATAACCTCGAATGGTTTTCTGTCAGAAAACCTAAAAATTCTCTTCTGTCCCACTGCAGCCCAATTTAAAGTTTGTTGACAAAACACCTGCAGTTATCATGGAATCGTATAAATTCTGCGATCTATCGACCAACACTTGAACTGCGTGTGTCTCTCAAATTCAACGAAGTGTGATTGATTGATCAATTTTCTTTTCCGGAATGCACAGGCTTTTAGAAAAAAGGAAACTTATTTCTTCTTTATTTTTTTTGTAAATCGGGTTTGTTCTAAATCGCTATTATTTTGAGGCTTTTGGGATAGATGAGCTTTTATTTTGAAGACAAAAGAATTGAGAATTTTGAAAAATCCTTCAGATATTTTTGTTAAGCATTTAAAAATAATTACCCCAAAATTTCAGCTAATTCTGATGTTTAGTTTTCTTTGTGCACTCTGGCAAAAAAACAAAAAATTAAAGAAGAAGGCGTTGCCAGTTGTACTTTTTTTTACTTAAAATCTAGGGAGAAACTATAGTCTTAATATAAAAATAACAGGATGATCAAAGCCTTTTTGTTCATTTTTCTTAGGATTTTTAGGACAAAAGCAAAAAATTTTAGGACAGTTTGGAAAAATTTTAGGACAGTTTCTTTCCCGTACCAAACTCTTCCTGGAAGGCAACCATAAATATTTTTAAAAACTTCAGGTTAACATTAGCAGTTTTGGATCTAGTCCATATTATTTTATAAAATCAAAAGCTACTTCTTTAACATGTTGGGAACTGCAACATCCAATATAGACCGCTGGTATCATGACGTCATTTACAGAATCCCAAAACTGAATATACATATCCAACTGTTTTTCGACCTGTGCAGTTGTGGTTTTGTCAAATAATAAAGAGTAGGGATTTGGACCAATCATTTCTTAAAATTTTTGTTGGAAGTGAACTGCCAAAATCAAATTGAACAATATAATTTGTTTTTGTACGACCCAGAGAAATATTTCGTGCTATTTCACTATCTGGAAACATATTCTTAAATAAGTCACAGATGCCTTCGGAAATGCGAAACGAAGTAATTTCTTTTAACGGTATGTAAAGCCCATAGGGCCTCTGCTTTCGTAAATTTGTCATTAATGGGAACATTTTCTTGGTTCCTATTAAATAACAATTTCGGCTGCTCCCCCTTGTTGTTTTGGGGCTTTTGGGACCTACCATGACTATTTACCTGCCTTACTCCACTGCTGTCTATTTTAAAGTCAACTCATTTTTTTTCGATTTCTTTTAAGTTTCATATGTACTTAAACAAACATGTAATGTTAATTGAAACATATTGTAATTATGAAATAAAAATCAAGGAAAAGTATTTTCCCAAGACTGAATATATTTTGTTTGTGTATTTGGCATTTTGTCCTACAAATTACAAAGTATATAATCACTCTAAATACAACATATTTACTTAGAGGTAATAATTTCGACAAAAAGGATAGAATAAACTCGAAAAAACAATCAGAGAAAAAATAACTTTTTTATTTTAGTTAAAATTTAAGGACATTATAAAGGAATTTTAGAACAATATGTTAATTTGCAGTCAAATTTTTCGGATTTTTTAGGATTTTCGGACATTTGGTCACCCTGAAATTAAAAAAAAATCAACTAAGTTGTATGGGTGCGCCAAAAAATTTCGCAGTTTTTGGATTGGCTCTAACTTTTGACGTAAGTGCTCGATTTTTAAAGATATTGGTTTTTTAGAAAGATAAAACGTGATACTTTTTCGATTTAGTCGAAAATTTAAAATTTCTTACCCCACCTGAAAAAAATTTATGTGCGACAATGAACAAACTTTAAAACGTTCACTACAAATGCTCATTGTTTATGTGTATATTAACGTATCACTTAATTAAATCGGTTGAGAAATTAAAAAGTTATAAACTTTTAGATTATAGCTTAACATTGGAAAAAAATCAAAAAATTACATATTTCTTCAATTTGCTATAACTTTTAGCCTGCTTACTTAATTGTTGTTACGTCCGTTTGTCCAAAATTTGACATTTAAAAAAATCAGGATGGCAGATAGTTTTAAAAAGAGTTAGGTTTTACACGCCTTATTTTCTTTTAAAGTAAGACACTGGACAAAACATAAATTAGTATTTCTAAATCTCCCTTTTTTCTTCGTATATCGAGGTATCGTCTAATAAAATCAGATAAGAAATAAAAAGTAATGGGTATTTAGATTCTTAGTGTTTTTCTTAATTAAATAATTAGGTCAAAAGTTTTAATTAAATCATACTTCAATATAGACAGAAACAATGAGCGTTTGTAGTAAAAGCTAAAGAGTTTGTTCATTGTCGCACATAAATTTTTTTCAGGGGAAGGCGAAAATTGCACATTTTTTTAACCTGCCCGCCATCTTGAATTTTTTAGAAGTTTTACATTTTTAACCGAATCGAAAATCTCTCACGTTTTATCTTTCCAAAAAGCCAATATATTTCAAAATCGAGTATTCAAGTCAAAAGTTATAGCCAATCCAAAAAGTCCGGAATTTTGTGTCCCACCCTATATAAACAACAAAGCTAAAGTCCAGTGGAATTCATAAAATTTACAAAAAAACTCAAGGGTCTTTCTCCACTCGGTATAAAAAAACTCCATCAAAATACACAGCTTTGCAGATGTTCTCGAAAATATACGTTAAACCTTAGAAAACCTTAAAATTAGCCACATACACGTGTTTCGAACTTCTTTTGATCTCATCAGTGTGGCAAGTCAGGTTAGCTATATGGACCAAAATGCCTGGCCACCTATTTGTAAAAACAAAAATCAACTAGGTTGTACATAAACAATAAATCTAAAGTCCAGTGGAGCTCCTAAAATTTACAATAAAAACTCATGGGCCTTTCTTCATTTGGTATTACCAGTGGCGGTCCCATCCATTTGAAAAGGGGGGAGGGGCGTTTTGATAAGCAAAAAAAATAGAATAAAAGCATAGCTTTTAAGGGGAACATATCAGTATATGCAAACAAAACTTAGTAACTACAAGCGAAGATTTGGTCTCAAATCTAGGAAGGGGGTACTTAGATTTCAAGTCGTTTATTTCATTCATTTTTTATTTAAAAAAATGTTTAAGAAAATTTTTGAGAAAATTATATTAAAACTGTAATTTTTGAGTCAAAATAAACTAAAATCTTAAATATCAACGGTATAATAGCGCCGCAGGTGAAATTTTTTAAGAAAATTCCTCTAAAAAATGCGTTTTTTTATTGTAAACTAAAATTGTAAATATATCAATGGTTTGGACGAATGCCATTTTTAATACAAAATTAACCTAATACCGTAAATATCAAAGGTGTTATAGCGCCGCAATTTACGCCCTACTTTTGATTTTCTAAATGTTTTCATAGAAAATTTAAAGCAAGGGAAGGGAGGGGGGTTAACTACCCCCCCTATCCTCCTGAAATCCGCTCTTGAGTAACTACGTATAATTTTTTCAGTTATAAAAAACATAGATAACAAACAAACCACAAACAAAACCTAATAGCTAAATACTTTTTTTTTGAGGTCTAAAAAGTTTTTTGTTGAAACATTACCTATTATATCGCATATCTCAAATATAAGATGCCTATCTCAAAAAAAAGTTTGTTTCCAGTTTTTTGGGCAAACCGGTCAATGACTCGCTCAATGTCAATTTCAATATGTCTATTGATATGCAACAACGCTAAGCCCATCAGACGAATTTCCGTCATAGTGTTTTTAAGTACTTATGTTTTCAATCTTGTGAGGCATGAGAAGCTTCTTTCTGACGAGGCATTACTTACTGGCAAACATCCAAGAATGTTCTAATCAATAGAAAAATATTACCACACTTGTTCATTGCCTCAAACACGTTACCAGGTATGTTTTGATTTAATCTTTTGCCTTCTTCTGACCAATATTGTTTCCATATACTGACTTCTCCCAATAAAAGTTCAAAAATTTGTGTTTTGAATTAACAAAACCTTACTTAATTTTGCCTTTAATTTGGCTTCATGTTAAACTCAGGTCAACTTTGTTATGTCCGAATTGATTTTGTCAAAAACTTGTTTATAAATAGAAACTCTACAATACTATTCTGTATTTTCAATGGTTTTCGCGGTAAGTTCGTCGTGCGTTTGGTCTGACGGATTGAAGGTCAAACTGTCCCAAAATATTGTAGAGGGATTCTAAAATGTATTTAAAGGAATTTTCTGCAATTGCTCTTGTTTCTTCTTCAGGGTTATTACCACCAGCATCTTTGTTGTTGTCGTCTACTTTTTTCTGGAGCAAAATGCATGAATCTTGAGAAGTTCCATGCATTTTGGGTGTTCTCACCATGCATTTTCCGCAAAAAAGATGCACGCACTCGAGATAATTTTTGTCAAAAGTTGCATGCATTTTGGGGAATTTTCTAGTGAATTTTGCTGCGACAAAATAAATATTATGTTGGCAAGCCTATCAATTATCAGCTGTTAAACTAAGGTTATTAACGAGTTTTCAAAATTTTAATTATTTGTTGCCTGATTAGCGTTTGCTAAAAATTACATTTCTTGATGCACAGTGTGAACACTTTTGGATTTCATGCAACTAGCAAAACATGCATCTGCAAGGTGCATGGGGAAAATGCACAGTGAGAAATGGGGTTACCATTTATGGTGGCATATCGCCCAATGCATTTTTGTTACCCACTTCATTACGATCACGCCTCCAATGTCTAATGGAGAATCCAGACACCTACAGGTACAGGATTCTGTATTTACGGTCTACTGCACTTTTCAATTTTGACGTTTTTGTTTTTCGGTTTATTCGATAGGTGGCGCACACAGGTACTACGTCTCCGCGGATTAAAAACGTTTTTTTTTTAAATTCTAGAACTGCCAGGTACAATCCTATGACTCCCTGATGATTCCTAATAAGGATGAAGCAGGTCTATAGGTGTCTGGATTCTCCATTAGACATTGGAGGTCTGGTCGTAATGAAGTGAGAAACAAAAATGGATTGTCCGAGTGTTACTTTAAGTTACCATTTATTGCAGCTGTCAACATAACATTCGACTTGTAAGCATGCCTTAGCTGCTTGTCTCTAGCTGCTTCTTCATCCCCAGTAAAATACAACTTTAGTTTTGCAACTTCTTTTAGCTCCTCTAATTTTCTCATAAACAATATGAGCGATGGGATGACTAGTTGGTTGGGCTGGGATTGGTCTATGACTTGTCTAAAATTACTGTTTGTGTTAGCTTCTCGTAAATTTAACAAAAAGTTAGGGAAAGTCAGGGACTTAAAAATACAATGCCTACTAGAAAAAAAAAACAGTTTTTATTGAATGCATAAAAACTCTATTGCCGTTTAATACTTAAGAACTATATGAATATCCTCATAATAGGTACTCTTGTTATTTGGCCTGGCAAATTAACGAAAAATGACGAAAAATTTGCAGTTCGTCTGTTTGTTTTAACATCACGCAAAACTACTGAATCGATTTTAATGAAAGTTTTACTGGTACATTGCTTGAACTCCTAGGGAGTACACTTAAAATCGGTTAACGAAAACAAAAGTTATGCCCATTTAAAGAAAATACCGGATCAGCCATCAGCAGCCTACCCAAGTGTGTCAGGCTTTACAAACATCAAGAGCCAGCCTTATTACAATTCAAAATGGCAACGTTTTGCTACTAAAAAACTGCTAACCTCTAATACACTATATTAGGGACATTTAGCTATTATTTAAACGTATCCGTCTACGTATACCCAACGTGTTCAAAGCAAAACTAAAAGACATTAAATTTTTTAAAAAACAAGAAAGTGAATCTCGTGTCCGTAAATAAAAATTAAAGTAACACCCGTGGCATATCGGACAAAGCGTTTTTGTTTCTCACTTCATTACGACCAGGCCTCCAATGTCTAATGGAGAATCCAGACACCTACAGACCTGTTTCATCCTTATTAGGAATCATTAGGGAGTAGTGATGGGCACAAATCATCGATGTTTCAAAAACATCGATTTTTTTTGTTCAGATTTTTTGTTCAACATTTTTACATAGATGTTGATAAAGAATCATCGATGCTAAAAGATCGATACTTTTTTTAAACATCGGAACATCGAACATCGATACAAAAAATCCACATCAGAGCGCTTCTTTTCAAAAGCTGACCAAACCCTCCCCAAAGGAGGAATGGATTGAAAGGACCAACCCACAATAAAATATTGTTTCTACAATCAGTAGAAAAAAGCGTTTGGGACCTCTTAAGGGTGTGCTCCAATGTATAAAATAAAGTTTCTTTTGAGTGTAGTACTAATTTTTTTCTTGTTTTTTACCTTAGAAATTTAATAGCCTGTCCACCCTGACTCAAAAAGCGCACCATGTCACTGGACATACATTTCCAACGGTTTAAATAGAACAGTTTCTTTGAATAACAGAATACTCTAAGCAAAAAAAACATCGATGTTCAGAAACATCGATGTTTTTATTCCGATGTTTTTTCATCATCGATGTTGAGTTTCGATGTTGACATTGATGTTCAACATCGATGTTTTTTTTCGATGTGCCCATCACTATTAGGGAGTCATAGATTTTTTACCTGGCAGTTGAAGCTACACAGGCAACTGTGCACACCTCTCGAATTTAAAACAAAAATTTTTATAATCCGCGGAGACGTAGTACCTGTGTGCGCCACCCGTCGAACAAACTGAGAAACAAAAACATCAAAATTGAATAGTGCAGGAGACCGTAAATACAGAATCCTGCACCCTTCAACATGTTATAAGGAAGAAACAAAATTATAAGGTCACTATAACGTTCGCAGCCCCCAATTGGAGCTTCATACTACGTGGCCCTAATTTTAAGGCATCAGCAAGCAATCGCTCCGAAGGAGGCTTGTTGCGCAGAACTAAAAAGCCAAAATATTTAAAAAACAAGACACCACACTAGATTCACTCTCTTGCACTTTTCAATTTTGATGTTTTTGTTTCTCAGTTTGTTCGACAGGTGGCGCACACAGGTACTACGTCTCCGCGGATTATAAAACTTTTTGTTTTAAATTTGAAAGGTGTGCATGGTTGCCTATGTAGCTTCAACTGCCAGATAAAATCCTATGACTCCCTGATGATTCCTAATAAGGATGAAACAGGTCTGTAGATGTCTCGATTCTCCATTAGACATTGGAGGCCTGGTCGTAATGAAGTGAGAAACAAAAACGCTTTGTCCGATATGCCACAAGTGCTACTTTAATTATATTTTTTTATTGTTTTTTGACACTTTTTGAACGAGGCCCGCTTTTATGGCGAATGCATCGACAAAACAGCTGCCTGCACTGTGAACTTTGGATTATTGTTACAAGACTAAAAGACACAGCATTCATAATCGAAACCTTTCCTTGCCTACAAGATACATCAAACTTACCTTACACACTTATTTCCAAAAATAAAATCAATTACTTGGCATAAACAGAAATCTACCTCAGGCTCCATCAAGTCTAATTTTGTTGTAGTACTTTTGTCAGCTTTCTTGGCTAAGACAATCTACAACATTTTATTGTAAAATAGCAAAATTGTAAAGCACGGTGATACCTATAGTCAAGCACTGCCTACTTCACACTTTTCATTTCTCAGTTTAATTGACCCACATAGCAAGCCATGGATATGTATATCTATTGGATATATATTTGATATCCATGAACGTATATATTTTTTGTAATATCCAAACTACATGCAGCGTATATCACTCTATGGATATTACTTATATGTAAGTTTTTTTATATGCACTGCATATTCATATATTTGCAACTAAAATGGTCCAAGATTTTGATTATCCATGGAATGTGCAAAATATATACATTTTATGTATATACATAGATAGTAGAATATGACTACGTATGTATATATTATATCCAATCAGGAATATGCCACCCAGGTCTTAATTTTAAATATCCACTGGATATGTAAATAATATCCATCCAATAAATATACATAGACGTTTTTCCACTGCATATCCAGCAAAGTATATGAAAAATGGGCTTTAATTTTTAATATACAGTAGATATGTAAATGTTTTCACCCAATTAATATACAGAGCCGAATGTCCATTGTATATCCAGCGAGGTACATGCAAAACAGGTCACAATTTTTAATATCCACTGGATATGTAAATAATATCCAACCAATTAATATACATAGACTTATTTCCACTGCATCTCCAGCAAGTATATGAAAAATGGGCTTTAATTTTGAATATATAGTGGATATGTAAATGTATTCACCCAATTAATATACAGAGTCGAATGTCCACTGCATATCCAGCGAAGTATGTGCAAAACAGGTTAATATTTTGAATATCCAGTGTATTTCCGGTAAGGAATATACAAAATTGATCACAATTTTAAATATCCAATTGATATTTTTGAAACTACCCAACTAATATAAATAGGCTGAAATATTAGCATATCCAGCGGGATATGTGCAAATAATAACCAAAAATTTTGAATATACATTGGATATCCAACAAAATAGGTCACAACTTTTTATATGCACGAGATATGTAAATCTAACCACCGAATTAATATACATAGGCGTATGTCCATTTGAATATCTACTCTATTTCCAGTAAGGTTTATACAATATGCAAATATATCCACTCAATTAATATACATAGACTTATGTCCAATGGATATCCAGCAAAGTATATGCCGGTCAGGTTACACTATTAAATATCCACTGAATGTAAAAATTATTTAATTCCCAAAATATCCCTGGGTTTTGCTAAAAACGTTCTGAAATTAATTTTTTATATGGACATTCCAGAAATATCGTTTTATGGATGTCCATTTGGGCCCTACAGTTTAATAAGTCTGCCCGACTTCAGATTGAATTGTAGTTTAGCTCAATGTCATCTATTGTTGGTAGATGGCACTGGAATCAATATGTTCCCTATGTAGCAGGTATATACTATTATTATATATATAACACAGCAAAAAGTTATTTAAACTGAATATTTTGATAACTATTAGACACTTAAAGTTAATAGACTTAAAGTTAATTTTCAGTTTTATCAGCATTCGTATTCTTTTCTCTATCACGTCGCAGCAGGTGCACCTTTAAAATCATGGCGAATGCGTGACAGCTCCAGCTGATTAAATGCACGAAAACCTCGTTAGGTAAGATAAGGGAGTCATAACGTTACGCCCTTCCCTGCGTACGAAAAGATGTTTTGACACATTTGATCAGCTGGAGCTGTTACGCATTTACCATTAGTTTAAAAGTACTCCTGCTCGATAGGTCGACTCGATAGAGATAAGGATACGAATGCTGATAAACCCGAAAATTACCTTTGTATCTATTTCGGTTTTATCAGCATTCGTAACCTTACCTCTATCGAGTCGACCTATCGAGCAGGTGTACTTTTAAACTAATGGCGAATGCCTGACAGCTCCAGCTGATCAAATGCGTGAAAAAATCGCAGGAATGGCCGTAACGTTACGACTTACATACCCTTATCGTACATACCTAACTATATACATCTATATATTTTGAATTACATAATGATATCCATAAAATATATTCGCTAAACATCCATAGGTTATTCCATAATCGTACTTTAGAGGATGATTAATGCATATTTCGTGGATATGCAGTGCATATGTTCATGTGGATATGCAGTGAATATCTGAAAATATACCATTGATCACAAAATCATATTCATACAATATCCATTAGGGATATTCATATCCACAAAGTATAGGATATACTGAATATTCATTACGCGGCCATCTGGATCTTTTTTAAATTAGAAAATTATATCCATACTATATACATAATAAAGGATATCCACTAAATATCCATAGGTTATTCAAAAATCATACTTTAGTCGATGATTAATTTATATTCGGTAGATATGCAGTGCATATATTCATGTGGACATACAGTGGATATCTAAAAATATACCATGGATATCCATCTCGTGGCCATCTGGACATGTTTTGAGTAACAATATCATATGCATACAATATCCATGAAAGATATCCATATCCATAAAAGTATATACATTATATATACAGTGGATATTATTTTGCTATTTGGAGACCGCGCAGGGCATTGCACATTTCCCACTTGATGGATTGATTGATTCATTTGTGAAGTGTGCCCTCTGCCACTTTCTACCGCGACCACCACAGGGTGTATTGTGTCTTACTTTTGAGATTATTTTTCTTTACCTAACCAGTGACTCAACTAGCAATTTGTCGAGGACTCAATATTGTGCCAAAGTTATTGCGTCACGACGTTTACTTTTATTTAAACACCACCCTTTTTTGCACTAATTTGGTGGATGATTTTTTGGTTAAGTCAACGATGCGATCACGACTACTTAAAAAAATAGAGGAAAAATTAGACCCCAAATTTTTTTTTATTAACAAGCTTAAGAAGGTCCACCGTTTAACCAACGAGGATATAAGCTAAAATCCTCGTGCTGATAAACCCGAAAATTACCTTTGTATCTATTTCGGTTTTATCAGCATTCGTAACCTTACCTCTATCGAGTCGACCTATCGAGCAGGTGTACTTTTAAACTAATGGCGAATGCCTGACAGCTCCAGCTGATCAAATGCGTGAAAAAATCGCAGGAATGGCCGTAACGTTACGACTTACATACCCTTATCGTACATACCTAACTATATACATCTATATATTTTGAATTACATAATGATATCCATAAAATATATTCGCTAAACATCCATAGGTTATTCCATAATCGTACTTTAGAGGATGATTAATGCATATTTCGTGGATATGCAGTGCATATGTTCATGTGGATATGCAGTGAATATCTGAAAATATACCATTGATCACAAAATCATATTCATACAATATCCATTAGGGATATTCATATCCACAAAGTATAGGATATACTGAATATTCATTACGCGGCCATCTGGATCTTTTTTAAATTAGAAAATTATATCCATACTATATACATAATAAAGGATATCCACTAAATATCCATAGGTTATTCAAAAATCATACTTTAGTCGATGATTAATTTATATTCGGTAGATATGCAGTGCATATATTCATGTGGACATACAGTGGATATCTAAAAATATACCATGGATATCCATCTCGTGGCCATCTGGACATGTTTTGAGTAACAATATCATATGCATACAATATCCATGAAAGATATCCATATCCATAAAAGTATATACGTTATATATACAGTGGATATTATTTTGCTATTTGGAGACCGCGCAGGGCATTGCACATTTCCCACTTGATGGATTGATTGATTCATTTGTGAAGTGTGCCCTCTGCCACTTTCTACCGCGACCACCACAGGGTGTATTGTGTCTTACTTTTGAGATTATTTTTCTTTACCTAACCAGTGACTCAACTAGCAATTTGTCGAGGACTCAATATTGTGCCAAAGTTATTGCGTCACGACGTTTACTTTTATTTAAACACCACCCTTTTTTGCACTAATTTGGTGGATGATTTTTTGGTTAAGTCAACGATGCGATCACGACTACTTAAAAAAATAGAGGAAAAATTAGACCCCAAATTTTTTTTTATTAACAAGCTTAAGAAGGTCCACCGTTTAACCAACGAGGATATAAGCTAAAATCCTCGTCGGTTTAAAATATAGTAGAGCAGCTTAGGGCATAAAAAAGGGGTTCAACTGCTCGAAGGTGATGATGGTTGCCAATGTATATTTTCGGATTCTGTGGTACCTCCTGACAGCCAAAATCTACCTTGGCCGGCCACCCCTCTGGTCATTCCTCCATACCACCCCTTAAATATTTAATTTTGAATCTATCATTTCTCGACAACGAAAAAAGATACAACAATAACTTTTTCACTGTTGTATGTGTATTGATAAGTAGATTGTTTGATGTATTTTTATTATTTGCATATCTCAAAAACTAAAGGAGATATTTTTAAAAAAAATGCATTTAAAAAAAAACGTTTCTATTTTTGCCCATATTTTGTAAACTAAAGTAGATATAATAAAGTAATAATATAATAAGTTTTTTCTAAATGGTTTGACTTAATAGACAGGATAAGTGCAATGCTGATGTCTCATTAACTAAAAACATTTTTTTTTAATATTTCTAAAAAAAGTGAAAACAAAAAAAAATATATCCAAATATTGCTCAGACTAATTTTCTTATTTTAATAGGTGCCGAAGAAGTTTAAAATTCTTATATTTGAAGTTATAAAAACAGCCAATAAAATTAATTGTGTCTTGGCGGTCTACTTACAAATTAAGTTCATCTTAAAGTTTTGGCGAATTGCGTTGGTATTGCTTTTCCAGGTTACAAATGGAAAGCAAGCAATTGCCACCCACGAAAGGCTTACTAGTTCCGATATTCCTTCGGTCACGTCTGCAAACTTTTATATGGGTTAATGCGCATTCCCCATCCAGAATGCAGCCAAATCTAGAAAACTTTGTTTGGGAGAAAAAAAAGTGACGAATTTATACCGATATTATCAGCTTGGGAAAATGTCGCTCCAAAAAAAAATTCAAATGAATTAGTTGCAGCCACCGGCGATCCCTTGTCGAGAGAGATGGGGAGGAGCTTCCCCTTCCCAATATTGCTTGCAGTTGGGAAATATAAAGGTTCAGTTGGGAAATTTAAGTACATTTTACAAAACAAAAATTCAAAGTTTCAGGTACATTGGGAATCGTTTCGGTTCAACAAAATGTCTTCGGATGCTGGTGGTTACAGCTGTAAAAAATCAATGTGCGCTACAAAAGGGTTTGTAAATTTAAAGCAAACAACTTACCATGCACTGATGCTTGCAGTTGTTTTGATAAGATGTGTGAAAAACAACGTGAAGAAATTATTAATGAAGAAGATAATTGATGGGGTTTTTTTGAAATGAAATATTTATTAGGTTCCTATTGGAAATAGAAAATTTCTGTTTTGCACAAATTGTACCTAGTTCTTTGTTAAAATGATAAAAATTGATGTTTATTTCTAGCGATATAAGCGCATTATTTTCACCCTTTTTAAATTTGAAGGTTTGGTAAAATCAAGTACTAATTGGTTGACGACTTAATGCAAATTGACTTTTTATTCATAGTATGGGAGGGTTGTGGAAGGGGGAAGTGGTAAAGAGGGTTGTAAAAAAGTGCATTATTTTATCCTCGTTTTAGGAGTTTTCTTAGATGCAAAAAATCTATAAATATAACGAATGTCACGTCGCCGATTATGAAAATAACTCATCTGCTCATATCAGAAACGTACCCAGTTTTGGCGTAATGGCTCAAATCAAACGGTGCTATTGCGGGTGGGGTTAGAAAAACCCCATAGATAGATAACCTTTATAAAAAGACCGAAAAATATTTATTAAAATTAGTTTTTTCAAAAATACACTTTTTTAAAAATATCTTGTTTAGTTTTTGCGATATGCAATAGAGTGTAAGCACATCATATAATCTAGAGGTCAATGCACAAACAACAGTGAAAAATTTTTTGTTCTATCTCTGCTGGTTGCTGAGTTATTGAAGAATTAATTTTAAGGGGATTAAAGGGGAGTGGAGGGGGCACGATCCAGAGAGGGGATAGCCAAGAAATATTTTCGTAGTCACGAGTCACCCTAGCATCTTAGTTACTAGACACTTAGTTACTTAGACACTTAAAGTTAATTTTCTGTTTTATCAGCAGTCGTATCCTTATCTCTATCGAGTCGACCAATCAAGCAGGTGCACTTTTAAAATCATGGCGAATGCATGACAGCTCCAGCTGATTAAATGCACGAAAATCTCGTTAGGTACGATAAGGGAGTCGTAACATTACGACGGTCCCTGCATACGAAATAATGTTTTGATGCATTTGACCAGCTGGAGCTGTCACGCATTCGCCATTAGTTTAAAAGTACACCTGCTCGATTGGTCGACTTGATAGAGATAAGGATACGACTGCTGATAAAACTGAAAATTGACTTTAAGTGTCTAATGACTGCCACGTCGCCGATTGTGAACATAACTCACCTGCTCATATCAGAAACGTGCCTAGTTTTGGCGTAATGGATCAAATCGAACGGTACTACTGCGGATGGGGTTAGAAAAATCCCATAGATATGGACCTTTTTAAAAAGAGCGAAAATGGTGGAAAAATATTTATTAAGACATTTTTTTCGTATCTTGTCTGGGTTAGAAAATACGGACAAAAATTTTAAATTTGTTTTTTTGAAAATATACTTTTTTTTAAATATCTTTTTTAGTTTTTAAGATATGCAATATAGTGTAAGCACATCATATAATCACAAACAATAGTGAAAACATTTTTGTTCTATCTCTGATAGTTGCTGAGATATTGAGGGATTAATTTTAAGGGGTTAAAGGGGGTGGAGGGGTACGGCCGAGAGGGGGGATGGTCAAGATATATTTTCGTAGTCAGGAGTCAACCCAGTGTCAAAACATATACCTTGGCAACCATCATCATTTAAGTGCAGTCGAAATGCCCTAAGCCGCTCTACTAACACTAAGTCTCCATTTCTACCCCCTCGGGAACTGTCATTTCTAACCTCCAAAAAACCCAAAAAAAGCGTTTTTCTTGGATAACTCCTAAACGGTTACAGACTGTCAACAGTGACAAATCGGAAAAATATTGCAAATTTAATTCTCTATTAATAATTGAATGGTGATAGTGTAGCTTAAATCACTCCTTCTACCGGAAAAACTGAACTTGAACAATTTCTTGCATATTCCTTTTTAGCATTTTCATCAAGATTTCTCAACCTACGAGTACCAAACTTGGCAGGATTGATCTAATAACAATGACCTCAATTATATCGCAAAATTACATTTTTCCAGTGGCGCAGTCGGATTTTCTTGACTAGAAAATTTCAAAATGTACCAAAACTCTTTGATACCCCACGGTTACTGACATATAGGAATTTTTTAAAGTCATAATTGGTATTGGAATAGTAGGGGACCTTGGCTCTTTCATTTAAGAAATTTACTAAAAGAAATTATTAAAAATTTTGATTTAAAAAAATTCTTATGTCATTACTAGAAGCAGAAAATACAAGCGGAAGGTATCGCCGAAAATGCAATTTTATCTAATATAAGATCTAGTGAAAAGCGGGCCCTTTTTTTGAATATGTCAATAACAGTGGCGTAACAAAGAGTTTTTTCTAATTAAGGAAATCGGACTACGGCACTCGAAAAACTTAATTTTTTGATATATAATTTAGGTTATTGCTCTTAGATCGACCCTGCCAAGTTTGGTACTCGTAGGTTAAAAAATCTTGATAAAAATGCGCAGTCAATTTAACAAAAATTTTCTAATAAATTACGAGTTTTACGAATTCCGGGTTTGATATTGAATGAGTTTGATGAACAATACTTCGATTAAAAACGGATCTGTTCAATTTGGAATTTGTTATTGAATGGGTTTGATGAAGTAAGGTTGGGATAAAAAAATTGGTTTGGCGAATTGCAGTTTCTATGGTGAATCGTTCTTACGATGAATTTTGTTATTAAATACGGTCTGATTAATTCCTGGTTTAATAAACCATAGGCGTTCTTCTCGATGTAGTGAAGGGGCATGTGTAAGTCCTTGGGATTTTTAATGAAGGAGTTTTGTGACTATGTGGGATTGATAGCTCTTTAGCACACAATCTGTTACCGGGTGTTTTGTTCGCATCGGTGTAGAACGGGTTGATATGACGTCATCTTTCAAGATGGCGGCCAAAAATCATAAAATATACAACTTTCGCATCCGAGGCATGATTAAACTCGATTACATATAATTTGAGGACGATGATTCCAAAAAATTTACGGTCTGACCTTAAAAGACCTTGAAAATCGGAAAAAACAAGATTTTTGACCTTTTCTCTTTAAAAAATCTTAATAATTGTCAGACCAACTTCAAATGTATCTTAAACTATTAGGCATGTATGCCAAATTCGATCCTTAGAGTTTAATGCAGTTTGAAGCTTTATGACCTTGAGAAATAACCCAGTAAAATTAACAAATTGCAAAAATAACATACTAAAGGGCGTTATTCATCAACTATTAAAGCGAAGAGGATAATATTTGGTAAAGATAAGAAGCTCAAGTCCAACAATTTTGTTTAAAAAAATTTAGTTTAGCTATGACGCGTTTCAATATGGATTAATAAACAGGTATAGTCATGCCCTACTGACTTAATTAGAATTTTTCTGATTTTTCGACCGCCATTTTGGAAAATGGCATCTAAAACACCTGGTCCAGAATATGCTAATGTATATCTAATTTCCGCTAACTATCTTATGATGATATTTAAATGACTTTGTTGACTAGACAAGAGAGTAGAACATAAAATTCACAGTTTGGAATCTTAATAAAAACAACAGGCATAAAGGTCATTTTTACCAAAGCATTTGGGACGCCAGATGAAAAAAAATGGTAGGGAGGTTTAACATGAAGTGTTGATTTATGGTTAAGATATTTATTTTATCTCCAGCACTTAAAGTTTTTGCGTAGTGGTAAATTGGAAAAAAACACTACAAAAAGCTGGTTTTCTACTTGTACATGGTATTTTCAAGGTCAATCAAGTTCATGCATTAACTGAACTTTTTTTCATATAGTAAGCGGAAATAAGTCAACAAAAATTGATGGCCACCTCGACATTTTTGTTCTTTTACGAAATTGGATAAAATAAAATGTGGCCCATATATCAGCTGTAATATTAAAACGCGTCACAGCTGAACCAATTTTTTTTAACAAAATTATTGGACTTGACCTTCTTATCTTTGTTGTCAAATTTGGTTCTCTTGGCTTTAATAATTGATGAATAGCACCAAACTGCATCAAACTCTAAGGATCCAATTTGGCATACATGCCTAATAGTTTGAGGTGCATTTAAAGTTGGTCGCTCAAAGCTTCGAGCTATTCAGATTTTTTGAAGAGAAAATAGCAAAATCTTTTTTTTTTCGATTTTCAAAGTCATTTAAGGTAGGATGACCTTGACGAATATTTTTTTGGAATCCTCGTCCTCGAATTATATGGAATCAAGTATAATCATGCCCCGGTTGCGAAAGTTGTATTTTTTATGATTTTTGGCCGCCATCTTGAAAGATGTCTCCTCTACGCGGATGCAAACAAAACACCCGATAACACTTGATTGTGTGACTAAAGAGCTATCAATCCCACACAATCACAAAACTCCTTCATTTAAAATCCCACGGGATAGAAATTATCGACGTGTGCCCCTACACCAATGAGGACTTGTGGGATTCAAGAGCCTTATAGGCTGCTTGACTGGAGTTTACTACTTCCCACACTTCTTAGTAAGCAGTGCTCAAAAAAAAATATGTTTTCATAGGGAAGAGGGGTTCGAAAAAAAATTGGAGGTAAAGCTTTGAAAGTGTGAAGTGGAAAATAAGCAACGCCGAGAAATATTGCGCTTGCGAGAGGCAGAAATAGGAAGTGTGCAGTATGAAATAGTGCTTATTGCGTAATTTTACCGTTGGTGGGATAATCTTGTGCTTTTTGATCCTTAAAATGGAGTCCATGATGCTTCCATAACCGGAAGCGTCCACCGTTGGTCTTTTCTCGTAATGTTTGTCGTCGTACTTTTTGATAATGACAAAAATAAAATTCGCCTCATGTTCTGTAAAGTTTTTTTTTATTATTTCGCCATCGTGTTCGATTAAGAGTGGCAGGTTTGCCTAAAAAAATGTTATAGAAAACTAAAATTATGTTGACAATTACAACTGATGCACTGCACATCATTAACTTACAATCTAAGAAAAATAAAATGCAATCTTTGCTTTTATTTTATACAGTTTATATAAACTCCCAATATTCAGTTGACAACAAGGTTGAGGCTGATCAGTGAGGGGATGCGACTCTTACTTTTACTCAAATTTTGGGGAGTATTTCAGATAAAGTACTCCTTATATTTTTTCTCAATACCTAACTTATTGCCATATTTGCCCATTTTGGACCATTCTTAATAAAAATAAAATAAAAAATTACGAGAGAGGGGGGTGTTTTAAGCTTAAACCTCACCCCAAAAGGCTTAAAAAATAACTACTCCCCATATCCAAAACTATCCATCTCATGCAGCTGCTCAAACTCTGCCCCCCTCCCCCCAGACCAAGTTTCTGGATAGGTATGCCACTGCTGATATATAATGAGCTTCAGGCTACTGCGAACATAGATGGAATCAAGTCCAATAGGTTTGTGCAGAATTTTGAACAGTTTGGTTGTGTAGCGACAAGAAACCATAAAAAACCCACTGACGAGATGTGATTACAAAGCGTGAAAACCGCATCAAATTTTTCCGGAGGACAATTATCGTCCTATGGAATTTTGCGAAACAATGATGGAAAGGGCTAATCGTGATGAAAACTTTCTGAGATCTATTCTTTTCACAGATGAAAGCATTTTTCCATTATTGAATCGTCATAACCCAACACACGTTCGATATTGGTCGAGAGAAAATTTGCATTTGCATTTTGACGTAAGAACACAGTATCCCCAAAAACTAAATGTTTGGGGGGGTATTGTAAGGGAACACGTAATTGGGCCATTCTTTATTGACTGCAGCAATATATTATTCCAACTGCTAGGCAGTTGTTAGGTGTGAGATTTGGTGAAACATGTTTTCAACAAGATGGTTGTCCCGCTCACAATGTTGGACTTGTTAGAGAATATCTTGATAATGTATTTCCTAATCGGGTTATAAGTACACGGGGAACTATTTTATGGCCAGCTCGGTCACCCGATCTTGCTCCTAATGACTTCAATCTGTGGAGTTACATCAAAAATAAAGTTTACGGGCATAAAAGGGCTAATAATTTGGAAGAACTTCGGATTAAAATTGAAGAAGCTTTTCAAACTATCACCCCTAACATGCTTGAAAAGGTTAGAAGAGGTTTTTATAATAGTCTCGGATATTGTCTAGCCGAGCAATGAGGACTTTTCGAACATTTGCTCTAATTTTTTTTGTGACTGGGGGAATCTTTTTAGTTTTTAGAATGTATTATTTTATTTTGAGAACTTGCTTTTATTTTGTTTCTCCCTATTATTGTAACACGTTGTTAGTGATAAATCTGAGCAGTTGAAAATAAAATGCTCTAATTTATAAATGACAAAAAACAAGAAAATTACGTTATCAAAATTTTCGTATTTATTGACCAAATTTCGGTTTCATGGACAAGACTTCACATTGCACCGTGGTTAGAGGCGTACTAAACGCAAGCCGCGAACGGTGATCGCAAGCCGGTCGGTTGATCCACTGATAGGTGTACGGTGTCCCTGCGTGTACGTACGCTGGAAAATTGGACTTCTTCCGGCTTATATTCGCAGTAGCCTGAAGCGCTCTGTATATATATATATATATATATATATGGCAGGACAATCACGTTGTGACGTTTATTATATTTATTTATTGGGCCTCGCGCAAGAACTATTCTTGTACGCAGTTAATAAGGTTGAGAACTTTTTAAAATTATTTTCTTGCTAAAACACCGACTGGTATATAGTAGCAGTAAGTACTAATTCAAGGAAGTAAAGGGGTTCTATTTTTAAGGTATATATATAAAGCCTGAAAGACGGTGGCGTACCGTTTTTTACAATCTTTAAATCAAAGACACAAGTTCATGTGTCGTGTTAGTTAGTTAGTATGTTTGGCACAAACCTTGCGGCTAATTGATTAAGAAAAAGCTACGTTGCTGAGAGATCGTTAAGTGGGGTAAGGGGGGCATTAAAAAGAACGTTAGCGAGGGTGCTTAAGCTGCTAACAATATACAGGTTCATGTTACACTAAATATTTTCTAATTTTGGAGTTAAAACTACTTTAGTCGGGGGGGGGGGGGTGGTTAAAGGGATGAGAAAGGGTTAATATGTTTAAAAATTCATAACTTTTTAACCAAAACTGCTGCGAATATGCAGTTTTAAGATTTGGAGGAGGAGGTGGTTAAGGGAATCTCCTCTTCGATGGAAAATGAGGGGGTCGTGACATCTAGGTATTTTCGATTTCGTTCAAAAATGGTATATAGGGGTTTTTGGGGTCGAGGAACCCGAATTTTTTATCAGATTTTAAAAGTTTAAAAATGATGATGTTGGACTCTTTGAAGGGGGGGGGGTGAATAAATCTGATTTCGTTCAAAATTGGTTTATAGGAGTTTTTGACATGACTCCACTTCTGCGTAATAAACCATCCCTAGCTCATGAATATCAAAGATATATGAAATTTTTTAGTTTGAAAGATTATGTAATTTTGGTATCTGTCAATGCGATTTTAAAAATTTCAATTCCTATCAAAAACGACCCCCAGAAACTTTGAACTTTTGGAGACCGTGTGCAAATGATTATCCACGCTCACACTTACCGGTTCCATAACTCTTCGAAGGGGGGCTTTTTAGACAAATGGCATATTGTCAAACTGAAAAGTTCTCTTCCAGTTTGGGTTCAAAACTATGTACCAGAATGAGAAATAAATTAATAAATGTAAATATAAAAATAATGTTTTGTCGAACATTTGTCCATGACTTGTTGATTTGATCGTTCATATTATTCGACCATAAAAATTTATGTCGCACTGATGATCTCTAACAAGAGTGCAACACGTGTCTGCGTCTAGTCTCCAAGTCGCACCCGGTATGTATTCTTGTGGTACTCCGGTGTATTTTGTAAAGTTCGTTTTTTTTTGCTATCGATTCGTCATAGTAGAAAGCCCGACTGGTGGATGGAATGTGTCTGAAGCCAGTCAGTGGTAGAACTGGGTGAGGAGGCCATCCAACAGTTTCCTGTTGGTAAAACTCTCATTTTTTAAAAAACTATGTAAATGTTATAGAGAGAATATTTAAAAAAAAAACAACAAAGTGAATCTCGTGTCCGCAAATGAAAATTAAAGTAACACTCAATTCACTTCATTACGACTAGGCCTACAATGTCTAATGGAGAATCCAGACACCTACAGACCTTATCAGGCATCATCAGGGAGTCATAGGATTGTACCTGGCAGTTGAAGCTACGCAGGCAACCATGCACACCACTCGAATTTTAAACCAAAACTTTGTAATCCGCGAAAACATAGTACCTGTGTGCGCCACCTGTCGAATAAACTGAGCGACAAAAACATTAAAATTGAAAAGTGCAGAAGACCGTAAATACAGAGTCATGTACCTTTCAGCAGGTTATAAAGAAGAAACCTGTAAAAGTATAAGGTCACTGTAACATGACTCTTAAAAAGATGTAACGTTCGCAGTCCGATATGCCACGAGTGTTACTTTAATTTCTATTTGCGGACACGAGATTCAGTTTGTTGTCTTTTTAAATATTTTGGGTTATTAGTTCTGCAAAAAAAACCTCCTTCGGAGCGATTGCTTGCTGATGCCTTAAAATTAGGGCCACTTAGTATGAAGCTCCAATTGGGAGCGGTGCTGCTGCGAACGTTACCTCTTTTTAAGAGTCATGTTACAGTGACCTTATACTTTTACAGGTTTCTTCTTTATATCCTGCCGAAAGGTACAGGATTCTGTATTTACGGTCTTCTGCACTTTTCAATTTTGATGTTTTTGTTTCTCAGTTTATTCGACAGGTGGCGCGCACAGGTACTGCGTCTCCGCGGATTACAAACTTTTTGTTTTAAATTCGAGAGGTGTGCATGGTTGCCTGTGTAGCTTCAACTGCCAGGTACAATCCTAACAATCCTATGACTCCTTGATGATTCCTAATAGGGATGAAACAGGTCTGTAGGTGTCTAGGTTCTTCATTAAACATTGGAGGCCTGGTCTGGGAGAAACAAAAACGCTTTGTTCGATATGCCACGAGTGTTACTTTAGTTATAGAGAGAGTTCAAATAGGTTTTTTAAAAGAATTCTGAATTTGCCACGTAACACTTCTGATAGCATTGACAGATTAGAATCCAATAAAGTAAAGCTCACTTACACAATGTTTAAATGCACGACTAATTTGATTATTAAACTTTTGGATATGGAAATGACGCGACTCCCCAAACTCTGTTTTTTAGGGCAACTTCAGGTTAATAACTGAGAAAAAAAATACAGTTGGACAATTCAAGTAAAAAGCCTACTTGATTATCTAGACACCGATATTCCCTGGTTTTTTGATATGTCGAGCAACAAAAAATTTTTGACCATTTTTTATAAAAAGCTTATGGCTGAGGCGATGGCGACGCACTTGCGATTAAGGGACCAAGGACTATGGAAGGGCAGGGAGGAAAGAAAGGGCCATCTGGTGGTCGAGGGACTGGCGACGGAAGAGTTGCCCCTCCTAAGACTGCCAGTGAAAGCACCGCTTAAGCCATGGAGGTTCGATAAAAAGTACAAGGTCACAATACCAAAACGGAATGAGTGGCAAAGGGAAGAATTTCGAAAGGAATTAAGCAGAGAGGCGACGGTCTGCTACACGGATGGCTCTAAACTGTCAGCCAGGCAAACAACAGGCGCAGGAGTGTTCGCGGAAAGCCTAGAACCTCAGAAAAGTTATCCACTTGGAGAACACGCTACGGTGTTTCAAGCGGAGGTGTATGCCATTACCATGGCAGCAACCCTACCGGAGGTCAGGAATGGCAGGAGGGACATATACATATGCTCCGACAGTCAAGCTGCCCTCAAGACTCTAAGTGCACTCAAAATAGTCAGTAGTCTGGTGGAGGAGTGCGCTGAAGCACTGCAAATACTGGCTCAAAACAAAAGGGTGACACTGATGTGGTTCCTAGGTCATGAGGGAATACCATGGAACGAGAAAGCGGACAAACTTGCCAGACTAGGGGCCAAAACCCAATACATTGAATCGGAACCTCTTCTGGGAATAACAAGGAAACCGTTACAGAGTGAGCTCAACAAATGGGAGAACAATTAACTGAAGACGTCCTGGAGGAAAAAGTCAAAGTGCAGACAGTCCAAGCTATTCGTGGATGGTCCGAATGTAGCCAGAACTAAATGACTCTTAGACAAGACCCGAAAGGGCATTGGACTACTGACAGGGATGCTAACTGACGAAAATAAGAGTAGCAGGAGATCCCGTGTGTCCCTCTTGCGGGCTCGCAGAGGAATCGGCGCAGCACTTGATAGCAGAGTATGATGCATTTCCCACGACAGAGGAAGAAGAGATGCACTCCCTCAAATGGGCCGACATACTAAACTTCGTAAAGAAGACAGGGGGTAAGGAACGGGGTATGGCAGAAAGGGCCCATGAAGAGTTCTAATTGCCAGGCCCACGGGCCGCCCTTATACTACTACTACTACTACTACTACTACTACTACTACTACTACTATGGCTGATGATAGAGTTCAAGCCTCACAGTCCAATTTGCTTACGATCTCCAATCAACTTGCTGATTCTCATAGGCTTAAAATTCCCTTAGAAACGAAAAGAATTATTGCTAAGCTTAGAGTAGCGAGCAAATATGTCATAAAGTTTACTTACAAAGAATCTGTCTACCGTATTGATCCAAATGAGATTTGTTCAATATGCAATATGCAATCTATTAGGGAATAAGTTTACATCTCGATAACTGTTTGGAATCTGTCGACCATTTAATTTTAACATAATATCACAAATGTAAATGCAAAAATTATTACTACCCAAATTTGCAATATTCTAATGCTCAGAGGATTCATCATGAATGAATAATATACAGGCAACAGGTTTTTTGATTATTATTGCTCCTCTTATTGTCAATTTCTTATTCCGAAACATTTTTTTTATTACAGTTATAAGGTTATTTTTAAACATTATTATTATCATATTTTTATGATTTTTTTTGGGTTTATAATTGTGGTTTACCCGCTTTTTTGAGCAAATTTAGCTTTTATTTTTATTAGAATTTTTTCTTAAATGTAATTTTATTTAATGTGTTTGGTGGTGGTAAAATCATTAATCAATGCTGAAAAAAAAGGAATATCTTTATAGAATTAAGAAATATTATGTGTAAATTAGCATAATTTTAGACCAAATTTTATTGTTATAAAAATATTATGTTTTTCGAGACAATAAAATCTGAATCTGAACTCTTTGAGGGTTATGAAATTGAATAATTACGGTTTTCTCCGTGTTAATAACAAGTGAGTTACTAAAAAACCAGGAGGATTTTTAACTTCTTTTTTGTTTTATTTGCCTTAGGAGCATAATCCTACTGGTTACCCAGGGCGAAATATCGTTTAATCATTTCTCTCGTCGCTTTGGTCTTTTGTGTGTTCCTTGTGGGATGGTCATCCAAGTTTTAATTTTCGTTATTTCCACCCAAGATCTTTTGATCTTTTGTTTTTATAAACAGGATGGTTACACCAAATCATGGACGTTTTCCAAAAAAATTCGCAGATTCAATAGCTTTTCCGATTTTATTTATTTAGAAATTTTATTCTTTAAGGCAAGATAAACTATATTTAAATCAACGTAATTTTCAATATTATACGGGGTGTCCAAAAAACTACATTAAATGGAAGTTTTTAAAATATTGGTCAATTTTTGTAATTTCTTAATATGTAATAGAGAAAGTTCTAACAAACATTTTTTGTTATTATCATTTTCCTGTAATTGTATAAGGTGAGCCAGCAATGAAAAAAATTTCCAAAAATGGCCGTTTTGGACCTTGGTTTAATAATGACAAAACTATAAGATTTATAAGAAAATTATCATGAAAATATGATTGTACATGCCATTATCAACAATTTTTATTTGGCACTTATCTCTGTATATATTCGGGGTGATCCAAAAAAAAATGTTTGAAAACACCCTCTAAAATGGATTTTCAACGTGGAGTAACACAATAAAAGTTTTCCGACATAATATAAGGCATTGTAATATATTTTTTTTCCAAAGGTAAAAATTTATTAATTTGTGTACAGGGTGACTGAAAAAAAGACCTTAGAAGTCGTAAATAAATTATAAATAAATTATGTGAATTTTATTGACCACAATCTACTTATTTTTCTTTATATTATTGAGGAATAGTATTCATGATCTATATACAGAATGAGTAAGAAAATTGAATTGAAATTATTTTAAACCGCTTGATTCTAAATTTGTGTTTAATTGTTCATTTTGTAGTAAGGAAAAAACAAAAGTAAGCTGGTCCAAATTAGGTTGAGAAAAGTGTCAAAGCCTTCATAGAAATATTTTGATGGTGGTATCTTATAACCCATGACATAAATATATAATTTTTAATATCTTTTTCAAAAACACAATTTTAGTCACTGTCCACAAATAACAAAACCATGACTGGTTACCGGTGCAAAAAATTTTTTTTTAACTTTTGTAAAGAAAAAGTTTCTGTTTTGTTTTCCCGTTTTCTTTTTGTTTTTTGATAAAAATATTAGAAAAATAGCCTTTACAACTCGTATCTAAACTGTGTTTTTTTTTACTTGCATTTTTAAAGAACTTGTGCGCCCGCGTGATATCCTAGTTTTGACTTACCCTATACATAAATGAGGAATAATATAAAGAAAAATAAGTAGATTGTGGTCAAGAGAATCATATATAACATGTTTGCAATTTCGATTTATAATTTATTTAGCGACTTCCAAAGACCTGTACACTGTACAAAAATTTTAAGATTGTTCGTAAGATTGGTAACTTAAAAAAAAAAATATTTTCAAATTCCTGGTATTACCTCAAAAAAATACTTTTATTGTGTTAGGTACTCTTCTTTGAAACTCAATCTTAGAGGGTGCGATTAAGGGTATCAGAAAACGTTTTTTTTTTTGGGTGACCCCGAATATATACGAAGATAACTGCCAAATGAAAATCGTTGATAATGGCATGAATAATCATATTTTAATGGGAATGTTTTTATAAACCTTAAAGTTTTCTCATAAAACGAGTTCCTAAACGGCCATTTTTGGAATTTTACCCTTTATTGCTGGCTTACCCTGTACAACTACAGGAAAATGGTAATGACAAAAAATTTTTACTAGGACATTCTCTATCACACATTAAAAAATTGCATAAGTTGACCAATATTTTAAAAACTTTCATTTAAAGTCGACACCCTGTATAATATTGAAAATTACGTTGATTTAAATATATGCTATGTTTTGAAAACTTTTTTTTCATGAGTTTTCATGACAGGTTTTTCAATCGATTTGAAAACGGTTTTCAAATTTTGATATTTGGCAGCTGACATATGTCATAGTTGTCAAATATTCATTTTTGAGTTTTGGTACTTTTTTAAAAAAAATGTATTTTATTCAAAAGATGATGTTGGCCCTTGCCACACATTTTTTTACTCCTCTGTTTGCAAGTGGAAGTGAAGAAAGAAATGCTGGACTGGTATATGTGCATAGCACATACACTTTCGAGCCAAATATTTCTTTTATTTTCCGTCATTAATTTTTTTAAAGTCTTTAAAAAAACAAATCTTTAGTTATTTAAGCAAGGTTATGTTATTAATCTTCTTTTTTCTATACATTCCACCAAATTTTAGAATGCCGGTTCCACAGTTTCACTTCTATTTCTCTCTCTCTCTCTCAAAAAGAGTGAGAGCAATAAAATATAATTTGGCGGCTGTCTGGTAATCCGACGTAATATGCATGTGTAAACTCAATCCCCGTTTTCATGGAAAATCGGTTTTTCGATCTCAATACGATCTTGATCCAACCCTAAACATTTGCTATGTTTTCATGGGTATTGAGTTCGTTTTCAAAACTCATTCTATCTTTTTCTTTTATATAGCGTATTCTTGGTCTTGATAAAGAACACGCTATATAAACTCAATACCCATGAAAACATAGCAATTTTCAGGGGCGGATCTAGATTGAAATCGATTTGAATACTGGAAAAACAGGCGTTTTCATAGACGGTATCGGATTGAAATCGTTTTCAGAACGAACTCAATTCTCATGAAAACGTAGCAATAGTGTATCTTGGCTTAAGGAATAAAATCCCTAAAAATAAATTAAATCAGAAAAGCCGTTTTGAATCTATTAATTTTTTTGGAAAACGTACATAATTGGGTGTAACCATCCTGTTTATGTCGTAAAACGTAAAACATAATACATAAAACGCAGAAAGAAATTACCTTTCGATCCGTGGTTTTCTTTTTTTGAGTGGTCAAGTACTTTTTGATATTTATCCTTTTTCCACAAGGGAAACACACAAAAAAATTCAAATTTTATGTTTTTTAATACAAAAATATATGGTGGTCACTAAAATAGTTTAGCCCGGCTGTTCAATGTCTACCCAAGATAAATTACTGCTCCAATGATCTCAAAACATGAATCAAAAGTCAAAATCTCCGGACCTAGATTTTTTTTGGGGGGTATATGATGGGGCCAGGACTACATGAAGCGGCTTAATTAACAGGCCCACGGGCCGCCCGCCTACTACTACTACTCGCGTAGTTTCCATCTATACTGTTTCTAAAAAATGTGCTAGGTCCCCATTGTCACCCACCCTGCGGATACGTAGTAACGGGAAGTAAAAGTTAAATTATTATTATTATTATTATTATACCTGTTTACTTACCTTAGTGTGGAAAAATTTCATTTTAGTGTCACTTAAGCTTAATTACTGTTTTAATATTTTTAATTTAGATGTAGAATTTAAAAGGCATAGTAATAACTTAAAAAAAAAACAACAGATAAGAATTTTATATTTTATCGAAAAAATAAGCATTTTTCCTATACAAAACATTTAAATTTATAAATTTACCCATTAACAATACCTATAATTTTCTTACTGACAGCGACCAACGTCGATTTGTTCCATTTTTTTAACATGTATCTTTAGTGTCAGAATTACGATAAGAATAGTGGAGTTATCGGCTCAATTAAATGTGGTTTTTGGGTTAAATGCAAACCTATTTAAATCGCTTCAATTATATCAAAACCATTAGTCAGAAATGTGCGATTTAAAGGTAATACAATATAATTTGCTATTTTTATTTACGTGTCACATTGAAATAAGGATCTCCATTAACCTAGTGACCCCACCCCAAGAAAATCAAAATTTAGTTATGCCATAATTATGTGCCAATTATGTGCTAATTTTGTCCTAAGTCAAAAAATTTTGTGCTCCTCTGGTTTCTGAGAAAATCGAAGAAGAAAATAGGGTGGCTAGATCAATATTAACTTAGCAACTCAACCAGGAAATATGGTGCCAAACTAAAAATTTTTAGTTTTAAAATTATGAGCGAATTATTTGCTCCATGAATATTAAAGAAAAAAATCAAATTTTTCATTTTTAATTATGTTTTTTTTTAAAAAAAAAAAAAAAAAAAAAAAAAAAAAAAAAAAAAAAAAAAAAAGGTGGGGTAGCTAGGTTAATATTAACTAAGCCACCCCACATGTTTAGGTATCACGGAATTTAAAAATTTCAAAAATCAGTAATATCTGCATATTATGTGCTAATTTCGTCTACGATCAGAAAATTTTGCACTCGTCTGGTTAATAAAACAGCCTAGCATTCCCAATATGAAGTGCGATTCCAAAGTGATAATTTATGATTCCAAAATTATGTGCTACATAAATATGTACAAGAAAAATACGAATTTTTTGTTTTCAGTGCAGTTTTTTAGTGGGGTAGTTAGCTTAATATTAACTATACCAAAATTACTAATTTTGTCCTCAGTCAAAAAATTTTGTGCTCCTCTGGTTTCTGAGAAAATCGAAGAAGAAAATAGGGTGGCTAGATCAATATTAACTTAGCAACTCAACCAGGAAATATGGTGCCAAACTAAAAATTTTTGGTTTTAAAATTATGAGCGAATTATTTGCTCCATGAATATTAAAGAAAAAAATCAAATTTTTCATTTTTAATTATGTTTTTTTTTAAAAAAAAAAAAAAAGGTGGGGTAGCTAGGTTAATATTAACTAAGCCACCCCACATGTTTAGGTATCACGGAATTTAAAAATTTCAAAAATCAGTAATATCTGCATATTATGTGCTAATTTCGTCTACGATCAGAAAATTTTGCACTCGTCTGGTTAATAAAACAGCCTAGCATTCCCAATATGAAGTGCGATTCCAAAGTGATAATTTATGATTCCAAAATTATGTGCTACATAAATATGTACAAGAAAAATACGAATTTTTTGTTTTCAGTGCAGTTTTTTAGTGGGGTAGTTAGCTTAATATTAACTATAACAAAATTACGTGCTCTACGATTATATAAGAAAAGTACGAATTCTTCATTTTAAATGATGTTTTTTTTTTAAACAAAGGGTGGGTTGCTAATTTATTATTAACCTAGCTAATCCACTTTCTTTTTCGATTTTCTCGGAAACCAGAAAATTTTCTGATCATGGACGCAATTAGCACATAATATGTGGATAATACTGGTTTTTGAAAATTTTAAATTCCGTGATACCTTAAGTTAATATTAACCTAGTTACCCCACTCTTTTTAAAAAAAAACATAATATAAAATGCAAAATTCGATTTTTTCTTATATATTCCTGGGGCACATAATTATCACATAATTTTAAAACCAAAAATTTTTGGTTTGGCACCATATTTCCTGGTGGGGATGCTAAGTTAATATTAACCTAGCTACCCCTTTTTCTTTTTTGATTTTCTCAGAAACCAGAGAAGCACAAAATTAGTACATGATTGTCACATAATTATGGTATAACAAAATTGAGGTGGGGTTGACTAGGTTAATGGAGGTGAAACAGGGTTTTTAAGGCACTTTAAAATTAAGAAGTTACTGCACTCGAGGAAAAATATGCGGATGCATTTCTTGCAATTGTGTAAAATTTTGGGTAAAATTTCTCTTAGAGGAAATCTGTATTTTCGAAATTTTTTTTTGGAACCTTTCTATGGGACCCTTTTATTGTAAAAAATTAAAACGGAACCTTGTGGAAAAAAACAGTAAAAAAACAGTAGCAGAGAGGGGAAATCTGAGAAAAAAAAATGATAATGGTTTTATGATCCAGACAAAAAACGTGTTTAGTTAACACAGTTCACTTTTTGATTGATTTTAAGAAAAAAAATATACTCTTTCGAAAGTTATATTTTTGTGTAGGTGCCGTCCCTAAATAGTTATTCTGATAAAAATTAAAATCTTCTATATACGTCCTACTGTCAAAACCTGTCAAAAATATGTTATTTTTCCTAAAATGTAAAAAAAAATATTTTTAAAAAATAAAAATTAGAACTTATAGAGCATTTCATTTTAGAAAAAAAAAATCAAACAAGCATTTTTGTAGTACTAACCGTTTTTTTTATAAACGTCATTTAAATGTTTGAAAAATGGAAGAAATTGTCACATTTTGAATTTTAATGCTGTTAATTAAAAAAAATATATTTTCTGAAAAAGCGATGTGAAACCTGAAAGAGAACATATTTTCGCTAAAAAAACGTTACAATGTTTTTTACTCCCCTTTTAGTTTCTATATACAAATAAAATTATTTGAAGAAAATTCTAAAATCATGTGGATTGTATTGAACGACTTTGCATCAAGATTTTTCTATAAAAAATACAATTATGTGCTAAGTAGGTAGTCTTATTACCTATCAAACGATAGTAAAAAAGCTTTGACTTTTTTATGTTTATTAAGTAAAAATAAGAAATAACCAAATTTCTGCAACATAAGAATGACCGTAATACTGACTAGTACATGATGTTTTGTGCTCTGATATTTTTTTAAATGTTCTATAAGACCCCTCGAACTCATCGGGAGTAAGGAGGCAAGATAGAAGCAGAAATAAGGGAAGTACCTTACATAGTCAATATTTGTTTTTATTTTATTGTATATAAAAGGATGTCTTTCAGAGGAATCCCCTTATTTAATTCCGCCAGAGGTTACCTTTTCAAATTTAGTCGAAACTTTTTTACTGTTGTTTGACAGGTGATAAGAGTAACTATTTAGCAAATAATTGTTTTTTTAGAGTTTAGTTTTATAGAAAAATTTTGGTGCACAATAATTCAATACAATCGACATGACTTTACCCTTGTCTTCAAGTTATTTTATTTTTGTATAGTCAAGCCACCCCCCCCCCTCGAAAGATATTCGAGTTTTGATATGCTTATGATTTCGAACCAAGTTCTAACTAATTATGCACCACCACCAAAATTTTGAACCAAACTCCTTCCTGATTTTTTTTTATATTCATAATGGGGGGTGCAGCCGGACGTCAATAAGCTACACCCCCCTCATTTAAACGTAGAGAAAAATGAAAAGCAACTATCCCAAAATTAAGGACTAATTTCGAACTTCTAATATCAATAACATAAAAAATTCACTATTGATTTGGATGCGCAAAAAGATCTCTCCGCTCATTTAGTCCGCATCAGCTAAGAAGCACCATTGAAAAAATCAGGTGCTTTACACATGCACATACTAGGTAAGTGCCAAAAGTCCAACAAAGATGGAAATAGTTTTTCTTACGTGATTTCTAGTCGTTTCTAGTATATTTCTTTGCCTTCCAAACTGACTGGATTGGCTAAACCCCCCATTTTGAATAAATATAAAAAATCACAACTCAGAAAACAATGATTACTTAAATGTTCTGCTTTCTTTTGGATACCTTAATTACATCGATAAACCTACAAGAGTATCATTTGTTTATATCACAATATCACTGTTTTATTAAAATAAATAACAGCATACAGCAACCCAACATAAATTTTAGTGTGTTGGAAACCCATATCACAGATCACTATCCAATATCTTGCCTTATATCGTGGAACTCACCCACTTTGTCATCTACAAAATCAGTAGAGCCTATTCTTTTTAAAAAAATTGACAATTTAAAATTAAAATATGAACTCATATCAAACAATATAAACTCAGTATTAAATGAACAAAACCCTGAGACAGCCTACAGTAATTTTGAAAAAATCTTATTACAATCAATAGAAAACAGCACAGAAACAAAAACGTATAGACAAAAAATTAAACTTAAACCTTGGATTACAACTCAATGAAAAAAAAGAGACAGCTTCTGGATTCTATAAAAAAAACCCTCTGAATGAAGATTATAAAAAGCAATATAAAAAATACAGAAACATAATAAACCAACTTCATCTTCAAAAGAAAACTTCTATAAAGAAAAAATCAACCAAACAAATGGAAATATAAAAGAAATTTGGAGAATAACGAATATAAACCAAAATAAATCAATAAACAAACTAGAAAACTAACAAAACCAACTAATAACTGAGCCAAAAGACATAGCAAACGAATTTATCAAATTTTTTACTAACATTGGAAACAACCTAGCAGAAAAAATAAATAAAAATATTAAAATTAAAAATAGCAATGAACCTAACAATAAAGCAATAAATCATTATTTTGGTCAGCCATAACATTATCAGAAATTATAAACATAATTAACAACTTAAAAAGTAATTCTAGCCCAGGACTTGACTCAATCCAATGCAGTACTCTAAAATATATTAAAGAAATAATAGCTCCAATATTGTCCCACATCTTCAACTTATGCCTTACACAAGGAGTTTTCCCTGACAAATTAAAAACTGCTGTCATAACACCAATTCACAACTCAATATTAAAATGTGACAACTATCGTTCAATATCCCTTTTAAGTAATATTTATAAAATTCTCGAAAAATGCATAAAAAACCAACTAATGACATATTTGGAAAAAAACAATCTACTTTTTAATCATCAGTATGGTTTCAGAGAACAAAAGGGAACTGAAAATGCAATATTTTTCTTAACAAATTCAATTTCAGATTCACTTGATAACAAACAAAAGGTTATAGCTACCTTCTTGGACCTGAAAAAAGCATTCGACACCGTCTCCCATCCAAAACTATTATCAATTCTTGAAAATATAGGAATAAGAGGTGTATGTCACAAAATTTTTAGAGAATACGTATCATTTAGAAAACAGTTTGTTAAAATTAAAAATGAATTAAGTGATTATCAATATATAAAGTATGGAGTGCCTCAAGGAACAGTCTTAGGGCCTGTTCTTTTTTTAATATACATCAACACCATTTTAAAAACTAAACTTCCTGGATTAATAATATCGTATGCGGGTGACACTGTCTTCATTGTCGAAGGGGAAACCTGGGAAGAAGCAAAATCAAAAACTGATGAAGGCTTAAAAATTCTTAAAAATAATCTAGATGCCTGCCTTTTAACTCTGAATTTAAATAAAACAAACTTCATGGCATTCACTTGTTACAAAAATTCATCACCAAATTTTGAAAATATAACCATACACAAAATAGATTGTTCAAATGAATGCAAACAATGTACAAACAAAATATCACGCGCAAGAGAAGTTAAATATTTAGGTATATATATTGACCAAAATTTAAAATGGCAAAAACATATTAAAATGATTAATAAAAAGTTACGCTGTGTAATATACAAACTTAAAATAATTTCAAAAATAGTAAACTTTAGTCAATATCAACCTATGGAATAATAGGGTGGGGAGGAGTATACCATAATAATCTCAAATATCTATCTTATTTACAAAAGTACGCAATTAAAGTTATTTTTAAAAAACCTTTTAGATATCCCAGTATTCGTTTATTCCAAATAGCTATCATCTTCTACAGAAAACATCCCTCTCTTTTTCCTAAAATAGAACACATACATAACACCAGAGCCAACACTAACAATAAGCTAAAAACTATAAGACAGAACCTTTCATTAACGCAAAGACAAATTATATACATTGCTCCAATAATAGTTAATAAAATTCCAGAAGAAATTAAAAAATTATCAATTAACAACACAAAGTTTAAAATAAAATTAAAGAAACATTTCTTGAATAACTATGGAATATACAAAGATTTCATTTAATATCTATATATCTAAAATTTCTAAAGTTTTTAAAGTTAAACAGCAAAAAGCAAAGCATTTTTCAATTTTTCTTCAATTTTTACCTATTTAGTACCTGCTAATAATATTTTTAATTAGTATTATTAACTCATGATGTCTTTGATGAAATTTTGTAACCTTTAAAAACAACTCAATCACTATTGATCTCGCTAAACGAATTTGCAAAATTGTATTATTACTATCTATGTACCTGCATAATATTTTTTTTTTTTTAGTTTCTTTTGTAGTTAATTTGTAATGTACCCATTTAATCCTAAACAACTAATTTTATATAATTTAATGTAACTACCTTTAGTTTTTAAAATCAATATTGTTAATATGTTTACGCTTATCACATAGTAAATTTTACATTTAATGTATTCCTTATAAGCAGTACAACACAAATCTCTGATTTACAGTCCTGCTTATTTATAGTTAAGAATTTCTATGCAATCATTTAAGTACCTGTTGTTAATGTATCAATTTAGTTTGTAATATAAAAATTTTAATTAAAAAAAAAAATCACATAAATTAGGGTGGTTAAATTTTTTTAAAGTTGTACAAAATTAGTTCGAAATTAGTTAAAAATTATGAGCATATCAAAGTTCGAAAATATTTTGAGGGGGGGTGTGGCTTGGCGTCAACCTGCACTCCCCCCCCCCACCATATTGTAAAAAAACAGGTTTAATAGTGAATTTTGCGAAATTTTTTTGGTTCTTAATTTTTCTCTACGCTTTAGATGAAGGGGATGTAGCTTGACGTCCGGCTGCACCACCCCATTTTGAATGACTGACCTTTTTATTGAACGTTAGTAACAGCATATTAAATTTTATAATTCTTTTTAATACCGACAATGAATCTTTTAATATTAGTTACAACCTTACTAGATTGTTGTCTTTTTTTTTTAAATTCTGACAAAAAAATAATTTAAAAATACCGAAAAGAATCTAAAAACAAAAGATTAAAAGATCTTGGGTGGAAATAACGAAAATTAAAACCTGGATGAGCATTCAACAAGGAACACACAAAGGACCAAAGTGAAAAGAGGAATGATTAAACGATGTTTCGCTCTGGGTAACAAAATTGTTTTTAGATTCTTTTCGGTTGATGTAACCGATTTGGAGGTTTTTTAACTTCTTTTTTTGTTTTTTAATTGCCTAGGAGCATAATCCTATTGGAAATATTAACACGCCAGGAGGAATCCGCATTAGGTAACTTGGATAATTACCAGTGCGGAACGATGCCTATTTGTGACTGAATTAAAGTTGGAAATCAAAGTGTATGCTGGTGTTTAATGATATATGGGGAAGGTGACCAGTGGAACCACTGACGAGCTCACGCTGGTTACCCAGAGCAAAACATCGTTTAATCGTTCTTCTTTTCACTTTGGTCCTTTGTGTGTTCCTTGTGGGATGCTCATCCAGGTTTGAATTTTCGTTATTTCCACCCAAGATCTTTTGAACGTTTGTTCTCAAAATTGATGCTTTGACACTTATGAATTTTTCGATGCTTGTTTTTTTGTGTTTTAACATGTAATTAATATTAGACTTTGACCAAAAGACCATAATAATATAGAATGTAGGTACATCCTTTGAATTTAAACTTATAATAAGTAGGTAGTTACGCATAATGATTTATTTTATTGACTTTTATGTACTTCTATTACTAATTTTGTGCTTTGTCAATAAGACTATGTCTTCAGATGATAAAGCATAGTTTGATTTGATTAAACTGCAGTTACTTTTGCGATAATAGATTTCCCATCAATTTTTTTTACTTTTTCTTTTTTTGTCTAACTTTGCATATTAAATATCTCGCTTATAATGAATTCATTTAGGCAACAAACGAATGTTAATTAGGACCGCCAGTACAATATTTCAGTATGCTTAGTTTTTCCTTACAAACGAAATTTGAGCCAAGATTTTTGCACAATTTTTAAAATGAAATGGCCAAAAATGTATCAAGTTTTTTCGAACAATAGGGACATTTTCGACGACTTAAAATAAAATTTTTTGTGGTTATCGTTATTTGTGCGGCTGCGTAGTAAGGGAAAAGAGGGGAGGCTAATCAAATAAGGATAAAGACGGACTTTATTTACGCCAATTAGGAATAACGATTGCTGTGGTTATTTTACATCAGTTTCTAATTACTAATTGTAATTTAACATTTTCTGTCTAAATAAAAAGAAATAATCCACAAAATTCACACCACGCACTGACCTCACAAAAGTTAGGTTATGTTTCATTTTGGCGCACTGAGTGTCTTAGTGCTGTCGGAGTATATGTACACATGCTCCTCCAAACCATTGCGAACCTCTTCTAGTGTTGCCGCCATTATAATATAGTATACCTCGCCTTGGAAGACCGTAGCTTGCTCTCCGAGCGGGTAGCTTATCCGAACATCTCGGTCTTGCACGTAGACCCCCGCCCCTGTTGACTGCCTCTCCGATAGCTTGGAGCCATCGCTGTAGCATATCACAGCGTTCTTCTCGAACTGTTGGTGGAGGTTCTCACTTTGCCAGAATTCCCTATCGGGAATTTCGACTTTGTATCTCTTATTGAATCTCCAGGAAATTCGGGTTACCCTGATCTCAAAGGACGCAAGTGGCATCACCCTGGTGGCCATTTGAGCGACCCTTAGGTGTCCAACGGCTTTCCCTCTTCCTCTCCACTGACCAGAGTCCCTCAGATGCAAATGGGTCGCCATCGCTTTCTTCTTGATCCAAGTCGGTAGCGGAGACAGTCCCAGAATGGTCTCGAGGGCTTGGATTGGTGTCGTCCTCATGGCGCCGGTTATTTTCCTGCACATAAGCCCTTGCAGGCTTCTGAGCTTTTGGGATATGGCGGTTCTCTCCACGGCCGGCCACCAGACGATGGATCCATATTGGATGGTTATACACGGCAATACCAACGAGGATATAAGCTATATATCCTCGTTGGCAATACTAAGACCTAGGAATTTTTAGTTTCAACCCAATCATACAAAATACCATACACCGTCACTTTTTATTTTTTTTAGAAAATTTCAAAAACTGGAAATTTTTGGAATATCAAAATTTGTTGTAAAATTTTCCGGGTTCGATTCGCGGCTAGTGATTGTTTTTTGTCAATGTCTAATTTTTTAGACTAACGTGGTCCTTCATTGATCGAAAAAATAAAAAGTAAATCAAACAACATAGACGACCCCACAATTTCTGAGTTGGTTAGTTTATTTTTTTTAATTTTATTTCTCCCTCCTCTCCTCCTAGATTTTCCTGTTAGCTCTTCTTTGTCACATCACCTTTCTACATGTCGATGCCGACCCTCATAAAGGTAAACATCCGCCAAAAGGGAGACCAGGTCAAACGAAGAATCCACCACCAATCATAAATAGTCAAGATGTTACTCAATCATGTGACAGTAAGGTAAGTACCTATATCAAAATGGCCCTGTAATAGAATAGCGCCTGCACAATAAAAGGGCGTAAAACAAAATAGCTTTCGAAAAAATAGCGCGCGTTGGGACAAAAAAACCTTTGGACATAAGTCGTTTTTTGGCGTAGAACACGGTGTTTGCGTGATTTCGAAATGTGACGTCACCGGTTCAACCACAACGTCATCGGTTTTAGATATCGCCAAAATGCACTTTGTGACAGTTTTACAAAACCTAACCTAACTGATTAGCGTTTTATTTTTCCCATCCCCGGTTTATAAATCCGGAGTTATTTTGATGTATAAACCCACCATTAAATTACTAATCTGACGAAAGCTGCCTGACAGTGTCCGAATCTAATTCTAAGAGGAATTCTCCCAATTGAATTTGACACATTACCAAATCAGGCTCCATCATTTTACTATTAAAAAAACAAAAAAAAAATAGCAGGTGCTCTATAACCCGACACTACCCACGTATTTTGACAAATGACAACTCCCGCCATATTGGAATCGTAATTGAAGTGCTTTTGAAATAGTCCGAACCATGACGTCACCAGTTCAACGCCAAAATGCGACACATATCTTGATAGGGTGGGGGTTGTTCACAGGTTTTTTGACATTACATTTCTTCCCAGGGTGCCCGGGTTGCGTCGGATTTTATTGAAGTGATGCGGTCAGTTGCAAACTGTCACACCCTAATTAAATTTGGCATAAATCAAAAGTAATGGTTATGTTTTAAGCATGCTCAAGCACCACACACTTCAATCCTTCAGTGAATAAACGAACGCGATGACTGATGACCAAGTTATCCGAACATGGTCCGGTTATGCCTACTTAATAGGGCTGTCTAACAAATTATCAAACAAATTGTCAAAGTCAGCCATAAATCACGTGATGGCCCTTTAAAAATGGTGGCTGTAGGGTAAACAAAGATATTTTCCATAACACGTAATCCTAATAAAAATTAAAATTTTGGGAAAGTGGAAAAAGATTCAGATTAAAATCAATGAATAGCGAGCTTTCTCTCAAAAAAGGTAATGGTAACCGTAGATCCGGATTTCGCACTTGTGGACGCTTATTCTTGAACGACCATGAGGTGAAGTGAGCTTTTTTCACCATCTTTTTCCACGGGGAATTTCGCTCACTTCACCTCACGGTCGGTCAAGAATAACCGTCGTGGTGCTCATCAGTAGGGTGCTAGGAATTAGGATATCTGCAAAGATAATTATGTCTGTCTCCGTAAAGACGCTTATTTTTCCTTCAAATTGAAGGTAAATCTGCCAATTCTGCAATTTGACAGATGGTTGTCTTTTACATGAATCCTGTGTCAGATTTTTTCATCATCATTCCATCTCCTAATTCCTTTCACCGTACTGATGAGCACCACAAGTTCGAAATCCGGATCTACGGTTACCATTACCTTTTTTGAGGGAAAGCTCGCTATTCATTGATTTTGTTATATATTCACCCCCACTAAATCCCTTTTTAAATTCAGATTAAATAAAAAAAGTTACTATTTTATAGAGTAATCCTATCTGAATCTGAGAGAAATGAGCATTTTGCCGAAATATTAGAAATAAACTCAAAATTCGCAATTCAGTTCAGCGTAAAGATCGGGACAGATCGGCTTGAAGAGAGACAGTTGCGCTATCTGATTTGAGAGAGATGACGTTATCTGTAATTACACGGGTGCGACAGAGATAGGTAGAGGGACATTTCCACGTTTAATTGCGAATTTTGAGTTTATTGTTAAAATTTCGGCAAAATGCTTGTTTTTCCCCGATTCAGAAAGGATTACTCTATAAAAAAAACACTTTGCTTTTAATCTGCGCCTTTTTCCACTTTGCCAAACTGTTGATTTAATTTAGCATTACGTCTTATGGAAAAACGGTTTGTTTACCCTAAAGCGGCCATATTGGATCGTCCATATTATTTTTGGAAAGGTAATGAAATAATAATAATTTTGCAAATATCTAAAAAAAAAAATTCGAAAAAGAGGCCTTATTGTTAGCATCTGTAATTCAGTTTCAGTTTTTATTTTATGCAAAAAGTTCGTATATCAAAGAAACCTATAGTTTTTTATTTCTTAATAGAATTTATTAAATGATACATTGGTTTACAGACAATAGAAAAAAATACACGAAGTGTCTAAAAACGACACAACGGTTTTTTAACATGCATAAAACTTTTAGACATCCGCCATTTTGAATTTTTAATAAATGTCATTTTTTTTTAAAATATGTTAAAACAAAACAGTCCGGTTTTTTGTGGTTCACCCTATATTTATCTCCCTTGCAGGTGTATTGCCAAGGGAAGCTGTTAGACTCAGTACAACGGGCCAGGATATTTTCAGATTCAAAAACGTTTGTGGATTTGGCTCAAATCCATCCCGAAGAAATCACTCTTCAAAATTTCAAGAAGCTACAACAAGAAACTAACTCCAATCCTAGTAAAGCGCAGTTAAAAGTGTTTGTGAGAGCAAATTTTGAAGACAGCTCAGAGCTCGACGAGTGGACTCCTCCTGATTTTAAAGCAAATCCGAGTTTCTTGGAAAAGGTGGAAAATGATGAAGTGAAGCACTTTGCTAAAGATTTGGTTGCGATTTGGCCTAATTTAGGTTGGTACAGTAATATATTTAGGAAAAATTTTTATTTAATTTTTACGGTAATATTTAAGAGTTCTAAACAGTTTTTAAAAAAAATTATGCTTTCCACATTAAAAAAAACTCTAAGCTCTTTCACGTTTTACAACAATTTTAAAAAGTTATATTGGCGTTTTAAAATTTTTTAGATAAAAGATACAGTTTACAAAAAGTAGTAGCGTTACAGAGGGACAAAAATATAAACACATCGATTGTGGACACGAAAAAGTCTAACGGCTCAACGACCAACATACGCAACGGGAAAATTAGCAAAGTCAGGGAAAATCTCGAAGGGCATCTGGACAAAATAAAAAAAAATACGCAACCAGAAAAAATAAGTAGATTTTTTGTTTGAAACAAAAAATATTTTTGGATGAGTTAATTGTGCGGTCGTTTATTGTTCTAAAAAATGACTCAAATTTTTCACAAAAGATCAGGAAAACTCAGAAAAAGTCAAGGAATTAAATGGAGCCTTTTATGCCATTTTGTTACATAGAAAAAGCCAAATTTATCTTTGCCTGTAGATGACCGACACTCAATTGAAAAAAAAAAATATATTTATATAGTTTTGGAGTTAATCGGGTGGCCAATTAGCCCCACTGTCCCCTATTCAACGCGTTTATATTTTGCAAAAAAAAAGAAATGGGTTGAAAAACGACTTTATGTTTTAGGAAGAAAAATTTCAGCATCAGTTTTCGAGAAACCAAATCAGCACTCCTTGATCGGGGTGAAGAATGGATTTATTATCCCTGGTGGTAGATTTAAAGAGTTCTATTATTGGGATTCCTACTGGATAATTGAAGGTATAATATTATAATACAACATAATATTCCAAATTTAATTTTAACTTCACTGAATTATAATTGTCCTTGATCTTAAGATAGAAACTTCTTGCTCTCTTTGGGCGGCTTTCCTGAATTGTCTCGTAGTGCTAACACCATACCATTGCAAGATGTTTAATCCATGATATTCTCCTGTGACCCAGAGAGACCTTTTCTGCCTGCTGTTGTAAATAAAACTTCAACAATCTTTTCTGAGCAGAACATCTGTAAATTACGTATTCTATCTACTGGAGATATCCATAGCACCACATCTCGAATGCCTCCCAATTTTTTGCACGTGACATCCGTCAGTGGCTTTGCCTCTACTTCGTAATATAAAATGCTAAACACATCACAGCGAACACACGAATTAGGAGAGTGGTAATAAACCGTGACGGTTTTGATAAAGTATAGTAATGGTAATAGTAATATTGTTTATTTGCACTAAAAAAAAAGATACAATCAAAAAGAATAATACAATTATTTTTCTAATCTAGCGCAAAAAGGAAACTGGAATACAATTTAAAATTGATCGAGTCCAGTACCTGTACTGAGAAATTAAATAATATATTAACTATCAATAAATGTGTAAAGTGCTTATCCTAGTAGGGGTTGCTAATTTCTTCTAACAATTTTAAAATTTAAATTAAAAAACAAAACAAAAAACTAACAAAAAATAAAAAATATAAGAAAAAATAGGATTTAAAAATATGATGATATTTAATTAAAGTTTTTAGTCAGTGGCATGCATGCGACATAGTTTAAAGACATATAGACAAATTTAAAATGATCTTGGGTTGTCGAAAAGATAGGTTTTTATTTTTCTTTTGAAATTCTGCAATTTAAGGGTTTTAAAAGTAGTCGGAATAGCATTGTAAAAGCGGTAGACGTTATATGTGAAACTCCTTTCAAAAATTTTCGTTCGATGTTGTGGTGCCGTTATTAATCCCCTAAATCTGAGGTTTAGGTTGTGTACATCTATTCTATATTGTTTTTTTTTTGACAGGTATGGTGGTATTTGTGTCAGAATTATTTTGTGGTAGTAGACTAAGGAGTGTAGTAGCCTTCTTTTATTCATGTTTAACCATTTTGCGTCCTGCAATTTATACGAAACTGGTTGGAATTTTCTTACCCCATATATGAACCTAAGACAAGATTTTTGCACTTTTTGCACCCGATTTTGATCGTTTTGGTCTATACAGTTCCCATAAATTACATCACAGTAGTTAAAATGGCTTAAAACTAACGTATCAGTTATTTGAATTTTTTGATTAGTGGAAAGAGAATGTCGGTGAGGATATAATAACTTTAGTGACAAGTAAGCTCTTTTGATGTTCATATTAATATGTTGTCTGAACCTTAAGTCTGTATCCAGCATAAGCCCTAGATTTCTAGCACATTCAGTAACTGGGATGGGACTTCCCCCAATTGAAATATTAATTTTGTTTTTTATTTCCAATTTGTCCTTGCCAAAGATAAGCACCGCCGATTTGTTCGTATTAATTTTTAAATTATGTTTTTCTGAATACCAAACTAGGTTTCTAAGGTCATCTTCGATAATTTTCTTTGCTGTCATCCAGTCTTCTGGGTAAAAAGAGTATCGAATTTGTGAATCATCAGCATATTGATCCGATTCGCAGTTCTTTAGGCATTTCGAAAAATAATCGAACCTTTTTTGACTCGATTGTCCTGATGATGTTTCCACGAACTGAAACCTTTCCCCTAAATAACCACTAATCGTTACGATAGCCTCTTTGGAAAATCCCACAAAACTAAGAATTGCCAATAACAATTCGTGGTTAATAGTATCAAAAGCTTTTCTTTCCAATATCAGTTTCATGTAGAATGTCATCCGTTATGTTTGTTAATGCCGTAACACAGCTATACCCAGCTCGGAACCCCGATTGATGCTCAGGCAGCAGCTTGTATTTTTCAAGATGTTCTCTAATCTGAAGGTCAAATATTATTTCTAAATGATCTGGTCTATTCAATTCTCACACGGAGGTGCATGTTGTTCTGGTTCTTTTGAGCTTTCAACACCGGCGCGCGGCGCGTCGGGGGCAAGAGATGGACTGGTTTGAGAATGGCAGATGGAGATAGCAAGTTGCCGAGCCGAATGACTCCGATTGTATATACACTGCTCGACAAAAACGAAAATTAATTTTTTATTAATAAAGCAAAGATTACCACGCAACCACCCAAAAGATTAAAAAGAAATAGTAGTTTTAACAACTAGTGGCTAAAATTGTGCTTTTTTCACAAGCGCTGGTTTAAATAACGAGCGCAGCGAGGTATTTAAAAACATGAGTAAAAAAAAGCACAGTTTAGCCGCGTGTTGCTAACACTATTTTTTTAATACCTTTATCATAAAATCCAAGAAAAACAGGAAAATACTTTTAAAAATCTCGAACGAAAAGAACTTCTCGCAACACACCATTTTTACACTATAAATCAAGGCGGCTGGTAAGTGAAATAACAATCGTTTCCATAGCGATGTACTTGATGATACTTGGTGAAAACTGGCGGAAATGGCTTAATTCTTAAGCAAGAATAATAAGATTTTTTCAATATTACTCTTTTCCGCTATTTCTCTTTAACTTTGGGTAAAAAACGAACAGAAATCTTTTTTTGCACCCGTGATCAAAAAAAAAGTTATTTTGCATCGGTAACCAAAAAAGTCATGCTTTAGTTATCTGCAGAAAGTTACTAAAATCATGTTCTTGATAAAAGTATAAAAAAAACATATGTTTACAATGCATACTTTAACTGCTATGTCTATATCTCTCAAACCAGGAATTGCCTCAAAACATTTTTTGTTACAATTATTTTCCTTGAAAATACCTACAAGAATACCCTATTAGAAATGCCGAAAACTACCCCAGAAACCTAAAATTATTATAAACACGTATTTAATTTGCCAAGTCTCCAGTTCGCAAAACAGGAACTGCCGCAATTATTCTTCTTATTATAAAATGATGCTTCGACCAACCTCTTCACATCCCTAGGAATTCCAAAAACTACCCCAAAAATTAAAACTATTGTATAATACGTATTTTATCTGCTAAGTCTGCAGTTCCAAAACCAAGAACTGCCGCAAAACAATTTTTGTTACACTCATTCTTTTAAATCATACCTATAAAATGGTACTCTACTCAACCTCCTCACATTCCTAAAAATGCCCAAAACTACCGCAAAAAGATAAAACTAATAAATAATACGTATTTTATTTGCTAAGTTTGCAGCTCCCAAAACCCCGTAAAACAGTTTTTTGTACACTTATTTTCTTTGAAAATAAGTATAAAATGGTATCTCGCTTAACCTGATGCTCACATTCCAAGAAGTGCCAAAAAGTTAAAATTAATATATATTTATTAGTTTTAATTTTTTGGTGTAGTTTTTGGCATTTATAGGGATGTGAGGAAATTGGAGAGGTTTTTTCAAAGGAATAAATATTTACGAAAAAAATCATTTAATAACATCTTCAAAATATAAAACTGTCAAAGATTAAAATGTCGCAACAATGAACATCACGGAGGTAAAAGGCACATCACTATGGAAACCATTGTTATTTCATTTACCATCCGCCTTCATTTATAGTGTGAAGATGGTGTGTTGAGAGAAGTGCTCTTCGTTCGAGATTTTTAATAGTTATTTACCTAACAAGTGCGGAAAGTGATACTTTACCGCACGCGACGCAGTTGCAAGAACGACGCGGAGCAGAGTTCGGGAAAGCCGTCAAGTGCGGAAAAGACACTTTCCGCACGTCTTAGTGCGGCAAGGGCGGTAAAGACACTCTACGCATATGTTGGGCACACGATTTTACCAACAAGCCTCAAAAATTCCTAAAAAAGAAATATAAATATCTGTATTTTAATTTTATTTTCTGAAATAAACGTACCTAGTCACTTTACTTTAAAATAATGAACAAAAGATCAAAAGATCTTGGGTCGAAAAAACGAAAATTCAAACTTGGATGAGTATCCCACAAGGAATACACAAATGACCAAAACGAAAAGAGAAATGATTAAACGATGTTTCGCCCTGGGCAACCAGCTTGGACTCATCAGTGGTTTCACTGGTCACCCTCCCCAAACATCATTAAACACCATCATACACTTTGGTTTTTAACTTTGAATCACTCACAATTAGGCATCGTTCCGTAAGTCACCTGATACGGGTTTGTTCTGGACTGTTAATATTTCCAATAGGGTTATGCTTCCAAGGCAATTAAAGGAAAAAAAATAGTTTAAAAACCTCCAAATCAGTTACTTCAACCGAAAAGAATCTAGAAAACAAAAGAGATTCTGCTATTGTTAACAATTCGCAGATAAACTGTGCTTTTTTTACTCGCGTTTCAAATACCTCGCTGCGCTTGTTATTTAAACCAACACTTGTGACAAAAAGCACTATTTTAGCTACTAGTTGTGAAAACTACTATTTCGGCAGTTCCTGGTTTGTGAGCTGCACATTTAGTTATGTGACTTACCATTTTATAGGTATCTTCTAGAAGAATAAGTGTACCAAAAATTTTTTGGCGGCAGTTCTTGGTTTAGGAACTGCAAACTTAGACAAAATACGTTTTATTTATCAGTTTTGGGGTAGTTTTTGGCATTTCCAGGGATGTGAGGACGTTGGGTGAGGTACCATTTTATAAGTATTTTCAAGGAAAATAAGTGTACGAAAAACTGTTTTGCAACAGTTTTTGATTTGGAAGCTATAGACATAGCAGGCAAAGTATGCATCGTAAGAATGTTTAAAAATAATGGGGTAGCTTTTGTGTATGTTGGGTTGAGCAGTGTATACACAATCGGAACCATTCATCTCGGCAATCTGCTATCTACCCTGCCAGAGCCTCTCTTTTTAGTGTTGCTTGCAGTTCGGAAATATAAAGTAGAGTTAGGAAAATTTAAACAGCTGCAAGATACATTTATTAACAATCGTTGTTCAAAACTTTTTGCATTTTTTCAAACAAAAAAATAATTAAAACATTAGACACCTAAAGTTAATTTTCAGTTTTATCAGCATTCGTATCTTTATCTCTATCGAGTCGACCAATCAAGCAGGGGCACTTTTAAAATCATGGGGAATGCGTGACAGCTCCAGCGTAACGTTACGACCATCCCTGCGTACGAAACGATGTTTTCACGCATTTGATCAGCTGGAGCTGTCACGCATTTGCCATTAATTTAAAAGTACACCTGCTCGATAAGTCGACTCGATAGAGATAAGGATACGAATACTGATAAAACCGAAAATTAACTTTAAGTGTCTATTAAAAGTAAAAGAGTTATACCAATATTAGTTATTTACCTAAAAAGTGCGAAAAGAGATACTTTCCGCATGTACCGATGGTGGAGTTTGTCCGAAAGACGCGCCGGCGTTGGACAAGCCATAAGTTTGGGAAAGACGCTTTTCTCACACGTTAGGTACAACATTTTTTTCTACGAGCGTGAGGAAAATTAGAAACATCTTGTTTTGCATGATTTTGTAAAAAGAATATTATGCTCTTATTGAACGATAAGTTATATTGATACATTATGCTTTTCTTTTAACCAGGTTTAATAATAAGTGAAATGTTGGATACCGCGAAAGGAATGGTGGAAAATTTGATTTCTACGGTTCAGAGATATGGATTTGTCCCAAATGGTGGGAGGGTTTACTACCTCAACAGATCCCAACCTCCTCTTTTAACTCAAATGGCTGCTCTTTATGTTTCGGCTTCTAAAAATCTACAGTAAGTTAACTAAGAATAATTCTGCATAAGTACTTATACCCACGCTGCCGTCCTAAAGTTTATATCTCTAGAATTTTATAGAATGTTTTTTGATTCGGTAAAATTCAGTACTTTTTCTAAAAACCTACATACCGCATTTATACTTAAATATTATTAGCAGTTTTACTAAGAAAGAAAGCAGTATTGAGTTTATTCAATATGCCGCGTTAGTCTTTATGGTTTCTAGAGGCGAATGTGACAGATACTAAAAATTAAAGCGGTATAAAAAGTAGATTTAGTTTATGTATTTATTACTTGCATGAAATTTCTTTTGAAAAAAGTGGCATTATCATTTAGAAAAAAATGTACTAACAAAATATGATTTTGCATAAAAGTTTTAATCATTATATATATGCACGCTGGAATCAGAATTTTGAATTGAAAGTGCCATAGTCACTCCTAGAGAAAAACGCGGTATAACTCACGTACTTAGCTTGAACGCCGTAACTTCTTAAGCAGGCGGTAACTTTACCACGTTCATTATTCGTAGAGCGTAGATACTTAGCACGAACTACCGTTTGAGACATACGGCAGGAGTTTTGTATATAGCTTTAAGTCTTAGATTAAAAAGAGACAAGATACCTGACACTTACGGAGACTTTGGTTATATTATTATATGGAACAATGTTTACCTTTCTGTTGTTTACAGTAAACACACCAGTGGTGTACCTACTTAAATAGAAATTTACACATGGATTATATTATTAAAATTTTACTATAATATGAAATCTGCAAAATAATTTAAAAAACATGCAAGAAATAATTCTGCCAATTTGAGGTTTGGAAGCTTCCTAACAATAAATGTTTGTAGTATAATTTTATACAAAAGAAATTTATTACAAAGTTTGTATATGATTTATAGCAATTTCAATTTTCAACACAATAAAATTATGCCAAACATTAAAACAAAGAAACACAGTTCATTATTGTGTTTGTTAATTTTGTTATTTTTTTTTTTTTTGGTCATTAGCAGAAACTTACTTATACTGACTTCTTCAGTACACAATAAAGTCAATAATGCTTAGGGTATAGAGACATCTAGGAAATATTTAAATATCAATTCCAAGGGCGAGCGCAGATGGCAACTTTTATTGTTGTTTGCAAGTTGGTTTAAGGACTTTCCCTACCTTTATTTTATAGTCTTCGTAAAAAAAAAGCTTCGAAAATATATTATTTGCGCGTTAACTACTTCATCAAAAGTATGCCTTATTTTATCGTCATAAAAAAAAACGTGTTTATTGATATTTTAATCTAAAAATCTACTAATTTAAGTATATTTCATAAACTTTTTTGATTTCCGTGTACCTACCGGCATGTACTGCCACTAACTGATTTCATTTGCTCTCCCTTTTTTTTTCAAAACATGGGACGATTTGTTCTAAAATATCACTTTAAATGCACTGAAATATTCTCCTACTGGTAAAAAATACTATAAACGTTTTTTGACAAAATGTGGTTTTAAAACGACTTATAAACTGTTTAAAACGTCCTGAAATTTTAAAATAAATAACACAAAAAAGCTTATGTCAATAAAAATATCATCAGACCGTCTGCGCTCTATCGACTTTCTTCATCCACAAGCCAATCATGACCTAAAGTGGTTGAGACAGAATCCTCTGTCCCTATCGTATTAACGTCGTTTAAAAGGATAGAAAAATAATCTATATTTCTCACCTTTGTTTGTTGTGATCTTATTTGTAAATAAACAGTGGTTATTATTTGCCAAGGAGTTTTCTTTGGACCAGATATCTTGTCTCTTTTTAATCTAAGCTTTAAGTAGTTCTACTTAAGATACGACATTCATATGTGGCACACATACCTAGCTTAAAGTAAAAGAAAGTGTCCGGCACCAATGACACGATTTTCAACATTTTTGAACATATGGTGTTCATCCTTAGGCCGTTATTACACTATAAAATTTATTTGTCAAAGATCTTTTGTAAGTTCAGTGTAATATACCATATTTTATAAAATTTTTCTTTTAATTTATAAAATATGGTATATTACACTGCAAAATATTTCATCAAACATCTTTTACCATAGATCTTTGACAAATAAATTTTATAGTGTAATTTTCTAAAGGTGCCTTTAGACTGTGTGTCAGAACGAGTTATTTTATAGATAAATTATACAAAATATTTTTTACTCATTTTTGAATACAGTTTAACTCGTTCAAAATTTTGTAAAAAATTGGTGGACCCCTTCCCGCTGCTAAATTTTAAAAACTATTACAAATAAGGTCGCTCCGTATTTACAAAGAGTCAGATTACTTGGGTATACAGCTCTCTTAAATTCATTTAAGGAGTGGGGTATAAACTATCATAATTTTGTTTATTGTTTTTTGTTAATGATGAAATATTTAGCTTTTTCCGATAATATTTAATATATTACAACCAATATTTTCCGGGCGTTCGTTTTCTTCCGTAGTTTTCTTTCGGTCGGGTTTTTTTTATTTTTTTTTTCTAGGGATTTTTTCGTTTACCGAACCCGCACTTGAATCTTAAAGAGAACTCATTATTATTTCCGTGGAGGGGGGGGTGGGTTCTGTTACCACTAGATCCTGTTTAAAATATTAAAATATATATATATAAAAATTAAAAATAATATTTCGAAAATAACTTGCTTTGCATTATCTATGGAAAACAATTTAACACAACTTTCACGATACGTCGACGATAGTCCTATAGTCTAAAGGCACCTTAACTGAGTTCCACTTGGAAATGCTTTTTAAATCTATGATTAGCCAATAAAAAAGTGCCTATCCGCTCGCGGGTACATATAGTGTAAAAATTTAGAAGTGAACAAAAAAGTGACTTTAAGAAACGACTTCTAGCAGGCTGCAACTTGGACTGCCAAAGTTTATGAACAATTTTTGTTAAAAACTAAATGCGAGACGTTTTTTCATTTATACAACCCCAAAACGCCAATTCAAAGTTGCAAATAATTCGCTTAAAAAAAAAGTGACTTAAAGAACAGTAGTTTAAAAAAAAAACATTCACACAAAAGGTTCCAGTCATCTGATAGTATTAAAAACAACTAGCTATGTAATAGACTATGTAGAAGGAATACGTTGTTCATTTAAAACGATTAAACGATCTTTAGCTTCTAAATTAAATCCCTCAATGCCACACACATGGGTATAAGACTTATGCTCCAATTCAAGAAACTTACGTACTATACAAAATATTATGTTACAAATAAGGCAACAGATCATCATTATTTTATAGATATTTTATTGTTTCTCCCTCGGTTGCTTCTAAACGTAAAAAACGAACAACGAAAAAGTGTATTCTATAGAATAAGGATCTATCCATCTAGAACTGTGTTAACCATAAACTTAATATACACGGCATTGCAATGCATCCCCGTTTTTGAAATTTCATTCATTTTACGCGTGTGTGATACCCTTCACTGCGATGACCGATGGCATATGAATGTCACGTTTCTTGTTGACAGTAGTGTTTACTTTTCAAAAACCAAGCAGTTTGCGTTTTTTTTACGTAAAAATAAAAATGTAAGGCAGATGTTTTCTCTGGATAATACCAAAAATTTTACAGCTACCTATTTGTTTCTCTCTGTATAAATAACTTTATTTTGTGTAAATGCCTGCCATAAATATAGAAGATAAAGTAAAATCACAGTACACTATAGTGTGTGTACTGTAAGTAAAATTAAAAAACGAAAAAGCCCACCACAGTTGGAATCAAAAATCAAAACAAACAAAAATGGCGTCAGGAATAACATCAATCCAACGCACTTGGGCAAAACGGCCGTATACCTTTATTTTCATGGTCTACTTGACCATGATATGTTGCTAACAAAATTTCCACTTCCAGGGCGTGTATATTAAGTTTATAAGTGCGCCCCGCGCCATAAGTCAATATAGACGAATACAAACGATCACATCAACAACTCGTCTACTACGAAAGATCGAAAAAAACTTCGAAAGCGAAAGTTTTCTAATTTTTTTAGTGCTTTTAGATTTATATGTCAAAATAAACTAATTGTCATTGCAAATGTCAAATTTATACATCAGATTCGTCCCCCCGTCGATCTTTCGTTCCTGATTTCAAAAATACCATACATGTTATGGCCGATACAGAGGAAGGTCTGCAGCTGGTAATCAACGCATTTAACCAAGCTTACAAAAGCATTGGCCTAGAGGTCAATCTTGCCAAAACGCAAATTCTTCATCAACCAGAACCAGGTACGAATCCCCAAGCTCCAAATATTTCCATAAATGGCCATCTTCTGCAGAACGTGGAACATTACCCATACCTTGGGAGCCACCTATCATCAAATACAACTATTGACGCAGAAACACAGCATCGCCTAAAATATGCTAGCGCAGCGTTCGGACGGCTTTCGGAGAGAGTCTTCAACAATCACGACATCAATGCGGAGACCAAGCTTCGTGTCTACAACACAGTTATAATAACAACTCTAACAGATGCGAAACGTGGACCACCTACAGAAGGCATATCAAACGACTAGGAAAATATCACCAAAGTTGTTTAAGACGAATACTGAGAATCAAATGGCAAGACCGACGTACAAACAACAAGTGTTTTAGAAGAAGCCAGAACAACTAGTATAGAAGCCCTTAAGCCCTTATCTTCAAGCACCAGCTCACCAGCTTCGTTGGACTGGTCACATTATCCGCATGCCCGAAACACGTCTCCCAAAGCCGATATTTTATGGACAACTGAAGGAGGGAAAGAGTAATTAAGGAGATCAACAAAAAAGGTACAAGTACGTTCTCAAAGGCAATATGATGAAGGGTCATATCGATATAAACAACTTCGAGACCACGGCAAACGATAGAGCACACACTTTTGAAGAGCAACGACGTAGACTAGAGAAGGAAAAGGGAGAACGTAGAAAGGAGCGACAAAATGGAAGAATGGATGACCATCAACACCCGGCTGCTGCCGGAGACTGGGTGTGCTAGGACTGTGGAAGGGTGTGTGGCTCGAGAATTGGCTTACATAGCCATCAAAAAACGCACAACAGATAGCGACGATATAGAATAGAGGAAAATCATACTCGGTATCGAGTGATTGCCTATGATGATGATGACATGTTATTTCTATCAATAGTGGTTTGTAAGAAAATTCCAAAAATCTTTACCATAAATTTAATGTCATTGTTTTGTGTTATGGTACAGTACCTATAGATAAAAATATAACGTGTTTGGTATTTTTGAAATTAGTATGCGTGATGCCCTTTTTTTAACAATTAATATTAACTAAATCTAAAAGTACTTAAAAAATTATAAAAATTACCAGGGGGTTCATGGAGTAGTTCCGAAATGAGTTACTGGTGTAAATTAGTGAAGCAGGCCAAATTTAGTCTTTCTAGCTAATCTTGGTGCAAAATATTTAAAGCATATACTAATCGGATTTCCAGGTGGCTAAGAAATAACATTCAATACCTCGAACAAGAAATGTTCTATTGGTTGGAAAGACATACGGAAAATGTGGTGAAGAACGGTAGAACATACAAAATGGCTAGGTATTATTCCTTAAGCAACACTCCAAGACCCGAGTCGTATTATGAAGATGTTGTCACTTGTGCCGTTTACAACACAGAAAGGGAAAAGGTAAGTAACGTAAAATAGTAGTTTTAACAACTAGTGGCTAAAATAGTGCTTTTTTACAAGCGTTGGTTTAAATAACGAGCGCAGCGAGGTATTTAGAAACGCGAGTAAAAAAAAGCACAGTTTAGCCCCGAGTTGTTAACACTATTTTTTTTAATACCTTTATCAAGAAATCCAAGAAAAACAGAAAAATACTTTTAAAAATTTTGAACGAAGAGCACTTCTCGCAACACACTATCTTTACACTATAAATCAAGGCGGCTGGTAAATGAAATAACAATCGTTTCCATAGCGATATGCTATTTTACTCGGTGACGTTCATTGTTGCGACATTTTAATCTTTGACAGTTTGATATTTTGACGATGTTTTTAAGGGATTTTTTCGCAAATACTTGGTGACAATAATTAGATTTTTTCAATATTACTATTTTCCGCTATTTCTCTTTAATTTTGGGTAAAAATCGGACAGTAATCTTTTTTTGCATCAGTGACCAAAAAAAAAGTTTTTTTTGCATCTGTAACCAAATCAGCCATGCTTTAGTTATCTGCAGACAGTTACTAAAATCATGTTTTTGATAAAGGTATAAAAAAAAGGATTTATGATTTACAATTAGCCCTAGTTCTGGTTGAACCACATTTAATTTCGAACTAATTTTTAACCACACTCCTTCCTGATGTTTTTTATTTTCAAAATGAGGGTTGCAGCAGGACGTCAAGCTACACCCCCCTCATTTAAAGCGTAGAAAAAAATTAAAAGCAACTATATCAAAATTAATAACTAATTTCGAACTCCTAATATACCTAAAAATAATTTCGAAAAATCCACTAGTAGCTCTCTTTTTTTTAAAAATATGGTGAGAGATGCAGGTTGACGTCAAGCCACACTTCTTTCAAAAAAATTTCAAACTTTGATATGTTTATAACTTTGAAATAATTTCGAACTAATTTTGTATAACTTTAAAAAAAATTTAGCTACCCTGTGATTTTTTATATTTATTCAAAATGGGGGGCTTAGCCAATTGAAATCCAGTCAGTTTGGAAGAGAAACAGGAGTGCACCCAGGGAGGGGCCCGGGAAGCGCCCCCCCCCCCGAGATTTTTTTAATTGTAGTGTAATGTTCTTTTAATAAACTGGATTTAAATATATTTTCTGCAGCTTCAGAGGAGCCGCCGAAGAAGCTTATTGTTTTTTCAACACTCCTAAGAGGGAGCGTGTCTTACACCAACCATTACCCTCTCCACATAGGCCGATCAGCTCTTATCGTTTTAGTGTCCTTTTATCCACCTTCGCCGCCATTTTGACAGAAAACTAATGGATTATCTGTCACTTTTGAGTGAAAATGGCGGCGAAGGTGGATAAAAGGACACTAAATCGGTATGAGTTGATCGGCCTATCTGGAGAGGGTACTGCACCAACAAATTGACCTAATATGTCCCGAAACAAAAAAGCATGGTCTAAAGAAACTATGTAATACAAGATGAGTAGCCAGTCATGATGCTCTTTTAGCCTTTGAGGAATTGTATAAAGGATCGGTGGCATCTTTGGAGGCAATAGAACAATGTATCTCTGGATCTGGATTACTCGCCACAATTAAAATACCTAAATTTACGCTACCGTTAAGTAAGATTCTACAAACAATCGACTTAAATCTGTGTAAATCATCAAATTTGACTGCTGATGTGGCTGATCAAGTTAAAAAAATTAAGAGAAAAGGCAGATGATATTTTCCGAAATATCTTTGAAGAGCCCAAAGGCCTTTTATTGGAATATTACGTTGAAATAAAAATACCGAAACTACCGCAATGACAAACCTAACGACTGGTTATTAGCTGAGCAGTATTTTAAAATAAATATTTTTATTCCGTTTTAAATGGTCTAAGGCCGGCATTACACAGACAGTGAGCCTGCGTATTGGAATGATATGAAAAGAAGTGCGTTTTGAAAGATCGATCTGGAAACCTTATAATCTGAAAAAATCGGAATGTGTGTGCTGCATAATTAAAATTTTATACAATTCCGGACGTCCTGAATGCAGATTCTAAATTCCGTTTATAAATTCAGAAAGAAATTCCGGCTGTGTGAGACCGGCCTTAAGCAATCGAAAAAGGCACCAAAAAATTATCCAAAATTTTGAATGCCTTTTTCCGGATAACACGCAAGATTTTGAAAGTCACTATAAATGTTTTTTGGAACTTTACAGTTTTTATAATAATCATGAGTTCCTTGAAGAATGTTCAAACAAATGCATATTGAAAGCAGAACTTGAGCTGGTATAAAAAATGCGGTAAAAATAAGAAGAAAGGAAGATCTAGATAAATTGTATTCCGAATGTGATTTTTCCCAACATAAAAACGCGACGACTGCCACATCTGAGCCTTCATTTTTAAATTTTAAATATTTAAAATCATATTTGCGAAACGCTAACGGAGAAGACAGATTAAATGGACCAGCAGTTCTATATGTAAACCAGGTTATTGCTGTAACTATAAAAGAACTTTTTTTACAAAATGTCAAAAGCAAAACGAAGAATTTTACTTTGATTTCTTTGTACTATTAACTTTTTTAAGAAGTTTATATCTTTGTGTTTATCCAGTACAAAGAGAGTAAAAATATAAAACTAGTGATACATTAAAATGTAATTAAAATTCTACTTTTTTTAGAAATAATTGGGTTCTGCCCCCCCCCCCCCGAGAAAAATTTCAAGCAATAAATTTAAAAAAAACAAAAATATAAAACAATTAATATATACAAACTCACACGCACACAAATCTAAACGCAGAAAATTTCCTTCATCCCTGCCTCCTCCCGGATGGTACCCATCACCGAAGCCGCATTACTCCTCTGGATCGCGAGACTTTTACTCTGGGTTATGAAGCCATAAGACTGGTCAGAAGATATTTTGGAGGCTATGTCTAAGATCAGTCTCTTAGGTCCATAAGTCTCGACCGCAAAGGGCACAAAAATAAAGCATTCTAATAATTCACCATATTTTTTACGTTTCTTGTCCTCCGAAAGAGTAGAAGCTGCATTGTGAAGTTTTGTCTAAATAAGATTTTGCTAAAGTGTGTGAACAAGTTGCATCCCAGAGAAGTTGTTTATCGTGTTTCCATGGGATCAAAGTCGTCCCATCCGCACGTTTTCCATCATTGCGACAAACCCCGAGAGGCTCCAATAAGGCAGGGTAACCCGCTGAAATCAGAGCCCTTCTGAGGATATCATTAATCTGCATGTGTCTAGATACACGTCCTGCGCTTTTCCTGCAGCTTAGCCCGTAAGAGCCCTAAATATCTGCTGTTTAGCCGCAAACGCAGGTGTGCACTCCAGACACAGGCAGACCTAATCTTAACGCAGTTGAAATACGAAATGTATTGTTATCTAAAAGATTTCCTAAATTTGCGTATGGAAGGGCATTGAGCCATGCACTGCTCTTTGGGGCTTGGGGAGCAAGAAGACGTGCTTTTTCTTGGCTGGTTTCAGCTGAAGATATTAAAAAGTTTTTACGTATTTCCATAATTTGATAATCGAAGTATTTTTGAGATTTTTGAATTTCTTCAGACAGTGGATTTTCAAGCTAAGTCAATTGAAACGGAGACGTAAGGTGGTAAAATAGTGTTAAGAAGGTCAGAAACACCATACACTGACCCTAAAAAGGCTTAACAGTATCTCGGATTCCAAGACCTCCCATTTTTATGTGTCCTGTAACCAAGAATTTGAAGAGATTTGGCAATTGGATATTTCTTGGACTAGATTTTGAGCGACGTTATCAAACTTAGAAAGGGTTTCAGTGATTTTCCAACAAGTTGAACATCTAAGTAAATAAGACATGCGAGGAATTCCAAACGATCGTTTTAGTAAAAAATATGCTACACGGAAAAAAAAGAAATACTCATTATAAAGCAATAAAACTAGATCTAAGCCTATGTTAGCATCATATATACGTGAGACGATATTTTTTTGAACTAAGAATATTAAATTCTCAAATTACCTTGTTCGGTTTAAAAGTACATAATTTTATTTTAGGTATACATCTTCACCTTATTCCTAAAATAATATTTTTAATGTGAAATATTAAAAATCTCAATTTTGTATCTTTTTTAATTTTGTTTTGAAAATACTAATCTTTAATACATGTATTAAAAATGTCTAAAGCGAAACCTAGTTATTTTCTATTTGAGAATATGCCTTTCTTAAACTGAACATTGTTATTCGCATTTTCATCTTAATTCAATTATATTTTATTTCATATTTAAGATATAGACCTGTCTTTATATACTTATTTTGAAAATATTATTTATATTATATTTTAAATTAAAAAGCACTGTATCCTTAAAAGGAGTTACCATCAAGTCAGTTAAGCTACTTTCCCACTTTGTGGGTGGGGTGTTTTCCGGAGTCATTAAAACATTTTGCGCAGCAACTCCTCGAATCTAGTGACACTTGCACTAAAGATGATTTTTTTAAATTTATTGCTTCCTAAAGTGCTTTTCGATCGGCGGAGGTGATAGATCCTATCGCACGAGAGAAAGACCGGATCGTATGACTTTAAAGAATATACGTCCAGAGGGTTGCAAAAGATAAAAGTAGTTGCGCGATACTGCGCAAATAATTCCAATATTTTTTTTAAATTTTGAGTGGGGGGCAGCTTCACTAACCTGTTATCATCCATATTTCTGAATGGTAACTCTCATTAAGGATACCGAAGTGTTTTATCTGTGGGATTTAATAATAATAACTGAAGTCAAAAAAAATATACAGGTATATAAAAAGTACAAAATATATTATCTACTTCCATTTTCTACAATAACTTCTTACGTTTTGAAAAAGAAACAAATATAGTAAAGGGTGTCCATACGAAATCTTATTTAAAAAGAAACTGCGGTAAAACTCAAGGACACGTCAATTGTGTTTGAGAGCGGGATATTTTTGAAAATTGTTTTAGGGCAAGACACAAGGCTTATTAAAATTATTTTAATTTCAAACATGAAACTTTCAACAAGGTGATATCTACCTAAAAATATCAAATCTTGCGTTTGACCCTTTAAGCAACTGTTTAAAAAAGGTTTTTCCATTTTTCCAAATAGTTTTTGGTGTTTTTTAGTTAGCTAATCTAAAGCAGAATCAACGTGTGCAAGGTTTTTTTTTATATAACAGCCTTTATATATATTATAAGGCAATTAAGGTATTCCAAAAAAATCCTAACTTTATATATTAGTTAAGTATCGGAAATTTTAAATTTAAATTATTTTTAAAAAGAGAAACTTGCGAACAGATTTAAAATGTGGATCGTTTTGACCCTTCCTGAAAAAAAAATGTTTGCGCCACTGTAAAAAAAATAAGGTGTTAGCTAAATAGCCTTATTCTTTTAATGTATAAACACGTTTCCTTTATTTAAATCGATTAAGAAATAAGCAAGTTCTGTAGTGTTACGATGCTCCTTGTGTGTTAAGACTGTCCCATTATAAGTCTTCTATTTCACGTCTTGAATTTTAAGTGTCATTTTGGTCATTGCCCGCATAACATTTTTAGCTTGCCAAAAGGCTTAAAATCTTTATATCCTGATCATTCTTTCCAAAACTGCATCTCGTCAAAAAGAAAAAGCGAAACCGTCTTTACCACCCAAAAAGCATCAAACGTAACATTCTAGAACTTTTTTACTTCTTAACCGATTTTAATAACGTATACATTAAGAGAATAAGGCTATTTAGCAAACTTCTTAATTTTTCAAAACTGTCCTCCTCCTTAATTGCAAAGAAATATCAGTTTTGACATAAAGCGAATCTTTCACTTTCAAAAAACTTTAATTTTAAATTTCGGATGATTAATACGAAAGTTTTAGTTTAACTTATAAACTAAGAATCAACTAAACAAAACACAGATTAAAACATAGTATATCTAACTAACTATACTAACCGCCGCGCCGCACACAGGCAAATTTCGACGAAAAGCTGGTAAAAAATCAGAAATTCCGAATTAAAAATTATTGGAAAAAACCAATTTTATAATTTTATTAACTAGTTACCTAAGTAATAAACCACCACCCTTTTTTTAATATTCTCGTCCCTCTTAAAAATATTTTAGTTTAAAGTTGACCTTTGATAAGACTTTTATAAGTGTTAATAAAATGTGCTAAATATTTCCTGAATTGAGTATTCCGTTATTCACAAGTTATTGAGAAAATTTAAAGATATCGTGATGGAGCCTATTGATGGTGGTAAGTAGAATCTTTAAAAAAAATTTTATACCTTCATCAAAAACATGATTTTAGTAACTGTCTGCAGATAACTAAAGCATGGCTTTTTGGTTACCGATGCAAAAATAATTTTTTTTATCACGGGTGCAAAAAAAGATTTCCGTCCATTTTTTAACCAAAATTAAAGAGACATACCGGAAAGACCGCAAATTACCGCAGGAACTAAAGGTTGGATTATTTTAAGGAGAGTTTTGTTAAAACTACTATTTTTGATCACGGGTGCAAAAAAATATTTCTGTCCGTTTTCTACCCAAAATTAAAGAGAAATAGCTGAAAATAGTAATATTGAAATAATCTGATTATTCTTTTACCAAGTTTTTACGAAAAAATCATTTAAAAACATCGTCAAAATATTACACTATCAAAGATTAAAATGTCGCAACAATGAACGTCACCGAGTAAAAAGGCACATCGCTAGGGAAATCATTGTTATTTCATTTACCAGCCGCATTAATTTATGGTGTAAAGATGTTGTGTTGCGAGAAGTGCTCTTCGTTCGATATTTTTAAAAGTATTTTCCTGTTTTTTCTTTGGATTTTGTGATAAATGTATTAAAAAAATAGTATTAACAACTCGCAAGTAAACTGTTTTTTTTACTCGCGTTTCTATATATTTCGATGCGCTTGTTATTAAAAAAGCACAGTTTAGCCGCAAGATGTTAACACTATTTTTTTAATACCTTTCGAAAGAAGAGCACTGCTCGCAACACACCATCTTTAAACTTTAAAATCAAGGCGGCTGGTAAATAAAATAACAATGGTTGCCATAGCGATATGCCTTTTTGCTTGATGACGTGCATTCTTGCGACATTTTAATCTTTGAAAGTTTGATATTTTGACGATATTTTTAAATTATTTTTTCGTAAATACTTAATGAAAACTGATGGAGATGGCTTAATTTTTAGGTAAGAACAATTAGATTTTATCCATTTTATTAATTTCCGCTATTTCTCGTTAATTTTGGGAAAAAATGGACAGAAATATTTTTTTGCACTCGTAACTAAAAAAAAGTTTTTTTGCATCGGTAACCAAAAAGGCCATGCTTTAGTTATCTGCAGACAGTTATTAAAATCAGGTTTTTGATGAAGGTATAAAAAAACTATAAACTTAAACTATATAGTCTCGTAAAAAATAAAAATAGGAATTTTTTTCCTTTTCTAGCCATAAAGTACATTTCCCCGTAATTTGCGGTCTTGCTAAAAATACATATTTAAAAAATGAGGTAATGCGGGTAAATGTACTTTATGTCTAGAAAAGGACGAAAAATTCCTATTTTTATTTTTTTACGAGACTATAAAGTTTTAAAAAATCAAAATTAAAAAAGTTCTGTAGATATTTCAACTCAACGAAATTTTTGAGACTACTTACCATCAACAGCAATAGATAGCAATTCACGAAATATTTAACACACAAAATTCTCATCAAAGGTCAACTTTAAACTAAAATATTTTTAAGAGGGACAAGAATATTAATAAAAGGGTGGTGGTTTATTATACCTAGGATTTATATAATAAAATTATAATTGGTGTTCACAATAATTTCAATTCCGAATATCTGATTTTTGACGAGCTTTTCCTCGAAATTCGCCTGTATGCGCCGGCCCGTGACACATACAATAAAAGGCTGACAGGCTCTTACGCCCTAACTCGGACCCGAGAATCCCCGAGCGTTTGAGATGTTCATTTTAAGAATAAAGCGACAAGAATTTTCTTAAATTAGGCATCTGAAAGTTATACTTAATTTTAGTATTTTAGATACTTATTTTGAACCTAAAGAACAAAATTTATATTAATATTAAAATTACAATAGTCTCATGTCAAAATTTGCAATTTTTGAAAATAAAAAATACTTTTTTGCCTAATTTAAAGATATGCTCTTAAAATGAAAATAAACGGAGATTCATAATAAACTTAGTGCCGTTTTAATTTAATGTTTTCGGTAAATTTCCAAATGAAAATCTTAGGCTTCAAATCAAAAATTATTAAATTTTTAAACAGATAGTTTTTACTTGGATTAAAGAAAACATTTGAGAAAATTAAATTTTGTATTTAAGTATAACACTATGTTTATTTTAAAATAATCTGTTTGAAATAAAATTTCAATGATGCAGTTTTGAGCATACTGAAATACTCATTTGTAGAAATTTTTTTTCCGTGTATATGAGAATCTAGTATCTTTAACTTGTTCCTTAAATTATTTAAAACACTAACTTTTTTATTTATATTTGATTCAATTGCAAAGGGTGAATAACTGCAACCAAGTAAATTAAAGTCATTTAAAGGTGTTTCTAATAGAAAATTTAAAAATTTAGAAGTTATTGTCGAGGAATGACTTTGGGACATAACTCGCACTTGCTAAAAGATACTAATTTTTTAAAGTTATCTATAACATTACATAAATATATTATATTATATATACTAGAAATGACTAGAAATCACGTACGAAAAACTATTTCCATCTTTGTTGGACTTTTAGTACCTAATATGTGCATGTGTAAAGCACCTGATTTTTCCAATGGTGCTTCTTAGCTGATAGCGGACTATATGAGCAGAGAAATTTTTCGAAATTCCTTTTGGTGATATTAGGAGTTCGAAATTATTTCTTAATTTTGGGATAGTTGCTTTTTATTTTTCTCTACGCTCTAAATGAGGGGGTCGTAGCTTGGCGTCCGGCTGCGCCTTCCATTTTGAATATAAAAAAAAACCAAGAAGGAGTGTGGTTCAAAATTTGGAAAAGTGGTTCTAAATTAGTTCGAAATTGATTCGAAATTATAAGCATATCAAAACTCGAATATCTTTCGAAGGGGGGGGGGTGTAGCTTGACTGACCTCAATAATAGCAGATAGAGTGCAAACAATAAATATTTGGCACTAAAATAAGATTCCTATACATATATAATGTTTTATTTACGTATGCATTTTAGGAACATTGCTATCAAAGTCTTAAAAGTGGAGCAGAAACTGGTTGGGACTTTTCCAGTAGATGGTTGTTTGACTCGCAAGGAGGCGTTAGGACCAATTTAAGTCATATTGATGCCCAAAGGGTAAGTGTTTTATAATCTGCTAAACTCTTTTAAAAGGTGGCAACCAATAATACATTTAGCATGGGATAGAAAACCGATGAGCACTTAATATTCTGGGTGTTCTTTATGCAACTTTATAACTTATATCTAGCTTCTAACTGATACAAGGCCCTCGGTGATATTTTGATAAAACTTAAACAGTTTCTAGATCATGGATGTTCCTATCAAAAGATATACTTGGCCACACTTGCTTTTAGCAGCATATTTAAGAAAAAAAATAGACATACAATTATACCCGTTTAGATAAAGTAAAAATTAAAATCTTTTGCATTGGTTCTAGTGAGAAACACTTTAGAATGTAATTTTTATTACTAGTATTAGTCTATACGCTTAGATGCCTTCGTGTGTTTTGCTTATTAATACGCAAATTTGACTCCACTCGTTGAAAGCTCTTGCCTTTGGGATCAGTATCCACTTATTGAATAGCTATCAAACTCATACCTATATATATAGATTGCCTTCGCTAGATGTGAAAGATTTCACTTCTCATTTAGAAAATATTTACTTAACAAAAATACTAAAATTGTTTGGTATCGAAATATTTTTTGGAGATATTAACATCAATACGCTAAGAAAGAGGTAAGACGCTGCAAGAGAGAGCGCTGAAGGACATACTGCAGTGAAATAACATTATTGCCGGAAACCTCTAGACTCTTAAAAATCTTGAGCAACGAAACTAGGCAAACCCTAAGTTCATTCAAGAGGCAAGACGGAACTTGGACCAACTTTGTAGAAGAGTCACTGAGATATCTGTTGGATGAATGCCAGCTACACCTGACGTGGAGGTAACGCCGAATTGGGGGCTGGCACACCGCGTAGTCACGGATGATACAATATTCTGGGCAATAAACGAGTTCAGTCCGTACAAGTCACCAGGTCCAGGTGGGATCTTCCCGGCACTGCTACAGCGAGTCCTGGGGGCACTACTTCCTCACACGAAGAGAGTGTTTAGGGCCAGCGTAGCTCTGGGATACGTTCCAACTGCATGGAGGAGAGCCAATGTGGTCTTTATCCCCAAACCGGGAAAGAAAGACTACACCACGGCTAAATTCTTCAGACCTATAAGTCTCACGTCATTTATGATGAAGGCACTGGAGAAGATGGTGGATAGGTACCTTCTAGAGGGAATACTGGCCAACAGACCATTCCACAAGGACCAGCACGCATACAAAGATCAACCGAATCGGCTCTTCATGCAGTAGTGCACAAGGCCCTTCAGCACAAGGAGTATGCACTCATAGTATTCTTTGACGTGGAAGGAGCCTTCGACAAGGCAAGAACGCAGATAATAACATCTGCCCTTCAGAAAAGAGGAGCTGAAGCTCGTCTGACCGAATGTATAAAGTTTGCGTTAACAGGGAAGCACAGGCAAGCTTGGGAGAGTCCTAGGTCAAGGTGGATGTGACGGGGGGCTGCCCTCAAGGCAGCTGCCTTTCTCCTCATCTGTGGTGCCTTATAATGGACGACCTCCTAAGTTGCCTGACACAGGAAGGATTCGACGCGCAAGCATACGCAGACGACGGCGTGGTGAAGGTGGTTGGCCGCTTCCTCGCCACTGTATGCGAAAGAATGCAAAAGGCGATCAGAATCATAGAAGACTGGTGTAGACAGAACGGCCTATCAGTTAATTCTGAAAAAACTGAAATTATCCTCTTCACCAGAAAAAGGGAACTAGAGGATTTCAGAGCTCCCATAATCTACGGCAGACCCATAACTTTAGTATCAGAGCTTAAATATCTGGGAGTCATACTGGACAAGGGACTCTCGTGGGGGAAGGATGTTGCCAAAATGACTGAAAAAGTCCAGGCAACAATGTTGCAGTTACTCCGAGTGGTCGGTCGAACCTGGGGGATCACCCCCAGGAACCTATACTGGTTATACAAGTATAGTAGAAAAACTGACCACTTCCAGAAAGCTCATGAGCCTGCAGGGGCTCTTCTGTAGGGGAATAACAGGCGCAATGAGGACTACCCCCATTAGAGCCCTAGAAACCATCTTAGGTCTCCCCTCGCTTCCAACTTGGATCAAGAAGGAAGCGATGACGACGCACTTACGACTGAGAGACAAGGGCCTATGGAAGGGCAGAGGGGAAAAAGTGGGTCATCTGGCAATCGAGGAACTGGTAACAAAAGAGTTGCCTCTTCTAAAGATGCCAGTAGGGGCTCCTTCGAAACCATGGAGGTTTGACAAAAAGTACAAAGTCACAATACCTGAACGGGATTGGTGGCAGAGAGAAGAATTCCGAAACGAATTAAGCAGAGACGCGACGGTCTGCTACACTGCCGGATCAAAAATGTCAGCCAGGCAGACAACCCTACCAGAGGTCAGAAATAGCAGGAGGGACATTTGCATATGTTCCTATAGCCAGGCTGCTCTCAAGGCTCTTAGTTCATCAAAAATTGTCAGTAGCCAAGTGGAGGAGTGCGTTAACGCGCTACAGACATTGGCTGAAGACAAGAGGGTGACACTGATGTGGATCCCGGGCCACGAGGGAATACCAGGGAATGAGAAGGCGGACGAACTTGCCAGAGCTGGTGCCGAAACCCAATATATTGGACCGGGACTGCTCTTAGGAATCACAAGAAAACAGGTGCAGAGCGAACTCAATAAATGGACGAGCGATCAACTGAAGTCGTCCTGGAGGGAAGAGCAAGAGTGCAGACAGTCTAAACTGTTCGTGAGTGGACCAGACGCAGCCAGAACTAAGTAGCTTTTGGGAAAAACTCGCAAGGACTTTGGATTGTTAGTAGGAATGCAGAGGAATCAGCGGTTCACCTGATAGGAGAGTGTGACGGGTACGCCAGATTGAGGCAGTAGACGTGGGGTGCCCCCATAATACAAGAGGAGGAGCTATACTCTCTAAGATGGGCTGACGTGCTGACCTTCGTAAGGAAGGCAGGAAGGCCCGGGGAGAGAGAGGCAGGATATGTAGAGGGAGTGGGAGGATAAGGGTGGGAGACGGGGTATGGCAGAAAGGGCCCATGAAGAGGCCTAAATTCCACGTCTGCGGGCCGCCCCTTACTACTACTACTACTACATCAACACCCTAGAATCAGAAAAAATGGATGTTACAAATTATTTAAATTTTTTGCAAAGCTTTGGCTTCCGTAATTTAATTAACAAACCTACCAAAGTTAGACCAAAACAAAAACCATCTAGCTTAGATCACTTTTTTATTAGAATATTAGGTAAAAAGTACGATCAAAAATCATGGTTTGTGGTCTCTCAGACCACTATCCGATTATATTAAATATACAACTAAAAGAAAATAAGAAAAGTATACCTAACCAAAACATATATTGTAGTATTCACTATCAAAAATTATCTAGTAGTTTACCTAGTGAAAACTGGGATCAGTTTGTGCAGTTGCGGGAGGTGGACTATTGACACCTTCTTATAGCAACAGAACATAAAACGATTAAACTTAAAAATAAAAAACTGAAACCTTGAATAACCCAAGGCATAATAAAATCAATTAGATACAGGGATAATCTAAAAAAAATCCAAAATATAGAGGTAGATTAAGTAAATTAATAAAAATAACAAAATTAAAAATAAAATAACTACACTGAGAAATTCAAGCTGCATAAAACTGATGAGGCTACAAATGAAAGAGAAATTCATTCTAGTATACAGTCTGTGACTGGTGATGCAGGGCAGGAAGTTAATACAGCCAAGGAGATAGCTGACTCTTTTAATAAATATTTTAGTAAAGTAGGCAAAAAAATGGCAATAAAATAAGGCAACCAAAAGTTAATTTTTATATTAAAAATAATTAAATAATTGAAATAAACAGCTTAAAAAATGAGTCACCGAGGTGGAATGGTGTAACTGCTAAAGTGATAAAGAATAACCATATTTGTTTAATCCGCCCATGGTTGCATCTCATTAATCCAATCTTTAAGAATGGTGATTACCCAAATTGTTTTGAAAAAGCTATAGTTACGCCTGTTCACAAGTATGGCAATACAAAACTGTTAAACAACTATCGACCAATCTCGCTCACAAATAACCTTTTCAAACTATTAGAAAAATGCATGAAAGTACGTCTATTGGAATACTTGAATTTTTATTATTATTATTGAAATCTGCTTTCAAAAAACCAATATAGCTTCCGACTGAAAACAAGCACAGAAGATGCCTTCATATGGGGTGTATGGGAATTTTCCTTGATCTGAGTAAGGAGTTCGACACTGTGACGCACCGAATTCTACTAAATAAATTTAAAAAAAATGGGAATTAGAGGTGTTGTGTATGAATTATTTAAGTCTTCTTTGGAAAATATAACACAATGTGTTAGAATTAATGATACCTTAAGCAATTATAAATTGGTAGAATTCTGTGTGCCACAGGGAACAGTGCTGGGTCCAGTACTATTCAATGTTTATGTTAATGTAGTATGATGCCTGAAGAGTGGGGAGAGGTAATCAGTTTTGCAGACGACACCGTCATCATTATCAAAGAAAAGTGGTAAAGATACAATGCTTTTGACCGAAAATGCTATGAAACTGCTCAAAAGCTCGTTCGATAAGAATATCTTAATTCTTAATTTTAATAAATCTATTTTTATTTGTTTCTCAATCAAAAAGACTAAGACATTACTGTTTATCAATACTGCTCAAGACGTACCCAGTGCAGCTGCGATCTAAAAATAAAAAAATCTGAAAGTAGTATGATGCCTGAAGAGTGGGGAGAGGTAATCAGTTTTGCAGACGACACCGTCATCATTATCAAAGAAAAGTGGTAAAGATACAATGCTTTTGACCGAAAATGCTATGAAACTGCTCAAAAGCTCGTTCGATAAGAATATCTTAATTCTTAATTTTAATAAATCTATTTTTATTTGTTTCTCAATCAAAAAGACTAAGACATTACTGTTTATCAATACTGCTCAAGACGTACCCAGTGCAGCTGCGATCTAAAAATAAAAAAATCTGAAAGTAGTAATTATCTTAGTGTCATCACAGACTCCGAATTAAGATGGCAAGAACACATAAAATATATATATCAAATAAAACACGAAAGCTCATCTACAAGTTTTATCAACTAAAACAAGTTATGAACCATATATTACGCCCTAGTTGAATCAATCTTAAATTACTGTGTAACTGTATGGGGTGCGGCTGGCAAAACTATTATTAAACCACTAAAAATAACGCAAAAATATATAATAAAAATCATGCTAAACAAAAACAAACTATATCCTACTGAAAACCTGTACATTGGATCAAAAGTGTTGAAAATTAATCAAATTTACATAAAAGCGATGATAAGATATTCACTGAAATTCCAAAAATACCTTAATTTAGTTCAACATAATGCTACAAGACATGCTAAGAAAGTTAGTGCTATTATATTCAAAATAAGGTTATCAAAATGTCAGCAATATTTAGTGTATTCTACTTCAAAAATATATAATATGCTTCCTACAGCGTTTAAACATAAACCCCACTATAAAATTAAAAACAAATTCAAAATTGGCTTATTAATAATAAAATACAATGGTTAGAAGCTAAGCCTTTCTACTAAAACCTTTAACATTAAATTGTTGCTAATTTGTTTACTATTAGAAGTTTAAACTTAAAAAAAAAAATTGTACCCTCTTACTTTGTTTCTAAGTAATAATGTAATAGAGTTAAGCTCGTCTATCTCAGATAGTATTTAGAGAATTATATACCTATTATTATTGAAATTGTTCCTATGTAACCACTATTTAAGTGCACGCACTTATGTTCTTAAACTGTACACTTAGATTACATTACACTAAAAAAAATATCGTACATGGTATTAATAACACACGTTTATTAATTTTTTATAGATATTTGTACATCAGTAACACGTAACTGTTACAAAAATCGGAGGAAAGTTATTAAAATTGTCTTATACAGTATTGAAATTAATAAACGGAAGTTATGGAATCAATGAAAAATGTTTCTTGACATTTTATGGAAAGTTGTTATTCATAGTATGTACAGGTTATGGAGATAATAAAAGAGCATATGAAATAGATAAAACATGTTAACGATTTTGATCAATGCCCTCAATAAATTTAATAAATGGCCATCATTGACTGTCGTTTAAAAGTTGTTATGGAATCTATGGACAAGTTTATGAAAATTATGAACCGGGCATATAAAATACATAAACAAGGTTATGAAATTTATGTACGTAATAATCTTTTACTAAATTCACTCTTAGGTGTAACTAAAAGCTATAAAAACATGTCTCTTAATCCTTGATTTCATAACACTCTTCATAAAAATCATTCTTAAAGACTCTTTATATCGTAACAACTTTTTTTTGAAACTGTGTCTTGCAGTAGCAAAATCAATAACTCGTTTTGGCTATAAAATTTACGTAAACTTGATTATGATATTAATAAAACTTTACATCGGAGCAAAAATCATGTACAAAATACATTGGCTCAAGGTATTTTTTTTTAGAAAATGGTGCCTTTTTTGGTTCAGTGTAGTTACAGGTAAAAAATGGGTTTAAAGTAACTAGTAAAAAAATAAATAAGCTGGAGAATGTTAAGGATCTTTCCCATATAAATATGAGATAAGCTAATGGCCCTGCACTTGCATTTTCTGAAAAAAAAGGCCGTAGCGATAATAACTCTCCCAATAAATTAGCCTGGAAAAAAACACAAAGCCAAAAAATCCGCTGGGCGCAAGCAGACTGCGTCAGGCATGCGCAGTGGATTTTTCGCCTTTGGCCTTGGCCCATGGTCAACCCTGATTTTCATATTATTTTTTTTGCTCTTCAAAGTTATTACTGTTACACATTTTGCGACACTTGGGCCATTATATAGTATCTTATAGTTATATGGAGCAATATCTTATACCTTCCCGCACGCAAAAGCAGTCAGACGAACGACTTGAAGAATAAAGTGTGGGCGCCACACTTTACGCAAGTTTTAGAAACAATACTTTTTCTACAAAATAAATGTCAAAAAGTGTTAAACTATTAAATAAAAAAGAAAAGTGTGGGTACATTAGCAAAGCCAAAAAATTATACAAGGTTAAATAAAAATTATCAACTCAAATTTAAAAAGAAACTCAGTATTTAATATTATTAATAATAAAAACTTTGGATACTTATGTATTCATTTTTTACTTTAATTTAAGAGGTCTTTATTTTGCGACAACAAATTAACAATATAATTTTTAGCCTAGAAATGAGAAGTGCTAGAAAAAAAAATTGTATAAGAACCAAAAATAGTACTCTTTATTTTAACAAAAATTGACAAAAAAATATTTAAAACTTATTTTACATGAAATTTTTCGAAGCAATTTCTTCCTTTTATTAAACAGAGATGAACATTGCACTTGAATTTCTTGTTGTGAAACATCCACGCTCCAGGATCCCAAAATCATCATCTTCTTCATCCGGATTTACCTCAGCAAATATTCCTTTATCTTCTCCACCTTCTCTTCTAGCTTTATAGCCTAAATGAGCTTATTATCCTCTTCCTCATCTTCCAATAAAGGAATTTCTGAGTCATCATCGTTTTCCACATAATATAAGTAATTGTTCATCAGTCAAAAGCTCTTTGTACTTTGACATATCCGAAAATAGCCAAGAGTCATGTAAGAATCTCAGAAAACCAAAATATAGCCTTACATAGAAAAAAAAAACGTAAGATCAGAGTAGATGCACGATTTTTCTAAACTCCAAAAGCCATTGTCCCTGCTGAAGGACATTAAACATAACCTCTTTTGCGTTTCTTAGAGCAGTAAATACATAAAAAATGTTAAAAACTAACCCTTCTACTAAACTCATAAAATAACGATAAATTAACGGCATGCACACTAACTGTTTACTTCCACTGAAACAGCTGATTTATGTCAATTTTATAGGTTATGTATATAAAATCCATTAGCGTGCAAAACATTTTAAATACCTAAGAAACGTTGGTTCTTGGCATGTGCATTCAGTATTGAATGCTAGAATGCAACATTTGTTTATAAAATGCTTAGAAATTTGATGTCCCTGACGAGGAACAGAAGTTCGGGATGGGTATACATTTTTTTGCGGACGCTGGTAGTAAAAGAGTTAATATAAACAGTAGGTACTTATTACCAAATTAATTTTTATTTTAGGTAGTTCCGGTAGATCTGAACGCCTTTCTAGCGAGAGACTTTGAACTACTCGCTACGTTCTTCAGAATGCTTCGTCAACCTCAAAAAGCCCAGGAATGGAGAGCCAAGGCGATAACTTGGAAACAATCCATCCAAGAAGTTTTATACGACGACCAACACGGTATTTGGTACGACTATGACGTACAATTGGAAAAATCCAGAAAGCTGTTCTACCCGAGCAATTTTGCACCACTGTGGACCGGCAGCTACGATTTGAAGAATAGGGCTCAGTATGGTCGAAAAGCTGCTGAATATTTTGAAAAGGAAGGCATTCAAAAATTTCAAGGTATACCGGGTGTTTCAGGGGGGTGGTTCATCCCCTTTTTTTCCACAAATATAAAGATAGAAAATTGAAACTTTTGAATAAAATATTATGTCAAATTTGACGTTTGCTGACAGGTCACGTGACTTCCGATCGCTTACGGTTTTACCGGAAATCGCCGTAACTTTTGATTTGTATATTTTTACATTTTTGGATTTTTGCGTTCACAGCTTTATTAAAAAATTATAATATAATATTAAATAAAAAATTAAAATAAAAAAACACCCTGTAAATGCTTTACAATTAATTTGATTGAGTTCATTCTATCAGAAAAAATGCTTAGTTTATAAGGTATAATTTTCGACGAAAAAAGCAGTAATTTATTTATTTTTTTAATTTTATAATTTGTAAGCTTTTGATCAACTATCAAAAGGTTACAAATTATAAAATTAAGACGAAATAAATTATTAAAAATGAAATATTTTTTTAATTACTGATTTTTTTATTGAAAATTATACTAAACTAAGCATTTTTTCTCTCATATCATATCATCCTATTCATCCTCGCCCATTATTTTATGCTCAAACGGCTCTTAAAAAATATTGACACAAAACTGTACTATTATGGGACGCCCACGGTTTATTAGAACATTCAAAATCAAACCCGTTAAATAAAAGAAAGTTCATTCATAACATTATCCGAACCTTATTTCGTCAAGCCCATTAAATAACAAATTTGAAATTTATAAGACCTGTTTTTAATCGAACCATTGTTCATCAAACTTATTTATTATTAAACTCGTAATTTTTAAAACCCATTTTTAATAAAACCCGGAATTTGTCAAACCATTTTTTTCAAAACCGAAATTCGTAAGACCCGTTGTTTATCAGAAATATCTGCTAAATTTATTGCGCATTCACCAATAATACATGAACGGGAGGCGTACACGCAGGTGGCGCGGCGACACGGCGCGGCGTTTCGATGCATTTGTCACTGCTACGCGAATTCCTCACAAATACGCGGTTCTCATTGGTCGATGCCGCTGATCGCTCCCACAAATAACACTAAGGACAATACTTTAATATAAATTGGCATCTTGATTTCTCTCACTAAAAACCAGTAGACACAAATTTCATCAAAAGTCATGTTATTAGTGTCCAATAGAATCTGTGCGTTTTAGGGAGATATTTGTTTTCTCGCTGATTTCAAGAATAGCTTCACAGGTAGCGTTCAATGGTTTGTGTAGAGATGTCACCTGCATTCCAGTTAAGAACAAATTTCTGATAAACAACGGGTCTTACGAATTCCGATTTTGAAAAATAATGGTTTACCAAATTCCGGGTTTGATTAAAAATGGGTTTTAAAAATTACGAGTTTGATATTGATATAAATTTCTAATTTGTTATTGAGTGGGTTTGAAGCTTAGATTAAAAAGAGACAAGATACCTGACACTTACGGAGACTTTGGTTATATTATTATCTGGAACAATGTCTACCTTTCTGTTGTTTACAGTAAACACACCAGTGGCGTACCTACTTAAATATAAATTTACACATGGATTATATTATTAAAATTTTACTATAATATGAAATCTGAAAAATAATTTAAAAAAAATAATTCTGCCAATTTGGGCTTTGGAAGCTTCCAAACAATAAATGTTTGTAGTATAATTTTATACAAAATAAATTTATTACAAAGTTTGTATATGATTTATAGCAATTTCAATTTTCAACACAATAAAATTATGCCAAACATTAAAAAAAAAGAAACACATCACAGCACCTGGAACATCAAGAAAAAAAATAATATTACCTACTAGCTAAAAATTATGTTATTGTGTTTGCTAATTTTTTTATTTTTTCTAGTCATTAGCAGAAACTTGCTTATACTGACTTCTTCAGTACACAATAAAGTCAATAATGCTTCAGGTACATAGAGATATCTAGGACAGATAATCAAATATCCATTCGTAGGGCGAGCGTAGATGGCAACGGCGGCAGTATAAATCAACCTTAATATTCTGATAAAAGGTAGGAATTCAATCTTCTTACAAACCTAAACACATGTGAATTAACTTTTATTGTTGTTTGCAAGTTGGTTTAAGGACTTTACCTACCTATTTTATAAAAAAAACCCTTCGAAAATATCTCATTTGCGCATTAACTATTTCATTAAAAGTATTTTAAATTTTGAAAATTAACAAAAAAAAACGTGTTTGTTGATATTTTAATCTAAGGATCTACTAATTTAAGTATATTTCATAAAAAAAAACTTTATTTTCTATGTACCTACCGGCATGTACCGCCATTGACTGATTTCACTTGCTCTCTCTTTGTTTTTAAAACATTGGACGATTTATTCCAAAATATCACTTTAAATGCACTGAAATAATCTCCTACTGGTAAAAAAAACACACTATAAACGTTTTTTGACAAAACGACTTACAAACTGCTTAAAACATCCTGAAACCCGAAAAAGCTTAGCTCAATAAAAATGTCATCCGACCGTCTGCACCCTGCCGACTTTCCCTACCCACAAGCCAATCACGATCTAAAGTCGTTCAGACAGAATTCTCTATCCCTATTGTTCTAACGTCGTTTAAAAGGATGGAAAAATAATCGATATTTCTTTGTGTTGTGGTTATTATTTGCCAAGGAGTTTTCGTTGGACCAGATATCTTGTCTCTTTTTAATCTAAGGTTTGAAGAAATAAGGTTCAGATAAAAAATTGGTTTAACAAATTGCGGTTTTTATGGTAAATTGTTCTTACGATAAAAATTTTTATTAAATACGGTCTGATAAATTCCAGGTTTGACAAACCATAGGCGTTCCTATTAGGGACTAAAAAACACATTTAGCCAGAATCTTCTTTTAGGTGGTATCCCGACATCACTCATAGATAACGGGGAACAGTGGGACCTTCCCAACGCGTGGGCCCCCCTTCAGGAGTTCGTGATTCTTGGTCTTTGGTCAACTGGTGACCAAAAGGCCCGACAGATCGCTGAACAATTCGCTAAAAGATGGGTTGAATCCAACATGAAAACTTTTGAAGACACTCACGCAATGTACGAAAAATACAATGCAATACAAGTCGGTCAGGTTGGCGGTGGAGGCGAATACAGCGTACAAACCGGTTTTGGCTGGACCAATGGAGTTTGTTTGAAGTTTATAGACCAGTTTTATACTGTAGGAAGTTCTGACAGAAGTTCAGAAGGGAGTTCGGAAGAAAAGTCATCAGAAGGAAAATCAAAAGAAAGCTCGTCAAAAGAAAAGTCGTCAGAAGAAAAATCAAAAGAAAGCTCGTCAAAAGAAAAGTCGTCAAAAGGAAAATCAAAAGAAAAGTCTGCAGAAAAGTCGTCAAAAGGAAAATCAAAAGAAAAAGCTTCAAAAGAAAACTCGTCAAAAGAAAGTTCAAAAGAACGGTCCTCAGAAGAAAATGATTAGCTCGCAACGATGACTAAAATTGAAGCACCTTTAATGATGTCAAACAATTTATAAAATGTAAAAATTGACTTAAGTACAAAAATGAAAAACCAGTATTTTTGTTAAAAAAAAAAATAAATATTGTTAAATATTTTATGTTTTGAAGTTTTTCATCTACCTAAGTACTAACATACGGAGAGTTTTCCAACAAAAACTAAACTGGAAATAACTTTTTAATAGGGCTGTCTAACATGGCTCTTAGCGGTAAATAAAGCGATTTTCCTTAAGACGTAATGCTAATAGTCGGGCCCCCAGACTAATAACTAAAGAGAGACCAAACATTCCCTATTGAAATCCTCTAATGTTTACAATCCAACACCCTTCTGGACGATTATATGAACAGAAAAGAGAAAGAGCAATAAAACGGCAACACTGTCAAAAATTGCTTTTCCCATTACCAGTGGCGGCGTTAATTTTAATTTAAATATATAAATGTGAAAACGAGATATAAGGTAGGGTTGGTCGGATTTTCTTATTCAAAAGAATTAACTGCCAGAACTTGCATAACCACAAAAAATAGATTTATTCAAGGATAAAGTTTAGTTTGAGGAATGTAGGTATTTACGAACAGATCAAAAGTTTACCAAAGAGCACTTGAAATGATTTTTAGGTAAATTATTCAAGATGGCTGTTATATATTTTTTTTAATTGTGCAGTATCCCACAAAACAAAAGTAAAAAAAAATATTTTCATAGCAAAAAAAAAACGGTTAATAACCCGTTTTATAACGTTTTTGTAAAAAAAAAAACACGCTAATAAACGGCTTATTAAGCGTTTTTTTCACTATGATAATAATGTCTCTTTTAGTTTTCTTTAGTGGAATATAAACTTTTTGTGATGTTAATTATGAAAATTTTAAGCCCAACAAGTTTTATTCTTTACACATTGGCTGCATGTTCATTTCTGAATACAGAACACAAGGAAAATTTAAGGAAGAGGTAAAAAATTACTTGTAGTTTTTCAGGAAACAGGAGTCAAAAGGCAAAAAAATAAATAATAAATATTAATGAAAATAAAAATAAGATTGGCTCAGAGTAAATATCTCCAAAACGGTTTTATTCACATTATAGAAAGTACCCAGGTACCCATTAAAATACAAAAAATACCTGCCCCAGTACCTGACTATCAGCACTTGGTCTTATTGTCTTCTCTTGTTATGTATAAATTATAATAAATAAATATTTTACATGCTGCAAAAGGAGCAAAATTATCTGGTACTTTTGTTTCTTAAAAAAGATTAGATTTTTGATGTATTAATAGTATAATCATAAGCTTTTTACGCAGTTTTTTACCTCATACTACGCCCATGACTAACGTAAAATGATAGGATCTTTCTTACCTCCGAAATATTAGTTCTAGGCTGGAATATCCGCTTTTATTGCATACCAGCATACCAAATAGTCACAATAAAATTCAAAAATCACCGAACAACACAAACCCCCGTTAACAACAACGCCGTCAGCTGCAACCAAACATGTCGGCATTTATTCGCGGCTCGTCGAAAAAACGTTGCCGGCTTGTGTTCTTTTTTATAAATCTCGAAATTCTACTTATTAAAAATTAAAAAAAGTTAATTATTGAGACTAAAAATTAGGACTAAGAATTAAGTTATTAGCATAAGAAAAATTATCCTATATAAAAATATGTCAAATAATCAATAATATTATCAAAAGAGCTTCAAGAAGTTTATGAATTGTTTTGTTTCTAGGGAAACCCCGCGGTAAATTGGCAACCATGTATTTTTTGGGAAATAAACATTGTGGCTGGTTGATCGGGGTAATATTGTTTACTGTTATATCTCATTTTTTTTATTAATCTGAGGTCGGGCCGTTTTTATTAGATATTTTTTATGTATAGGAAGATTTTTGCTGATTTTGTTGTAACTTGGTACACATCTAGATATGGCTCTGGGGACCACCAAATTGACATTATTTTGTTCGACGTGGGCGTCGGTTAGGCGTCGCGACGTTGACAAGTATATCTCAAATATATGTCAAATTTAAATATTTTAAAATTGTGGTCATATCAATAGAAAGCACACGAAAATCTCTTTAAAACGACGTATGTACCAGTTTTTACCATTTAGAAACTTTTGTATACAGAGGTGTTTAAGTTAGAATTAAAAAAAAAAATTGTAAAATTTCCTTATTTAAAATTTACAAAAAATATTCCTGTCACCTATCTGTTTAAGGAATTTGGATATTTTTGATCTTTTTAAGTTAATTAGACCTATCCACACTCACATAAAAAAAATAAAAGTGAACGCCACGTGACATTCAAAAAAAAATCGGAAAATGGGTCATGTTCACAAATTTTAAAAAATGTCCACTTTCTCACACCCCTAGATTAACTGAGCATTATTTGAGTAACCATGCACGCCAAAAATTTACCAAATATGTTTTTTAAAAGAGCATTTAACCTGCTAAAATTTAGTGTAAAAAAAATTGCAAGTTTTTAAGTTTTAATATACATAAACAGTAAACGTTAAGAATGCTTCATTCTGAACACGTCAAAAATATGAAAGAAAATGTCACGCCACACATTTTAGCGTATATTTACAAAATTTTACAGGGAATTTAACACGGACTTTCAAAAACATCTAATTCGAGTTTCAGATGTCATCATCATCATAGGCAATAACTCGATACCGAGTATGATTTTCCTCTATTCTGTATCGTCGCAATCTGTTGTGCGTTTTTTGATGGCTATGTAAGCCAATTCTCGAGCCGCACACTCTTCCACAGTCCTGGCACACCCAGTCTCCGGCAGCAGCCTGGTGTTGTTGGTCATCCATTCTTCTATTTTGTCGCTCCTTTCTACGTTCCCTCTTTTCCGTCTCTAGTCTACGTCGTTGCTCTTCAAAAGTTTGTGCATGAAGCCCTATGGTTTGCCGTGGTCTCAAAGTTGTTTATATCAATGTAACCCTTCATCATATTGCCTTTAAGAACGTCCTTTTTTGTTGACCTCCTTGATTTTTCTTTCCCTCCTTCAGTTGTCCATAAAATATCTGCTTTGGGAGACGTGTTTCGTGCATGCGGATAATGTGACCAGTCCAACGAAGCTGGTGCTTGAAGATTAGGGCTTCTATACTAGTTGTTCTAGCGTCTTCTAAAACACTTATGTTTGTTCGTCGGTTTTGCCATTTGATTCTCAGTATTCGTCTTAAACAACTATGTTGATATTTTTACAGTCGTTTGATATGCCTTCTGTAGGTGGTCCACGTTTCGCATCCGTATGTTATAGTTGGTATTATAACTGTGTTGTAGACACTAAGCTTGGTCTCCGCATTGACGTCGTGATTGTTGAAGACTCTCTCCGAAAGCCGTCCGAACGCTGCGCTAGCACATTTTAGGCAATGCTCTATTTCTGCGTCAATAGTTGCATTTGATGATAGGTGGCTCCCAAGGTATGGATAATGTTCCACGTTCTGCAGAGGATGACCATTTATGAAAATGTTTGGAGCTTGGGGATTCGTACCTGGTTCTGGTTGATGAAGAAATTGCGTTTTGGCAAGATTGACCTCTAGGCCAATGCTTTTGTAGGCTTGGTTAAATGTGTTGATTACCAGCTGTAGACCTTCCTCTGTATCGGCCATAACGACGTTGTCATCGGCGTACTGCAGTTCGATTACCGAGGTCGTCGAGAACTTAGTTTTTGCTCGAAGTCTGCCTAGGTTAAGTAGGCCACCGTCAAATCTATATAGAATTTCCAACTCCTGGCGGTAGATGTTCCTCAACAAAGTGAAGCATGGCACCTAAAAATATAGAGAATATGGTGGACGCAATAACACACCCTTGTTTAACATCTGTCGTAATCTGGAATGACTCTCCTGGTCCATCGTTGCTCAGGACTGTTGCATTCATATTGTCGTGTAGTAGTCTAAGAATTTGAATATATTTTTGAGGGAATCCAGCTTTTGCCAGTATTTTCCATAGAGCTTCTCTGTTGACCGAGTCAAATGCTTTGACTAGGTCTATGAAGGCCATGAAGAGTTCTCTAAATTTCTCTTGCATTTGTCTGGCACTGAAGATCATGTCAGCTGTGCCTCGATGGGCCTAAATCCACAGCAATCGGAATTAATCGGTTTGACAGTAACCGTGCAAGTATCTTCCAGCAACAGAAAGCAGAGCTATACCTCTGTAGTTTCCACATTGGGCCTTGTCGCCTTTTTTGAAAATGGTAACTATAGAGGCGTCTCTGAGTTCGGCAGGAATGGTCTCAGTGGTCCATATTTTACTTATTAGAATGCGCATTTGGGAATTAAGTGTGGGACCCCCTTGTTTGTAGAGTTCAGCAGCGATACCATCTGTGCCTGCTGACTTGTTATTCTTTAGCTGTGTGATTGCCTTTTCGACCTCCTCTAATCTCGGAATCTCACTTAGGTGTTGTTGTGTAGTTTTCTCCGGAATTTTGTCGAAGATGTCATTATCGACCTGAGACTCTCTGTTGAGTAGTTCTTAGAAGTGTTCTTTCCATCGTGAATTGATAGATCTGTCTTTAAGCAGCCTTGTTCCATCTTTGGATCGTAGGGGATTGATACCTTGTGTAGTGGAACCATATATCATCTTAGTAGCTTGAAAGAAGGCTCTGGTGTTGTTGGACTCAGCTAGATGTTGCATTTCATGTGATTTGGTTGTTCACCATTGGTTTTTTAATCTACGTGTTTGCCTTTGTACTTAGAGTTAGTAGGGTGGCTTTTCCAAGCATTATGGGCTTTTCTCTTCCTATCAATAAGCTCTTGAATTTCTTTGTGTGTAGCCGACCGTTTCTTCGGAGGCAGATGTTATTGCTGTCTTCAATATTCTCCAGTGATCGTCAATATTCTCCGGGTGTTCTAAAGTACCCAACTTTTGATTCAGAGAGACTTGGGATTTTGTTCTGGTTTGATCATCTTTAAGGTGTTCTACATTGAATCTTCTTCTGATTTGCTTTTTTTTACGGCTACTTCTTGGTGGAATGTGCAAGTTCATTTTGACTCGTATCAGGCGATGGTCTGTCCAGCAGTCGTCTGCACTCATTATGGCTCTTGTAATGTTTACGTCTTTTTGATCTCTGGAACGTACAATAATGTAATTAATCAGATGCCAGTGTTTTGACCTCGGGTGTTGCCATGAGCTCTTGAATCTGTCTTTTTGTCGGAAAATTATATTTGAGATTATGAGGTCATATTCCGAACATAAGGTTAATAGGCGCAGTCCGTTTGAGTTCATGTTTCCAACACCTTCCTTGCCAATGACGCCCTTCCATAGGTTTGAATTCGTACCAACTCGAGCATTGAAATCATCTAGGATGATAAGTTTATCAGATTTAGGTACAGAAGTTATGGCTTCACTAAGTTGAGAATAAAATTCATCTTTCCGAATGGAAATTCGGTTAGGTGGTCCACAATCTCATTTTTTATAGCCAAACTCACTCCGTGAATACGTGGTTTATCTTCTTCTTTTCCTTTCCAGAAAAATGTGTAGCCTCCTGCGTGTTCTTTAAGTTGGCCTTCGCCTGCTCTTCTAGTTTCACTGAGAGCAGCGATATCAATGTGATAATTCCTTAGTTCACGTGCCTCTATTGCCGTTCTTCTTTGTGCTCTTGTGGTTGTGTCTGTATCCATAGGTGTACGGATATTCCATGTGGCAAAGTTCATTGGATTACTTTTTCTTTTGTTTTGACTGCATGTGGTGTACACACTGGCAGCGGGTGTCCAGTCGGGCAGTTGTTGGCTGGCTATGTTTAGGGCACCTTTTATAGCCCCTTCCCTTTCACGGTGAGCAGAGTGGGTCCTAAATAGGGCTGCTCGAGCAACTCGTGTGCTGCATCCGTGACTGGGATGCAGTACACGAGTTGCTCTACAGCCAATCCTTGAGCAAAACGGCGATCACGCTTCCGCCGTTTTCATGCCGGTTTGTCACTAAGAGCTTCCAGACTACACTGTCCTGCTCCCGTCGCAACTTGGCGATCGCTGAAAGACTTTGGTGTGCTTGGACTTCATGGTCTTATGTGTCCTAGATAGTGTAGGATCTCAAAGTAGAGAATGCCTGTGCGAGACTTTCATTAACGTGGACATGCTGATGCACAGTCCGCAAGCTCACGGTCCCTAATAACGAGTGACGACCCAATGGCGTAAGGAATACGACGATTGGGTCCCTCGAGGTTAGGCCAGCTGATTGCAGGATTGAGCACTAGACTCGAATCGTGGGCGGGGGTCGCTACATCCCACCGCCTACAGGCAGTATGGTTCGCCCAACTTCCCATAGCGGACAGATTCATGCCACAGTGACCTGATCTGTCCAGCCTGACAGATGTAATCATAAAGTAAATGCTTTATGCTTTAATATTTTAATTTTTCCCCTGCCAGGTAATTTTAAAAGAATTTAAATAAAAAAAGTTTATACGTATTGGTTTTCTCGAACCCCTTCCCCTCTCCATCCCTCCCCTTTACCCCTATTTTTTTTAATAACTAACGTTGCAAAATAGGTACGAACTAATCTAATATTATATAAGTACCTAGTGATATTCTGCAGAGGATCTGCGACTACCATTATCTTTCTAAGTACTACTTAGTATAGATACCTATTCTCTCAAAGTCTTTTTTCTCAATTTTGAACAAAAAAGAATTATCTAAATTTTTAGGAAATTTTTTAACATATAATTATTTCAGCATGTTTGGATGACAGTTCAAAATGCAAGGAATTGTCACCATATTTTATTAAAACGGGTCAAGATTTAAAGTGGTTTTAATTATTCAAGCAAAGGATACTGACGTTCTTGTGATTTTGTGTTTTTATTTGGCTAAAATTTAATTTAAAAAAACACACATATGGTTTATTCGCATGCTTATGGACCAAAATGCATCCCAGTGGCTAAAATAATAAGTTGTGATACTCGTTCTTTAATATTTGTCGTAGGAAAAATCACTACCTTAAAGTAGCATTTACACAGGCGAATATTCCTTTGATCTTCGAAATACCGACAAATATTCGCACGAATTATTTATTTAAAGATTCGCGCAAAAGGTTCGGGGTTCCGGTAAAAAGGTTCGTGAATATTTGGAATAAAATAAAAATTAGAAAAATTATTTACCGTAAATCATTGAACTGAATTGTAATATAAAAATTAAATTTTAAAGGCGCATTTACACAGAGCAAATAGGTTCGTTCAAAAATTCGGGCAAAATCAGGCGAACCTTTTTTGACAAAGGTTTGCCCGAATACTCGAACATTTGCAGCGAACATTTGCCATGAACATTCGGGCAAATTTTCGCAAGATTTTTTGGAAATATATTTTTGAAAGTGGGAATAGATTATATTTTTGGTCTCACATCACTGACCTCAATTCCTGAAATAGAATTTGAACACTAAAAATATTTTATTTTATTTTTCGATTAAATAATAAAAGCCGACAGAAAGCGAAAAATTATTATTTGCTGGATGGTAGGTTGTGATGTTAGTAGATATCTACCAAATAAGTTTGTACCTAATTGTTGCTATGCTTTATCCCTTTTTTGGTTCTCCTTAATGAAGTGTAATATTCCATAGAGCTTTCTGTATTTATTGCCAGCCTTTTGGTCTGTCTAATCTGCCTAGAATGTTATAGATTGATCAAATTATATTAATGATTCTTTAATTCATAGTAGATAATCAAAATTTTAGTGTAAATAAATAATTTAGCAGCACCTATTTATCCAAGGTTTTATAAGCCTAGTGATAAAATTTTGACAATTAATATACCAAATTGACAAAAAAGAAGAACAAAAAAAATGTTTTTCTCTTCCTAACCTCCAACAGGTTAGATAATCTTCTTCTTCCTAATTTTTTGTTTTTTTAATTTTATCAGCTAAAATCACTCCTATTTTTTCTTTGCTTTTGACTTGGGTATTTGATATTTTCTCATATTGATAGAGCATAAAGTTAAAATGAACCAAGTTGAAAATTATGCACTAACTGTGCTGATAAATTGTGAATTATAACTATGAAAACTTGGGTAAATGTATTTACCTTTATAATTATGAATAAAATTATGCTTAGGCGATGAATTATTATCAATATGAAAAGTTGGGTAAACCCGACATGAGTTTACCTAATATTACTAAGTTCTAGATGTTTTTATAGCGGACTTGGGGTGAGCCCCATGTATTAACTATTTTAATATTGTTACCAACATACTTCTATATAGGAGAGGAAATAGAAATTTCGTGACTTACCATTACATTTAAAACCGAGATGGTTTTATTCAGCGCAAAAATGACTCGATCTGCTTGGATTCCTAATTCCATCTGCATAGGTGTTAGACTTTGAGGCCTCTCAATAGTCAGCCCCTCAAAGTGATCGCCACTGTCTCCATTTTCCAAAATTGAGTTGAACGGCTTGGGCCGTTTTTTGTAAAATTTCTCCATATTTGGTAGTTTGTTACAGTTTTCTAAATAGCGTATATAATTTATCGGTTTCGAAAATATTGTTTGGTGACAAACATTGACTTATGGTTTTAACCTAAAATAACGACTTCAAAGTTTGATCGATTCCAGGGGGCAGTGCACAAGAGCATTGCTATGGTAACAGTTTACTTTTATACGCCTCGTTCTTTCCTGCCGTTTTTAACAAACGTTGAAAGGAAGAACAACAATCAAGCTTCGCCTGAATTTTGGAACGTTTACGTGGAAATACAACATTCTTGCGTATATATATATATACACCTCGGTTTTGTAGCACTTTTACTCGAAATGTTAAATATTCAGTGAAACAAATCTATATTCAAAAGTATTCAAATACATCATTTTTGACAAAAAAATTACCTACTAAACCAAATTTTTTTACTTAGTTTATAACAATATGTATGGTGAATCGGGGAAAGGTATTTTTAACGTGAAGTACGGAGAAAAAGGAGGTTTATAATGTAGGTTGGGAAGGTTGAAATAAACTAACAAATTCATCGTTTTTTTTTATTTCCCAAGTGTACGCCACTGAAGGATTTCTAAATCAGGAAACATATGGCTAAGTTAAACTTGTCCCATTAAATTGCGAATGCGCGTCTTTGTTAACACGTCAATTGCTATGTTTTCATGGATATTGAATTCGTTTTCAATATGTTTTGAAAACTTTTTTTTCATGAGTTTTCATGACAGGCTTTCAAATCGATTTTGAATCGATTTGAAAACGGTTTTCAAATTTTGATATTTGGCAGGTGACATATGTCATAGTTGTCAAATATTCATTTTTGAGTTTTGATACTTTTTTTTAAATGTATTTTCTTCAAAAGATTATGTTGGCCCTTGCCACACATTTTTTTTAATTACTACTCTGTTTGCAAGTGGAAGTGAAGAAAGAAATGCTGGACTGGCATATGTGCATAGCACATACACTTTCGAGCCAAATATTTCTTTTATTTTCCATAATTATTTTTTTTTAAGTATTTAAAAAACAAATCTTTAGTTATTTAAGTAAGGTTATGTTATTAATCTTCTTTTTTCTATACACTCCACCAAATTCAAGAATGCCGGTTCCACAGTTTCACTTCTATTTCTCTCTCTCTCTCTCAAAAAGAGTGACAGCAATAAAATATAATTTGGCGGTTGTCTGGTAATCCGACGCCATACGCATGTGTAAACTCAATCCCCGTTTTCATGGAAAATCGGTATTTCGATCTCAATACGATCTTGATCCAACCCTAAAAATTTTCAGGGTCGGATCTAGATTGAAATCGATTTGAATACTGGAAAAACAGGCGTTTTCATGGACGGTATCGGATTGAAATCGTTTTCAGAACGAACTCAATTCCCATGAAAACGTAGCAAATATATTTAAGGCTTAAGTATGTTTCCGTGTTTTATTATAAGAAAAAGAGTACGTATTATTTTTTTTTGTCAAATCTTGACATATTTTACTAACCAAAAAAATCAATCTTTCAAAAACAGTCTGGGGAAATTATAAAAAGAGACAACAAAACGTCAGTCCATTTGGTAAAATCCATTTTACATGTAAATATGAAAAAAACTAGAAAGAGAGGGCAATATGAGTTGCTCACCTCTGATAAAACAATACTATACAATAATAATACTACATATACCTACACAAGTCAAACTTTTGGGTGCACTTTTATTGAGGTGTGAGAGAGGGCTGACAAAACAGCTTATGCTCTCCGCATTCGCCGCGCTAGTGAAAGCGCACCCAAGATGTAATAATAATATACTTAAAAAAATTAGCATAAGTGACATGTTACCAAAATATATGCTAAGTTGGCACAAAAACAAAGCAATTATTTACTATGATTTTCAAAATTATTAGGAACTCTCTTTACAGAATTTGTTCACTTTTATTGTTCACTTTTATCCGTATCCGTATAACACTGAGAAAAATGGTGGGCTACGAGAACTCAAATTTGCGTTCTCCTAGACCCAGCCGTGTTGCCAATAGGGGACAGACCTCTGGGCTGTGAGAACCAAGTTCAAGGGATTGCAGGGAAACACGGTTCGTGTGTTGTGGTAGCCCAAAATATGCATAAACACTGAATGTATTTTTTTGGCCATTTGGGCTGCCAGAACTCAACATATAGGTTGTGGTGGTAACTCATGATCTGGGCTGGGAGTACTCTGCCTTTGGGCTAACAGAACTCAGCATCTGAGTTGTACTATGTACTAGTATTTTGAAAAAAAATTAAACTTATTTTTATTTTTTATTTTATTTTTATAAGAAACTGCAAGGTTAAAAATGTTTTAGTCGACGAAATAAATGCAAATGCAAAGAAAAATATCTTAATTTCATTTCCAGCACGAACGCCACTAGAAGCATTAAAAATGTGGATCGTGTTTTTCTAAAAAAAAAAAGATTTTGTGATTTAAAAATAAAACAAAGTCCAACGAAGCCTTGACTCTCAAGTCTCCCCGGCTGTCTGTATACAAAATATAATGAATAAATAGCTAACTATACAGCGCTAGCCATTATAAACAAGTATAGAATTTTTGACTCTTAATCTAAGATTAAAAGGGCATTCAAAAGAAATCATTACTTTTTCTGACATATTTGATATTAATTAGAATAAATAGGCTAGAGGTCTGCACATGTGCAGTTCGATACGTATAAGATAAGTGAACATTTTTAAACGTGCTAAAAGTATCGTACTCAATACGTATTGAAAAGATTGTCTTCTTTTTCTTTCATATAGAGCATGTTTTCTGGTCCCATAAAGAGCGTGCACGATGTATAAAAGAACAAAGATGCTGGATTTAATTTCGATACGTATTGAATACGATGTAAAAACATACTAATTGTTACCCATTTTGCGATCCTTGGGCCATTAATAGTATCATTATACCTAGTTATAGGAAAAAATATCATACACTTTTCTTTTTGTGTAATTTATATCTTGATTTTAATTTATTTTTTCTGGAAAAGAAAATCACTAAAAAAATAAAAAATCGTCTTAGCTTCATAAAAAAAAGAGATTTGAATAGTAGTTTTCACAACTAGTCGCTAAAATAGTGCTTTTTTTTAAAGCGTTGGTTTCAATAACGAGCGCAGCGAGGTATTTAAAAACGCGAGTAAAAAAATTACAGTTTAGCTGCGAGTGGTTAATACTATTTTTTTTAAATATTTACCTTTATCAAAATATCCAAGAAAAACGGCGAAATACTTTTAAAAATCTCGAACGAAGAGCACTTTTCGCAATACACCATGTTTACACTATAAATCAAGGCGGCTGGTAAATGAAATAACAATGGTTTCCATAGCAATGTGCCTTTTTAATCGGTGACGTTCATTGTTGCGACATTTTAATCTTTGACAGTTTGATATTTTGACGATGTTCTTAAATGTTTTTTTTCGTAAATACTTGCCATGGTGAAAACTGGCGGAAATGGCTTTTTTATTTCTCTTTAATTTTAGGTAAAATCGGACAGAAACCTTTTTTTGCACCCGTGATCAAAAAAAGTTTTTTTGCATCGGTAACAAAAAAAACAATGCTTTAGTTATCTGCAGACAGTTACTAAAATCATGTTTTTGATGTAGGTATAAAAAGAAACTTTTAAAGCGTTTTTCTCAAAAGTTCATCAAAAAAAGTTTTTTTGCATCGGTAACCAAAAAAGCCATGCTTTAGTTATCTGCAGACAGTTACTAAAATCATGTTTTTGATGTAGGTATAAAAAGAAACTTTTAAAGCGTTTTTCTCAAAAGTTGGAAAATGTCGCTTACGACGTGGCTAGCTGTTTATTTAGCACGGCCACGGATGTTTCTACATCCGTGAGCACGGCAGATCTGTAAGTTTCCGGCAGTCGTCGCTAGATGTGGCCAGCGCAAGCAAGAATTCCTGCCCATACCACTTCATCTGTAAACACACCCCAGGCAAATTCGATAAGGACAACCGCTGTGTGGTCACATGACAAGTGCTGTAAATCCAAAATCACAATTTTTTCCTAACCAAAATTTTTATCGCGGTTTTTCTAGGAAAAGTAGGGGGCATACGCCCACATTTTTGTAATTTTTTTTGTTCAATTCAAGGTTTTCTTTAGTTTTTTTGGACGTGTTTCCAGAGTTTTCTTTTGTTCCTACGAAAAAGTAAGTAAATCTTTGAATAATATAAGACAAAATAGAATGAACTGGGTTTGAATTCGATATTATTGCCTATTTTTATTGTTTTCCTTATCAGTTGCCTGTATTTACATTTTTCAGCTTTTCTGATTTCCTGCCAGAATTTAAAAATAGGATATGAAACCCCTTTTTTCCTTTTTAAATTCGAATTATCTATACTTTTAAAAATATTTGTGTTCTTTTGCAGATCCTTTGAAATGTTTCATGAATTTTCTTTCAAGACTAGAAAAGAAAAATCGGTAATTATGCAGTATACGGTTTTCTGTCATTTTTGATTTTTTTTGAAAAATTCTTTATGGGGGCACCTTCTAGGATCCCTAGGACCCCAAATCCGCCTGCGACCGATTTTTTTTTTACGAGAAAAAAGGGTGCCCAGGGGGGGTTGTAATGTGTTTTTTTGATTGTTTTGGGTTGGTTTGATTTAGGTTGGGTTGGACTGTGTTGGTTTGGGTTGTTTTAGTGAAAAAAAATTAAAAAAAAAACGGTAATTATGCAGTATACGGTTTTCTGCCATTTTTGATTTTTTTTGAAAAATTCTTTATGGGGGCACCTCCTAGGGTCCCTAGGACCCCAAATCCGCCTGCGCCCGATTTTTTTTTTTTTTTTAACGAGAAAAAAGGGTGCCCAGGGGGGGGGTTGTAAAGTGTTTTTTTAATTGTTTTGGGTTGGTTTGGATTAGGTTGGGTTGGACTGTGTTGGTTTGGTTTGTTTTAGTGAAAAAAAATTAAAAAAAACCAAAAAAAATAAAAAAAAAACAAACGGCACAGACGGATTTGGGGTCCTAGGGACCCTAGAAGGTGCCCCCATAAAGAAGTTTTCAAAAAAAATCAAAAATGGCAGAAAACTGTATACTGCATAATTACCAAAAAAACCAACGGGCGCAGACGGATTTGGGGTCCTAGGGACCCTGGAAGGTGTCCCCATAAAGAATTTTTCAAAAAAAATCAAAAATGGCAGAAAACCGTATACTGCATAATTACCGAAAAATCCTCATGAGTTTACCTATCGTTTTACAAATAATCCAAATAGGATCTTCAAATCAGATGAGAGTGCGTTTTACCCTCGGTTTTACCTGTCTCCATAATCTAAAAAAGTTTTGGTGAGAAAGGGCAACAAAAGCCTATATATATTTTGTATTTGTATGTATGTATTAATGGGACTCACTGCTCACTCTATCAATAATTGACAATAATCACTTAAAAATAGGTAAATTTTTATTCTAAAACTTAAATAGACTTAAGTATCATTCATATGAGGCATAGTATTAGTCTTTGGTTTAATTTTTGTTACAAAGTCTTAATTATAAAAAAGTTAAAACCTTAAAGCACTGTTTCTTATGAAAGTGTTCATGCAATGCTTTTTATTAAGCTTTGTCACAGTCCTAAGAAAAAGTTGGCAACTTTCAATTTTTATAACTAAAATTACGACTATTACTATAGCAAATATAAGCATGCAGGAATGAAATCAACATTTATAAAAATTTTATACAGGCAAATTAAAAGCAAAAAACAAGTTGCTACGTGTGTTTGTAGGTTCAAAAAAAAGTTGTTTCTATTAAATCTTATTTTCTTTAAAAACAAACTAATAAAAGTAAATAAAACAAAATATCAAAAAAGTGATCTTAAATGAGCAATTTTTAAGACTAAAACTATAACTAACACTATAACAAAACCAAATACTAATCAAGGGACTAAGACTATGCCTTGTATGAATGATCCTTTATAGTTTCTATAAAATTATCAATAAGCTTAAAACAAGGTTTAAAATCTAAATACAGTCTTAATTAATATCTTTGTTAGGTTTAACTCAAGTAAAATCGATAAGTATTTTTAAAAAAACAATAAAAATCTTAAAATCAAACATCACAATTTAAAAACAAAAGATCAAAAGATCTTGGGTGGAAATAATGAAAATTCAAAACTGGATGAGCATCCCACAAGGAACACACAAAGGACCAAATCGAAAAGAGAAATTATTAAATGATGTTTTGCTGTGGATAACCAGCGTGAGCTCGTCAGTGGTTTCACTGGTCACCCTCCCTATACATCATTAAACACCATCATACACTTTGATTTCCAACTTTGAATAACTCACAAATAGGCATCATCCCCACTGGTACATATCCAAGTGTTATGATGTATGGGGAGGCTGACCAGTGGAACCACCGACGAGCTCATGCTGGTTACCCAGAGCGAAACATTGTTTAATCATTTCTCTTTTCGCTTTGGTCCTTTGTGTGTTCCTTGTGGGATGCTCATCCAGTTTTGAACTTTTGTTATTTCCACCCAAGATCTTTTGAGCTTTTGTTTTTAGATTCTTTTCGGTTGATGTAACCAATTTGGAGGATTTTGAACTTCTTTTTTGATCACAATTTAAAACTAGATAAAAGTACCAAATAGTACACAGGAAACAACAGTTACTGTTAACTAAAAACTATGTTAAAAAAGTTTGTTGTTACATGCATTGAAGAGATCAAGTTCCATTGAGTTGCAATTTTTCATCATACAGTTAATTGAGTTATTCTGCCCATATAAGATTCTAGGAAGTGTACTGAAAAGATTAAATAAAAATAAATAAAAAAAATTAAATTTTATTGACGGCAGTACCATTTTTCATACATATATTAAATGTTTTTTACTGTTTAACTAGATATGCTGCTGTATCACTTTTTAATTTTTTCTTAAAGTTATTTAATTGGAAAGCGAAAAAGGCCAGGTCCAAGTTATTGGCAATTCTACATATTCTCTGGGTAGGACTGTTCTGGCCATAGTTTGTTCTGTGGAAATCAACATAGAACAAATCATGTTTTCTTGTGTCTCTTTGCGGTACAGATATAGAAATTTGGTTTAACAATTATTTTATATCTAATGTTTATTAGTCCATTTATTATTTTATAAAGAAAAATATTGTCCAAATATTTGCATCTTTTTTCTGGGAGTTCTAGAATTTGCAAATTTCTTCATAGTTTATGCTTTCAGATGGAATTGATCATTTGTAAGCAATGAAGCATAAGAACTTAGTTTGGACACATTCAATACTGTGTGTGTGTCTGATAATATGGAGACCAGACATTTGACGCATATTCCAGACTAAACCTTGCCAGAGAACAATATAATTCCTTTCTTCTTCTCCTTTTAATAAAACCTTTTTTAAAGCTTTGTTAACTATGTATTCATAATGATCTTTAAATCTTAATGATGTATCAAGTATTACTCCCAAATCTTTAACCTGCTGTAGGCTTTCTAAATTTAAATTATTAATTGAATAGTCAAAGATTGTGCGGTTTTGTTTCCTATAAAATCTCATTACTTTACATTTATCGATGTTTAATTTAAGGTCATTTCCGAGGTCGTTCAATAGAATTTGACTATTTTTGAAGCATTTTGAAATATCATTCAGAAACATATTGAAAAACAAAGGTGAGAGATGTCCTCCTTGTGCTGTTCTGGATGTAATGTCTATTGGTTCTGATATGCAATTGTTTAATTTAACAAACTGTTTTCTTCCAATCAGTGAGCTTTGCCACCAGATTGTCTTCTTTTTCTTTCATAGATGTTTTGGTGTCCAAAGCACACACTTGGCTTGATTATAATTATTTTGTGTCTCCTTTTATTTACAATTTGTACATTGTTTTTTTTTTAACTTATTTTATATCTAATGTTTATTTGACACTTTTATATTTGTTTGTTTTTTACCTCTTTGTACTTTTTTCCTTTTTTGGTGTTGATGTTCTGCTTCAAACGATTTTATTACTCTTTTAATTGACATTATATACTATTTTATTTTACTTACGTGTTTTTATTTTAATGTTGATGGATGTAGGGAAACATTTACTTAGTTAGCAATAACAGTGGCCGTTCCAGCATTTGAAAGCGGGGGAGCAGTTTTGATACAAAAAAAAACTAGAATAAAAGCCTAGCTTTTATGAGGAACATATCAATATATGCTCACAAAACTTAGTAACTACAAGCGCTGATTTGGCCTTAAATCTAGGGGGCGAGAAAATTACATTAAAAATGCAATTTTTGAGTCACTTTGATCTAAAATCGTAAATATCAACAGTATCATAGTGGCAGAAAGAAAATTGCACAGAAAAATGCATTTTTTGATTTAAAATTAAAGTAAAATTGTAAGTTGTATATCAATGATACTACAAATGCCATTTTTAACACTAAATTAAACTAATACCGTAATTACATGACATGTAATATTTTTTAAGAGATTGCAAATAAATTGAAATCGAAATTATTCCTGAGTAGCAGAAATAGAAATTTTCATTACCTGTGGATATTTATGATGATAGTTATATAGGGCTATTGGTCAAACAGTTTTTTTTTAAGTTTTAGTAATTTATGACTCACAAATTTCAAAAATTTAGGTGTCCATAATCAAAAATTCAAAATTCAATTTATTTGTCCAATGAGCTTTACATTACAAGTGTACAGATTAAGACAGGTCAAATTATATTAAAACTAAAATTTTTATCTTCAGCTTTGTGAATTTACATTACAAATGTACAGATTAAGACAGGTCAAATTATATTAAAACTAAAATTTTTATCTTCAGCTTGCTGAAGTTGTCAAATCCTAAGATGCTAAGTGCAATTTAATTTTGTTTAAAATTTACACATAACAGTCTAGATAAAAAAATGTTTATTTAGGTAATTAATAAATGGTTTTTGAAAATAAATGGGGCAACTTTAATTGGTTTTAATTTTTTTTTTTATTTTCGACATATTACCAGTCTTACGGCCGTTTTACCAGCCTTTCGGCTATTTTTACCATTTATTCATTGACTATTTTACCCATTGAATACTCAATTTAGGGACTTTTGGGAGATCTAAAATAACATTTTCTGTGCTTATGCCTATTTGTGGTTCTGCGCACTTTGTAAAAAGAGGTCCATAATTGGGGTGTCAATAAATGGTTTTTGAAAAAAATGGGGTATCTTTAATTGGTTTTTATTTTTTACCGGCATCTCTAGACCCGACAAAGGGGTTTAGGTCTAAATCTTTATAGAAAAAGAAAACTGCCTTCTTAAGGGGTGGTCATCGGTCTGGAGGGAGCTGTAAATTGCACCACTCATAACAAACTTAACCTAACCTACTCCAAATTAACCATACATCTAAGCATCCCATTTTTTTTTCTAAAAGTGTCCATAACTCTATGTTATGTTACTTTACTGTACACTTATTTACTTTATAGAAAACTCAACCTAATTTAATATTTTTATTGTATGATTAAATTTTTGCCATATGGCTTTTGCAGGCTTTTTTTTATACTGTGTTGTACATTTTGGAAATAATTATTCTATAGTTCGATATTTTGCCAAAAACCTACTACTTACAAGACAACAACTACAAATTCCGCTTCCCATTTCTAAATCAGCCAAGACCAAAAAACCCCTGGAGATTCAGCAAGAGGTACAAAGTAGTCACCGCAGACAGGGAACTATGGCAGAGTGAAAACCTCCGCGAACAGTTAGAGGAGAACGGCGTGATTTGCTACACCGACGGGTCCAAACTGTCGGAGAGACAAACCACAGGATCGGGGGTTTATGTGGAAGACAGGAGGTTCGAAAGAGCTACCCGATCGGAGAGCAAGCCACGGTCTTTCAGACAGAGGTGTATGCCATAATAATGGCTGCAACCATGGAAGAAATAAAGAACGGTAGGGAGGAACATGTTTATATATGCTCCGACAGTCAATCAGCCCTAAAGGCACTAAGGGCGCCCAAGATCAACAACACCCTGGTGGAGGAATGTGCGGATGCACTAGAATCCTTGGGAGAGGGCAAACAAGTGACACTTATGTGGGTACCGCGACATATGGGGGTGGTAGGAACAACCAAGAGGCAATTGCAAAGTCGACTCAATAAATGGGCCAACGATGCCATGACGACCGCTTGGAGAGGAGGAACAGGATGCAGACAGACCAAGGACTTCGTGAAGGGCCCGGATGTAGCCAGACAAAAATGGCTTCTGGGGAGATCGCGAAGGGACGCTGGTCTGCTGACAGGTATCATAACAGGTCACAACCGACTAAGGAAGCACATGACCCGGGTCGCGGTGGAGAATGACTCGACCTGCCGGGCCTGCGGGCGGGCAGAAGAGACATCTTGACACGTTATAGCGAACTGCGAGGCATACCAGAGGACGAGATACCAGGTATTCGGTTTCCCGACCCTGGATGAGGAGGACCTGCACACGCTCAAATGGGACAAAATACTAGACTTTGCAAAAAGAACAGTGAAACCAGATGAGCAGACTGCCAGACCAGTGGTGCAGGCGGTGGATTACGGGCAGGCTTGGGGTAGGGCAGAAAGGGCCCAGGGAGGCCTACTTGCCAGGCTTCGCGCCGCCCCTTCTCTACTACTACTACTACTACTACTACTACTACTACTACTACTACTACTACGTACAAGACAACAACTACAAATTCCGCTTCCCATTTCTAAATTAGCTGTGACCCAAAATTCAATATCCAAAAGCAAGCGTCAAAAAGTGGCTGTCAAACAAAAAATTTAGATCTGAAATCAAAAGGCTATTATCAGAAAAAGCTTATTATTGTCTTATTGACTTCATGAATGAAAGACTGTAAACCAATCATTTTATTTTTTTGTGTTTTTATGTATTTATATTTGTGTTAAAATTTAGTATTTGTTCTGTAATTGACATGTTCAAAAAATGTTGTTTAGGTGGTAGACAATGTACTTGGTTGGCTCCGCTCTTTCACAGTTGAAATCTGTTACCTCCGAAAAGTATGGGTTTCCAAATATCCTTGATGGCGACGCTCTGTTGAGAAAATACATTCTGGCTCCTCTATATGAATGCTGTTTCTTTGAACTTCCACTTGAATAGATTTTCTTCTCTGGCGACGATCTTTGCTTCTTTCCATTCCATATGATGTTGATTTTCTCAGTCCATTCCTTATGTTGTCGAGTTTTGCGTTTGTGTTCTGTAAGGCGAACTTCCATGGGTCGGCTGGTTTTCCCCGATGTACATATCTCCACAGTCCGAAAATGGTATTGGTTGCCTGTTCTTCTTATCTTTGTGAGACTCCTTGGATGTATGGAATTATAAGTAAGTAAACATGCTTTATTGTCTAAGAAAATACAATCTTGTTGACAAAGCCAAAGACTTATCTAAAATCTAATATCTATAAGCACCTAATAAAAGTTATGCGACTAGCATGCCTGCAAACATATAATTTTAATAATATATATATATTTTTTTTAAAAAAAGCTACCTTTTAAAACAAAAATATAAAAAAGTTTTATTCTTATTAAAGTAGAAGTAAATGGCAAATATAAAATAGCTAACTATCCTCTATTAATTAAAGTTATAACAAAAATTTAACATTTAACAATTTAACATTTAAAATTTAAAATAGATCTAAGTCAATATTTTTCTTGATTGTCAGGAAATTAAAATAGAACGAATTTTTTAACATATTAAAATTTAAAACAGTATACAATAATACACACATGCGTACAAAGAAAGAAACAAGAACAAAATAGTTAAGCAAAGCTAAAATTTTAAAATATTAGAAAAAAAAACAATAAGAGATTTGTTTAAAATTATTAACTTAGTTAAGTACAATAAAGTATCGTCCTCCTTTCAGTATTTACGTCTTTTGTCCTTTGTGTTGGTATGGTCTTATTGATTGATGAGTTTTATTGATCGTGTAGTTGGAGAAACCGTTTCTTCATAGAACGGATTGAATTTTTGCCTTTTCTATCTTTCTATCTATCTTAGATCTAGGTGGCTCGATCTATAAGAGATTTTGCAATTCTCAGTTTGGTTGTTGTCCAGTATAAGTAGGTTTGCGAAATACAGAAGCGGTTATGGTTGAGTTCTTTTTGGTCACTAAAACGTCGAGAAAAGAGAGCTGATAATTTTTTTCTTTTTCCAAAGTTAGTTGATGCAGTTTCTTATACTGTTGACATGATTGATAATTGTTCTAGTGTATTGTTGTCCTTTATCCAGATGATAAATATATCGTCCATGTATCTTAGCCATAGTTTGGGTCTCTGCCATGATGTTCGCAGAGCTTCTTCAAACGATTTCATAAAGATGTTGGCCACTACCGGCGAAAGTGGAGATCCCATGGGTAGACCATGTTCCTGTCGAAAATACCTGTCCTTTTTCTGGAAGTAAGAATTCTGCAGGCAGAATTTCAACATATCCATCTTTGAGTAACGAGTAACTTCTGTTCAATGATTTGAAATGATTCTTCCAATGCCACGTTTGTGTATAAACTTTCGATGTCAAAACTAACGAACTGGTGTTCAGGTTGTAGGTTGAAGTATCTAAGGAGGCCCACAAAGTGCTTTTTTGATGACTAGTGATGGTGACTTTCCTTGAAGAGGCTGGATGATGAGTAGAAGATATTTAACTCAACCATAACCGCTTCTGCTTTTTACTTTTTCACAACGCTAAATATCTACTACTAATCGAAGTTTAATGTCATGTTCAAAAATATTTGTAAAATTGAGGCATATACAGTGAAACTTCCCATAGGCGGACACCGACGGTTCCAACTTTTTTGTCCGCCTATGAGAGGTGTCCGCCTATCAGAAAAATGAAAAAAAAAATTGTTTTGAAAAATATTTTTATTTATTAGGAAAAGCTTTTATAAAATCTTTGTAACTCTGATAACATAATACATTTCAGAAAAAAAGTAAAACATTTACAAAATCTAACTTATAAGAAAATCCGAAATTTTTAATTGTTTAATTCTCGTGTTCTTTGTTTTAAAAGGCAGCTTTCGTAATAACTTTCCAGGTTTTTCAGTTGATTAAATGCTGTGTAATCATCATTGGAAAATGCCTTCAGTTTTCCTATTGTAATTAGAGCATCTTTGTATGATTTTATATCACATTCGACTTCTAAAATTTCTGTTTCTTCATCTTCATTTTGAGTTTCCAGCATCTGAATTTCAGGCTCATTATCTTCAATCACATATTCTATGACATTTTTTGTTCTAATGAGATTGTCCATATTGACAACATTTCCATAAGTCATTTGTTAATCCGTGTTCTGCACATTTGCAACATTTTTTAGAAATTCTGCCAAGGTATTTAAAGGAACATTGTCTTCGGGTTCCCAGTTTTCAAAATGTTTTTTGGTTATTTTTCTTAAAGCCAGCTTTGTTGAAACAATTCTGAAATAGTGCTAGGAATTACGCTACACCACGCCGATTTTATAAAATAAATTTCTTCTAAAACATTAATCGACCTCGAGAGTTCCGTTGCAGATCGTATTTCATCCATTCTAGATAAAACGTGCTTCAAAATTAAACTTCTGTAGTAAAACTTAAAGTTTTGGATTATGCCCTGATCTAGTGGCTGGCACACTGATGTGGTGTTAGGTGGAAGAAAGATAACTTTGATATTATTTAAGTTTATCTCACGTGGGTGTGAACCTGCGTTGTCCAAGAACAAAAGTATCTTTCTGTTTTCAATTCCCATTCTGCGATCGAATTGTGCTAGCCACTCGCCCATTATATTTTGAGTCATCCAAACCTTAGAGTTTGATTTCCAAATGATTGGCAAATCTTTGATAGACACATTTTTAAAGGCTCGAGGTCGAGCAGCTTTTTCAATAACTAACAATTTCTCTTTCTCTCCCGCCATATTTGCACAAAATAATATCGTAAGTCTCTCTTTCGAGAGTTTTCCACCTACACATTTTTCAGACTTTAAAGTCGATGTTTTATCTGGAAGATCATCAGCATTGAAAATGTCTTCTGGGCGGTACCCAAGTAGCATAGAAGGCAGTCTTTCTTGGTATTGTTCAACGCCTTCCGAACGAACGTCAGCCGATTCGCCTGAAATGCACTTAAAACTTATGTTGTGTCTCTTCCTCCACTTATCAAGCCATCCTGTTGACGCATCAAAATTAACATAATTCTGTCTCTCGGCTAACTCTTTTGCCTTGGCCTTAACCATTGAACCTGATATGGGTATGTTTTGGCTTCTGGCGCGTGAAAACCACTCAAAGCATTTGTGATCAATTAGAGCACCTTCTTTTTTCAAAAAAGAACTTGCCTAAGTGCCAATTTTGTCGTATTTTTTCTTTGTCTCTGGCTATTGTGGATGCTTGAGTTTTTCCAATTTTGAACCTAGGACAATATTTTTTTATAAACATTTCTGATAGATTTTTACACCTAATCTCATTTGTCTTTTCTACGCAAGGACAATGCCTTTTGGTAATTTAATTAGAAATCATGAAAAGTTTATGAATCCTTTAAAAAAAAAATGCCATATAACTTTGCCAGATTACCTTGCAAACGTTTTCTGAGAAAATCTGTGTAATTGTCCCATAAGAATGCTCTTGCGTCATTATGTAAAAAATCAACTAAACATAGCCAGAGATTTTTTAAAAAACAAAATTTTTCTCAGTGTTGTAATGGTATTGTAATGTAATAATAATGTGTATGTACAATGTAATTTATTAAGCACTCACCTTTCAGCTAACTTCCGAACGGATAAGGTTTCCTTTTCAAGGGCATTCACAATTTCCATTTTTTCCTTTAATGTTAATACATAAATTAGTGCATACGCCGCGTCACTCGTTGCATAACCAAATCAGAACTGAGACCTGCGAATCCCACTATTTACTGTATAAATAAAATAGGGGAATCCCAGAATTATCACTAGTACATATTGCCAATTTTATTTGAATACGTTGTTTGGGGTTTCGCGTCCGCCTATAACAGCCACTTGCACCGACGTTTTTCTAATGGTTCTTTAAATAAAAGAAACTTTAAATTTTAAAGGACATTTAATTTTAAATGACTTGCACAGGCTCAATTTTTTTGAACGGCTCTTTATTTTCTTCACAGTACGGCGACGTCGCACGAATTTAGGGATTTCTGGTGTTTTTTTGTTGGTATCTCTGTCTTCAATAACCTAAAACTTTCACATATTTTTTTTATGTTTTGTTGTGTTGTTTTCATTTCATATTTTTTGATGATGAATTGTTCATCTAGTCGAGGTAGCTATAGTTGTTACATGGACTATGAACATAATATAGGCTATTGTGCAGTGCTTCAATTTCAATGGAGGCTAAAAAGAGAAAAAGGGGGCTGAATCTTAGTCCCAGGGAGCTGTCGCCCATCTATTCAATATTACTCCAAAACATCCATGGATGCTGCACATGCTAGCAGTGAAACAGCTAGAGGTCAAGGAACAGGACAAAGAGGCAAGTCAAAAGGATAAATATTTTGATAACGAAATATAGCAATCTATGTATAATCAAAGACGTTTATGCTAAACAACATTTTCTTTAAAAGTAGTTCTCGGTCTACTTAATTATACTCTCCAGTTTAACAGAAGATATATATATATATATATTGAAAGATCCATCTATGACAAATTTTTGATGCACTTAATTAATTAATAGTTTGGTTTTTAATTATTGTAGGGTACCAATCAAAGGAGGCCATCTGCCACCATAGTTAGAACCATGGCATCAAGTACCTTAGCAGAGAAATATGACTTCCTAGCCTACAAAAAGAATATGATTGCTGACATCACCTTAAAAAAGTTGGAAATAAAAGCATTACATACTGACAAAGAGCATCAACTCCGGAAAAAAACCCTGGAGAAAAAATAGAAGTATTCGCTGATTTTTTTTAACACTATGCAATACATTCAATTGACTGCGAGAGTGGATTTGGTCACATTTAACAATTCAATTAAATATATTCATCTATATGAAGCTTTAGGAGAAACCAATCTCTCTTGAATGTGTTACATATTACATGAAAGGTACCTGCCGTTTTTGCATTATATTAGTTTTTTAAAATAGGTAACTTATAATTGTTTTTTTTGCACTTTAAAGGAGATTTGTTGTTAAAGTGGTTATTTAGCTAAATAAGAAAAATTTGACTGTTTTTCACAGGGTTTTACTTAGTAGTAGTATAAGTTGAAAAGTTGTACTTATGTACATTTTGTTTTGATTTTGACTTTGGCAATCGAGCGGTATTATAATTTGTTTATTTTGAGTAGGAAGTGCGTGGGCTGGCACTCATTTTTTTGTCGTTTTTTAGTTACAGGTGCAGGGTGAAAAAAATCGCGTTGTGTACAGAAAAAACAATACAGTTTATTAAAATAAAGAAAATTTAAAACATGTTGTTTATTTTACTGACATACCTATATACATACCCTAAAATGCACAGCTGCTTTTTTGTACGTTATAATTTTGCCAAAGAAATGAAATTATTTTTTATTTTTCTTTAGCATATAATAAATAATTTCCATTCTGCACAACATTATGACGTTGGTGGTCTTGACCATACATTTCAATTTGTTGAGTTTGGATAAGATAATTTAATATTCTTCCTTGTTTACATCTTTATTATAGGGGGCTCGTTCATTTCTTTGGCAATATTATGAAGCACAGAAGCAGCTACTATTGTTGTCAGAACTGTGTTCAGTATAAGGCAAAGATCCAGATCCCAAATGTAGGTTCTATTGAAGTTCTTGTTCAAATTCAGGCTTCATTATACAGTATAATTGGATTTGCTAAAGGTGTCAGGAGGTAATTTGAAAGACCATATCCACTCCTTATAATAAGAAAAAAAGTAGGTAAGGAGAGGGCTATAATTTACTGACAACTAAAGCAGTCACAGTTTATATGATATATCATTCATTCATTCAGGGAGCTGTTGGAGAAGCTTGTTTATAAACACTGGATTATTATAGTTTTGATCAATATTAGCTAAAAATCATTTTATAAAAAATAATAACTGATCCTGGAAAATGATCAGAGTGTTGGGCAAAAATATGCATCCAATGTATATAAACAAAAACAATTGCAATTATAAACATTTTGGGAACCAACTTTTAACCCCCTCTCACCCCGTGTAAAACATTGACTAAGTACCTACCTGACATCTGGATATTCCAATAGATCCTCAACGTGTGTTAACCTGAATCTTCGAGGCACCTTCGAGTGAAGCCAAAATTAACAAAATCCAATATTTCAAGATCATCTTCAAGAGCATCCTCTACCAGCTCATCTTCAATAATGTTTACATATTCCATAATAACATTTGATGAATTTTCTTTTTTCTTGCGTTTTGAACAAAAATAAACTATACCATGAAAAATGGGTCGCAAAACTAACCTCAAAAGAGCTAACTGAGCTTTAAAGATCGGTTAATTGACCAAATTTGGCCAGTTAGTAAATGCTCCTTTAAAGAACGTTTAAAAGACCATTAAAGTAGGTGCAAGACACAAAATACGCTAAAGGTACTTTAAACTAAAGGACCATTAAAAAAAAAGTCTGTGCAAGTGGCTGTAAGAGACTTTCATATGCTTTCGGGGAGAATTGAAGTGTTCGTGTCCGTCCATTAGAAGGTCCGCTCGTGGGAGACTACAGTAAGATGTAAGCGTTTGGTTCCGAAAAAAATTGTCCGTTAGGAGAGACGTCCGTTAGGAGAGACGTCCGTCTATAGGTGTCCGCTAAGGTAAGGTGACCAACCGTCCCGGTTTGGCCGGGACAGTCCCGATTTTTAACCATTTGTCCCTGGGAAAAAATCCGTTTCGGATAGTCCCGATTTTTCAGCAAAAGTTCCGGTTCGCCCCGGTTTTGATACCACTGTATTTTGTAACTTTAAAATCACTGCAATTAAAAAAGCGGATGTTCTCTGCAATCTATAAATTTGAATTGAAACCTTACTTAAATTATAAGTATTTTGGAAAATACATCTTAATATTATTAGGGGTGCATATAAGAAAAAGTACATGATATACAATACATTGAATGGCCGGAGTGTCCCGGTTTTGCCCCTTTAGGAGTTGGTCACCTTAGCTAAGGGAAGTTTCACTGTAACGGTAGAATTAGATTAGATTTTCACGGTTAGATATTAATTTTTTACATATTATTAGATTTTAAGCATGCTTTGTTAATAAAAGTTAATTTCAGACAATAAAGTATATTTTGATTTGAGTGATTGATTAAGACATTGCCTCGGGTATTGATTAATTAATTATTTAACTATTCTTTTACCACTCAAGATAACCAAGGTTTATCCTGGCGCTAGCAGCTGCTGTTTATATTTTTAATATACAGGGTTCCTAAGATTTTCCTTAGGGATTCAATCAATAAATAAATCAAACAGAAATGGCATAGAAAGTTCTGCGCGCACAAAAGAAACAGGTATATTGAGCAATGGTGCCAGTTTGTTATTATTTCCGGACTGCTTTCATGAGAAAAAATTGTCGCCACTCTTTCATTGTGAGCATAAATCATAGTTGCAATAATAACCGTTGACAAGATGTCTGCAAATTCCGCTAGATGGCGGCCACTAATCTAATTAAAAATTAGATGTTTTCATACTGAGCGATAAACTCGTGAGGTTGTTAACATTAGAAAGAAATATCTTCGCTATTAATTAAATTTCTTTCCATTCTGTTCTACTAGTGAGATCTATCCGGAAACGGCCAAACCATGCAGCTATCACTAGCAGCCAAAGAAATCAATAAACGGCGCTGTTTTTCCTTTTTGCTTGTGATATTATTGATTTTAAATAAAGCTGGCCCTACACTACATTTGATATTTTCGAGGTGTTTTATGACATGATCTCGAAACATGTAGCGAACCAATTCTTCAAAACTAGCGGGAGAGTAAAAGCAAAAAATAAGGGGCTGCCAATATTTGTAACACCCAAAAAGAGGTGAAAAGATTTATTTTGCTCTGTTTCTTTACAAAAAACGTTTTTTTTACGAAAAACTTGAGCTCTGCCACTTTTTTTATTTTTTTCTTCAACTTTCTCGAAATTTTCATCATACCGTAGAAAAAAATTATTTCCCCCATGGTCATACTCTACTTTTATTTTCCTAAAACGGGGGATCTTGGTTTCGAGTGAGAAGATAAAGGGCGCCGCAGGCAAAAATTTTTCAGTTAAATTAGCCGAACGCAAAAATGTTAGAAAAATAAAGCACGAAATAAAAATGGCGCCGCTTACAATTTTTTTTCAAAAATTACGTAATTTCGGGAACGCAAAGAAATAGGTCTAAAGAGTATAATTTTTAAGAAAAAAATATCAATTTTCTCGCCCTCCTCCACTGGGACTACAGGGGCCGTGCACAAATTACGTAATGGTCATAGGGGGGAGGGGGGTTACAAAACGTTACGTAGGGGGGAGGGGGGATTTCGACAGCGTTTGCATTTGTGTGAAACTAAGAAAATTTGGAATGAAAATAAGTGAAAAGTTTTTTTTTTGGGGGGGGTAGTGGTCTTGAAATCGTTACGTAATATTAGGGGAGTGGCGTGCCAAACCGTTACAAAACATTACATAGGGAGGGGGTCAAAAATTGGTAAAATCACCGTTACGTAATTTGTGCACGGCCCCACATCTGACTGTTCCTCCTTTTTGATTTCGAATCAAAGTGCAAAACCCGGGTTGGACGTTCGAAGGCGTCAACCCGTCCTATTTGCTTGATAAAGTTTCTACGGAAATATCTCAGTCGATTTCTCCGGCCGTGTATGAACGCTTTAGGTTAGGCATTTGCATGTATCTCAGTCCCCAGCCTGTAAACAGTGCGTAAGGACAATGGTTACAAAATGAAAAGCCGAAAAATATTTTTTTTTTACGATATCTTTCATCAGTTTGGTATTAAAGTCGAGCAAAAACAATTTTTATTCCAGTCCTAAAGGTATGAAAATGGAAAACATTAGAAAACAACAACCTGGAATGGATTTACTACGTGTAAGATGTAGTGACAACATCGCCCCATGCCCATCCTTTTCTGCCTAATGTGCTTTTCCGTTTGTCTGCGTCTTATACACGGCTGCTTGGCCCCCTAAGGATTTGCTTAGGAACCCTGTATAAAACATAATAAGTCCCACTCAATGTAGATCTCTCAAAGGCATATTTGGCAATACAGGAACAACTTGCTGAAGTGCCTTGAGAGCAAAAAATTGTCAATGCAGATCTGAATAAAGCATTTGATAGCCTCGATCATGATATTGTACTATGAGAGCTAGAGAAATATGGTATTTAAGGGGCTGTTCATAAATGACGTATGCACTTTTTTTTTCCATGTTGCAACAAAATATTCATTCTACAAAACATCCTATATATTATGCTCTCCCCGAGGTGCCTTATTAGTTTCTGTAAGAGGCGAGGGGAAATGCCTTGGGAAATACTTACTTTTTTTTATGAAAATCGGAGCCAAAATGAATGCGCATTTAAATATGCGCTATCCAAAAACGAATTTTTGGGACGTATGATTTTTCAGTGATGCAACCAGTTTGATGTATAATAGGGAGGGTCATTTCAAATCAAATCAACCAGAGCTTTGGCAGACCATCTCCGATTTCGATAATTTTTGGTACATTTATTCTACCCATAAAGGAAATTAAAACTTTTTTCGCTATTATTTTTTTTCTTAAATTAATTCTTGGAAAAAACAAACGACCATTTTGCTCAACCATGTAAACTAGGACATTGGTTTATAGCTCGTTTTAAAGGTATTTTAAATACCTATGATGTGTCACATGATGTCCTTTTTGTTTAAAAAAAATGCAAATTAAAAAAAACTTTAATTTTTGAAAAACAGCACTTTTTAATTTAAAAAAAAAAAAATTGTTTCTGGATATTTTGCCAAACTTTTTACAAAATTTCAAAATTTTTCGAAAGAAAACAAGGTATTACTCGCTTTTTTTCGGTATACAGTTCTCAAGATATCACTCTTTTTGTGTACCTGCACATTTGGTTAAAATTGACTGTCATTACAGACATTTATAAAAATATGGATGTCTTGAGAACGTACAAAAGCGAGTGTTAGCTTGTTTTAAAGGTATTTTAAATGCTATTTTAATGAAGTATCACATGACCTCATTTTTTTTTTAAAGAAAATCAAGTCACCATCTTGAAATTTTGTAAATAGTTTGGCGAAATACCCAGAAACAAAATATATTTTTATAAAAAAAATGGTGTTTTTAAAAAATTTTAAAAAAATTTTTTTTTGTTGCAATTTTTTTTTAAGCAAAAAGTATATCATGTAATACATCATTCGAAAGGTATCTAAAATACCTTTAAAACGAGCTATAAACCGCTGCCCAAGTTTAAGTAGTTATCGAGACATTTCAATTTCTTTAAGTACATGTTTGAGCAAAATTGGTATATTTTGTGATTTTCAAGAATTAATAAAAAAAAATTAATGGTCAAAAAAATTTCAAATTTGGGATTTTTCATCCCTTTATGGGTAGAATAAATGTACCAAAAATTGAGGAGATAGTCTGCCAATCTTTCCTTTTTTTTGGTTGATTTCATATGAAATGACCCAATAGTTATTTAGATAACTAGTGCGGTATGAGCTTTGTTATAACGAGTGGAGAATATTGCCACGACAAGGTAGTAGACCGAGTCGTGGTAACCACACGAGTGCTGTTATAAATCTTACCGCACTTGTAATATACAACGTTTTATCGACGACCCCTGATTTTTCTTTTTTTAATTTTATATTAAAATGGTTTTCATTTTGCACAACATAATCAGTGACCTTACGCATAATCAAATTTTACGTTGACACGACAAATTAACTTGGGTTATGAGCTATTATATCGCTAGTGATAATTTTTTCCCTAAAATAAATGTAAAAAAAATTGTTGCGGTTGGGTATTTCTTGTGGTACTTTTTATGTAGGTGTTCTACAGGCCCAGGCACCAACTTTTTTATGTGTCAATTAACTAAAAAGCAAAAAACTCTTTTTTACTCATTGCTGAAAAGTCTCTGCGATTGGGCGTTTGTTTGCTTTTTACACCTTTATGACAGGGTTACCCAACTCAATATTATGCTTAAGCATAAATTTAATATGAGTTGGGTAAACCTTTCATAAATTAGGGCAACCAAATCGGAAATGTTGACATTGATTTTGAATTTTCCATTATACACTATTACAATAATGTTACATGCCTTTCTATATTTTGCGAGAGAATTCCCCTGATTTTCTATCGTAATGTTTGTAGAGCAGGAAATAAAAACTTTATACTAATTATTTGTTTAAAAATAGATCATAATGTGTAAGCAATAAATCCTATTATTGTAAGCCAAATTCTAATGTATGTCAATCACAAACATTACAAAATTTTTATTTTACCTTTTGGTTTTAATAGAATGCCGTAGAATAATTAAAATAAAAATCTCTTTAAAATTATTGAATTCTTTTCGCTACCCATAAACTTGGTAAAGCTTTTCAGTTGACAATAGTAATTTTCCTAACAGTGGGTAAAGTTGCGTTGTTCCATATGCGAGAGCAGTCAGACAAAGAAAAGCTTGTGCACGTGTTAAGAGCAATATATTTTCTTTGAGTGCAAAAACTACATTTTTTAATATTAGGTCTTATATACTATTTTTTTCTGATAAGGACTTCTTAAAGTAAAATGTCAGGAGAACAACCAGATCAAGTTACCACTCCTGATGAGTTGGACAAGGAGCAAGAGTCGATCTACAAACCTCCCCCAGAAAAGACAATTGATGAAATTTTGCAGATCGACCAGGACGACGAAAGTTTAAGAAAGTATAAAGAAACGTTGTTGGGGCAAGCCGGGGCCGGACCTATTGTTGTGGGTAAGATGTAAATTTGACAGGAACAACGCACGAAATTTATGAACATATTGCCCGCGATTTAAAATTGTAGCCTTTCTTCTCCGTCTTAGGCCCCTTCCCCTCACCTTTGCCTCTCAAACGCGCTTAAAAAATTAATGAGTGATCAATTCAAAAAACACTCATATTAACATTTTTTCGCGACATAAATGTATAAAGGTATTTTCTCTGCAAGTAGTGTTTTTTATGGTTGTGATGTAGCGAGACGAACATGCTAACATGTCAACTTTTGGGTTATACTGTAACTTTTTCTTTCATACCTTCTTTAACACTTAATTATTTTATTTTTATTTTTCTGTAATTATTGGAGTGTTGTTGTTTTTTCTATAAATTTATCTTCTAGATTTAGGGGTTAGGTGGAAGAACAGGTCCTCAGCCTGGAAACAGGTTGTGAACTTGAACCTCGCCCAAATTGGTCGCTTCATGTATGCAATTTATACAGACCGCTTCAAGCTACTGCGAACATAGGGCGGAAGAAGTCTAATTTGCCAGTATACGTACATGCAGAGACACCGCACGCCTATCAGTGAAGCAACCAATACTCAGGCTTGCGATCACTACTTGCATGACTTTCCTTTGGTATTTAGTACGCCTCTAACCACGGTGCTGTGTGGAGCGTAGTCAATGAAACCGGAATTTGGTCAATAAATACGCAAATTTTTATAACGTAATTTTCTTATTTTTTGTCACTGATAAATAAGAGCGTTTTATTGTCAACTGCTCAGATTTATCAGTGACGACGTGTTACAATGAAAATAATAAGGAGAAACAAAATAAAATCAAGTTCTCAAAATAAAATAATACATTCTAAAAACCAAAAAGATTCTCCCAGTCAAAAAAAAATTAAAGCAAATGTTCGAAAAGTCCTCCTTGCTCGGCTAGACAATATCCGAGCCTACTATAAAAACCCCTTCTAACGTTTCCAAGCATGTTAGGGGTGATAATTTGAAAAGCTTCTTCAAAAACAGATAGAAGTCATTAGGAGCAAGATCGGGAGATCGAGCTGGCCATAAAATAGTTCCCCGTGTACTTATTTATAACCCGATTAGGAAATACATTATCAAGATATTCCCTAACAAGGCCAACATTGTGAGCGGAACAACCATGTTGTTGAAACCATGTTTCACCAAATCTTACACCTAACAACTGCCTAGCAGTTGGAATAATGTGCTGCTGCAGTAGATCCAAGTATCTAGGACCATTCAAATTGCAATTGCCGTTAATAAAAAATGGCCTAATTACGTGTTCCCCTACAATACCCCCCCCCCAAACATTTAGTTTTTGGGGATACTGTGTTCTTACGTCAAAATACAAATGCAAATTTTCCCTCGACCAATATCGAACGTGTGTTGGGTTATGACGATTTGACCATTTGACCATCTGCACTTTTTCGGCAACTTCGTGGACATCCATTTTTATTTTTAAAAATGTATTATTTCAATTAAGAACTTACCCATCTGTTTCTCGAGCAAGGCAGAAATAAAACAAAATAATAAAAACAAAATGAATTTCCAAAAGATAACACTGCAGCGTGCTTCGAATCCACCTCGGTCGTACGGCACGGAGAGTAAATTGGACTTGATTCCCCCTATGTTCGCAGTAGCTTGAAGCGGTCTGTATATGATCAATAAAGACCTTTATTATTATTATTATTATTATTATTATTATTATTATTATTATTATTATTATTATTATTATTATTATTATTATTATTATTATTATTATTATTATTATTATTATTATTATTATTATTATTATTATTATTATTATTATTATTATTATTATTATTATTATTATTATTATTATTATTATTATTATTATTATTATTATTATTATTATTATTATTATTATTATTATTATTATTATTATTATTATTATTATTATTATTATTATTATTATTATTATTATTATTATTATTATTATTATTATTATTATTATTATTATTATTATTATTATTATTATTATTATTATTATTATTATTATTATTATTATTATTATTATTATTATTATTATTATTATTATTATTATTATTATTATTATTATTATTATTATTATTATTATTATTATTATTATTATTATTATTATTATTATTATTATTATTATTATTATTATTATTATTATTATTATTATTATTATTATTATTATTATTATTATTATTAAACCCTTCATCCAGTCGAATATCCGATGTTTTTCCGGTTTTTTACTTTAAATAGTCATAACTTTTGCTTCCGTAAAGCGATTTTGATGAAATAAAGCATATGCCTTGCCCAGGAATCTAAAGAATCCAGTGGTGAAACTTATGAAAATCCGTTAACTAGTTTTGAGATTTTTTATTATATGTATAACAAGAAACATTAATGAAAATTTGTAATACCAAAACAAAAGTATAAATTTAACCAAATAATGTTTTTTCATTGTGTGTAGCAGCCAGTTTTTTGGATTAATTTTTTATATAGGTAATTATTTTTAGTACAATATTTTTGTGACCTCAACTGGTCCTCCTTTATCAAGAATTTCATATTTAATACAACTGAAAGTAGTCGGACATAAAAAGATCCTCCTTATAAATTAATCAAAATTTTGTGTGAAAACTTGATTTATCTTCAACACGAATACCTGAGTAAATAATGTAATTTTTTCCAGAGCCTGATAACCCAAGAAAAGTAATAGTCAAAAGACTGGTACTAGTGGTAGCAGACCGCCCAGAGATAGCTTTAGACCTTACCGGTGACTTGTCCAAACTGAAGAAAGAGACCTTCTTTATCAAAGAGGGCGTTTCTTATAGGATAAGGATCGAGTTTATAGTACAGAGAGAGATCGTGCATGGCCTTAAATATGTGCAGAAGACTAGCAAATTGGGTATACCAGGTAAGATGGCTTATTAGCAAATTCGATTTTATTAACCAAGGGTTATGCTTAATAAAAAGAACATTGTTTTAGACAAAATAGAGCTTTCACTAAGAAAAAATTTCTGATAAAAGTACGCGTAGCTAATTAAAGTTCTAACTAACTAACTAACTAAACCCCAAATATCTCGAGAACTATAAAATTTATTTATTTTACAACCTTCTTGTAAATCAATTTGTTTCTTTTTGGTTTGCAGTGGACAAAATGACACACATGGTTGGTTCCTATGCTCCTAAGGCTGAGATTCAATCCTACACCACTCCAGCCGAGGATGCACCATCAGGTATTTTCATCCCACATATAGGCTACACAAAGGCATGCAATCTATGTACAGAATGTTGTACTGGCAAATTTTTTTATTTTTGGTTGAAGTAGGTATGCCTGTTTTGACATATCGTCAGAAAATCAGGGTTGCCACAATCCTTGAAAACCGGGAAATCCCGGCAAAAGTCAGGAATACGGTGGAGTCGGGAAATATCTGGGAAAAAGTCGGGAAATTTGCTAAGAATCCTTGAATTTTTCAGATATTTTTGAGTTGTACACATAACTTTTTTTGCTGGCCTTCATAGCACAGTGGGTAGCGTATTTGCCTGCCACACGGAAAGCCCCGGGTTCAAATTCCGGACATGATGGATATTTTGTGTTTGTTTTTAACTCTGCAAAAGTACTTTGCTACATTGGGTATTGATCCTACTATGCATTAAAAGTCCCAAAAAACATGTAAATGTCAATGAAATTTTCTCCTGCAAAATATTTAAAATTTTACGGATTTTTTAAATTTTAAATATACATATTACTCACTACTTTTTGTAAAATTTTACACACTGCAGTATTTGTTTCGATCACAATATCAGATAATTTTTTTCAGTCGGCAATCGCCCCTCCCCTCTTTGCACCTCACCAAACCCAAAAGTTTCGCTCGCTATAATGTCATTAATTGTTACAATTTTTGTTAAAAGTTTTTATCAACAGCATTCAAAACATGTAAAAAATAACTTTTTTAGTATTAGTATAACTTTTTCTGCGGGGCATTTATGACATTTCAAGCAACACATAGAACTGAGACTACTGTGTGGCCAGTTAAAAAAAAAAGGGCAAAAGAGACAACCAGTCTCTATCTTGCTCCGTCTTTTTTCCTTACCGGGTGAACCTCATTTTTAGTCAATTTCTCGTCAATTTATCATTAGCAAAATTTTATATTTTTAAATTTAGCGGGGCTCATCCCTTAAATCGACCCCAGCCCGTTCAACAGGTACTCTTTTGCTCGAGTCTTTATTGTTATTGAAGAACCCGGCCCGTTCACAATTCACACCTTCTATTGATTTGGAGATCGGTACTTACTAAGGGCTGAATAAGATATAAGCAGTGGCGTATGATGCATTATTCGCTTATAATCTTCCTAGTTCTTAACCTCTGTTTGTGGTAGGTAAGTATAGCTTATTTTAATTTTTTTATTGTATAATACTGCCGTCCAACGGAAAAACACTGGATGTTAGGATTTCCTAGTTTTTACACCCACGGCTTTTATGCTATGTAACATGAAGATTTTTTTTCAATATGTTAAAATCATCTAGTTTTATTTATTTTTTGAAAAAACTTTTTATTAAAAAAAATTGCAAAAATAGAATGGTTTTGCCCTAAAGAATTCAAAAAACACAAAATCTCATTTTTGAAAATAGTGAACATACAGTGTTTTTCTGTTGGACGGCAGAATATAGGTATGGCTTTTTTTAAAACATAAACATAAAAACAAAAACCAAATTACGTTTGAAAACTGTCAGGTAATCCAAACTCCCCGATTCGAGAAGGGGGAAGGAGGCTCCGCCCGCCAATTCCGTAAAGTTAAGTACAATTAGATATAAAATGTTATTTATTACATATTACTAATTCAGTTTTTACGTGCGTATTATAGTGGAAAAGTGACAGAAGTGTTTAAAATTTTATTTTTAAAATGTCTAAACATTTGGATACAACCTCAAAGGCATTATTGCAAATGTAATAAAAGTGTGTGACAAGGAAGCGAAAAGTAAAGACTTAAAACTTACAATTAATTTATCTACTTTCGAGCATCAAGCTATACTGGATATAGCTCTTCAACCATAGAAAAGTTTAGAAGAGAAATAAAACAAAATCAATCGCAGCCCATACAACCAGTGCCGACTAAACGAAAAAGGTACTCGATTTCAGACAAAATTGATGATTCGACAAACCATCTCAAAATTTTATACGGAATATAAAGTTGTTCCTACTTTGAGAAAGTTAATTGTAAAGTTAAAACAAGAGATGAATTTTCAATATTCAAAAGAATCTCTTCGTCTGCTTTTAAAAAATCGAGGTTTTTATTTTAAAAAATGCCAGAAAAAAAGAAAAATTCTTATGGAAAGGCCAAATATTTTACATTTAAGATACAAATATTTAAGAAGTATACGCCACTATCGAGCCCAAAAAAGAAATATAGTTTACTTGGACGAGTCTTGGGTGGACAACGACATTACGTTTAAAAAATGTTGGCAAAGAAATTACTGGAGTGATCCAAAATATATCGTCAACAGGTCGATTTATTGTGGTACATGGTGTAGAAAACGCTCATATTTAAGGCTGGATTAAGTACAGGTGATTACCATGGGCAAATGAACTATGAAAATTTTAATAAATGGTTAACAGAAAAACTTCTACCAAACATCCCACCTAATTCCTAAAATATAGATGGACAATGCCCCTTATCATTCTGTTTTGGATGAGAAAATTCCAACTAAATCATCAACCAAAGCACTTATGAGTGATTGGCTTACAAAACATAATATCACTCATGATCCTCGAGACAGAGAAATGTAGAACTTTGGACTTAGTTAGTCTAAAATATAAAATTGATAAATTGATTGAGTCGCATGGTCATTCTGTTTTAAGAACACCGCCTTATATGTGTGAGTTAAATCCAATAGAATTGGCATGGACATTCGTAAAGAATTATACAAGAAGCAGAAATACCACTGCAGAACTTTGGAAGAAATTGGTTGACCATGTCATTAAAATAGAGAACAATTACTGACTTGGAGAGGATTCTGATCGTGAAGATTTGGATGATAGCGATTCAGAAGAAGACATTACCATAGAATAGTAATTTATGGTAATTGTGTGTTATAATAAGTCACCTGAGAAATTTATACCACGAGCCTGCCAGATTAAGTGGTATAATTTCTCAAGTGAGTTATGACACGACACGCAAGTGGGAAAAATTGTGTTAAAGCGATTTTTAGTCTTAAGGTGTCTTGACTGATTATAACTAATCTTAAAAATCAAAGATAATTTGACAATCATTTAGTCCATAAATGTCCTTCAAGTTTATTTTAAAAAAGCATTATTTTTTGGCAGTATTTTTGACAACTTTTATTTATTTATTTAATTATAGCAGTACGCCACTGATAAGAGAGAGATAGTGCTAACTAAAGCTATCTCATTCCCCCTTTTTTTTTAAACTGGCCAGACAGTTGATCCCACCCCAACTCAGCGTCTCTTGACCCAAATTTTTAAAAATAATTGCGAAAAACTGGTAAGACATGCAAGGTATGGTACTGCAAAAATGTTAGTTTGCGGCACTACAACATAATTGATTATTAGAATTTTAGTTTAATTTTAAGCATACTTATGACAGGATTTTGACAACAAATCTAGAATTGAGCCCGCAGCGCTATGACATCGGGATTTTTTAAAAAGAATTCGGGAAAAAGTCGGGAATTTAATCTAGAGAATCTTGTGGCAACCCTGCCATAAATCTAACTGTAAATAGCGCTTTATCGTTCAGTTACTGATTTAAGGCTTAAAAACCACGACAGGCCCTAAACACGTTTGTAAAAGTTCCAATGTGCACTGAGGAGATATCACTGATCCAACGAACTGATTACAATTATGAATACATAGTCCTAAATTACACGGGTCTGCAAAAAAAAAATTCTCGAGCCCTGGCATAATTCCTGCTGATTTTTGTGTAAAATGACGTCCTGAATCGAAATATATCTCTCATATATAGTTTTTTTTTTATTCCTTTTCGATAATAATAATTTTAGATTATAATTTGAAGGGGTGAATTATTTTATCTCTAAAAAACTAATAAATAAAAAGATATTTCCTTTATTTGGTGCTTGCTTTCCTTTTATGCCCTGAAGTACAACTTTCGTCCCAAAAACCAGCAGTACTCAGCCAATTCCACTTCCCTGAAAATCTCTTCTCCAGCTTAGCGATGCCTTGATGGTACCGTTCTCCGTGTTCATCCGAGACTGCTCCTAAATTTTCAAGTAAGTGCACTTTAAGTGACATGTGACATCCCATGGCCCTGTGGTTATCCAAAAAGGTCTTACACACGTTTTGGAATTCAAACCAAGCTAGTTTTTATTTCGATTCAGGTATTCAATAAAAGTCAAATCTTGGAAAAGTTGTCTAAAATATGGGGACCCATAAAACGTCCGTCCTTAATTTTAGCATCACTAAGACAAGGAAATTTAGTTTTTAAAAGTTGAAATGTATCACCTGTCTTTTTTATTGCTTTCACAAACTGTTTGATCAATCCGAGTTTGATGTGCAAAGGCGGCAAGTAAATATTTTCCTTCGAAACCAAACAATCGTAAGCTTTCTGACTGAGAGTAAAACTTTCTCGCAAAGGCTGTCCCATTCCCCAACAACTTTTAGGTCGGCGCAAAACTGAAATATGCGGAACAAGTGAAAAAAAGTGCAATAAAAAAAGAAAAAATCGATCATGTTTATTAATTTTTTTTACAATTTGACCGGGAACCCCCCCCCCCCCGTAAAAAAAGTCTACCGCCTTGCTACAAATGTTCATGTTTCAGAGCACTTAACGTCTCTAAAATAATTCTTCTACTCTCACCAAACCATCGAAAAACAGTAAAAATAGGTAGGGAGGTCTCCTTCGAAAATGCGGGATGATGGAGGAAAACGAAGTCATATTTGCATTCAGGAGGTCATTTTACATAAGAATCGGCAAGAATGGTGTCAGAGCCGATTTTCATGCAGACCAGTGTTATTAATTTAAAAAAATACCACATACTTTTTTTAAAAAGTGTGGCCCGCATATTCACATTTTTTAATTTTTTAAAATTAGTTTTTTGATCCTTTTTTTTTCTAATATAAAGGTATGGTTGCTCGCGGCACTTACACCGTTCATTCCCTGTTCACCGACGATGACAAGAACGAACATCTAAAGTGGGAGTGGACCTTCGAAATCAGAAAGGACTGGAAAGACTAAGACTGGAATTGCGTGCTTTTTTATTTAGTTCTAAGGTAAGTTTTTTCTCGTATTTAGCTTTCCCTGTATTTTGAATCCCAAACTCCCGAAAAATATACTACAAAAATAAAATAACATAATCACAACAGCTGGGTCCGTATTCTTCAATTTCGGGGAAGGGGGTGCTCCCGAGAATTAGAAACCCACCTAATTGACCGAATTCACATTTTTTTGTCACATTTCTGTCAGTTTTGGCAGTAATGGCATTAGCAGCGCCACCTAGAGGAGATTTTTTTTTCTCTTGTACTAGCCTGGGCCAACACCGTTCCTAACTAAAAAGCCAGTTAACTCCTACCGCCTCAGTGCCCTTTAGCCTACTGTGCCTGCCATTTTCATAACCAAATTGACAAGTAAAACATGGATTTTCTATCAGTTAGGTGTCAATATGGCACCGATCATAGGCCAAAGGATACTAAAACGAAAATGAGTTAACTGGCTTTTTAGTTGAGAACGGTGTTGCCTGGGCACTCCCGTTTGACAGGAAATCCACTGTCGAAATCTAAACAATGCCAGTGTCAGTTCAATGTTTTCCTTTGGATTCTTTATTTAAAATTTTATTTTTTTGGAAATTTTAAGAACTTTTTCGAGTTGGTTTTTGCCCCGTCCCTTTCCAAAAATGTTTATGCCCTGTTTTATATGCATGTATCATCGCCGACGCTTCGGTGTTGAAAAAGTGCTATTGCATATGGAAAACCATTTTAGTTTTGCAAATTATTGTTTACCACTTTACTTTAGGCTTGGTTCATGTCTTGAAAAGCCATGCATACAAAATGAAATGTGTTTGATTTTAACCATTTAAGGCGGATTCAGAGTTCCATAAGGTAAGCAGTATTATAATAATAATCAGGCAAAATAAATATTTTCTTTTTTTATTTCAGGCTTTCTTTTTTTCTTTTTAGGGCTATTTAGCCAACTTTTCGGTGAATGGTAACTAATAGATCCATGCTTTAGACACTATAAACCATAAAATAGGGCACAAACATTTTTGGAACGGGACGAGGCAAAAACCAACTCGAAAAAGTTCTTAAAATTGCCGAAAAAACGAAATTTTAAATAAAAAATCCAAACGAAAACATTGACCTGACACTGGCATTGTTTAGATTTCGATTTTGACATCGATCAGCTGTGAAGAGTGGATTCACTGTGAAACGAGAGTGCCCAGGCTAGTAGAAGAGAAAAATATTTCTCCTCTAGGTGGCGCTGGCATTAGTTTTGAGCCCACAGCCCCAGGAATCAGAAACGCACATGATTGGTCGAAATCTCAGTTTTCTGTCACTATTCTGTCTGTTTTGGCAGTAATGACTTTGTTCGTGAGCGGTTTTGCTGTCAGTTTGCTCTCCTCGTATAAGGCAGGAGAGCAAAATCGCTCAAAACTAATGCCATTACTGCCAAAACTGACAGAAATGTGAATTTGGCCAATCAGGTGCGTTTCTAATTCCCGGGAGCACTTCCTTCCCCGAAAATGAAGAATACACAACGTGAACGCCTCTTGATGATTGTTTCTTCTCTGCGATAAAACTACAGATATTAGTGGAATCACTCAAAGTCCCTGTGTGTAATATTTGAGGAGGACAATATCGCCAGAGAGGAGTTTCTGCCGTTTGTGCCCGTTCCAGATTGCACTGATGCTGGCTTATCCCAGATAATTCTCCAAGCTTGAACTTAAGCCTGAATGCAACGAATGGAGCTCTCAGAGAAGCGCTGTATGTTTATTGCTCCTCGCACACCTTCAACTCCAAAGTTAAAAAGACCAAGCCCAACTCGCCACGATTCTGTAGAATCATTTGTAAGAGTGGTTGAGGCGCTGGAGACAAATCTCGGTGGCTTTAATTCCTGTGGAAGCGGGTTACAATTATTTTTCTACTGACTTACTGAAGTTTTTATTTATCTAGCTGGGCTCCTTCTAGACAGCCAACGTCCACCCTTCAAACTTTGCTGTTTTTAATACACATAGTATACAAATTTAACCTACAAAAACTGCCACTAAGAACTTCTTTTTTTTATTTCTTTCAATAACTAAACATTTTCGTTTTTCAACTTTTTTTAACTTCTTTGACAATTTTCCGCACTCTATCTGCGTCTTCTTTAATTTTGCCACACTTAGAATTGATTGCATTATAAATTACAAAAAAAAGGAATTTGTTGTCCGTGAAAAATAAATAAAAAGAAAGGTTCGTGGCATATCGGACACACATTTTGCTTTCCAATTCATTACGAGCAAGCCTCCAAGAACAACGCGGATGTTGGATGGCTATATGCAGTGGCGCCGCCTATCGGAATAAAGCGAAAAGCAAAACGTTAAAGGATGCAAATATCCATAAGAATGAAATTTGCGAGCAGGACAAGAACAAAGAAACCTGCGAAACTGTACCGGTTACTGTCGCCTTATATTAAGGCTCAGCAACAATCACTCCGGAGGAGGCTTGTTGCAAAAAAGGAATTTGTTGTCTGTTAAAAATTAAAAAAATATATATATATTTTTCACAGACAACAAATTCCTTTTTTTTAAATTTTATTTGTCTTTGTTTTGCGCAACAAGCCTCCTCCGGAGTGTTTGTTGCTGAGCCTTAATATAAGGCGACGTAGTATAAACTCCAATTGAGGGTGGAGTTGCTGCGAACGTTGTATTTTGAACGGTCTTCTTTCAGTAACCGGTACATTTTCGCAGGTTTCTTTCTTCTTGTCCTGCTCGCAAATTTCATTCTTATTGGTATTTGCATCCTTTAACGTTTTGCTTTTCGCTTTATTCCGATAGGCGGCGCAGTGCATGTAGCCATCCAACATACCGCGTTGTTTGACGACGAAAGTTGTTTAAATTCGCTGGGTGTGGTTGTTTATGTTATGTTTTATTTAAAGTCCTATGTTACCCTGATGATTCCTAACAAGGATGAAACAGGCCTGTAGGTTCTGGACTATCAAAATGTGTGTCCGATATGCCATGAACCTTTCTTTTTAATTATAAATTACCTTTTCTAACCCACTCAAATTATCCAAAATATCCAATTTTTAAGTTTAAAAATCAAAATAAGAACCCAAAAACAGCATGTTTAGAAACCATCTAGTCAAGAAAATTGGATTTTTCTTTCTTCGAAAAAAGTATCAATTAATCAAGAAAATTGCGTTTGAAGTTCCCATGAAAAAAAATTCTTGATTTGTGCTCTGAAAGGTTAGTTTAATAGAGGTATGGGGATGGACTAGTGTATATGAATCAAAAATCTTATTTTTATTTAAATGCAATGGCGCAAACTTTCAGCAGATTTAAACTTAATGTTCCCAAAATTATGTCTTAAGTGTAAAAATCATTAATATCCATAACGCCGCGTGCAAACATTTTTGCTGTATATGCAGAAAATTTTTCAGAAATTAACTAAAATCGTAACAATCAACGACGTACACCGCCGCTGGCAAAATTTGGAAGGAAGGGGTGATCACCTTTATTCACCTGATTTGGGGATCCGATGCCACGAACCTTTCTTTTTATTTATTTTTCACAGACAAGAAACTTCCTTTTCTCAAATTTTACTTGGCTTTGTTTTACGCAACCAGCCTCCTCCGGAGTGATTGTTGCTAAGCCTTAAAATAACATAAGGCGACGTAGTATTTAGTATAGTAGGTTTTGATCTGTCTTCTTTCAGTAACCAGTACATTTTCGCAGGTTCCGCTTTTTATGTCCTGCTCGCAAATTTCATTCTTATTGATATTTGCATCCTTTAACATTTTGCTTTTCACTTTATTCCGACATATAGCCAGACCAACATCCCGCGTTGTTTGACGACGAAAGTTGTTTAAAGTCGCTGGGTATGGTTGCTTATATTATGCTTTATACGCCAGGTATAGTCCTATGTTGCCCTGATGATTCCTAATAAGGATGCAACAGGCCTGTAGGTTTCTGGACTATCCATTAGATCTTGGAGGCCTGGTCCCAAGTAACATTTGGACGTCAAACTACGTCCTCTACTCGTTGGCTTAAAAACCCCGAGGTTGGCAAGCGGACTACAAATCTCAGTCCATACGACCCCAATCCGACCTAAATGGGGAATACAAATTCGGATCGGCTCGATGTGGCTAATTGTACTTCAATGGTATAGTAGTTTACCTATGACGACGTGATAATACGTCCGCCAACTCACGTAATTTTATATTATTTAATTGATTACCTAATGTGGTACTTGTTTATTAAATTTTAGGTGAAATATATATTAACGAATTATAACTCCCAAAAAATAAATGGCCACCTTTTTATTTCATTAAAAATAAAAGTTATCGTATTAAAAAGGGCCGAGTAATCTAGAGCGAAAAAGTTGTTCAAGATGGAGCGAAAATATCTTCCCCCCCCCTTCCAAATTAGCACAAAATAGCAAAAAGAAAAAAATATCTAAAAAAAAATATATTTTTCTAAAGCACTATTTCGGTTGTAATTAATACTAAAATCACTCAAGAATAATACTAAACTCATCTTTAAGGCATTATTAAGTATCTTTTATTATTTTTTAAAAAAATAAAAACAAGAAAAAAAATTGTTGTTAATAATGGCTGCCCAAGCTTGCAACTCCAAAATGGCCGAATTTGGGCTGGTATAGTACTTTTACCAATTTATTACCTATTTAGACAAGGACACCGATTTGCAGCCCTAATTTTATCGAAATCTAACTAGCCAACGTTAAACTACGTAATATGTGCAAGCGTTCGGAATCCGCCTCCATTCTTCCAACCTTCTTCAACCAAAACTGACTTAAAAGAAGAATGACAGTTCAGCTGAACATAACCTAGAAAAATATTTTACGTTTTTCCTTGTTTTAAAAACAAAATAATAAATTAGGCTGTGTGTACAAGTGTAAGACTGACAACTCGTGTATGTGATATTTGTGTTTTAAATGAATTATGTGTGCATTAGTGAAAAGTTTTAATTGATCTTTAAATTAATTTCAAATTGACAAATACATAATATATATATTTTTTTAAATATTTTAATGTTGCTTATCTTATTTTATGTTAACATTTTGATAATATTAGTTTAAGAATTTTGACAGGATTTACACCCAAAAGGGTATGCAATGTATTTTTTTTAGGAAGACCATTGTAAAAAAATCAAATAAATGTAAATGTATCTATCTAAAAACATGGATTATTTCAAAATTGTATTTATTCAAGCACTGAATGAGCTCGAACCTGTCTCGCAGATGTGGGAGAAGGATAACAATGGTTGGACTGGAAGAAATATAAGTGCAAGCTGAAGGTCCATCAGATTTTTGGTTGGCAGCAAGCCAACAAATTGTGCAATTTGATGTCCCAGATGCAAAATTGTAGCTTAAGTATCCTTCTTTTTCGTCGTTCCTTTTTGTCCATCAGATTTTTGGTTGGCAGCAAGCCAACAAATTGTGCAATTTGATGTCCCAGATGCAAAATTGTAGCTTAAGTATCCTTCTTTTTCATCGTTCCTTTTTTGGTAGGTATCTAAATAAGGGCACTGACGATTAAGGTAACAAGGCCGACGATGTTTCGTGGTCGATTTAGGTATAGGCGTTAAAACAGTCGGCTTTGAAACGTAAACTGACGTGAATCTGTCTGGGCAAATATTTATATAAATTACGTTGCCTATTATGACGTCGTTTAAGGTTCGCATATGCGTACCTGACTTCGTAAACGTCGAATTTTATTACAAAAGGCTTTTGTCGTTTGACTTACTAGTAGACAACTTTATTTTGTACCTAATACGACGTCACTTTATGACAGATTAGGTTGGAAGACGGATAAATGCTACTTGGGGTTTTTATTTATTTTTCACGGACAAGAAACTTACTTTTCTACGAAATCATGTTTGGCCGTTCAGTAGTTTACTCCGGTCAATAGAAGCAGACGAAAATTGCCATACAGAGTACCTTATAGTAGACCTTGGAGTAGAAAAGCGTACGTCTTGGAGAAGTCACAAAAGTCGAAATTTAAACTTCACCATACTCATAGAAGTGTAACGCGAACATTTTTTTTTTTAATTTTTATTGATCGAGGTACCCCTCTTGCACCCATCGAGTGACCGCACAAATGGTTCTTATACTTAAAGATAACTATGCAAATATCATATTTAATGTAATATTCTCTTTTTTTTACAGTTTTCCTGCGTCAAGTGATTAAATTTTGAGCAAAGTCGCCTTAATAAGAACCAAGTATTAACATTAATTAAATTTAAGTATTAACCCTGGCCTTTATATATACATTTTAATCATTTTTGATCCATATATATACAAAAACGTACTTTTTTTGGAAAACAGTTTACTCTATACCTAGAGTATATCCAGCGCGTTGCCTTACAATAATTATAAAGCATTAAGGGTTCACCAAAAAGGAAATTCAACTCAACAAAAATAAATTCGCCATTTTTATCCTGAATTTATTTTTGTGGTTGGGTGGGTTGTTGTGGCAAGAAGGTCACAACGATGACAATATACATAGTAAAAGCAATATTACATATTTTAAGGTAATGTTTGTTTGACTTACTTGTAATAAGTCTTCCTTTAATAACAATTTTATTAAAAACGTAAAAACAAAACATCCTAAGCTAGGTTTAAAAATCTCTTATCTAACTTCTTTATATTAAATAAAATGTATAGAATTTTAAATGTTGAATTGTTTTTGGTGAACTGTCCTGTCAATAATTATACATTCGCTTAGCTTGTAAGTTGCATTGGTAATAATTATTTTTCTTTTCGGGTTTTGTAATATTTCTCCAGTCATTAAGAGGCATTTTTTAGTTTTAAACTGCATATTTTTATTGGTATTAGTGTTTAGCCGGTAATGGCATTAAATTTGGCAACACTGAACCAATAACAGTTACATTAACAACGCGGTCTGGGCGAACCCCTATGGTCTATCAAACCAAGAATATATCAGAACGATTCACCATAGAAACCTTATTTCTTCAAACCCATTCAATAACAAATTCGAAATTTGACAGAGCCGTTTTTAATCGAACCATTGTTCATCAAACTCATTTTTCATAAACGTAATTTATCAGAAAATATTTGCTTAATTGATTGCGAATTCGCCAATAACACATACAAGACGGGTGAATGCAAGTGACATCTATACATAAACTATTGAACGCAACCTGTACAAGTATGCGCGTGTAACAGCGACAAATGCCTGCGTGTACGACTCCGGTTCATGTGGTATTGGCGAATACGAAATTAATTTAGCAAACATTTTCTGATAAATTACACACTCACAATACTTGCATTACTCTTGTGAGTCTCAGACCTATCACTAGCTACACCCAAGCCTGAGCCGGACATGATCGCAGCAACATATTTTTTGTCTTTAAATCTATGCTTGGTGGAGTTGTTTGTTTTGCGATACTTTCATTGGTCTGTTGACTTTGGCTAGAGCTTGGGTTCTCACCAACTGGTGGGGTGTGGATTTTCACCACTGTGGTCTGGCGGTCCTGAGGCGAGTTTTCCCTGTCTTCTTCTTGGACTGTTGCTTCAGCTGTTGTAATTTTTTTTCTTCAATAAAACGTCCAATTCTTTTGCTTTTAGAGATATTGCATTTCGCTGTATCTTGTTCCTGCACAGTGATTTCTGTAAATCGCCTGTTAATCTGGTTCAAATGTCTTTTCCACATCTGTCCTGCGGGTAATTCGCATATATATACACCACAGCCAATTCTTTTTTTTTATCAACGCTTCAGTCCAACTCTGTTTATTTCTCTGCCTGTAGTCTCTAACCATAACACATACACAAACTATTGAACGCAACCTGTACAAGTATGCGCGTGTAACAGCGACAAATGCGTCAAAACGCCGCGCCACCTGCGAGTACGACTCCGGTTCATGTGGTATTGGCGAATGCGAAATTAATTTAGCAAACATTTTCTGATAAATTACGGGTTTTACGAATTCCGGTTTTAATATTGAATGAGTCTGATGAGCAATGGTTTGATTAAAAACGGGTTATTAATTTCGAATTTGTTATTGAATGGGTTTGAAGAAATAAGGTTCAGATCAAAAATTGGTTTAACCAATTGCTGTTTCTTTAGTGAATGATTTTATAATTGAACTTTCTTTTATTTAACGGGTTTGATTTTGCAAATTCTGATAAACCGTGGGCGTCCGTCTGGGCCCGTATTCTTGAGACCTGTAAGGTAAGTAGTCACCGGTGAGTATTCACGGGCACGGATGTCAAGAATACAGGTGTGTGTGAGGTGAGTAGTCACCTGTGAGTATTTGCCTCTCTCACTTTTAACATGGTTTAAAGCAGGTGAGAAGTGCCAAATTTGTTCACACTCACGGGCACGTCTGTCAAGAATACAGGCCCTGGACGCTTATTCTTGACGGCCCATGAGGTGAGTGAAATTCTCACATTCACGGGTGAACTTACTTTCACCACCTATTTCCACGGGGAAATGAATCCGCGGGAGTTGTGACTTTTGTAACCTTACTTTATTGGGTTGTCGGTTTTTTTGGGACCTTTTTTTTAAGTGTTTTGCAATTTGTTTGAATTAGAAAACCTCGAAACTATCAAACAAGTTGCAAAACACTTAAAAAGAAGGTCTCAAAAAAACTGACAACCAAATAAAGTAAGGTTCGAAACGAGACAACTCCCGCGGATTTATTTCTGAAGTGTCGAGTAATTAAGGCCAATATTACTTACAGTTTTAGCAGGATACCCACGAAATGGAGGAGCTCCAACCATTGGTAAACTTGCCAATTGGAAAACCCGGAACAAAGAGGACGTCCTTGACATTGACGTTTTTCAGGCGCACTCCCGCGTAACTGCGCGGGAAATTCAAATACATTACATCCCTCTACATTTCAGATGATTTTTTCTTGAACTTCTCGGTAGCCTCTTTTCCATTGCATGTACATTTATATCATTTATTTATGCTTTTCTCACTTTACACAAAATTACACATATTTGTATATGACACTCAATTACAATTTACACTAACACTACATGTGGGGCAAAACTGTAACTGTCTATTTCTCTTTAGTCAAATTCTATTGTGTATTTTGGATTTTGATTCCTTGATGTTCTCTTGGAGAAACGGGTAGGGGTCTCTTTACTTGCATTACTCTTGTGAGTCTCAGACCTATCACTAGCTACACTCAAGCCTGAGCCTGACATGATCGCAGCAACATATTTTTTTGTCTTTAAATCTATGCTTGGTGGAATTGTTTGTTTTGCGATACTTTCATTGGTCTGTTGACTTTGGCTAGAGCTTGGGTTCTCACCAACTGGTGGGGTGTGGATTTTCACCAATTTTTTCTTTTTGTCTGGCGGTCCTGAGGCGAGTTTTCCCTGTCTTGGGAAACATTATTATTTCGCCCGTGTATGTCATCTTCTTCTGGGACTGTTGCTTCAGCCGTTGTAATTTTTTTTTCTTTAATAAAACGTCCAATTCTTTTGCTTTTAGAGATATTGCATTTCGCTGTATCTTGTTCCTGCACAGTGATTTCTGTAAATCGCCTGTTAATCTGGTTCAAATGTCTTTTCCACATCTGTCCTGTGGGTAATTCGCACATATATACACCACAGCCAATTCTTTTTTTTTATCAACGCTTCAGGCCAACTCTGTTTATTTCTCTGCCTGTAGTCTCTAACCATAACACTCTCTCCCTCCTTAAAAATCTCACTCCTTTTTGTGTTCGTTTGCTTTATCTGGTTCCTCCAGCACTTTTTGTGTTTATTTTAGCTTTTGGCATTCTTGGGAGGCACGAATAAGGTCTAACCTAGTTTTTAGTCTTTTGCCAAACATTAGTTGAGCTAGCGTTGCTTTGGTTCTACAGTGCTCTGTATTCCTATAATTTAATAAAAATCTGTACATTAGTGTCTCCGGAATACCCTTATTTAAACCATCTTTCATAGCACATTTCATCTTTTGTTTAAAAGTATGAACAGAATTGTCTGCTTGTTCATTACTCTGGCTATTATATGGGGGGATAGTGATGTGTTTGATTCCATTTTTGGACAAAAATAGCTCCAGTTCTGCTGAGACTAAACTTGAAACATTATCGGAGCATACAACATCAGGTATACCAAAAGTAGCAAATGTCTCACGAAGTTTTTACCATGTGTACTATATGCATCTGTAATAATGAAAAAATTTTGCCCTCTGGAAAGCTCCAGAAAATCAACATGTACGCGTTCATATGGCCTGCTTGCTGGCATCCAGGAAAAACATGTCTTTGGAGGACGCTTTGTTTTTTAGACATGGCAAACATCCTTTAGACTCAATGTCCCGGTCTATGTTTGGCCACCATAAGTAAGATCTTGCTAGCGGTAGGGTTGTGCAATTCTCTTAACATTTCTTCTCTCATTACTTCTGGGATTGTTACTCTATATCCATACATCAAACAACCATTTTCTTCAAAAATTTCTTCTCTTTTATTGAAATAACTACGTTACATAGTCCAGTATTTTAGTCAACACTCTATCTTTCTTTGTTTCTTCCGCAATTTTTTTACTGTCAATAGACCATTGCCTTGTTGTTGAAGCAAGCTTTCCTCTATTATGCCTATATTTTTGTCCGAACTATCATCTGGTAGTCTTAATAAGTAGTCGGCAAAATGTCTGTCTGTCCCTTTTATATACTCCATCTGATAGTAAAACCCACCAATGAAGTGTCAAGTAATTATGCAATATTACTTACAGTTTTAGCAGGATACCCACGAAATGGAGGAGCTCCATCCATTGGTAAACGTGCCAATTGGAAAACCCGGAATAAAGAGGACGTCCTTGACATTAACGATTTTCAGGCGCACTTCCGCGCAACTGCGCGGGAAATTCAAATATATTACAATTTCCCCGTGGAAATAGGTGGTAAAACTAAGTCAAGAATACAGGACCAGATCGGTTTAAAAAATATTTGGCGAGATTTTTATCGCTATTATTTTTGTTTGTCCTCTTACAGTGTTGCCGAACTATTGAACAAATCGTTTACTGTTTTTTTGCTGTTAATAATTATGATCAATTAATTTATGTTATAATGTTCTTATGAATTGTGCTCTGATTAGTCTTAAAAGCCAAAAACTTTTATTGTATTTTATACTATATAAGCAGTTTTATTTGTATCGATTTTTGAGTGCATGGTCTTTGCTTATAAACTTTTTTTTTGGTATGCCATGTTTGGATTATTACATAAATAAAATGTATTTGTCCAAACAAAAAAATGTTTTTTTTCTTTTTTTACGTTCTTACCACTGACCTTCAAGCAAGGGTAGACGGATTTAGATTACTTTCCGAGAAAGCTGAAGCGGTAGTTGAAATGCAGAATTCTGCAAAGTCGACCCAACCTTAATGTCAATGGATATGTTACCATAGATCATAAAGGTGCCTTTAGACTGTTGGGGTGTCGTAGTCGTGTCGTTAGAGCTGCATTGAATTATTTTCCGTAGATAATGCAGAACGAGTTTTTTTTTTATTTACAGTTTAACTTTTTAATATTTTAAATAAATTGGTGGGCCCCCCTCCCCTTGCAAAATTGTCCAAAAAATTACACCATATTTAACATTTTTGTTTAACATTAACTGGGTATATTTCGTTTTTTCTTTATATTTTAAATTTCCAGCCTTAACTGGAGAAGGTATTTTATAAACCGAAAAAAGTTAAACACGGGTAACTTTAATCCTAAAGGAATTTGTGGTAATTTTGTGTTAAGGTAACGCCTAAATAGGATATGATCTGAAAAAAGTTTATTTAAACGGATTCTACCTATAGGATTCTATCCTATTGTCAACAAATTCGAATATGTGGGGAGGGGTAAGGGAGGTAATAATTAAACAATTTCTATTACATTTTATAAACAACTATATAAATGGATTTAAAGTTACCTAGGTATTTTCTTCTAAAGAGGGAGGTTAATAATTATGTTCATGTCAATGTATATCGAGTTATATAACTAGGGACTAAAGTGGTCCTTTTTATCCCAAATTGAAAAATGTAAGACGAGCAAAGCGTCACTAAAATTTTATTTGAACCCCTAGCATTTCATTTTACTTTGTACTTTCTGGGAATTTTCTCCCCTAGTTTTTTTTTGGGGGGGTTTTTTCTTGTTTATTTTTTCGGGGGTTTTTTCCGTTTACCGAATCCGCACTTGAATCTTGAGAACCCAATAAATATTTTTCTCCTAGGTTCCATATTTCCCGCGGGGGGGGGGGGGGGGGGGGGGTTCTGTTAACACTAAATCCTGTTTCAAATATTATAAAAGATAAAATTTTGCCACAGCTCTTACAACACGACGACGACACTCCAACTTCCCTTAATTTCTTTTTTTAAAGTGTATGGTTATGATCTAATATCATATATTAAAGAAATTTAAAAAGGTGGGTGTTTGTAAAAGTAAAAGGATTCTTAAATATAAACTTTTTTAATGTTTCGTAATTTGTTATCACTTACAAACTAAATATTAGTAATTAACTACTAAACAAATATTAGTTGAATATATCACATAACTACATCGAGGAAAAACTACAATAACTTAATTTAAGTTAAAGAAGTTCTTAGAGAAAACGATAATTATACGGGGTGATATATGAATTGTGTCATAAAATATTCTTGTAGATTCGAGATTAAAATATAATTTTCCATCCCTATTTTTAGAAAGTAATAATTAACTTATTTTATTTATTTTCACCCCTGGGGATTAAATAAAAACGAAATAAAAGTTAAATTTTATTTTACGATCTTGAAAACAAGATTTAACTTTTATTTTTAAAATAACTAATCTTTCTTTTTAAAAAAAAAATTGCTTTTTAGCCCATATCGCATAAAATAGCTTTTAAATAAAGTGTCCAAATTCTTATAATAATATATTTTTTATATATATTCCAGTTTTTACGAAAAAAGGATTACATTTTTTGGAGTGATTTTTAAAATGAGATGAATCAAAAAATGGATTAGAGACTATAAATGACGTCACGCTATTTTTGTCTTTTTTTATCCCCCCCTTTCAAAAATTCACACCTACGTTTCAAAGTAGCCTAAAAGTACCGCGTAAGTATTTTAGGTTTTTTTAATCCAAATTACTTTTTCTATTTTTTGCCAATAGTCCCACCTCTCCTCTTGTGTGTTAGGCTACTTTTCTAGCGCATTCGCTAAAAGTTTAAATTCTGTTTACTTTATGCTTTAGGTATGCAACCAGCAATGCTTAGTGTATATTTCGCGTTCTCCAAAATTCGTTATTTTTCTAGTTTGTTCTGGATTCTGTATTTTTCTAGAAGCAGAAAGGAAATAAATAGTATTGATAGGCTCAGAATTAAGATTGGAACTGGTAGGGATGCCAGTTTTTGAATATGTATCGATATATTGTATCGAACGATATTTCTCAGAAAAAATATCGATACAATATATATCGGACCAAAAAAATCGATATATGCGATATTCGAATATTTTTTTCTTATTAATAAATTAAGTAAGAAAACCTCAATTTACTAAAAATGTTATTTAAAAAAAAAATGCAAAACGCTAAATCTAAAAACAAGAATGAAAACAAAAAATCAATATATACACAGAATTAAAAAAAATAAAACCAAAATGATATTTATCTGATAATAAACGATTTCTATTTCTAGTTAGGGTTGCGTCAGCCTTGGAAAATAACCTTTCACTCGGGATAGAGGTGAAAGGTATTTCATTTCATCCCAGACAACCAGCGGGTTTTCTTTTAGATTTCGTGGTACTGAAAGGTACTGATTCAGCTCATCAAATTTGGTTTCACCTGTTTTTTTGCTCCTTCTTGAGTGAGCCATTTGCTTATGGTGAGCCCAAAGATCAAATTCTGGCTGATCGGATACCGAAATATTAGACGAAGATGATATCACTTGTTCACTTATACAGACAAACTTAGAGAAAAATGAAAAATCCCATTATTGCTAGATGGTAATGTGTAATCAGTACTCATTAGGTAGAGAGGGTAGCATGGGCGTAGGCAGGAATAAATCTCAGGGGGGTGCGAAATTATGGCGACTAAATTTGGTAAATAAATAAATAAAAAGAATAAAAATTATTCTTAAAATCAAATAGCAAACAACAAACAAACGTATCTCTGGTAGGTATACAAACAAAAATGCCTTGGTCCCTTTTGCCTTGCCTTCGCTAGAAAAACGGATCAAGGTCGAGTTCTTATTTTTTTCTAGTAAAGGCAAGGCGGAAAATATATCGAACGAATATTATATATCGAATATTTTCTCAAAATATATCGATATATAAAAAATATCGATATATCGTTGCCATCCATAGTTAGGAGTGCGGCTGGAAAGCATTGTAATAAGTTATAAAAAATAAGTGCTTAGGTAATTTTGGACAGCCCCCTTACGACGAAGTTTTGTTGGTATTTTTCTTAGGCCACTCTGTACGTGAATGGTGGCTGACCATGAATTCTCCTTTTTTTAATAAAGAAGGCAAATATTTTTGAAAGGCATGCCAAAGATTAAATAAATACAAATATACTGTGTTTCGTTTTACTTTACGATTTTGCAAATAGGGTGTCCTAAAAAAAACCGAATACATCAAAAGTTCTTCAAATTTTCGTTAGCCCTCTTTTTGGTTCATCTCTTTAAGAAGTACATTAAAAAAGTACGTCGCGTTGGGTTTATAAAAAAAATTACCCTGTATATTTTAAAATATGACAGAATCATCATATCACCCTGTATTTCTAAATAGGAATAATAGGTGTAGGAAGGAGAAAAACTAAAAAATAATCCTGGTATTTTTTTGTTAATTAAAATAATGGAAATTAAATATAATAATATGTAACCACAATAAACACCCAAGTTATATTAACTATCAGAAAATAGTTATTTTTAGTCAGTCATAACGTTTAACCAGCATAAGAAAATAGAAGAAATAAATTCACAAATACCACTTATTCATGTAAGATAAAATAAAAACCAAACTAAATTAATCATTTTTCATACCAAATTTAAATCAATGAATAAAATATTTTTTTTCTAAAAGATAAGCTGTAATCATTGATGTCATGGTTTTTTTTTTCGTTTTCACTTAAAGGTACTTTCTGATTTATCAAATTAAGCTAAGGTCAGGTATTTCTATGTCAAGAATGATTGCAAGAAATTGATAAACATGAATTTTAAAAATAAAAATTACAAGTTTGTGGCCGATTAAGTTTTTACATATATAGTAAACAAATTTTTTTGTTTTTTTTTTCAAAGTTATAAAAAAATTGTTTAAAAACCACTGCGTCAGTAAATTAAATTTTGTTGATAATTTTTTCTCAACTTGTGACAAACGTCGAATTAAAAAAAAATGATATTACCACCGAATAAAGCATTGGTTATTGAGCGGAAATATAGTATAACAATTTTGGAAAAAGGTTACCAATTATTTTTATAAATGGGTCCAAAATAGTATTAAGAATAACAAATGTTTTTTTTAGATATGCAAAGCAAGCACATTAGTTTAGATATTTTTTTATTTTCGAATTTGTCTTAGTTTAAATGATTAGGTACGTACTTTCTAGTTTAAATCCGTAGCGAAGATGTAGCCTTGCTGCTGGAGAACAAATAAGCGTTTTTCTACGGCGTCCTTATCTGTAAAAAAACAACAAAATTTTAAACTCAATTTGATCTAACAAAAATTGTAATCGGTACAGGAAATCGTATTTTCCAAACGCTTGTAGAAAAACAAAACATTTTTGTGCAATGTTTTGAACAAATGTAGTTATGGCCCTATGTTGTTGTGGGGTTGTTGGGGTAACCAAATCGATCGATTCAGAAAAGTTTGGTTACAACCAATAAACAAGCTCAAAATTAATCACGTGCGGATCAAAGAGTTGCCAATCTCTTACAGAACACGCGCAGAGCTGTCGCCAATACCGCTTCTTAGGAGTAGCCGTTCTCCTGCCCATAACCAGAGCATGTTATTGGTCGAAACCACTTAATTCAATTCATTTATTGGTGTCAATACACAAAAAGTATACTCAAGTTGTTGCTAACATACAATAACTAAATTAAAAGAAAAAATTTTAAAATAGTAACAGTAGATTAAAATACCATGGGCCGTCAAAAATTATTATTATTATTAAAATATATAAATAAATTTAAACAGCAAAACTAGATAAAAAAAAAGTATACAAAAATAACTAACAACAAAGAAAATGATACACATTTTACATAAAGTAGATAAAAATTGTCCCAAAACACAGCAAGTATTCCCTGCAAATTTTAAAATATAATCAAGAAATAAGTTTGACCAGCATAATATATTATATTTTAAAAGTCTGCACTTAAGAATTGATCATAAGAATAAAAGGCATGTTTTAGCAAAAAATATTTTATTGTTCTTTTCTCCCTCTCCCTGGCAAAATATTGTAGAATTTTATACAATAGAAACTTATTCCATTAATGCCCATATCTGCCATTAAACACTCTAATCAGGGCTAGCTAATTGGAATTAACTTGCTAATCGCGGCTAAACAAGTTTACCTATCCACCAACTTTTTTTATGAAATAATTACCTAATCAGGGTTAAGTAACTCGATTTAAAAAAAAGAGCTGGCAACGCAGCATATTTGGTGTGTATCTATTGGTAACACTGGATATGTCAAAAAAATTTTGATGTAAAAGGTTATTTTTTCTGTTTCCTTTTTAATTTTCTTTCAGTTTTTGTTTATTTATTTTTAAAACCTATCAGAAAATATATTCCCCAGCTGTTGCGACTGAAACTCTCAAGTTAAACGGGGATGGCCGAATCGGTGCTGTTTGGAGCTGATCAGTTTATTGTCGCCAGCATCATTTCCAATAATTAACTGCTCATTTTCAGTCGTGTAGTGTAAAAAAGTGGATTTGCCTAAAGTTTGTTTTTTAACACAGTGTGTGGTAAACAAAAGTAGGCATTGAACAGTATGCTGGGTGCATATAACTATGAAATACTACCTATAATGGCCCAAGGTTTGCAAAATTCTTTGCAACGAAGTCAACATAGTGACTTTTTGTAACTCACGTGCGTTCAGATAAGAGGGTTAAAGTAAAAGTGCCTTAAATTTTATCAGCCCAAAAAGTCGTTACAAACAAATAAAAGTTTACAGGGTTCATTAATGTGAATATTTATGTGATATGATTTTTTAATTTTTTTTTAAGTTACTTTCAGTATTTGTATAGTTTTAGAATAGGATACTTATTCCCTTGTATTACTTGACAGGTCCCCACTGCAAAATCTACTTAAAAAATGTTTAATAAAGCAAGACTGCCAAAATTAAATCTATCTAAGGCACCACATCATTGTTTACTGCAACAACGACATTATGGTAGGTGCTGCAATGGGGCTTTTTACTTGAGCACAACCCACTTTTGTTAATAAAATATCAAAAAAGTTTGTTTCCAGTTATTACTGACCTAGAAGGTCTGTGGGTAATAATCTTCTCAGCTTAAAAGTGATTTATTTAGGATGTTTCTTAATTTTTAGATATATTGAGTACCTTATAATTAAGAAAGTAGTTCATAAGGTTGAGATACTTTTTATATCAAGAAAAACATGTTGCTCTTCCAAATTTTCCTGAAATTAGTTAAATTCTACATTTTTGACAGTTTTATTTTGAAACTGTTATCACCAAAAATTATGCCCTAGGTGACAGAATGACTCTAAGAAAAAAAAGGTTTTAAAGTTATAATAATTAAAGAAGAAAAATTATAAAATATGAATTTAGAAAAATCAAGTTTTATAGGACCTCGACTTAAAGGTTGCAGCAATGAAGTTTTGTACACACTGTCTTTCAAAAAAAATGTTTTTTTGTATTACAAAGAGAAAAAAAACCTAAAAGTTTTAGATTATAATGTTTCAGGATCTTTAACTTTTTTTCTTTCATTCTCATTACTTTAAAATTTTAGGTTTTTCCTCAAAGTAACCACAAGTTACCAGGTAAACCAGTTGCTAGTTTTCAGTTTTTCTTTGTACAGCAATCCAAGTCATGACGTCACGAGTAACCAGACTATGTTACCAGCCTATGGGACATGGTTACTTAAAAAATGTAAGGTTCAAAGCGTGGTTTACCGATTGTTTATGGTTTTTTTAATTTGTATTATTTTTTTATAAATCTCATGTTTTTCTATGATGATGTCATAACTATGTATGGTCACTGAAAGTAACCGTGACGTCATGACAAGTAACCCAAACAAGTTACTATTGTCCTTGAGCAAAAAGCCTATATGTAATACCATTAAACCATATAGACAGTTTTAAAAACTTAAACAAAATTGGTTTAGATGGACCATTGTTTTTTATTATGATCCTAATTGATGAGTTTCCTAATTTATGTGTATTTTCTGCTGTTGAAAGACAATGTTTTTTGTGATATGCAATATCTAACTGACCAACGTGATTTATTTAGGCATGTCTATGTGCAATAGTTGTCTGCATTTGTTCTTTGTTTTATTAATGTATTTATTTGGTTTTTAGATAAATAAAACATCTACTTCACTTTTAATTGTATTTGTTTTTATTTTATGAAAATTATTAACTACAAACATTGGTAATTATGCAGTATACACTTTTCTGCCATTTTTGATTTTTTATGAAAAATTCTTTATGGGGGCACCTACTAGGTCCCTAGGACCCCAAGTCCGCCTGCGCCCAAATTTTTTTTTTTTAAGAGAAAAAAGGGTGCCGGGGGGGGGGGTTGTAATGTGTTTTTTTGATTTTTTTGGGTTGGGTTGGATTAGGTTGGGTTGGACTGTGTTGGATTGGGTTGTTTTAGTGAAATTTTTTTAAAAAAACCAAAAAAAATTAAAAAAAAAACAACGGGCACAGGCGGATTTGGGGTCCTAGGGACCCTAGTAGATGCCCCCATAAATAATTTTTCATAAAAAATTAAAAATAGCAGAAAACTGTATAGTGCATAATTACCCAAATGTTAATCAACACTTAAATAAATGGTGAAACAAATAAAAATAAACTTAAAAAAGCTTATGAAAGTGAAATAAGTCTGAAGTCTGAAAGCTTTGTGAGCCGAAACCTTCCAAAGAACCCCCTGTTGTCCAGTCTCAAAATAATTTGGTCTCTCGTTCCATCGCCTAGGAAGTCCATCATTGATTATGTCCAACACATCCAAATCGTCATGATACAATATATCTTCCATATTTAAAAAAAAAAACAATTCAACAAATCAAACTGGAAATCAAAATAAACAGAAAACATAACCAACAAAATGCATATGACAGCGACTTAATTGCTCAATTAAGCTTTAATCGCCCAACATCGGCCGCGTTGGTAAACGGCGCGATTAAATTATTTGTTGGTGGATACCGAATTTACTCGCTAACCGCAATTAAAAGTTAATTGGAGAAAAAATGCGTTGGTGGATACCGGCATGAGGGTGTTTGTTAATCTTTGAAAGAGTAGCGGTGCCCAATGAGCATTTTCAGAAACCTCTGGGGACAAAAATTTATATAATTATTATAAAGAGGGTTCCATGAATGCCCTAGGGTATTTAGAGGTTTCCTACAGGAATTGAGTTTGTATATTTGTTTTATTAAAGGATCTAAATTGATGGTACCCTAAGGTAACATAAAACTGGCGTTAACAATATTTCCACGGACATCTTTATAAAAATTAAAGTTATCGGTGTTGTTGTTGTTATGTTATATAAATTGGTGTTAACAATGTTTCCACCAACATATTTATAAAAATATAAGTCATCAGTGAAAAAAGTTTTATAAATTGGTGTTTGAAATCTTTCTGTCAATTAAAGATATAATAGATTGGTTTTTAAAATGTTGCTATCAACCCACTTATAAACTTAATTAACCAACAACAAATTTATATAAGATAAGATTGAAAATATTTCGAGAGACACTTATAAAAACTTGGGAACTCACACACAATAGTTATATAAATTGGTGTCTGTAATATTATTATGAACTCATTCATAAACCTTTTTTGCCCATAAGGTTTTTTCTATAATGTTATTAATTTCTTTATATAGTGATTATAATACAACTGTTTTTAGAACAAAAAAAACAATTTTAATTTATTTTGGCAATTATAATAACAAAACAAAAAGGCGCGTTTTTGCGACATCAAAAGGAGCGTTTTTGCGACGTCAAAAGGCGCGTTTATACGAGATACCATACCATTATTATCTTGTTTTAATTACATCAATCTGAGAGAGATAAGAGATCCAAATCTTCTTGAGATAGTTGCCGATGAAAGATATCGGGATCGAATGCATTTTACACCCGATTCCCAACAGCGTTTCCCATGCGAGGTCACCCTGACTCAAAAAACTCATCACGTGGTCCGACATGAACTTGTATAGGCAAATCTCGCTTAGACCACGTTGATTCGGGGGACCCACGAATGAGAAACGCATAGATGGGAACCGTGTTTTAGAAAAAGAGAACAATATAGTAACGTGTTAAGGTTGCAAAAACGCACCGTGAAACGTCGAGCGCATACGCTGATACTGCTGGTCGGCGGCAAATGTGAACACCCCGGAAAATACTCGCCTGTATACCCTTCGACCCCGCAATCTAACTATATTCTTAAGATAGTTACCTCTGACAGTTATGCGGGCTTGAAGTGTGTGGAGGCGGGTATTTTTCCTGGTATCTGTAGTATGCTGGATCTTTCGAGGAATGCATTTAGGAAAAGAGAACAATGGTAACTATGTTAAGCTCGCAGAAACGGACCATCAGTGTTCAACACTGCGCCATCTGCAGTCCTTTGTTCCAAGTAGCATCATTTTTTAAAAGGGTCATAAAATAGTGTTTGTCGAGGTAAACAGTGGTATAGTTGTATTGTTTTTTTTTATAGAATTGTCGGAAATTTTCGCCATTTTGGATTACAAAAATAGGTTTTTGGCCTAAATAAAAACGTTATTTATGGGGTTTCAACATGTGTTTCAATTGAAATATTGCTTGTTAGGGTTAAGAACAACATACAAAATTCAATATTTGTCCCAGAAAGAAAAAAACGCGTATGAAAAAAAAAACTGATATTTAAATGAATATTTTTTTCCCGTTTTCTCAAGTATTTTTGGAGCCCATGAAATTTACGTGAGTGTATTCGAAAACTATACAGTACACACGGGACCGCAGCTGATTTTCAGAGTAGGATGACTTGAAAAACAGCTTTTATTTGACTATAGTATATAAATATTCATATTCCTGCTTCAGCTTATCTTACTTTCATTTTTATTTATTTTAGAAGATTGCTAAACACCATTTTATAAATTTTTTTATTGTAAAAAGAAAAAGAATAATACATAACAAGCAAAGGGAAGAAAGATGGAAAAATCTATATTTCTAAATCCATAAAAAAACCTTTAATTTGTTATGTAGTGTTGTTAGAACAGTTGTAAAACCTTTTTATAATAATCTCTATACTTGAGGGCTCATAAGAAAGTTTTATAAAATCTATATGTTGTTTTTCTATCCATTACTATGTACCATAAATTTTTATAAGCTGGTGTTGGTTAGTTGTTTTTCAAGTCTTTTTTACTCATTTAAGAGATATATTAGAGTTATAAAATTATCACCAACACTAAATAATATAACTTTTGGTTATTTTATGAAGGTTTTATATTATTTGCTGTAACTTCTATATAGACAAAAATGCTCATTGGGTGGCATCCTGTGTAGGTAGCAAGATTTTTTTTTAACAGAGTACTACCAGAACTGAAATTTACAATATATTATATCCTAATATGATTTGTGGGGTCTCAAAAATTCAAATTAAAATTCTATCCTGCGCGGACCTGCCTTCCCAAATCGCTCATTATTTTTTCAGTGCTTATTGCAATATCACGGCAGCGATGCAATAAACAAAGACCATTTAGTCTGTCTTCCCTCATAGTGGTCCCCAACCAAGATCTCACCCTGTTTAAGCAGCTGAAGTTTTTTATTAAGTTGTGTATGACGGAAAAGATATCTTCCTTACACTACTGCAAAGTGGAGAGCGCATCTTCAGGTAAATCGGTTTTACCTTCCATAAATTTAGTTTTTCATCTAACCCCACCGAATTAGAATTCTTTCTGCAGTTCTGATAAAATATGAGAGACCCAGAACGTAAGAATTAAATATTAATAATGTTAGAAAAATAGTATGTAGTTTATTGATTATGAAGTAAAAATATCGGCTTATTTTTGGAGAGAAATTTAGACTTTTGTATTATGGAATTCTTTAACCGATATTGACATATCGAGTTGTCTGTTTATACATTCCAAAATACAAGATGACTATGCACACTAAAACGCTCATGCCCAACATTGTAAAAAATTGTGACGTCTCTTAAGAAGTTTAGAACTTTAGAAATTAAGGGCCGTATTTCACAAGAGTTCAAACAACACCCCTTTTTTTCGTATTCGCGTGGGTAGTTAAAAATATTACTTACATTTATTGAGCAAGATCTTATCCTGTGGATTATGCACTTGCTGGGACAAACTGTGAAGTAAAATCTGTGCCGTTTGATATCTCTGGAAGCACTCCTCCGGATTGCCGAAAAGCTCATCCAACGCAGCCGTTTGACACTAGAGAAAAAAAAAACAAGAAATAATACAACTTGGGTTTATAATAACATATAAAATTATTCTCCTGTTATATTAAGTTTTTACACCCGTGAGTAAAAAACTTTTTAGATAGGCGACAAAAAAATATATTTAAAAAACAACAAAGTGAATCTCGTGTCCGCAAATATAAATTAAAGTAACACCCGTGGCATATCGAACAAAGCGTTTTTGTTTCTCACTTCATTACGACCAGACCTCCAATGTCTAATGGAGAATCCAGACAACTACAGATCTGTCAGTTGAAGCTACACAGGCACCATGCACACCTCTCGAATTTAAAACAAAAAGTTTGTAATCCGCAGAGACGTAGTACCGAGAAACAAAAACATCAAAATTGAAAAGTGCAGAAGACCATAAATACAGAATCCTGCTCTTTTCAACAGGTTATAAAGAATAAACCCGTAAAAGTATAGGGTCACTGTAACATGACTCTTAAAAAGAGGTAATACTGTAACATGACTCTTAAAGACGTAACGTTAGAGGCGGTGCTGCTGCGTACAATCCTATGACTCCCTGATGATTCCTAATAAGGATGAAACAGGTCTGTGGGTGTCTGAATTTTTTGAAATGATTTTTAATATGAGTGGTGGGGCATTAAATAGGGAATGTGTGTCAAGTATTTCAAAAAAATATTTCGTTAGTTTAAGTGCCCACCATCAGTACAAATACAATAAAATATCTGAATCTAATTTATTTAACTAATTCTAATTGTAAAATTAACATTTTAGAAAATTGTCCCTATTTTTTTTCAAAGTTTCTGTTTTTAAAAAGTGGTGATTTACCATTTGTATAGCATGATTATAAATGATCTTATCTGCGGTGATGTCGGTGGTGCCAATTTTGTTGAGGAGTCCGCTGCTACTTAGTTGTTTGCACTCCATCAGAGTCGTCTTGAATTTGGTATTAAGGGATGAAACAACTAGAAAAAATTAAATTAGAATATGTAAGTACATGTGCACTTTAATCCTGATCGGTCAAAAACTTCCATGACGAATATTGACTTATTTTGCTAATTTTAGGATCTTAACTTAAATCTTAGATTAAAAAGAGACAAGATACCTGACACTTACGGAGACTTTGGTTATATTATTATATGGAACAATGTTTACCTTTCTGATGTTTACAGTAAACACACCAGTGGCGTACCTACTTAAATATAGATTTACACGTGGATTACATTATTAAAAAATAATTCTGCCAATTTGAGCTTTGGAAACTCCCTAACAATAAATATTTGTAGTATAATTTTATACAAAAGAAATTTATTACAAAGTTTTTATATAATTTATAGCAATTTCAATTTTCAGCACAATAAAATTATGCCAAACATTAAAACAAAGAAACACAGCACCTGGAATATCAAGAAAAAAAATATTACCCACTAGCAAAAAATTACGTTATTGTGTTTGTTAATTTTGTTATTTTTTCTTCTCATTAGCAGAAACTTACTTATAGTGACTTCTTCAGTACACAATAAAGTCAATAATGCTTAGGGTATATATAGAAATCTATTCTTAGAAACCTGAACACATGTGAATTAACTTTTATTGTTGTTTGCAAGTTGGTTTATGGAATTTACCTCGCTTTATGTTAGTCTTTATAAAAAAAACTTCGAAAATATCTGCTTATTTGCCCATTAACTACTTCATCAAAAGTATGCTTTATTTTATCGTCTTTAAAAAACCTCAAAAAAAAACCTTATAAAAACGTTCTAAAATATCTCATTTGACGCATTGGGAATTAACTACTTCATCAGAAAAAAACGTGTTTGTTGATATTTTAATCTAAGGATCTACTAATTTAAGTATATTTCATAAACTTTTTTTTATTTTCTGTGTACCTTCCGACATGTACCGCCACTGACTGATTTCACTTGCTCTCTCTTTGTTTTCAAAACACTGACGAGCCCACGCTGGTCACCCCGGCAAAACATCGTTTAATTGTTTCTCCTTTCGCTTTGGTCTTTTGTGTGTTCCTTGTGGGACACTCATCCAATTTTGAATTTTTGTTTTTTCCTCCCAAGATCTTTTGATCTTCTCTTTTTTAGATTCTTTTCGGTTGATGTAACTGATTCGGAAGTTTAACTTCTTGTTTTAATTGTCTTAGGAGCATATTCCTATTGGAAAGATTAACACGCCAGGACGAACCCGTATCAGGTGACTTATAATAAGTACCATGCGGAACGATGCCTATTTGTGAGTGATTCAAAGTTGGAAGTCAGAGTGTGACTAGTGAATCCTCTGACGATATGGTCACGGGCGAAACATCGTTTAATTGTTTCTCCTTTCGTTTTGGTCTTTTGTGTGTTCCTTGTGGGACACTCATCCAATTTTGAATTTTCGTTCTTTCCTCCCAAGATCTTTTGATTTTTTCTTCTTTATTGGACGATTTGTTCCAAAATATCACTTTAAATGCACTGAAATATTCTCCTGTAAAAAACACACTATAAACGTTTTCTGACAAAATGTGGTTTTAAAACCACTTATAAACTGCTTAAAACATCCTGAAATTTTAAAATAAATAGCACGAAAAAGTTTATGTCATAAAAATGTCGAAACTACTTTTTTTGGGTTTTTCGCCACTAAGTTAAGGAAATTTTTTCAAAAAAAAATATGTTAAAACCCACTGCGTAAATTCCTTAGTGGCGAAAAACCCAAAAAAGTAGTTTCGACATTATGAATCCGCCACAAACATATAGATTTTATTTGTCAATAAAAATATCATCCGATCGTCTGCGCTCTGCCGACTTTCCCCACCCATAAGTCAATAACGACCTAAAGTGGTTGAGACAGAATTCTCTGTCCCTATCGTTCTAACGTCGTTTAAAAGGATAGAAAAATAATCGATATTTGTTTTGTTGTGATTTTATTTGTAAATAAACAGTGGTTATTATTTGCCAAGGAGTTTTCGTTGGATCAGATATCTTGTCTCTTTTTAATCTAAGAATTAAATAGTATTCGGCATGATTCATTTTTCAAGGATACTTCTCGGTCAGATCTGACTGTTATAGCGTACAAAACGTAATTTTTTTAGGCATCCTTAGATTTGTCTTTTTTAGTTAGGCCCAAAGAATTAATTTATGGGCTTATAAATTCAGATATGATCCAAAATGCTTATCTAAACTACAGCAAAGTAAATATTAATATACTGAGGGCTATATCTCTTTGTCGATTTTTCATTCCTCATTGTGCTTAATGCGGCTGAATACTACACACCAGGCATTTTTTAAGTTATAATAAAACTGCAGGGCTGTGAAGATCTGTAAATCTTACACGCGACATACACACTTTAAATAATTATTCTTTAAAAACATTTTTTTATTCTCCTACATAAAAATTAATTTCTAAATAAATATGTTTATTATTAGTAGTGAGTTGTTTAAAAATTAATGATATATTATAACAACATGTTAGAGGGGGTCTCCAGCGAAAATACACGTTGGGTTTCATTTTGTAGTAGCGGTGTCATTGGTTTTTTGATATAACAAAAATTAAATCAGGTCAGTTGTTTGTTTATACGCGCGTCTTAAAGCGCTTTTACATAAGGAAATTTGGAAATGTTGTAGAAACCACTAATACCATTTTAAGCACTAAATCGATTTTATTTTAAAGCGATTTAAGAAAGTGGTGTATCGCTTTAAAATCCATTTTCGGGTCGTTATAAACACTTTAAAAACGCTTTAGCGCATTTCTTACAAACTAAAGAAATACTCATCCCTGGTTTTCCGACAAATCTGTTGTTAACTAAGTTGTTTTATTTGTTTTCCTAAACCCTCGGAGAAAGCGATTTTATTTAAAACCGTCCTTATATAAAAGCGCTTTTAGGTGCGTATAAACGTCCCAGCAAACACCAATCTTCGGCATTGAAACGGGCCAATGTCGACAACGTCGGCAGTGTGTCGGCATCGGCAACTACACGCTGGCCCGATGTTGGACAGATTGCGATTTTCAGTTTTCGGTCAATAATCGGCAACTTTTTTTTATGCTGACACCACTTTAGGACCGACGATGGTCCGATTGGAACTTTGTTTAATCAGTCGAAAATCTGGAACTTTGTTTGATTGATCGAGAATCGGCAACTGACGATGGTCCGATTTACTACAGTCGACTTTATGCCGAAACGCGCTCTATCTGCTTTAGGACCGACGATGGCCTGATCAGATTTTTGTTCGATTGGTCGATAACTGGCAACAGACGATGTTACGTCATATTAAAATTTTTAAACTGTTCCCTGTACAGTGGTAGATAATATTATACAATGAGCTTCAGGCTACTGCGAACATAGGGGGAATCAAGTCCAATTTACTCTCCGTACCGTACGACCGAGGTGGATTCGAAGCACGCTGCAGTGTTATCTTTTGGAAATTTATTTTGTTTTTATTATTTTGTTTTATTTATGCCTTGCTCGAGAAACAGATTGGTAAGTTCTTAAGAAATAATAAATTTTTAAAACTAAAAATGGATGTCTACGAAGTTGCCGAAAAAGTGCAGATGGTCAAATGGTACTACCAAGGCAGACCATTGAGACTTATTCAAGAACTTTTTTTGGAGAATTTTGTAAATCGCCCAGAACCTAGTTTATCAACGATTTATAGGTTTGTGCAGAATTTTGAAGTTTGGTTGTGTAGCGCCAAGTAACCATAAAAAACACACTGTTTTGAATGACGAGCAGGAAGTACGAGATGTGATGATTTGCGCAGTTGATACGTCTTCAGCCACTGTTATGGTTATCATTCTTACAAAGCGTCAAAAACGCATCAAATTTTTCCGGAGGACAACTATCGTCGTATGGAATTTTGCAAAACAATAATGGAAAGGGCTAATCGTGATGAAAACTTTCTGAGATCTATTCTTTTCACAGATGAAAGCACTTTTCCATTATTGAATCGTCATAACCCAACACACGTTCGATATTGGTCGAGGGAAAATTTGCATTTGTATTTTGACGTAAGAACACAGTATCCCCAAAAACTAAATGTTTGGGGGGGTATTGTAGGGGAACACGTAATTGGGCCATTTTTTATTAACGGCAATTTGAATGGTCCTAGATACTTAGATCTACTGCAGCAGCATATTATTCCAAATGCTAGGCAGTTGGCAAGATGGTTGTCCCGCTCACAATGTTGGCCTTGTTAGGTAATATCTTGATAATGTATTTCCTAATCGGGTTATAAGTACACGGGGAACTATTTTATGGCCAGCTCGATCACCCGATGTTGCTCCTAATTACTTCTATTTGTGGAGTTATATCAAAAATAAAGTTTACGGGCATGAAAGGGCTAATAATTTAAAAGAACTTCGGATTAAAATTGAAGAAGCTTTTCAAACTATCACTTATTTATCAGTGACAAAAAATAAGAAAATTACGTTATAAAAATTTGCGTATTTATTCACCAAATTCCGGTTTCATTGACTACACTCCACACAGCACCGTGGTTAGAGGCGTATTAAATACTAAACTCAAGATATGTGTGCGGTGTCCCTGCATGTACGTACACTGGCAAATTGGACTTCTTCCGGGCTATGTTCGCAGTAGGCTGAAGCGGTCTGTATATATAATAAGCAAAGATATTTCAAAACTAGAATGCGCACTTGACAACATGGTGGCACTTCTTTACAAGAATCACCTCTTCCGCCACAAAACTTTGTAGTTTGCCAATGTCGGATCGTGTCAAGCAACCACCGACGGACCTTCGTCAATCACCGACGTCGGCCTGGTTTGAGAGGCCGATGTGGGGCCTTATTATCCACCCTATTATCGGACCTTTATGGTATGCCATTGTCGGGCCGCTTTAAGCTACCACCGACGGACCTTCGTCAATCGCCGACGTTGAACCGCTTTATGAAACCAATGTCGGACTGGAATAGTTTACCGATGTCGGGCCGAGACCAGCTTGCCTACGTTAGAGCGACCAAATTAAGCAGCTATATGGGCGGATGGTCGGTACCATGCGGTTAAACCATATCGAACCTTAATCGTACGGCGACGGTATGCCGATGTCAGCAAAAAGTAAAATTTACCATTGGTCCGACGGCGGGCTACAGTCTAACGTTGCGTCGGCAAACATATATTGGGCCTACATCGCAAAGCGGACAAAAAATACTGCTGGTCCGATGTCGTAAATCGACGTCATGCCGATGACGGCAAATTCGGCAATCGACATCAGACCGACGAAGGCCCGAGGGAATCGTGTTTGCTGGGGCAGTAACTATTTCGTCATCATATCCTTAGATATAACCATCTGTTTATCCACAGCCCTTTTAGTTAATTTAAGGAGGCTGTCGTTTATCCTTTTTGAATCTATCTTACACGTTGTCTTTAAAGGACATTACTAACTAATGTTAGTATCCCAGCATGTCGTATTTTGTCAAGGCTTGTACACAAAAGATTTGATAAAGCTCCAAAATTGATGAGAAAATAGTGAATTGAAATGAAAAATCTCGGTTCTTTAAACTGATATCAAAAAATCAATTACATCTTAGGATCATTTCTACTACAAAACAAACACAACTTGTATTTTTGCTAGAAACGTCAAAAATCAAGATTTATTTACTCTCGGATTTACTCTTAAACTTCTCACGCCCCCGATATCAGTTTTTTAGCCTTACTGACACTTACCACTTTTAACCGTCGTACTGGGCCTCAGTTGACCCGATTTCAGCTGTTTTGTAGCTAACGCTAAGCCAGAACTTAGAAGTTGTAGAGCCCGAACCTAAAAAATAAATGCCTTAAACGACTTGAACTACTCCTGTAATTAATCAATTAATTAATCAAGTTTTCAATAGAGTTTAGATCCATCCTGCGTAATGGTACTTTAACTCAGCTTGCAATGTCCGGTATATGAATCAATTATTCTCCGATATTTTCGTAATTAAAAACGCTCAGCGACGCCTAAACGAATGCAATTACACGCTGAAACAAGATTTTACGAAAAATGAATCTCCAGGGAAATTTCTACAGAAACGGAATCCCTTATAGCCCCTTAGATTAGATTAGAATGGGGTGTCCACCTCGACCTTCTCAGATCTATTGTGGTTCCCCTTTCTTCTTCCCTGCTTTGCTATACTAAAAACTTAAACACAATATACATTTATTAAACACACTCCCCACCCTAAAATCTTTACTTTGGTTAGACAAAAAGATGTTTACGCTAGACATTAATAATCCCAGTATTTTGAAAATCATATAGACATGACTTTTTTAATTCTTATCTGAATAAAACGATTCATAAACCAATTTATAGTCGGTTATAGTTTCAACAAATATTTTGGGTAAAAAAGTGATTACTTTTCTATAGATAATAGAAAATTAATAAAAAGCCGTAATTAGTCTATAACTTTTTTATTACTTTACCGAATTTAATGTGTAGTACTTCGTTTTATAGGAAAATTTATTTAATTTAAAAAAGTCAAAATGTTTTTTGATAGATGCTTTATTTTTTAAGTAATTATTTAAAATCAAAATTTAGTCTCCCTTCATTTCATAAAATGAAAAATTAGGTTTTATTTGGTTTTACCCCTAATAAAATTTTTCCGGAGATTTTTTATGTTACACAGTGTTATTGCTTGATGTTCTACCAATTGTTTTGGCAGCCCTTAGCGAGAAAACCAGTCCTGCAGGGTTCTGTAATAAACTCTGAAATGTGCCAGTTCTGGCAATTACACGCTGAAACAAGATTTTACGAAAAAGGAATCTCCGGGGATATTTCTCAAGAAACGGAATCCATTATAGCCCCTTAGATTAGATTAGAATGGGGTGGTGTAGACACCTGTCCACCTCGACCTTCTCAGATCTATTGTGGTTCCCCTTTCTTCTTCCCTGCTTTGCTAGAACTACAAAACAAGTTGCAGCCCCGTCCTTGTCATGAAACCCAGACGCTTTGCCAGTGTCCCATGTATATAGCTTTGACCGCGGACATTCTAGGTCCACCTTAGTCGTGTACCTACCGTGGTTTGTACATAAAGTCGGCATAGCCTGACTTTAATAAAGACGGCACTATTTTTGACAATTCCGCACGAAGTTTAAAAGGATTCTGACATTGTTGTTGTCTAAATATGTCATCTTTGCTGTCAAAATAATGTCGACTTTCATAATTTTTGTGCCTGCCTTTAATAGGGACTTATCGGTATATAAAGTCGGCATAGCCTGACTTTAATAAAGACGGCACTATTTTTGACAATTCCGCACGAAGTTTAAAAGGATTCTGACATTGTTGTTGTCTAGATATGTCATATTTGCTATCAAAATAATGTCGACTTTTATAATGTTTGTGCCTGCCTTTAATAGGGACTTATCGGTACATAAAGTCGGCATAGCCTGTCTTTAATAAAGACAGCACTATTTTTGACAATTCAGCACTAAGTTTAAAGGGATTCTGACATTATTGCTGTGTAAATATGTCATCTTTGCTATAAAAATAATGTCGACTTTCATAATGTTTGTGCCTGCCTTTAATAAAGGACGGCATTAACTTTAATTTGTCAACTTTAAGAATGACACAACATGAGCATGTTCAGATGACATCTTTACATGAAAAAAATTTCAGAAACCTTTCAACCTTCGTGCGGAACTGTCAGAAATAGTACCGAATCAAGCTATGCCGATTTTATGTACCGATAAGTCTCTAATAAAGGACGGCATTAACTTTAATTTGTCAACTTTAAGAATGGCACAATATGAGCATGTTTAGAAACCTTTCAACCTTCGTGTGGAACTGTCAGAAATAGTGCCGAGTCAGTCTATGCCGACTTTATGTACCGCTAGTCGGCATAGCCTGACTCGGTACTATTTCTGACAGTTCCGCACGAAGGTTATAAGGTTTGTGACATTTTTGTCGTATAAACATCTCATCTAAACATGCTCATTTGTGCCATTCTTAAAGTTTACAAATTAAAGTTAATGCCGTCCTTTATTAAAGGCGGGCACAAACATTATGAATGTCGACATTATTTTGATAGCAAAGATGACATATTTAGACAACAACAATGTCAGAATCCTTTTAAACTTCGTGCGTAATTGTCAAAAATAGTGCTGTCTTTATTAAAGTCAGGCTATGCCGACTTCATATACCGATAAGTCCCTAATGTCTTTTAAGTTTTGACAAGAACTTTGAACTTGAATTTTCTTTTGCTTAAAAAACTTTAAAAAAGCTTGATAAATCTATAACTTTAACTCTTTACATCTATCTAGTTGATTTAGTTTCTAAAATCTTTACTTAGGTTTACGCTAGACATTAATAATCCCAGTATTTTGAAAATCATATAGACATGACTTTTTCAATTCTTATCTGAGTAAAACGATTCATACACCAATTTATAGTCGGTTATAGTTTCAACAAATAATTTGGGTAAAAAAAGTGATTAGTTTTCTATATTTAATAGAAAATTAATAAAAATCCTTAATTATTCTATTACTTTTTTATTACTTTACCGAATTTAATGTGTAGTACTTCGTTTTATAGGAAAACTTATTTAATTTAAAAAAAATCAAAAAGTTTTTAATAGATCCGTTATTTTTTAATTATTTAAAATGAAAATTTAGTCTCCCTTCATTTTATAAAATAAAAAATTGGATTTTATTTGGTTTTACCCCTCATAAAATTTTTCCGGAGATTTTTTATGTGACATAGTGTTATTGCTTCATGTTCCACCAATTGTTTTAGCAGCCCTTAGCGAGAACACCAGTCCTGCAGGGTTCTGTAATAAACTCTGAAATGTGCCAGTTCTGTCAATTCCCTCCAATACTGGCAGAACTTGTTCAGCAGTCCAAAGGCTATTTGTTTATATTACATGATTTTTTTAATTTTTTTAAATCTCGTTTTTTGAGTTAAATGGTTTTCTCGTTGTAAATATTCTAGATTTTTGAGAAAAAAGGTATTAAAATACGCACCAATAACACAAGCTGTTCAGTCCTTCGATCTAGCTCGGAAGTGGGCTGACCGGGCTGACTTTTGCTATTTGAGTTGTTCACTAGTGCGTTTATGGGACCGGCTCTTTGTGCTGCCAGATCTACGATGCAGTTACTCAGCGCTAAGACAAAGTTGATTTTGGCTAGGGTTTCGTTGTGTTCTTTCTGTAAAATTATGCCAAAAAAAACCGTATTATTTAGATATACAAGTCAAGCTAAAAATTAATAGTAGGAGAAAATATAAAAAATAATCTTACCAACAGAAAAAAGAGAATTTTACCAACAGAAAAACTATTGGATTTTTGGCATCATCCACTAGTTCTACCACTGACTGATTTCAGAGACAGTCTATCCACCAGTCGGGCTTTTTACTATGACGAATCGATAGCAAAAAACAAATTATACAAAATACGCCGGAGTAACACAAGAATACATACTGAGTGCGACTTGGAGACTGGACGCAACACGTGTTTTGCACTTATTAGGGATCATCAGTGCGACATAAGTTTTTATAGATTAATAATACGAACGATCGAATCAACAAGTCATGAAAATATAAAAGCCTATATTTAAAAAAGAGTAGAAAGGTGGAAAAGCAGGGAATCGGCATTATGAAAATGTGAGTGGCAAAAACTAAGAGAGTCATAAAGGAAAATCCAAGTTTTTGTAGTTTATTGTCGGACAATGGAGCGAGGGAGCAGAATTAACGAGAGCCTGATTATTTTTGACAATCGGATAGTAGAAGGGAGTAAAATTCTGCCAGGGTACGTATTAGACAGTGCTCAAAATCAAGATATATCGTGGGAATGGTGCGTTTCAATTCAAGAAAACTGAGTCTTAGATGGGTTTTAAAATATAAATACATCTGTATTAAATAAACGATTTCGTCCAGAAAAGTGTCAACTATTTTGTGCAACTTTCCTAGGAACTTAGGAAGGGGTCGAAGGGGGAAAAAAGGGGGGGGGAAGAAAAAAGCGAACAAAGTCTAGTAAAATCCCTAGTATCTATATGGTGGGTCAAAAAAAAACGTATTTTTTTTTTCGAATAGAATCCCAAGTAACATTTTAGGGCATATTGGGAAGTTGGAAGGTTAAGATAACCAATCATACGTCAAAACATAGCCCGTTTTCCTTCAGAAAATTACTTTGTAGTTTGAGGTTTGAAAATAAGTTTTAAATTGGAACAAATAACCTTAAGAAACGGTCATTATATAAACGACATTTTAAAGGTTTTCTTTTAGGATATTTTTCGAATTATTTTCCTCATATCATGTCTTCAAAGTTATTTTGAATATAAAGTTAAACGAGAAGGTAAATTGATGTTAAACTTGACTTGAGATTCTACTCTGAGGTCCCCGCCTTGTTTGGGCATTTCTTGGTCAACATTGCTTTTCAAGTTTTTAATAATGTCCTGAAGTTGGTTTAAAACTGAACTCAAAGTAAGTTCTTATTTTTGACCTAAAGTTATTCCTGAAAGTTAGGGTTTTTTTGGAATAAGTTTTAGGACAAAAATTTGCCTTTTTGACCAAATAAGTACAACCTAAAAATATGTACGAACTTTATGGAAAATGTTTCTATTTTATTTAACCATATGGAATATTAAGATTAGGTTAAAACTTCAGTTTTGTTTTTCTTGATGGGAAGAAAGTAGTTCTGGTAGAAAACAAGAAAACTCTTTGCGTCACGTGTCCTCTAACGAACTGTCATAATCAGCTATTTAGATTAATCAATAATCATACCTTTCATGTTCCTTCTCGGTATTTCGAAATTATAAGATATTTCCTTAATTACTATTGTATCTTCAACCCTTGTTTGGATTTTGGGCTATTAGATACCTACCCTCCTATCATAAAAACGGATAGGAAACACCAGATGGAAGCTCAAAATTCAAACAAAGAAAGTAGATGTTTAGGTAAAATTTAGGTTTAGGGAAGAGAGGGCATTCACGTTTTGATCGTCAAAAAGGATACTCTGTGTTAAAGTACCTACCTAGTAGTGGTGATCCTGACAGTTTTGTGTTTTAACATGCCAAAAGAAATAAGAAACAAATCTTTCACAGCATCAAGCAGTTTTTACAGAAAAGTTAAAGAAATTAAAAGTCATAGTGGGGACCCAACAAGTCTTAGTGGATCTCCCAATGAGCATTTTTGTCTATATAGAAGTTACAGCAAATAATATAAAACCTTCATAAAATAACCAAAAGTTATATTATTTAGTGTTGGTGATAATTTTATAAATCTAATATATCTCTTAAATGAGTAAAAAAGACTTGAAAAACAACTGACCAACACCAGCTTATAAAAATTTATGGTACATAGTAATGGATAGAAAAACAACATATAGATTTTATAAAACGTCCTTATGAGCCCTCAAGTCTAGAGATTATTATAAAAAGTTTACAACTGTTCTAACAACACTACATAACAAATTAAAGGTTTTTATGGATTTATAAATATAAATTTTCCATCTTTCTTCCCTTTGCTTGTTATGTATTATTCTTTTTCTTTTTACAATAAACAAATTTATAAAATGGTGTTTACCAATCTTTTAAAATAAATAAAAATGGAAGTGAAGTTAGTTGAAGCGGGAATATGAATATTTATATACTATAGTCAAATAAAAGCTGTTTTTCAAGTCATCCTACTCTGAAAATTAGCTGCGGTCCCGTGTGTACTGTATAGTTTTCGAATACACTCACATAAATTTCATGGGCTCCAAAAATACTTGAGAAAACGGGGAAAAAAAAAATATTCATTTAAATATCACTTTTTTTTTCATACACGTTTTTTGCTTTCTGGGAGAATATTTAGATTGAAACACATGTTAAAACCCCATAAATAACGTTTTTATTTAGGCCAAAAACCTATTTTTGGAATCCAAAATGGCGAAAATTTCCGACAATTCTATAAAAAAAAACAATACAACTATACCACTGTTTACCTCGTCAACACTATTTTATAACCCTTTTAAAAAATGATGCTAGTTGGAACAAAGGGCTGCAGATGGCGCAGTGTTGAACACCGATGGTTCGTTTCTGCGAGCTTAACATAGTTACCATTGTTCTCTTTTCCTAAATGCATTCCTCGAGAGATCGAGCATACTAAACATACCAAAAATACCCGCCTGCACACACTTCAAGCCCGCATAACTGTCAGAGGTAACTATCTCAAGAATAAAGTTAGATTGCGAGGTCGAAGGGTGTACAGGAGGGTATTTTCCGGGGTGTTCACATTTGCCGCCGACCAGCAGTATCAGCGTATGCGCTCGACGTTTCACTGTGCGTTTTTGCGAACTTAACACGGTTATGTTCTCTCTTTCTAAAACACGGTTCCTATCTATGCGTTTCTCTTTCGTGGGTTCCCCGAATCAAAACACGTATCACGTGGTCTAAGCAAGATTTGCCTATACAAGTTCATGTTGGACCACGTGATCAGTTTTTTTGACTGCGCATGGGAAACGCTGGTGGGAATCGGGTGTAAAATGCATTCGATCCCGATATCTGTCATCGTCAACTATCTCAAGAAGATTTGGATTTCTTATCTCTCTCAGACTGATGTAATTAAAACAAGATAATAATGGTATGGTATCTCGCAAAAACGGTCCTTTTGAGGTCGCAAAAACGCGCCTTTTGATGTCGCAAAAACGCGCCTTTTGATGTCACAAAATTAACCTTAAAAATATCTTGTTTGTTTTGTTATTATAATTGCCAAAATAAATTAAAATTTTTTTTTTGTTCTAAAAACAGTTGTATTATAAAGAAATTAATAACAACATTATAGAAAAAACCTTATGGGCAAAAAAGGTTTATGAATGAGTTCATAAGAATATTACAGACACCAATTTATATAACTATTGTGTGTGAGTTCCCAAGTTTTTATAAGTGTCTCCCGAAATATTTTCAATCTTATCTTATATAAATTTTTTGGTTACTTAAGTTTTTATAAGTGGGTTGATAGCAACATTTTAAAAACCAATCTATATGTCTTTAATTTATAGTTATTTACGGTTTTGTAGATGGGTTGACAGAAAGATTTCAAACACCAATTTATATAACTTTTGTCACTGATGACTTATATTTTTATAAATATGTTGGTGGAAACATTGTTAACATCAATTTATATAACATTTGTTACCGGTGACTTTAATTTTTATAAAAATGTCCGTGAAAATATCGTTAACGCCAGTTTTATGTTACTTTAGGGTACCATCAATTTAGAGCCTTTAATAAAACAAATATATAAACTCAATTCTTGTATGAAACTTCTAAATACCCTAGGGTATCAATGGAACCCTCTTTATAATAATTATATAAATTTCTGTCACCAGAGTTTTCTGAAAATGCTCATTGGGCTCTACAAGTGCCGAACACGCGAGCGTAAACGATTGTGTGTATTCCCATATGATGGAACTTTTTCGAACTGTTTGCTTGCTTAATTGCTCACCAGCGTAAATCCGCCTTTATATCAACAATAAACCTGACAACTGACAACCGAACAATGGGCAGGGGGTGTGCGGAGAACAATTGGCAATGAATTCGAAAAATGGATAAACCGTACTTGATGCAAAATTAATAAGAAATTTTGGTTTCAACATTGGGAATTTTGTGTTTGGAGGGAAAAAAACATGGTTAACACGACTTTTAGGGCACGGTTGCCAAAAAAAAGTAAGGCGCAATGTTTTTTCTCTTTTTTAACAAGTTTTTATTATTTTTATTGAAAAAAAAACTGCAAAATCTTTATGGAAATGATTTGCTTACACTTGTTTCATACCCAAATATTAAATTATGATTACAAATTGGAAATAATATTTAATTAGTATTTTCCCGAAGCATAATTTTGGTGATTTTTTTGTTAAAACTGCATGTTTGGTGAATTTTATAGAAGTAAAAGTAAACAATTCCTTAATAGTTTAAAATAGTAATTTAACCCCTATGATTAAAATATAACTGTGATTTTTCATCACCAATTTTTATTTCCAAAGTTGTTGTAGGCCATGGACATAATTATTATTTTCCTCTTTTTTTTTCATTTAAAATTGTTTTCATTTCCTTCTATTCTGACACGTAGAGGGCGCTTCAGTCACAGACAAACAAGAGGGCACTGAGAGGGCATTGTGTACAATAGGACACAAATTAGGTTGAGCATTTATGCAGATGTGTACATGTGTCCCAAAAGTTGGTAAAAAGTGTCCTCTGAGCAAATTCACCTTTAGGAACCAAAAAATTTAATTACCTATTTTATCCCACCAAATTACCTTGGTTTTTGTCCCCATTTTGGTAAAAAGGTCGGAAATTTTCCTCTTTTTTGACCACCCAGTTTTTCTCAAGAAAAAATTACTAGCTTAATTCGGGAATATTTTACCAAATTTTAACCAAAAATGTTACTTGGGCAAGTTTAATATTAGTTTCAATTTGATAAATATTTTAGTTCGCCCCTATGTCTATGGTTTTCCATCAATTTTTCAGATCGGATGTATTGCACACAAAGTTCTTACCTCTAACAGGGTCTCCTCGGGCAACTCGGGCCCTCCATAAGCTATAGGCTGCGCCTCACTCGTGCTACACTCGGTGTTGCCAAAGAAGGCGTGGTAGTTGCCCATTTCTGAGATTTCGGGAAGTGTCACTGCGCGTGTGCAAAACGGTATGATGGGTGATTTGCCCAGGTTGTTGTTGTCACTCAAGTTGGGGCTGCTTAGTATGGACACGCGAGCTAGGGGACCGCTGAGTATTGGAGGCGAAGTGCCTGTAGAAAAAAAGAAATAAATATAATTAATGAAAAAGCACAACATAAAAAGGGTAAAGTAGCAAAAAAATACAGTAGCAGATCGGACTAGTATATTATAAAAATCAAACTTTGTAAAAATTGCACAATATACAGACCGCTTCAAGCTACTGCGAACATAGGGGGAATCAAGTCCAATTTACTCTCCGTGCCGTACGACCGAGGTGGATTCGAAGCACGCTGCAGTGTTATCTTTTGGAAATTCATTTTGTTTTTATTATTTTGTTTTATTTCTGCCTTGCTCGAGAAACAGATGGGTAAGTTCTTAATTGAAATAATACATTTTTAAAACCAAAAATGGATCTCTACGAAGTTGCCGAAAAAGTGCAGATGGTCAAATGGTCAAATCGTCATAACCCAACACACGTTCGATATTGGTCGAGGGAAAATTTTCATTTGTATTTTGACGTAAGAACACAGTATCCCCAAAAACTAAATGTTTGGGGGGGGGGGGTATTATAGGGGAACACGTAATTGGGCCATTTTTTATTCACGGCAATTGCAATTTGAATGGTCCTAGATACTTGGATCTACTGCAGCAGCACATTATTCCAACTGCTAGGCAATTGTTAGGTGTAAGATTTGGTGAAACATGGTTTCAACAAGATGGTTGTTCCGCTCACAATGTTGGCCTTGTTAGGGAATATCTTGATAATGTATTTCCTAATCGGGTTATAAGTACACGGGGAACTATTTTATGGCCAGCTCGATCTCCCGATCTTGCTCCTAATGACTTCTATCTGTTTTTGAAGAAGCTTTTCAAATTATCACCCCTAACATGCTTGGAAACGTTAGAAGGGGTTTTTATAGTAGGCTCGGATATTGTCTAGCCGAGCAAGGAGGACTTTTCGAACATTTGCTTTAATTTTTTTTTGACTGGCAGAATCTTTTTGGTTTTTAAAATGTATTATTTTATTTTGAGAACTTGCTTTTATTTTGTTTCTCCTTATTATTTTCATTGTAACACGTCGTCACTGATAAATCTGAGCAGTTGACAATAAAACGCTCTTATTTATCAGTGACAAAAAATAAGAAAATTACGTTATACAAATTTGCGTATTTATTGACCAAATTCCGGTTTCATTGACTACGCTCCACACAGCACCGTGGTTAGAGGCGTACTAAATACCAAAGGAAAGTCATGCAAGTGGTGATCGCAAGCCTGAGTATTGGTTGCTTCACTGATAGGCGTGCGGTGTCTCTGCATCTACGTACACTGGCAAATTAGACTTCTTCCGCCCTATGTTCGCAGTAGCTTGAAGCGGTCTGTAGAATTTTAAATCCAAAAAAAAGTATTCGAGCCAAACGTAAAATCCAATAGTTTTCTGTTGGTAAAACTCTCTTTTTTATTTATATTTAACTCCACTATGGACATTGGGAATTTATTTCTCATTGTAATCTAATGTTTTGCTGAGCATTTGTCCATGACTTGTTGATTTGATCGTTTGTATTATTCGACTATAAAGTCGCACCCGGTATGTTTTCTTGTGGTACTTGGGTGTATTTTGTAAAGTTCGTATTTTGCTAACGATTCGTCATAGTAAAAAGTCCGACTGGTGGATGGACTGTGTTTGAAACCAGTCAGTGGTAGAACTGGTGGGGGAGGCCAAAAATCCAAGTTTTCTGTTGGTAAAACCATCTTTTTTATTTATATTTAACTCCACTATGGACATTGGGAATTTATTTCTCATTCTATTACCAAACGTAAAAGGCAAAAATCGTACAACGTAAAAATGGTTGGTTACGATTTGATATATGGCGGTGATTCTGTTACCAAACGTAAAAGGCAAAAATCGTACAGCGTAAAAATGGTTGGTTACGATTTGATATATGGCGGTGATCACATGATTTTCAGTGAATAAAAAATAAATTAGAAGGGGTTTTGATTGTTGCATTATGAGACCCAGTATTCTCCCTGGTCTTCCCCAACCTGGGTAGTACCTAAAAAGTAAAACTCTTCCGGGAATCGTAATGGATTTTCGTAAATTAAATCTTAAATCGATAGGCGATAAATATCCAATTCCAAATATTTTCGGATTTCCTTGATAGACCTGAGCGTTGCCAATATTTTTCCACCTTAAACCTTGCGTCCGTTTCACTAAATTGAATCGGCATAGAAAAACATTTTTAAAACGGCATTTAACATCGAAAATAAGTATTAAGAGTTATTAGGATTGCCTTTCGGCCTAAAAAATGCAAGACCACATAAATCGTTTAAGAGGAGTATTTTATCGATTACGACAAGCAAAATAGGGTGCAACTAGATAAGAAGTGGGCTACTTAGGACATATTGTTACAACTCACGGCTTTTTTGTAATGTTTGCTCTTATAAATGTTCCAAAAACCCGTTTTTTCAGGGTATCATTTTCACTTATTTATAGGTACTGTAAGATATAATTGTGCCTTTACCCTAACAAACAAATTGAACCTTTGGAAAATTTTGATTTTGTAGTTTTATGGACACAATTAAAAAATACTATGAAAGAGTCCAAAATCTGGTCATAGTAGACACACTTACAAAAGTTATCTCAAATTAAGCACTGACCTGATCTCCTTAAAGGCGAATTCATAGGCATCATATTTTGCTGCAGCGTTGGAGACACGGTCCATAAATTTGGAGGAGGTGGCGTTTCACATAGACTACCGGAAGTTGACCGCCTTCTGCCAGGTGGGGTGCCAATAACGAAGTTAACCTATATATTTTAAATTCAGCTTATAATATTATACAGTAATATTGAACAGTCACAGGCACAAAATAAATTACCGCGCTTAAATTTTGTTTTCCAAGTATCCTCTAAGGTTATGTGGTTTTTATGAAAGAGTGGAACCAATCTTTAAAGTAAATAGGTTTAACGCCGAATCGCCCAGATTTGCTTTGCTTTCCTCCACATATGAATAATTATTTAAAATAATTAATGCATTATTAATTTGCACGCGAGTATACCTACATGTCCAGATATTCCTTTTTTACAATCATACGACAGCGAAAAGGTCAAAAAACTACTTTTTTAACACGATACTTACTGAAGGAGGTGACATCGATTCAATATCTATATCGGTACTCATCGGTCTATCTGGCGGCCTCTTTATGCTGATTGGTTGAGAACGGGGAAAACTGTTATTAGCAGGAATCTAAACCAAAAGTAAGGTTTTATCATTAATATTAGCAATATTAGAGACTGGAAGTTTTCACAAAAATTATTATTACCAACCTCGTATTTTTCCATAAGACAAAATACGAGGTTTGCAAGGTGACATCTTGGAGTAGAATTCAATTTAAAGCGCTTATTAGTAGTAGTAACTAGGGGCCGGTCCCTTTTTACCTTACCCCAGCCCAGCCTCCTAATCCACCACCTGTACCGCTTGTACGGTAGTGGGCTCTCCGGGCCATCCTGTTCTCTTCACGAAATCCAGTACTTTGGCCCAATTGAGAGCTCGTAGGTCCTCTGCATCCAGGTTCGGTTGTCCGAGTACCTGATACCTCATCCTTAAGTATGCATCGCACTCCGCAGCGAGGTGCCGGGATGTCTCCTCCGCCCTCCCGCAGGCATGGCAGATAGAGTCATTCCCGATCCCGATGCGAGTCAGATGCTTACTTAAAAGCGCTTATTAAAAAAAAGTTATATTAGCAAAACAGAAGTTGCAGGCGGGTTTAAAAACATCCAATATTTTCGGATGGCGACGTAAAACTTTTTCGAAAAATATTCCATTAATCACTAGGACATGTAGCTAAGAGCACTGATTATAGAGTAAAACATGAAAATGGATAATATAATATTTTGTTTCTAAAAAATTTTCCCTGCGTTGTCATCACTTAAAATGAAAAAAAAAAATGAAACGCAGACAATTACCGACTGTAAAAATAAATTTTTACTTTTCACATATAAGGAAATCTAATTTTACCCGTAATCACTGATCGTGCACTTGTTATAATAAAACACGAAACAAAATGAAACAAGAATGCGTAAAAAGTAACTTAATAGCAAATAATAAGTTTAAAAATAAAGTTTGTGCCATCTCTTGTCAAATAAAGGCACTGTGCCGTGAAATGTTTCTTACCGAAACAGGAGAGGAAGGTTGCTGTTTCTTGCTAGCGGTTTGACTGTACATTCTTTGGTAAGCTTCTCTTTGCGTGGGCACCGGTATGGGTTCAGATATCGGTAGGAACGAAGGTCTCGTTGGGCTGTTTAGAACGGGATCCTCCTTTTCACTTGGTGGGGAGGATTTTACAGGTAGTTTTAGACTAAAACAAATAATTCTGGATATAGAAAACACGAAAATGAAGTTCGTCGTGGCTTAGAAAAGGATTTTAAAATTTAATGAATTTTGCAGAACGAAACAGAGTGGGCTCCGGTATGGGTTCAGATATCGGTAGGAACGAAGAAAGATTTTACGGGTATTTTTAAAATAAAATAAATAATTTTGAAAATGGAAAACATAAAATTTAAGTTTGCCGAGACTTAGAAAATCATTTTAAAATTCAATGAATGTAAGTGTTGAGTGGTCACCGATATGGGATATCGATAGGAACGAAGGTTTTGTTGGACTGATCAGAACCGGGGTTTAGAATAAAACAATTAATTTAGTGTATGCGAATATAACGTAGCCTTTATATCTGCTCAAACCAGTTAAAGACCGTGCTCGCAGCAAGCGAGGTACCAGAGGTTTTCCATCAATATGATGCAAATACATGTGCCTCATATCCAAATGCCAAACTCACCTTCTCGTGGTGCTCCCTGTCTAAAACAGACGAGGCTCTGGCGACCGAACAAGGGCGGTATAACCCTATGTGGAAGTTAAACTAGCCCAATAAACACTAGAAACTGCTCCATTAAGAACCTGTACAAACTCGTACAGGGGATAAATCTAATGGAGTGGTTAAACTAGAATCAAAGGGTGCACAATAAAGCCAATAATATCTGCAGTGCAGTGACTCCGACGACGAATCCGACACTACCCGGGACCCTCTATAAAGAAAAACATAAAATTTAAGTACGTCGTGGCTCAAAAAATCATTTTTAAATTTAATGAGTTATGCAGGTGTTGAATGGGCGCTGGTATGATGGGTTCAGATATGAGAAGGAACGAGGGTCTCATAGGACTGATTAAACATGAATCTTTCTCTTTATTTGGTGGGGAGGAATTTACGGATAGTTTTAGACTAAAACAAATAAATCTGGAAATAGAAAACATGAAATCGAAGTTCGTCGTGGCTTAGAAACTGGATTTAAATTTAATTAGGTCACATTGGACTGTTTAGAAACGGATCTTTTTCTTTATTTTGCGGGGCTTTAGATTAAAACAATTAATTTTCTAAATAGAAAACATGAAATTGAATTGCGTCGTAGCTTAGAAAGTTATTTTAAAATTTAACGAGTTTTATAGGTGTTGAGTGGGCAATGGAATGGGTTCAGATATCGGTAGGAACGGAGCTCTTGTTGGACTGTTTAGAACTGAATCTTCGTCTTTATTTGACGGAGAGGATTTTACGGGTATCGGGTAAATCGAAAACATAAAGTTTAACATAATCAAAGAACGATAAAAATTAATACCACTGCTAAAATGGTCGTAAAATAGCATAGAAAGAAAAACAGTTTGAGTAAGTGCGATCACGTGATAACGGTGTTGATGGATTTGATTGATTGATTCATTTGAGTGTGACACTCTCGCACTTTCCATTGCGACCACCAGCGTGCACTTTTGGGATTTTTCTTCATCAGAGTATGGCTACCTCCTTGCAACTTGCTTTGGTGAAGCATTATTCACATCCACTGCGTCGATCTGTGCCTTACCGTATATAACCGTAATGGCCGGACATTCGCAGTTAGGTATACCGATTTCGATATGCTGGAACATTTACTTTTTCTCCCTACCTATTATAGAAAGAAGACAGCACCATTTTGCTAGGTTTTCCAACCACAAGTAGTAGTAGGGTCGGCGCGAAACCTGGCAAGTAGGCCTCCTTGGGCCCTTTCTGCCTTACCCCGAGCCTGCCCCTAATCCGCCGCCTGCACCACTGGTCTGGCATTCTGCTCTTCTGGTTTTACTGTTCTTTTTGCAAAGTCCAGTATTTTATACCATTTGAGCGTGTGCACGTCCTCCTCATTCAGGGTCGGAGAACCGAATACCTGGTATCTGATCTTCTGGTATGCCTCGCAGTTCGCTATAACATGTCGAGATGTCTGTTCTGCCTGCCCGCAGGCACGGCAGATCGAGTCATTTTCCACCACGATCCGGGTCATGTGCTTCCTTAATCGGTTGTGACCTGTTATGATTCCTGTCAGCAGACCAGTGTCCCTTCGTGATCTCCCCAGAAGTAATTTTTGTCTGGCTACATCCGGGCGCTTCACGAAGTCCCTGGTCTGTCTGCATCCTGTTCCTCCTCTCCAAGCGGTCGCCATGGCATCGTTGGCCCATTTATTAAGTTGACTTTGCAATTGCCTCTTGGTTGTTCCTAGGAGTGGTTCCGGCCCTACATACTGGGTGCTTGCTCCGATCCTGGCGAGCTCGTCGGCCTTCTCGTTCCCCGTACCCACATAAGTGTCACTTGTTTGCCCTCTCCCAAGGATTCTAGTGCATCCGCACATGCCTCCACCAGGGTGTTGTTGATCTTGGGCGCCCTTAGTGCCTTTAGAACCGATTGGCTGTCGGAGCATATATAAACATGCTCCTCCGTACCGTTCTTTATTTCCTCCATGGTTGCAGCCATTATTATGGCATACACCTCTGCCTGAAAGACCGTGGCTTGCTCTCCGAGCGGATAGCTCTTTCGAACCTCCTAGTCTTCTACCATAAAGGTATAACTTAAGTTCTACGTAAACCCCCGATCCTGTGGTTTGCTTCTTCGATAGTTTGGACCCGTTAGTGTAGCAAATCACAGCGTTCTCCTCGAACTGTTCGAGGAGGTTAGTTTTTTACTCTGCCGTAGTTCCCTGTCTGGGATAACTACTTTGCACCTCTTGTTGAATCTCCAGGGGTTTTTTGGTTTTTGTGTTTTGATTCCAACCACAAAGATTTTAGTGCTTATTAGTTAAGGAACAGACAAGACATATGTAGTTTTTTGCGACTATTTTGAAAACTATGAAGAATATATAGGAAATTTGTAATAAAACGTAAAATATGTAGCGAATGCGAGCCCTGTACTTACCCTGACTTGTTTTTGTCAACCACCCCGACGCCACTCTCCGCCATCGATTGGCAATAGGACTGCATCTGGCCGTTCGGCGGCACTATAACATAATCATCTTCAGGACTCGAACTGAGTGCGTTCCTTGTAGATCGAGGCGATTCTACAATTATCATTAAGGCAGCGTATTACGGCATGATGAAGAATGCAAGCGAGGTTAGGGTACGATAAAATGTGTAGGGCATGCAATTGCTGGGTGGTTGTCGAGTTGTGTAAAAAGACGTGCGTGTAATAACTTAAAACAGTCATAAAATCATGGTGGGTACTTCATTTTAAGTTCTATTTTAAGATCTTCAGGCAAGCCAATGACCTTCTTTTGGTGTTTACAGTACAAAAAGTTTCCAAAAAACGCCTTACTTCCTTGATTTTTTACAAACAAAATTAAGTATTGAAGTAAAGTAAAGATTTGCTTTTTTTTAGCTATTTTGACGATTTTACGCATTCTTTCTCTATCTTTAATCAGAAATTCTAGTTAGTTATATTATTTAAATACAATTATAAAAAAAACAAAAACAATTTGTACAACTCGACAAGGGTTAGTATTATAATTGTTATCTTGCAGTTAGAAAATGATGGCCTATGTTATAATGGGTGCGATGTATTTACAAAATATAAAAATCCCGCAAAATCTTGTTTTATAGAGAGAAACTTTGCAATTTAAACTTTTGTCACAAAAATTAAAGATCATTCGAGAATAATGGTTGAGTCATGATGAACCTTAAAATAATTTAGTTAACTACCTGTTAAATTATTTTTAGGACACGTTTTTTGATAAATTTAAAGACTGTAAAGAACTTTAATTGAAATAAATTAATACCACCTTATGTTTTGCAAACTTTAGGCTTTGAACAATTACAATTTTTGCTGTTTTCTGGATAAAAATGGCAAAATAAAAATCATATACATGACAGACAGATGGCAAAACAGAATATTTTATTAAACAATTGCCTTAAATTATTCTCATCTTTCTCTAAAACACTTTTTTATAGACTGCTGTCTCTCTTCAACAACCTTAAATATTTTTCATTTTAATAGAGAAAAAATGTTTTTTGACAGTACTTTTTTTAACTCTTAAAAAACAGTTAAGACTTGAAAAATGTGAGTATTTTATTCTAGAAATCGAAAGTTTGGAAAGAAAGCTTTAAAATGTGAGCAAAATCATTGCACTAAAATGTGAAAAACATAGTAAAAATTGCTTAAACAAAAACTTTACCCCTTAAATTATGCTAAAATATTTTAAGGCTTAAATTACCATCATGGCTTTACCATAACGTCGCTTAATTATTTTATTTATTACAGTAAAAAAATATGACATTGACATGTTTTAAAAGGCTTTCCGCTAAACGTCGCATATTCTAGAATGATGAATCTATGCCCATTACACTTGAACTCTAAATGAAATTATTGATAAACCACAGCCAACATAATTTGTAATCAAATAACGATCGCAAGATGTTTAGACACTTAATTTATCACCAAATCATTAGACCAGGCATCAATATTTATTGCAAGCTATACAATTTCAAAATCTTGACTTCCCCTGATCAAATTGTAAAAAGGAGAGCGATGCATTTTTAGAATTGAAAAATTGAAATATTTTTTTAGTATTCTGTTTTTACCAACTTCAAAGGATTTTAAAATGCAAGTGGTTCTGACTTTTAGCCTTTTTTAAGTAAAAACCCCTGACTTACAGTGACATTTTTTGTATACCCTAGCTTTTACTGTATTTAATACTAGCATTGGAAAAAATCATTCACCATATAATGGAATAACAGATTATAATAGTGTGCCAAATAGTCTGTAAATTAAAATGGCATTAATATATATTTTTTATCTATTATTCATTATTAATTTCATTTAATATTTATTTTTAATGTTGATCTTTAGGTTTAATTTGGTTGGAAAATAAATACTATAAAAAGCATATACAGGGTGTCCCAAAAGTTCAAGTCTACCCTAATATCTCCAAAAACAAAAGAGGAGAAGTCAAATTTCAGATAATTAAATGGGTTTACAAAAAAGTATCCTTTTGGATGCTAATTATCGCACTTGTCATTAAGGAGGCGGAGCTAGGGCGGCGACGATACTTTTTTTAAATGTAACCAAAGATCTTTCGATCTTTGGTTTTTAAGAAAACAGATGTTCAGTGATTCTTTGTCTAAATCATTACTCTTATTTAAAAGTTTTTGTCATTTTATTAAAAAAAAGGTAAAATATTAGGTATTTTTGGAAACAGAATAAAGAGCTCTATTCAAATTTTATAAAATATATAAGGTATCTCATTTAAAAAAAGTTCTCCGGCCTAGCTCCGCCCCTTAATTAATGGCAGCACAATAATCATCTAAAAGGATACTTTTTTGTAAACCATATAATTATGTGAAATTTTACTTTTCTGTCTCTTTTGGTTCTGGAGATATTAGGGTGGACTCGGATTTTTAGGAAACCCTGTATATGAAAACTACATAAAGCATTTAAGAGATCTAATAGACTTTATCTAAAAACGATTTATCATTTCTGAAACCGGTTTAAGATTACTTGTAAACACATTGCTGATATCATTAAAGTTTGGATTAATTTAGGTAATTAAATCCTTTTTTGCTAAACTGCAACCAAAACGCAAATATTGTTGGCCTATTGACATAAACTTACCTGGTTGAGAGACGGGGGGAGTAGCAACTCTTGTGGGGGTGGATGGTTTTGACCTAATTTTTGTCAAAGGAGAAGATCCATAGATTTGCATGGGCAATTCTGTAAAAAAAAAACAAACAATTCCCTTAAAGGCGCGTATTCATCTAAGCACGAACGGGAATAAGGCAAAGTGAGGCCAAACGAGCGTACGTAGTGTGTACGTGACGAGGTGCGGAAAATAGAATTCGATTGTGCGGTGCGCGGTCCAAGGCAGTCCGAATGCCATCCGATCGGTTTTGGTACTTCAACGAAAAATTTGAATATATGTAGATGGCATTTTGTCCATTCAGTTGCCTCGCCTTGCAACAGGGTTCATTCGGATTGGTCGATTGGTATTGTGTATTGATAGAAATGGTAAAGTTTCGGAAATGGCCATTTTCTTGACTGTCAACCTATTTCCATAGAGAAAACAATAATAAAGACAGGGTTCGATTCGTGGGAATCTGGCAACAAGTTTGCGTCGAAGCTGGCGCCTCCATTGAGAGCGTAGAGAAACAAAAGTCGTTTTTTATGGTGGGCTTTTTAAAATTTTCTTTTAGGGGGTCACTGCATCACGAAAACTGCGAAAGAATACTCAGTTTTCGTGATGTAGTAACTGTATTTTGTTTTAAAAAACAATGCCCTCCTTAAACCAAACTGAAATTATAAATAAAGATATACAATTTAGCAAATAAAATAGTTTTATTTTAAAAGCTACTCTTGTGATCTTTATTTAAAGTTTTAGTTTGGTTTTCAAGGGCATTGTTTTCAAAGTATTTGCTATCAGAATCAACTAGTCTTTTTTTGGTACAAAAAATCTTCAGATTTATGCTATACATAACACAATAAATAACAAAATACGTTGACAATGAAAAATTAGCAAAACTTTGCTCAATTACGAGTTAATTTTCTGAAATTTTGAGTTATATAATTTTTTTGCCTCAAGCTTGAACAAAATTTTACTTAAAATTGAGGTAAACCCGTAATTGAGCAAAGCAAAGTTTTACTCATTTTTTACCGTGTAATAGATTTTCATACAATATAAGAGAAGTGGGGGACAAAAATTACACTGAAAAAAGCATTTTTTTTCAAAAGGGTGATCGGAGCAACCCCCCAGGACTTCTTGGTTTAAAGACGGTATTTCTTTGAAACAAGACAAAAACTACAATAATTATACTACTGAGTGCAGTTTGTACACCTCTGCAATAAGGAATGACCATATTTTGTTGTAAAAAAACAGTTAATCGAATACCAATAAACGTTTAACAGGAAATAAACCAGAGGTTGTTAACTCCTAAGTTTTCCAAATTCTATAAAACAAACTAGCTTTTATTGATTCTTGAGGGCAGTAGGCACTTCCATAATCTCTGCTTCCATATAACAAAAACTTATTTTATAAAACTTTTTGAAAACTGTTGACGTCGCGTCGCGTCTTGTCAATATAGTTTCAAAAACACCAGCGCCTCCATGTGCTACATATCGGGTACGGGCTACACACTGGGCCTGTTTTCCTATACTTTAAACTATCTCTTTATTTTTCTTTTATCTCTGCCTATTTCGATATAAGGATGTCATCCACCAACGTTTCTTTCTTCTTTTTTTTCGTAATAACTCAGCAACAACTATAAAAGCATCACTGCGTCGGCCATAATAACCGGTTTACTCTCTAATAAATAATAATATAATAATAGATTTCATTGTTATTTTACATTAATATTAAACACTACCTACACTTGCGTTCACGCACAACGGCTGAAATTCGCACGCCGCGCAGCACGGGGTGGATCGATACCTCGTTCATTGCCTCGGTATGCTCCGTTCGCAATCAACAAAAATTACGAACGATTCATTCGTTTAGCCTCACCTTGCCTCGTTCCCGTTCATGCTCAAATGAATACTCGCCTTAAAATAAATGTCCGCCATCGCCAGTTTCCGTTATAAATCATTAACAAATATAAAGAATTATACAGGTTAGCATCTTTAAAACTATTCACGGGCCAACAAAATAAAAAACATTTTTTGGTGCCTGAGATCTAAGAACTGATTTTAGATATACTTAATGTGCTGATTCTAAAACTGGCAGCAGATTTTTTCTATCAGCTCTAGTTTTTGACAAAAAAAATTCAAAATAGAAATTTGGTATTCAAAACTAGGATCTAATTAGCCAAATATACCTGAAATTGTCTGTAAACCAATATTCCTAGACCTGGTTAACCCGAATTATTTAATCCTATTAATTTTATTAGCTATTTTATATTTGGAATTCCCTATGATCCGATCTCCCCATACCTGCTCAATCCCGACTAATTGGTTTTAGAAACATAGTACCTTTTGCCTACCTTTATCCTTCTCGACTTAATATATTGTGTAGTTTTTGCAAATAAAGTTGTGTCATAATTTTTTGTACATGTTCGTCGTTTTATAGTGTTAAAACTAAAACAATGGCATCCACAAGCAGGCGTAGCTGTATAAAGCATCCAGATGTTTTTTGTTATGTATGTGGCGAATACACTTTGAAAGAAAGTAGAAGAATTATTTCTGAATTTGTGAAAAGATGTTATCTTGCCTATTTTGGCGTTCATTTGGGAGATCAAGATAAATCTTGGGCTCCACATGTGATGTGTAAAACATGTGTTGAACATTTGCGACAGTGGACAATTGGAAACAGAAAGTGCCTGAAATTTGGTGTACCAATGGTTTGGAGTAACCATTATGATGACTGCTATTTTTGTCTCCTTAATATTAAAGGCATAAATAGGAACAATCGACATAAATGGACATATCCTGATCTAGATTCTGCAAGAAGACCTGTACCGCACTCTAAGGAAATACCCATTCCAACCTTCAGCAGTCTTCCTGAAATTCCGGAAGATGATACAGAAACATCAACGTCTGATGAAGTTCAAAGAATGCAACGACAGTGAATTTAATAACTCCTCAGTGTTTTAATCAACAAGAACTGAACGATCTCGTGAGAGACCTATACCTCTCAAAGGAGTGTGCTGAATTACTTGCATCCAGATTAAAAGAAAAGAACCGTCTTTATCCAGGCACATTTTATCGTAAGAGAGAAAAGGATCTAGTGCCTTTTTTCTATCAGGAAAATAAGCTGGTATTCTGTAACGATATAAAAGGACTCTTAGAAAAAATGGGTTTGCCAGAATACACTTCAGACGATACGCCTCAATTCCTATTGGAGATTCTACTACCATGAAAGAAGAGTATAAAACAATAGCTCAAGTTTTTAAACAAATTAAATACAAAGAGCATCAGTGGGCAATTTGTGTTGATTTGAAAATGGTGAACTTTCTCCTTGGACAGCAAAGTGGATGTACAAAATATCCCTGTTTTTTATGTCTTTGGGGCAGCAGAGCTGGGTTAAGAGAAATTGGCCTTTAAGAGATACTATGGTTCAAGGAAAACAAAACGTAGTGAATGAACCTTTACGAGAGAAAAAATCTTACTACCACCCTCGCATATCAAGTTGGGGCTTATGAAGCAGTTTGTGAAAGCATTAGATCAAGATGGAAATTGTTTTGGGTACTTGCCACGTAAGTTTCCTGGGATTAGCATGGAAAAACTAAAAGCTGGTATATTTGATGTTCCTCAAATAAGGCAACTTATTAAACCAGACAATTAGTGGAAACTATGCTTTCAAAAGTACCTCCACAGCCACCTAGATCGTTTTCCAGAAAATTTAAGAGACTGTAGTAAAGAACAGTAAGAAAGATTCCATCAGGATATTAAAAATATGCAAGATTGATATCAAGGACGATGGGATAGCGAGATGATGGCCGACTACTGTTGGAGCCTTCAGCGATACTACACCAGTAAACTCCATGCTAGAAAGTCGTATAAAAGAGAATTTGTAGGTGATAGTGACTAATATGAGTATGAATATATGTTAAGCTACTTTTTATAATAAATATTTAATTATATGTGTTTTTTTTTTGTTACTGACAATAGTCATAGTTACAACGTAAAATATATATATAGGTTAAAAAAAACTAAATAATTCCTATTTTAAAAACTAGGTCTGATAGACAAAATCTGATGGCTATTTCGGATTCTCCACCCAAAAATTACCCAGGAACAGTTAAAAAATCGCCAGCGCCAAAATGTATGTTGGCCTGTGAATTATCTATCTATCTATAAGGGGTGTCCCAAGGCCTAGTCCTAGTCCTCTTCCATAACTTGGTTATTTGTCAACACAGGAAAACGTTTAGACCTCAGTTTTTCCAACCGCTTCACACACCATTTTTTGTCACCAAAGATAAACCCAGTTTATAGCCCAGTTTTATGAAAAATTTATGAATTTTTGTTTGCAATGCAATTTAATAGAGCCTTTCTTCCAAAAATATCGAAATAGTTTTATTTTAAGAGGTTTTCAAGTAAAAGTAAGCTTACGGCAAAGTTTATGTTTTCAAAGGAAAGGTGAAGAGAAAGTTAAAATACTTATAACGTTTTATAAAATTTGGTGCCCAATTTGAATTTTCTATGCTAATAACCAAAATTATAGGACTGCAGTTGATTTTTTGGGACACCACTTTTCCACCCCCACCATTACTTACCACCTTGTAAGGGACTCTGCCTTGGTGGTGATTCAGCTCTTTGCAGAAAACTGTGAGTGAAAAACGTGTGAAACTCCATTCTGTCTTTAGCGTTTCTCTTCAGTAAACCCATAAGTAAATCGCAAAGTTCTGGGCTTGTACTTGGTGGAATCCTATTAAATAATAATTTATCAAATATTTTTTCTGGTTGTATAAATTATTTATTGATGAGGGTACCAAAACAAAACTATAACCGGTTTTTTTTTCTATATAATCTATTTATCGACGTTTCGCCCTTTTTGGGGACTTTATCAACAACCATAAAGTAAGAAGTTAAAAACTTCCAAATCAGTTATATCACCCGAAAATAATGCAAAAAAGAGAAGATCAAAAGATCCTGGGAGGAAAGAATGAAAATTCAAAATTGGATGAGTGTCCCACAAAGAAAACACAAACGACCAAAGCGAAAAGAGAAACAATTAAACGATCTTTTCGGTTGATGTAACTGATTTGGAAGTTTTTAACTTCTTGTTTTGTCTTAGGAGCATATTCCTATTGGAAAGATTAACACGCCAGGACAAACCCGTATCAGGTGATTTATAATAAGTACCATGCGGAACGATGTCTATTAGTGAGTGTTTCAGAGTTGGAGGTCAGAGTGTGAGATGGTGTTAAATGATGTCTGGATTGAGGATGACTGGTGAATCCACTGACGAGCCCACGCTGGTCACCCCGGGCGAAACATCGTTTAATTGTTTCTCTTTTCGCTTTGGTCGTTTGTGTGTTCCTTGTGGGACACTCATCCAATTTTGAATTTTCGTTCTTTCCCCCCAGGATCTTTTGATCTTCTCTTTTTTTTCCAACCATAAAGTAAGTTGCAAAATTAAGTAAAAATTTTTCAAATACTTTCTCGACTTTTCCTACGACGACTACATGCATTTGTAGATAGCGATCCTTTGAATAATAAAAATGATGTCTGCGTAATTTTATGTTCCCTCCCCCTTCCCCCCAGTTTGTTATATTTTGGAAAAAGGGCGAAACATCGATAAATAGATTAGATTGAAAAAAAAACCAAAAGGGTGTGGTTGTTTTGGAATCCTCATCAATAAATTTATGAAATAAAGTTAAAATTTGCAAAATAAAATAAACCTAACTGATTGCTCAGTTAAGCCCAGATTTTGCTGCATGACTGCATAACAATTATTTTTAATAAATTTTTGTACTTAGTTATTTCTAAGGGAGACAGAGGGTAAGTGGGACCAAGTTCAACTTGGTGGAATCCTATCAAATAATAATTTATTAAATATATTTTTAAATGAAGATCCCTGGTTGTATAAATTATTTATTGATGAGAGTACCAAAAAAAACTATAACCTGTTTTTTTTCTATGTAATCTATTTTCGACATTTCGCCCTTTTTGGGGACTTTTGTATCAACAACCATAAAGTAAGTTGCAAAATTAAGTAAAATTTTTTTAAATACTCTCTCGACTTTTCCTACGACGACTACATGCATTTCTAGATAGCGATCCTTTGAATAATAAAAATGATGTCTGCATAATTTTATGTTCCCTCCCCCTTCCCCCCAGTTTGTTATATTTTGGAAAAATAGATTAGATTGAAAAAAAACCAAAAGGGTGTGGTTGTTTTGGAATCCTCATCAATAAATTTATGAAATAAGTTAAAATTTACAAAATAAAATATACCTTACTGATTGCTCAGTTAAGCCCAGATTTTGCTGCATAACTGCATAACAATTATTTTTAATAAATTTTTGTAGTTAGTTTATTTCCCAACAAACCTTAAGGATTATTACAGGGAAATAATAAAAAAGATTAAAAATAAAGTAAAGAAGCAAATCTAGTGATTAATTTAATTATATCAACACCACAAAAAATAAATAAATAGTTAAAAGTAGAGATAAAATTCTTTTGTTTTAATTTAAAAAACATGTTTTTGCATGATTTTTTAATAGAAATGGTGTATTTGTTTCAATGATATGGGTAGCTTGTTATATATGTTTATTCCATCTTAAAATAAAGATTTTTTGCCAGTATTACTGTTAAACTGTATTGGTTGAAATTGATTATTTTGTCTAGTAAAATTGTTATTTTGTTGAATTTTGATAATTGAATATTCAAATAACCAAGGGGACGGCATAAATTAATAGTCGCTTCGAGAAATGAAAGCTTTATTTTGCAATTTTAGCAGAGCCCCAGATTGAAATTAAGTATTGGATTTTTGAATAAAAAAATTCATAGTAAATATTTTTAAATACTTTAGAGGAATATAATATCTTAATTTATACATGATTCCTAATAAAGGTGATAAATTTTCTCGGAGATAATGGATATGTTCTTTCCAACTTAAATTTTCATCAATGAATAATCCCAAAAACCGACTAAATTTTTTATTTTTTGTTTTAGTCTGAAAATAATTGGTTCTTGATTTCATTTTGAATGTTGCTTTTATGAACATGTATCATGATTTATCAAAATTAATAGTCAACTTATTTAACGTTAGCCATTTTTCTATAATGTTTAAATCATTTTATTAAACTATTGAGTTTTTTGGCAATCTTTAGGAAATTTATTTTTAATTTTTCAAGCCCTATAATGTAGACATTGAGTAATAAAAATATTAACAATAGCTTCAAAATACTCATAAACAATTTTGTTTTGTAAAATTTTGTTTGTTTTACAAAATTAAGTAATTTCCCACCTCAACTGCTGGGACCCCAGCATTTGATCAAAAAACAAAAAATTCTAGTTTTGAACTTACTTTGGTGCCAAATTGGCATTTTTCTCGTAAAATGACTTTAATTCTTGAGGCGATCGGGCTTGGAACGGTGCTTTTCCGGTCAAACATTGAAAAACTATAGTACCCAAACTCCACAAATCGGCTTTGGCGTCATATTGCAAAGACATAATTACCTCAGGAGCCTAAAAACATTAGACATTATACAGAAAATTAACTTTAAACAGGCTAAATTTGCAACAACCAATACAATAAACTTTTTAAAACATTTTAAATATATATATATTTTTTTAAATTTTCAAAATTTTTTCAAAAATTTTGAATTCTTTTATGTTATTTGTGAGATACTTATTTATGTATTTATTTATTAATAGACGGGAAAAGCCCATTAAAAAAACGGTACAAAATCAAGTTAATAAGGCTATAGCGAACCAGAAACTTAAAAAATAAATATCACATTCCATAAAAAAAATTGGCATACCTAACAGTTTTTACAATATTTTAATCCTACTGAGTCTAAAGTACCCTCTTTAACTTATTATTAAAAAATCTAAAGTTGTATCTACAAAAGACTGTCTCCCATAGTTAGTCCTACAAAACCCAATGAAAAATAAATTATTTTGTCTCAATATTATTTGTCGAACAGCAAATTTGACTTGAGAAAGTAAAAAAGGACCTGAAATCATTCCATTTAATAACTTGAAAACAACAGAGACATCAATCATAGTCCTTCTCCCCTTCAGTGGAAGAAATCTGACATAATTTAAAATGTTAGCATAGTTATGGTCAGCAATAAGCCCTAAATTATATTTATAATTGCAAAATCTTAAAAATTTTTGCTGCACACTTTAGTCTTATAAATGTTATATTGCAGAGTCAAAATAACTGAGCCATATTCAAGCAGTGACCTAACCAAGCCACAATACACAGACCTTACTCCATCCAAAGATAAATCCTGACAATTTCTACGAGTAAAGCCCAACATTCTGTTGGCCTCTAAACCACTTGATTCATATGGTCAGTAAAAGCCCGAATCAAACAGTATCCCTAAGTCCTTAGTTACCTCACTTATTTTCAGTTTTTTTTTTTTAAGTGGGTTTATACACAGATTAGCTGTAAACGGTGGGGAGGGTGGGAGGCGATCGGCGTATTTAAAACCTCTTAAAATATATTGTGCTATTTTCAAGTGTAAACATCCAGTTTTGGATTTTAAATAGTATTAGGATACTAACCATATACATGGGACTTCCACATAGAGTAGCTGCCATTACACCATCTTGTAAAAATCTAGCAAAACCAAAATCAGCTGAAACAAAAATTGTATTATTGTTAACAAGGTCTATTTCTCCTACAAGAGGTATGATTGATTATCTTTTTAACTTAGTCCATCAATCAAGTTTCTAAAACAACCAATTGCAATGTAATGCAAAATTTCTACTTGTACAAGGTATCAGCCAAAATATTCCCTGTATAATATAAATACCTGTTAAATTATTTTTAGATGTGCTAAAATATACTTATAGTAGGACACGTTTTTTGTTCAATTTAAAAACTGTACTGTGTGTACTTTACACTTTGAACAATTTCAATTTTTGCTGTTTTTTGGATAAAAATAGCAAAATAAAAATCATATGCACGACTCAATTAAAGATGACAGACAGATGACAAAACAGAAATTTGTATTAAACAATTGCCTTAAATTATTTCCATCTTTCTCTAAAATAACCTGTTATCTCTCTTCAACAACCTTAAATAGTTTTCATTTCAACAGAGAAAAAATGATTTTTGGCACTACTTTTTTCTGAACTCTTAAAAACAGTGAAAACTTGAAAAATGTGAGTGTTTTATTATAGAAATCGAAAGTTTGAAAAGAAAGCTTTAAAATGCCATAAAAATGTGACAAACATAGTAAAAATTGCTTAAACAAAAACGTTTCCCTTAAATTATGCCAAAATATTTTAAGCCTTAAATTACCATCATGGCTTTACCATTAAGACATAAAATAAAACACAAAAGTTGCTTCATAATTTTATAAGACTTACCAATTTTTAACTTGATTTCGGAAGGCTGTGGGTGTATCTTTGTAGAATTGTGAGACAACAGAATGTTCTGTGGTTTCAAATCTCTGTGGACTATGCCTTTGGTGTGTAAAGCCCTCATTGCCCCAGCTAAAAAGAAACAGATTATTTAAAATTATAATAATGGCATGCAAAGAGGGCACTTTATTTTGTGTTGTATCAAAAATTTTGGAGAATTTTAAACTTAACAAACTTGAAAATTGGTATATGAGTTTTTCTAATTTTATAACTGGTAATGTTGCCTACTTACCTAACTGATTTAAGAATAGCCTAATAGTATCTTCACTTAGGCTTCCTTTGGCTCCCAAATAGTCAGCTAGGTCACCCCCATTGCAATACTACAAAAAAATGACAAATAATTATAGTTTTTATATTCTATAATAAAACAGGTTTTTAAATTTAGTATAGGTTAAAAATAGAAATAATGTTTTAGTTGAATATTGAAACTTTTAGCATTTAATATATTAAATAAAAAAGTATTTAGAAAAAAACATTAATATACAAACCTCCATAACAAGAAAGACATTATTAGTTGTTTCTTTACAGTCCAGCAAAGCTACCACATGTTCATGGTGTAATTCTGTGAGTTCCTAAAAAAAACAAAAAGATAAATAAGAAATAAAACCTTAAAAAATATCTAGGTTAATAGGTCCAGAAATAATACCCAATATTTTTTCAATTCTTAAAGTTTCACCACCCAAATAAACACTTTCTTTCCCCCATATAATATAAAAATATAAAAAAGTAATCCATTAATAAGTGACATTCGAGGTGACATTTTATATTATTGCAGATTTTTGTGTTTTTTTACATTTGCACTTAACATATTGCGTCATTTTTAAGGAGGACTGAATTATTTTTGCCAGATAATTACGTCAATTTTTTTAAGTAGAACAGAATTTAAAAGCTTTGAGTGCTGAGGAGATAATTATTAACTAATAATATTATTAATGATATCCAGCTGACTATTAAGAAAATATTACATAAATAATTTATATGTAACAATATTTTTTGTTTTTTCTTATTTTGCTTTTAAAATACCATACTGACCTGCCAAAGTGGCCAATCAAAAGTAAAACAATTATTATTGTCATAAAAGCAATAAATAATTGCAATACTGCAAATTAATGATAATTGCACAAGTGCCAATTTTCAATTTTATTTTATTATTTCTATCTATACAAAATAAATGAAGGAAATTTAAAATTCCTATTTTCTCAAGAATTTAATACAATTAATCAAAAAATTTCCAAAAAAAGGTGTTTAACATAATAGCTTTATTTATTAGTATTGCCGTCCTCAAAATTTTATGGGCAACCTGCTTAAAATGTAAAAAAATTTTTTTAACTTTTTTCCAACCCTGTTTTACAACTAAACTTAAGCCTAGATTTATAGGTACTCACCTTTAAAATTTTAATCTCCTTTCCAAGCAAATTCTGGGACTTGGCTAAGTTTTTCTTTGCTATACTTTTAATAGCCACCACATTCACTGGATTCTGAAAAGAAAGATTTGATATAATAACAGGCCCAGAAACCAACTTATTTTTAGGCTTATTATGAAAGTGCAATAAGTACTAATTCTCAATCACTACCTAATCAATTTATTGTTGTTCTTCGTCTTTCTATTTGCTTACAAATTGTGAGAAAAGTAGACTGTTGACTTTACTTGAAAAGATAAATTTATCTTCCAATAAAACTAAGAGCCATCCAATTTGTATATGTAGATAATGCCAGTAATGGCATGTTAATTTGATTGTGTCAGAAAAAGCCCCCATGAAGCAATCAACCTTATTCAAATTCAAAATTATCTACAAATCCTTTATTTGTAAAATGCTAACTTTCTCAAAATATCTAAACTAAGAGTAGAAAACAAGATTCTTACCTTCTTGCACCTTCCCTTGAATACCACAGCAAAAGCACCATGCCCCAGAATATCTTTGGTGGTGTACTCATATTCTCCTATGGTATCCATATTTTTATCCTAATTTTAGCACTTTTAATACGGAAATTAAGTAAGATTCCTACTTAGTTTCGACAAGAATTTTCAGGCAATCTATTTTGGGCCTGCTTTTGTTTTGTCCATCATTGCCACGAAATTTTACACAAAATTTGCATCATTCTACAATTTGATCAGCGTAATTTGTACATGTAATGCCACCATTACAATGTAGAGAATATTTATATTCGCCACTTTTTTATTAATTTGGTATTTAAAAACAGATTTTCTTAAATTTTGATACGTAAATACAAAACCACTAAAAATGTATTGATTTTTTTGGAGTGACATTTTCGTGAAAATCAGCTGATTGTCAAATTTGAGGCTCACGTGACTAGCCAACCGGCGGGTCTATGGGAATCGCCCAAAATTGTATCGACGGATGTCTCAAAAAAAGCAACATTTGTACTTAGCTTCATGTTTATTATTGTTATTATTGAATTTCATCAAATATTTTAAAAAAATTATGAAAAATATTCTGATAACTGGACTTCCGGGTAAGACAGTAAATCATTGACAGAGTGTTCCTTAAATTTTAATTTGGCTCAACTTTCCTTTACAGCGGCATAATCACCACTTTTTGGTTCCCAAATAATTCTTACACACGTTTTGGAAAGCAAAAGAAGCTCGTTTTTCTTTTCGATTCAGGTGTTCAATAAACGTCGAATCTCGGAAAAGTTGTCTAATCTTGGGACCCACAAAAACTCTTTCCTTGATTTTATCGAGGATTTTATCCTCACTAAGACAAGGAAATTTAGTTTTGAAAAGTTGAAATGTGTCACCTGCCTTTTCCATTGCTTTCAAAAACTGTTTGATCAACCTGAGTTTGAAAGAAAAGGGGTCCAGCACTGACACTCAACCCTGGAACAACACCACTCCAAAGCCTTTCTGAATAAGCCAGACAAACGTAAAGCTAAGCAGCTCAGGCCTGCAACTACCAATGAACAGCCTGAGAATAATCACAGGTCTGTATACAGGTCAGTGCCGACTGACTGAACCAACACATGAATAGAATTGGAGTGACCAATAGACCGATTTTTGTAGATTTTCTGGAGGAGAGGGGGAAATGCCTGTACATATTCTGTGCCACTGCATAGGACTAATGAGAACAAGGGTGAAAATATTTGGCCCTGGGTTGAAAGTGCCCCAAGATTTCGAGGAAGTGTCACCAAATATACTGACTGATTTGCTTTATCAGGAAAGTTGGGATGAGTGAGCCACAATAGACCTCTTAGGTCGCAGTGGAGGGAGCAATATTGCACCACTTATAACAAACCTAACCCTACCCCGAGTTTAATATGCAAAGGCGGCAGGTCAATATTTTCCAAAAGGGTCATAGGCAACATTTTTCTGACTGGGAGTAGAACTTTCTCACAAAGGCCAGGGCTCGGCTGTCCCATTCACAAAGGAAGCAGCAATAGTTATGTGATTGCAGGCCCGTGAGTATCGCAACAACTTTTAAGTCAGTGCAAAGCTGAAATATATGAAAAACAAATGAAAAAAATGCAAAAAAAAAATAAAAATCGATCGATGTTTATTAATTTTTTTACAATTTCAGCGGGAACTCCCCCTTCAATAAAAAAAAAATTTACTGCCAGGCAAACTTGTAAATTCATCAGATTTTTTTCACCGATGTCATCAGGTTTTTGTTAGCAAATTTCTCTTTGTTTAAAATTAGTCCGAAAAACCTGCAAGATATGGAAAAATATTTTAAAAAAAAAACTTTAATAATTTTGATGTTGAATGTTCTTGTACTGATTGGGGATGTCTAACCGAGTTGGAAAACTTTTGAAAGTTTTCACTTACTTTTACGGACCACATTTGATAAGAGTTTTCCATTGTGTAAGATGAGATCAAAAACATCAAAAAAATCTTGGATGACTAAAGGTATAAAAAATTCTTCAAGAAATTTAAGAATCCTCTACTACATCAAAAAAAACATAATTACTGAAGATTTTAATAAATATTTTAGTACGTATCTGAAAATATACACACGGATTATCAGAGCGGCAAAGGAGTTATATTATCAAAAAAGAATTTCAAATGCAAAAAACACTGCTAAAGAAGCCTGGTCCATAGTGAATGACTTAAGAGGGAAAAATAGTTATGCTAAACTACCACCTGACATAGATATTAATGCACTGAATGAATATTATTGCACTGTAGCAGAAAAACTTACTGAAAATGTACATCCAGAAACCGATCCCTTATCCTATCTTGATCATTCTAATTATGTAAATGAAACTTTTATTCTTGCAAACACTAACATTTATGAACTAAAGGAAATTCTAAAAGATATAAATAAAGGCAACTCCACGGGAATTGATGAAATCCCTATTAAAATTTATCTTAATTTAAATGACAAGGTTCTTTTTCCTTCAGTTTATGCTATAAATAAGTGCTTTTCTGTGGGTTATTTTCCTGATTTTTTAAAGACAACATTAGTGATTCCATTCCAAAAGGGGGATCATCTACTGAACCAGCTAATTTTAGGCCTATATCTCTTCTCAACATTTTAGCAAAAATTGTTGAAAAAATCGTTAAAAAAAAGGTTAGTTGGGTTTCTTGAGCAAAATAATATTCTATGCGAATGTCAATATGGTTTTCAGAGCGGTAAAGGCACAAATGATGCGGTGTTTTCCTTTTTGGAAAGTTTGTATTTTAAATTAAATGGCAGAGAAGTGGCAGATGCAGTTTTTTGTGATTTCAGCAAAGCTTTTGATTGTGTAGTGCATGATATTTTGTTAAAAAAAAACTCGAATTCTATGGAATAAGGGAAATGGCTCTTAAATTTTTTGATGCTTATATTTCTGGAAGGAACCAAGCCTTCAAAATCAATCATTGAAACCAATTAACGCATTTGTTCCTCAGGGCTCTGTACTTGGCTCTATCTTATTCCTGCTTTATATTGAGGATCTTTTGAAATTACCTATTGAAGGCCAATTTACTGCTTTTGCAGATGATTTAACGCCACTTTGGCATCACAAAAATCAAAATATTTTAAAACAAATCATTGCTCGGGACTTAGGTTTAATTAAAAAATGGTGCGATGCCAATTTCTTATGTTTAAATTTTCAGAAAACTAAAATACTTAGCTTTAGGTTTACATATGATGACCTAAATTTATCAGACCATATAATTATGTTCAGCGACAGTACAAAATTCTTAGGGATACAAATTGACAATCAGCTTAAATTTTCGCTACATATTTTAAACCTCTGCAAAAAGATAGCTTCTGGAGGCTATACAGTATGCAGGACTTTTTGTGAACTTGGTCATAAAATGGCTGAAACAACATACTATGCATTAGTAGAATCTCACTTGCGCTATGGAATAGCCTTTTGGAGAAATTGCCATAACTATCTGTTTCAATCAGTTTTTATTATACAAAAACGTTGTATCAGATATTTATGCAATGCAGAACTTAGAGAACATTGTAAACCTCTTTTTTAACGAGAAGGTATACTTACCCTAACATCTCTCTATATTTTAGAAACTGTATGTCTTGTACATAAAAAATATAAGGGTACAACTCATGCACACCCTTATCACACAAGAAACTATAATAATATTCCTCTGCCTGTTCCAAGGTCTACTTTAACTCAGAATTCTTTAATTTACAAAGGTGTAAAAATTTATAATAAACTGCGAGTAGATCTAAAAAACATAAATTGTCAAAAAAAGTTTTAAAAAAGTGTCAAACAATTACTGGTCAATAGAGCTTATTATGATTTGGAGGAATATTTTAATGATAATTTGTATTATTTGAAAGTTCCACTTGTTTATTCTTTTGTTGTGTAATACATAAAAGTTTGCCTGTGTTTACATAAAAGTTTGTATTTTGTTACTCTTTGTATTGTGTGTGTTAAAACTTATATTTTATTTTATGTGTCTTTTTGCACAACCTACTAATAATTTTTAGATTTTGTGTCTTACTTGTCTTTCAGATTTTTTAATTTTGTATATTTTATTTTTCCTGTGATTTTTACTTTATTATTTTGACATACTTTTAGACTAGATATTATTTTTACAAACAAAATTTAGAATTGTGATATAGATAAAGAGGTACTATATATATTCAACTAGCTCTAAGTCTGTGCTTTGTCAATGAAATTCTACTTTTCCGACAATAAAGCTTATTTTGATTTGATTTGATTTGACAAATGAAATATGACGTTAACCTGACATAATCTACTATTAAATACACTTGAATCCTACGGTGTCAGAGGAACTGGTTATAATCTCCTCAAGTCATACCTCACTCCGAGACCTCAAACAGTGTGCATCACGAAAAATTCCCAAAGTCACATGGGGATGCCACAGGGCTCGATCCTGGGCCCCCTCCTCTTTGTCATCTATGTCAATAGATTGTCAATCTTTTTGTTAGCCTGTCTCCTTGCTCAGTTTGCTGACGATACGTCTGCTCTAGAGGCAGATACAACAACATCTGGTCTTTCAGAGAAATGTAGGGGGGTGGCGGGTCGCATGCAGGATTTTTGTGCCAGCCACTACTTATCCTTGAATGTCGACAAGACTGTCTTAATGACCTTCAGCATAACCGGATCTACTTCCCAGTCACAGGAGTATGATTGTACAACATTTCTGGGTGTTTGGATTGCCTTTCGACTTACATGGGATACCCACATCAAGTTTTTGTCTTCCAAACTTAGTAGCTACTGTGCAATAATTAGAAGACTTCGTGATGTTATGCCACTAAGTACTCTAAAAGTATTTTATTATTCGTCAGTACAATCACTTATAAATTACAGCATCCTATTCTGTGGTTCAGCACATGAAGCTAACAAGATATCTATCACTCAGAAGAGAATTCTCAGGTGCCTACTAAAACTGCCAAGAAGAACCTCCTGCAAACCATATTTTCGTCAACTGAATGTCTTGACAGTACCTTCACTATATTTTAAACAATTAGTTATTTTTGTAAGGAAAAATATACATAAGTTTCAAACTTACGAACAAAATCACAGCAATCTAAACTCAATAACCAGATATCATCAAAACTTGACGCTACCAACCCACAGATCTACTTTCTTTGAAAGATCTCCACATTATAGGACAATAAAAGCGTACGAACTACTTCCAATTAATATAAAACAAATACACAATCTGAATAAATTTCAAGCTTTTCTCATAGAAAAATATTACTATAAATTTTCATTTCTAGAAGTTTGAATTGTATTATACTAAGTCTTTTGACGTTGCTGTTCTTTTTTTTTTGTATGATTTATGGCAATAAAGTTGAGTTGAGTTGACTATGTCGTTGAGTTCGATGAGCCATCGAAAATTAAAAAAAAAGCTATAAAAATCAGTCAGAATTTAGCTATAATCTAAGCTATATAATATAGCCTAGATTTTTTTTTGATTTTTTTTCCAATTAAAAAATTTGTGCTTTTTCAAAAAAATCCCATGTATTGCAATAAAGACGAACGAGGATATGGCGATGATAAAACTTATGTCCATCTTATACCAGTCCAAATTGAAGATTTACTTATCTCCTTATGCTGGGTTTATACAGCAAATAAAATAAAACAAGAAATAAGAATTAGCCCTGCGATTGGTCAAACTTGATCATGTAATCACAAATTTGGGTGTTCTTATTCTTATACTATTTTATATTGCTGTATAAATCCAGCATTAGTCCTCGAAAACTGTCTTTCAAATAGTTTTAACGCGACTTCTCATCATGTCGGCAATCGTTACTAAAAAACATCAAAAAATTTAAAAATAAAATAATAACAACCAAAAACAGCTGATTAAATGACGTTAGTTACATTTATCGGGAAGGCTCACCGGCCCCCAGAGTCGGTGAGCATCGAAGCCATCAATTTGTGAATTGGTGGAATGATAGATGAATTTACAAACTCGCCCCTTGCTACAAATGTTTATGTTTCAGAACACAACGTCTCTAGTACCTCACAAATAATAATGTTAAGGTTAAAATAATCCTTTTACTTCCATCAAACCATCGAAAAGCATAAAGATAGATCGAGGGGTCTTCCCCAAAAGCGGAGGTTGATGGGGGAAAACGAAGGACATATTTGGATTGCGAAGGTCATTTTACATAAGAATCGGCAAGAATGGTGTCAGCATAGAGTAATATACCTACGGAACAGAGGCGGAAAGCGGGCTTCTACGCGAATCCTCGCGGAAAGCGTTTTTACGCATAAATCTGCGATCAATTTCGGCCGACTTTGCGCCTCTGTTCCGTAAGTATATTACTTTATTGTATCAGAGCCGATTTTCATGCAGACCAGTGTAATCTGTCATCAGCAAATATCTCAATTTTAGAATGTTTTACATGTAGATCATAATATTATTATTAAAGGAAATATACAGAGTGGCTCTTTAAATGGAACGGTGCTTCTAGAGGCTTTAGAGAAGAGGTTTTAAAAAAGCTAAAAGCGAATCTTTAATAAATTTTGACGGACTTTCTGCCCATGATAAAAAAAAATTGGGACCCCCAACTGGAGGCCCAGGGCCTACCAAGTATTTTTTTTAAATGAGAAGGTACCACTTGTGGCACCTTTTTGGAAAGCCTGTTAAAAAAGAAACCTAACGCAGTAGTTTTTTTTGACAGCCTACCAACGTTTTTTTCATGAGGACAACTTGTGGCACCTTTTTGGAAGGCTTGTTAAAAAAGAAATTCGATTAAATAAAATTTTTTGACATCTCAACCCATGTGTCAAAAACTTTAAAAAAACCTATTTTTTGTCAATTGTTTTAGCTTCAAAATAAACTACATGTGTCTTTATTTACTAAGTGGAATAAAGAAACTACCAGTCAAGGATATTATTGGCGTAAAATTTTTAACACGGGTTGGCAGATCGTCAAAAAAATTTATTTAATCGATCTTTCGAGCTTTCCAAAAATGTGCATCAAATGGTACCTCCTCATGAAAAAAATTGTTGGAAGGCCCTAGGCCTTCAGAGGGTGCCCTCAAATGGTCCGCCAATATTGTTCTTGATTGGTATTTTCTTTATTACGCTTAGTAAATAGAGAAATATGTAGTTTATTTTGAAGCTAAAACAATTGACAAAAAAATAAGTTTTTTAAAAGTTTTGACACATTGGTTGACAGATGTCAAAAAAACTAATGCGTTAAATTAATTTTTTAACAAGCTTTCCAAAAAGGTGCCACAAGTGGTATCTGTATATAAATATATGGTGTGCATTGTTTTTCCGATTTTCCCTGATTTTGATGTTTTTTGTCAAATCCCCTGAGTCTTCTATGACTTTTGCATGGTACAACAAATTCCTGACTTTTTCCGATTTTTCAGTTCGGTAGAAAATCTGGCTGATTGTCATGTAAATGTTTAATTTTAAGGCATAGGAAAAACCACATTAATCAAAAAAATTGTGGCTAAATTAAATAGCCTCGGAGTATCTGTAGACGGCTTTTACACAGAAGAAGTTCGAAATGACAGAGGCCAAAGGCTAGGATTTGATATTGTAAATTTGAATGATGAAAAACGAGTGACTTTGGCAGATCAAAGGTAAAAAAGTAAAAAGCATGAAAATTTGAACAGGTGGGATATAACAATATGTATTGATTGATTCTTAACCCAATAGCTTACCTGTAATTGAGTTGTAATAGGATGAAAATGTCATAAAATAGACCAAAAAACAAGAAAGGTATGGATGGCTAGAGTTTCAACTGTCAGAACCTTGCTTGTTTTTCCAACAGTCGGAAATTTACATAGCAGAATTGCTTACAGAGAAAAATTGTTTAATGTGCGGTAGACCTTAATAGCCGTATATTAAGATCGGTTTTTACTCTTAATTCTACTTGATGCTCATTTAAAAGAAAACTGTAAATTCATTTATAATAATAAGGTTACTTTATTACTGTATCATGGAGAAGGAAGCAAGAGCAACTTTAGCAGGATTTAACAGCTTAAATCAGGAGCATCCTGGTCAGGCATTGGGAAATTCTGCAGGGCTAACCAAGGTATTTTGTAATAACCGAATCCTAGTATGCCGACTACCAAAATATAACTTTGAAAAACCGTTTGGTTCCAACTTACCAAAGCTGACCACGTTTGGTACACAGACGAATCAAAAACCAAGGACGGCGTGAGAGCGGGTATATCGGGTTCAAGAGCTGCAATTTGAGTTGGACTCGGTAACCTTGATAGCATCTTCCAGGCCGAGGTTTACGCCATAGAGCTCTGTGCAAGAGAAATAGCCGACAAAGGCATCTCTAACATCAAAATCATATCAGATAGTCAAGCTGCTCTGAAAGCAATAAGCTCAGATAAGATACAATCACTTACTTAGTTTGGAACTGCCTTCAAACTCTGCTAAAGATCTGTGGAACCAACAAAATCACTCTTGTATGGGTCCCGGGCCACACAGGAATTGAAGGAAACGAAAAAGACGACTCTCTTGCTAAAGCAGGAGCGGAATCTGCGTTCTTAGGGCCAGAGAGCTCTGCTTTGAACTAACTAACGCCACAGTCAATAGGCAATTATCCGAGTGGGTTGAAAGAAAAGGGGTGCAGCACTGGCGCTCAACTCCGGAACAACATTACTCCAAAGCCTTTCTGAATAAGCCAGACAAACGTAGAGGAAAGCAGCTCCAGCAACTACCAAGGAACAGCCTGAGAATAATCACAGGTCTGTATACAGGCCAGTGCCGACTCAACCAACACATAGAATTGTGCGATTTGTAGATTCTGTGGAGAAGAGGGGAAATTAATGAGAACGAGGGCGAAAATATTTGGCCCTGGGTTTAAAAATGCCCCAAGATTTCGATTCAATCATAAAAAAACTAATCTAACCTACTGTATAATAATGCTGACTATTCTGTGGAATTTTAGAGACGCTTCATCTTCTCCAGGTACTAAGAAATTAGGACAGTATACGGTTTATGTAAAAAATGTCGAAGATTTTGCTGTGCCAATTATTTTAAACTCTGTAAGTAGGTACTATCTACAAATTGACTAACAAAATCCAACTTTCTTTTCTTTTTCTAAAAACGAGCGAGCGGAAAATCTTATTTTGGTGCGAAAAGTAGCTTTTTTTTGCAGTAGTCAATAATACGCAAATATTATTTTACCTAATTTGCATTGAGTAACACAATATACACGGTTTTACACTTTAAAAAATTTGTTAGAAAGAGTGTAAAAGTGATCTCTATTTAAATGCTTTTTATTTCAATTTCCTGGAATCAATCAATCAATATTATATGGTCTTTCTAAACCTTTACGACTTGTATTTTTTTTAATCAAAACATTTTTTAGAACCGAAAACTTCTAGTTATAGATGAAATAGGCAAAATGGAGCTATTTAGCAAAAAATTCGAGCAAGTAGTTAGGAACGTCCTACAAGACAAAAAGACATGTGTGATAGCAACGGTTCCAGTAAAGGGGCCTCCTTTTGTGAGTTATTTAAAAGAGGATAATGGCTGCCAGTTGTTTGAGGTAAAAAAATTAAATCAAAACAACTACAATGGTAGTTCTTCGCTTTAGTTTTTATTTTGGTGAAACCAACATGCTTTAGCAATATTAACTGCCTGGGTTGATCTCCTGACTATCTAGTGCTCAAAATACCCTGGGAGCCTTTGTGGTCTGGATACAGGCTGTGTAGTTTTGGGTTTTATCATGATTTTTCTTTTGAGATTTTACTTACACTTTTTCAGTTTTTGGTAAATATATTAAATTAAATTATACAATATATTTTTTAAAAAATTAAATTTTATTCCGTATATAAAATTGGTTTTAATTAAATAAGTAACATTTGAACTTGTTTTTGCTAATTTTTTAATCAATTTAAAAAGTTTATATCACTTACTTAATATTATGTTTTTAATGAAACTCACTTATGGGAAAAGATTCCTTTATCACGTTTATTTAATAACACTGGTTAACATGATTTTTGTCACAAGCGCAAAAATGCCTGATTCCCATATAATTTTGCATGCTGAAATCAATTATATTTTCAGAATTTATGTTCCAGTATTTGTGTAGTGTAACAATAACTTTTTGAAACTAGATATATTATAAAGTGTGAACATGTCTTGGCGTGTTAAGAGCTGAAAGCAGTTCCCATTCCTAGATAACATTTCTTGTTGTTTTAGTTGCCGGCTAGAGTTCGGTGAATGAACATATACACAGATTTTGTTAACGTTTTATTTATTGTTATTCAGCTGTAAAAATGCCAAGAAATAGTTTAAACCACCCGAATTATTTTTGCGACATCTGCGGTGAATTGACATTTAAATCTCAAAAACGGTCTTTCACGCCTCTCGTTAAAAAATGCTACGACCACTATTTCAAGTGTAAAGTCGGCGATCCCGACAAAAGCTTGGCTCCCCACATTTGCTGTTACGTGTGTCAGACTTCTTACAGCGTAGGAAAAAGGTAAACGACATATGCCTTTTCCTATTCCCATGATTTGGAGGGAACCATCAGATCATATTACCGATTGCTATTTTTGTCTTACAAATATAAGTGGTATAACTCACAGTCCGGAATTACCTGTGCCGGACCCTCCACAAAACATGACACCAAGCGACGATGAAACTGTCGATGACGAAGTAAACAACGAAAGTTTTGCAGGCGAAAATATTAATTTGGATCCAACATTTGAACCCGATTCCGATAAGTCAAGAAATTAACGACCTCGTCCGCGATTTAAACTTGTCTAAGAAGCAAGCCGAACTTCTAGGTTCTAGATTGAAAGACTGGAATCTTCTTCAGAGTGGAACAAAATTTGCTTTTTATCGTAATCACCACGCAATATTTGAGAAATTCTTCTCTAAGACGGACTTTCATTTTGTAATGACGTATGTTCTATTATGAAGGAGCTTGGACATGAATATGATACAAATGAGTGGCGTTTGTCCATTGACTCTTCCAAATCATGCTTGAAAGCGGTACTACTCCACAATGGAAATAAGTTCCCTTCTGTTCCTTTGGATCATGCGGGCAACAGGAAAAAATCTTATGACAACATGAAGTCTCTTGGAAAAAATTAAAATATCGGTTTTAAGTGGACTATTTGTGGCGATTTAAAAGTTGTTTCACTTTTGCTCGGCATGCAACTTATTTACACAAAGTATTGTTGTTTCCTATGCGAATGGGACAGTCGAGATAGGAAAAATCACTATGAAAAGAAATAGTGGCCAAAACGAACTTCCCTGACACCAGAAAATAAGATTGTCAGTGGTATCCTACTCGTTGATGCTCAAAAAATTTATTTGCTACCTTTGCACATTATAATGGATGGATATGGATAAAACTAACACTGGATTTGCATATGTGAGAAACAAGTTCCCTAAAATAATGATGCCAAGGTAAAGGAAAGTATTTTTGTGGGACCTCAGATCAGACAACTTGTTGAGGCCCTGAACGGAATTGAAAAAGTAGCATGGTTGTCTTTTGAAGACATTTGCAACGGCTTCTTGGGAAATCGTAAATTCTAAAATTATGTAGACATTGTTAACAATTTATTGGCCTCATATAAAGCCATGGGTTGCAACATGAGTCTAAAAATAAATTTTCCTCACTCACACTTGGACTTTTTCCCAGAAAACCTTGGAGCAGTCAGTGACGAACATGGCGAACGATTTCACCAGGATGCTCTAGACATGGAGAAGAGATACCGAGGAAAATGGAGCCCCGCTATGTTGACAGACTATTGCTGGACGCTGAAGAGTTGTTTCTGATCCAAAGTGCAGTCGAAAGTCATAAATTACCACATTTTCCAAGTAAATATATCACTTTGTACTTCATTTTTTCATAATTTATACACATGTTATAATATATACTTTCGCAAAATTTCATTGCTTTGTCACTTTGGAACCGTGCCTGAAAAAGTACTATCAAGTACACTCACTTTAGCTCGTGGGACAAAAAAATCTTAAATTTTGTTAACTAGTGTAATTACTACGTTTTCACGTGGAACTGAATACGTTTTAATACGATTCACTTTCAAACCTAGCTTCTATGAATCGGCGAATCGAACTTTTTTTTTCGTTGACCCTGCCGTAGTTCAATAACACTTTTTTTGGGATCGTGTTGGAATCCAACCGCATGAAAAAGGTTATCGAATAACAAGCTGTTAGGCTTTAAAAAAGCAAACAAAGAAGTAAAATTGGCACAAACTAACCTCAAAATACATCAGGCAAATGTCAAAAGCTTAAATCGTGTCAAAACGCGCTCAAATCGCTTCATGAAAACCGAAAAATGAATCATATTGAACCTCCATCCACGTGAAAACATAGTAAATAATTGATTTTCTGATATTTCTTGAGTTTTTCCAAAAACCCTAATAATGACAGTTTATACTGCCGAAGCATGTTAACAAAATGTCACCTGACTAGTTTTTGCTTGTAAATAATAATTTATTAAATGAAGGGAAAATTTTAGCGCCCTCATAAATTTAAAGAAAAGATTTGTCGCGTAGAGGGCAAAAGTTGAGGGAATAAATTGGAAAAGTTTTTTCTGGCCCAGGATTTGAATCCGGGATCTCTAGAATACCAGTCTAATGCTCTACCAATTGAGCTATCATAGGGTTTTGACTGGCTATTCGGAAATCCTTTCGTTTGATTCATTTGTTTCACGATTATTAGTTACCCAAGTAGCATTTGGACGTCAAACTACGTCCTCTACTCGTTGGCTGAAAAACCCAGACGTTGGCAAGCGGATTACAAATCTCATTCCACACGACCCCAATCTGACCTAAATGGGGAATACAAATTCGGGTCGGCTCGACGTCGCTAATTGTACTTCAATGGTATAGTAGTCCTCCAGCTTACATAATTTTATATTATTTAATTGATTACTTAATGTGGTACTTGTTTAGTAAATTTTAGGTGAAATATATATTAACGAATTATAAGTCACAAAAAATAAATGGCCTGTGAGGGCCACTTTACTGACAAAGTTGGTCAAGATGGGGCGAAAAATAACTCCCCCCCCCCTCTTCCAAATTAGCACAAAATAGCAAAAAGAAAAAAATATTTAAAAAAATATATTTTTTAATTTCGGTTGTAATTAATACTAAAATCACTCAACAATAATACTAAACGCATCTTTAAGGCATTATTAAGTCTCTTTTATTTTTTTTCAATAAAAACAAGAAAAAAATTGTTGTCAATAATGGCGGCCTAAGCTTGCAACTCCAAAATGGCCGAATTTGGGCTGGTATAGTACTTTTACCAATTTATCACCAATTTGGACAAGAACACCGATTTGCAGCCCTAATTTGATCCAAATCTAACCAGCCAACGTTAAACTACGTAATATGTGCAAACGTTCGGAATGCGCCTCCATTTTTCGTTGGCCATGTAACCAAAACTGAATTAAAAGAAGAATTACAGCTCAGCTGAACATAACCTAGAAGAATATTTTCCGTTTCTCCTTGTTTTTTCCTTAAAAACATGGATTATTTTAAAATTGTATTTATTAAAGCACTGAATGAGCTCGAACTTGTCCCGCAGAAGTGGGAGGAGGAAAACAATTGTTGGTTCCCCATCAAAAAAAGCGACTTTAAACAATATCAGTGTGATGCTCCAGATAAAGTGGACTGGAAAAAATATAAGTGCGAGCAGAAGGTCCATCAGATTTTTGGTTGGCAGCAAGCCAACAAATTGTGCAATTTGATGTCCAAGATGCAAAATTGTTGGTTAAGTATCCTTCTTTTTCTGCGTTCCTTTTTTGATAGGTATCCAAATAAAGGACCTCGACGTCGATTAAGGTAATAAGGCCGACAATGTTTCGTGGTCGATTTAGGTATAGACGTTAAAACAGTCGGCTTTGAAACGTAAACTGACGTGAATCTGTCTGGGCAAATATTTGTACAAATGATCTTGCCTATTTTGACGTCGTGGTTCGCATATGTGTACCTGACTACGTAAACGTCGGATTTTATTACAAAAGACGTTTGTCGTTCGACTTACTAGTAGACAACTTTATTTTGTACCTAATACGACGTCGCTTTCTGACAGACTAGCTTGGACGACGGATAAATGCTAATTGGGTATACGAAATTTCTATTTACGACATATTTGGAATTTCAGCCAAACATACTTACAAAATGAAGGGAACATTTTTTTAGCGCCCTAATAAATTTACCGAAAAGATTTGTGGCGTAGAATGCAAAGGGTGAGGGAATAAATCGGAAAATAGTTTTTCCTTAACCAGGATTTGAACCCGGGACAAATGAATCGGACAAAAGGATTTCCGATTTTTTTCCGATTTATTCCCTCACCCTTTGCCCTTTACGCCACAAATCGTTTCTGTAATAATTTATTGTTTGTAATATTATATAAGTAGCTACTAAAAAAACCGTTACATTTTAGGTAAATCAAAGTTCAAGAAACCATCTTGTGGACGGCATTATTCAAACCTTAATTCCAGAATTAGGTATGATACCTTAGACAAAAGTAGAAAAATTAAGATCATATTGTATAATAATTTACTTAAAACTTTATTTTAAATGTTATGTTGTGTCCTTTTACAGGTGAGGAAAACTCTAAATAAAAAAATGAACATTTTTGAACAAAAATGTTATTAACTTTATTTTCACATATTCACTTTATCAGTCTATAAAAATTGGTTTTACCAACCCATAGTTTAACCATGTTGAGTCCTATCACCATTCATTTTCATTTTTACTACTTTCCCATCTTATTCTGGTACGACGTCCTTAATCCATTTAAAATATGCTTCGTTCCCGTTCGTAATTGGAACTGATATGACTTCGCACACTTTGTACGGATGATTTTCTTTAACATACGCAGTTAACTTTTCCATTTTCGAAGACCTAAAGTGAACAAATCATAGGTAGAGTTCGATATACAGACAGCTCGATCTGCACAGTGCTATCCTTCAGCTTTGACCTAATTTTTCAAGATGCCCTCCAGGACCAAGCAGTGAAAAAAGAGGTTGAACTTGTATGGGGTTCCTTGGTAACGAGACGTCAGACAAAATTGCAAGAAAGGGGTATGTTGAGCCGAAACCTTACCTGGGTGTCATTAAAGGGCAGATGAAATCAGCCAATCAATGATTGGACCCACACAGACTAAATTAGGACTGCCACAACGCAGGGAATACCAGGCAAGCCAAAGAGATAATCCGGGGCTTCAGCGAGTCAAGAAGAAACTGGTTTCCGCGCAGGAAATGCAGAGTCTCTGATATCGATGTGAGTTTGGCAGGTTGGCACCGGATATCTTATAGAAGTTGCCAAAGTATCTATTTTTATTATTGTAATATTCGGTGCCCCCATGCACGCTATTAACTCTTTTAAGAGCGGCAGGTAGCACAGCGAGTAAATCAATTGGGTGTGGATACCCATACCTAAGCATCGCTGATCGTGATTGTTGTTCGGATGGGTTATTGCAAGGAATACCTCTGCCGTGCTAGAACGTATCATCTTCAGCAAATGCAGGGTGGCCACTGAAACCCGGGCCCCATCTATACGTGGGTCTAAGCAAGATTTGTCTATGTAGGTTTATGTCGGACCACGAGTTTTTTAAGACAGGGTGGCTGCGCTTGGGAAATTATAGGTGGGAACCGGGTATGAGAAAAAATTAAAATTTTTTAAGGATTTTATAACAATTTTTGAAAAATTTTATGACGTTTTGTAATATTTTCTTACAAGCGTGCGGAAAGTCACACTTTAGGAAAAATGTCGTACCTAACGCGTGCGGAAAGCACATTTTCCAAATTTACGCCCAGTTAAAATGGTAAATATATTTTGAAAATTGAATTCCAAGTAGATATCATCTGCAATAGCGTGAAATAATAAATCCACCTTATTTTATAATTAGTTCATTTATTATTAAAATTAAAATGTTTATTAACAAAAATATATAAAAGGAAATCTATTATGAAAATTTAAACGGTAAGAAGGTTTTTCCAGTTTCATGTTTTTTTTAGACGCTGCATGGGTTTAACTTGCCCAATTATTCCACATCCATCAATTTTGAATATTTTCTTATAAAGTTTGCAGTAAGCAGAAAAACAGTCTTTTATTATCTCATGTAGACGAGAATACTGCAGCTTCAAAGCTGTATTAAATTTAGTTTATTAAACAAAACAAAACCTTTTGCAACAAGGGTTATTTTCTCAAAACAGAAGTACGCACACAACTGATGGGTGCAGCAAAAAAGCCCACCCGACTATCAGTTAATATTAAACAGCATGGAAAAACTATTGGTGTGTCCTTTGTATCATAAGTTGCCTATATATTCCTGCACTAATTAACGATGTGATTGAAAATTTGAGGTGCAGTTTGTATAAGGAGTTGCCTAACTATCCCATGAGAAAATGTACAGGTGAAATATCAAAAGTTTGTTTACAATAAACAAATATTCAGAGTTTTGTGAAAATTTTATGAATTTAATGACAATTTCGAAATTTTATTACGTTTTCGGCATATTTTATGACAATATTTAATTTTATGAATTCATAAAATTTTATGGAAAGTGGCCATCTTGCAAATGCTTTGCAAGTACTAATTGTGTATTTCCTCGTCCCAAGGCAGTTGACTGTAATCATTGCCAACTCAACCTCAAACAAGCTATGCTTTTGAGGTGAGGGCACCCAATAGGATGTTTAGAAGGGGGAGGGGGAGAATTATTATTAAAAGAACCAGTTTTATAATATGCTTACCGAGTTTTGACCATCAACATCAACTCTGAATCCTCATGTATTTCACCCTCCCACTCGTAAACCGACGTGACTTTTGGTATGATGTTAACGCAGGCTGCCAATTTTTCTTTGACCAATCCGTGGGCCAGTTTTTTGGCCACTTCTTCATTGGGCGTCGTGACGTAGGCAGCGGAAAATTGCGACAGAGTCTGGGATGTTTGGTTTTTTTGGCTCGTTTCAGCTGACATTGCCGCGCACTGGTTTGCAGTTGAAGTTAGGCAGCGACGAGAAAGGCTAAAATTGGTAATATAAGCGGTTTTATGCGCAATTTTACAACTCATAGTTAAACGTCAAACCTCAGTTTAAACCACAGATGTCGACTTTTTTACGTTTTATAGGTGCAGTTTACCAACAAACTTCGGTTTAACCGTTACCGGCGGTCTGGGTGTTTGTTAAACTTCAGTTTAATAGTTACCAAAAGATTCTAACCTCAAAAAAATTATTAAAAATTTGTTTTTGGTAAAAAGACTGTAAGTATTTAGTGAAATCGTTAAGATCAATGACTTAAAATTTATTTTTGATCAACTGGATGAAGTATTACGAAATTATTGACATTGTCGAAGCACGAAGGCCAAATATTTGTCCTAGAACAAATCCTTTGGAGGAGTCCGACGATATGTAGATTTTAAAGAGAGGTTTGAATTATCTAAAGAGATATGCGAAATTGTGCACAAAGAAATTCGACAAGAGTTGGAACAGCTCACAGACCAGCAAGTTTTATTCTCACATCGAGCTCACACGTATATATATATATATAATGTATATCTTTTTGACAAATCTGAACGTTTTTGTTGTGTCGTCTGGCTGTATGTCTGTCTGTAACCAACGCTGATATTTAGTCTTTCTTCATGGCCGTGGTTTAACTCCGACTTATAAAATTGAGCAACTTGTTTACCGATGGATTAACCCAAAGATTAAACTGAAGTTTAAACTATGGTTTAATCTGGAGTTTTACCTTTGGTTGTAAAATTAGCCCTTAGGTAATCATTCTTTTGGTTATTGATTCTAAGGCGCAATTTTACAAGTCATAGTTTCACGTTTTATAGGTGCAGTTTACCAACAAACTTCGGTTTAACCGTTACCGGCGGCGGCGGTCTGGGTGTGGGTTAAACTTCAGTTTAAGAGTTACCGAAAGATTCTAACCTTAAAAGAGTTATTAAAAATTTATTTAAAATTAAAAAGTATTTAGTCTATCTATCTATAAGAGATGACCAAAAATTATTCGTCCTAGAACCAATCCTTTGAAGGAGTATGACAATGTAGATTTTAAAAAGAGGTTTAGATTATCTAAAGAGAGATGCGAAATTGTACAAGAGTTGGAACATCCCACAGACCAGTAATAAGTTTTATTCCCACACCGAGCTCACACAACACTTTCTCAAATAAAAAGCCAGTTACTACTGTCTCAGTGCCCTTTAGCCTACTGTGGATGCCATTTTCATAACCAAATTGACAGGTAAAACATGGACTTTCTGTCAGTTAGCTGTCAATATGGCATCGATATTAGGCCAAAGGAACGAAAATGAGTTAACTGGCTTTTTAGTTGAGAATGGTGTTGGCTCACACGTATTCATATATACAGGGTGGATTCTTTAAATGGAACGGTGGTTTAGCGGCTTTAGGGAAGAGGTTTTAAAAAAACGAAAAGCGAATCTTTAATGATTTTTTACGGACTTTCAACCTATGATAAAAATTTTACACACTAGTTTTTTTTGACAGCTGTCAACCAATGTGTCAAAAATTTTAAAAAAACTTATTTTTTTTGTCCATTGTTTTAGTTTTAAAATAAACTACATATTTCTCTATTTACTAAGCGGAATAACGAAAATACCACACAAGGACATTACTGAGGCCCTCACTGAAGGCCCAGGGTCTACCAACACCACTTGTGGCACCTTTTTGGAAAGTTTGTTAAAAAAGAAATTCGAATAATTACATTTTTTGATATCTGTCAACCCATGTGTTAAAAATTTTTAAAAACGTATTTTGTGGAGTGGAATAAAGAAATTACCACAGAAGGATATTATTGGTGCACCATTTGGGGGCGCAGCCTAACCACTTTTTTTTAAATTTACTAGATATAAGATAAAATAGATTAAAAGCACACCTCGATTTTCTTTATCACTCGACCGTCCTTAACGACAAAAAATAGGTTTTTTAAAATTTTGAACACATGGATTGACAGATGTCAAAAAATTTATTGTGTGGTATTTTCTTTATTTCGCTTAGTAAATAGAAAAATATGTAGTATAGTTTGAACCTAAAACAATTGACATTTTTTTTTTTAATTTTGACATATTGGTTGACAGATGTCAAAAAAAACTAGTGCGTTAAATTTCTTTTTTAATAAGCTTTCCAAAAAGGTGCCACACTTCTTATTTTAAAAAAATAGTTGGTGGACCCTGGGTCTCCAGTTGACGCCCCAAAATTTTTCATATTCTTCCTTTTGCATACACATGCTTCAATCTGGAAGTAGAGAAAAACTACGTTAAAGACTGTTACGGAAAAAGCACACTTGAAGAGCCTTCACGCGCATAATATGCATAGGTGCCCAAACCAGTGAACTTTTTCAGCACGACGCTGGTGCAGTCGTATAGGAGGGTGTGTAAATACTACCCAGGGTATTTACTAAAATTTTGACAGAGTATGACGTTTTTTTTATAAATTTATCTATATAAGACATAAAAAAAAGTGTAAATACATAAAATGTAGATAATTTTATTCTCTTTAACTTTGCCATCAAACATTTTTTTGCATAACCAATTGTTAAGATAATAAAGCTAAAAAGAGTTTGTTGCACATATAATCCAATATGGCGGCGCGAGCGCCGCCCCCCCAAGGTCGAAATTTTTCTACCCGTCTATAACATATTTCAAAATCGTTTATTCCCCACCTTTTGCAAGCCAAAGGCCTTTTTTTATACCCACTTACTGGCCTAAAGGTATAAAAAAAAATTTCTTAACTTATATTTTTTTTTTAATCCTACATCCATAATTTTTTAAAGTGTAAAAAAAAATAAAAATGCGTAAAACAACTTAAAATTATATAAAGGGTCCTGCGCTTTTTTTTATTAACCATTGTCAAAGGCATATCTTTTATTCAGATTTTGGGTAATAAGCATTTAAAGGATTAAAATATCCCCAAAATATTCTAAAATGTGAAGAAAACTAAAGCGAAAATAAATGCTAAAAGTGGCTGTTTTATAGGAGTATTTTGAATATTTCAGTGTCACCAATATTTCCAAAAACCACTAAAAAGTCGCGGCCATATTGACACCACCATGCCAAAAGAAAAAAAATTTTCTATGTGATCTGAAAGAAACTCGCAAAAACCTAGACAAATCTCGTAAGGTACAGATTTTTTTACCATTTTTGACAGGGAAGACAGCTTGGCACGTAGAACCTTATAGCACCCTATAAAACAGAATAAAAACTCACCAACTTTTATAAGAACCTACGTGGTTTTTTTACCTGGGCAAACTGACAGAAAATCCATGTTTGACCCGTCAATTTGGTTAATAAAATGGCGGCAATCGTAGGCTAAAGGGCACCGAAGAGAAAGGACTTAACTGATGGTTTTTATAGTTGAGAACAGTGTTGATCCAAAATATTAAAATTACGATTTATCTGATGACACAATTTTAAGCAACAAAATTACGTACAAAAATGTTAAATGCAGCCGTTTTTTGTTTAACTGAAAATTGCTAATTGTAACAAATCCATTTTTAAACTCTATATCGCAGAAACGAATCCTCTCTATTTCGTTTTCTTTATTTTTATGGTGACTGTGTACTTACTCTGTTACGACAGCCGGTTTTTATGTTGGGTTTGCGTTGTTTAACGTTTTTTTGTGTTGGGTTGGTATTTCGGTTTTTTTGCGACTGTCGTAACTTTAGCAATTTTTCCTAAAGTCATGACAGCCTGCGTTAAAAAGATGCAAAGTGTCACGTGACTGTCGTAACTTTAGGTGAAATTTTTTTCATTTTCTTTCACTGAAAATGTGTAAACACTTTTTGCAGTTTGGCCCCAGGTTTTTTACCTTTGTGTAAAAAAATGCCGGCCATTTTTTTTTCAGATATAATTTGCCTAGTTTATTTAGATTATTATAAACCTACCCTAAAATCATTGTTGACAAAAACAGTGTATTCGTCGGTAAAAAAATCATACTTTTACATACGACACGACTTAGGTAATATATATATATCTGTAAAAAAAACTTCTCAGTAAAAATAACACAATTATAAACTTACTTTACACGGTAATAGCAGCAAAAAGGTTATAAATCCAACATTACAAAAATTGTTTGATTTTGACACAACATGCGGCACATGTGCGGCAGAAATTCGTTGATACCGGTTGTGTTCCATTTGAAATGATTAGTGAAAATATCGTGAGATACATACGTGACGTCATGGATTTGAATTCACAGACTACTGATAAAGACATCGATCTACAAAAAATGTCATACAAATCGGCAGAATATTTCTACGAGAGTAACGTAGTAAAATAATAGGCGATTTTGGGTCCTCCCACTAATCAAAGTACACCAGATACAGTGGCGTAGCTAGGGGAGGGGGGGTTGGGGTTACCCCCCTCCCATCTATAATAAATTAATAATGCAAGAGCTACAGCCACCCACTTCGGCTTGCCTGGGGCGCTATGAAGTCATTAATTGTTACAATTTAAGTTTAATTTTAAGTAATTTTTATCAACAGCATAGAAAATGTTTAAGAAACGGCATTTTTAGTAAAATAGATTTTTTTTTTAAATTTTGTTCTGCGGCGCATTTATATACCACTGCAACCCACCTCTTCTTGGCATCTAACCCAATCTACTTTTTCAAAAATATTTTACAAGAAACGTACAAGGTCAAAATTAAAAAAAAAAACATTGCCAAAATTTTCGCCTGCGGCTCTATAACATTGCGGCCACAAAATTCGCCCTTGCTTTCCAAAATAAGTATTTTTGATTCCTACATACTAACCTATTAAACCGCCTCCCCCCCTAACCTAACCTAATTTTTAAAAATTTGCACTAGACGAAACTCCCCTAGGGCCGATTTCTAGCTATGCCACTGCCAGATACATATACATTAGGCACAGATCAATCGCTCACTATTTTTATTGTTACCAGTACCACGTTCACTGTCCCAAAATTATAAAAAAAATGGCTTTTTTATATATCTTTTTTGGTAAACTATGGACACATTTTTAGCCATCCATAATAAGTCATTTGGTTCAAAAAAGACCTAAGTAAATACAAAATTTTGTCAAGGTGTCGGTTTGTCTGTCTGTCTGTTTGTAACACGATTACACAAAAACCGTTGAACCGATTTTTATCAAATTTGGCACAAAAATTCTTTGTCACCAGACGCAGAGCTGATTAGTTTTTGATAGAGGTGAGAGGTTGGCAAGAGAGTAGGAGGGGGGATTAAACTTTTTAAAAAAATTGTTACTCACGAACCGTAGCAGCTAGCGACACGCGGTGTTCACATTAAGATAGATAAATGAATTTTCAACCAGAAAAAAATTTAAATTTTTTTATATTTTGGCTGACGCCACTTTTTATTGTTCAGAGACGTTAAAAAATTATTTTTTTGCAGATAAATAATGTTAAAAAATGGCGCCAGCAGGCACGTATAGCCATCCATAAAAAAATAAAAATGTTTTCCATTTATTTTTTTAAATGTGAAAACCGCGAGACGCTATTTGCTACGGTTCATGAGTTAAAATTTTTAAAAAAGTTTAATCCCCCCTCCTACCCTCTTGCTAGCAGCTAGCTAGCGACACGCGATTTTCATATAATTGCATTTTCAACAAAAAAAGAAAAATAAAAAAATCGAATATTCAAACTTAGATGAGTATCCCAGAAGGAACACACAAAGGACCAAAGCGAAAAGAGAAATGATCAAATGATGTTTCGCCCTGGGCAACCAGCGTGGGCTCATCAGTGGTTTCACTGGTCATCCTTTCCGCACTGGCACTTATCTAAGTCACCTGATACGGGTTCATCCTGGCGAGTTAATCTTTCCGATAGGGTTACGCTCCTAAAGCGATTAAAACAAAAAGAAGTTAAAAATCCTCCGAATCAGTTACTTCAACCGAAAAGAATCTAAAAACAAAAGATCAAAAGATCTCGGGTGGAAAAAACTAAAATTCAAACTTGGACGAGTATCCCATAATGAACACACAAAGGACCAAAGCGAAAAGAGAAATGATCAAATGATGTTTCGCCCTGGGTAACCAGCGTGGGCTCATCAGTGGTTTCACTGGTCACCCTCCCCAAACATCATTCAACACCATCATACACTTTGATTTCCAACCTTGAATCACTCACAAATAGGCATCGTTCCGCACTGGCACTTATCTAAGTCACCTGATACGGGTTCATCCTGGCCCCACGCTGGTTGATACATACAAAATCTTAAACTGCTTTAATTGCACTTTTAGTCTCTTACAAATTTACTCTTAATCGCTCGGGATTAAAATTAATGTTCAATCCCTAAGGTAAAAAAGTGCCCTAGTTTATTCCCTAAAGTGCATAAAATTAGTTAGTTCAAACTTCTGGTCATCAGGAATTTCTCATACTTTTGAAGTAACTCTGGCGTTCTTAAACTTACCTTTTTACTGGCCTACTGGAGAAATCATCTAAAAGAGCTTTGGAGGCGACTCTTTTTCGATCTGAACGTAAATGTTGAACCTCTACACCATGCCCATAATGAGTTTTGTAGTACAAAACGTCGCATCTGTCGGTAATAATGTGTCTGGTTGTGATAATTTGGGAAGTGCAAGAAACTGGCATTTTACAGGACCCTTGTTTTTTTAGGGTCCTTTTCCTCTGTTGCACGACGTTCAGTTTTCGGTACGACCGAGTACACTCGTAATAGAACTTTTCCTCCTTGTCGCCTTTACGTTTGGTACCATTCACTCTGCAATACTGTACTCCTTCCTTTTTTTCTTCCTGATCCAACCATTCCGCAAAGTCTAGAATTTAAACATGCTTACTATCGAGATTTAATCCTACTTCGAAAACAGCAGTCAGATTTTTAATAATTTATTGAACATTACGCTAGGTGTACTACAGTCAAACTGTTTTGGTTGTCCCTTCAAGTTCGAGTGTAGAGTAGGATGTTCGACTGTAATAAAAATAATTTTGGAATCCGCTAGGAATATCTTATATACAGACCGGTTCAAGCTACTGCGAACATAGGGCGAAAGAAGTCTAATTTGCCAGTGTACGTACATGCAGAGACACCGCACGCCTATCAGTGAAGCAACCAACACTCGCTGCCGTTCGCCGCCGTTCGCCTTGTATTTAGTACGCCTCTAACCACGGTGCTGTGTGGAGCGTAGTCAATGAAACCGGAATTTGGTCAATAAATACGCAAATTTTTATAACGTAATTTTCTTATTTTTTGTCACTGATAAATAAGAGCGTTTTATTGTCAACTGCTCAGATTTATCAGTGACGACGTGTTACAATGAAAATAATAAGGAGAAACAAGATAAAAGCAAGTTCTCAAAATAAAATAATACATTCTAAAAACCAAAAAGATTCTCCCAGTCAAAAAAAAATTAAAGCAAATGTTCGAAAAGTCCTCCTTGCTCGGCTAGACAATATCCGAGCCTACTATAAAAACCCCTTCCAACGTTTCCAAGCATGTTAGGGGTGATAATTTCAAAAGCTTCTTCAAAAACAGATAGAAGTCATTAGGAGCAAGATCGGGAGATCGAGCTGGCCATAAAATAGTTCCCCGTGTACTTATAACCCGATTAGGAAATACATTATCAAGATATTCCCTAACAAGGCCAACATTGTGAGCGGAACAACCATCTTGTTGAAACCATGTTTCACCAAATCTTACACCTAACAACTGCCTAGCAGTTGGAATAATGTGCTGCTGCAGTAGATCCAAGTATCTGGGACCATTCAAATTGCAATTGCCGTTAATAAAAAATGGCCCAATTACGTGTTCCCCTACAATACCCCCCCCAAACATTTAGTTTTTGGGGATACTGTGTTCTTACGTCAAAATACAAATGCAAATTTTCCCTCGACCAATATCGAACGTGTGTTGGGTTATGACGATTTGACCATTTGACCATCTGCACTTTTTCGGCAACTTCGTAGACATCCATTTTTAGTTTTAAAAATGTATTATTTCAATTAAGAACTTACCCATCTGTTTCTCGAGCAAGGCAGAAATAAAACAAAATAATAAAAACAAAATGAATTTCCAAAAGATAACACTGCAACGTGCTTCGAATCCACCTCGGTCGTACGGCACGGAGAGTAAATTGGACTTGATTCCCCCTATGTTCGCAGCAGCTTGAAGCGGTCTGTATACATATCGCCCTGTAGAGCAAAAAGGGGCCAATTTTTATTAGGGACATTTTGGAATGCTCATTTGACACTTCATAGTGGTTTGTGGTAATTACTGCATCTTAACCACTACCTCTACCGTAATCTACGAACCCATTTCGTTGCGGTTGAGGTTATTTTTAGTCCACCATACCAATATGGTATGGGGGACTATTAAAATTGGGAAATTTTGAGTTTCCTTAATTTTATCAAAAATCAGTTATTAAGGTTCCAAAACACCTTAATAACTTAAAACACCTTAAAATTTTGTTATAAGGTTCAAATCTTTCAAAGCTACAGTTTTCGAGATATTTTAATTTCCTTTCAACATAAAATAATTGATTGTATGGTAGACTATCCGTGCTTTCTAGCACCAATTTTTTCCTTTAATTTTAGAAAATTTTGGCGTCATTATTTTTAAAAATAATAAAATATTGGTTTCGACATTTAAAACACTTATTTTGTAAAATAAAGCCCAATTTTGTGTTTTTTCTCATCTCTAAAGGCTGGTTCATGGTTAAATTCCTTTTCCTTTACTGTAACTTTTACTGTAACTTTACCCTTTTCTTTTTCCTTAAGTAAAAAGTTGGTTCATGCTAAAATTCCTTTTCCTTAACTTTAGTCACTAAGATTGACACTAATGACAGGTGCACTCGCGACTTTGGCTTTTGTTTACAAAATTTGGGGTTCTTTTTGTCCTACAAATGTGGAAACTCTTTCACCATGATCAATATCCATTTCTGTAATAACTACTGCTTCAAATGATTAAATAAAAACAATCGATTTTCAGGTTAAAAAAACATCAACAAATATTTTGCCGCCCGCACTAGCGCAATGCGATTTTTCCGCTTCTTTTTCTGTAAAAGTTAAATATTAGCCAACTTTCAAGGTCATTCCTTAAGGCTAAAGAAAAAGATACGGAAAAGGAACAAGCATGAACACCCTAATCTGAATATATGAGATTTAATAATTGCTAAAGGAAAAAGTTACCTCAAAAGTTACAGAAAAGGAAAAGGAATAACCATAAACCAGCCTTTAATTTTTTTACAAGTGAGATTTTTTAATGTGTTGCAAAAACTCTGGTAAAATCGATGCGTGGTGGTGATCGTTAAACACTACCATAACAGCTGTCAAAGTTCTAAAAATTTTAAGCGTTCCAAAATTTCCCTATTAGTGTGCATGCGGTAGTTTTCAAGAAATTGGCCAATAAAATAAATATGCATGCATGTGTTTTAAATTAGACTTGTGGCATTCTAAAGGGAACTTTTTTAAAGATGGCCGACAGGTATTTATTTTCCGTTTTTTTTTTAAATAAATTTTGCTATATTTATCATACTTATAGATGTCTTTCAAAATTATTATCAATACCTTGTATTTTTGTTGCTTGTGTACCGAAAAAATACTTTCTTGAAAGCATTACTTTTTTTACGTGTTTTTTAAGATTTTTCACGAAATCGTGTACTGTATAAAAAAAAACTAATTATAAAAAAATACATACTTAAAAAACGGCAAAATTGGCCTATGACCCCCTCGGTAGACATAAAAATTTTAAATTTTCACGAAACTCATAAAAAACTATGAAAATTGAAAAACGATGTCATTTTGAATAAAGTAAGACTCAAAGTTGACGGTACGCTAAATATAGCGGTTTAAATATGGCCGACACGCAATTTATGAAATTTATCTTGGCGAGGGGGCGAATTTTTTACATAAAAACAACCCCTATAGGGTTAACATATTATTTAAAGGTAATTATATATTCAACAAAAAAGTGCCTAATTTTTCTCGGAGTTAATACCTAGTTTTTCTCAAAAAACTGAAAACCGTTTGCGAAAGTCATTACCCCTGAAAATACCTTCTATATAAGAATTTCTGAGGATTTCTTAAATAATACCTTTCTCGGCCATCTTTAATCCAATCTGACGAATAATCTAGGAATCCCATCATGGACAAACTTGTTTTTCCTAAATTACCATCATGCTAAACTAAGTTCTGGCAAAAAGTGGCCTTTTCCGAAGAAATTCCCATGTAGTAATTTATTCGGCCTTTTCGCAAACATTTTTGTGTCTGTTGAGAAAAACTATCGGAAAAAAATTCTAAAGCACTTTTTTTAGGGAAAACATTATCTTAAAATCGCTGTGATCCCATATATTAACTGATTTTATACGAAAATTGCGCCCCAAGATAAATTTCGAAAATCGCCATCTTTAAATCGCAATATTTAGCGTACCATCGAGTTTTAATCGGATTCACCAGTCTTATTTTATTCAAAATGACATCGTGTTTCGATTTTCATAACTTTTTAGAGGCTTTGATGACTCTCGTGAAAAAGTGAAATTTTTGTGTCTACCATGCCAAAAAAACCTCATAAAAGATCATAGCAAATAACAGATAAAACATCATAAGTTTTCATAATCCATGCTCATATAAACTTATGATATTTTATAATTTTTGACTAGTGAAAGTGAGACACAAGTCCCGCATAGGAGTTCATCATATTTCACGAGCCATAAAACCATAAAAGTTTACAATATTTTATGATTTTTAATATGACAATTCCTCATAAAGGTTTAAAATTTTTTATAAGATCTAGTATCATTCTAAAATAAAAAATTACGGCACAACTTTAGTAGTAATAGTAGTAGAAGTAATTTAATAGAGATTTACAGTCAAACTAAACTATAACCTAACGTAATCTATAAACTACGACGAGCTAACCCACTATAATATAACAACACTCCTTGTGCTTGCACAATATCTACATATCTAATAGAAAATTGTTCTCGTATAAGGACTTATTTATCGCCAGGAGCTGTGGGAGAGATGTTACTTTGATAAATTTCCATGAGATTGTTTGAGGCATTGTTTATAAAATCTTACAATATTTCATAATGCAAAAACTATTTTTTTGTTGTAAAAGTATTTACGACAGAATGATACTGTTATAGTTTTTTTTATAAGATTTTATAAGTTCCGGTGGGCGACGACTTAATATATTTATTTCAAACGTACTATGTACGTCCTATGTACATAACTGACAGGTACGTACATTTTATTTCCCATGTACGGCTAATATTGGACGTAAAATGATCGTAGGTCATCATCATAGGCAATCACTCGATACCGAGTATGATTTTCCTCTATTCTGTATCGTCGCTATCTGTTGTGCGTTTTTTGATGGCTATGTAAGCCAATTCCCGAGCCGCACACCCTTCCACAGTCCTGGCACACCCAGTCTCCGGCAGCAGCCGGGTGTTGTTGGTCATCCATTCCTCCATTTTGTCGCTCCTTTCTAAGTTCTCTCTTTTTCGTCTCTAGTCTACGTCGTTGCTCTTCAAAAGTTTGTGCTCCTTCATAGACTGTTCAGCGCCATGAAGCCCTATCGTTTGCCGTGGTCTCGAAGTTGTTTATATCGATGTGACCCTTCATCATATTGCCTTTGAGAACGTCCTTGCAGCCCCTTGATTTCTCTTTCCCTCCTTCAGTTGTCCATAAAATATCTGCTTTGGGAGACGTGTTTCGGGCATGCGGATAATGTGACCAGTCCAACGAAGCTGGTGCTTGAAGATAAGGGCTTCTATACTAGTTGTTCTGGCTTCTTCTAAAATACTTATGTTTGTTCGTCGCTCTTACCATTTGATTCTCAGGATTCGTCTTAAACAACTTGGTGATATTTTTCTAGTCGTTTGATATACCTTCTGTAGGTGGTCCACGTTTCGCATCCGTATGTTAGAGTTGGTATTATAACTGTGTTGTAGACACGAAGCTTGGTCTCCGCATTGACGTCGTGATTGTTGAAGACTCTCTCCGAAAGCCGTCCGAACACTGCGCTAGCACATTTTAGGCGATGCTGTGTTTCTGCGTCAATAGTTGCATTTGATGATAGGTGGCTCCCAAGGTATGGGTAATGTTCCACGTTCTACAGAGGACGGCCATTTATGAAAATGTTTGGAGCTTGGGGATTCGTATCTGGTTCTGGTTGGTGAAGAATTTGCGTTTTGGCAAGATTGACCTCTAGGCCAATGCTTTTGTAGGCTAGGTTAAATGCGTTACCACCAGCACTAGCTGTAGACCTTCCTCTGTATCGGCCATTACGACGTTGTCATCGGCGTACTGCAGTTCGATTACCGAGGTTGTCGAGACCTTAGTTTTTGCTCGCAGTCTGCCCAGGTTAAGTAGGCCACCGTCGAATCTATATAGAATTTCCACTCCCGGCGGTAGATGTTCCTCAACAAGGTAAAGCATGGCACCTAAAAATATAGAGAATAGGGTGGGCGCAAGAACACACCCTTGTTTAACGCCTGTCATAATCTGGAATGACTCTCCTGGTCTATCGTTGCTCAGGACTGTTGCATTCATATTGTCGTGTAGTAGTCTAAGAATTTGAATATATTTTTGAGGGCATCCAGCTTTTGCCAGTATTTGCCAAAGAGCTTCTCTGTTGACCGAGTCAAATGCTTTGACTAGGTCTATGAAGGCCATGAAGAGGGGGCGATTTTGTTCTCTAGATTTCTCTTGCATTTGTCTGGCACTGAAGATCATGTCAGCTGTGCCTCGATTGGGCCTAAATCCACACTGTGTCTCTGGCAGATTTTGTTCAGCAATCGGAATTAATCGATTTGATAGTATCCGTGCAAGTATCTTTCCAGCAACAGAAAGCAGAGATATACCTCTGTAGTTTCCACATTGGGCCTTATCGCCTTTTTTGAAAATGGTAACTATAGAGGCGTCTCTGAGTTCAGCAGGAATGGTCTCAGTGGTCCATATTTTACTTATTAGAATGTGCATTTGGGAATTAAGTGCGGGACCCCCTTGTTTGTAGACTTCAGCAGCGATACCATCTGTACCTGCTGACTTGTTATTCTTTAGCTGTGTGATTGCCTTTTCGACCTCCTGTAATCTCGGAATCTCACTTAGGTGTTGTTGTGTAGTTTTCTCCGGAATTTTGTCGAAGATGTCATTATCGACCTGAGACTCTCTGTTGAGTAGTTCTTGGAAGTGTTCTTTCCATCGTGAGTTGATAGAGGATCTGTCTTTAAGCAGCCTTGTTCCATCTTTGGATCGTAGGGGATTGATACCTTGTGTAGTGGGACCATATATCATCTTAGTAGCTTGAAAGAAGGCTCTGGTGTTGTTGGACTCAGCTAGATGTTGCATTTCATGTGATTTTGTTGTCCACCATTGGTTTTTTAATCTACGTGTTTGCCTTTGTACTTTTGCTTTGACTTCTTGATATTGCCTTTTCTTTTCGTTAGAGTTAGGGTGGCTTTTCCAAGCATTATGGGCTTTTCTCTTCCTCTCAATAAGGTCTTGAATTTCTTTGTCGTGCTCATCAAACCAGTCTTGATGTTTTCTTTGTGTGTAGCCGACCGTTTCTTCGGAGGCAATGTTATTGCTGTCTTCAATATTCTCCCGTGATCGTCAATATTCTCCGGGTATTCTAAAGTACCCAACTTTTGATTCAGAGAAACTTGGAATTTTGTTTTGGTTTGATCATCTTTAAGGTATTCTACATTGAATCTTCTTCTGATTTGCTTTTTTTGACGGCTACTTCTTGGTGGAATGTGCAAGTTCATTTTGGCTCGTATCAGGCGATGGTCTGTCCAGCAGTCGTCTGCATTCGTTATTGCTCTTGTAATGTTTACGTCTTTTTGATCTCTGGAACGTACAATAATGTAATCAATAAGATGCCAGTGTTTTGACCTCGGGTGTTGCAGGAGGTCTTGAATTTGAATCTTCTAGTTTCACTGAGAGCAGCGATATCGATGTTATATTTCCTTAGTTCACGTGCCACTATTGCCGTTCTTCTTTGTGGTCTTGTGGTTGTGTCTGTATCCATAAGTGTACGGATATTCCATGTGGATTTCTTTTTCTTTTGTTTTGACCGCATGTGGTGTACCCTCTGGATGCGGTTGTCCAGTCGGGCAGTTGTTAGCTGGCTATGTTTAGGGCACCTTTTATAGCCCCTTCCCTTTCAGGGTGAGCAGAGTGGGTCCTAAATAGGGCTGCTCAGTCACGGATGCAGCACACGAGTTGCTATACAGCCAATCCTTGAGCCAAACGGCGATCACGCTTCCGCCGCTTTCGTGCCGGTTTGTCACTAAGAGCTTCCAGACTACACTGTCCTGCTCCCGTCGCAACTTGCCGATCGCCGAAAGATTTTGGTGTGCTTGGACTTACTGGTCTTATGTGTCCTCGTAGGTACTTACAGTTTGTCACATATACTATGAACGTACACTTTTGTACGTACATAGTACGTCCCTAATTGGTCCCGGGACGTACCGACGTAAAATGGAAATAAAATGTATTTCCCTGGGACGAAGAGTGCTGCATGCGATCATGAGTCAAAAAATATTTTTTGTTGAATTAAGTAAGAAGTAAGTATACTAAGTAGCTTTTTTAATTAGTTTTCAGGTGGTCGAAAAAACTGATAAATATCAGGTGTGTTTTTTATGAGATTTAATGAGGTTTTTTTTTGGCAGGGTGGACACATACAATTCTATAAAATGTTGTAAGTTTGTGTGACTATAAAATCTATTTAAAGACTTATTGTTTGTATTGTTTTTAACAACTCATAGAAAATTGTATTTTCATAGATATCTGTCAAATTCTATGAGTTGGTCATCTGATCATAAAATATCCCAAAATCTCATAAAAAAACATTTTTTACAAACTCGTAAAAAATTATAAAAGAACAAGAGTGTAATCATAGAAACCCATAAAATGTTATAAGGTGTTTTAATTATAAAATCTCTCAGAAAACTTATAAAAACATCGGTTTATAAAATCCCATAATACATTATAAAATAAAAAGAATGTAATTATAGAAACCCATAAAAGTTGATGTGTTGGTTTCATTATAAAATCTCTTAGAAAATGGTGCTTTTATAAAACCATAAAATATGTTAAAAAAATATCTGCACTTATCAAATTTTATAAACATTTATAAGTCTGTCTGATTATAGGATCAGATAAAAAACACACAAATGAAACCACATAAATTCTTCCCAAAATCAAAGACGTACCTCATAAATTATTACAAACTTTTATAATCCTAAAAATCCTCACAAAAGCTGATAAACCTTATAAAAAAACCTTATAAAATCAGGTGTGTTTTTTATGAGGTTTAATGCGGTTTTTTGGCAGGGTAGGGGTACCTATACCTATCCCTGCCAAAAAAACCGCGTCAAATCTTTTAGAAAAGTAGAATTTTATAAAATCCTAAAACTGCAACGTTTATGAAAACATATACGGTTTTTTTACCTAGGCCAATTTTGCGGTTTTTTAAGTATAACTCAGATCGCAAAATTGCCCATTTTTGTATATACAAATAGTATTTTTTATAATGTCTTACACGGTTTCGTAGAAAACCTCAAAAAACATATAAAAAAAGCAATGCTTTCAAAGTATTTCTTTTTCTTCGGTACATAAACGTCAAAAATATAAGGTAATGATTTTAAAATATTACTAAATGGTAAATAAATCAAAATTTCGGTCGATTAATAAATAATAAGTTATGATTATTTAAAGAATGCACCTATCGGCCATATTTAATCCAAGATGGCGGAAGAAGCAAGCGTCCCTTAGAAGAAAACGTTTTTTTTACCAACTATATTATAGGGGTAAAGTAACATCTATCAAAAATCCAGCTTCATCCGGAGAAAAATTCCCCTATACTGTTTTGAGAACTAAAGCTCTTTGGCCGTTATATTCACTTACCAGCAAATCTATCAAACTCCAATTTAAGTAATTCGGTTTGATGATTATGGCTTTCTGCCAAGTGGGCTCGTAAATCTCGATTACAGTTAAAACAGTATTTGCAAGTCTGACACTCGTATTTCGTTTTATTTTCATATCTATACGGTATAAACTTATGTACTTCCTTGTAGTGCCTGTTCAGAGTATATCGGGCACCAAAACCTCTTGCACATATGTCACAAGAGAAACACTACAAAGGCAATTAGATGTTAACTAAATTGAAATTTTACCATGCAGGGACCCACACTGAGAGAAATGATATTAGCCTTTATACACCAATGGGACAATATATTTAGATTTTCCTATAATTGCTAGTTGTATTGTCCCAAATAGTATACAACAGGTGTATAAAGGCTAATCCTTTCTCTCAGTGCACGCACAGTGAAACATATATATGCAAGACATCGACATATCATATAAATTATATAATTATTATTATTATATTTATTGTATACTGGAGAACAAACAAAATGCAACACAATTACTTGAATGAATATTTGAATGAAAATTATTTGTGTGTATACCTTATCTCAAAAGAAATATTTGATAAATTTTTTGTCTTCTAATCTTTCCTTTTTTTAATTTTAAATCATTTTTCTCGTAGTTCTTGGATTGCTCATCATTTAAACGACTTCGAGAAAGGACGCATCGTGGGCATGAAAGAGGCTGGTTTTGGTTTACGGGAAATTGCAAGAAGAGTTAATTCCAATCCATCAACAGTGTTAAGAGTTTGGAGAAGGTGGTCCAATGATGAGACTTATAGATGTGGTGCGGGTTCTGGACGCCCTAGATTATTACAAGGTCGTGATTTACGGCATCTCAGACTTCTTGCTCTCAGAAATCGACGGGAGAGTATACGCCAAGTAATGAGGGTTAGACGATTTCGAGGTGAGAGACGAAATGTAGTCTTTGCTGTTGAACGTGATACAGCAAGACAGCAAAGTATCATGGTATGGGGTCCTATATGTTTAGGAAATAGGTCACCTCTAGTCCTTATCAACGGCAATCTGACTGCCTACATTCCTACCTACAAACTTTCCCAAATGCGATCTTTTAACAAGATAATGCCAGACCGCATATTGCTCGTGAAACAATGGACTTCTCACATGAACTTGGCATAGAGACTTTGTAATGTCCAGTAAGATCGCCTGACTTGTCGCCTATCGAACACGTATGGGATATGATATGGCGCAATCTTAGTCGATTACCACGTCCTCCTGGAAACTTAGATGAACTCTGGCATGCCGTAAGGAGGATTTAGATGAGTGTTCTTCAATATGATATAGACCATCTTATTTTGTCAATGCCCAATAGAACTAACGAGTGCATAAATAACCATGGAGGAGCCACTCATTATTAATTTTTTGATGATTATGAAATGTAATCAATTACTAAGAGCATCCTAATGTATTAATATATAAATTACTTTTTTTTTGGGTGTGTTTAGCGTCCTTGGAATGTACTAATGATCTTGAAATTAGCGGGTAATAGGACAGGAGAAAAAGAAACTCTTATTCTTTTTTAACGGCCAACGTTTCGACCCTTTATTGGGATCTTTATCAAGGCAATTAAGTGGTTATAAGAGTTTTGTCATCTTAAAAATATGATTTTGTCCACAGTCTACACATTCTGTTGGATGCAGCAGTAACACTTGAAACCGATATGTGTGCACATAACCTTCTTTTTTTCCTTCTTTTCTCACTCTCTCCAATAACACTCCGTAATGATCTTTTTAATTTTTTTCCCTTTAACTTTTTTTATAATGTTACAATTTTTTTTTTATTTATTATTACGAGTGCAGTGCAGTGCTCCGTTTTATTCGGCTTGATACTGACATTTATTTTTGTTCAAAGGAACTCGTAATAATAAATAAAAAAAAAATTGTAACATTATAAAAAAAGTTAAAGGGAAAAAAATTAAAAAGATCATTACGGAGTGTTATTGGAGAGAGTGAGAAAAGAAGGAAAAAAAGAAGGTTATGTGCTATAGAAACATATGTTTTCAAGTGTTACTGCTGCATCCAACAGAATGTGTAGACTGTGGACAAAATCATATTTTTAAGATGACAAAACTCTTATAACCACTTAATTGCCTTGATAAAGATCCCAATAAAGGGTCGAAACGTTGGCCGTTAAAAAAGAATAAGAGTTTCTTTTTCTCCTGTCCTATTACCCGCTAATTTCAAGATCATTATATAAATTACTTTAAAAATATTTGTCCTTTCTGGTGTTGCATTTTTTTGTTCTCCAGTATATTTATTATATATAATTATTAATTATCCATAATTTAATAAATTACCTTTCCGTTGATACCCCCCAACCCATACTTTACACATCGATATTTTTTTTCCAATGCCCCCAATCCTGTACCCCTCAAAAAAATGTAAACAAAAAAATCTAATCAGAAATTTAATTACCTTTCCATTGATACCCCACAACCTATACTTTACATACCAATGTTTTTTTTTAATACCCCCACCCCTTTACCACCCTCACCTTACTCCTCTCACCAACAGTGTTCTAAACTAAAAAGCCTGTTAACTCCTACCGCCTCAGTGCCCTTTAGCCTACTGTGACTGCCATTTTCATAACCAAATTAACAAGTAAAACATAGATTTTCTGTCAGTTTGGTGTCAATCATACACCGATCGTAGGCCAAAGGATACTAAAAAGAATATGAGTTAACGGGATTTTTAGTTGAGAACGGTGTTGCTCTCACCCACCTTGAATGTAAACGAACTTGAAACAACAAAGATTGCAGTTCTGTCACTGGAGATTACATATCATGGAAAACAAGAAAGTTTTACCATTAGTAATGAGTTTAAAAAAGAAAGAAAATAAATTTTAATTTTTTTATTTTACGTAGCTCTCATTCCGCTTTACGCTCATTTAAAATTTAATGAAAGATAAGGTTTTATAGAGGCCGTATGTGGCTTTCATCAGAGCAAATTCGGTGAATTTGAATCAAACTGTGCAGCACCCATAGCCATTCAAAGCAGAAAAGTACTGTTTTATAAAAAAAAAAACGATATCTCAAAAACTAGAGGCAAAACCTCAGATTAATAAATCTTTAGTTATTAGTCTGAGAGCAAAACAAAAAATGAGAAATAACTTTTTAAGACATTTAAAAAAATTATGCTGTAAATGGTAGCCATACAATCTTTCTTCGAGATTCTGACACCCTTGTGTTTCACCCGTCCCAGCAAGTTAACTGCATCTTAGTAAAGTTTATCAAAATATGGACATTATTAAGGACGAATGGCTTTATCAAACAAAAAAAGTTTTGTCAAGATCGGGTCATTAGTTTAGTTCATAATTTAAACCCAAATTTGGTTGAAAAATCCGGGTGCGCACTACTAAATATCACAGACGATATAATTCAAGCGTCAGACAGTGGAAAAACTACGGCTTTGATTCTGCTAGACTACTCAAAAGCATTCGACAGATTAAACCACGAACTGCTCTTTGCCGTCCTACATTTTGCGGGCTTTTCGAACAAAGCAATAGAGTTAATGAAAAGTCAATTACAAGGAAGATCGCAATTTGTTGAGACGTCAGAGGGGAGATCTGGCTGTGCCAAAATTAGCAGCGGAGTACCACAAGGCTCGATATTATCTCCCATTCTCTTCAATATATATACTGCGGAGTTGACTAACTGTCTGGAAAAATGCTCATCAGCAAGATATTGTGATGATACACAAATCAAAAAATCATTTAGAAACGAAAATCAAAGAGTGGCAGAAACGGAAATAAATGAAGAGCTACATAGACTAATGAAAGCGTCAGAAGCCCACAACCTAATGATTAATCCAACAAAATCAAAGGTAATAGTATTTGGAAAGAAAGTTAAAGATCCCATTCAAATTAAAATAAATAATGAAATAATTAGTACAACAAATGACGCAAAAAATTTAGGATTACACTTCGATGATAAACTAAGATTCAAACCGCACATAAAAAAATTTCTCCAACGAGCCTACTATAGTCTGAAGATGCTATACCCCAGCAGACATACCTTACCCAGGAGCCTTAAAATAAAACTAACAGACACGCTTGTCCTAAGTCACTTCAACTATTGTGACACTGTGTACGGTCCCTGTCTGGATGCAGTGGATACAGAACGTATTCAAAAAGTACAAAAGTCTTGCCTAAGATATATCTATGGAATACGCAAATTCGAAAGAATCTCACATAAATTAAAGGAAGCCAAATGGTTGTCAATGAAACAGAGAAGAAATCTTCATTCATTATGTTTATTTCACAACATTATTAAATCAAAAAAGCCAACATATTTATATAAAAAAATTAAATTTCGATCTAACAAATACTCTCTCGGCTATAGACTGCAAACGTACATTGTCACGCCTCAACATCGTACAACACTCTTTGAAAGATGTTTTAGCTACAACATATGTAAGTTATACAACTCGATTCCAAAAAAGCCAAAATCTCTGAATCTCTCACAATTCAAGAAATTTTTGAAGACAGAACTCCTTAACTCTACAAATTGATATTTTTTGTTTTTTTTTTCTTGTATTTTTTTGTTCTTAATTCAGTAAAAAATCTGTATGGACTCGAACCAATCAAAACTAATAAAAAAAATCCTCGGAAAAAAAACTCTTAACTCGTCAAATTTATTATTTTTTTTTTTTAATTTTAGTATACTTTTTCGACTTAATTCTATCAAAAATCTGTAGGGACCATATTTTATATAATTCTTATAGATGTTATGTTATTATAACTGTGTATTTTTTTTAAATTTTGTTATTGTTTTTTCTTTAATATTTTTTATTTATATAATTTAATACTAAATTTATAGGTAAAATACCTAAAAGGGGTTGAACTTAGATCAATTACCACATTGTTTTCAACTCCTTTTTGCATTCACATATTTTAGTAATAGAAGATCATTGTACCTTTTTTTTTATGCAAATAAATTTAAATTTATTTATTTATTATTTATTTAATTGTTGACCAGTTTATAAGAAAAAGTTTGTTATATTTGTAATAAATACATTTGGTTTAATACAGTAATTAAATTTAGTTGTTTACAAGGTGGGTTTCAATGTGGTTTTACTTCAAATATTTAAGTTTAATTAAAAACCCAACAGAATAAAATGCATCCGTTTAAAATAATGATAATTTATTTATTATAGTTCAACCTAAATACAAGGAAGCTATTTTTACCAGCGCATTCCAAGGTAAACAGTGTAATTCGAAAACGCTCCGGTGTTTATTTTTGACTGTCGGGGAGGTGTTGGAAGCAAAATTCTCGCAGGGAGCAAATTAGGGAGTAGTCAAAATCAAGTGATATATTGAGGGAATGCTGCGTTCTCCTAGTTCAATATAAGAGAACTCAGCCAGGGAGTAGAATAAACCTTTAAAACTGGTTATTAATTTTGATTTAGTACTTAGTACTTTTTGGTCACTCCCTTGTATGGTCCCCGGGAGCGCTCTCTTCTCTCACTTTCAAGAATAAGCGCCCTGATTATTTGAAATCTCAGTTTTCTGTCACTAATGACTTTGTTAGTGAGCGGTTTTACCGTCAGTTTGCTCTCCTCGTAAGGCAGGGCCTGTATTCTTCAATTTCGGGGAAGGGAATTCTCCCGGGAATCAGAAACGCACCCTCACTTTTCTGTCACTATTCTGTCTGTTTTGGCACTAATGACTTTATTCGTGAACGGTTTTGCCGTCAGTTTGTTTTCCTCATATAAAGCAGGAGAGCAAAATCGCTACTAATGCCATTACTGCCAGAACTGACAACAAAAAATGAGAATTCAGGCATTCTTGACCGACCATGAGGTGAGGTGGGCAAAATTCCCCGTGGAAAAAGGTGGTGAAAAAAGCTCACCTCACCTCACGGTCGTTCAAGAATAAGCGTCCGGGTCTGTCATCTGACTTTTTTGCAAACCACTCCCACTTCCCTAGCAAGTCCTCCCGGCAGTTCAAAAATAAAGGCTTAGGTGCGTTTCTAATTCCTGGGAGCACTCCCTTCTCCGAAATTGAAGAATACGGGCCCTGTGCGTTTCAGGGAAATAATTGTTTTCTCCCTGATTTCAAGAATAGCTACACTAATCTTTAGGGAGAGTAATAAAATACATCAATTTCTATTTGTCTTTATTCTTGAACTGCCGGGAGGAGAACTTGCTAGGGAAGTGGGTGTAGTTTACAAAAAAGTGAGATGGAGATTTGCCAACCTATAAAATTGTGAAGAGGAAAATGATACCCGTGGGGGCATTTCCTTCCCACACTTTCAAGAATACAGCCCCAGATCTCAAGAATAGCTACATGGAAATCATAAAAGTTGCATCAGTGGGTCTATTCTTGAATCAAGAGAAAATTAGTTAAGATCAATAGAATTACTTTCGATCAATAAGATTTGGACCACTGATATGCAAAGTAGCGAGAGAATTTACTCCTTGGAAGCAAATTTTCTCTCAATTCAAGAATAGATCCCCAGTTGCATATGGCGGACCATTACCCTCTCCACATAGGCCGATCAGCTCTTATCGTTTTAGTGTCCTTTTATCCACCTTCGCCGCCATTTTGACAGAAAACTAATGGATTAGCTGTCACTTTTGAGTGAAAATGGCGGCGAAGGTGGATAAAAGGACACTAAATCGGTATGAGTTGATCGGCCTATCTGGAGAGGGTACTGGGCGGACACAACATGCATAACATTTGCATCAGCTTTACAACAACCCGCAACTGAAGCCAAGTTGATGAATCAGTACTACTCACATTGATTATTGCATGGTAATTCGTTGGCATGAATTTTGAAATCCTTTTGAAAAATTAGGTACCTCATGTCATAGATTTGCTTCCCTATCATTCATACAGGATACAATCAAAATGTATTTCAATTTTTGAAAGCCAATATCTCAGAAAGTGTAATGTAAAATGTAATACACAGGCAAACAAAAAAAGTGGGTACACTACCCCTATGGATTTTGAGCCGCTGAATCCGAACCTGGTCTCAGAATTTCCCCTAGACCCCCCAGTTTTCTCGTAGCCTAGGGAAATGCGTGAAATATAAGAAATTTCAGTGTCTGTGAAAGCAATTTTGATCTACTCAATATTAAATAAAACGATAATATTCTCATGTCGCTTAGTTTGTACCTCAGAATTTCACTAGGGAACAAAGTGTTAAGCTGAGCAAAACTTGCAATTTCTGAAAGGTTCTACTTTTGCACAAGAAAGCTAATATTACCCCCAACCCCAACTGTGGTAACTAAGACCTATTGACATATATGTTTGAAAAAAAAATATTTTTTAGGCAGCTTTATAACAAAAAATATTTTAAGCACAGAAATCTAAAGTAAACACACTCAAGTACTTACTACTCAATTAATGTTTAGTTTTTTAGCATTATTGACTTCTTTTTGTAGACTGCTAATGTCAACTATCAAAGTTTCCTGGTCCCTCTTACCTGAGGGGTGGCTTGGACATCATTTTGTGTACACCATGCAAAAGGCATTTTTTACCAGATTTTGCCCCTAAATACCTCAAAATAATGCTTCAAATTGCCATGAAATGCCATTCGCATGTACACCAAAGTACATTACAAAGCCACCCCTCACTCTTACACCACTTCACCAACATTTTCAAAAAAATATGGTCCAGGGAAGGTTGCTTAAAAAATATTCAAAGGGTTTTTGGCAAGGCTTCTCTGACATTTGAGAAACTTTGTGAGGATTTCTGGAGGGTGTGTAAAATTTTAAAATAGCAATGACTTGCTCGCCTTGAAGACTCTCCTTATAACAAACTACCTTACTGAAAGACTGATCAAAACCTGAAATGTCTACTCCAGAAATAACTAGGATATCCAGTCACTTAACATTTTGGATACACACGCACACCCTTATGCTCTGAAAAACTTCTGTCTGTTATAGGCCCAAAGTGTGCCTTTTTTGCCATCGCCCAAGTTAAAGTTAGAATAGCACACTATTAATAAAGCTGGAGGCTAAACATTGCCTCAGGATCAATTTTTTTACTTTATTATGTATTTTATTTAGCATAGGTGCTAGCATTTGTTTCTTGGCCCAGTAGAGAAAATTTAAATTAAATTTTAACAACTAATGAAAGCAAACCTTCTTGTAAACCTTTTATGATAGCATTTATAACATATTTATGATAAAGGAAACTTTATGAGGAATTTTGCCTTGACTTCAAGATATGGGGCTGTTTTCAAGGGCAATTCTAGAACTACATACCAGATATTAATTTTTGTATTCAATTAAAACTAAAAGCATTTATATAGGTCAGATATAAGGGACAACTATGGTTTTAACCAGGCAAATAAAAATATATCTAAGTTGGCTCAAGTTGATTTATTGCTTATATCAGTCTCAATTAAGGATTAAAAAGATTGGAAACTTTTGTTTTACTTTTATTTGAGTTAAGTACAACTGCACTTTCTTTTGTTTTTGTCAATTAAATGGTGTAGTTTAAGGCTCGGTTTAAGGTACTACATTTTATTAATAATTGAAACAGGTTAAATGATTCTAGATTAATTATTTTTGTTACTCATTTTTGTTGTTTGTTTTATTTCATTTGGCTGTATAACTAATCCAGAAATATTTTTCTTTTTTTGTTTTGTTTTCTGCTTTATAAAGGTTTGGTAATAGTTCTGCAAAGTAAGAAGATGTCAGGAACAATAAACCAACCTCCTGCAAACATGCTGTTGTTCATAGTTACAGTACAGCTTACTTTACAGGACTATGACTCCAGCGTAAGTGTGGGTTAGTTAATTTAAATTTGATTTTAATTTAAAGAGGGCTAGCAAGATCTCAATTATGCATAATATATCTTGCCATTCCCATGATTTCCATTTAAAAATACCTTTGTTTCAAGCTTTGTTTTACTTGTATTTTCGGCAAAAGTTTGCATTTCCATATTTATGGTATAATTTCACTGCTCACAAGTAGCAATTTGATACAACTACTATAATAAAAATAAATAATATTCAAACGTCTGAGAAAACAACAAAAACTATAAAAAGAGTAAGGTTATAAAAGCTGTCACGTATGTTTCTCACGATAACGACACAGTTTACAAATTGGTTAGCTGCGTCTGGTTGAATATTGATCGAAATCTCCTAGACATGTAAAGTTAGCGACACACAAATGGAGTTTTCAGTAATCCAGTAGAAGCAAGTTTCCCGGCCGGAAAATGTTAAAAAATGTTTTAGGACCGGTTTTTCAAAAGCGACTCGTTATTCGAGAAACATATAATAATCTTTATGCGGATTCAAATTACCATTACTTCAAAGTGAGGGTAAGTTATCTTACCTTACGGTTAACTTTAGAAAATAAAACAGCAAAACCCTAATTTATAACCGGAGTTAAATGAACTCGATCGTAACCGGCTATTGAGAAACCGCCCCTTTAGCCAATATTTTTTTAGGCTAACCCTGAGGTTAGATAAAAGATAAATTACCCTCACCTTAAATTAGGGTGACCATACGTCTCGCTTTTGACTTTTATTTACAAATAACATAAAAAAGAACTTCCCGCTTAAATTACAAAAATTTTAACTAGCAACCTTTACTATGTTGGAAATTTGGAACCTTTGGTTGCACTAAAACAAAATTATGATTGTTTTCCACAAACCAAAACTACACTTTTTTGCACTCGACGCGCGTTTCGCTAACAATGTTAGCATCATCAGGAGACGATAAACAATGTTTGTTTATCGTCTCCTGATGATGCTAACATTGTTAGCGAAACGCGCGTCGAGTGCAAAAAAGTGTAGTTTACGATAAACAATGTTTGTTTATCGTCTCCTGATGATGCTAACATTGTTAGCGAAACGCGCGTCGAGTGCAAAAAAGTGTAGTTTTGGTTTGTGGAAAACAATCATAATTTTGTTTTAGTGCAACCAAAGGTTCCAAAACAATGTTTGTTTATCGTCTCCTGATGATGCTAACATTGTTAGCGAAACGCGCGTCGAGTGCGAAAAAAAGTGTAGTTTTGGTTTGTGGAAAACAATCATAATTTTGTTTTAGCAACCTTTAATGTTTATTTACAATTGTAATTTAATTTTCCTACAAACGCGCGGAAAAGTTACTGTTCCGCACGATTTTTAATGTAATGCACGATTTTCACTTCAAGGGACAATATTTTAATTCAAGTTATACTTTAAATAAAATTACTATCTATGGGTACTATTTTTAATTGAGAAAATTCATAGCCTTAACCATTATAAACTTAAAGTCACATGCAGTAATTTTCAAGCACTAGTGCGGAAAAGTTACATTTCTGCACGATTTTTGTATTCTTAAAAATTAAGATGTTTAGGACTAATTAAATAATTTATGTAACTATTTATAATTGCGTATTCAAAACATTATTTTTGATAAATAAGATGGACAAAAACACTCGTAGGAAAAATATTGCACCTAACTCTTGCGGAAAATGCCTTTTCCACCCTTGACGGCTTGCCCGAACTCCGCTCCGCGTCGTTCGTGCTTCTGCCGCAGCATGCGGAAAAGTATCACTTTCCGCACTTGTTAGGTAAATAACTATTAACTATATATTATCATTTATCAGCAGCATTCAAATTGTGTCAAAATAACCTTAATACAATAAAATAAAAAAAATTTCACTCTTTAGATGTTCTTTAATTTTAGAGTCAATAGTCCAATTTCGAAAAAAATATGACAGCTGGAAAGAAAAGACGCTAAATTTTACAGAACCAATATCAAAATTTACAATTCTTAATAATTCAAGGTGAAGAATAATTTTAAAAAATAGCAACTTTTACGCCCCCAGTGAATTTTTTCTGTGCGCCACTGGAAATTTTTTTGGCCGTAGCGGCCACAAAACAGTTTCATAGGGGTGAATAATTTCTACTTTTTCAATTATAAACAACCATTATTTAAAATTTTTAAACCGGCCGGATCAATGGTTTCAAAATGATAATTAATCCAAAAGTGCAATTTTTATTAGTTTAGGAGTTAAACGCAAAAAAAAACAAAAATGGTGTATAAGTTTTAATATTTTTTTTGTAAGTTTTGATTAACTGATTATTCAAGGTCTGCCAAACTCCTGATATATTGTAAAGTATACCAAATCGACCAAAAAACAATAAAAACATTTTTATTTTTAATTTTTCTGGAGTCAAACCTTGTTTGCAATCGGCTAATCTTCACAAATCACAAAATGTAAAAACTTTAAAAAATATATTTTAGAGTTATACGCAAATATAGCAAAAGATTTTAATAGGGCATCTATAGAAATGACCAATAAACAAGGTTAAACAAAAATTTGATTGGAATATTGCGGAATGTGTGACTTTTCGCATAGATGGGAACCAGGTTTTAGAAAAATGGTCACCCTACCAAAGCCAATGGTTACCCTGGAGTTAATTAAAATTTTGTCCGCTTCTTTTTCGTGTGTCGTAGGGAATATTTTGTAACTTAATTTTAGGGGGGCGGTCACCAGAAAGGGCCTGTCCATAAATGAAGTCACTTTATTTTTGACCCCTTTGTCACGCTTTGCCCCCCACCCCCTCCTAATAAAAAATGAAGGTTTAATATATATTTTACTCTTTTTTTAAATGATTAGCAAAAAACTGAAAATTCTTCGATTAAGCATTAATCATGATTAACACTAATCGGAATTTGGAATGACTCTTGGCAAACAAAGTTTCAATATAAAACACCACGCATTCTAAAGACCGATTAGATCTTCATGATTAAAGCCTAATCGAGAAGTTTTTGCGTTGGCGGATACGAGCATAAACTTTTTAGAAAGCCAAGCCATCAAAATTTATAGACTCGATGTCGATCCAAGATAGCGAACTTACTTAAAAAATGTATATTTTTGACCTCCCTAGATATTTTTTCCTGGACGACATCGTATTATATCTCAATCATCGGCTAAAAATGCCAAGAAATAAGAAAACTTGAAATTTTTACATAAACCAGTTTTCCTGCAAAATGAAGCTCATTAAGAAAAATCTACTCGTTTAAATAGCAATAAGTTTACAAAAAATTGACTGACTTAGACCTTTTAAAAAGTAAAAGCTAAAATGGGTATTAGTAGTTATACTGTGGAGGTTCTGGTCCCAATTACTGGTAACATTCACAATTTTTTTTTTCATAAAAAAATGTTTTGCATCGGTAACCAAAAACGTCATGTTTTTTTATTTGCAGACAGTGAGTAAAATCGTGCTTGTAATTAAGGTATAAAAAAACAGTTTTAAGGCAGATGTATTATTTTATTATATATTTTACTGCTTTTTTCTCTTTTGTGTTAAGTGTTTGTGACAGTTTAATTAAAGCACCAATTAATATTCATCTATTTTTTTTTATTTTTCTAGTAGTTTTTTGTTAAAATAAATCATCGCTTCCTTTTTATAAATAGTTAAGTAGGCACATCAATAAAATGTAAATCAACAATATATTAATAACTCACTAAGTTACTTTTTTCGCGTTTCTATCCAAAGACGCTTCTCTTTCAGCTCGCAATTGCCTTTTCACCGCTTTATGCTCTAGTTCCTCGTAATGTTCGGCAAACATTATTTTTAAAGCTGGATATAGTAAAGGCACTAACGGTAGATCGTCTAAACTGATCTGAAAAAAAAAATGGTATAATTGTAGGAAGGTTGGCAAGTGTTTTTGATTCCAGTTGCAGTCCAAAGCTCGCAATTTGGGCTTGACTTAAATGCTGGATAGACAAAATGGATGGGTAGAGCCATATAACCATAATTCAAAATTCAAAATTTTATTTACGCTTATAACAATTCTCAAAATTTACAATATTCAAAACAATTACATTTTCATAATATATCTAAGACCAAACTAAGCACGAATTAACTTTGAACCTACTATAAAAACACAAAAGGTACAAAATACGCAACAAAGCATTACAGTTAAAATATAAAGAATGGCTAAACATGTAAAAATTTATTTAAACTGTCACTAAACTCTATTAGTGTTCTTAATCACATCGTTAGTAAGTCTACACATTCTCGTGAAAGGTGAATTCATACAATAATTAGTTCTGTGTTCGAGTTAATTGCTGATACATGGATGCCAACGGCCGTAAGGAGCTCTGGTGCATCAAAAACAATACTTATTATTTTATAAAGAGTTGTAATATCAAAATATTTGGAACTGAGATATAGCAGTTTCATTATCTCATTGCAGTTTATTTCGTCATAGGGGATGTTTATTTTTAAACCAATGCGTCTCAAAAATTTACGTTGAACTCTCAAACTTTTCATTATGTACAGCATAATGCGGGTGCCATACTCTAAAATTGAACGCACCAGTGCACAATAAATGTGTTTAAAAATGAAAGTGTTATCAAAGCCACGAAGTGTTCGAAAGACAAATCCCAGCAGTCGCATAGCTTTATTTGTAATAATGTTAATGTAATTGGTAAATGACAATTCTGAGTCGAACCATACACCCAGATCCTTTACTAAGGAGCATAATTAAAAATAATCGGATTTTTTGATCTACCAAAAGTAACAACTTTGCATTCATTTGCATTTAATGCTAAATTGTTATTTTTGCACCATACACTGAATCTGTTAAGATCCTCCTGCAACAACTGTCAATAATTTAGTGATTTTATGTCATGAATGGTTTCAAATCATTAACTCGAAAAACATCCCTAACATCGTTAATGAAACAATTAAACATAAAAGTTGAAAAATGCTCAGCTTGTGGTAGCTATGTAATTTTTTATTTTTACTGCCTGTGTTCGAACTGAAAGGTTACTTTTGAACCAATTAAGAAAATCTCCAAAACTCCCCAAGACTTGAAGCTTTTGTAATAAGATGCCATGGTCAATCCTGTCGAAGGCCTTCGAGAAATCAGTGTAAATGGAGTCAACCTAACCACTATTCTCACGGGCTCCCAACAAGGATTGCTCATTACATAAAAGGTTGGACACAGTTGATCTTCCCTTCATGAAACCATGTTGCTCATTCATTATGAAATATTTAAATTTAAATAGTGGAGTTATCTTCTCATCAACCAAGGCTTCAAAGATTTTTGCGCGAATGTTTTTTATGTCTGCCCTGTTCCTCTGCAAGAACAAATTTACAATTATTTAAAAAAACCACAGGTATACCATTTGGCCCAGGACCTTACCTCTGTTTTAAGTCAACAATTTTATTAAAAACATCAATAACAAATGTGGTATCATTTAAATTAAAGTATTTCGAGTTAATATATGGGTATAGCCTGGTATAGCCACAGAAAAAATCACTAGACATATTATTAGAAGTAAATGGCTGATAAATTGAACGTGTTGAAAAAATATCGTCTGTGGAGGAGATATTTTGGTTACTTAAATTAATATAAAAAATTTACAAAATTCGGCCTTTTAGCTTCAAAAATGGCCATATTTACTCATGGGGGGGGGGGTGCAAAATTGAATTTTTGGTGGTTAGAACTGCGCCTCACCGATTTTATTTAAATCCATTTTATTCCTAAGTGATTCTATTTTTGATGCGACCGATTCGTTTTTTTTTTCAGACATCATGGGTTTTTTCCTGACATGTATTTTTTTGTATTCCATTACTTAACAGGAACAAATAAGCATCTGACCATTGAACAGGCAAAAACCTCTTTTGAAGAAAAATGTTATACCACTATATAAAAAAATTCACCGTTGAAAAATTAAAAAATATATAAAAAAAACATAAATTTATATCTAGGTATATAAAAAATGTTTAATAAAAAATATGGGTAGAATGCGGGATGTATAAATTTAAAATAAATAAACGTTTTTTTTTAACTTAGATAAAAATCTTTTCAGGTTGCTCCTTGGGTTACTCTCATTAAAAATTATTTTTAATTTTTTTTTCGTATATGAATTTTTACATTATTTATATTTAATTATTAGTTTTTTTTTAGATTCCCTGCAATAAACTATTATTGGGAATAAATAAAAATTTAAAAAAGACGAATTTAAGGCGGTCGCTAATCTAAAAAGTGCTTTGGTTTTGTTCGCCAAAATTGGATTTTTACAATTTCTACCGCTCTACAGAAATGGAGGAAAAAATTAGATGCAGTCTTTAGACAGTGATGAAAAAGTAAGGTTGACCCTTTAAAACAAGAAAAAAACTGATTGTGTGAAACTTGTATTTGAATTAACCCAGACCACTGTAAAACTTATAAAAAGTCTTAATAACAGCATTTTACTGAAAACATGAGTTTTGTACATCGCCAAAGACACCACAAAATAATGCAACAAAGACAAAGTAGTTGAAATTATATTCCTCAAAAATAACTTGACCTAAAATGCCTAAAAATAATCAATAGGAAAAACAATAAATATTAAACATAACCTTAATTTTCACTGTAAAAATATTACTTACTTTAATGTCATCAGCTCTAACGCACTAACACCCGGTTCCCACCTACGACTTTTTCGAGATTGCCCACTCACGCGTCATATGATGTCAATATGAAATGTTATGACAGTCATTTGATGCGTGAGCGGGCACGCACGAAAAAGTCGTAGATGGGAACCGGGTTTTAGTTGGAGGGGGGTGGAGGGTTCGACTTTTTTCGGAAAATACAAGAGACACGAACGAAATTTTTAAAAAAATACATTGACTTTTGCCTTCAGAAAGTATTGAACAATAAAATCGATGAGGCTAGCAGATTTGGACTAATAGGACACGAATTACATTATCTTCAACGAAAAGCCCATTTTAAGACATTTTTTGTCGAATTTCACACATAATTCTCAGCATAATAAAGTTAAAATTGTGAGCAAAACATTTCAGAAAACGAAAAATCCAAATACTTCATAAATATTTTCTTTAGGTAATAGTTCGCAGAATATCCCTCTTGCATAGCAAATTATGAATATTTCTTATTCAGCATTCAAGCCATTTCAAGCGCATTCGCGCTCTCGTGCTTTGAAAAAATTATCGACAATTTTCTATGCACTCAGAATATAACGTATGATTTCTTTCGTGAAATAATCCCCTAAATATCACTCGAGCTTATTAACAAAATAATTTTTCACTCATGCGTTAATTTTAGAGCTCTTGTGGTATTATCCCCTATTATTCTTACCTGCATATTGTCAAAAGCAATGCTGACGTGGTCGGCAAAGTTGTCATTAAACCGAGGTAATTTGGCATATCGCTGACTGAAATGTGTCAAAATAACATGTTTGGCGTTCATGTCATTACCCACTTGTATCGCTTGAGAAGTGGTCGAGTGCATTTTGATTACTGCCTCTTTTGCAAGGTCATCTTCCATTGTTGCCTCGTGAATAAGAATGTCCGAATTTTTCCCTACAGCAACATAAAATGATATAATAAAATTAGTTGTGATACGGCCCGTCAAACGGTTAATTTTAAGTTATTTCTTGTTTGGGTTACTCAGAAAAAACGACCACCCTAACATTACGTTATTTTTTAAAACTTACAAAAAAATCTTAGCAAAAAAATCCAATGTAAAAATTAAAAAAAAAAAATATTATAAAAAACTGGGGGAGGGACCTGAACCCTTCCCCAGTTGTTTTGAGTTTTTTATAATAGTGTTTTATATTTTTTATAATTCTTACATAGTCCCCCATAAAAAAAAATCGTTCTCCATTTAACACAATAATCTATGTGAGCTTTTTTTCCATAGTCATAAGATGTCGCCATACTTGTAGCACCACCCCTGAAGATGACAGTCTATACTGTTGAAACATGTTAGGTTAAAAAGTATTTTCATTTATTTGAAATCTCTCCACCAATGGACTACTTCTTCAATTTAATATTCTTTCTTAAAGGTTAACAAAATCAATCCATCCAAATAATTCTAATTAGCAATTTTGAAATGGCCGGTAATTATAAACACTGTATTTTTTCGGTCCTCGGTAAATAATTTTTTTTTTTTTGCCACGCGTGAAATAATAAACAGAGAAAAATTGCTCCGTCAGTAGCCTCTAAAGGAAAAAAGATTATGGCAAAATCCATATTTAGATTTCAATCAATATCTTTAAAAATCAATTAGGCTCTTTTTTAACAAAAAAATAACAGATATTTACGGCATGTAAAGAATATGTTTTAACAAAATTTTATGACATAAAATAAAATCAGTTCAAAAACTTGATTCGGATTCAGAAAGTTCGAAACTATTACCTAATTCCACTAAACTTTCACAAGGCATAGTATCCCCCGAATATGTAAGCTTATATCCATCTTTATGAACTATGGAGACGCCAAAGGCATTCGGACAGTGTCTCACTAAACAGGTGCTTAAGTCGCAAAGCCCTAACCTTTCTAGAATTAGGGACCTGTTGGTGTTTGGATAGGTTACTTGGTTTAAAATCTACAAAAAAAGAAAAAGATGGGCCGAAGTATCTAATTATATTTCACCATTCTCACTCACTAGCACCACTATAAACAGAAGTGAGCACTACAAACATCAGTTGTCTTTAGTCGCTCACTCACTCACTTCATTTGGGCGAGTTTGTAAAGCTGAATTAATAGAGGCAGGGTAATTTCATATCAAATCAACCAGAGGTTTGGCAGACCATCTCACCGATTTTGATAAAATTTGGTACACTTATTCTCTATATGGGTGGGATAAAAAATTCAAAATATTTTTTTTTTCTGATCAGTAGTTTTTTTTAATTAATTTTCAAAAATCGAAAAGTTGACAAATTTTGGTCCAACACAGCTTCACAAAAATTAGAATATCTTGAGGACCACTTATCGCAGATTGATAAGATATAGCTTGTTGTAAAGGTTATTCAAATACCTTTCCAAAGAGGTATTATTATATTTTCATCTGCTTTTTTTTAAGTTTTTAAAAAACATTTTTTTATTTTTTTCAAAAAATCAAAAATGACTTTTTTTAAAAAAAATCAAAAAATGTTTTTTTTTAATTAAAAAAAACAGATAAAATCAAAATATGTCATGTGATGCATACCTTTACAACGAGCTATATCTTATTGATCTACGATAAGTACTTCTCAAGATATACTAATTTTTGTGAAGCTCTGTTAGAACAAATTTGGTAAATTTTTTGAAAATGAATAAAAAAAACTACTGATCAGAAAAAAAAAATATTTTGGATTTTTCATCCCACACACATATAGAGAATCATTGCACCAAATTTTATCAGAATCGGTGAGATGGTCTGCCATACCTCTTTTTATTTTGGTTGATTTGATATGAAATTACACGCAAATAAAAGTTAAAATATTAATTATAATTAAAAAAAAAACAAAGTGAAATTTTCTCTCGTGTCCGCAAATAAAAATTAAAGTAACATTCGTGGCATATCGGAAAAAACCTGCTAAAAGGTACAGGATTCTGTATTAACGGTATTCTGCACTTTTCAGTTTTGATGTTTTTGTTTCTCAACTTATTCGACAGGTGGCGCACACAGGTACTAGGTCCCCGCGGATTACAAACTTTTTGTTTTAAATTCGAGAGATGTGCATGGTGCCTGTGTAACTTCAACTGCCAGGTACAATCCTATGACTCCCTGATGATTCCTAATAAGGATGAAACAGGTCTGTAGGTGTCTGGATTCTCCATTAGACATTGGAGGCCTGGTCGTAATGAAGTGAGAAACAAAAACGCTTTGTCCGATATGCCACGAATGTTACTTTAATTAATTATAATTTAAATAAAAGTTGAGCTTATGGGGAACAGTGCAGGTGTTTATATAGCAGAAATAAAAATAGCAAATAAAAATTAAAATAAAAAATGGTCAAATTTTAACTTTTCTTATCCAAAAACGGATTTGTGCATGACCGGTGAATAAATGAATGAATGTAGAAGTGCGGGCGGGACAATTCCCATGTACGTAGGCCACCTTGCTGGGCCCGTTGCACGCCCACTATCCATGGTTTAAGAAAGCCTGCCTCTTTCGCCTCTGCCTCTCCGGCGATTTCCAGCGTCTCTAGACAACAGTGTCCCGTTAGGAGCCCTGGTGCTGGTCTCACATCCTTCCTGCCTAGATAGAGCAAGGACTTCGAGCAGGTGCTCTTCAGTCTGCTCTGTTTCGGTTGGACCGTCCATGCTGACCACGACTTTGACCTGGAGCTTCCTGAGCTCCTTGGCCAGTTTGTTTACATCAGCGGGGTCCGTAGGCGCCCCTGGGTACTTCTGCAGTTTCTTGTCGGGCCTCTTGTGTTGACGAAGATCTACTGGGTCCTTAAACAGTTCCTTGTTGATCCGTATTTTTAGAAGTTCCACTGGGTACCTGTTCGGTTCCCTGTGTCACCACCTGTTTGTCGGAGGATCTTTCTGGAGTTCCCTTACAGACAAGTAAATCGGCTAGAATCACCTCCCCAGCTCGTCCCCAGCACTTCGGGGAGGGGGCTTTATACAACTAGGTGCACCTGGTTCTCTGAGAAAGGTTTTTATTGTGGTGCCTCATCCACGCGGCCCTGGCGTTTAAGCCAAGACCCCCCCTACCCGTCCCCGATCCACCACTCAGAGAACTCGAGATCGAGCCAGAGTTGGGTTCACCTAAGCGCTCCCCATCTCCGACACACCGATACCAAAGAGCTGGGTTAATGCTTGTATCTTGCGAATCCAACCCAACACAAGCAAAGGCGTGCATGACGGATTGACGCACCGATTACCTCACTTTTACTTGCTGTTTTTTTTTGCATTTTTAGTTTTTTTGGCAGACATTATTTAAGGAAACAGTATGATGGAGTTTAGTTTAGTTATTTCAATTATTGGTGTGCTGGTTATTTTTATTCTTATTTTTGTTTGGTTGTCTAAACCAAAATTATTTCTTATTTTTATTTGTTATTATTTTAGTTTTTATTTTCCTGTATAAACCTAGCTTAAAATGACCAGATTTTTTTTGAGCTTTAGCATATGACGTTTATCTGACATTCAATAAGTCATCAAAAATTGAAAAGAACTTGAGGCAGAATTTTGACTGGAAGTCTGGTTCTTTCGCAAACAACATCGCCTGTGAAGAATAAACATTTCCCAAAGTGCGACTCTCTCGTCCTAGTCTGTATGTGCACCAATGACATTCCCCGCGTCTCTAGGTACTTGTTAATGCTTTCTGTTAGGAGCCCATGTTTTTGTTTCAATTATTTTTGCAATTTAGAAACTCTGTTAATAAAATCCGATATATTATAATGCATATAACGAAGAAATCCTCGTAGAGCTTTAGGTTATATCAAGATTAACTCAAGTTATCCATCTGAGTAATAATTTTAATGAAACTGCAACTTTTCCTATCATGTTTTTGAAAATGTTCTAAGCAACAACTCTGTTGACTTAATTCCAATAATACCAGCACGATATTATGTAATGATAAGGGGGGGGGAGTGGACACCCACTTTGATGTGGAGAACCGATGTGTGCAGAAATTGGGTGTCTTCTGTGTTTCCAACACAATCTGATGTTGCGTGATTTCAGATTTAAACAATTTTATCTAAAACTCTTTTTTTCCGAAAGAAAAACGCATGTACTTACAAGGTCTCCATTAGGCACCAATACAAATTCATCTTTGACATCTTCAAAACATTTGTCATAAAAATTAAGCCAAGTTAGGATCTGTTTTGGAGCAAAAAGGTAAACAGGGTTCTTTTCCACTTTAAGGCTAAAAAAAATAACGGGTGTTGTACCAAAACCGTAATTCGAAAATTAGGTTATTCACATAAATTCGCTTTTTGTACACAGGGGGTCAAATGTCCTTAGTTGTTTTCGAGATATAGGGCCTCAAGGCACGCGATTTTTTTTTGTTTTTTCTTGCCACAACTCGTTAAAAACCCAAATTTCATACATCATAATAAAAAAAGAAATTAAAAAAAAATGTCCTCAAAGAGTACGCTTGTTCTTTTGGTACAAATTTTAAACAAATTAAACAGGCCCTTTTTTTAATTTTAACTGTTTCCATTGCAGAGGGTTTTTTCGACAGCCTACTTATTCGGTTGGTTTTCAGAGTTGAAACTGATATTCAATTTTTTAATTCCTGCTCCAGGTGGTCCCTGACAAAAAAATTTAAAAAAATCCAGGTTATTTTACAAGTTCTAATAAGGACATTAAAAAAAATATTTTTATTTAAATGTTTACGTCCTGAAAACGTTTTTTGCCAAAATTATGTCATAAAAGTACCGTAGGCAAAAATTTTGGGAAAAGTGTACTGAAAATGTAATTTTTGACACGTTCTTAACGATGTTATATTATAATTTTTTTTGCAATATATAGCAGTAAATTCTTCAAAAATGTTGAAATTTTTCTCGTTTTTTCGAAATATTATTCAAGTGCGGTCGTTGTGTTGCTCAAATCATGTCATAAATGTGACGAACTTAAAAGGCTGTGGAATTGAACCAAAATGTAATAAGTAATGATGTTATCGCGCCGCAGGCAAAGAATTTTGCAATTTAAGAAGGAAATTTCTTAAGTTTTGATATTTTTCACGTTTTTTGCAAAATTTACATAAAAAAAATAAAACATTTAAGAACAAAAGAAAAAATACTGTGTTTTTGGAATTATATGGGGAACAGAGTGAGGAAAGTGACTTTTCCAGCTTTCCCTGACCAGTTCAACCCTGGTTTTGTGAAAAACTAAATTAAATCGAAAAATCGTTTTGGTGCTAGCAATCTTTGGAATATCCTTTTTACCCTCAGACTAATAACTTTTTTACCCCACTCCTCGAACTCCAAAAAACAAAACCAAATATCTTGAAAAACAACGGAGCCTTATTTCATACCTTTTATACCGTGTGTTCTATTATTTTTATTTTATTTTTTCTTACCTTACCTACCTATCAAGTGCCCTTCTTCTGCCTTGTAACAATCCTATAAGCCCAATGTGATGGTCAGCGTGCAAGTGAGAAATATAAATGGCGTCGATATTTGACAGGATTTCGTCCGAGCGTTCCGGACCAAAAAATCTCAAAATTTGTCCATAGGTACCTTCGCCGCAATCCATTAGGAGATTTTGAGATTCGCTGAAAACCAAAAAAAAAAGACCATAAAGTTAAACCCCTCCTCTTTCTGTTTAAAGTAACGCTTGCCCAGTTTATGGGAAAAATCATGGGTGGTGAAATACGTTAAAGCTTTAGGCAATATTAAATCAAGAGAAAGGTTCCTGATGGATGCCCACGGTTTATCAGAATGTGCAAAATCAAACCCGTATAGAAACTGCAATTTGTTACACCAATTTTTTATCCGAACCTATCGACCTTATTTCTTCAAACCCATTCAATAACAAATTCGAAATATATAGGCCCCGTTTTTAATCGAACCATTGTTCATCAAACTCATTTAATATCAAACTCGTCCGGAATTCATCCAACCATTATTTTTCGAAATCGGAATCCGTAAGACCCGTGTAATACATGAACGGGAGGCGTACACGCAGGTGTCACGGCGTTTCGATGCTACGCGCGCATACTTGTACAGGTAGCATTCAATAGTTTGTGTTTAGATGTCACTTTCATTCCAGTTAAAAGCAAATTTCTGATAAACAACGGGTCTTACGAATTCCGGTTTTGAAAAATAACGGTTTGACTAATTCCGGGTTTTACAAATTAAGAGTTTGATATTGAATGAGTTTGATGAACAACGGTTCGAATAAAAACGGGTCTTATAAAATTCGAAGTTGTTTTTGTTTTTAAATTGGTTTAACAAATTGCAGTCTTTATGATGAATCGTTTTTATGATGAACTTTTATTAAATACGGTCTAATAAATTCCTGGTTTGACAAATCATAGGCGTTCTCCCTGACAAGGAAGTCTAACAGGATAATCTGACTAAAATTTCCGAGGCGGTAACCACCTTAGGAAATACGTTTATATTTTGAGCAGCAGTACTTTTAATACTTTTGTAGTACTTCCTTTTGAAGTAATCCTCATATATGCAAAAGTTAATTTCTAAATCTAATCCAGAAAACTAAACGTAAAATTCACAGACTTAGAAAAACAAAATTTTATGGTAAGTTCTACCAAAAAAGCCTTTATATATTTAACACCACAGACAAACTACCTACGGAGCAGAGGAATAATGCTGTGTTAATTTTCCAAGCGGGCGCTGAAGCACTACATGAAAAATTATAATAAACTTAAACTTTTCTTTTAAATCCACAGTGCTCTGTTGCCGTCTCGGCTCGACCACGATATACTTTGACTGACGACCCTTACCCCGTTTGCCAAAAAAAGGAAGCAACTGAAGTAAAATATCTAAGGGTGACCCTCGATAAAACACTTACATGGAATGCGTATTTAAAGAAAGCAAAGCAAAAGGCAGCACTGTTTTTATGGACGTGCAAACGTATCTGCGGTAAGTGTTGGGGTGTTAGCCCCAAACAAATGTACCGGCTGTATATCACGGTAGTTAGACCTATGATTACATACGAGGCAATAGTTTGGTACACGAAGGGCAGAAAAACGCTGGCTTGGGCCAAACTAACAAGCATCCAACGTCAAGCAAGTATGGTATCAGCAGCGCTTGAATGCCTCCTAAACATTCCTCCTCTACACCTTGTCTTGGAGAAAGAGGCTATAAAGACAACATACAGAATTATAGCCAACCAATAGGGTGGCAGGGCATTGAGAGCCACTGCATTCTAGGGTTGCTACCGGATCTAATGCCTGCAATAGTAAACAGCAAAAAGCTATACAACATTATTCTCCCAGATAGGGTCGTCCAACAGAATAAGATTCTCAAGTGAGAATAGCTGTTGGTACACTGACGGATCCAAAATGCCTTCAGGAGTTGGATCCGGAGGTTATTGTAGCCGGAAAAATGTCATGATTATACATAGTCTTGGACAGATGGCTACAATCTTCTAGACGGAACTCTTCGCCATTGAAATGAGCGCAAGTTGAATGACAGATCCTAACTAGCGCAACAGATCAATAAAGATACTCTCCGACAGTCAAGCGGCCCTCAAGGCTCTTGAATCCTATAGGTGCTCATCGAGAACCGTTAGGAGCTGCCAGGACACACTGAATACCCTTGGGCGAATAAACACTGTGTCGGGGAAATGAGGCTGCCCTTTAAATAGCATACAACACAATGAACACTGCTCTCTTAAGCTAGATGGAAAATAAGTTCCACCAATACTGGAGAGAATTGCCGGAACTGGCACATTCCAAAGAGTTCATTACAGAACCCTGCAGAAAAGGGGAACGGGAAACTACGTGAGGACACCGAATGTAGGCTTTGTATGGAGGATGACGAGAAGGCCAGACATGTGCTATGTGGATGCCTGGCCATTGCACGTCAACCTCAACGTATTTTCGGTAAACCACAGACCGACGGGCTGGATCTGAAAGATGCTTCACCAAAGCAAGTTGCGAGCCTCTTTAAGGGGCTGAATATTATGTAGCAACAAACAAATTCAAAAGTGAGCCACAATAGACTCGCTAGTGGTCGCAGTGGACAGTGTCAGACTGGGGTAACACAAATGAATCATCATAAGAAATGTTATTATTATTTTTGTAGCAACGGCAACGTGGATCGCAGACTTTCGCGCCAAGGCAAATGCCTGAGATCCAATTCCAAAGCTTTATTTCTCTGTTCCGTAGGTAATTTATCTGTGCTTAACACCACAAGAAATTTCTCCGTCGTTCCCTGACTCAATAGAATATAAATATATCTGGTTTTTCTTAAAAATAGTTTTGGGTATTGCCGGTTGGGGTCAAAAGGGATTGTGAAAAAGTCCGTAAATAATAGTTGCAAGTAACCCACTCTTGACTCTATATTGGTAAACTTAAAAACTCTATAAACAAATATTAAAAAAGTGGTTTTATTATAAACTATCGTACTTTCTGTGTCAAAATTTAAGCAAAATATAACATTTTCCAAATTTCACGGACACCTTAACTTTAACACAAGCTAATAAAAAAACAGAATCGGGTTGCATTTCACTGGGAATGCTTTTGGTCTTTTTTGCTCCTCTACTATTTTTAACTTTATTTTGCGTTTTAGAGAATATTTGGGAACGATAATTCTTAGAAACGACAAATATATTTACCTCATTTGGAACAGTATGCCACTAGTATTTCTAGTTTTATTTGGAATACACGAGCCTGTACCTAAAATAAACAACAATATTAAATTATGAATCTCTATGAGAATTCAGAGGGGAATTTTAATAAAAGTTTAACCTCTGTTTTTTGAACAATCAGACGCCTTTAATATTTTTTAATCTATTTTGAATTTTGAAGTTCGTTTTAATATTTTAAATTACTTAAGTTGCATCACCAAGAATCAAGCCTATATGAAATTTTGGGTTGGGTTACTAAGAACACACACAACTGTGCACAGTTTTATCACATAGCAAAATGGCTACTATTTTTTAGGGACAACTTGTAGCAATTGAACTAAGCGGGAGATGGGGCCCCGTTCTCAGAGCTTCGACGTGTCCCCAGCGATACTTCGTTAACCAATATAGCAATTAAGGAGCTTCTCCCTATCTTCTGTCGCGGGTTAAATTTATTTTAACTTTTTCTCCTGTAGCGTCGATTGTCGCTGGCGACACGTCGAAGCACTGAAAACGGGGCTTTACTCAGTGAGATAATACATCAAACTAACAATGACCCAAATTGAAGTTACATAGTCTATAGTCCGGCTATAAGGTACAGAATTAAAAATTCAAAATATTAAAGAAAGCAATAAAATCGGCTTAAGTCAGTGAGGGGTAGACACTGCTAGGACAAGAAGTATGCAATAATAATACTTACCGAGGAATAACAGCTTTGGGTAAGGCCGCCTTTTTAAATTCGTCATTGAAAAACTAAGTTTTTGTTGTAATTCCTTAAGAGCATCTGGAAAGTCTGGCAAAGACATGGTTTCTTCAATATATTCTTGAGGGTCCAGTTTGATCTCTGTCGAACTAAATTACAAAAAGACCCATTATATAATTGTCTTTTTGAAACAGCAAAAACACAGATATAATGTCCAAAAAGCTTTGACTAGCCTAAATTTTCTTTTGACAACATGGTGGTAGGAATTTTTTCTCCTGAAAACCCTAGAGACTAAAATAATATATATAAAGACTCTATTATGTCTAGTGCATTTCATTTAAGTTTCCCAACTTCTTAAGAGTGGGAGAAACTCAAATTTGAAACTACTTGAAACATACCGGTATAACTTTTCAAACTTTGACTGTGCAAAATTATATCTAAATTTGAGCACATTAATTGTATTGTTTCCGGCGATGTGTTTCTTTTCCTAATGCACCAGCCACCAGTGGTAAACACTATTTTTTTACACCTTTATTAAAAAATCCTAAAAAAAAACAGGAAAAAAAACTCGAAGACAACATCCACTGAGAGCTCTAAAAAGTATTTAGAGTTCCGAAGCTGTCAGTTACTACGTTTATATAAGAAAGTGTGTTTTTGTTATATCCTTTTATTTTTTACATATTGAGTTTTCTCACTCTAAAGGAGAGTGGTCATTTGGAATTTTACTCAGGGCGGCCAAAAGTCTCGGGCCGTCCCTTATAGATATATGTGTGCCTTATGAGAATTTAATATTTACCCACCAAATTCTGATTTCCATATTCCCTGACTTTTCTAGGTTTTCCCTGACCATTTTTTAAAAAATTCCAGGTATTTTTTTTAATATAAATTGCTTGTCTACGTGAACAAAATTAGCAGGTATTTATACTATCGAGATAGAAAGCAGATAAATAAGACGAGAAACTTTGTTCGAAACTTTATTTGAAGACAGAAATCACAGGAACCGAATTCGTTAAATCCTAAAAACAAATCAGGTAGTTAACAGTATTACAAATAAAATAATTAATTGCATGAAATGTTAATATATATGCACATGTGCACATGCACACGAAAAATAAGACCACCGTAAGCTGGAATACGGAAAACTCAAGACAGAACAAACACAGGAAATATACCAGAAACCAATTACTGAAGAAATAAAAGAACCGCAATGGGGCTACAGTGTAAATGAGCTCTGGAAGAACATCCAAGAAACAGAAACTGGGGTGGCTAGTCAAGTGCTCGATAAAAAGAGAAAACAAAGAAGGAAGTAGTTTGATGACGACTGTAGTAGAGCGACAGAAAGAAGAAATATGACCAGAAAAAATGCTTCAACACCCAACAGCATCTAATATAGAAGAGTATCACTAACAACAAAAATCTGAAGCACGCAGAATGATATAAAAGAAGAAGAGATTATTATAATAAGAGAAATGGAGGAAAACAGACAAAATAACAGAATAAAAGAATACTTTCAGGGAATAACAAAGTACAAAACATGATACCAACCCAGAACCGAAAACTTCCTCTCAACAAACAACGGACATCTGATAGCCAACGAAAGAGAGATCCTAACCACATGGCAGAACTACTTTTGCGAACTACTCAACGAAGAGGTAAATACCGATTCTACACCCATAAGCATATAGACTAGATGATACACAATGGAAAAATGCTGAGAATTTGACAGAGAGCTTCACCAGACCTTTAATGATTTCAAACAGGCATTTTATAGAGTATGTAGAGAGAAGTTGTGGGAAGCAATGCAGAAACTGGGCTTTTAAAAGCTGATATCCCTGTTAAAAATGTGTACGGAGGATACACGGTGCAAGATAAGGGTGGAACAGAGCTACTCTGATTGCTTAAGCAGGGTCGTGACTCTCTTTCACCCCAACTCTTCAACATAGCATTAGAATATGCAATTCGGAAAGCCAAGATTGAGACACCAACGGCTATATTCCACCAGGATGGACCCAACCTACTACTGGCTTTTTAGCAGGATTAATCTTAAAGATTCCTTGCACCACAATATTTCTGCATCCATAACTGTTTGCCTAATAAGAAAATTTAAAAAAAAAAGGAGTAGAACCCTTTTTGGCAGTGGAAGCAGTTGCTGTGGAGGTTCCTACATTTCCAGACTGATAGAATATCAGTTTTCTTGATTAACAAAGACAACTTCCTTTAATTTTTTTTCAGCGTCCACGTACTTTACATAACCACTGCTCTTAAAATGGCTCAATTCAATATTGTTTAAACAAAGCTTACAATATGCTTGATATTTATTGGTTTTCAAAGCCTGTAGACACTGCCACTGTGGTGGACTTATGGAAGGACTTATCCAGTCTAAATTAGAAACTGTTTTTTCGACATTTTGGATTCTTGCTCCTAAAAAAATTGAAAATTCTCGAAATCTCACATCGCTGTTGCACCCCACATCATTTAAAGGTTAGGAATAAATACATTTCATGACAAATATTGTCGGATTAGAAAAAACGCGCTAGACTACACTTGAAAGTTGTAACAGAAGAGAGCGCGATGTGTGCTTAGAACAAGGAGAAATAATACCAGGTGATATTTATTATTTCGAAACGAAAACCAAATATGTTCAATAAAAACAATCTGCCACCCTGGGTAATAAGTTCATATCCTACACGTTTTAAAAAGCTTTCCTCTCTCTTTTCTCTTGCTTTTGTATTTTAGGTCGACTGTAACTGATTGAGCGCGAAACAGATGAGCAGAGAAGAACTCACATAATATTTTTTACAAAGATGGTTTAAAAAATAGGTTGAGAAAGAAAAAATTCCACATTTTGTGTGCCAATTTCCTGACTTTTGAGGATTTTTTGCTCATTCCCTGACTTTTCCAGGTAGCTCTCAAAATTCCCTGACTTTTCCAGATTTTCCAGCTTTTCCAGGTCAGTGGGAACCCTGAATTTTTACTTTCTCCGCGTGAGACGGTTTTTGTTTATTTACTTTTCAGATATTAATAATGATAGGATCATCGAAATTTATATGCCTTTGGGTAGTACAAAAACCAAAGGAACGAAATTCTCGGCAAACGTAACAGCCGAGTAACAGCCCTAGTTGTAATATAATGAGAAACCCATTAAAAAATTTTTTAGTGAGGAAATAGCAACTTTATATGTTCTACGTCCCTAAAGTTAGCAGTATAAAGTGAGCAGTGCAAATATTTTACGATTGGAAAAATTAGTGCTAATTAAATGCAAAGTCACCAAATGTTGTGCTTTTGTAAATTCCAAGATATGGCCTGCGCTGCTAGCTACCCGTTAAAGATAGCAATGCACCTTGCTGGAATGATCCAGTGGTAGGGTGGTCTTAATAGTCAATAAAATTAAATGCTAATTAAATACATGCAGTACACATATTTGAGCTCTCATTAAAAAAAGGTTGGTGGTGTTTTGGATATTGGAATAATTTAGTGTTATTTAGGTGCTAATTAAATGCCCAGTCATCAGGTTTTGTGCTCTTGTGATTTCGGAGATATGACCTTCACTACCCGTTAAAGATAGCAGTGTACTATGCTAGAATGATCCAAAAAAGTGGGAGGGTGGTCTGAATGGTAAAGAAAATTAATTGCTAATTAAACGCTACCATTTCCATACAAAAATTTTACATATTTTTTTAATTTTTCTCCATATCTTTAAGGCGTCGCTCACAGTGCAGGCTATAACTTGGAAAGTACAATGTGTACTGCATCTAAAGTTAGGAGTGCACCATGTGAATTTTAAAAAATATGCAGAAAAATAAGAAAATATAGGATATTTTTATGAATTTAATTAGCATTAAATTTTCTTGGCCATTTAGACCACTCTACCACATTCTTTGATTATTCTAGTATGGTGTACCGCTATCTTTAACGGGTAGTTAGCAGTGAAGGTCATATTTCAGAAAGTACAAGAGCACAAAATTTGGTGACTTGGCATTTAATTAGCACTAATTTTTCCAATCATAAAATATTTGCAGTGCTGAATTTGGACTGTTAACTTTAGGTACGTTAAAGTTTGGTTTAAAATGCATAACTTTTAGTACATATTTAAAATTTAGAAATGTTTTTTCTAATTTTAATGGTATGTATATATGATATGTATATACCAGTGTAAAAACTGGTCTTTATATACACAATATTTACCAGAACCACCCTGCCTTATTTTAGTTTTGCAGTTACATTGATTATTCAAACGGCACGAAGTATCATGTAAAATGAGGTTATTAACATTTGAAACCTCTCTTCGGTTCATTGCAAAGTCTACAAAAAAGGTTTTATCCGTATTTGAAGTTAGCTGATTGTCTTCTAACCACGATTTAACTTTGTTCATAGCACTTTCAGCTTGACGAATTGCCGGCAACCAGGATGAAACACTTATCAGCGAGGCAAACCAGTTTTCCTAGTGATTAATAACTCAGTAGACTTATTAACATATATCAAAAATAATATCGGTCCCAGAACTGTTCCTTGGGGTATGCCAATCAGCATTTCTTGTGGATCACTGAGAACGCCATTAATATTTATTTTTTGCTTTCGTTTCGTTAAATAAGATTTGAATATATTGTTGCCAATATTTTGACACCAATGAAATTTAGGCGTTTTAATAGAATAGTGTGATGCACTGTGTCAAAGGCCTTTTTAAGATCCAAAAATACTGCAATATGCTTTTGACGCTTATTAAAGCTTTCAGTAATAAATCTTGTAACCTCATGCAATTCATTTTTTCAAAAAATCTCTTAACCTTAGTTTTATTCCTTTCTCAATGATTTTATTCAACACGCTAAATGGAACTGTTATTGTCATTGTCAAAAAAGTGAACCGATTCGATTGCAAAACAACTGTAGATCATTTTGAACTTGTTAAGTATCCAGTTTTTAATTTCCCTATTATACTAAAATATTTGCAGTTGTATCCTTTATTCTCAAAGTTTCTTACCTATCATATCCCTTTTTTGGCCTTAAATGATAGCTACATAAAGTGTTTATATTCCTAGAAATGTCATTAGTTTTATTTAGTTCTGCATCAGTCTTCTTCGCTAAATTCGGTTGTTCGGGTTCTAGTTTTAAACTATCTAAATCTGGACATTTGGGTTTTTTACTAACATGATTTTCACAGCCCTAAAAAGCAAAAAAATATAATATTAGTAAAAGATACTATTGAAAACGGGGAAATGAATCCGCAAGTCAACTGGCGCAAAATTTGGTTTCCACGTTTTCATTGGCCCCAAACCAGCCCTTCGAATCCCGTACAACATGGTCAACACTGCACTCTCGCACTCTCAAACTGAAGGAAAGCGCCCGATGGCACACTCTCAAATGAATAAATTAATCTTCAAAAACGTTAAAAAGTTAATTAATTCATGCTAAACATTTCTGAACTTACATTTGTATTTTTACTACATGACGAACCTTTGTTACCAAGCAACGGGAAGAAGTCAGAAGACAGCAGGTTCAATTTATACTGAATCCTGTGAACCGCTACACTGCCCTGACACATATTTGACTCGTTTACTGAAATATGGACAGTGCTGGGAGAGAAATCGTCAATCCACGCTTTGTACCTAAAAATTCAAGGTACCGTAATCTATTTTGGTTTACTTCGGTTTGGATACACTATGCAACTGGCCAACTATTAAGGTGTTCCAAGCAACAATTATAGTCAATTTCGATGGTGCTATTGCCACCAAAAATGGGTTAAAGCGTAATAATATTTGAAAAGGGTCGTCCATTTTCTCAAAGAGACTTGAATTTCAAATGCTGCAACTTGGGAAACTCAAAGTCATAAAGTCTCAAAATACAGTACGTTACACGTGTTTCGCCTACATAGGCATCTTCAGACCTGGTATATAAAACGTCACGGTGGAGATTAACATTTAAAGAACATTACACAAGTTTAAAAAATAGAAATAAAAAACATTTAAACAGAGGAGACTCGTTCTACATTTTACAGTTTGCAAAAAATCAGTAAAGTGCTATGCGTTTATAAATTGAAGATGTTGTGACTTCAGAAAAGTGTTTAATAATATGGTAATTATAGGTTGTGATATAGATAATATTTTTGTTTTCTCTCATATCTTTACACATTTTATGGTGTGTGTCATAATAAATTTTGGAAGAAGATCAACATATTTTCAATTAATAATGTGGAAAAGAGAAAACCTATAAAAACTCTATAGTCAGAAATACTACATTATATGGTAAACAGGACGTCGGAATAACGTGCCTGTTTACTACCCGCGACGATATAACTCCTATATCAAGAGTAATCATTACCAAAAACGGTTTATACCTCGAGGTATAGTAGTAGTAAAACCGTCGCCATATGACGCCACAACTCTATTAGGGATAGAGCCACGTTGCGACTGATTTTGTTGCTTGGGGTAGGGTCTGGGACCCCACCTCCTGGGGGACTCTTAAGAGAGAAGTAGATGAAGGGAGGGGGGATCTCGGGACGGTGCCTAAGCCCTACGAGCCCCTTTCGCCAACCCTCAGATCACCCCCAATACTGCCACGGTCAAACCTTCCCGTTCTTTGGATAAAGGTCTCTCTATGAGGATTCGTCCTCTTCCCAGCATTCTCTACAAGTTCAGTCCTGCTACCTTCATCCAATATTTCTTTACGTTCCTTGCGCAGCAACTAGTCCCTTTTTGACTTGCTCAAGCACTGGATTAGCTCTTGCCTGGCGTTCCCTGTGTTGTGCCACTGCCGATTTATTCTTGTGTAGGGGTATTCCTTGATGACTGATTTTATCTGCCCTCTGGTGGAACCCAGGCAGGATACCCATAAAAGTAGTGGCTTTTACTAAAGCTTCAACTGATATAAGTTGAAGACAAAGTATAAGCCTAAATCAAGTTTTGTAGTCTGCAGGATTTTCTACTTTCTTGGGTCGTATGTGTATAAATTGCGACCTTTAAAATCTCAGTAGATACCTGGGCACAATAGGCCTATGAGGCCGTAGTGCATGGTTCAGCCTTACATACCCATACAAGTTCAACCTCTTTTTCCCCTTGGTAGGTCCTGGAGGTTTTCTGCGCATTGTAGGTGTACAAAGTGCCTTTATGGTTAAGGTAATTTTTAGTCGGTAAGGCGACCTTTCTGTTTTCACCTGGACCCCCAGAAACTATAATTTCATATTGTTCGACTTCGGTTATGCTATCAAAAATTGAGTGTAACGTAAATATTTTCTAATGTAATATTTCAAAACAGTTTCAAGAATAAGGCGATGATCCCATCACCTGGAATTAAAGGATCGTTTCTTCTTTGACATTGTTTATTTATTAACACAATTTGATGGAATCGAAATATTATAAAAAATGTCAAGTTTAATATGCCCTGAAAAAACGGCCAAAACTAAAAAAAAACGCAAGTAACTGGAGCTGTAAAACACGTATACGCAAATTTCTTCTTCTTTCCTAGGCCATTGTCTACTGAGAAGAGAAGGCGAATAATTGCCATTCACCAAATGCCGTAAGTGTGTTCCGGGATACAGAGTGACTTTGGGTTAAATTTTCTATTAAAGTCCGGATTTGTTAAATATTAAATTTTACGACGAGCTGCTTTTAATTTTGACAACTTAATTTTTTCCTTTTTAATAAATTATGACAATGATTGCTTCTATAGGCCTTTAAAAGGGTGTCCAGAGAATTTTTCAAAAAAAAAAAATCCTGAATTTCCATGACCAACTTGTTAAAATTTCCCTGACTCTTACTTTAAAAAAGATCAGCTAACTACAACTGATCAAACCTCTAGTTTATCATTTTTTCTTCCTTTTTTGAAGGTACTTCGTTACACTCAGATTTGTCTATTTCAAAAAGCGATACGAAAATAATGATAAAATGCGCCGCAGGAAAAAATCTTGAGGACATTATCCTAAAAATTATACAGAAAATTGTTCGAAAATGATTTTTTGACGTTTTTTGTAAAATACCCAAGTAGCATTTGTCCGTCTTCCAACCTAATCTGTCATAAAATACAGTTGTCCACTAGAAAGTCAAACGACAAACTTCTTTTGTAATAAAATTCGACGTTTACGTAGTCAGGTACGCATATGCGAACCTTAAACGACGTCAAAATAGGCAACGTAATTTGTACAAATATTTGCTCAGACGGATTCATGTCAATTTACGTTTCAAAGCCGACTGTTTTAACGCCTATACCTAAATCGACCACGAAACATCGTCGGCCTTGTTACCTTAATCGACGCCGCATTTCAGGGTCCTTATTTGGATACCTACCAAAAAAGATTTTGCATTTGTTGGCTTGCTGCCAACCAAAAATCTGATGGACTTTCAGGTCGCACCTATATTTCTTCCAGTCCATTTTATCTGGAGCATTAGTGGGGTCACACTGATATTGTTTAATGTCGCTTTTTTTACGGGGAACCAAAAATTGTTATCCTCCTCCCACCTCTGCGGGACAGGTTCGAGCTCATTCAGTGGTTTAATAAATACAATTTTAAAATAATCCATGTTTTTGAGAAAAAAAAACAAGGAAAAACGGAAAATATTTTTCTAGGTTATGTTCAGCTGAACTATCATTCTTCTTTTAAGTCAGTTTTGGTTACATGGCCAACGAAGAATGGACGCGGATTCCGAACGTTTGCACATATTACACATTGGCTGATTAAATTTGGATAAAATTAGAGCTGCAAATCGGTGTCCTTGTCCAAATGGGTGATAAATTGGTAAAAGTACTATACCAGCCCAAATTCGGTCATGTTGAAGTTGCAAGCTTGGGCAGCCATTATTGACAACATTTTTTTTTCTTGTTTTTATTGAAAACAAAAACAATAAGAGACTTAATAATGCCTGAAAAATGCGTTTAGTATTATTCTTGAGTGATTTTAGTATTAATTACAACCGAAACAGTGCTTTAAAAAAATATATTTTTTTAAATATTTCTTTTTGCTATTTTGTGCTAATTTGGAAGAGGGGGGAGTTATTTTTCGTCCCATCTTGACCAACTTTGTCAGTAAAGTGGCCCTCAAATATTTCGCTATAGATTACTCGATAAAGTGTCCTTTTTAATAACATAACTTTTATTGGTAATGAAATAAAAAGGTGGCTATTTATTTTTTGTGAGTTATAATTCGTTAATATATATTACACCCTAAATTTACTAAACAAGTACCACATTAAGTCATCAATTAAATGGGTCGTATGGAATGAGATTTGTAGTCCGCTTGGCAACGTCGGGGTTTTTAAGCCAACGAGTAGAGGACGTAGTTTGACGTTCAAATGCTACTTGGTTATATTTTGGATTGGCATCTAGTGTCAATTATAGATTGATTGCCAAAATCATGTGATAAATGTCGGATAAATGCGCCGCAGGCGAATTTTTTTGGAAAATTTGACTAAAAATGAATTGTCTACCTATACGTTTTGAAGTGTTAAGAAAGGTGGCTAAAATTAAATAATATAAATAAAAAATATAAATAGTAGGAAAAACTGTGTTTGGTTAGCTGCGCAGGGCATTTTTAATACTCTGAAAGAGTATATGAATAGCAATTCCGATAGTCTTATCGGGGAATTTCCGTGACTTTCCAGACTTTTGAGTAAATTCCATGACTTTCCATGACCACTTTTTTTCCCCTGACTTTCCAGACTGTAGACACCCTGTTTAACCTGCTTGAAATTAAAAAGCCACTTACTGTGGATGCTCCATTACTTCTTTAGGTGTAAAATGGACAACTAAACTGGCTAGTTCGACGTCTTCTTTTGAAAATTTTTGGTGTTTTTTAAACTCTTCATTACTAATCAAGCTATTAATGTACTCTATACTTGGACAGTCCACCACTAAAATTAAATAATAATATTTTCGTTAACCTTTCAACATCCCGTCATTTTTGTTTTATACATTAGCAAAACCGTTAAATTTTTGGGCAAAAAGTACTAACACTAAGTTAGATAGACATTTTAGTAGAGGAAGAGTTTAAATTATCCAATTGAAAAAAATCTCCATAACTTTTCAAGGTTCCCTCCATGAAAAATTTTAAAAGCTAGTTAACTACTTTGCAAATACTTTAAAAGCAAAAAATTCTTGAAATTCAAATTAAAAATTAATTTTTAGAAAGCTAGAAAAACTTTACTGAGTTATAACCTTGCATCGGCATGCTTACTGCTCAAAAAAAAAAATTACTATAAGTTTTGTCCACGTGTTCCATGACTGTTTACAAGATTTCATAACTTTGGGTAAATTTTAAAAATGTTCATGACAATGACTTTTTGGAACCATAAAATTTTCGATGACATTTTCAGGTTTTCCAGGATCTGCACTTATCCCAAAAAACCCAACTCAACCCTGTTCACTTTATTTTAAAAAGCGTTCCATGTCGAGTTCTTTTGTCAAATTCACAGAATGAGGATTCTATACCAAATTACAGTTGTTTTTTTGGATTGGAAAAATTCAATCAAGTCTTTGTCACTTTTTATGTTTAGGGTCATGACGATAAATAACCCCTACAGCGCGTAACGATACTTTAGTGCTAAATTTATAGTCGTCTTTCAAGGCTCCCTTGTGCTGCAATGCCAGTGCAACTAATGTTTGGCAGAAGACTAAAAACAAGGTTAGACCTTATTCGTGCATCCCAAGAATGCCAAGCCTCCCAAGAATGCCAAGCCGCCCAAGAATGCCAAGGCGCCCAAGAATGCTAAGAGCCAAATAAAACACAAAAAAATGCAATGGAGAAATTACAAGAAAACCAACTAAAGCAAACAAATACAAAAAGGAGTGAGATTTTTAAGGAGGGAGAGAGTGTGATGGTGAGGGACTACAGGCTAAGAAATAAGCAGAATTGGACAGAAGCACTGATAAAAAGAGAATTGGCTATGGCGTGTACCTGTGCAAATTACCCACAGGACTAATGTGAAAAAGACATTTGAACCAGATTAACAGGAGATTTACAGAAATCCCTGTGCAGAAACAAGATACCGCAGAGTACAAAATCTCTGAAAGGAAAGTTCAAAGAATTGGACGTTTCATTGAAGAAAAAGAAAGGACAACAGCTGAAGCAACAGCCCAAGAAAAAGATGTCATACAGAAGCGAAATATTAATGTTTCACAAAACAGTGAAAACTCGCCTCAGAACCGTCAGAACACAGTGGTGGAAATCCACACCCCACCAGTTGATGAGAATCCAAGTTCCAGCCAAAGTCAACAGACCAATAAAAATATCACAAAACAAACAACTTCACCAAGCATAGATTTAAAGGCGAAAAAATATGTTGCTGCGATCATGTCAAGCTCAGGCTCAGGTGTGGCTAGTGACAGGACTTAGACTCATAAGGATAACTCAAGTAAAGAGACTTCTACCCGTTTCCCCAAGAGAATGTCAAGGAATCAAAATCCAAAATATACAATAGAATTTGACTAAAAAGAAATATACAGTTATACTTTTGTCATATTTAATGTTAGTGTAAAATATGTTGTGTAAAGTGAGAAAAATATAAACAAGTGATATAAATGTACATGTAATGCAAAAAAGGCTACAGAGGTCAAGTGAAAAAATGATCTTAAGTGTGGAGGGATGTAGTATATTTGAATTTCCCGCGCAATTGCGCGGAAGTGCGCCCGACATATGTCAAGGTCAAGGACGACCTCTTTGTTCCCGGTTTACCGACTGGCACGTTTCCTAATGGTAGAAGCTTCTCCATTTCGCGGATATCTTGCTAAAACTGGAAGTAATATTGCCTTAATTACTAGATACTTCAACTATGCTGGACCAAAAATAGGTAAAATATTGCCTAATTTGGAAACAAAATTTGTACCGTTATTTACTTAAATTCAGGGACGAATTTAAGCTTAAATATAGCTCTCTTTTATCACGTAGTTTGCTTTCATAGTTAGACATTTTTTAGATATTCGCGATGGCTAAAAATTTCCTATTTTTGACTTAAATTTTAGATCATCGAATAAAAAATATGCCAAATCCTTCTTGTCAGGTCAAATATTGATCGACCGTTTTTTTTTATATCGATTTTCAGTCATTTTGTAAATTCTAAAATAAAAGGAAAACGATATTGAATCAATAATTTCTTTTAATCTTTCACTGTTAAAGTGTCTCAACGACTTTTAAAATATTTTAATGCTATTGTGATTATTTAAATTTGTTTTTTTTAATGTCCAAAACCTACATGTTTTAATGATAAGGTGTTTCCAGACAAAATATTGAAGTTTATCAAAAAAAATTTTTAACAGGTGAATTTCCGCTGAATTTTGCCGATAAGGTCCTTTTAAAACCATTTAATTATTATGTGTTGTCAAATTATTTTAAGTGGCCATTATTCTTTACCAGATTCCTTTATTAAAACAGATTTGCTTTCTCGACAACTAACTACTGTGACATATTTTACAGGGAAAATTTACGTCAGCTTTGTCCCTACTTAGGCAAAATAGTGGGATTTTTTTTACGTTATTTAATTTGTATAGATAGGGAAAGAGAACCTGCCTGCTTGGTGTCGGGGTTAACGTCGCGACTTTCAAGCAGGAGATGCCGGGTTCAAGCCCCGGGTCTTGCAGGTAGTCTACTTGGACTTTTTCTTATAAAATTACAGAATTTTGTAAGATTACGGTAAAACGCAATATGAAGCGGAGTAGGCCGAGTTAGCTAGAAGGCAGGCTAATTCGATTCCATACCGTCCCTCGAAGAGGACGTTAAGAGGACGGTCCCGTGTGATCCATATATTGATAGTGGAGCACGTTAAAGATCCCTAGCACCGACAAAGGGGTTTAGGTCTAAATCCCTCTAGGAAAAAAAAACTGCCGTCCTAGGGGGTGCTCATCAGACCGGTCTGGTGAGTGGGGTAGGGGGGGAATGAGCCACAATACATCTCTCAGGTCGCAATAGAGGGAGCTGTAAATTGCACCACTCATAACAAACCTAACCTAACCTAACCTAGGGAAAGAGTCCTATCCTGTGACCCAAAATGCTGCCTGGCTATAAGCATACTTTTATCGTATTTGCGACCGTTAAACAAATTAGGATATCCGCGGTTTATGAGGATCTAAAAAATAAGAACTCTAAAATATTTTACCTAAAAATATAGGACCCGGATCGTCTGGCTCGCAAACATCTGATGATTTTACTATTGTGCCGTCAGTCAACGTGACATCTTCTCCATTTTTTAAAACGCCCAAAAGAGGGCCAGGGCGAACGCCTAAAAATAAAAACATTTTATTTTATGGACGACTGCTCGTTAAAGTGTAACTTTTACGTCCGCGTTTCATGGCTTAACTTGGAACCTTAACGACCTGGGGCCACTTTTCCGCCCGCGGGCGTTAAAGTATTAAAATTTCAAACATACACAGAGCTGCGTTCAGAAAGCCCATACTAGTGTGAAAAACACACACAGAAATATGAAAACTGACTATATAACTATGAGATACTATAACGGCCCTGCCCTTGCATTTCCCGAGAAAAAGGCGTAGCGATAATAACTCTTCCATAAATAATCCAGAGGTCTACCGGGCAGGCGCGTCGATTACGTTAATAGTGAAAAAAATTGGTGCTAGAAAGCACGGATAGTCCACCATACAATCAATTATTTTATATAGCTTTGAAAGATTTGAACCTCACAACAAAATTTTTGGGTAATATTTACTAAAACCAAAATCTGAAAACCGCTTATCAACAGCTGCTTTACTTCTAAAGTTATAATTTTTTTAATATATTTTAACGTTTTTTCAAATAACTCGGAAACTAAAGCTCCCACGAACTTGGACTTTATAACAAAATTTGTAGTCCATATTCATGGAAACTTAAATCTAAAAACCGTATATCGCTACTTGCTGTTGTTCCAAAGTTACAATTTTTGTAAATATTTTATCTCCCTTTTCCCCCCTTCAACCCCCCACCACGCTACCCAAAAGTTAATCAGTTCATGGTCAGCCAATTGAGGATTTTTGTAGCAAATTTCGTTAAAATCGATTAAGGCATTCTTGAGTTATCGTGTATACAGGCAGACAACAGACAACTTTTTTTTTTCGTCGATTAAGGTGTTTTGGAACCTTAGTAACTCATTTTTGATAAAATTAAGAAAACTCAAAATTTCACGATTTTAATAGTCCTCCATACCATATTGGTATGGTGGTGGAAAATTTATGTTATGTTTAATATTTTTGTTTGCTTTTTGAAAATTTATTAATAGAGTGGATACTACCGTAAAAAAAAAGTGTTGTCTAATTTCGTATCAGTGCCATACTTGTCGTCCATAAAAGTAGTACCAAAACCCTGCAGGTTTAATGTTAATTTAGTAACAAAATCTAAAAGGCACGTCACGTACAGGACATTCTCATTTTCCAAAAGTGTCGTGTACGTGACAGGCACTCAAGATTTTGTTACTAAATTACCATTAAACCTGCAGGGTGTCGTCGGGTTAGGTCAGTTCCTGATGGGGTGAAACCTAACAGGGAACTGCTGGAATGACGTCTCATGAAAGTCCTAGTCGACGGAGTCGTATTATTCATATTTATATATATATATATATATATATATAATTAAATAAAAATAAAGTTAATTTACGATTGATGGATCGAACTGTCTCAAGACTGTCAATCAAAATCCAATCAAAATAAACGCAGGTCACCAGTCCTGCGACATTTCCCCCCAAAAATTTTTATTTAAAAGAAATGAAACGTTAGCTACAGTTTCAATTAACGTAAGTATTTTTCGCCTCTGTCCTCTTCTTCATTTTCGTGATCGGGTTGTTCTGCAGCTTCTATGGGCCTCAACTGTCCTCTAATTGGCCTTAAATCATCGACATGTATTTTAACTTGAATATTGTCACGCAAGACTTTATACATATTTTCCCCAGAAACATCTAAAATACTATGAGGTCCAGTCCATGTTTTACCCAGAGATATTTGCTTAGTTTTTCTAAATTCTCGAACCATAACTTGATCTCCAATTTTGAAATTAGGAATTACTGAATTAGATTTTCTAAAAATTCTTGTTTGATATTGCCTTTGATTTTTAGCAGCTTCTTCAATCATTTGATTATTTAATACAGGAGTAAGTGAATCTTCATTAATAAAATTTGGAATTTTCCATTCACCTGGTCGTGCAAGGGAGTGTCCAAACAACAATACACTTGGTACATATCCCGGTGCTTGGTTTTTCCGATTGTTTATGGCAAATAAAATTTTATCTATGTGTGTATCCCATTTAGTACATCCTAGAGTCATGGCTTGAACACGTAATGCTTTTTTTATTTCTTGATTTCTGCGTTCCACAGGGTTTGCTCTTTGGTGATATATAGGTGTTGTGTAATGATTAATGTCCAAATTAGAAGTGAATTGGCTCCATTCCATACTTCTGAATTGAGAGCCGCAATCAGTAATTACAGATTCCGGATGACCATATCTACCAAAAACCGATTCTAGAAATCGAATTATAATTGATGTTGTAGCTTCGCAAACTGACCATGCATCCACCCATTTAGTGCATAAATCAGTGAAGACTACTAGGTTCTTCTTTCCTCGCTGAGATCTTTCGTAGGGAACCATAATATCCAGACTAACAGCTTGAAATGGTCGTGTAGGTTGTCTGGGTTTTAATGGAGCTTGTTCTTTTGGTATACCAGTTTTTGTAGAACTACATAATAAACAAACTCTGACATATTTCTGTATATCTTTCCAAATTCCCTTCCAGTAGTAATGTTGTGGAAGTGCTCTAAAGGTTTCATCGCTTCCGGGATGACATGCTGTTGAACAATCGTGATACTCGTACATTAGTTTTTTTTGCATACTTGAGGGAACCAAAATTTTTTTCTTCTCATATTCAGATTTTTGTAATTTTGCATAAAGTTGGTTTGCTTTTAGATTAACCCATTTTCGTTGAGATTCCAAAATTGTCTCATAAATCGATGAGTTAACTGAAATTTTGTTTACTGTAATTGGAGGAATAATCTTCACGTTTAAAGTCTTTTGTCTCAATAGGATGTCTGGACAAAAAATCTGGAAGTTCGTTGTTTCAACCTGAACAATGCTGAACTTTAAAGTTATATTCTTGTAAAAGCAAAGACCATCTTGTTAATTTAGCTTTGTCATCTTTAAATTTTTCAAGCCATGTTAGTGCTTTACTGTCAGTAACTAGAGTGAATTCCTTATCTTCTAAAAATGGCCGAAAACGTTGGCAAGCCCAAACTACTGCCAAGGTTTCGTGTTCGTTAATATGGTACTTTCTTTCTGCTTTTGAAAATTTTGCACTTGCGTAAGAGATAATTTGTCGTGTGTCATTTGTACCCCATTGAAACAAAACTGCCCACATTCCCACATTGCTAGCATCGGTTTGTAAAACGAACGGTTTTCCGAAATCTGATCTATGTAGCTCTAAATGTTTTTCAAGTTCACTTTTAATTTTGTTGAATGCCTCCTCAGCTTGAGAATTCCATTTGAAGTATTTTTTCCCTATTATATCAGTCAACGGTGCTGTAAGCGTAGCAAAATTTTGAATGTACTCTTTTAACCAATTAGCCGTTCCTACAAAAGATTGCAATTCTTTCATGGTGGTGGGTTTTTTAAAATTATTCAAAACATGTCTTTCTTGTGAAGTATTAACATCAGCAGTGATTTTATACCCTAAATAGTTTAACTCAGACGATCCAAAATTACATTTTTTTAGAGAACATTTAAGTTCGTGAATTCGTAGACGTAAAGTTAATTTACGATTGATGGATCGAACTGTCGCAAGACTGTCAATCAAATTCCAATCAAAATAAACGCAGGTCACCAGTCCTGCGACAAGGGTTTCGGTCCATTTTATTATTTTCTCAACACATTAAACTACATGAAAAATATTTTATGTATTACTTTATGGACAACCAATATTTTAAAAAACACAAAAAGTAAAAAAAAAAATAGTGGAAAAATGTCCGTACGTGACGGAGGAATGGCCCATCAATAGAAAATTGGATTCCTCTAAATTTAAACATGGACAAAACCAAATTATAAAAAAAAACCCGTATCTTTGAGGCTTAATTGGTGACGTGAGTATAATTATAGAGTTTAGGTTAATCTATGGCTTTCTCCAAAGAAAACCCACTTGCTAGGTATTATTGAACTTTATTTTTCAAATTTTTGCATAAACGTTGGGCGAACAAGTGCTCTTGTAGGAATTCCGTATCCTGGACTTCTTAAGTGAGACATTTTGTGGGTTAAGGGCCAATTAATGCCTAGTTTATTTTAGGACGGGAGGTCTAAGACTACCAATCACAGAAAATAACGCCACAAAATTTTAAAACACGAAAACACCACAATAACATAAAGAAAATGGCGAAACCACACCTTGTTAAAAATGTACACATTTCGACAATGCCGAGTTGTGCAAAAATTCCCAGAGCAAAAAATGTTGATGTGGTTTTTGTGCATTTTTCTACTAGTTTCTTTATCAAATCGGATAAATTTTACTTTTAAATGACCCCAATGCGTTTAAAAAGCATTAAAAGAGAAATTATATTGTAGTTGAAGTACATTTAAGGTAACATAAGATCTTTTCAATTTATTTTTATGATAATCAGGCAACGTTGATATTTTTTGTATTATTGGGCATGGCTTTGTTAGTGCATGTGCAGTAGATTTTTCGCCTTTAGCTTGGCTCAAACAGTGCCAAAGCAAAGTTATTTTCGTTACACATTTTGCACCCCTTGGGTCAATATAGTATCTCATAAGGGTCGTCGTTCAGAAAAGGTAGTGTGTCTATCGGTGCGCTTATCGCGTCATCAGTAAAGCCAATAGGGGTCAAAATTGTACATAATTATTTCTCTTTAGTAAGCTTATCACACCACACCGTCAGCCCAGTCTAGACTTGGGCGATAAAATAGGATTGCTCAAAAATTTAATTTTGTTAAGTATCAGATATAAATTGATAATTTAAAAAAATTTGGATTGTTTATTTAGATTTTGAATTACCCACATATATTTAAATAATCGGTTAAAAAATAAAAAAAATAGTCGGTACGGTTTTGTAAAAACTATGCCATATTTTTCTTCCCATGTTTAGCCTGGAAAAATGTATTTTTTGGGTTACTTCATATTAGATAATGTCAGCAAATTTGGAAACCAGCCCAACCCAACATTCGAAAGTAAGAGGGAAAAACAGCCTATTTTATCATTTATAACAACTTTTTTTTTGTCTTAAGAAAAAATTGTGACTTCACATGACCACCGACCCCTCCCCCCTCCTCTCTTTTTCTTGTCACATTTTGTAAATTATATTGTTCATTTTCCCTAAAAACCCAAAAAATGAGAAACATAGTTTCGTTCTGTATTTGTAAAAAATGACAGATAATAGGTAGTGTGACACATTGGATGTGCGCACCCATACCGTGGTGTGGTCTTTCTGAACGCAGCCCAGTATTACGTCGTGTGTTTGTTATATTTCAAGTTACCTTTCAAATTTATATTTAAAGTTTTGTCAAATAATATAATTTTATAAAATTATAGATTAATCTTTTTTTAAAATTTCAAAGAAAAAACATGATGTCGTGCAGCAAAAGCGGACATGGTTATGGTTATTATTCAAAGGACTACTTTCTCATCTTCCTCTTAAGTCCCTAGCTGCACTTACTTATCTTAACTTTAAATCGAGCACATAGTTTGAAAAAAAAAACAAACAGGAGAAGCCTAGTATAAAAGTAAAATGGGGCTTTCTTCCCAAGCGAAGTTTGATCAATTTAGTTAAGAAACCTTTTTTTATAAGCTGAAACAGTAAAAGCTTCGAAAAAAAGAGAATCTGAGGAGTTACTTGGTCAAAAAATAAACTAACGACCTAAACAACCAACTCAACGAAGTTTAGATGTTCTTTCGGTAGTTTTACTGCTGCTGCTGCTGCTCGAATATTTAAAAACTTTCCTAAACGGTACAATTTTAAATGAAAGAAGAAGAAGAAATGATCAACGTATATTTTTACCTTTTTTGACACACTTGTCCAAATTTAAAGCTCCCGGCCTAGGCTGAAGCCTGCAAATGTAACATATCGATACGCCTTCTTCTTTGTTCTTTTGTAAAATGTCTTGTGAATTGGAAGCGACGGACTCTGGAGATGTTCTTTTGCCACTATCTAAAATTTTTTCATTAGATAATAGGGATTTATTTTTGACAATTACTATACATTTTTAGGCACTTACGCATCTGTTATGGGATGGCTCGATGCGGCGCTCATCTTGGCTGCCGGGGCCATCCAAAACCTACGTTTGGGCTATCTAGCAAGAGCTTTTTTGATCGCGGCACTGTCAAAATAATGTTGACTTATCATAACGTTGTGCCTAGCTTTAATAGGGACTTATCGGACATTAGAGGCTGACTTTAATAAAGTCGGCACTATTTTTGACAGTTCCACCCAAAGGTAAAAGATTACTACATATTTTTAGGCACTTAAACATCTGTTATGGGACGGCGCAGCGCAACACTCTTCTTGGTCGCTGAGGCTATCTAAAACCCACGTTTGAGCTATCCCAGCCAGAACTTTTTTAATTGCGGCGCTGTCAAAATAATGTTGACTTATCATAATGTTTGTGCGTACCTTAATAAAGGACAGCATCAACTTTAATTTGTCGACTTTGTGGATGGCACAATATGAGCATGTTTAGATGACATGTTTATATGACAAAAATGTCAGAAACCTTTGAACCTTCGTGTGGAACTGTCAAAAATAGTGCCAAGTCAGGCTATGCCAAGTCAGGCTACGCCGAATTTATGTACCGATAAGATAGATGACATGTTTATATGACAAAAATGTCTGAAACCTCTTAACCTTCGTGAGGAACTGTCAAAAATAGTGTCGATTCAGGCTATGCCGACTTTATGTACCCATAAGTCCCTAATAAAGGAAATTATGTGAACTTTATGGGTAGCACAATATAAGCACCTTTTAAACTTCGTGCAGAAAATATCAAAAATAGTGCCGACTTTCTTAAAGTCAGACTATACCGACTTTATGTACCGATAAGTCACAATCACTCTGCTGCCGAATTTTACTAATTGCCACCAGGGGCGTTCCTAACTTTTTGATCTCCCGAGGCAATGTAAAAAAACGGCCGTCCTCCTCTCCCAACCCACGCCACCGGCGACCCTAAGACTTATTTTATTCAGGGGGGCCGCCGTAGACCAGTGAACAGCGTCTTAGCCTGCAGAACAGAGACCGCAGGATCGGATCTCGGCAAGTACACATTGCTTTACATAACACCGAATGCGACTCGAAACGACGACGCACAGTGGGCAAAATCCCGAAACTATGTTGCAATAATGTTCTTTTTGTCCGATTTAAACAACAACCTGTTAACCCATATAACCTGTTACCCATTGTAAAATGTTTTAGGTATAGCTTAGAGGCCAAGGCGGCAAAATTATTATACAGTGTGTCCAAATATACATAGAATAACAAAGTTAAAGAAATACAAAATCCTACACCATGATTCCAGGAATGCCTTCCTCGACAGCTCAAACATGCTGAAAAAATAAAAATTATGTAAAAAATCATACTTTGCAAAAATATTAAGAAAAATTTGCAGCGACCCCTATCGACAAAATATATTTTCGTCTCTATCATCAATATTATACATGTTTATTCAATTAAAAGTAAAAAAACAAAAAAATACTGAATCATTTTTATGTTATTCATATAAATGGTCGTGCAAAAACATTTATTTAGCAGAAACACTACCCTAAACTTGGGTTTCTAACAAATTTTGCGATTTTTTTGATATACGTTTCCTAATAAAGCATACTTGCCGCTATTAAAAAAACTATAAATAAAGTTGGCATCCGTTGGCGTTCACCTAGTTTTTATCTAACAAAATTGGAACAAAAACTGTTTTTTACTTACTTTGTCAATATATTTTTGGCACAAAATATTTCACTCAAAACATATTTGCAAACTGTCACAAAATTGTTGATTATCAAACTGAAAACATCTGTTTCAAGTTTGTTTATAATATGTCACTCGGAGTCAACGGCTACTATTCCAAAAAAATATTCAAAAATTGGCATATTCATGAAAAGATTATACTGACATCTTATGAGTTATACCAATGTTCATTTCAGGACCCCAGGAAAACCTATCTAGTTGGTTTTTTTGTCAACTTTATGCGACTTTTTCTTAACTCACCTTTTCTCAAACCAATGTTGTTTTCAGAAATGCCTAATGTAAACCTTACTTTTTGCTACTTAGTTTTGGAATTTTGCCTACAGTGCGACGGGCGGCCCCACTTCTCAGCAGCTCCGCAGTTAACGTTGTGCATAGAGTAACAACAAACGAGGTAGAAGTAGGCGGCACGGTTGATACTGCACCGAAAACTTTGCGGGACTCAAAGGTGAATGGCCGAGGACCCCGCCAAACTGGGTAGAGGAGACTAGCCGGTGACCCAAAAAAGGACGACCTGGACTTCTCCGAGATCGGGACTCCATGGCGGCTGGACTCCGACAGATTTGGTAGCGGGAGTCGACAGAAGGAGACTTGGAAGAGGCGGTACCACCTTCGGGTAGCAGGACCACTCCAAAGAGATGCATCTGAAGACTCCGAAGGCGACCTCGACCAGCGAAACCGGGTCAACCTATATGACGGCGGGCTGCTGGGGAGAAAAGTCTACCGTCAACCAAGTACTGCTGGGACGGTACCGATGTTAGATAGATGCAAGTCTAACATGTAGCAGGACCACCCTTCGGAGGGGGTGTAAAGCCGGCAGTCCACTGTGTATACTTGCTACGCAGTCTAAAGATCCCTGCCCTCGACAAAGAGGTGTCAGGCAAAATTAAGTCCTCTTAGAGAAAGAAAACTTGCATCCTAACGGGGGTGCACGGGGGGTAAGGCAAAAAGGGACCATTATGCGGCCTAATTGCCAGGCCTACGGCCGCCCATCTACTACTACTATTTTATTCAGGGAGTTGGGAGAGAAAGGCAACAAATCCCATTAACCTAATCTTGGTCGGCTTAAGGAGGAAGCGGGAACCATAAATAAAGTCATTCTGAATACCAAACAACACGTTTTATTACCAATTTGCACACTCTTTTTTCAAACTGGCCAAACATTGGCGAAGAGCCTTTTCCCTAATCTAGATTTGTTGCCAAACATTATGACTTAATCAATTTTGAGAAAATTATAGTTAAAATTTCTTATGCACTTTTTAAAGGCTATTTATTGACAAAAATTGCTAAAAATCAAAATAAAATTGTAAAAATTAATAATGTTAGTTTTGCAAGAAATTTAAACATTTTCATGTCTTTCACGTGTTTTTGTTGAGGTACGAAATAATCTAAATTCTAGATACCTTCTTAAAGGGTCAGGGGTTATCTTTAGTATTCTTTACTATTCCTGCATAAAATCTTTCCTTCCCCCCCCCCTCTTTAAATAAGGTAACAAATATTTTTAATTTTGAAGTATTTTATTATTTTCTTTATCTTATTCAGTTACAAATGGTAACGAAACGCAGTTGTAAACTCTCCTCTCGCCACTTGTATTACTTTTTTCTACTCCCCCGCGCCGTTACTTAATTTATGGACGCCATCAAGAAGTTGCAATGTGGCATTTAGGCATAAAGAAGCAATTTCCATAAAAATTTAGTAAAATTGCTAAAATCACACGTTACTTTTTCGGCCCCCTATCGCGCAAGAATTTACCGCGGATGACTTTTACCGGCGCGTAATATGACATCACCACCTAAATCAGGAAAACCGCGCAAGACTGCCAAAACAAAAAAATAGGTAAATTCCCAACAACCCAAAATGCATTGTTTGGCTTTCGCGGTATATTCTGCGCGGTTAGAGCCTTTTATTATAAGTATTTTTTACATACGCTACTTCAGCAAAACAAGAAGGGACTGGTTACTGCGCAGGAAACGAACAGAGATAGGACCCCTAATAGGAGTCCTCACTGGACACTGCGCGCTCCAAAAGCACCTAGCAAGGATGAAGGTAGTGCGAAACTCATCTTGCGGAGAGTGCCGGGAAGAGGATGAATCCTCACACCACTATCTTGCAAGGTGTCCGGCCTACAGAGGAATCAGAGAGGGAATCTTCGGAGAGGAAGTGTTCGAGCCGGAACACCTTTATCCAAAGGACGGGAAGGTTCGACCGGTGCAGTGGGAGCGTGAGGGGGAAGCTCTGGGGGATGGCGAAAAGGGCTCGCGTCGAGCCTAGTCGCCGGGCCGGGAGCCCCCCCCCCCCTTATTCTACTACTACCTACTACTACTACCCACTACTACTACTACTACACATACATACATACATACATACATACATACATACATACATACATACATACATACATACATACATACATACATACATACATACATACATACATACATACATACATACATACATACATACATACATACATACATACATACATACATACATACATACATACATACATACATACATACATACATCACACATACAGGCAGTGAGTGATAGGTAACCCTCGCCATTTTTTGATAATATGTAAATTTTCTCGTCCTAAATACGAAATGGACAATCCTATACCTCAAAATTGTGGCTAAGGGCTCGGCACCACCAACCAAAAACGGGACCTCATTCATGGATAAGGGTTCGGCACACCACTCTAAAAATGCCCACTTTTAGAGTGGTGTGCCGAACCCTTATGAGGTCCGGCGCACCAAGTAATTTTTGGTCTGGTGGTACTACTACATTATATATGTGAAAATTGTGGGGGTTACCCTAACCACTGGATTGGTGTGCCGAGTCCTTATCCACAATTTTGAAGTACTGGATTGTCCATTTCGTATTCAGGACGAGAAAATACACAAAAAAATGGTTACCTATCCATCATAATTTTTACTGCGAACGCTTGTACTATTCGTATACATTAAGTTAAAAACGCGCTGGAATGCCTAATTGAAGCAAAAAAAGACCTGAAATTTATTTTTTTTCTTATTACAATACTTCAAAATATCTTTTGAAAAAAAAACCAACCAAATCGTGATTGTTTTGAAATTGCCGGTGATTTTACCAGAGACAACATAATAACTTACGGAGACTAACAGAAAGATAGGGCCGGGCAGGAACCACAAACAATTTTAATTTTATACCTGTCGGTTTTTGCCACCGCTTGTCAAAGTCTGTCAAGCCTGGCAAGCGGTTTTTTTAGATTCTCAAAAGTAAGTTATTTTAATAAGTTTTGGTTTGAAATCGCGCTAGTTTATGGGATTAGCTATATGGTGGATTAAAAACTTATTGTACACTGCGATTAAAGCTAGAGAGCATGGGACTATCCAACGACGAACCAAATCCCTGAAGAAAATATTGTGATGATAGAGTTAAGCAAGAAGATAATAGGTTAAAATACAACCAATAAAAGGAGATATAGGTTAAAACATTTATAAAATCTGTGTACTGGGATTTTTTCCCAATTAATAAAAGAATATAACATAATAAAATGTTGTTATCTTTAATATTTGATAATATTCCTCAACATAGTTATAACCCCCTCCTCCCATTTTAGATTTTTAAAGAGTCCAAAAAACTTTTTGTAAACTAAAGAAAGTTTTTTAGCTGCATGGAACAGTACACAGTTAGTTAAGGTTTGTACAGAGTTAAAACCTTTTACGAATGAAACACTAAAAAGTATGGAAAAACGGCGCCTGTTAAGTTTTTTCATATCTTTTTATTATTAAATAAGTAAGTGTCTGTAAAAAATTAACCAAACCAATATAAGTAATTTATTATGCGTCTGGCTGTACAAGTAGTTATTTCATGTAGCCACCGGCTGTACTCATGTCGCCGTCAAACAATGTTCCCCAAGTATAACACAGTGTCGTTTAGCTATTACTTTCTCTATGGATTTTACTCTCTCTCTTCTCATTTTGATTACCGTCACTTTTTTGAGTCCCGTAGGTACTGTTAACTAAATCGGATGGGTCATCAACTACTTTCATAGTCTACCGACTTAGGGAGTGTGTATCTAGGTCCGCCTCTACGTGATATCCGATCCCATCCGGCCTGGATACCGGCGTGAATAGAGGGGTAGGGCCTAAGATAAATTTTACACTTATTTTCCCTGGGTTCCCCCCTTACCCCGCTCATCAGACCGGTCTGATGAGCACCCCCTAGGAAGGCATTCCTAGAAGGATTTAATTTAGCCTAAACCCCTTTGTCGACGGTAGGGATCTTTAACGTGCTCCACTATCAATATATGGATCACACGGGACCGTCCTCTTAACGTCCTCTCCGAGGGACGGTATGAAATCGAATTAGCCTGCCTTCTAGCTAACTCGGCCTACTCCGCTTCATACTGCGTTTTGCCTTAATCTTACAAAATTCTGTAATTTTATAAGAAAAAGTCCAAATAGACTACCTGATGCACGACCCGGGGCTTGAACCCGGCATCTCCTGCTTGAAAGTCGCGGCGTTGACCCCGACACCAAGCAGGCAGGTATAATGGATTTTACTCGAAATACGACATGCCGTGTCACTTTGACAGTTCTCAAATTTGGTAAGATTACGGTAAAAAACGCAGTATGGAGCGGAGTAAGCGGAGTTAGCTAGAAGGCAGGCTAATTCGATTCCATACCGTCCCTCAGAGAGGACGTTAAGAGGACGGTCCCGTGTTATCCATATATTGATAGTGGAGCACGTTAAAGGACCCTAGCCTCGACAAAGGGGTTTAGGCTAAATTAAATCCTCTTAGGAAAAGAAAACTACCCCTACATTCACGCCGGTAACCAGGCCGGATGGGATCGGATATCACGTGGAGGCTGACCTAGTTACACACTCCCTAAGTCGGTAGACGACGAAAGTAGTCGATGATCCGTCCAATTAAGTTAATAGTGCCTACCCCAATGAGCATTTTTGTCTATATAAAAGTTACAGCAAATAATATAAAACCTTCATAAAATAACCAAAAGCTATATTATTTAGTGTTGGTGATAATTTTATAACTCTAATATATCTCTTAAATGAGTAAAAAAGACTCGAAAAACAACTGTTCAACACCAGCTTATAAAAATTAATGGTACATAGTAATGGATAGAAAAACAACATATAGATTTTATAAAACTTCCTTATGAGCTCTCAAGTATAGAGATTATTATAAAAAGGTTTTACAACTGTTCTAACAACACTACATAACAAATTAAAGGTTTTTATGGATTTAGAAATACAAATTTTCCATCTTTCTTCCCTTTGCTTGTTATGTATTATTCTTTTTCTTTTTACAATAAAATAATTTATAAAATGATGTTTAGCAATCTTCTAAAATAAATAAAAATGAAAGTGAGATAAGCTGAAGCAGGAATATGAATATTTATATACTATAGTCAAATAAAAGCTGTTTTTCAAGTCGTCCTACTCCGAAAATCAGCTGCGGTCCCGTGTGTACTGTATAGTTTTCGAATACACTCACGTAAATTTCATGGGCTCCAAAAATACTTGTGAAAATGGAAAAAAAATATTCATTTAAATATCAGTTTTTTTTCATACACGTTTTTTTCTTTCTGGGACAAATATTGAATTTTGTATGTTGTTCTTAACCCTAACAAGCAATATTTCGATTGAAACACATGTTGAAACCCCATAAATAATGATTTTATTTAGGCCAAAAACCTATTTTTGTAATTCAAAATGGCCAAAATTTCCGACAATTCTATAAAAAAAAACAATACAATTATACCACTGTTTACCTCATCAACACTATTTTATGACCCTTTTAAAAAATGATGCTACTTGGAACAAAGGGCTGCAGATAGCGCAGTGTTGAACACTGATGGTCCGTTTCTGCGACCTTAACATAGTTACCATTGTTCGCTTTTCCTAAATGCATTCCTCGAGAGATCCAGCATACTACACATACCAGGAAAAATACCCGCCTGCACACACTTCAAGCCCGCATAACTGTGAGAGGTAACTATCTCAAGAATATAGTTAGATTGCGGGGTCGAAGGGTGTACAGGCGAGTATTTTCCGGAGTGTTCACATTTGCCGTCGACCAGCAGTATCAGCGTATGCGCTCGACGTTTCACGGTGCATTTTTAGCGACCTTAACACGGTTACTATATTGTTCTCTTTTTGTAAAACACGGTTCCCATCTATGCGTTTCTCATTCGTGGGTCCCCCGAATCAAAACACGTATCACGTGGTCTAAGCCAGATTTGCCTATACAAGTTCATGTCGGACCACGTGATGAGTTTTTTGAGTTAGGGTGACTGCGCATGGGAAACGCTGGTGTCCGCCCGATATCTGTCATCGGCAACTATCTCAAGAAGATTTGGATCTGTTATCTCTCTCAGATTGATGTAATTAAAACAAGATAATAATGGTATGGTATCTCGCAAAAACGCGCCTTTTGATGTCGCAAAAACGCTCCTTTTCATTTCGCAAAAACGCGCCTTTTGATGTCACAAAATTAACCTAAAAAAATCTTGTTTGTTTTGTTATTATAATTGCCAAAATAAATTAAAATTGATTTTTTTGTTCTAAAAACAGTTGTATTATAATCACTATATAAATAAATTAATAACAACATTATAGAAAACACCTTATGAGCAAAAAAGGTTTATGAATGAGTTCATAAGAATATTACAGACACCAATTTATATAACTATTGTGTGTGAGTTAGTCTGTGTGTCTCGAAATATTTTCAATCTTATCTTATATAAATTTGTTGTTGGTTAATTAAGTTTTATAAGTGGGTTGATAGCAACATTTTAAAAACCAATCTATTATATATCTTTAATTGATAGTTACTTACGGTTTTATAGGTGGGTTGACAGAAAGATTTCAAACACCAATTTATATAACTTTTGTCACTGATGACTTATATTTTTATAAATATGTTGGTGGAAACATTGTTAACACCAATTTATATAACATTTGTTACCGATGACTTTAATTTTTATAAGGATGTCCGTGGAAATATTGTTAACGCCAGTTTTATGTTACTTTAGGGTACCATCAATTTAGAGCCTTCAATAAAACAAACATACAAACTCAATTCTTGTAGGAAACTTCTAAATACCCTAGGGTATCAATGGACCCTCTTTATAATAATTATATAAATATCTGTCACCAGAAGTTTCTGAAAATGCTCACTCAAAAAAGTGACGGTAATCAAATGTGAGAGAAAGATAGTTCTCAAAATTTCTTGTTTACCCAGATTTTATTAATTTTTACGGGTTATTTGGACTTTTTTAAGAAAAAATGGCCTACATGTCTCACTCCCGTGCATTTTGACGTCCGTCAAGGTAAAAATATCTTATCAATTACGGTATAGTTTGATTTAAATATATATAGTTAGTATGTCAATGGTTTTTTAATCCATTTACGCCTATCTATCTATCAGCCGCTTTTGCATTTGGTATATTGCTGCAAGCATCTTGAAAAATGCTATGAAACAAGTTAAAAGTCCACTTGAACATAAAAATGGTGACCGTGTTATTCATTTTTAAGATTTATCTTTTTTTGTGTAGTTCTATAACAGTTATTTAAAAAGTTGACTAAAAAGTCATGCTTATGTGTCTGAACGTGAGACTAAAATTGCCTTTTACATGGTAGTATTTTCCGAGATATTAATATTTTGGGAACGATTTTGGGTCGCTTCAAAATAGGATACTGTTTAGAAAGGAGTAAAAGGTTAGAAATGGATTTTATGTACCGGTATCCAGGGATTGGGAACGGGATCTACTCCTACATCTACTTTTCCGTCTCTTACGTTCATGGGCGTAATAATCCGTGTCGTCCTGAATAGCGTCCTCGGCCGAAGGTGATCTCGACTGAGACCTTCGCCTATTGCGCTTTTTCTCACTTCTGGTGGAGGTTGAGACGTCAGCCTAAATATTAAACAAATATTCAATTTTGATCAATTTTAATAAATGTCAATTTAAAAAAAAAACTTCAGCACCACGAAAATTGAGTAATTCTTTAGCAAAAGTTGTCCAGCATTAAAAAGTATATTTTTCTGTAAACAACCTTTATGGATGGGACCTGAAGATCACAATAAACCCACCTAATCACATTAAAAATAAATATTTCTCAAAATATGGAATTAAAAAAAAGACACAACGCGCGAATTACATAGTTATCAAAAAATAAAAGTTAATTAACTTATTACTATAAATCAAGAGGGGATGAACAAGACAACAAAGGTTTTGTTTGAAAGTTTGAGACAATGATGTGTTTGAAATTAACTCTGTGTTTCGGACTTCCATTGTCTATATTTTATTTATACACGACGTTTCGATCAGTACAATCTCTGATCGTCTTCAGGTGCAAACTACAATCAATTCCTAAGGCTCCGTACTTATATACCGTGGGAAATCACAAACCTATGACCAGAAAGTTGAAGAGGTACTTGCTAAAGGAAACTATAAACTTCTCCCAAAAGATCCGACGCAATCAATCGAAAGTAAGGTTTATAGAATTTTGAAAAAGTATTCCAGATATATTCCGGACAATACAAGATCTCAACTTACACCACATTATAGCAAGCCTCCTCATCTATACGGACTTCCCAAAATTCACAAAGATGCAATGCCCTTACGCCCAATTACAAGTTCCAGAAATTCTCCAACAAGCAATCTGTCTAAATTCCTTTTGAAAATTATTCAACCTCTTGCAGGCAAGACCGCTTCATTTGTAGAAAATTCCAACCATTTGTTAATATTCTTAAATCTTTTGTTTTAGGAACCGAGGATAGACTTGTCAGTTTTGATGTCGAAAGTCTATACACCAATGTCCCAATAAAGGAATCGCTAGATATTATTAGAAAGAGACTGGTTGATGACGAATCCCTTTATGAACGTACCAGCCTACCGCTGGAGGGAGTGATGGAGTTGTTGGAGTGCTGCCTACATAACTCTTATTTTCAAGTGAAAGATAGGTTTTATGCTCAGGAAGACGGTCTGCCAATGGGTTCATCGCTTTCGCCAGTGGTGGCCAATATTTACATGGAGTGGTTCGAATCACACGCGGTTGATACCGCAGCATATAAACCTAAGCTCTGGCTGAGATATGTTGATGATACTTTTATTGTCTGGACCGGGAATGACCAACAACTTTCAGAATTTCTTCACCACCTAAATAACATAAGACCCACCATTAAATTCACAATGGAGCTGGAGCAAAATTTTCAAATTCATTTTCTTGATGTACTTGTCACACGAGTAGAAAGCGACATCACAACAACAGTCTATCGTAAACCCACTCACACAGGACAATATTTAAATCAAGGTTCAAATCATTCTGCTACAACCAAACGAGGCATAATCAAAACTTTGTATAACAGAGCCGTTCAAATTTGTAACAATTCTCATGACTTGGAAATCGAAATAAGAAACATTAAGAAGGATCTGCAGCAGAATGGTTACAGCCTGAAACTTATAACAGATACTATTTCTAAATTTCAACAAACAGGACAGAGATTACAAGACCAAAACCAGGCAAATGCATTCCTTACAATCCCATACGTTAAAGGAGTATCAGAGAAAATTCGAAGAGTAGCGAAAAACTTTAATATTAAAACAGCTTTTAAATCTAGTAATACAATTCGAAGCCTTCTTAGTAAAACAAAACCGGAGAACAAACAAAATAAGGAATGCATTTACCAAGTTCCTTGTGAGTGTGGTGAATCATACATAGGCGAAACTAAAAGACCACTATCTGTTAGGCTTAAGGAACATCAGACGAATACCCAAAAAGGTGAAACCACGAAATCAGGAATTGCCGAACATACATGGTCAAAACAACACCGAATGAAGTGGGCAGAAGCAAAGGTTTTGCACAAGGAGTCACACTGGAAGAAACGAAAATTCCTTGAAGCTGCCTTTATTGGGCAGAATCAGGGTATTTTCAGTAAACCAAGTGTTGAAATCCCAAATATTTGGAAGCCCCTCCTTGGGCGGAGCCAACTTCTTAAACTTCAAGGTTGAGTGATTTCCCACGGTATATAAGTACGGAGCCTTAGGAATTGATTGTAGTTTGCACCTGAAGACGATCAGAGATTGTACTGATCGAAACGTCATGTATAAATAAAATATAGACAATGGAAGTCCGAAACACAGAGTTAATTTCAACAAAGGTTTTGTATAATCGCGTTTCTTCTCAGTTTGTGACCTTACATTGTTGGTCATTGGAATAATTAGTGATTAAAAAAAGTTATTCTATCAATCTCATTTTTTTTTCACTCATTTTTACTTTGAGAAGTTTAAAGAAAGGTAGTCTTAATACGTTTTTAATAAACAAAATCACCTGGCCGTGGCTTCAATTTCGGGGATGGGAATTCTCCCGGGAATCAGAAAAGAACCTGATGGGTTGAAATCTCAGTTTTCTGTCACTATTCTGTCTGTTTTGACACTAATGACTTTGTTCCTGAGCGGTTTCGCAGTCAGTTTGTCCCCTCGTATAAGGCAGGAGCCAAATCGCTTACAACTAATGCCATTAGTGCCAAAACTGTCAGAAATGTGACAGCAAAATGAGAATTCGGCCAATCAGGTGCGTTGCTAATTTCTGGGGGCACTCCCTTTCCCGAAATTGAAGAATACGGGCCCTGGGCGCTTTCAAAATCTCTTTGCTACTAAGGTGCTGGTAGCTAGCAACATAAGATGCAATATAAAATCGCTTGTGCAGCACACTCAAGAAAATGGTGGGAATAATCAAGACATGATGACTGATTTTATTAAGGAAATTATTTCTTAAAAACTTTAAACAACTCACACCTTAGGAAAGACATGGGAATGACAATATCATGTCAATTTTTTATATAAAAATGTAACTAAGTGGACAAGTAATTACTCAATTTCCGTGGAATCACCTAATAACATATGGACTCTAAAAATCCGCAAACGTAACTTAATACAACTTTTACAAACACACAATCTTTAAAGTCGGTTAAGGGTCATTCCATATCAAATCAACCAAAAAATCACAAAAATTTTACGCGACCAATTCCAATTTTGATGATTTTTGGTATATATTTTCTTCTTACCATAAAAGTTGAAAATGCAAATTTTTAGATTTTTTTGATTCGTAGTTTTTTTTTTTTTAATTTTTCAAAATAAAAAAGTCAGCATTTTGAACAAGAATGTACAAAACTAGCAATATCTCGAGAACCACTTACACTAGGAAAGTAATAAATGGCTCATTTTAAAGTCATTTTGAAGCTCTTTTTTATGAAATATCACAACATAATTTTAACAAAAAAAAAATTGAAAATAAAAAATTGAAAAAAAAAATTGAAAAATTCAAAAAAGCCATTTTTAATTTTTTTGAAAAAAATATATAATTTTGGTCAAAGTGTTACTTAATTATCCACAAAATTTTATGATGGAGAAATGATGGGTTCAATGTCAAAAAAAATATCAAAAATATTAAGTACATTAAAAATCATGCATTTAAAAAAATAAACATATTTTAGGAGCACCAATAGTGCACTGGATATTAAAATAAATAAATTTGTTGGATGGATACAGGTTTTAAAAAATACCCAGAGGCTTTATCTACAAATTATTTTATTTTAAACTCGCAAAAGAAATAAACAAACTTTTCTACTTCGTTGATAAAAATTAGACAGAAAACACTAAGACTAACTATATACCTTAAATTTATTTTTTTAACTTTCTTTTAAGAATTTCTGATGAATCTGACATTTCTTTTTTGCTGACATTGTAAGTTCTGCCAGTAGCAGTGTTGGGTTCAACTTTTTTTATAAGACTTTCTGGTTTAATAATTAAAATATCTTGAGGTGTTGGGTAAAAAAATGATGAGGCAGGTCCTCGTGGATGAAGAAAGCTTACTTTCAGTTCTCCGCTCTCATTATTTTTCCCCAAGACACAAGCCAGCCACCAAGCACTGTCATATTCTACAGTGACAAACCCTGACTCGATATTTTGCAAAATAATGCTTCCACCTTTAAAAAGATTATGTGTTTCGACCTCTAAGCATGTAGAAAACTGTTTTGCCAAAAACGTGCTTTCTGTAAGAGGAATTACAGCATGAATTTTTTGTGTCCCCGGTATTGTTAAGACTTCCGCAAATCTTTTATTCAAAATTATTTCATGATTTGTATAATCTGCTTCTGTGCAATATTTAAAATCAATGCCAGATATGTTTTCTTCACACCAAGTAAACAATTGTAGAGGTGTCATTATTTGATTGTCATAGGGCCTCTGCAAACTGGCTTTGGCAGCAAGTCTTTTAACAGTTCCTCCCAAGCCATCGCAGGCACTTTTGCCATGCGAGGTGGCAAAATAATGCCACTCTGCCTCAACACCAAAATATTTTTTATGCAGGCATATATTCAGAAAATTCTTTTTGTTTTTGTACTGCGCAGCACATCCATCCGAAAAATAAAAAATTTTGTTAAGTCCTGGTATTTTGATTTTTAAATCAGGCATTAATTTTTTTAAAAATAAATGAAATGCAATTGTATTATGTGTCAAGCTTTCCGAAATAAACACATAATTCAGGTTGTGCAGTTTACCATCACTTAGAAAATAAATGGCAAAAGGATGGAGGGTTGCCTGGCTGTTATTCCAATGATAAGACTGGACTTCATCTTGCATAACAAAGGAATAATTTTCCGCAAAGTCGCAAGTGATCAAAGACTCTCCAGGTTTAAGGTTAATTTTTATTTCATTGTATCTATCTTTTTGCATTTTTGCAATAAAAGAATGTGATTTAAGTTTTACAAGATCATCAGTAAATTCCTGGACAAAATCATCACTTTTCTTAACAACGGTTTCCATAGTACACCTATCTACTGAGACCCACTTTTTAAATGAGACCTCATCAATTAATTCTTCCTCAAATTTTTCTATTAACGTATTTTTAAACTGTTCTACTCCAGGACATTGCTTGCATCTATTGCTTAAAAAACAGTCCACTGAAGGTGGATTACACATTAGTTTATAAAGGCAATCATGATAAGATATTGCAAGAGGCCTGTTATTTTCATCATATAGCTTATTTAATTTGGAGCCATTGAGCATTAGTTTTATATTTTGATGTATAGTACATACACATACAGTATGAGTCCCACTTTTTCCTGCCAGTATACAGTTTTTGGGTTGCAGTTCACAAAATTTTGAAAACCCAATTTTTTCATTGGGGTACTCAGTTTTAAACAATGCATAAATTTCTTTTAAATTAGCTAAGACTAATTTTTTTTGTACATATTCTTTTTCAGCTCCATATTTTCTGATAACAACATAATCTTTTTTACCTGGCATGGTCCTGCTAATGTCATCCCTTTGGTAAAAATCTACCACTATTTGGGCCACTCTATCACTAAGGGTCTTTCCCGGTTTGGGGTTAGGAGAACATAATATCCCATTGTCCTTAACTAACTGTTTTACAGCTCTGGCCAAATATTGAGAAACTCCAAATTCTTCTTCAATATTCTTTCTACTCCAACTTTGAGGTAAACATGATAAAACTAGTATTTTCTCACTCCTCTTTTCGGTTTTTAAAAATTTGTCCTTTAACTGCTTAATCATTTCACTTTCGTCACTCTGGCATTCCTTTACTAGCGTTGAATCTGATTCCTTTGTAAATGCTTTCGCAATTGTATGCTGTACAATATCAATTTTTTCTTTGTATACATTTTTTCTTTTAATCGGCGACACACCAAGAAGCTCCAATGACTTGTTTAAAAGAGTAAATGATTCAGCAGGATCTTGAAAATCTGGATCATTTTTTGGAACTTGACTGGGTCTAAAAAAATTTAAAAAGTTAGTTTTTTATAAGAACTTAAAAAGGGGGTAACAGTTGACCCAAAATGTGTACATAATGCCAAGAAATTTGTACATAATGTCTGTATTCTCAAAATGCCATGCAAAATAATGCCATGCAAAATAATGCCATGAGATTTTTCCACTCCGTACTTGACGCAATTGGTTTAGTTTATTAATTTTATATTAAAAAATACTATTTGTTACTTACCCTGCCTCATCTTCTTCAGATGCCTTAAACTCCTTTGAAAGCTTTAGTCTACAACCATCACAGATTTTCATTCCCATTTTGACATTTTTGTAACTGCACATCCACTTGGTCACATTTCTTAATTTCCCAAAATGCTTGATTTTTAACTCTAGTGGATCACAGCACTTTACTTTATATTTAGTCCATCCACTTGCCTCACCCATAGTTGAAACTTTTAAAATTACACAGAGATGACTTTTTCCTAAGAATCGCTTTTCCTAAGAATTGGAACATCCAATAGTACGTCTCCGGTGGAAAAGAGGTTTTGTAAGTAAATATTACAATGGGGGGCAATGTTAATCTGATTACTGATACAGAATGAAACGTAGGATATAATTTTTTATTAAATAAAATATTGTTAAATATTTTTATAATATCGCTTTAAACCCCATTATATTCTTCTAATTACCAAAATGCATTGTCTATTTATAGGCGATTTTTCATGCATGTGACATTTTTAATAAATTTTTTCACATTGAACCCATGATTTGTCCATCTCAAAATTTTGTGAATAGTTTAATAACACTTTAAAGAAAATAATATAATTTTTTGAAAAAAAATAAAAATGGCCTTTTTGAAATTTTTCAAAAAAAAAATCAAACATTTTTTTTTCAATATATGTTATGCAATATTCTCATATGAAAGGTCTTTATAACAGCTTTAAAATGAACCTTCACCTACTTTTCTATTATAAGTGGTTCTTTGGATATTCCTAATTTTGTGCGCACATGTTAAGGACAAATAAGTGACTTTTTCGATTTTCAAAAATTAATTCAAAATAAACAACTGGTCAAAAAAGTCTGAAATTTTGGATTTTCCAGTTTTTTGGTAGGAAAAACATGTATACTAAAAATCATCAACATCGGAGATGGTGTGGTAAAATACCCTGGTTGACTTGATATGGACTGACCCTTAAGAATTAAAAATATTTTGGTCGAAAACAACTTGAGTTAAGCTATAATTAAGTTTTTTAATTTTGGTTGGCACGCCTATAATAATTTAAAAGAAATAACAGAAGTAATCTTAACAAATTCAAAAACTTCACAAAAAGCTATATAATACAAGTTCTTTTTATTAAAATAATAAAGTATAATTTAATTCTACCTACCTGTTCAGTATTTGCCTGAACATCTTTCTCGAAAACGTTTCTGGTCAAAGATACATATTTGACAGTCATAACGTTATCTTCAAATACGGAGCTTGAAGTACAGTCCGCCATTGTGATCTTAAGATCTCTTATCACTACAAACCGCTTTGTTGCTACGAATATTTCATTCTAAAAATATAAGCAACCAACAAAGATAGTTTTTACTAATAGAAATAAAATTCATAGCTATAGCACTAGAAATATTTAACTACTTAAACACTCTACAAAATTTGGTAAAAACTCCATACTCTATACTGGAGTATCCTTATACAATGACCTACCAAACGACATAAAAAAGTTGCAGGGTAAAATTTTTAATAGTAGAATTAAACAGTTTGTTAGATCCTTGTAGACATTCCCCCCTAAGCTTTCTACGAGCTTTTTATGGTTGTTTATTGTTCTGTTCCTTATTATATATTAAGACTGTAACGAGCCCTGTTTTTTAACTTGACCGAGTACCGAGTAGTCGACTAAAGAATGGCCCCGTACCTAGTATTCGGCTGCCAAGTAGTAGAATTGTCGATTTTATAATAGTCTTCTAACATTTTGAGCGAAAGATTATTTTCAAAAGCAAGACACATCTTTGAGATAAAAATAAATGCTTTGCATTACATCATAATCTTCCTCTTTTAGATTATAAGTTTTAAATTATTATTTTACTGTGTTTGTGTTATTAAATTTATGTAATTATTATTACTTAGTTTATTTTATTGCTTACCACTCTGCGTCTCATTTCTTTTGTTTTTGACATGCATAAATGGATTGTTTCTATTATTCTACTTTACTCGGCCGAGTAAGACCGAGCACCGAGTACATATTACTCGGCTAAAATTCTGACCGAGCACCGAACTACTCGGTACTCGGTGCAGCCCTAACTTATATTGTAATATTAAAGTACTGTACTTATCTTAACTTATCTTAAATGTATTTTTTGCAAATTTTTTAAAGAAATATTAAATATCTTTAATTAGTCTATAAACCACAAATATTATATTTTCGAAAAACAGTATATTCAGGTTGATATGTTTCTACCTCACTATTTTTATTGTAAATTATTGAAGATAAATTTTGTTAGTATAAGTATGAAGCTGTATAATATGTTCTATATTTTCTTGGTTCAACAAATGTTTTCATTCATTCAATCGCCTAATTCAAAATTAACCAATATTGTTTTTGAATACTAGGATTAAGTGAAATTCGGATAATTTTATTGGTGAAGTAATAGGCAATCCCTAGGGTAATCCCCTATATATAGGGTGATTTGCTAACCAAAATCAATAAGGATTATCTACAAACATAAACCGTTTTTTATTTGCTGCACGTCCAAAGGTAGAAATGTCCAGAATTTGGTACCCTAACTTTATTGGGCCTGTTTTCATTTTATTTAACTCACCAATCCAGGAGGTCCGTGCAATGTTATTTGTGGAACGCCCACATCTTGCATTGTTAAAGCAGTACCAGGCAATCCTCCCATATTCTTCCAAACTGCTTGGGTAATGAAAATGTGTTCCAATTTTGAAAGTTTCGTTTTATGTTCATGAGCTAACCTCTGAGTGCCTTCTCCACAGTTAAATAAGTACCTAAAAATTGTACCAGTAAGTGATAAAACTAGTGGAGTAGATCCAATTTTCTCTTTCTTGTTTTGCTTGAATTGGAAATTAGCTTTTTCGAAGGGGCAACCACCTCAGAAAAATTCATATGTGCACCCAAAAATGGTAGTTTTTAATTACTGCGGAGTACTGTGAATATTCTAACAGTTATGGGACTGTCATGTACTGTGAAGTACTGCCAAAATATTGCGAAAGTAGGTACTACAAAAGTATTGCAAAAGTTCTGTGAAAATATTGCAAAAGTACTGCAAAAGTATTGCGAAAGTACTGCAAGTCTCGGTAAAAGTATTGCACATATACTTCGAAAGTATTGCGTAAGTACTGCAAAAGTATTGCAAGAGTACTGCGAAAGTATTGCAAAAGTACTGTGAAACTAATGCACAAGTACTGCGAAACAATGCAAAAGTACTGCAAAATCATTGCGTAACTAAGCGAAAGTACTGTGGAAGTACTACGAAAGTACAGTGGGCGTATTGCGCAAGTACTGCCAAAATATTGCGAAAGTACTGTGAAAGTATTGCGCATGTACTGTGAAAGTATTACGTAAATACTTCAAAAGTGTTGCATAAATACTGCGAAAGTCAGGGCCAAAGTATTGTGAATGTACTGCGAAAGAAGTGCAGGTCAAAATTTACAGATATTCTCAAAGGTGGTTATCCCCTCGGTTTTTTTCAGATTGCATGCTGAGCATTTGCCCATGACTTGTTGATCTGATCATTTGTCTTTATCTGTATTGACTTCTGGAGTACTGATGGGTCATTAACAAAGGCGAAATACGTGTCTGCAAGTCATCAAGTGGCACCCAGTATGAATCATTGCGATAAAAACGTAAAGTTTTTTTATGCTATCTACGATAGTATCCAAGCTGATATTAAGATGGCCCTGAACAGTTACGGCCCAACTGAAAGGCAAAGAATTCACTGTACCCGGCTTTATATATGCAAACAGTTTGGAGATTAATTAAATTTCGGTAATTTGTAAAAAGCAAAACTTGGCGTCTGTTTTGATAACTTTATGTATAAGAATAAATAAATTTACCTAAGATTTAATTTAAGAATATTTGTCACTTTACATTTTCACTTGATTTTTTTAGACTACGATACCAATATCTATATCAAAAATAGTTACTAAGGTTCCAAAACACCTTAATCAACGACGCCTTAATCGATTTTAACGAAATTTGGTACAAAAATCAACAAACAAACAAAAAAGGGGGATAAAATATTTTAAAAAATTGTAACTTTGGAACAAAAGCAACTAGCGATATATGGTTTTCATATTTAAGTTTCCATCAATATGGACTACAAATTTTGTTATAAAGTCCAAATTTGTGGGAGCTTTAGTTTCCGAGTTATTTAAAAAAAAACCGTTAAAATATATTTTTAAAAATCATAACTTTAGAAGTAAAGCAGCTATTAATATGCGGTTTTCAGATTTTGGTTTTCGTAAATATTATCCAAACATTTTCAGTTTCAGTTTCTTTATTTCATGTTTACAGTTTTACAAATGTCAAAACCTTGGCGTAATTGTTCAAAAACCTTATGGTAACTGTTCAGTACATGGTCCCCCGCCACTCTCAAGTCCCTGCTCCTTAAAGAAGAAAATTTCCCAGAGACCATCAAAATGGTCTACAAGGAACTCTGGGAAAAAACTCGAAACGGCAGAACACCCCACAGTAAACATTTACTATAACTTGGTACTAGTACATGTAATAATTATGTATACATCTTATTAATAAATAAATAGTGCTTTGTATACTATAAAAAGCTTTTTAATTTAGGAACTATTTGATTTTATTTTTAAACGTATTTTCAGGTAACCGTTTATAGGCCTCTGGGAGTTTATTATATAGTTTTGAGCAAAAGTAGTTTGTGGCCACTCTACTTCTCTCCAGTCTGGCAAACTCAATTCTAATATTAGTTTGATTTCTTGTGTAAATCGTTATGGCTTTGATATTTGTCTAGATTTGATGGAGTTGCCATAATTTTAAGTTCTACAAATTTATGTTTTACATTGGCTCTATATGGTAGGCCAGTTATGAAATGAAGTGCGCGGGTCTGAAGAGCAAATACTCTTTCAAGCTGGCAGGTATGGCCGCAAACTAGGATTGCGTAAAAACTTAAAGATTGAAACCTCGATTGAAATAGGCTATGAAAGGTTTGCAGCAATGTAGACATTGGAACTTGGTCTTTTATAGAATTTAATAAAAATGTGGTTGATGATAACTTGTTTGCCAGATGCTATACATGGTTTTTAAATGTAAAATTTGCATTTGCATCGTTTATATTATTTTGTTGACGAAGAGTAATTGTCATTTTTTGAGTTTTTTCTTTGTTAAATGATAGTTTGTTAGAGTTAAACCAATTTTGCAGATTTTCTTGATGTCTTGTCATTTTTATTTTTAAATGTTCGTTATCTTTGTGGTGGTCTGCTGATGCATTATCATCAGCAAATTGTAATAGTATTGCTTCTGGTACTGCGCAAGGTAAGTCATTTGAATAGATTGTAAATAGTAATGTTGATAATAATTAGTTAATTATTAACCATTAAAGCTGTGTCTGAGTAAGTTTTGTGGTAAGTTTTTTGGTGTCTGTCACTGAGGTAACTCTATGTTAACTTTGTTGCATATTTTTCGAATCCGTAAAGCTGTAGTTTTCCTAATAATATCTCATGGGACACACAGTCGAAGGCCTTGGAGAGGTCACAAAATATGGCTTCCATAAATTGACCCCCCTCCAAGGCCTTGACTGTTTCGAAGTGGTGATATAATAGTGTTTTTGCTCATTTGCTCATTCAATATTGTTTTTTTCTTTTTCTGGTTTAAAAGTTTTTTCTGAGAAACAAGCTTCTTGTATGGTCAGTCAAAAGTTGAAGATCTATAAAGGACCAATCTGTTCCTTCTAGTATGTTTCCACTTTCTGTGATAGGTCGGCAAGTGATCTGTTCTGGTTTAAAGATGTTTTTAGCAAGGTTTACATGAATGTTTACCCTATAACGATTTAAAATTTTGGGGTTTATTACCAAAGTATTGTATTCTAGTTCATTTTCAAAATTTATAAAAATGTTATCTAAAATGTTTAGATCTGTTGTTTTTTCTTTTATTTGACTTTCAAAGCCGTAGCTTTGCATAAGATCTATAAGTTTAGTTCTTCTGCTATCTACTTTATTAAAATGTACATTGAAGTCTCCGTTTATGACTGCGAAGTGTTTTGGTTTAATTAGATTTGAAAGCATATGTGTGACCGTATCAAGAAAGAGATCAAAGTTTCCAGATGGCGGTCTATAAACGGTTATAATAGTGATATTGATTGAATTTATATTAATTGCGGAAATTTCGTACAGTTTTCAATATATATTTTTACTATGTTTTTTTGTTCTATACAGCTCAGGTATGGTTTGTTTAATATAATTGTTGCCACGTAGGAGGTGGTACCTGCGTTATTTGTCTTTTTTCTGCAAAAACTAGAGCTAACAATGTAATTACCTATTTTTAGAGAATCTAAGTATAGTATATCATAGTGCGCTCTACTTGTTATAAGGTTCAAATCTTTCAAATAATTGTTTCTATGATGGACTATCCATGCTTTCTAGCACCAATTTTTTCAAACTATATGATACATTTAACTCGCAGATAATAGCTCTATGGTCAGAAATTAAATCCGCGTTTCCATGATACAATTTATTATATATATATAACATCAATAATTTTTTGTGTAGTTAATAGGTGTTTATAGCTAGATAATAAGTATATTAAAACGGAGACTAACACAATTACTCATCAAATTGTTAATTATCAAATTATCCCTTGAAAACTGCCTTAAAATAATATTAAGTATTATATTAAGTTTTATTTACGGATAGACCATTTTTTACAAAAGTACAAAAATATACTAATAACAATAGTTATAGTTAATTACTTATATTAAAATAGCAAGTCAAAAACTAAGCTCATAAAATTTCAACACATGATTAATACTCAGGCACTAAAATAATTGGCGTTGGATCTTAGATCTAAACTGATTTAAATTTAAGTTAAAAAAATCTATTTCTTTCGGTAAGGAGTTGGCTATAATTAGTTCTATGATATTCTATGTGGAATAAATTAGGATTTCTTAAATTCACTTGTGGAATAGAAAATGATATTTTCTCTAATAAATCCATTTACAATTTTAAGCTAATTGACTTAAATCATAATAGTTTATATTTTCAACTGATATATTAAGTTTGTATGCTATAAATCTAAAGAATTTTCTTTGTACCTTACAGATCTAATAAGAGAACAATACATATTTTTATAACTATAGATATTGCTAAATTCATTCATACTGCGTTTAACAAATCCTAGCATTTTTAAGGCTCTGTTTTTAATATAATCAATGAAGTATCCATTAATACTCCGAGACCTTTAATCTTATTGACACTTTCTAGTTCAATATTAATAAAACTATAGTCAAAATTAATAGAACTTAAAATTCTATGAAATCTTAATATTTTACATTTGTCAATATTTAGGTCTAAACAATTTTCATTAACATAATTAAAAAATCTATTTAAGTCTTGTTGTATAAGGACACAATCATTTATATTTTTTACTTTTTTGAATATTTTTAGGTTGTCACAATAGAAAAGAACTTGGCAATTTTTAAAGCATGTTAAAATGTCATTAAGGAAACAGTTGAAAAAAATTGAAGATAAATGCCCCCCTGTGGAACTCCTGATGTTACATTAATTGTTTCAGAAAGACTGTTTTGCACCTTGACAATTTGCTTACAATCAGGTAGAAAGCTTTGAACCCAAGATAGAAGGATACCATGTACACCTAGAGCAGAAAGTTTTTGTAAAAGAATATTCACATTGACTGATATTGATTACACTTATACTACATACCTAATGTAAGTGCTTAATTGAAAAGTACTTTATTGTCCAAGAAAAATTACATGTAATATTTTCTTATTGACAAAGTAAGTAAAATTAATTATTAGACCTAAATTCTAAAGAAAAAATTAATTGGCCTATTTACCCAACTTATCACACCTTCTGTGTCGAAGGTCTTTGAGAGGGCACTGTACAATCAGCTGATAGACTTTGTAAAAGCAAAAGATATTACAAGGTAACCAATACGGATACAGAAAAAAAAATCAACAAAACTTGCAATACATGATTTCTGAAGGTTTATAGTGGAAAACATACAGCTGGATTGTACTTTGACCTTGTTGGATAATCTGGGTATCAGGGGGGTTGTCTTAGAACTGCTGAAATCTTATCTTACCAACAGAATACAATTTTTTTTTCGGAATGGTCAGATATCAATCAAGGAGTCCCTCAAGGCTCAATACTGGTACCGCTCCTCTTCCTGCTGTATGTAGGTGACCTCTCTGAGAAAGTAGAAGATGCAAGCATAACAGCACAATTTGCAGACGACACCACATGCAGGGAGGCAGACCATACCCTGTCTGGTTTTTCGGAGGGGTATACGCAGACAGTGGGGAGGATTGCAGACTGGTGTGAGAAAAACAACTTAACCTTAAACATTCAAAAAACTGCTTTTATTACCTTCAGTAAGACCAACCAAACAAAAGAATCACTTTTCGTAAAACTGAATAGCAAATCTATTCCAAACATTGATAATGTGAAGTTCTTGGGGCTAACAATAGACCCAAATTTAAACTGGGAATATCATATAAAAAATTTGTATTCAAATTTAATAGCGCTAGTGCAGTAACAAGAAGATTAAGAGAGGTCATTACTGTAAGCAGTTTCAGAATTTACTATCTTGCAAGTGTACAGAGTTTAATTACTTATGGCATTATCTTTTGAGGCTCCTCCAGTTTTAGGACTGCATCCAAGGGCAACTTGCAAACCTCATTTCAAAAACTTGAATATCTTGCCTGATTTTAACTTTTGTTTTTAAATTTTAACTAATTTTGTATTATGTCTTTTAAGATGTTTTCTTGTTTTCTGTCAGTCTGCAAATATATTAGATTTATTTTTTTTTTATTTATTTATTCACGGGATAACCTCATTAAAGTAAATTTACAATTAACAAAGGTAGGTAAAAACATTTGTTATAAACTATCCCTGGTTTAAATTAACTAAAATAAGTTATACTAAAAACAAAGTTCAGATAAAAATAAATAACTTTCCTCAACAATAAAACTATTAACCACTAGTGGTTTAAACGTAAAAAAAAAAAATATCTAAAGATTCTTCTTATTGTGCATGAACAGTATTTTTTTTCCTATTCCTAATATAATAAGCTTAGGTACTAATTTAACCAATGTATCGCATTTTTGCAGTTTCTTTTATATTTAGCTAACTCTAAAGAAAAGACTTCAATATTTAGAGTATTTAGCATAGAGAGATATCTATTAAGTGGACTGTTAGCGCCATAGGCAGTTCGATGATAAAAGTAAATTGATGTCTCAGTCCATGGTAATAAGGCACATTTAAGTTAATCTGGCTCAACAGTGTTGGGCAATCAATAATACCATTTATAATTTTAAATAAAAATATTAAGCCAAACGAATTCCTTCTTTCACTTAATAGAGGTAGATTTAATTGTCTTTCTATGGCGCTGTAGTCATGGTCCAAAATCCTAACATTATTTCTATAGGCACATACTCGCAAAAACTTGTGCTGGACCCTTTCTTTCTTTCATCTTGGAACCTTTAATAGAAATTGAGTTAACATGTTCCACAAAGGAAAGTTTTTCATCAAATATGACACCTAAGTCTCTAACAGATGACTTGTATTCAACCTGTTGACCATTAATGAAGTAACCTGTTGCAATTCTGTTGGGTTTACGAAAAAAACTTATAAAACAACATTTTTTTACATTTAAGTTCAGCTTATTTTTTACACCAATCCGCTAAACGATTTAAGTCCTGCTGAAGAAGCTCTTGATCGCAAATACTTTCAATTGTTCTCCAAAACTTAAGATCATCTGCAAACTTGGCAAGCATGCTATTCAAAAAACAGTCAACAAAATCGTTCACGAAAATATTGAACAAAGGAGGTGAACTATGGCCTCCTTGGGGAACGCCAGATGTAACAACAATTGAATCGAAGTAAAAGCCACCTACTTTGACTCTCTGAATTCTATCTGTCAGCGAGCTCTCCCACCACAATACAAAACCCGAATGAAAGCCAATCTGAAGCAACTTATTAAGCAAGATATTGTGATCAATGCGATCAAAGGCTTTAGAAAAGTCTGTGTAGATCAAATCAATTTGCTTTCTGTCTTCCATGTTTTGAAGAATATCATTTTGATAGGATATTAAGTTGGACACAGTTGACTTGTTTTTCGAAAAGCCATGCTGTTCTTGACAAATAAGGCCCTTACATTGCCAACTGATCTGCTTGGTAACAAGACTATCAAATATTTTAGGTATAGCTGATTGTATACATATACTGCAGCAATTTTCAATGTTATTTTTTTTGCCACTATTGAAAATTGGAACAATATTACTTTCTTTCCATTTATTAGCAAAAACTGAAGATTTTAAAGATTTATTAAAAAGTAGGTATAAAGGCAACACTATGGTGCAAAACACATTTTTTTAATACGAAATTAGGAATTCCGTCTGACCCCGTTGTTAATTTATTTGGGATATTTGATATTTCATTAAAGATGTCTATCTTTGATATTCTGGTGCAGTTTATATTGTTGCTTAGGTTTATTTTTCTAGTTATATTATCAGAAGGATCAACTGGATCTTGATTAAGCACATACACAGTTTCAAAAAAGTCTCAAAATAAGTTTGCAATAGATTGACCATCTGTAGCCTCCCTTTCGCCATAGAACAGTGAACCCGGCAGATTGTGACTAGAACGTTTATCATTTATGTACTTCCAGAAGGATCTAGGATCATCTATTATTTTTGCATCTAGACCAGTAATATAATTATTAAAACAATAACTATCATTAGAACTCTCTTTTTTGTAGACAGAATGAGCTAGTTTCTTCTTCAATGTCAACCTACGCAACTCCGCAGAAAACCATTTTGGGAAACTAGATGTGAAATACTTTTTTAGTGGAATAAAGTAGGCAATACCAGCTGACAGGAGTTCATAAAATATGCAAGTTGCCTCATTGACATTAACTTTATCTAGATAATCAACCCAGTCGATTGATGCCAAGTAATTATTTAATTCCCTGTAGTTACCATTCCCAAAGTCATACTAAAATTCATTGTAAACTAGGTTATTAGATGCAGTTTTTGTAGAAAGTTTTATAGAGAATTTGTAACTAATATGATGCATACTAAACTTAAATAATGGATCACTAGCCATACATACATCACAGTCCTTAACATTTGACAAAACTAAGTTCAAAAAAACATTCCTGTTATTTGGTATATTATTGTGCTGAAACAAGTTATGATAACCAAACGATACAGCCACCTCCAATGCTGGATCACCTCCTGGACATTGCACTATTGGCCCATACTCATCATTAGACCATGTTGCATTTGTTAGGTTATCATCTCCCACCAAATATATATTCAATGCTGAGTATTGTTGGATCACCCTATCAACTGTCTTGCAGTGCAATGAATAACTTTCATGTGATGACTGAGGGGGTAAGTATACGCCTCCTATGATAAACTTGAAACTGTCACGCTGACACAACACATATACCTGTTCAACCCTGTCTTCTGTGATGCTTATGAGCTGCGATTTGATTTTATTATCTACCATTATTAGGACCCCTCCCCCACTTACTTTTTGATTAGAACTGGGACTTCTATCACATCGAAAAATACCAAACTGTTTGCAATTAAGTTCACAATCAGAAAAGTCTACGCTCAAGTTGCTTTCTACCAACACTATTATAACATAATGACAGCATGTCACTGTTTTTGTAACTTGGTGCGTAGACCCCCCACATTTTGAAAATACACATTTAATGGGGTGTAACTGTGTTTTTTTGCAGTTTACTTTCAACTACAGGTACTCCATTACGGTACCTAATAACCAAATTATCTTCCCCTGTAGCCTTCCTAGCGTCTAAAGTTCCTTTAGCTTTCTTATAAGCTTCCTGTTGCATTTGTGTCTGATCAAATGAGATTTTGAAGCTTGATCCTATCAATTTCTTACTTGATTTTATGGCTTTCTTTACAGTTTCGTCATTGCAGATGACTTTTACCGGCCTTGACTTGGTTGCATCATTTTTCAATTGACCAACGCGAACCACTTTCTTCACCGAGGGAAGCTCTTGCTGTAATTCCAACCTGGTAAACACTTCAGACACTATTGATTTGTCGTGGATGATGCGGTCATTCAAGTTGGGGGAGTTGGACTCCGGGATGTTGTAGATCATTAAATAATGTGCTCTAGTATGGCCACCCCCGACTGTCGCATGACAGTCTCTGCAAAAAGTGAATGGATAGGTTCAAAAATACAATTTTTTGCTTTGGGCCTGTTAGGATCGCAGTACCATTTTGGTTTGAAAGTGGGCCCTCCTGCACATTTGCTTTCGGACTAAAGTAATGTGACCAGAAAACTCTCATTTAGGTCTTATGTAAATGTTGTGCCTGCTTATCCTGGTTGTACCTACCTATAGTTTTTTTATAATTCTGACTGATATTGAAATGCTTTCTTAGGTTACCCGCTTTCTTAAAAATGTAGATTAGGCTGTTAGCTTTTTTGTAAATTTTAAACATCTAAATCTGAAACTAAATTAAAATATTGAATATGTCCGAAGATGTTAACATCGGCTGATCTTTCAAATTTTCCAAAGCCTATTGCAATAAGACTGTCAGAATTCAGATTCAATTCGAATTCTTTAAGGTACCCATGCAAGGAATTCAAGATAGAATAAGGCAAAGAGAGGAACAATCAGGGGTCACAGTGTGACATAGAGACCAACAGCAATGGGTCAACAAACATACCAATGCCAGAAGTTTTTTAGAGCCAGGGTGTTCCTATCTACTCGCTTCTTAATGCCGAGTCACAACTTACCTGGATTGATCTGAAAACACATACAGTGCCCTTGGAGTTCCTTGGGCTCCTGTCCCCACAAACTGCAAACTAACTCTGCCTGGCACATACTTGGCGTTCCTTTGCTTAATCTTTAGTCTCTGTTTCTGCGCTTCCGCGATGTGCCGGGGCTCTTTGGGCATATTTACTAGTAACTCTTTGAGGTTAGAACCAGGGATTTTGGAATAGAGTCGGAATGAAACTGCAAATCTAAAACGGGGAAGGTTAAGGATATTTCGCATCAGGAGAGAGAGGTATTGGATTTTATACTTATTAATGAAATGAGATGAGAAAGACGTACGGGAGGAGTAAAATGTTAGGAATGCATGAAAAATTTTGAAATGTTTTGAAATTGAGAGATCCACAACGTAAACGTCGTAAACCAAAACAGCATAGAATCGGCCCAAAGGGGAAGAAGAAGAGTTTCTCGAGTCTGAGTTTACTGGGTAACTGTAAAGTTTCTTCTGACCTTCATGGCTGATGGCCTATTTCGAATGGATCACCGGTTGTTTAACTAACCAATTATATATTCTTTGGTTTCTCACATGTTGAAAATAAACATAACCCAACATATTTCAACCACATTTTTGTTGTTTTTAAGATATTTTACAAAAAAAAATGGCAAAATTAACGAAAATTAAAGCAAAGAGTGTTAAAAAAGTAAAGAGTTTAAAAAGAGGGGGTTTAAAGAGCAAAACAAAATTGAAGAAATCCCTAAACACCAAATATAAACCAGTAAAACCCGATGATAGCAGTGACAGCGATGTGGAAGACTTGCTTAGGAAAGATGATTTGAGCGACGAAGAACCATCAATTGACGAAGACGGTGAAGCAGGCGGTGCCTCCACTGACGAGGACGAATTGGATGAAGAGGCATTGGCTGTGAAACACAAGAAAGATTTGGAAAAACTGAAGGAGACTGACCCAGAATTTTATAAGTTTTTGCAGGTTTGTTGATGATTTTGTACAAGACAGGTAATCCTGCTGCCACTGATAATCGAACTCAATGGTTATCTTGGCTAGCATCAGTAGATTTGATAGCATTAAGTTGGTCTCTTTTTTTTTAGAGTAGAGTAGAGTATTTCTTTATTTGCATAAAATTTTGTACATATTTTAGCAAATAGCGTAAAAAAATAGGAAAACAGTACTTCTAATATAATCTTAAGTAAAAATTCAAATCTTTTCCGTACTTACTTTAAAAATAGAAAAGAAAAAACTCTATTAATTAAATATCTAACAAAAAACATGATAATAATTTGACCTGTATTAAAAAGTTTGAAATGTTAATTGTTAATCCATTTGTTCAATAGGACCATATGCATTTATAATAAAATAACATGACAGAATAAAAAGTTAAACAACAATTTAAAATATTTGGAATACACACTATACTGGGTTAAGGTTCACACAGTTTCTGGTATAATGTCCACCTGGCCCAACATGTTTTCTTTTTGTGGAATTATTATACCAAGGGGGCGCCAACTACAGTAAAAATGAATATGTATTGCCGCAGTCTCTATGATTTTTTAAAGACTGTGGGATTTTTTGCAACTGCAGAAAGATTCCCAGGATTTCTAGAGACTGTCAAGTGACTGCAAGTAATTCCTGAGACCGGATAGGTGACTGCAGAAAATTTCTGTGATTGCCATGGGACTGCTGATGTGGTATTAAAATATATTTTTTTTATACTTTCATCAAAAACCAAGTTAAAAACTCCTGTCCATTTTTTACTCAAATTTAAAGAGAAATAGTGAAAAATAGTAATATTGATAAAATCTAAGTGTTCTTGCCTAAAAATTAAGTCATTTTTTCTAAGCATTTTACAAAAAATTGATTTAAAAAAGTCGAGAAAATATTAAACTGTCAAAAATTAAAATGGTTTTTCTCAAATTTTGCACGTTACTAAACTATAGATTTTTATTAAATTTATTTATTCACATCCACTTGCAAAAGCTAAAGTCCTAAGATTAACTTAAATAGTATAAATATAGTTATAGGTAAGTTAGTTTCATTTGATCTTTTTTAATTTCGGCCTTTGGTATTTTCTACCTTTCGACCTTTTTGTTTTTCGACCTTATTGTCTTTCGACCTTATGTTTTCCGATCTTTCGTCCGCCGACCCTTGAAAAGCGTGTTTTTCACTTCAACTTAGGACCACCTTATCTCAGCGGTGCAACAACAGAGGGTTACCTAATGTAAAAAAACCAACATAAACTCCAAAATTTTATGTAGTATTTAACTGTAGGTAGAATTTGTTGTTCCGAACAAGAATTAGTAACTAGATATTTACCTAACAAGTGCGGCAAGTTATACTTTTCTGAACGCACCGGCGTTTGCGCGAACGACGCACCAGCGGAGTTAGGGCAAGCCGTAAGTGCGGAAAATACTTTCCGCACGCGTTAGATACAACATTTTTTCTACAAGCGTGCGGAATATCAAAATATTTTGTTATTATTTTAGTTAAACCTAGCAGACTAAAAATGTAAAAATAGTCAAAATACGAATTTTATGTTTTATTCAGAACTAAACTTTAACAAGCTTAAAAAATTAATTTTTATGGTAACTATTAATCACGGTAACATTGAAAGTACCACTGCTCATGTTGCTTAATGCCATCGTCGACTTCAAGTCTTCCTGATTCATCACTAAACAACAGCATGCTCAACAACAAGCGTGCTCAACAGCGTGTGTGAAAAATTTTTTTTTGCTCAACAGTGTGCGTGAATAGTAGTTTTAATAACTAGTGGCTAAAATAGTACCTTTTTTACAAGCGTTGGTTCAAATAACGAGCGCGGCGAGGTATTTAAAACCGCGATTAAAAAAAAGCACAGTTTAGCCGTGAGGTGCTAACACTATTTTTTTTAATACCTTTATCAAACAATCCAAGAAAAACAGGAAAATACTTATAAAAAACTCGAACGAAGAGCACATCTCGCAACACACCATCTTTACACTATAAATCAAGGCGGCTGGTAAATGAAATAACTATGGTTGCCATATGATTTTCCTTTTTACTCGGTGACGTTCATTGTTGCCAGGTTGATATTTTGAAGTTTTTAAAATGATTTGTTCGTAAATACTTGGTGAGAACTGGCCGAAATTGCTTAATTTTTGGGCAAGAGTAATTAAATTTTTCCAATATTACTATTTTCTGCTATTCTCTCTCTTTAATTTTGGGTAAAAAACGGACAGAAATCTTTTTTTGCACTTGTGATTAAGAAAAAAAGTTTTTTAGCATCGGTAACCAAATGCAGACAGTTGGTAAAATAATGTTTTTGACGAAAGTATAAAAAAAACTTTTTTGCTCAATAGCATGCGTGAAAAAATTTTTTCGCGCACGGCGTGCGGAAAAGTGGCACTTTCAGCACGGAAATGAGTGCCAGAAAAGCGTTTTTCCGCACGCTCGTAGGGAAATATATTTTTCTTAACAGTTTCGTTTCGTTTGCATTTAAAGATTGTTCATATTTTCTTAGACGCACCCTTTACTACGTGGCAGAAACATCAATTTTTGAAAAAAAAATTTTGACTCCAAAATGCTTGACAAAATTCTAAAACATGTCCTTGTCAGCATACGTAGACTTGCTTGATAAATTATTTTAAAGGTGATTCCCAAAAAAATAGGTAAATTTTACTCCTAAATATAGAGAAAAAAATATGAAATTTAAACAAACACGTAATTTTTCTTAGATTAATGATGTCTAACCACTGTTCAAATCTTTCTAGGGAATTTTGAATTACCCTGTATCTACGCAAAAAAAAACCAGTGAGAGACCCCTCTGTTTTTTTTTCAAAAAATTTGATTTAAATTCAGAAAATCCAACTGGTGCATGTGCACTTTTAATCATTCAAAACACATAAACTTTCCATTTGAACCTACCTAAGTATTCTCTGAAATATTTTTTCCCTTTTTACCCAAAAACAACTGGAAGAATGTAAAAAGGCAAAATTGATGAAGACACACAGTTTTAACACGTTCAAGGCGGGCTGATATTTTGTATTAATAATTAAAAGTACTTTCAGGTCCCAAAGAGTACAGAAGGTGTTTGTTCCAATTGGTGGGTGAGGTGTTCGAGGATCCGAATGACACCTTTTAATTTTTTTTTTTTTTTGTATAAAAATTTCAAAATATTAAAAGTTTTTTGGATTAATTATATTCAGTAATATTCAATTTAATTACCTTTTCTTCAGGACGTGAATCCCGAGTGAATCCCTTTAAAAACAACAAGCCATAACTGGTTTACACTTTTACGCCCAGTTGATGTTTTAAAACCATAATTAAAAATGCTTTTTGAGCTTTGACCCGATGACATCTTATTGGTACTTTAAGGGATCTTTTTTGTATAACATTTCAAATAGTATGTCCTGTGCTATCAAGGGCCAAAAACACGGTCACTCACTAACCGATACAGCGCTGCCAAAACAAATCATAATAACACTTCATATATCTGAGTAAAATAAATCTCTCTCTCTCTTCATCTTAGTTTGTGTCCAGGAATTTAAGGCTTCTTGTGAAGGAAATTATTTTCTTGGGTAATAGTTAGCCCATTTCTTGGGTAGATGGCAGTCATCATCATAGGCAATCATCATTTTCCTCTATTCTGTATCGTCGCTATCTGTTGTGCGTTTTTTGATGGCTATGTAAGTCAATTCTCGAGTCGCACACCCTTCGACAGACCTGGCACACATTTTGTCGCTCCTTCCTACGTTCTCTCTTTTCCGTCTCTAGTCTACGTCGTTGCTCTTCAAAAGTTTGTGCTCCATCATGGACTTTTCGGCGCCATGAAGCTCTATCGTTTGCCGTGGTCTCGAAGTTGTTTATATCAATGTGACCCTTCATCATATAACTTTTGAGAACGTCCTTGTACCTTTTTTGTTGACATCCTTGATTTCTCTTTACCTCCTTCAGTTGCCCATAAAATATCTGCTTTGGGGGACGTGTTTCGGGCATGCGGGTAACGTGACCAGTCCAACGAAGCTGGTGCTTGAAGATAAGGGATTCTATACTAGTTGTTCTGGCTTCTTCTAAAACACTTATGTTTGTTCGTCGGTCTTGCCATTTGATTCTCAGGATTCGTCTTAAACAACTTCGTGATATTTTTCTAGTCGTTTGATATGCCTTCTGTAGGTGGTCCACCTTTCGCATCCGTATGTTAGAGTTGGTATTATAACTGTGTTGTAGACTCGAAGCTTGGTCTCCGCATTGACGTCGTGATTGTTGACGAAAGCCGTGCGAACGCTGCACTAGCACATTTTGGGCGATGCTGTATTTCTGCGTCAATAGTTGCGTTTGATGATAGGGTAATGTTCCACGTTCTGCAGAGAATGGCCATTTATGGAAATGTTTGGAGCTTGGGGATTCGCACCTGGTTCTGGTTGGTGAAGAATTTGCGTTTTGGCAAGATTGACCTCTAGGCCAATGCTTTTGTAGGCTTGATTAAATGCATTAATTACCAGCTGTAGGTCTTCCTCTGTATCGGCCATAACGACGTTGTCATCGTCGTACTGCAGTTGGATTACCGAGGTCGTACAGACCTTAGTTTTTGCTCGCAGTCTGCCTAGGTTAAGTAGGCCACCGTCGAATCTATATAGAATTTCCACTCCCGGCTGTAGATGTTCCTCAAAAAGGTACCTAAAAATATAGAGAATAACACACCCTTGTTTAACGCCTGTCATAATCTGGAATGACTCTCCTGGTCCATCGTTGCTCAGGACTGTTGCATTCATACTGTCGTGTAGTAGTCTAAGAATTTGAATATATTTTTGACGGCATCCAGCTTTTGCCAGTATTTGCCAAAGAGCTTTGACTAGGTCCATGAAGGCCATGAATAGGTGGAGATTTTGTTCTCTAGATTTCTCTTACATTTGTCTGGCACTGAAGATCATGTCAGCTGTGCCTCGATTGGGCCTAAATCCACAATGTGTCTCTGGCAGATTTTGTTCAGAAATCGGAATTACATAATTTCCAGCAACAGAAAGCAGAGATATACCTCTGTAGTTTCCACATTGGGCCTTGTCGCCTTTTTTGAAAATGGTATCTATAGAGGTGTCTCTGAGTTCAGCAGGAATGGTCTCAGTGATCCATATTTTACTTATTAGACTGTGCATTTAGGAATTAAGTGCGGGACCCCCTTGTTTGTAGAGTTTAGCAGCGATACCATCTGTGCCTGCTGACTTGTTATTCTTCTTGAATAACAAGATGGCAGTACCCCCTTGAGGTGCTTAAGCCTCTTCCAGAGTTGGGCAGGGTATTTACAAAGTAAGTGTTCTGCGGTCTCTGTTGAGGTTTTGCAAAATCTGCAGTGGTTATCTTCTGTTCTCCCTATTACCTTTAGGTGATATTTTACCGGACGGTTTCCGGTGAGAAATCCGACGACTCCTCTGATGTCTTTGCTGTTCATGTTTATGCGCTTTTCTGCTCTTTTTTTTATGTGGTGATGAACGTTTTTGCTTGTCTTCGTCCTGGAGTGTCTTCAGTGTTTTGTCAAATGGTATTTTTCCCAATTGTTGAGTTCTTTGAGAAGGACTAGTCTCAAAAATTCTTTAACTTGAGGTGATATTGTTGGTAACCCTAATATCTCAGGATCGGAATTTGGATATTTTAACTTTTTTATAAAAAAAAACTAAGACTTAACGCGTTAAATAAGATCTAAAGGTATTACAGCACCATCCTTTAGCTTTTATATGGTGATACCAAAATTTGCAAATTGCAGTATACAGGGTGTTGTTTTTAACAAAAATATATAATACAAAAAAATGTTTAGTCCGGACCTGGATTTTTTTTTATACATTGGCAGAAGTGTCTTCTGAGACTCCTTATGTGTGCAAAATTTAAAAAAAAATGCATTTATTAGTTTCCAAAGTATGTCCGTTTTTATTTTTGCAATATTTTCATAAATCACACTGTATATAAGTTTCCCCTGACCTGTAATACTTATCATTAAAATATTTTATTTCGTCGTGAATCACCCTGTATAGATGAAGTACCTATTTTTCTGTTCTGTTGCAAATCAGATTTCCAGCCTTCTGTGCAACATTGTCAACATCTGCCTTGACTCATGTGTATTTCCCGAAAAACTTTTAAAATATCAAAAATAGTTCCTGTATTTAAAAAAGGTCAGAAAACAGATATTAGAAACTACTGCCCTATATGGATTCTACCTGCACTGTCAAAGGTTTTCGAGAGAGGATCCCATTGGGATCCTGGCTACTTATTAATAAAAGGCATTGAAACAATTAAAAAAATCAGAAAAACTACTTTGAAATAATACTTATTACTGTCTGTCTTGTCCATAAAAAGTACGGGAATTATAAAGATGGAAACACCAAACAGGCCAGAAATCTGCCAATCCAATTCCTCGCTCGTCCCTGACAAAAAATTCCTTAATTTATGAGAGCCTTTTTTAAAACCACCTTCCAATAAACCTCAGAAATATGGTGAGTCTAAAGCTTTTTAGAAGGTCTGTTGTAGGGTTGTTGGAGAACAAAACATATTACAATGTAAGCGAGTTTCTAGATGATCATCTACTATAGGGTTATTTTGTATTTTTTTTTCTGTGATAGATTAATCTTACGCGTTTTGGTGTAGTGTTTTTTCGTTTTTATTTGTGCTGTTTTGTTAATGTTGTTCTTTTTTACTTAATTTTATAAATTTACTGTTATCAGTTTTTTTTAACTCAGTCTCTGTATTTTTTACATAAGTAGTTATAGTAGGATAATCTTACGCTTTGTCAACGAGATTGATACACTGTTATTAATCTTATATGATAATAAAGTACATTTCAATTCAATTTAATTACAGCTGATGTGATGAATGTTATTAATTTTAGATAAGCCTTATTAGAGAGGTGATAAATGTTAGCAAGATTGTTTGATGTTTTTTTTTCAATTTTAATTGTGTATTCATTACTTTTGCCTTATTCTTTCACAAATTTAAAGTTTTTCATTTTATTTATTGAATGAATGATCGGTGATGGAAGTTGGATGGACCTTCTGTTACTGGCCTCTTCACATCTATCTGACCGGTTGTTGATGAATCTGAACGCCGCACACGCGCCTATATATTTTCACGCACTTCTAGAGAATTCTTCTGATAATTCTAGAATATTGTATTGTTGCTAGGAACACTTATGATTATGCTTCGTTGCACGTTCAGTCACAGTTCTAATGAAAAGCTGGGAATTTTAAAATTTAAAAAAAATGCAATTACTAAACTATAATGATTTACTTGAGCACTTGTCCGTTTGATTTTCGAAATTTGTGTTAATCCTGTGTTTGTAATGATTATTTACTTGATCCATTATAAAAGCGAGTTCATTTTTACCTGACTAATAAGCTCAGAAGGGTAATTTTCTATTTTCACCCCCTAAAAACTGATAATTCCCCTCCTTTAACAATCAGTATATCATTGAAATAGTACTTTTTTTGAAGTTTGATGTCTGTCTACCTAGAAATATTTCGGGGAAGATTTTTGATGATTTTCCCATACCTTGTGATATTACAGAAAATTCACTGAAAAAAAAAGTTTTTAGGTTAAACTATTTTACTGAATTCTCTGTTAGCATGAATTATATTAGATTAGATATTTGCTTGCCTATTGATTAAGTATATTTTTTCTTTGTAGGATAATGACAAAAAGCTCCTTGATTTCAATATGTCAGATGAGGAAGATGGGGGCCAAGATGCGGAAGAAGATGAAGAAGAGGACAGCAAAGTTCACAAGCCAAGTGAAGACCTGGAGGTGGCCAGTGACGAGGATGATTTTGAGGTAACAGTCATTCTACGAAAATGGAAATAAACCAAATAAATTAACTTTGTCGCTGTCTTGTTTTTGCCAATTTAATTCGAAACATAGTTTCTTGGTCTATTAATTGTTTGATGAAATACTCCATTAAACATTTAATTTGGATTTGATCTACAAAATTTTTTTTGGAATATTTTGCCTTAGTAAATATGTTTTTATAATTTTTTTTGCCTTTTTATTTTGTAGTTCTTTAATTATTCGCCTTCTATGCGTTTGTACTATAATAATTAATTATTATTACATTATTAGGCAGAAGACGAGGCGGAAACAGAAAAGAGGGCGGGCGTAATCACATTGAAAATGATAAAGAAATGGCAAGCAGACATTCAAACAGATAAAAGCAACAAAACAATTGTTGATGTAACGCAAGCTTTTCATGCCGCTCTTGTTACAATATCTAGTCCCGAGGATCAAGAACAAGAAGTTACCCATTATAGAGTTGAAGGTAATGATAGCTATAAGAATAATAAATCGATATTATATCCCAAATATGGTTCGAACAGAACTGGAAAATAGCAGAAAATTTATTATTTTATGCAAACGTCTTGGAAAAGTCAGAGTATTTGGTAAAAAAAGCAAATTCAGGAAAAATTTGGAATGCTATCTGGAGAAAAACCCGAAAGAAGTTGAGTTTTTTTTAATTAATAAAAAATATATTTATCACGTGGGGGTAACCACTAGTTCAGAAAATGTGACATGATTGCCGATTTTGTTAAATTGTCAGTGATTGCAGGGTACTGCCGAGAGATTTATAAAGACTCCCAGGTACTCTTAGGGTCTGCAAGCCAGAATTTGGTGAACTTTAGGTAGTTGCAGGGGCTGCTGCCGGTCTCCGTAGCGCAGTAGTAGCGTATCGGCCTGCTGCACGGAAGGTCTCGGGTTCGAATCCCGGCTAGGCTGGCTTTATTTCGAACGCGTTAGGTATAGGGATACTGTTGCGTTGAAATATTTACTTTAAGTGTCTATTTTTGTGATACACGGCTGGTGGATTCCGAAATACGAAATTTTTTGTCTTGTGTAATTTTTTCGCATCGAGCGTTATCGTTATCGAAAAACAAAATAATTAAAAAAATATTATTTTATATTTTTTTAATTTGCTAGATTTAATTAGGTTTTTTTACGAAAGTGTAGTACACACGTTAATAGGAAAAGAAAAGTATTATTTTTACCTGAAAATGCGACATTAAAATCTTTTACTGAATTTTTAAACACTTTGTATATATTTTATTTCTAGGATCATCCGTATTTAACGCTGTCATACAACTATGCGTTCTTGAGTTAGGCGCAGCAATAAGAAGATTCTTGGGTCTTAAATCCGGCTCCAAACAACCCCCGCATAAATGCAAAAAGTTTAACAAAATTAAAGGCATTTTAAAGAGCTACTTCACGGATTTGTTGAAAGTAAGTTTATTGCGTTGCTTTTCATTACTTAAGAACATTAAATTGTGCCAATAAGTAACTTAACTTACTACAAAAATTTGCTTAAGATTTTCTTCATAATATTGGTATTAATTTTTCTTATTTTATTTAGCTTCTAGTCGGCGTCACTTCATCCAACATTCAAACTGTGCTGCTCAAACATCTCCACTATTTATCGCCAATGTTAAATTCCTATCAAAACATAACCAAATCCATCTTGAAAAAGTTGATAAGCCTCTGGGGGTCCGCTGACGACTCAGTAAGAGTGTTGGCGTTTTTCTGTATCCTGAGGATAACCAACAACCAAATGCAAAGTATGCTGGACACCACATTAAAATCAATGTACATGACGTACGTAAAAAATTCAAAGTTTGTGAGTAAGAATTCTCTAGCCTCGATAAACTTCATGAAAAGATCGTTGACCGAGATGTTTACGCTAGATATCAACGTGACGTATTCGCATGTATTTTTGTACATTAGGCAACTGGCTATACACCTTAGGAATGCAATAACTGTAAATAAGACGGAGAATACACAAGCGGTTTATAACTGGCAGTTTATAAACAGTTTGCGGTTATGGGGTAACTTGTTGACGGTGACGTATAGCAAGCCGCAAATGCAGCAGTTGGTGTATCCGTTTGTGCAGGTATAGTATTTATGTTAATACTCTTTATTTGGCACATTTTTTGATTGCTGGTTTTGTTTTTATAGAGGGTGCTTTCCTTCCACTTAAAACCCAAATTTAAGCCAAGTTGAAATATTAGCAAATCGTTTTCTGATATGACATCTCTGCCTACGCTAAAAATAGATTTGGCAAGAGTCTCAAACAAAACAAATCACCGAGATTTTACAGTATAAGATCAGAAACTTTAAAATCAATCTCTTGAAATTTCACCAATATTTACATATCTTGTAAACTTTAGTTTTGCAAACAGCTGTTTTCCGAATTCTCTTAAAGTGGGTGAAATAAAAAGTACTTTTAAGGAGGGCTTGAAATCAGATTTAAATAACTAGAGGCCTATCTTGTCACTGTCCAATATTTCAAAAATTTTTGAAAAAATTTTGAAAGTTAAATGTCTTAATTTTCATAAAATAATTCCAGAGACCAAAATCCACAGAAGATGCCATTTTAGCGCTTACCTCTGGAATCTATGATTCTATAGATAAAAAAAAACAAGCATCTCTATGTGTATTTGTAGACTTCACTAAGGCCTTCGATACTGTGTGTCACAAAAAACTGACCAGAAAAGTAGAACAATGCGGTTTTAGAGGAGTTGCGTAAAATCTATACACACCGGCGAAAGCAGAGGCTCAAGCCCTCCCCCAGAGCCACTGATAGGAAACAGTTTGTCAATATGGATGGAACAAGCAGTGATCTCGGGACCGTGATCAGTGGTGTGCCGCAGGGGACGATTTTGAGACCGGTCCTGTTCACAATTTATGTAAATAATTTATTAAAACTAAAAAGCTCAGGACTAATTATAAGCTTTGCTGACGATATCGCTGGACTCTATACTGCAAGTGACTGAAAATCACTTAAATATAAAGTAGAAACAGATATTAAAAATATAAATAATTAGTTTCAAGAAAATAAACTAACATTAAACAAAACAAACACTAAGTTTTTACCATTCTCATTCTATGCAAATACTTTGCCAAATTTTGAACATCTCAAAGTAGATGAAAATACAGCTGTGTCCAAAGCTGAAACTACAAAGTACTTGGGAATTACTATAAATTGCCATTTAGGATGGGACAAACATATCCAGAACCTAACTAACAAAACAAGATATTTAGTTACAAGATTTTCTTATCTTAAAGATTTCCTTAATTTAAATAATTTAAAACAAGTTTACTTTGCACTGTTTCAATCAAGATTAAATAAGATATGGGATTGCCGGGTGCGGGGAGTAAGAGACATTTACCTACAAAACATTGAGGTCATTGAAAAATGGTTTCTAAAATATTTTTTTTTTAAATCGCACGTACTCTAGTGACCGTTTATACTCAGAGTCAAAAATATATGACATTTGACAGCTTTACTTTTTACAACGACTTATCTGTGTACACCGAAAATAAATTAATATTCATACAGTAACAGTCTCAAACTACACAAGATTCAAAATCGAATATAAGACATTACCACTAAATAGAAAAGAAATTGGACACATATCGTATTTTGTATATGGCTTTAAAATTCTTTAATTCTATAAAGTTCCTTCAGAATTTTTTGTTTATTTCATTAGAAATTAATATGCGTATTGTTAAAATATTTTGAAATAAACCATATTATATTACTAGACCTTCTCAGTTAAAATTTATTTAAAATTAAACTCAAGCTATTAGTTACTTTATAAGCCTTATAGTAGGATAAGTGGTGTAATTTTTTGCGTTATTAAAATTTATTTACCCTTGATAAATAAATATAAAGTGCGTCCTATAACTGGAAATAATTATTTTTTCGAGTAAGCGACACGCTCAATTTACATGTATATTTTTTTATTTTTATTTATTTCTAAATTTCCTTAAAATTATTAAATTCACATTTTGTATTTGATATTTCAACATAATCATAGTATTTTCTCATTTCAAAAAGCAAGGAAATTAATCCTGTGTGATTTTTAAATTTAGTCAAAAATAGAAAACATCATATAATAGTTTTGAAATTTTTTAAATGTTAATTTAAACAAATTAAAATTATTACTAATTAATTACTTAGACACTCTTTTTTTTGTTTATGGTCTTTTTAAAATTGCTTCTATCATGGAGAGAAAAGAATTCTTTTATCTTTATTTTAAATTTTTTAAACATAAAATTTGAATTTCTTTTGGAACTGAATTCAATATTTTTGGTGATATATACATAAAAATCCTTTGACTATGTGTTTTTGTTACTCGTGGTATAAAATAATTTTGATCATTATGATTTCTTTTAAGATTTAATTCACTATTCTTTTTAATAATCTTACAAACGTTTATGCAGAATAATTCAGAAAATTTTAAAATTTTATGTTTTTTGAAAAGGTTTGCTGTATGCTCTCTCTTATTGCATCCCTCTATAATTATAATAAAAGATTTTTGAATAATTTTTAAATTATATAAAGTTTCCTCATAAATTCCACCCCATATACTGATTCCGTAACTTAATATCGATTGCACCATTGCAAAATAGAATGTTCTTTCGAACGATACTGGTATGGTATGTTTTTGCATATTTTGTATATTAAATATTTTGCAGGTATGCCTAGGAGCTTTAAAATTAGTACCAACAGCCCAATATTACCCGCTAAGATTTCATATCGTACAAATCTTATTAGACTTCAGCAAGGACACTGGAGTTTTTATACCAATACTACCATTTTTACTTGAGGTAAGTGTGTCATTAGAAATGTTTAAAAACTATTTTTATTGGATTTGGGAGGATAATTTAAAAGGCAATCAGCCACTGCTATAAAATTTAACATTTATTGTTCAGGGGTTTCGTAAAAATATTTTATGATGTTAAATAATACCTTGTATATTCTGTAATTTTTGACATATTTGTCAAAATACTGTTACCGATTCTCTAATTCTTAACGAATCCTCTCGCTGGCTATCTATAGTTTTTAAGTAATTGAATGTCAAAAATACTAAGAATAGAAAAACACTTAAAAATAAGTAGCCCAAAAACTAAGTGAGATTTTTAAATTAATCTTATAATTTTGACAATATTCTTACAAGGAATATTAGAAAAGTCGTTTTGTGTGGTTTTATGGTACCTTGTGTAAACCCCTCAATCAATAACTCAAAAAATAAGAGATTAGGCCTTAGTGATTGTGGTATTTAGGTTTCCTGGTTCCTGGAATCCTTGAAAACCGGCAAAAGTGTAGTTGGCCTTATAGATACCAATACTTTTTCAGTTTTTTTTTCCATTTTTGTGTAAAATCAAAAAATAAAACTAGCAGAACTGAAGAAAAACGAAATTAAAGTAACACAAGTTTTTTAACCTGTCAAATCAACTTTTCTGTCAGGCGCGGATTGCTGGATCCCCTGTAAAAAGTTATAATGTTTTTTTTAGGTTTTGACTTCATACGATTTCAACAAAAAACACCAGAAACTGTCAATGAAGCCGATGCAGTTTACAACAGTTTTGAGGCTGTCAAAATCTCAACTGCAAGAAAATGGTTTTAAAGACACTGTGATAGATACTATTTACGGCCAACTTTTGGAATATCTGGCAGCGCAGTCGCATACGATAGCTTTTCCCGATTTGAGCCTGTTTTGTATAATTCAGGTAATTATTGCTTCTAGGGACTCAAGAGAATGTGTGCCCATCTATTATATACACGTTTAAAAAAACATTTTTGTTGATATAATAACACTTACGTAAGATCAAGGTTGACTTCTCAGATCGAATTTGAGTTAAAATAACGCAAACGTGCTAGGATTGGAGCCAAAACCTCGTATGTGGACTCTAAACCCGCACTAGGTCCATTTTTGCCCATGTACCCTACCTAAACGATGCACGTGGCCCTTAGGATGAAAGTTTTCTTTCTTTAAGATGACTTAATTTTGCCTGGCACCTCTTTTTCGTAGGCATCAGGGTTATTTATACTGCATAGCAAGTATGCACAGTGAACCCAGGCTTCTATACCTCTTCCAAGAGGTGGTCTTGCTAAATATCAGATTTGCAAAAAGCTTTGTTTTTTGTTGGGCCTTTCAAAAAATTGACTTTTTACTTATTTTAGATGAAACAGTTCCTTAAAAAATGCCGAGTAGCGAACTATACGAGGAAAATCAAGCAGGTTTTGGACAAAGTAGAACAAAATGCCAAATTTATCGAGGAAGAACGATCGAAGGTCACTTTTAATTTGACAGATTTTAAACAGATTGAAGGTTAGTTGGATTTTCTTAAGCAGCAGGAATTTGTTTAAAATTAACTTCGCAAATGCCAAAAAAAAATTGTATAATTTACTACGTTTATACACGCCTTAAACCGGTTTTTATACAAGGATGGTTTTGATATAAGGACGGTTTTAAATAAATTTGCTCTATTCGATGGTTTATATGTCCTTCATTAAAGGTCATTACATATCAGTCTAAGAAAAAACAAAACAACTAAGTTAACAACAGATTTTTTGGTGAAAATAGGGTCAATTATTTCTTTAGGTTGGAAACAATGCGCTAAAGCATTTTTAAAGTGTTTATACTGACCGTAGAATCGGTTTTGAAGCGATAAGCGGTTTTAGTGGTGTTTATACGACAATACTTTCAAACTGTCCTTATATAAAAGTACTTTAAGAGACTCGTATAAACAAAGTAATTGACTGACCAGAACTGTGACGTCATAATTAGAAAACTTAAGGAATCATGTACCCTTGGGCAGAGTTTTAAATTTTTTCGGGATTATGTTAATAATATCACTTGAACTACAAAGCATCGAATAGTAGCTATTGATGCGTTTGTTAAACAAAAATTATTAGAAAATTTGGAAGGTTGCCCCGAAACGCCTTTATTTGTGGCAACAACGATATATTGGGCATAGCTTGCCTAAGAAGAAATAAAAATAAATTTAAAAACAAAAGATCAAAAGATCTTGGGTGGAAATAACGAAAATTCAAACCTGGGCAACCAGCGTGAGTGGTTCCACTGGTCATCCTCCCCATTGAAAAAGTTCAAATATATAACGTCTCTTTATCTGAACAGTAGAGAACCCGGAAGAAATAGTACCTACTGTATGGTAAACCCAGCTGAAGAGTCTCCCTATTTGAACAGTTTTCTATTTTTTTTTATATTTCAACCTGCCAACGAATCCGATATACTTATTGCACAAAATATCTATTTTTAGGTTGGGAAGCTCAAATAAAATCGAAAGGAACACCTTTGAACACTTACTTCGAAAGTTGGAACAAACTGAGAAACATCAAGAAAAACAAAGCCATGACGGAGAGCGACGAAATAAGCGATTTCAAGTTGCCGACTCTAAAAAAACCGTCGAAAACCGTTGAAAAAACGAAAAACGGTGGACCGGTGGAGTTGTTCCCTAGCGACAGCGAGGACGAGGAAGAACAAGAAGAGGTCAAACCGAGAAGAGGCAAAAGGGGCGGGAAGAAGCATAATCTTAAGAAACAAGCTAAAAGCAGTGGACCACTGGAAGACAACGGTACTAAAGATATAGTGGAGGATATCGAGATGAACGATTGGTGAACATAGGTTAGTTACTTGGTTGACCAACTGTAAATTTTAATTGTTGACATCTTTTGGCAGCACATTCTATACATCTAGCCTGAGTGTCAAACTGCTACGGACTTATAGGAAGAGAGAGAGGAGGAAAATGTACCATATGATCCTCAGGCTAGATATATAGAGGGCTCTTGTGTTGGATTCGATGAATACAAAGATATTAAGTTTTAAAAAATATGTATTATTGGTCACCGCAGTCATTCGGTGCTAAAAAATTATCTTTTTATTTTTTCATTCACACACCTACACGTCTTACCTTTCAACATTATGGGCATATATTCTGGAATGACTTTTTTACTGCACGTTGGTTCTAGGTTCAATTAGAACGCACCACTTATATTAACTTGATTTTGACGTTTATCGTCTGCCAAAGTAGATCACCGAGTGGCAAGATTCTACCATCTGCATTTGATGGCGCTACTCGAACCAAGCAGCATGTATCTGACTTCCAACTAAATCTGACCTAATGGGGCGTTATTTAAAGTCAAAATTTAAGTCACTACTTCGTTATTTGGTAAACGACGTCGCTTTTATATCAATTCAATTCAATTCTTTTTTGTTGGGTTTTCTTGGGAGCCATAAGCACTTAAAATTTGAATAACCTGATTTTTTTTTTGTCACAAACCACTGATCTTTGTTATTTGTTTTGAAAAAAAAAATAGTATTTATGACAATGCTAGAAATAAAAAAGGTTATTCACTATAAAATTATGTAAGTTAGATAAGTACATATATTTCACAAAAACTTGTGCAGGCGTATCACATATAAAGACATTTACTTTCAGCAAAAATGTTTTTCCTTGAATATTGACAAATCCTCTTTCTAGCAACTGCTCCAGCTCTTCCACAAACTGTTTGAAAAATAAGTGGGCACTCTGGTTTTGAATTTCCGTAGTAAATTGCAACAGGAAAACATTCACTTGACAATTCTGTCACATTTGCAATGTTCATCAGTATGAAGTTCAGTTTTAGGCATTCAATATTGTCAGCAAACACAATAGGTTTTAAAATATTTCCAATGCCGTTGTACCAAAACTCCGTCACCTAACTTCTGAATTTGTACCCTTATTGGGTACGAAAGTCTTGGATAGCCATTAATGCCCTCTGTTCTTGTAGTAGTGAATTAACATGAATGATCTTTGTATGACCTAATTTTTCAATTTATCACGCAACTTCGATAAGGCTTGTGATTCATACTGATATTCGATATCGCTTCTAAATTTAACCTCAGATTCAACCATAAGCCAATCAACAGAACTATCAGAATTTTCACTTTTATTTGATTCCAAGGATTCATTTTCCTTTGATACTGGTTCAGGATCAAGTAATTCATTTGGGATAGTTTTGCAAATCGAGTTGGAATCAGTATTTCCCTAAAATAAAAAAAAATCATGTGTAGCACCTATTGACTAAGAAATGCGGTTATGTTATAGACAAGATAATAATTTTGACATGGCACTAGGACAAAAATCAGCCTTAGTCAATATAGGATGCAAGTGGACATTTTTGAATTTTCTCTATCCTTGAGGAGTACATATATTTTCTAAGCTTTCTCTTTATTAGACTTATTGTATTATTGGACTTTAATAAAGAACTCCCTTATACTTTTAGTAGTATAAATATACTTTAATCTGTTTAAAAACGTTAACAAACGACATTCTACGACTTATCGATTTTCGCAACACATGATTTTGACAAAATCTCTAAGATAGATGGCACACACACATACAACATTACAAAATAAGAGAATTCGTACTATAATACTTCAACACTCCCACCTTTGGTTATGTTGTTGACTTATAAAAACAAATACTTAATAAAAATCAACTTAAAGTAACTAAGATTAAGTACAAAGAACAAAGTATTTTTAACTTATAAATTTCATCTTCTCTTGTAATCCCAATCTTTCTCTAAGTTTCTCTTGGCAGTGCCTTTGTAAATATATCCGCTTCTTGTTCCTTTGTATTTATGTATTATGGGTACAAATATCCAAGTTCATATTTTTCTCTGATAAACTTAAACTTAATGTCGCTGGCATAGTCTGCACCATTATAACAATGCAGTTGTATAGTTTCACCATATTTGTCATAGCAAATACCATATCCAATGGTCCCAATTAGGTAACGAATAATCCGTTTGACAGAATTCCAGTGGGCTGTGGTGTAGTTATTTATGTAGCGGCTTACTACTCCCACTGCATGTGCAATGTCTGGCCTCGACACCACTGCCAAAAACATCAAGGATCCAACAGCCTGTCTGTAGGAAAATTCTTGAACATCATACTCACTGTTACTATCACTTGTAAGACACACATTTGGGACATCAGGTGTGCTTACTGCATTGGCATTTTGTTGTCCAAACCTTTCTATTAGTTGTTTTATGTAGTTTTTTTGTTGACACAAAAACATTTTTGTATTTTCAATGTTTCGCGAAATTTCTAGTCCAACAAAATAGTTCGCTTCGGTAACTGTGATTTCGAAGCACTTCTTTAGTCCCGATTGCGGATTTCTTGATGAAAATAACAAGCCATCATCAACATAGATTATTAAAATCACTTTATTATTGTGAACATAAGCTTTATAAACACACTGATCAGCTGATGACTTATTAAAACCGAAGTTAGCCAAGAATAAGTCAAATTTTCGATTCCAGCACGGCGGCGACTTTTTTAAACCGTAAAGCGATTTTTCGAGTTTGCACACTAGCTCGGGATCGCACTTTAATCCATGAGTGAGGTGGCGTCATGAAAATGTCTTCGTTAAGTTTACCATACAAAAACGCGGTTTTAATGTCGAATTGCATGAATTCATAGTCTTTAATGTTTGCTTAGGCTAATAACACTCTGATGGATCATACCTGGTTGTTGGTGCGTAGATTTCATTATAATCCACTCCTTCTTTCCATGTCTCGTTCTTTAATAATGCATCCAGATCTTCATCTATAGCTCTTTGCCATTGAACTTTTTTTTACATGACACTGCGTCGTCGTAGGTCAGCGGAATGTCTAATTCTGTAATATTTACCTCAAAGTTTTGGTATATTTCGGGTAAACGAATGTTTCTGGGGGGTAACTTGCATTTCACCCGGTCTGTTCTACCATCACAAACAAAGTGACGTCATGACTCTCGATCTCTAGTTTCAATAAACTTTTCTGTTCATTTTGTTTTGCATTAAAATACGTTCTTGAAACTGTTATTTTCTGCACTTGTGGATCATATAATCTGTAGTTTGTTGAGTTTTTATCGTAACCCACAAACATAAGCTTTTGACTCTTTGCATCATGCTTTCTTTGTTTTTCGTCTGGTACGTGCACATATGCGTCGCATCCAAACGTTCTCATATGTTCTAGTACCGGCTTCTGGCCAGGCGATTGTGCTGTTGTAACTCTATTTGCAATGTATATGGCAGTACTTACTGATACAGCATACACTGTGTCATCTCTACAGTCAGCCTATTATCTCGTTCGGACCTCCCATTTTGTTCAGGCGTGTGTGGCGCGGTCGTGTCCTGCTCTATTCCCTCTTGCTTCATATATTCTCTGAATTCTTTATTTATATATTCTGTGCATCCATCTGTGTGCAGTATCTTAACTGAATGGCCAAACTTTGTTTTAATTCGAAGAAGAAGAATTAAGCCAATCGATAGCCTGAATGTTCATCTTTAAAAGAAACAAAGTACTTTGCTCCTTGCACAGATGGCGTCTGCATCTTTCTCCAGCTGCATGGTTTGATCTCGGTTTAAACGATTTATTTTGTTGCTTACCATACAAACAGGGTTCGCATAAAAAATTTTCTGGGCTCTTGACACTCACTCCTTTCATTAGTTTCATTGTTATTTATGTGTCCAGAGCGCCCATGCCATTGCAACAAATGCACTGTGAAGCACTGTGCGAAATAGCATCTAGTATGTATTTTTGCTATCCTTTATAGCAACTACAACCAGCTCTGTGTTTTCGTACACTTTTGCTTCATTGTTTATTTTTGTAACAGTCTCTCCATTGTTCGGAATCACACCTTCAGAAAACAAATTCTTTAGTAGCTAAGGCAGATAAAGTACATTATTTATTGTCGCATGGTCCCACTGACTATTGATTAACTTCTGTATTTTTCCTAGCAAAACACATGACTTAAAGTTTTGATCAATGTTATAGAAATATTCCTTTCTATATAACATTTGAGTCATGAGTCACCTGTATAGTCAAAATACATGTGGCTGTTTTCTTCTGTGTAGAATACTATATCATTATTCACATTAAACGCTTTGCCACTTTCCTGCTGTGAGCTCCTTGGTTGAGACCTGTCTGTATTGCCTCTTATATGTCCTCTACCTCTGCTCGAACTTCTACCTCTTGTGTTTCCTCTGTAACTTTTCTCTTTTTCTACAGCTGTAGCACATTATATCTTTCTTTTCATTAGTTTTCTTATTTAGAGAGGGCCTGTTCTGCCTCTTCGTAGCAGTTAAACTACTCTCCTCATCAAGCAGTCGTGCTGTTAGGTTGTCAATAGTTTGCTTTGTAAAAGACAACCAGGCCTGCCTCGCGTTTCTGAATTTGTGTGGTAATGTACTTAATACCTTAGTCATGAGCGCCATATCGCTGACATCATCTCTTGCCTCTTTGATTTGCTTTGCACACAACATGCTGCGCAATACTGTCCATGGGCAGCATTTTATACTGATGGAAACGTTTGTGGAGCATCATTTTGTTTGTTTCCGATATTTTTGTTCATCAATCAACTTTATCATTTGCATCATGTCCTTGGCGGACTAGCAGTTTTCTTTGCATCCTTTTTGTTCCATTCTACCAACTCATCTGCCTGTGTAGCAGCAGGCTTTGCAACACTACCATCAACTAGCCCATAAATTCCTCTGGCTCTGAGGGCACACTTTAGCTCAAACTTCGACTGTTGAAAGTTTGTACCATCAAACTTATTGACGGTCGCGATATCCACTTTATCGCCCATTTTTCACGTAATCGAAAGTCTTTTATTTATTTCACGGCGACGAACGCCCGAGTTCTTTATTTTACGCACAAAGAGACACCCGTTTTTTTTAGTCCATAAAACTATTCCTTGGCGTGACCTGTGCCAATAACCTATTAAACTTATTGTATTATTGGATTTAATAAAGAACTCCATTATACTTTTAGTAGTATAAAGGTACTTTAATCTGTTTAAAAACGTTAACAAGCAACATTCTACGACTTATCGATTTTCTCAACACGTGAACTTGACCTCACATAACCTCTGACATTTCTGTAACCAATCACAAGCTATGACCACAGATAAAATTTCTAAGATACACACGCAAAAGAAAATGTTTACCAAAATACTTCAACACTCTTTGTAACCCTTACATACGTACGTGTTCTGTTAACAACTTACCTCACAATGATTAGAAACATCAGTCGAGGAATCCGTTTGTATCGGATTTGTCGGAGGTTTTCATCTGGAAAAATTTATTTTTTTTTCTGTAAAAACTACTCGAATGTGTGAATGGTCGTTTTGGCATTTTCAAGAGCACTTGCAACTCCAAGAAGAAAAATAAAAAGTTGAATAAAAGTTGGGTTAAAATTTTCAAAAAAGTTAGGTTGGAACAAATGAAATAAAAATAGATGTTTTAAGTTAGATCAAACGCACGAAAATGGACGCGTTCGTTTGGGACGTCGGTTGACGTAGGCCAGTTCCAACGAGTTACACGTTTTAAATTTCAACGGCAAGCAGACGTCGGTATCCGGCACGTTTAAATTTCCTACACACTGAAGATGTTGTCTTTGCAGTAAAAACGTATGTCGCTTTTGCCGATGTCGGCATATTGTTGGATTTTGTAACGGATAACTAAGAACGTAGCTTTTACCTCAAAAACAACCTTGGACACAAACGTCCTTGATCACCACATTAATTCTACCCAAAATTGACGTCATATTAAGACGCATTTGGTTTGAAGTCAGATGTTTGCTGCTTGGGATACTTTTTAACGTTTTTTTTTTGTTGAAATTTTGTTATGCCTAATAAACGTAAATTTAAACATTCGTGGACTTTCTACAGAAGAAAGCAAAAACTTCTCTCTTGTTGAGGGGGCATCATTGCAGAGATTTTTAGCTGTGGTGTTAGCGTGTGTCCAGTTTGCTATAGATGTTACTTTATTACGATTGTTTTGAGGCCAGTTTTGTTTATCTGGTGCAACTTTATATCTTTTTGTTAACTTGGGGAACCAGCAGATCCTATCCTTTTCCATTTTCATTTAGGTTTTTTATTGACACAGTTTTAAAAAAGTCGTCCATTTTTAGGCTTAGCCACGGTGTACTGTGGGGCATAGTGTTTTCGCGAACCTTTTTTCTGAAAACGCGGAAAACGATCGGGAAAACATGTTTTCGCTTATTTGTCAAACGACAACAAAAGTAATGTTATAATATAATAATAATAATAAAGGGTCTTTATTTATCCAATTTTTTGACAATAACAAACAATACCTACCTAAAAACTTAATTCTTAAATAATACTTGAGAACGTAATACTTTGATAAAAGGCGAAGTCTCTCCCTAAAGGGCGCTTTTAAACTTGATCTGTTTTTTCAACGTTTGAAAAATTTGAAATACTTAATAAAAAATACAACAAATAAATAATCTGAGTAGTGAATTTTCATTTCCTATAATCCTGTCATGCGTTTTTGTTTAAGTTAAGTAATCAGTCTCATTTCAAAAAGAAAAAATGTTATAATTTAAAAGTGTCAAGCCGTTGGTAATATATTAATCAATTTGGCGCTTTATAATAGAATGACCTTTGAAACATTGCAGTTCTATATTTTGCAAAAATGTGTTTTTTTTTGTGTTTGCATTATGGGTTTCGCTAAAAAGTTTTAATTTTTTTCTTAGATAAACGGTTTTAAATGTAAGATTTAAAATGTGTAAATTTCTTAGAGATTTTAGTTTAATTCTTTTCTGTTGGCGGATTTTATTTAGGCAAACCTGAAACAAGCATTTTGGATTTTTTGAAGTCTTATGCTGTCTTTATTTAAAAGTACTAATCCGTAGACGGTATCAGCATAGGCTAATCTAGAAATTATACCTCGATTGGGCACATCCTATTAGATATACCAGGTAGTGATACTTCGTAGCACGTCATACGCAAGTTTTAGAGATAAGAAAAACATACCGCCATGGCAGCCGGCTTGATCTATGCTAGGTACTTCAGTATACTTCTTGCGCTGTCATGCGACTAGTAGAAATCTAACAAAAGAAAACGTGAAAAGCAAATGGATTCCCTAAAGAAGAAAAGGAGGAACCTGGAAAAGGAAATGAAAAGGGCAGCAAACTGTCAGTTTTTAAACAATGGAGTGAGACAAATATTATGCTTCTGGCTAATAGTTTTTGGCATGAGTTTGTTTATTCTGTAAACACACATTTGTTTTTATTACGCATAAAAACTTAAACCCTGCATATCTTCTGACTTATGCCCGCTAAATTAGTCTCAATAAAAAACTCCAAATGTTTACTTACTAGCACGTCGTTTTTCATATATTATATGTGACGACGAATCTGACAGAACGAATAAAATGCCGAAAAAACTTAACAAAAGAAAACGTGAAAAGCAAATGGAAATAAAGAAAATGAGGAAACTGGGAAAGGAAGGGAAAAGGAAGCGTCGTGATTCAAGTAAGTAAGGCGCATTGTCAGTTTTAAACAGTGGAGTTAGACAAATATTAGGCTATTGGCTAATATTTTTTTGCATCGGTTTGTTTATTCTGTAAACACACATTTGTTTTTATGCCTCATAGAACCTTAAACCCTGCATAGTTTTTGACTTATGCGCGCCATATTAGTCTCAATAAAAAACTCCATAATGTTAAAAAAAATCCGTTTACAAAATATCACATTTTAATTTCCAGAATAATTATTATAACAAAAACCCTTCACCCGTCGTAATCTAACAAAAATTCTCAACCGAATTTTCCATGTAGACGGAGCATGACTCAGAAATTTTTTTTTGCCTAGCACGCTATATCCTATATGCTGCTACTCTATCGGGTGTCCAATTCTCTAAACAGGTATTATTAGCACATAGTTTTTCATATTATTATATGTGACGACGAATCTGACAGTTCCTCAACTGGTCAGACACTAGTAGTTCCTCAAACTCTAGCATAGAGAGGCACCCCTTAGAAAGTATATTAGGGGGGACAGATGATAGTACATTGAGTCCAGATATATCAGCAGAGCTAGCTTGCAGATGGAAGGAGCATCTTTCTATGGGAATATATAGATAAGGAAACTAAATCTCCTCGAAAAATTCAAAATTGCCGGAAAAATTGCCAAATTCTTCAAGGACCCAAATTAAATCCAGAGAGAGATACGTAACTCTTGAAATTGTAAACCATTTTGGGAAAAGGTTTAACAGCCTTAGAGCGGGTTTTCTCTAATTTGGCCTAAACAAAAAAGGGAGAGACGAAGCACTTGATGAAGATCTTTTGGGTCTTGCCGAATCGGCGCAGTTGTTTTGCATTGGCTACAATATTGTTTCATGCAAAAATATAATAAATTGCTACTGCGCAAAATCCAGATCTTTTCTTTTTTAGCGAAGGTTTTGCCGAAAATTGCAAAAATATAAAAAAACGCGCCGAGAGGAAATATTACAGCTAAACAGTGAAAGAACGTATTCCTGTCGAAAATTTTTTTTCAGAAGAGTGGAATCCAATAACTCAAAATAAATTAGCTTTGAATTGGACAAAAGGTTACAAAATTTCCTTTGTGGACAAACCTTTTCAAGTTTTTCACCCCCAAAACCTCAAAATTTACCAAAAATGCTATGCTACATAAAGTTCTTTCGCCCACCTCATTTTCAACTGGAAGATATTAGAGAACTTAATTACTAAAAACTGCTTCTTTTAGTTCCAATGTTTGATGAATATAAAAAATATTTAAGATTTTCTTTTCAAAACAAAAGTTGAATTCCAATGTTTACCATTCGGTCTAGCCACTGCACTTTTTTGTTCCACCCTTTCAGGCCTGTTTCTATTATCTAAAGGATTAGGTTTTTTATTAACAATTAAAAAACAATACACAACCGACTCAGATACAATTTTTAGCATTTATCCTTAATGCAAAAAAGATGTGGATATATATCGCAACAAAAAGGAATAAGAAAAATAAAAACAGCCATTAAGATTATTCAAAGAAAAAAAAACAATTAAAGAGGTTTCGAAAATTATAAGAAGGCTAGCCTCGGTTTGTAAAGAGTACGGCTTGTTGTACGTAAAAACCCTTGAGCGAGAAAAATATCGTGCCTTAAAGGCTAACAGGAACAACTATAACAAAAAAATGCTTGTTAGGTTCTTAGTTAAAAATGAACTTGAGTGGTGATTAAAGCACATACTATTTTACCCCCTAATTATAACATTAAAATTTTCTCCGATGCATACAAATCGGGATGGGGGCGTGTTGCAATGGAAAGGAAGCAAAAGGGGGTTTTTTGGCAACAAGGTGAATAGGAGAAACACATAAACATTCTTGAAATGAAGGCAGCTTTTTATGGCTTAACAAGCTTTGTAAAAGACTTTAAAAAATTGTCATATTTTCCTAAGAATTGATTGCTATTGAGAGAATGATGTAGCAGTGAGCTTAGGTATATTTTTTTGTATTTGCCACGTACATAAATACGTTGGATAATCATATAGCGGACAAGAAATCTGGTATAAAAATTGTATATTTATTTGCAATCTACCTGAACAAAAAATGCCACCGGTTTGTGTCGTGGCTTCCAGTGGATGCATTCACAATGAATTAGAAAAACCTTAATTCTTATAGATTTCCTCCTTCCTCACTATTTCCAAAAATGTAAAAAAAGAGAAAAAATTGAAAACGATAATGCGATATGTCTGGTGGTTTATTCTATCTGGAGAACTGAAGCATGGTATCCAAAATTAGAATCCGTGATTCGCTTAAAAGATATCGTTTTAAATCCCAAAAGGTGATTTACTCTTATCCTCGTTTAGGTAACCCCACCTAATATGAAAGAATCTTTCCCCTGGGGGTAGCAATCTTATCAAGGTGGCCTATAGTAAAAGGGGCGTTTGGGAGGATGCAATTTATTTTTTCCAAATGATGGAAGTTTTTCGACAATAATATTGAGACCATCTTGCAGCCTAATGTAAATCAAGTTGTATTCGTGTTGGAAACCGAATCTCAAAATACTGGGAAATATTGAACTCTTAACACACATAGGTCTGCCTTAAATTTAATTTGCGAGCAGAAAAATCAGAAATGGTAGATAGGTTTATGAGACGCATTTTTAAGCTGCGCCCTCAGTTTCCGAAATATAAACTTGGTATCCGGAACCAGTGTTACCTTATATAGGTAACTTGTACCCTTTGGTAAATTTAACATTCGGGTTATTAACTATAAAAATGGTACTTCTTTGAACTCTGTTCTGCTCAAAGAGTTCAGATATTTTCTATAAGTTAAGTAACATCAAGGCTAACGAAGAGGGCATAGAAATAATTCTTAAAGATATTTTTAAAATATCTGGACCCAGAAGAATTCAGCCTTGGCTTAAGTACCCTGTTTCAAAGAAAATTTACAGTTCTATTTGTGTTTTACCATTATATATTGCATACAGAAAACAAAACTATTTCGATGAACAGAGCAGAGCATTAGCAGGTGGTTTTAAAGAGGTCAAAAAAAAAACGCAGAAATAGAATCAAATTTTTAAGGACATAGCACAGGACATGGGGTGTCTTCCGCAGCATTAAGGGTTGGTGCATCAATCAAAAGTATTAGAAAGGCTGCGGGTTGTTCCGGAAAAAGGAAAACGTTCAATCGATTTTATAATAAACCTTTAATTTTAAAAGATTTCTTAGCTAATTATATTAAGAAATATATTTTAAACACATTTAAATTTTAAACCTTGTGGATTCCTTATTATTATTTAACTTTTTAACTAATATCGCCATATTCTCTAAACAACTACCTGGTGTATCTAATAGGATGTGCCCAATCGAAGTATAATTAAGGATTAAACGACTTACCTCTAAGGAAGTTCAATCAAAATTATACGAGATTGGTCACATCCTATTAGACGCCCTCCCATTTAGATATTCATGTATTTTTCATGCGATTTACTTAAGTACTAGTCAACCCGCCCTTGGCGATCTTACTATTTCAGGAAAGCTTTAGAAGTATACTGAAGTACCTAGCAGAGATCAGGTCGGCTGCCATGGCGGTATGTTTTTCTTATCTCTAAAACTTGCGTATGACGTGCTACAAAGTATCACTACCTGGTGTATGTAATAGGATGTGACCAATCTCGTATAATTTGGATTGAACTTCCTTACAGGTAAGTCGTTTAATCCTTAATTATTAAGGAGTCAGGAGTCAATTTTAAGTCAGAGCTCATTACATTTCGATTAGAATATAGTTGTCTCAGTAGTTAACGAAGGTTAGAGTCCATCCACAACCCCAAATTTTTCATCTCTGGCTTTATATCAATGTCAGCCCTATTGATGTGAATTTTTAGGTTGCTTCTAGCAAAATCTACCTCTTTTGGGGACAAAGATTATAGCTACCGACTTATTCGCATTTAGTTTTAAATTATACGCTGATGATATCTCAAAATAGGTTTTTTCGATCACTGTTTATTTTTTCAGAAGTTTCTAGTATATTAAGAGGGTCAAGGGAATATCGCAACTGGGCATCGTCTGCAAAATTGTGAGCAGATAAAATAAGGGTCCTAAAATTGAGTCTTGGGGTACGCCTTGTGTGATTGAAAGACCCCTTGAGTTATTGTTGTTATAAATAATTTGCTGTGATCGTTTGGTAAAGTATGATTTAATTAAGTTAACTGACTTCCCATCAAACCCAAATTATGAAATTTTATCACATAAGATTTCAGTGTCCATAGGTCTAATCTGGTTCTTAAGCACATGTTTATAATAAAAGTAATGTGCCTAATTAACAAATCAGACGTAATTAAAATAATTTTAAGTGATAACATATCGACATATCGGAAATATGAGATTTTATAGACATTAAGCTAGTTTTAACTTGATTCTTATTGACTTCCTTGAACGAAAATGCTTTCTGGCCTTGGTTTTTCACTTTTATACCTATTTAGAAGACTAATCTAGTTAAAGATTTTGTGATAGGGGGGATTGAAACTAAATTTTGTTTAATTTGATCTAGCTGAAAATAGCTAGGTAAAGATTCCTTTGTTTGCGCTTAATTGCATGCTTGGTATAATTGCGCACTCTCATAATAATTCCAATGAGCCGATTGTTTCGTACGCTGAGAACGCTTAAATGATTTATCCCTTAAAACATCATATCTTATGGTAGGAGTTAGCCAGGGTGCGGGGGGTTTTGTTATTCGTATTGTTTTTAGCGGTACACATATATTAAAAAAGAAAACTAGATTATTATTTAAAAACTCAACCATTTCGTGCACTTTCGCAATTTGGAAAAAAAGAACTTGGTTTTAGTGATATTTAGTCAAAGACGTTAGGGGAAATCTTTGATTTCAGCAAACAGGACAGATATTACAAGACCAAAACCAGGCAAATGCATTCCTTATAATTCTATACATTAAAGGAGTATCAGAGAAAATTTGAAGAGTAGCGAACAACTTTAATATTAAAACAGCTTTTTAAATCTAATAATACAATTCGAAGCTTTCTTAGTAAAACAAAACCGGAGAACAAACAAAATAAGGAATGCATTTACCACGTTCCTTGAGTGTGGTGAATCATACATAGGTGAAACAAAAAGACCACTATCTGTTAGGCTTAAAGAACATCAGACGAATACCCAAAGAGGTGAACCAACAAAATCAGGAATCGCCGAACACGAATGGTCAAAACAACACCGAATGAAGTGGACAGAAGCAAAGGTTTTGCACAAGGAGTCACAGTGGAAGAAACGAAAATTCCTTGAAGCTGCCTTTATTGGGCAGAATCAGGGTGTTGTCAGTAAACCAAGTGTTAAAATTCCAAATATTTGTAATCACCTCCTTGGGCGGAGCCAACTTCTTAAACTTCACGGTTGAGTGATTTCCCATAGTATATAAGTAGGACTAGATTGTAGTTTGCACCTGAAGACGATCAGAGATTGTACTGATCGAAACGTCGTGTATAAATAAAATAGACAATGGAAGTCCGAAAAAGAGTTAATTTCAAATTCATCATTGTCTCAAACTTTCAAACAAAGATATCTGGTTATAACCTATTGTTTTACTGTGACTAAGATGGTCTTATACAGGAAATAACATACGATATCTCTTTTGATGTTACTTCCTTATCATTTAACTCATTTATCCCAAGACCGTTAGCATATTTAGGGGAATTTTTTCAGATGAAGCTGGATTTTTGACTGATGTTAGTTTGCTCCTATAGTAGTTTGTAAAGTTTCCCTCTGAAGGACGCTTTCTTGGATTAAAGATCGCCGAAAGGGTTATTATTCAAAAAACCATAACTTTCTTATTTATTAACAGATTTTTCTCAAACATATTTTGATATATTTATGACTTAGCGTTCTTTTGTAGTAATCATTATCAATACTTTGTATTTTTTACTTTTGTGTACAGAAAATTTCTACAGAAAATAACCAACTTTCAGTTATGCCCGAGTGCATCATTTGTTTGTCACTGCCTAAAAGTTAAAGAGGTCCGGCTCGATTTGATTGAGTTCGAAAAATGGAATCTGTCAGCCCCTAGCGTATTTTTTAAATAAATAACCTCTTAAATTACTCTAGAAACCCTTATTAAATCGTCAAAATAGAGAAAATAAAAGAATGTTTTAATATTAATAAATGATATTTAATTAACAGACACCACACAATATTTTAAAGGAAAACTTAATAAAAAAAATCCACTCTAATATATAATTATAATAAAAAGGATCGTAATCATTATCATTTCAATTTATTGCAGATATCCGCTAGTTCTTTAGACAAAAATTAATTTTTTTAACAATTCGCCAATGCCAAAAAAATCTCTGAACCTCATTTTAAAACAGCGCAAAAAGCAAATAAAGCAATAAAAAATTGTCAATTTTTAATTTTTGTCCAAATCTTTTTAAACACAAAATCCACAAAAAATTGACCTTCATTGGACGAACTTCTATATACTAATCTCACAAGCAATAGAAGCCCATCTTGGCAGGAATTTATATTCAAAAAAACCGTCCATCAAGTAAAACAAAATTTTGCAGTGAAAATTTGGTAGTATTTCGTGGTTTAAGAAAATTTCTAATTTGTGGTTGTTTTTGCCCGAAATTTTTTCTAATTTTGATAAATTATTTAAAAAATTATGCAAAGCAAAAGGGTCTTAATAAATCTAAAAAATATTTTATTTGTCAAATGTTAATTGTTGATGCACGGTTTTCTTGTTTTAAAAGATAACTTTCTTCGAAATTTAAAAATTACCAGTGACGTAGTAAAAACATATTTACAAATTAGGAGAAAAAAAAATATAAAAAAGCCTTTTGAGTGAACTCCCGTTAACTGCGTCACTGGTTAACATATTTTTAAAGATAATAATAGTTTAAAGAATATAAAGAAATAGTTAAATAATATGTACAAATTAAAAAATCCAATTTTTTAATTATTTCCTAAAAAAACAATGAAAAGCTAGAATCAACAAATAATTTTGAAAGGTCTTGTGTCAGAATAAAATTAATCTTTAACAATTTTTTTATAGTACCATGAAAAATAGGTATCTATAGTTTTAAGCAGTGCACAAAATAACCTTCAAAAATTACCAAAAATCGAGCAACCAGGGTAAAGCATCTTAAATAATAATAATCAGTTCACATAACAAAAACGGAAACAAAAAAATCTTAAAGCAAAAGCACCTCTGTTATACATTTTAACTCTTTTTTTCCCATTTCGCCTTTTTATATACACAATATAATATATACTCTTTTCTCTTTTGCTTTCTTCAATTTTCTCTACCTTTTAGCCTATATTTTTCTCTTTGTTTCTCAATAAGTACCCTCATGAGTTGTTTCCAGTGAACCCACTACTATAAAAGAGCGATGTACAAAAAATGTAAGGTACAAACTCTGCACAAATTAAGCTTACCAACACCAAAAATAGTGTTACACAGCGAAACTTGGGATCAATTTAAAGTCCCTCATTAGTATTCATTGGTTAAAAATAAAAAATTATCAGAAACAAGGACTTTGTCTACTCTACTTACTACTATTAATATAAATCTTTTGGGAACCCTGTCTATCATACCTTAGCACACTGTACACTGCTCTTTTGTTCTGGAAGTTTATTTTGCATTGTAGAGGACACACATTTGTCAGTTGGCAGGTTAGAATAGCAGTAGCAGCACAGCAGGGTGGATTATTCAAGAGGATCAAAAGAGATAAAACTTTCCCAAGGATCGACTAATCCAAAGAAATTAAAATAAACTAGAAGACGCTCTCCATATATTGAAGGAAAATTTTCCAAATCAGTAACCAAATCTAAGGAAATTGCTGAGGAACAGTTATGGCAACATTGTAGAGTCGCGTTCTGATTGGTTCTGAAGCAATTAGTATGAAAAGATTGTCTTTAAAGAGCGTGATATATAAAAAACCAAGATGCTTGATTTTCGATACGTATTGAATACGATGTGAAAACATACTAAATATTTAAAATGTGGCGGTTTGATACAGATGTGTTGCCTACACGTGAAAAGATAGTTAGGGCGACTTTTCGGCACTTTTTTTCACCTAACGCACACTTCTCATGTATTTTTATAAGTCTTAAAACAAAAATATAACAATAGCAGTTGCAAAAAAACACAAAAAACTAACAAATAACCGACGGATCGGTCGGACCTAAGATGGCAAAACGTGCCTCGACAAATCAATAACCCTTTTGCCCTAACTAGTTGTCAGATTGTAGGGAGTAAATGTACTAATCCTGATTTCAATAATTGTTTCTAGAAGATAAAACAAAACATTATGTTAAATAAACTTCCTTATGCATTTTAAGCTGAACTTTTTTGGCAGTATATCTACTTTATTAGAATAATGTATTGTATTTAAACTACCTCTTGCAATATTACGTAATTATAGGAGATTAAATAAGGGCTAATAGACACTCTAGGTTGGTCATAGGATGTACACGCAAACGTGGAATATAGCGCAATATTGTCTTCCTTTTATCTGAACAAAAGCAAAGACTTCCGCTCGAATACGGATATCAAAGTCCAATCTCTGCGGTCTATCGTTGATCTTTTTCATCATGGTCACGTCATTTGCATGTATAACGTTCATACATGACGCTAACGTACGTAGAATAGCGTTTGTGGCATGTTGCTAACGTGAAGATGATAAATACGTAGCCGATGGGAGCCAAAAATCAATAGACGAGCAGCCGAACCAAACAAAGCAAGATGGAAATACATGGTATTAAAATGTAAAAGACAGAAACATCCGAGCCGGAAAATTTCACGTATACCGCTGGGCACCTCGTACGTGTCATGACCAACTTAAAAGTGTCTAATTATGGAAACTCGGTAACCTCGGTCTAAATCTCTGGAATTTCAGCCGAGATGTGTGATTTGTCTAATGATTTTTATGCGGTTTCTAGTTTATTTTAATTTACTAATCCCAATTCCCAAAGAAGCAATTAACATAACTTTAATACCGTATTCCATTGAGAAAATAGTGCGTCGCTATTAGGTCGCACTTTTTCAGTTTTCGTGGTACACTGAAGAACTGAAACTTTGGACTGATTTTTTCCGCACCAGCTTTATGAGCTTGTGCCGCACTTTGTGCAGTCTTAAACAATTTAAACTGTTCGAGGGGTTATCCACCCCCTAAAAATATGTACACCTACTGCCAAAATTATAGAGAATTATTGTTAGTATACCTACATACTCCCAGTAAATTTAAGTACTGCAATACTGCGAGTGCTGCCAAATACTTGCCTTTTATCGTTTATCGTAATGGTAAAGTGATGAATAGATGTTTGTTTACAATATTGCAAAATTGTATTCCTTTGAAACTGCATTAGGACAACTTTTTGACAGCAATAGGGCAGTCTAACAAAAATAATATGTTTTTCCATAAGACATAATGCTAACTTAAATCAAAGGTTTGGCAAAGTGGAAAAAGATGCAGATTAAGCAAAGTGCTTTTTTTTTATAGAGTAATCCTTTCAAAACAAGCATTTTGCCGAAATTTCAACAATAAACTTAAAATTCCCAATTAAACGTAGGAATGTCCCTCTGCCTATCTCTGTCGCACCCGTTTGATTACAGATAACGTCATCTCTCTCAAATCAGATAGCGCAACTATCTCTCTTTAAGCCGATCTGGCCCGATCTTCAGACTGAAATGAGAGAAACAATGCCTATCCACACTGTGCAGGTGCGGGAAAGATAAAAGTACATGACATTGCCTCTTTAAACTACGAATTTTTAGTTTATTTTTAACATTTCAGAAAGGATTACTCCATAAAATAGCCACTTTCTTTAATCTGCATCTTTTTCCAATTTTCCAAAATTTTCATTTTTATTAGCATTACGTCTTATGTAAAATCGCTTTGTTTACCCAAAGAGTGGCACACTCATGATGATTCGGTTTTTAGCTGGAGGCGTTATTGTTTCGACATAATATGATACTGTTTTATGTGTGCGTGTTTTTTACAGAGTAGCCTGTACTGCTAAAATATTTTAATTTTTTTCGAAACAACTATGACACTTTTTATAATAGCTTAGTAATTTGGAGGTTGTGTTAATAGTGAAGTGTTCCACGAAGAATTTATTTTCGTTTCGCTACCATTATAGCTAAGCTAAAAAACTGTCAAGCGCCCTCTAGTGTCACGGAAACGGAAATTCCAAATAACTGGGATTGTAAAAATTTAGCTGCTTTTGTAATAATTAAATTATTAATTAATTAATAACGATCTATGTTACAATTTGGAAATGTTTGAATAAAAGCGACCGCTTCAATTATACCGAGGAAAAAATTAAAAATTCGGCCACTCACCGTGCCCTTTTGTAATTTAAAATAAAAAAAACTTTCAACTGCCTGCTATCTGCGTCAGTGCTCAAGAGAAACAATAGAAACATTCCAATGACCGAGAATGAAGTCATCAAATAAATGATAACCGCAGATCAAAAATTTACAAAAGATTAGGTTAGACCGTCACCCCACATCCCTATAGTGTTAAATTTAGATAAATTCAGATGCAGGATGGCATGTTTTGCCATCTTTCGGCGGCTTGATTACAAGAATTTCGCGTTAAGACTTGTTTTAAATTTTAAACTTTCAACAGCGTCCTTTTAGAACACTAGGTACCTAAAAAGGATGAACTTCATATTACTTAAAATAACCTTATAGGATAGATTTAAAAGTTCGAATAATACTTTACTACTAATAAAAGCCGAAAAGTAAGCGATATAATGTATGTTTTGACTTATACCTCCAAGCCTCTAAATTGAAACTATTTATCCACTTAAAAGTCCAAGTAAATATACTTTAAAAAACGTAAAACTCGTCAGTTACCCATTTATCTCAGGAAAAGAGATCCATTTATTTGAGACACAGTTACGTTTGACAACTTTCTGTCTCGACAACACTGAAAAAAATGTTTTCGCAAATTTTCAAAAACCAAAAAAGGATATTAAAATTTGAGGTTAGATTTCAAACATAAAAATGGTCATTTTCTGTCAAGTTTCTGGTTGATTGGCGGCAAAAATGTCGCAAAATTTTAAGCGCGGACCAAAATCTCGCAATTTAAAACCGCGCAAGCTAAAAATCGCGTAGCTCTTAAATAGCACACCCCAAAACCTCCCCGGCTTAATATCGCGCAATACTAAAATCGCGCAGAATGTAATATCGCAAGATTAAAATCATTAAAAATTTGGGATCTGTACTTTACGTATTTAGAAAAGACGTAAAATAACGACTCAATCCGACCGAACCCATCCCAAACGGACACAACCCAACCCAAAGATTCCTCCTTTATTTAAAGCTTTAAATTTAGAGCTTCTACCTTACTCGAAAAGTGAGCGCGATTTTTAATTTTGCGCAATTTGGGGCTGAATTATACTGCGCGATATTAGTTTTGCGCGATACATATCCTGCGTGGTATTGCGGTGCGCGATTTAAGAGCTGCGCGGTTTTAAATTGCGCGATTTTGGTCCGCGCTCAAAATTTTATGACATTTTTTGCCGCCAACCCTTCTGGTTGTGTCCAATAAAGTTTGTTGTTATACCTATTAGGAACTTATCGGTACATTATAAATTAATAAAGTCGGCACTATTTTTGACAGTTCCGCACGAGTACTACACATTTTAGACACTTTACCCACCAGGAACTCTATTCTGGGCGTAACAGAACGATCATACCCTGAGAGGTGATCAATCGCACAAAAGTAATTGGAACGACGCACGGTGGTCGATTTTCCGGAAAACGCGGACATAAATGGAAAAATAAAAAAATTCAAAATGTATCTAAATTTGCCCCTATATGGTTGTCAAGATACTAGGCGAATAATTGGCCAAAGAATAAACTATTCTTTTTACGAGTTTCAAATAGAAGATCCAGAGTATGACAGTATTCAACTGTTAATATCTCGAAAACAGTTAAAGATTGACATAGGGTACATTATATAAAAATGCTTAGAATTTCAAAACAGAATGCAAAAATGCAATAATATACTGGGTGTTTCATTTGAAAGTTTCGGTTGGCATTCTTTTTAATATACCCTATATACATAAAAATATTCTAGTATACTGTAACATTTATATATTGTGTCGATTACTTTAAAGTAAATTTGATTGTTGTAAACTAACATTTTTAGTTTAATTTTGTGAAGTGAGATTAAAATTAAAATATCATGTGACTTCAACTGTAGCCAAAATTATCACGTGACTGGACACTTTTAAATAGTTACGTGACCCTCAGTGCTATATTCAAACTGTATTTGACATCCCAAAATTTTTGGCTAAATAAAACCCATTCAAGCCCCAATCGTCTTTCATACATGTCCTTCGTAGATCCCCCCTCACACCACCATCACAAATTTAGTTAATTAATAAATATATATATTTTACCTCTTAAAAATGTCTTTAAGATAAATGTGTGTATCAGCTAAATAAGAATAAATTTATCTTTTTATTAAAACTAAATATTTTGTACGATCAAATTACAATGTGGAAATTTTTTTTAATATCCGGGTTTTTACAAAAATCGACCACTGTGCGAGTCCTACTCTAAAAGACGGTCAAGTTTGCCGTAGCATGCGCATTAGCGAGTTCGGTCACGTGATGGTTTCGTCCAATAGCGTGCTCTTTTAAGCGCGTTTATTGGTTGAAACTACTTTTCTTCTCTCAGGCGAACGATCACTTCCTATGACTTCCAGAATCGGTACCTAGTTATTAGACGGCGCTCTTCTTGGTTGCCGGTTCTACCCGAAATCAACGTTAGGGCAGAGCTTTCTTGTAGACTTTCACAATGTTTGTGCCGACCTTTAATAAACGACGGCATTAGCTTTAGTTGTCAACTTTATGGGTGACACAATATATGTCTAGATGACAACAATGTCAGAAACCTTTTCAACTTCGCGCGGAACTATCAAAAATAGTGTCGACTTTATTAAAGTCAGGCTATGCCGACGTTATGTACCGATAAGTCCAGCACAAATAACCAACATGATATTATTTTCGCTGCACCAAAAGGTTCCTAAGAGTTGGGGCATTTAAGTTTCAGCTGCCAAGAGGATCGTCTGACTTATATACTACTGGCCTCTATTTTAAATAATTTAGATCGTTAAAAACGAGCTTTGTTGACTTTTAAGTGAATAAAGGCTTTTTATTTGACAAGTGTGTATCGACTACAAAAGCGATAGTGGGTTCGGATGCTGGAAACACCCCGCGAACGGATACTTCAATCTTTGCTATATAATTTTTTTATACGTATAAAAAACGGTGAACATTGTGTGGTGTAATCCCCTTGCTCTGCGTCCTTTTTTGTGCCCCGCGATATCCTCATGCCGCAGTACGATTTGGTTGTTCGGCATGCTAGCTCCTTTCGAGAGGAGCGACGTCAGGTCTTGGTAGCGACCGAAACTCGTTACGATGTTGCTTGGCAACGTTCCTTTTGGTAGCTTTTCAGGGTGTTTATTGTTGTTGAATATCGTCGGATTTTTTAACGGTGGCGTAGCGGTAGCAGAGTAGTCTCTGTTGTAGAAGCAGCACGGTGGCGACGTGACGACGCCCTGCATCGCGTTTTATTCCACCAGCTTTAAGACCTTGCCGATTGCGATAGTTTTATCTGAAAAAAAGACAAAGATGTCAAATTTATTACGGGCGTGCGAGTGCTGTGAGGTCAGATTCCCGTCCCATCGCGCAAGCGCCTACTTATACTTAACGCGTTCAAAACAAAGACAAAAGGCGACATTTTTAACTTGTTTATGCCATGACAGTAAACCAGAGATTCGAATTTCCATTGTCTTTATTTTTACTTTTTCACAACGTTTCGAATGCTTATGTATCTGCAATCGTCACTAGGTGAATACTAACAAAAACTAATACTACCTAATCTTATATACTAGCATGTGACCAGTGAACCATAAAACTACTAGTTGGCTTCGCCCTCCGAAAAGTGTGGGTTTCCAAATATCCTCGATGGTGGCGCTTGTTTGAGAAAATACATTCTGGTTCCTCAGAATGAATACTGTTTCTTTGAATTTTCGCTTGAATAGGTTTTCCTCCTTGGCGACGATCGTTGCCTCTTTCCATTCCATATGTTGATTTTTCCCAGCAATGTTGAGCTATTTTTGATCCAGTAGTGTCTCCTTGTCGAGTGTTGCGTTTGTGTTCGGTAAGTCGAACTTCCATAGGTCGGCTAGATATCCCCACACTCGCATGGTACCTGGTAGATGAAGTTGCGGTTTAGTTTTTGTCAATTGACTTCTTATTGTTGTGGTAGTTTTGAAGAAGGTCCGAAGATGGTATTGGTTGGCTATTCTTCTTATCTTTTCTGAGATTCCTTTGACGTATGAAATTATAGGTGTCGCCTTTCTTTCAATATTTACGTCTGTAGGCTTTGGTGTTGGTGTGGTCTGAAGAGAATCCATTCCTTCGCAGATCGGATCGAATTTTTGACCTTTCTTTATTTAAAGTTTCTTCTGTATTGCAGATGTAGGTGGCTCGATCAATGAGAGATTTTCCAATTCCCAGTTTGGTTGATGTGGAGTGTTTTGATTTGAAATTAAGATATACGGAAGTGATTATGGTGGAATTATTTTTGGTGACTAGAACATAACAGACCTGACAACTTTCTTCTTTTTCCAGAGTGAATTTGATGCAGTTTCTTATGCTGTTGACATGTTCTAGTATGTTGTGGTCCTTTTCCCAGATGATGAATATGTCGTCCATGTATCTTAGCCATAATTTGGGTGTCTGACATAATGTTCGCAGAGCTTCTTCTTCAAAGGATTCCATAAATATATTGGCCACTACCGGCCATCGGTAGATTGGATCTGTGTGTGTAGCTTCTGTTGAATGCTTTGGAGTGATTCTTCTAGTGATACGTTAGTGTACAAACTTTCGCCGTCAAAACTAACAAACTGTTCGTCAGGTTGTAGGTTGATATCTCTTCGTCAAAAATTTAAAGCACTTCGTGGACCTCCTTAGATACATCAACCTACAACCAGTTAGTTTTGACGTCGAAAGTTTGTACTAACGTACCACTGGAAGAATCACTCTAAATCATTGAACAGAAGCTACTCAATGACAGCCACCTCTCTGGATGCCTTTATGGATTGTTGATTTCTTGAAGTGCTTTCCCAAAAATTCTTATTTCCAGGAGGACATATATTTTCGATAGGAAGATGGGTCTACCCATGGGATCTCCACTTTCACGGTATTGCCTAATATCTTTATGGAATCCTTTGAAGAAGAAGCTCTGCGAACATCATGTAAGAAAACCAAACTATGGCTAAGATGGACGACATATTAATCGTCTGGGAAAAGGACTACAGCACACAAGAACAATTTTTCAATCATGTCAACAGCATAAGAAACTGCATCAAATTCACTCTGGAAAAAGAAGGAAGTTGTCAGACCCCTTTTCTCGATGTTCTAGTCACTTCCGTATATCGCTAACAAACTCATTTTGGACAATATCTTAATTTCAAATCAAACCACTTCAAATCAACTAAACTGGGAATTGCAAAATCTCTCATAGATCGAGCCACCTACATCGGCAATAGAGGAAAAGCTTTAAATAAAGAAAAGTCAAAAATTGGATCCGATCTGCGAAGGAATGTTTTCTCCAACTACACGATCAATAAAACTCTTCAGACCACAGCAACACCAAAGCCTACAGACGTAAATACTGAAAGAAAGACGACACTTATAATTCCATACGTCAAAGAAATCTCACAAAAGATAAGAAGAATAGGGAACCAATACCATCTTCGGACTGCCTTCAAAACGACCACAACAATAAGAAGTCAATTGACAAAAACTAAACCACAACACCAAGAACTTCAGCTACCAGGTACAGGGTGATTCACTATATTTTGAACCCCTGGTACCGCCTTTATTATTGATGATAGAAAAAAGTTTAAATAGAAAAGTTTTATAGTTTATTAAAATCCTTCTAACCCACATGACATATATTGTCAAATGTCATGCCGTATGTCAAAATTTGACACCAACTTTCTTATATTAAATGAAATACCCTGTATATTTTTTAAAACTTCGATAGATCTTTTCTTCCTGATTCCAACAATATACCATATGTTACTTTTGTCTTGAACGGCTATTGAACAAATTTAGAAAAACGTTGTCATAAGAACAATGTGTTGAACAAAGAACCATCCTTGGGATTTCCTAGTAAACTTCTTATTGTGTTTCCGGATTGATATACTAATACAGTACCCTCTCCAGATAGGCCGATCAACTCATACCGATTTAGTGTCCTTTTATCCACCTTCGCCGCCATTTTCACTCAAAAGTGACAGATAATCCATTAGTTTTCTGTCAAAATGGCGGCGAAGGTGGATAAAAGGACACTAAAACGAGAAGAGCTGATCGGCCTATGTGGAGAGGGTAATGACTAATATTGATATAGTTATTAAATACTTTTTGTAATGCTTTCGTATAATTAGGAATATAAGGAATTGATACAAATTTAGAGTCGCAGGTATCTTTTTGTCTGAAAATAAATAAAGATAGAGACCCCATTCCGTTTAGTACACTTTACTCTTTAGTTGAGGGGAGATAGGATTATAAAGCGTGACCAATTACAAATTATTAGTCTTATCTCCGCCCACTAAAAGATAGTATATAAGATAGAGTATAGGATAATTTAGTTTATTGTTTATCGTCTCCTGATGATGCTAACGTTGTTAGCGAAACGCGTGTCGAGTGCAAAAAAGTGTTGTTTTGGTTTGTGGAAAACAATCATAACATTGGTTCAATAACCGTTCAAGACAAAAGTAACATATGGTAATTTTTGGAATCAGAAAGAAAAGATCTATCGAAGTTTGGAAAAATATACAGGGTATTCCATTTAATATAAGAAAGTTGAAGTCAAATTTTGACATATGGAATGACATTTGTCATGTGGGTTAGAAGGTTTTTAAAAAACTATAAAACTTTTCTATTTAAACTTTTTTTCTGTCATCAATAATAAAGGCGCTAACCATGGGTTCAAAATATAGTGAATTACCTTGTACCATGCGAGTGTGGGGATATCTACATCGGAGAAACCAGCCGACCTATGAAAGTTCGACTTACCGAACACAAACATATGGAATGGAAAGAGGCAAAGATCGATGCCAAGGAGGAAAATCTATTCAAGCGAAAATTCAAAGAAACAGCATTCATCCTGAGGAACCATAATGTATTTTCTCAAACAAGCGTCACCATTAAGGATATTTGGAAACCCACATTTTTTGGAGGTAACAGATTTCAACTGTGAAAGGGCGGAGCCAATGGTTCACTGAACACATGCTAGTATATAAGATTAGGTAGTCTTAGTTTTTGTTAGTATTCACCTGATGACGATTGCAGATAAGCATTCGCAACGTTGTGAAAAAGTAAAAATAAGTAAAGACAATGGAAGTTCGAAACTCTAGTTTACTCTTAAGTTCAACATTGTCTACCACCTTCAAACAATTGTTTATGCCATGTTTCAAACGTGGCCCGATTTTATGGTGGATGCGATAGCAGAACAGCTAACTGCACTCGTTGCGTACGTCGGGATGGACGTAACGTTGCGACCACAGCAACGCACACATCGATTGCAGTTAGCTGTTTGGGCATCGCCTCCACCATAAAATCAGGTATCGTTTGAAAAATGGCATAAATAAGGCACAAATGCAGTGCTTTTTGGCTTTGTTTCAAACGCATTAGGTAAAAGTATACCGACGCGTTTAAAAAATAGCTAACTACAGTGTACGTCAAGAAATAAAAATCCCCATCTCTTATTTAAAACAGGTCAAACTCTTTCCGCTTTAGTCCCTTTTTAGCCTACTCTCGCCGTTTGGCTATGTACAAGCGGACATGAAAATAAAGCCGCGATAAAAAGTCAAAGGGAACTAAAACGATAAGATTTATTCCATATTTGCCAGTTAAAATTATCTAATATCGTCGCCCTAGATGTGAATGGAACTAATCCACATAACACTCCTTTTGAGTAAAATAAGATTAAACATTTTTGTAGCACATAAATGATTATTTTTTGGTTCGCTATCATAAAAAAAGTAATAAGTAAAAAAGTAAACGAACGTTAGAGTCAACATAAAATTTCGACATTTTTAAAGTAGTTGCTATCATTAACTCAAAACTGAATATTTTGTGGATTGGGACCATTCACATCTAGGGCGACGATATATGACCTTTATGAAGGCATTTCTGTTAAATATTCAGATTTTCTCCCAGCGTTTTCAGTTTCACCCGTCGTTCGTATTGTGGTACTTGGTTTGGAGTCAAGGCCAAACAAGTCCTACCGTTTTAGTGTTCTTTTATCGATCTCTGTAGCCATTTTCACTGAAAAGTGACAGAAAATAAACGTTTTGCTGCCAATATGATGGCATAGGTCAATAAAAAGACACTGAAAGAGTAGGAGTTGATTGGCCTTAATTGAATCTTCTTCCCACATCACTACTGAACCCATATCGGCCTAAATATACGCCCTTCCGATGTTTCCAGCATGCACAAGTTGTAAGGAAGATGTCCCCCTACTTTCTCTCTCTCTATTATCAAGTTTGGCTTAGTAACGCTGTTCTACACATGCGCCGCGCCAGCGGCTAAGACCCGAAACCACGAAGACAGCCGATCGTTGTTGTTTGAAAAATATAAATCGGTATTTGTCATGCAATTGTTTACTTTTTTTTTAAATCCTGGATTTTTGTAATTTTGTCGAGGAAATAATATAAATGTGGCCACTGAGGAAGAAGCATAGTCTCATTGATGTTTAACTGCAGCTTGCCAAAACAAAAAGAACTACCAACCTCTGGACCTTCTCCACTCGATACCTCCGCTCCTCTTTCGTTGTAGTAAAAACTACGTGCAGCACAAATGAAAACACAAAAATGGCGTCGCCTCGATTAAAGACGTAGGCCGTGAAGCCGGCCAAAACTAACCGACCCTCGGATCGATAAATTTTCGCGCATGTGCAAAAGGCCGGAGCTAAGCAAATGTCTTTTGTTTTGGTATTTTCATGGCTGGCTAGTAAGGCGTATATTTAAGCTAATAGGCATGTGGTAGCAACAAATCATGACATTGTTATTTACCTACCTTACCAAACTGCGACCAACTGTCTTTCTAGGGAGAAACAAAACTACTGAGAGCCGTATTCATAGTCATTCCTCCAGGCTCTCTTCTTCTTTCGCCCAAAAGAATTTACATTTGACAAAAGAAGAAGGAAGCCTTGGAAACGACTATGAATATGTCAAATCAAAAATTCTCATTGACAGTTAAAAATTGGATGGAAAATAATGTAGGTTTGTCTACGGTACTGACTTCACTGTATTTTTTACCCCTTTGTTCGCCTAATTCGTTTTTTTGTCTGAAAACATTAATTTCACACTGCAATGAATAAAATGAAGTATGAATGCTGGTTTTCATGAATAATTTAGCACAGTTTTATAACCTTTAAATGTAGAGGGTTTATTTAAGGCAGATCAAGCTGTGCGTTGTTTAAAAATAATTTTGTTTTCTACTCCACTCTGGAAAGTGCTCTCTTTTGAAACTCATTTTTGAGACTAGAAAAAATATTGTACCTCACGTATGCAACGTAATCTTTTAGCAATCGATTTGCAATCGCATGCGGGCACTTTCCACACTTGTTAGGTAAACTACTATTACGACATAGATCAATTTAAGTTGAAAGTGTTAAACCGAAATAATTAGATCCGAAGTGAAGGAAGAGTTCAAATAAATTTGAAATTTTCATATCATGTAACAATCACGTGTAAGAATGTACCTGTGCGATATTTATCTTTCCATAGCATAATGGGGTGAGATGTTGCCAAGTCTACGTTTTCTCTAGTCTAGAGAAATTGTGCACAATCGGACAACACCGCATGAGGGGTGTCTGGCGATGTGGGCCCATCTACGAAGTCTCAACGCCCTAGGGCATTAAATAAGGGAGATCGTCCTTAATAAACCTTTAGTAGATCAGCAGAAAGTTTATTTCGCTCTTCTACATATAAAACTAGTGCTTATAAAAATTTTGGTTAAAGCCTTAGATACAGAGGGAAATGCTTTCCTTTACTCGAGACGGAAATTTCCGCGTATAGGTGAGGCAAAGCTTAAAGAAGGAATGCTCCTTGAACAACTTGAGAAAAGGGCACACCCTAGATAACAAAAAGTCGGACAACTACAAAGATCTAGTTGAAGAACTTATCCAATCTTATATGGCCTTAGGAAGTTGCATTTTCCGCATTCCTATTTGGAATTTCTCAGATGGAGAAGAGGTACAGTGAAAAATAGACCCCAAATATGCTAGAGGATCACTGTTGGACCCTAAAACGTAAAACCTATCCTAACCGATACAAGCGAAAAAAAAACTAATATATTACAAAGTGACAATTTCACAAGAGCGGGAGCCGAGTGAAACAACAAGCTAGTGTAACAAAGTTACTTTCTATAGCGTTGTGTACGCTATTTTTCCTACGAACACTGATTAACTGTGTGGAAGCAACACAAGTACAGAAGAGTAAGGTGGCAGTCAACGTTATCATACACTTTTCCACACGTGCGGAAAAATTTCTGCATACGGGTGAAATTTAACGTTTTCTAAGGATGCAAATCATGTGAAATCCATCATTTTCATATGTGGTCATAGGAGAATATATTTGAAATTAACTCTGTGTTTCGGACTTCCATTTGATTCGATCAGTACAATCTCTGATCGTCTTCAGGTGCAAACTATCTATTCCTAAGGCTACATACTTATATACTATGGGAAATCACTCAACCGTGAAGTTTAAGAAGTTGGCTCCGCCCAAGGAGGGGCTTCCAAATATTTGGAATTTCAACACTTGGTTTACTGAAAATACCCTGATTCTGCCCACTAAAGGCAGAGTCAAGGAATTTTCGTTTCCTCCAGTGTGACTCCTTGTGCAAAACCTTTGCTTCTGTCCACTTCATTCGGTGCTTCATGCGGTGGTGATTCCTGATTTCATTGTTTCACCTCTTTGGGTATTCGTCTGATGTTCCTTAAGCCTAACAGATAGTGGTCTTTTTGTTTCGCCTATTTATGATTCACCACACTCACAAGGAACTTGGTAAATGCATTCCTTATTTTGTTTGTTCCCCGGTTTTGTTTTACTAAGAGGCTTCGAATTGTATTACTAGATTTAAAAGCTGTTTTAATATTAAAGTTGCTCGCTACTCTTCGAATTTTCTCTGATACTCCTTTAATATATGGAATTATAAGGAATGCATTTGCCTGGTTTTGGTCTTGTAATATCTGTCCTGTTTGCTGAAATTTAGAAATAGTATCTGTTATAAGTTTAAGGCTGTAACCATTCTGCTGCAGATCCTTCTTAATGTTTCTTATTTCGATTTCCAAGACATGAGAATTGTTACAAATTTAAACGGCTTTGTTATATAAAGTTCTTATTATGCGTCGTTTGGTTATAGCCATATAACTATGAGATACTATAACGGCCCTACCCTTGCTTTCCCGAGAAAAATGCGTACCGATAATAACCCTTCCAATCAAGTTGGCCTGGAAAAAACCGATAAACGCAGAGTGTAAACGGGCAGGCGCGTCGATTGCGTCAGCAGTGAAAGTGTCATTAAATTATCATAAGGCCACTACGACGCCAGGCATCTATTTGTAAGTGCATGCGCAGTAGATTTTTGGTTTATGGCCTGGTGACCCAAACAGTTTGAAAGCCAACCGCGATCTTGAATTTTCTCCTTTGTTTTTCAAAGTTATTTTGGAGCATTTGGGCCATTATAGTATCTCATAGTTATATGGTTATAGCAGAACAAGAAGCGAACAAGTTTAATATTAACAGCTTTTCAATCTAGTAATAAAATTCGAAGCCCTTTTAATAAAACAAAACCGGAGGACAAACAAAATAAGGAATGCATTTACCAAGTTCCTTGTGAGTGTGGTAAATCATACATAGGCGAAACAAAAAGACCACTATCTGTTAGGCTTAAGGAACATCAGACAAATACCCAATGAGGTGAAATAACAAAATCAGGAATCGCCGAACATGCATGGTCAAAACAGCACCGAATGAAGTGGACAGAAGCAAAGGTTTTGCACAAGAAGTCACACTGGAGGAAACGAATATCCCTTGAAGCTTGAAATTCCAAATATTTTGAAGCCCCTCCTTGGTAGAAGCCAACTTCTTAATTTTAGTTTGCACCTGAAGACGATCAGAGATTGTACTGATCGAAACGTCATTTTATAAATAAAATAAAGACAATGAAAAACATATTATTTTGTTTTCATTTATCCTTTTTTCGTTACAATATAAGTTTGTTTTGTGTAAAAAAAGTGATTGTTTAAAAATTTAACAACTAGATTGCTGATAAAATGGGATTTTCATACTTTATATTCTCCCTTCTCTAAAAACTTGTGGATCATAGGGATAAACCGAGTGTATATTAGAATTCAGTACATCACAGTAGACACAAAAAACCCCGAAATTTTGGAAAGCGGCAACGTTTGACAATGCAGAACAGGAGTCAATGAACCCACGTATTTATAGGTAAATTATAACAGGAGTCGTTCGATTTAAATGGGTTAGGTTGCTGAAAATTAATTAACTTTACTTACTTTCATCCCTAAGCGTAAACCTTCCCATCTGTGGGAAATCTTTAAATGGTTCTAGACATATGACGCCGGCGCACTCTATTCTCATGATAGCTATTTGGTCCTGCTTCACGAACCTCGGTCTAGTCTTTGATTTGTCTCCAGTTTTTTTCTCTATTAGGCAGATTAAGGCCTAAAAAACAATATTTACATAACTATCTTGCTTGGCAATATTTCCAGACAAAACACCAGTCGATGAAAAAAAACTATAATGAATGGTGATCTTTGTTCTTTTTTATTAAGCCTATTCAATGAGACATAAGCACGCTTGTGCTACGTGTAGTGCACACTTCACTATTTCAATTTTCGAATTTGATCCCTTGATCTTCATGTTTTTCTTAGTGACTGATTGTCGAAGAAGAAATGTCAGGATTTTGACATTTGTAGGGTGGCCACTGAGAAAAAACTGATTTTATGACAATTTTGGAAAAATGTTATGACATTTTTTGTAATATTTTCATACGTGCGCACACCGCGCCGTGCAGAAAAAGCCATTTCACCCACAATTTTTGTTTTCAGTGGGCTATTTTTTTTGACAAAATAATGTAAAACAAGATTTTTTGCTTGTAGTACCTAGCGCGTGCGGAAAACGTCTTTTCAATGGGATGGTGCAAATAAACTACTGATAACTTCATTGTTATTATTTTTGAGGTTTTGTTTCGTTATTTTGAAAAATTTTCAGTTTTTTTTTTAAAAAATGATTCAGAGTTCCGTAAGGTAAGCGGTATGAGGTAAGACGTAAGGAAAATAAACTAGCAAATGCATCATGCTGTTCATAGTATTCCGTAAGCCGGAAGCGGTAAAGGCGGATTCAGAGTTCCGTAAGTTAAGCGGTAAGATGCAAGGAAAATAAACTATAGTAAAAGCATGCTGCTGTTGAATGAATATTTCGAGTGTCATATACCATATGGTAAATATCAAGGCCAACATTGGGGACACTGGGAGAACACGGTTGTTTGAGTGATTAAATTGATCTTTGATCATGGGTAGTCTTTCTCTAAATGTAAGGATGTGCATTAAAGTAAATTGTATAAAGACAGCTGGTGCCCAGGAACATTTTTATAAGTAAATATTATAACAATAGAGAAAGATTTGATATAAAGTATACTAAGCATCAATACAAGAACGAAGTTCTAACATTAAAGAACTCAAAGGGACTTTGCATGTCCCGTATGTATCCCTTTGGAAGACGACCATGATGATCAGGGACTTCTCCTTCCATCCGATCAATAAATTCCAAAAAATCATCCATTATTTTCAGGATATCTTAAAAAGCAACCCACAAAATGACAAAAAACCTCACATTATTTGCCAAGGAAGGCCGAAGGTATGTCTTTAGCTACCTTGATGTAAGGATTCCTTCAAGGGTGCCTTTCACCACTATAAATACCAAATTGGCCCGAAGGCCTCCTTGAAGGAACAAGGGTGCCTTGAAAGAGGTGGATTCTAACCGAAATTAAAATTTCAAATAAGTACCTGTAATTGTGTGAAATAATAAATCCACCTTATTTTTTAATTTGTTCATTTATCACGTTATACAAGACAATATATAAAAAGAAATCTAAATATCATGAAAATGTAAACGGTAAGTACCTACTTGAAGAGGGTTTTTCCATTTTATTGTGTTTTTCTGAAGTTGGGTGGGATTTAGCTTGGCCAATTCCACATCCATCAATTTTAAATATTTTCTTACAAAGTTTGCAGTAAGCAGAAAAAGTCTTTTATTTCCTCAAGTAGCCAAGATTAAGCCACATTAAATTTGGTTTTTGAGCAGACATTTTATGTACAGAGTGACTGTTTATAAAGTTTCACATGGGAAAACTTTTTTGTTATTCGTCACAAAGAGATAAACAAAAAGTGAAGTGAAATGAAATTATGTAGATTTCTATTACAGTTTCACTTTTTTTTTAAATCACCCGTTACACGGAGGATGGCCATGAGATCTTTTTTTTAATGGAACACCCTGTATATTTTTTAAAATTTCGATAGATCTTTTTCTTGATTCCAAAAATATACCATATGTTATCTGTCCTGAATGGTCATTGAGCAAATTCACAAAAACGTTCCCATAAGAGTAATGTGTTGAACAATGAACGACCTAAACTATTTTTCCTTGGCTAACACATTGCCCTTATGACAAATTATTTTACTAGAGAACCGCAAACTCTACATATGATATATATATTTTTGGAATCAGAAAGAAAAGATCTATTGAAATTGCACAAAATATAGAGAGTATTCAATTAAAAAAACAGAACCTTAAGGCCAGTCTGTACTATCGTAAAACCGATGACGACACAACGATAGCGGCTGATTTGTGTCCGCCATTTAAAAATTGTATGAATGCTTGAGAAATTAAATTACCTTTTGCATGCCAAATGGAAATTAAAATCATTAGTTGGTAATCGATTCCGTTACGAAACTCATCGGACGACTTGGAGTTAGTTCGTATTCGTAGTTCAGAAGTTAGGTTATGTAGTTGTTATTTTTCCTGTTTTGGAAGCTATTTTATTTTGTACTTGATTTTTGCCAGGCATTTTTGGGAGAGTGATTATTTTGTTATTTAGAAGAAAAGACTTGTTGTGCATACTATATGAAATAAAACTGATTGTGCAAATTTAAAAATATAAGGTGCCTTGTTTTTTTTTATTGGTTTTTTTCATTATTTAATGATGAGCCTTTTCACTAAAAAAACGCATAAATGCAGCTACTTATGAGAAAAATAATGTAAGTATTATCACAGGGAATTTAATTAGGGCCAGAGGAAAAGAATAATGAACAAATACAATTTTTATTACAAAAACTTATGCAAAAATAATATAACCTCAAATGTCACCCATCAAAAAAATCAATAAAGAAAGCAGGCTAATATCTTTGTGTCGTTATCAGGTGAGCGGAGCAAAAAAATTACTAGATCGTGTTTATTCTAGAGACCGTGGTAAAAAGCCCATCAAAATCGAGCATTTCTATTGGTTAATATTAAAAAGCGCGGGAAAACTCTTGGTGTATCATTTATTTGTATCATGAGTTGCTTAAATATTGCTTCACTAATTTGCCAGGTGTTATCGAAAATTTGATGTGCGGTTTGTATAAGGAGTTGCCTAACTATATAATGTGAAACAAAAGTAAACTTAAAATATTCACTTTGTTGTGAGAAATTTTATGACAATTTCGAAATTTTATGACAATTTCGAAATTTTATAACATTTTAGAGAGGTACAAAGTCGAAATTCCCGGCAGGGAATTCTGGCAGAGTGTTACCTCCACCAACAGTTCGAAAGGAACGCTGTGATATGCTACTCCGATAGCTCCAAGCTATCGGAGAGGCAGACAACAGGGACAGGGGTCTACGTGCAAGACCGAGTTCAAATGAGCTAGCCGCTCAGAGAGCAAGCTACGATCTTCCAAGCCGAGGTATACGGCATTATAATGGCGGCAACACTAGAAGAGGTTCGCAATGGTCTGGAGGAGCATGTGTACATATGCTCCAACAGCCAAGCGGCCCTAAAGGCACTTAGTGTGCCAAAAATTGCCAATACTCTGGTGGAAGAGTGCGTTGAAGCACTGGAAGCCTTGAGTCAAGACAAGACAGTTACAGTGATGTGGGTACCGGGACACACGGGAGTGTCGGGCAACGAAAAAACGGATGAACTCGCTCGGATCGGGGCCAGCACTCAATATGTGGGGACGGAACCACTCTTAGGTATAGCAAGGAGACAGATGCAAAGTCGACTCATTAAATGGGCTAAAGATGCACTGGCAGACTCCTGGGAAAACGAAAAAGGATGCAGACAGTCCAAAGAATTCATCGACGGACCGGACGCGGCCAGACTCAAATGGCTCCTGGGAAGGACACGAAAAGACATTGGACTACTGACCGGCCACAACCGACTCAATCGGGAATCACTCTATCTGCCAGGCCTACGGGAGTGCGGAGGAGACATCCCGGCACCTCATTGCGGAGTGCAACCGAACCTGTATGAAGAGGACCTACGAGCTCTCAAGTGGGCCAAAGTACTGGACTTCGTGAAGAGAGAAGAATTTAGAAATTAAATTTTTATGATCTCATCAACCAGATTTTTAGAGAAGGTATTTGTCCATCCCGATTTAAACGGTCCGTGATAAAACCAATTTTTAAAAGTGGTAGTAAACAAGAAATGTCAAACTATAGGCCAATTTCTCTGATTTCCACCATCGCTAAGTCTTTGAAAAAGTACTCAAAAAGAAACTTTTAAAGTATTTAGAAAAATATAACATAATTTCAGATAGGCAATACGGATTTCGTGAAAACAAGAGTACACAGGACGCAGTTACCTGCTTAACATCAAAAAATATATGAAAATTTGGAAGTCTTGGAGGATGTTGGAGTACGCAACATATCACAAAAACTGTTTAAAAGTTACATTACTGATCGGGAACAATACACCATGATTGGAGAAGAGACGAGCAAATCTGAAATTGTAAAATTCGGTGTTCCACAAGAAACTGTCTTAGGCCCTTTATTATTCATAATTTATTTAAACAACATACTTTTAAGAGAGCTCCCTGGATACAGTCGATCTATCTGGAAGCAGACAGCAGGAAAACTCTTAAAAGCATAGCTGAAAAAACGCTTAAAGGAATTAATTGAATTATTTCATCACAAATTGCTCACAATAAACTACAAAAAAACTAAATTTATTAACTTTAGCTGTACCACAAAAACAATGCCACAATACGATATGCTAACAATTGACAATGCAGAAGACAGAAATAAATCAACAGAAAAAATAAAATACCTAGGAGTGTGGATAGACAAACATCTTAAATGGGACCACCATGGCAACAACGTCATAAAAATAAAAAAGCAGTTAAAAACAATATATTTTGCTTTAGTACAATCAAGGCTTCAATATGGCGTATTGGCATACGGAGGAAAAAATAAAATATCTAGGAGTGTGGATAGACAAACATCTTAAATGGGACCACCATGGCAACAACTTAAAAAAAAATTTAAGGGGAGTACTGTATAAATTTAAATATTTATCAAAAATCTTGTCAGAAAAGCAGTTAAAAACAATATATTTTGCTTTAGTACAATCAAGGCTTTAATATGGCGTATTGGCATAGGGAGGAATCTTAAATGTGCATCTCTAGAAAATGGAGACTTTGCCAAGGGTTTTCCTAAAAATTATGTTAAAAAATAATAGACTCTATTCAACCAACTTATTATATCAGGAATCACAGATTTTTTATGTTAAACAGCTATACTTTTTTTCAAAAACAAAAATAACTTGCAATTTATTAACCATAACTATGGTACAAGATGGCAGCAATGAATATCATTGTAGATAGAACACATAAACAAAAATCACAAAAAAAAACTATGTTTATCTTTCACAAAAATTATTTAATTATTTACCACTGCAAGAAAAAGCTTTTTTACTTGAGATCAACCATATTCAAACCTTTAAAAAGAAGATTAAAAACTTTTTATTAAGCAGCAACCGCGATGTAATAAGAGGTTTAATTTGAATTGGTTTAATTTGATTTGAATAAAATTTAACTTAATATAAAAAAATTATAACTAATAAAAAGAAAATCAAACATTTTCACTTAGACCAGCCTGTTATTTTATATATTAAGATTTTAAGTAGCTTTTAAGATTATACATTTAAATTGTAAGTAGTTTTTTACTATCAATTGTTTAAGTAGCGGGTCTATATTGATGCAAATATTTAAAAAAATAGCATGCGCGACTTCGGTCTCTGTGGTTATCCTTTATTTATTTGTATAATAGAGCTCCATTTTTTTCATTATGTATTAACTTATTGTATGTTGTAAATAAATAATAATAAAAAATAATAATCATAATAATACTACCAAGTGGCCGCCCTGCATTTGAAACATTCCGAATATTGGAAAAAAGTTACTCTCAGTTTAGCCTACAGGACGATTCACTAAAAATTAAAATATAGCATGAATGCACGTGGTCCAAACGTGCTCATTCACTTGACTCTAAAAATCTCTGGACCAGTTTGACAAAACACCGACTGTCATCGAAAATCAGCTGATGAGTTTTGGTAATTTTGATTTACCCTAGATAAAAACTATTACTTTGTTACACTTTTAAACCAAACGATTGATAATTTTAACATCAAACCAAAATATAGGAAATTAAATTGATTATTACAAATGATGTAATAGAGACATTAAAGGCAAAGCCAAAGTATCGACAATAACACAAAAACTTTTAAAAAGCGGCAAAAATTTTTCTCTCCGTCTACACTTTTAGAAAAATTCCAACAGAAACATTTTTAGCAGCTAACCCATGTCTCTGTTATTTTCGACGGTTAATTTAGTTAAATTTATTTTCTTTTTGTATTTGTGTGCACAATCTTAAAAGGAATTACCTATTTAACTTTAGAGAAATATTTGGGTTTGGCAAACCACAAAATTTGGAATGAGCTGTATTTCGTTGGCAAGGCTTTGCAAAAAAAAATAATATCACCATTCGTCTTTAAAAAAAACTGTCACCCATTAAGGCGGAAAGATCCGATCGTATTTTTCGTCTGTAGTCGAAACGGCAAGGGCTATAATGATGAATTTTTGCACATAGACTAAACTTTTTGAGGCGAATGGCGCTGACTCCTTGGATGTTGCCAAATTTACGTTTGAATTTTTTTTCCGAATTATTTACCGAGTTATTTACTTTTTTAAAGAAGTAGAGCGCCATTTTATAACCAATTTTAGAAATCTATGCAAAATTATAGATGTTGCTTACGAGTTGGGCCTGGGTAAGACGTTTATTTAAGCTAATAGGTATAAGAAAACAACAAATCATGACATTGTTATTTACTTATCTTACCAAACTGTGACCAACTGTCTTTCTAAGGAGAAAACTACTGAGAGCCATATTCATAGTCGTTCCTCTAGGCCAGTGGCGATCGCCCCCCCCCCTTTGCTCCAGAAAAAAGTAGACAACAATAACAAAGATGCTGGTGGTAATAACCTTGAAGAAGAAAAAACGAGAAATTGCAGAAAGTTCCTTTAAATACATTCTAGAATCCCTCCACAATATTTTGGGACAGTTTAAGCTTCAATCAGTCAGACCAAGAATATATAAACATATACAGAACAGTATTATAGAGTGTCTATTTATAAACAAGTTTTAGACAAAATCAATTCGGACATAAAAAAGTATTTTTGACCTGAACATATTCATACTAAGTTTAACATGAAGCCAAAATCAAGGCAAAATTAACTAAAGTCGTTTCTAAATACTATAAATTGTTTTATTACCAAAACACAAATTCTTGTACTTTTATTGGGAGAAGTCAGTATTTGGAAACAATATTGGTCAGAAGTGGGAAAAACCTTAAATCAAAACATAACTGATAACGTTTTCGAGGCAATGAGCAAATGTGGCAATATTTCTCCATTGATTAGAACATTCTTAGATGTTTGCCAGTAAGTAATGCCTCGTCAGAAAGAAGATTCTCATGCCTCAGAAGATAGAAAACATAAGTACTTAAAAACAATATGACGGAAATTCGTCTGACGGGCTTAGCGTTGCTGCATATCAACAGACAATACCCTCTCCAACAGACATATTGAAATTGACATTGAGCGAGTCATTGACCGGTTTGCCGAAAAAACTGGAAACGATTTTTTTTTTGAGATGGGCATCCTATGTTTGAGATATGCGATATAAAAGGTACTGTTTCAACAAAAAGCTTTTTAGACCTCAAAAGAAAAGTATTTATCTATTAGGTTTTGTTTGTGGTTTGTTTGTTATCTATGTTTTTTATAACTGAAAATATTATACGTAGTTACTCAAGTATGGATTTCAGGAGTATAGGGGGGTCGTTAACCGTCCCCTAACCTGGCTTTAAATTTTTTATGAAAACATTTAGAAAATCAAAAGTAGGGCATAAATTGCGGGGCTATAACACCTTTGATATTTACGGTATTAGTTTAATTTTGTGTTAAAAATGGCATTTGTAGTGTCATTTTTTCAAAAAATTTGAAACCATTGATATATTTACAATTTTAGTTAAATTTCAAATCAAAAAACGCATTTTTTAGAGAGCAATTTTCTTAAAAATTTTCGCCTGCGGCGCTATAATACCGTCGATATTTACGATTTTAGTTTATTTCGACTCAGAAATTACAGTTTTAATATAATTTTCTCAAAAATTTTCTTAAACATTTTTTAAAATAAAAAATGTATGAAATAAACGAGTTCAAATCTGAGTACCCCCCCCCCTAGATTTGAGACCAAATCCTCGCTTGTAGTTACTAATTTTTGTTTGCATATATTGATATGTTCCTCATAAAAGCTATGCTTTTATTCTATTTAATAAACCGTATCGAAACCGCCCCCCCCCCTTTTCAAATGGCTGGGACGCCACTGTCTAGGCTCTCTTCTTCCTTCGCCCAAAAGATTAACATTGCCGAAAGAACGAAGCCTTGGAAACAACTATGAACATGTCAGATCAAAAATTTTCGTGGACAGTTAAATATTTTGGGTAGAAAATAATGTAGGTTTGTCTACGGTACTTTCTGTATTTTTTACCCCTTTTCTCGCCTAATTAGTTTTTTGTTGTCTGAAAACATTGATTTCACGCTGCAATGAATAATAAAATGAAGTATGAATGCTAAGGTTTTCATGAATAATTTAGCACAGTTTTATAACCTTTAAATGTTGCAGGTTCATTTAAGGCAGATCAAGCTGTGCATTTTTTAAAAATAATTTTGTTATCTACTCCAGCCTGAAACGTCCGGAAATTGCTCACTTTTGAAGCTCATTTGTGTGTGTAGCCTTCATGAATTTGACCCGCAGAATTTGGAATGAGCTGTATCTCGACTCGTTGGCAATGCTTTGTAGGAAAAAAATTGGTGCTAGAAAGCACGGATAGTCCACCGTACAATCAATTATTTTATGTTGAAGGGAAATGAAAATATCTCGAAAACTGTAGCTTTGAAAGATTTGAACCTTATAACAAAATTTTTGGGTAATACTTACGAAAACCAATGCTGCAAGTATCAATGCTGCAAGTAATGATTTTTTTTTATATATTTTAACGTTTTTTCAAATAATTCTGAAACTAAAGCTTCCACGAATTTGGACTGCATTTGTCAGTGATCTTTTAAGTTTCTGTGTCAAACAATTTCTGTCATGAGGCGAATCCACCAATAGGTTCCCTAATATATCTTTTGTTTGTGATTTTGGTGAACTGTAGTTAACAATAACCACTCAAACATGGGAATCAAAAAGTTGTAGCCATACAAATCAACAATATCTTTAAATATACAAATGTTTGGCGTGTAGGGTACCGTGTGCGGGGAAACTGGGGAGAAGTAGAGGGGGGAGGCAAATGGACTGGTTGGAAGAAGGGAAGGGGAGGGGGGACGGAAAAGGACGGGGTGGAAGAAAAGGGAGATGCGATTGCGATGAAACTTTGGGGAATTGAATTCCGGATTCCCGTGAAGGTTTTTGAATTACTGGGTTGGGTTTGGACGAGGCTTTAGGACTGAGAACACTGGCTTTAAGGTAGATTTTTACAGCACACAAAACTTACTTTGACTGTGATCTCCTCGGCCGCGCAATGAATGTGCATGACGGCGCTGTACCCCGCGCAAATGATGGACTTGTGCTCGAGAATGACCAACTGCGCGTCGAACACCTTGCAAGTGTGCACAGGGTTGACCGAGTCGCATAGAACGAAGCCGGGACTGACGTCTTCTTCTTCTACGCCTTTCACCTGTAAAAAAAGTAATGATATTTATAACCAGGCATGTCTTATTCTAACGTTGTCTTTTCTTTAATTTGAGATCAGACAAATGCCTCAAGTTTTATCACTGAAGGAGTACCCTGTTTCAAAAATGGTAAACATTTTCATCATATAATAGAACAAAAATTTAGCATTTTTAAATGTAGTCAAATCTCTTAACATATTGTTTTTACACTCTTGGTTAACATATTTCCTATCAAAATGCCTATTGCGAAATTAAAATAAAGATATAATTTAAAAAAACCTGCATACTGCGGTCAACGCATTTTGTGACAACAGAAGAAAAGCATGATTCTTACATGTTAAAAGCAAACCTGCAACAAAGGGTTAGTGCGCGCATACAAGATATGCGAAATAAAAAAAACAACTAAAAGAATATTAACCTTTTTTTCTTAGATCATATTACAATGTCAACAATCTTACCTCTACCAAATTTTTTTATCATACTTCATATTTACCTTAATTTTGACGTTTTCGCCCGGTACTACTCTCGATACTTCATCGTCATCTGATAAAAGCATGTCTACTATAACTTGTGTCTGAAAAAAAAAAGACAATTTTACAGCACTCAGGATTTTAGGTCTCCAGATCAAATTACTTTTCCAGGTTCGTTCCATGACGAAATGGACGCCCATGGTTTATCAGAATGTGCAAAATCAAATCCATTAAATAAAAGAAAGTTCAATTATAAAATCATTCCCTATAGAAACAGCAATTCGTTAAACCAATTTTTTATCCGAATCTTATTTCTTCAAACCCATTCGATAACAAATTCGAAACTTATAAGACCCTTTTTAATCAAACCATTGTTCATCAAACTCATATAATATCAAACCCGGAATTCATAAAACCCGTAATTTATCAGAAAATTTTTGCTAAATTAATTGCGCATTCGCCAATACCACATAAACCGGAGACGTACATGCAGGTGACGCGGCGGCGCGGCGTTTTGAAGCATTTGTCGCTGTTACGCACATGTACAGGTTGCATTCAATAGTTTGTGTATAGATGTCACTTGCATTCATGTGTTATTGGCAAATGCGCAATCAATTTAGCAAAAATTTTCTGATAAATTACGGGTCTTTATGAATTCCGGGTTTGATATTAAAAACGAGTCTGTTAAATTTCCAATTTTTTATTGAATAGGTTTGATGAAATAAGGTTCGGGAAAAAAATTGGTTTGACGAGTTGCAGTTTCTATGGTGAATCATTCTTACGATTAATTTTTTTTATTAAATACGGTCTGATAAGATCCTGTTTTGATAAAACATAGGCGTTCACAAAATCTTAAAAGAACTATTTTACAAATATTTTGAAAGCAAAAATTTCTGCAAATTTTTTATGGACCTCAAATTCAAATTCTTTATTTATAAAAAATTGTAAAGAACTATACAAAAAGAAGTGTTACAATTGAATATAAAATCGTCTAAAAAAAGTAAGTCAGTCACTTAAACTCACGAAAGCAGGAGCACTCTACCATCCAGTGAGTAAATTTAAACAATTAATAAAAAAAAAAGAAAACATAAAAGACATTAAACTAAATTAGCCAATCACAAAACAGGCAAAGAATAAAATACAATTAAGTAGGCAATATGGTAAATGACAACTAAGACAAGCAACATTATTTAAAACCATAAAGGTATAACTTAAATAGAGACATTATGTTTACCACAGTTGCGATCAGACATAAGGTAAACAATTTGGCGACGATGCCAGATTTCGCTGAAAGTTGTATCTACGCACGTAATGTTTTTACAAAGACATTATTTTTATTACTTTTTTATCGTTTACCTGCAATTATGCATATTCTCTGGTATGTTTTTTTAAAACATGGAGAAACACGTTATTTTTATTCACATACATAAAGAAAGTGAGGTATATATAACATATATATTATTGCATTTAAATTTCTTTAAATCTTCACAATTTTAAATCAATAAAGAATTTATAATGTGTAAGAACGTGTTATGGTACTTGAAACCTTATTTCTTCGTTCGAAACATAATAATAATTTTTTATTTTCCAATATATATCGGGAATTAAACCTACAACAACCTGGCAACCTCGCATTTGTGGCGTGTCAGCTATATAATCGTGTGTACTTTGCTCCATTCATTATTTGTAGACGCAGTTGTCGTTTAAGTGGAATTGGGTTCTTGTTATATTTTACGGATTATTGGACAGTTTTTAATATTTTTTCGATAGATTTTTCAGTGTTTGTGACAATAGTAATATGGCAAAGTGCGTGGTGTGCCGAAAACTGGAGATTGCAGGTGAAAACCAAACATTTCACAGGTTAGTTATCATATCTTTTCCGACGCCATCTTTTCATGGGTCGCCATAGGCGTGCAACTTGTGTTGCAATAAAAACAAAATATAATTAATAAATATAGAAAATAAATAAGTTTTTTTAGGATATTTTCGCGACTTTCTAATAAAAACAATATAGTACAATATAATTGGTATAATCAAACAACTCCAGTTGCGACATTTTTGAATATCCTACATAAGTAGAAAAAAAAAGTAAGATGTGCATATAGTATTTTTTGCCAAGGTTTTTTTTTATAAATAGTGCAATTAATTAAGCATTCTGGGTATTAAAATATGATGGACAAAATAGGTACGTAATACTGGGTTTATACCGAAAAATAAGGTAACATATAAACTAAGACATAACATAAAATGAAATAAGAGTTGAGCTTATGACAAACCCTGTTGATGTTTATACAGAAGAATAACATAAAATAACGTAACATAATAACATAACAACTTTTATCTTAGAAAGGGAAGATCAAAAGATCTTGGGAGGAAAGAACGAAATTTCAAAATTGGATGATTGTGCCACAAGGAACATACAAAAGACCAAAGCGAAAAGAGAAACAATTAAATGATGTTTCGCCCGGGGTGACCAGTGTGGGCTCGTCAGTAGATTCACTAGTCACCCTCAATCCAGATATCATTTAACACCATCGCACACTCTGACTTCCAACTCTGAAACACTCACAAATAGGCATCGTTCCGAATGGTACTTAATATAAGTCACCTGATACGGGTTCGTCCTGGCGTGTTAATCTTTCCAATAGGAATATGCTCCTAAGATAATTAAAACAAGAAGTTAAAACTTCCAAAAACAAGAAGTTAAAACTTCCAAATCATTTCCAATCATTAATTGTCTTAGGAGCTCCTTTCTTGTATGTATTGGCTTCACAATGGCCATTTTTATTTGCTCTGGAAAAATTCCATATTTAACACTCTCGCCGCCACGTGTATCGCTAGCGATACACCGAGGATGGTCAGCCTTGCGCCACGTGTATCTTTAGCGATACACCAAACATCATCATGATTAATCTGCGGTGTATCGTTATGTATACACCGGGCGTGTATTTTGCATTGAGAGCCGTATTTGGTGGCCTGGAAAAACGCAGTTCGTTTTGGCCTGGTGGCAACTTTGTGTGTGTGGCGTGACAATAAAATGCACAAATTTATGATGTAATTTTTTATTAGCATGGCCTGTGGCGGTAAAACGGCTCAAAAACGCGTCGCGGCGAGAGTGTTAAAAGAGTTGTTTATAATGTGACACAAGGTAAAACCTTTGAAGTTTCTAAATTACTACAAATTGTAGGTATTATAAGATACCATAGACGAGTAGAGGACCTTGGCTCTTTCATTCAACAAATTTGCTAAAAAAAAGTAGAAAAAATTCTGACTTTAATAAAAAATTTCTATTTTATTATTAGAAGCAGCAAATACAAGCGGGAGGTTTCGTTGGAAATCCAATTTTATCTAGTATAAGACCCAGTGAAAAGCAGGGACTTTTTTTTTCTATATGTCAGTAACAGTGGAGTCTCAAAGAGTTTTGGTACATTTTTATATTTTCTACTTAAGAAAATAGGAGTAGCCACTGGAAAAATCTAATTTTCTGATATAATTTAGGTCAAACCTGCCAAGTTTGGTCCTTGTGTATGCAAGAAATTGTTCAAATTGGCATCATTTTTGTTTGGGTTTTTTCAATTTTCTGAGGAGTGCTTTAAAATTGGTTTTAATTTTTTCCTCTATTCAGGAAATTTACATCTAAATTGCCTATCCTATAGAAGCACCTATCACTTACCCTATTGGGCATAATAAGCAAAGTCTGTCCTTTCCGGCACTCGCCCGACTCCACTTTTCCCATGACTACCGTCCCCATGTCCTTGTATTTGTCCACGATGGGCATCATGAACGGCCCGTTCGCTTTCCTATGTAGAGTTGGTAAATTGTCGATAAAAGGAATAAATGCTTCACCCTGAAAAATTTTAATAGATATACTTGTTGCCACCATCATTGATATTTTTTTGTTTTTATTATGAAATCAGACAAATGCCTCAGGTGTTATCACTGAAGGAGAACCCTGTTTCAAACTTGGTTAAATATAACATTAAAATGTCCGAAAGTAACAATACTGTAGTATACAGACACAGTATACAGTATACTATTTATTTGGATATTATCATAAGACAATATGACACTAAAAGCTGTTTACTTCTAAACCTTGATTTACAATACCTTATAAATGCAAGAGATATCAAATATCTTCAAAACCAAAAGAGGCAGAAAAGTTTTTTTTCCTCATTTTAATTAAAAATTTTAAGAGAAAAAAACTGTAACTTATTAGGTATTTTTGGAAATACAAGGAAAAGATCTATTCGTTATCGTTACTTTTCGAACACCCTATATAAGTTTAGTTTAGCACTTACCTTAAACCACGGGCAAATTTTCTCACCCACAGGTTCTTTCAAATTTTGACCTAGCTGACCCGAGCACGGCAAGAAGAACAGGTCTTTGTTATAAATAAAGCCTAATTTCTTAAGATAAGGTAATATTTTGTCCCTACATTCGTTGTACCTAAAAAACACAAAATGCATTTGAAAACATGTTTTTTTTTTTTGAGATCTACATTGAAAAAATTTAATGAAATCAGACAAATGCCTCGAGTAATATCACTGAAGGAGTACCCTGTATCAAACATGGTAAATTTTGTCATCATAATACGCTTACGGTAAAATCAAAAAATATGCACAATTTCTGCTGGGGTTAGGTTGGAAAATTGGTTATGATTGACTTAAAAACAATATAAATAAAAATAGCTTTTGACGCAATGAACATTTCGGATTTTAATAATCAACTATATCTGTTATTAATTGAGAAAAGTGAATTCTGTAAAATATGTGTATAGAAAATATTATTTATAAGAACCCAATGGCGTTCTAAAAATCCCATGTTCTGTCCTTAGATATTTATTCTGTTCATTCAATTTCGATCACTTCCCCCACCATGCCCACCAACTGATCGTAATCGCTTTACTCATAGCCACAAGTGATGTAAATATTTTTATGCGCACTTTGCTCAGATCGATGAAAAGTAAACAAAATTAACCGTAACAAAATAGCTACAAAATGAAGCATTGCAAATATTTAGTTTAGTTGTTTCTCTAATAAACCTGGAACCAGACACTATTGCTCTGAGGGATGGATATATAATTCTATCAACAGACAACATACTTGAAATTTTGTTAAGTGACATTGTCTATACCCGACATAAATATAATTTAATTGTAGTTTTCTTTTGGGAAACGCAAAGAAATAAATACCCTTGTGCTGCTCATGTTAATGCGATTTAATGCAAAATGAGGTTGTTCTAAAATCTCGGGACAGTCGATTTCATTTTTAAGGGTTTTGAAAATATTTTTATTATTTTATTTAATGACTAGCTGAAAATCCGCACCTTTACCTGCGATTTTAACTGTTTGTTCTTGTTTTAAACGATCATAACTTTGAGTCCCGTGCACCGATTTTGATAAAATAAAGCCTGTGTCCTGCATAGGAATACCGAAGTGAAAACCCCATCAAAATCGCACTAGTAGTTTTGGCGTGATGCTGGAACGAACCAACAAAAATTCTGAAAATTGTATTTTTGGTATCTATATCGTTTGGTTAGAAGCAGACACCAAAAATTTTAAAATAACATTCAATGTACAGAAAGAGTGTCTATCTAGAGATTTATTATATGTGTGGATATTTAAAAGATTAAAGATCCCTAGCAGATAATCAATATCACGACACCTTTGCGGATAATGGATATTTAAAAGATTAAAGATCCCTAGCAGATAATCAATATCACAACAATATATATACAATATACTCCCTCAATAAAATTTTTGTTACAGTTTGGCCACCAAATGATACAAAGCAAGCAAGTCTAAGGAGTGGAACTACACTAAAGTTTTTTTTGTGTATTTCTGGACGCTGTTAATCTAAACGATAATTTTGAATCGAAAGTGAATCCCAAATATTTTTGATTGCTTTTCCTTTCTAGTTTGCTTATTATTATTATTGTATAATAACTACACTGTTCTGCAGGAAAATCCTTTGCGCCAAACAAATACATACGCCAATCTTTAAATTGTCATATAACGTAACAGAGTCCAGAGGGTACCAACAGCATGTTTTAAGCAGATATAAGAATGTACCTGTGTGATATTTATCTTTCTATAGCATAATCTACAAAGTCTCAACACCCTAGAGCTTCAAATAAGGGAGATACACATTGAACCCTAGGTAATTGCAGATTTAAAAATACACCTCATTCCAAAAGCTTGTTAGTAGAGCTCCTGTAGAGTAGTTTTCACCCTAAGAAACAATGAAGAACTTGAATCAGAAGAGTAAGACAAATTCTTGGGTGTCCAACTTGACCGAAAACTTACATGGGAACCCCAGGTTGAATATCTGGCTGCAAAACTAAGAAGCGGACTATTTGTTCTTAGAAATCTGGAAGGTACAGTTTCCACCCCAAACCTGAAAACAGCTTACTTTTCAATATTTCATTTAACAATCTCATATGTCACTATTGCGTGGAGAAACTCAGAACACGTTAAAAGAATATTTAGGCTCCAGAGGAAAGCCATCAAAACAATTTCAGGACTAAAATATCTCGAGGAATGCAAAGAAAAATTCAAAGAGCTAAAAATTCTCACACTACCATCTCAGTACATTCTGGACTGTTCACTACAAACACCCGGCTAAAAAGGTGTCAGAGTGGCCCCTGGTACTAGTCTATCAACTTTTTCAACAAGCTTCCAGAAGAAACAAAGTCTTGATTTTAAAAAATTTAAAGAAACCATAAAAAAGATGCTACTTTACAGAGCAATATACAGGGTTGGTCATTTAAAAGGGTTCACATGGATTTTCTCAAAAACGGTCAAGAAATTGAGAAAATGCTGAAAGAGACCGATTTTGTTTGTAAAGGGGACACTTACACGATTGTCAAGACATTCAGGAGACCTTCAAAACAAGGTATCACTAGACCCAATTTCCCTATTCAAAATATAGGGGTAAAGTTTACCCCTCAAAGAGGATGCACGATAAAAAAATTTCAAGAAGTCTCCCACTTAGAAACCAAATCGATGGGTTTCAGTATTTTCTCCAATTCTTTACAACCCTGTATAATACAAACGAATTCTAGTCATTGTCAAAATAGTCACGATCTTTCAATATGTTCAATGTCTTTTTTTAGTAATCCTTTTAGTGATGTTTTTTATTGTAATATTTTAGTAAGATTTTTATGAATGTAATAGTCATAAAATACGTATTTTAAATGCGAATTGTTTTTAATTTAATGCGTAATTCAATTGAGTAAAAATTACTTTTTTTATACATTGTGTACTTTTAAAACTTTTAATACTTGTATATTCAAGTTAAGTTTAAATTTAAACAGTTTTTAAGAACTTTTTTATATGAATTTTTGACGAGTGTAAATGCTTTTTTCTACGACCACACACGAAAGTAGTCAAATCTGCAATCTATAACGCCTCTGAAAGTTTTATATTTCACACGCATATCAATTTTATTTTCGCTTCTAGAGACGAAAATGTTTTCTTCTCTAGTAATGAAAATGAATAACAGCAAACCATCCAAACAATGTAGGTATCTAGTAGTCGGAAATAGACCGAAACTATTTTCGTCCGTAGAAAAGAAAATACTTTCTTCTCTCGAGATGAAAATGAAAAAAAATTAATACTAATAAAAAATACGAATTAAATCCTAAAGTGGTCGTAGGAAAAATAGCGTCTACAACTCGATAGAAAGTATAGTACAACCATAGTACGACCGTTCGTGGTGTGAAAGTAAATAAAAAAAAGCTGTAAAGATGCTACGATTTCTGAGGATTACAGGTGCGGATTTAAAAATGTGTAATTATTTTTTTAATAAGGACACGTTTTTGGCCGAATTAAAATTTATCAACTTTATGACTAATTACGAAACGTTATAACATTAGGGTTTGATTATGTTACAAATTAATTTTCTTCAAATAATTAGGACAGGCTTAAGATGCCAAGCTGATTTGTAGTTTTGAAAATCAGTTAGCAGTGGGTGTTTGGTTACAAAAGTTATTTGTTGTTAATTGTGACTGTATGAAAAATGATTCATCCGTGAGAGGAACAACCGAGTACGTCGCGTGGAGATACGGGGAATAATGGCGTTACAAGAAAACTAAGTGATAAAAAACAATTTAAAAGAGATATTTTGTCACTTGATACAAAAAAGTGATATTTGACGTTTATACCACCTTTCTTGAGCGTGGGTTATCAAAATTTGGTGCAGCGAAGGAAGCCGCAGCTTTAACACGAAAATCGGTGAAAACAGTGTGGCGTGTAGTAAATAAACCGATAGTTGGGAGAAGAAAAAGCAAGGATTCTAATACTTCTAAGAAATTGGACATGAGTGATGTGGATATCATTCGTAGAAAAATATATCAAATGTATAGGGAACAAATGATTCCTACTTTACAAACATTAATTCAAAGATTAAAAAAAGATGATACAGGAATACAGTGTTGCCTTGAGACGCTGAGAAAATGTATTTCAAAAAAACGGTTTTAAAATAAAAAAAAACTAATAAACGGCAAGTTATTATGGAATCGGTCCGTTTAAAAAAATGGATGATGGAATATTTAATTGCAATACACGAGTATAGAGAAAGTAATAGGGATATTGTTTATCTCGATGAAACTTGGTTTGGCACCCATGAAGTTCCAAAAAAAGGTTGGGTAGATTCATCTGGTCACTGCACAACTAAAGATCCATCAAATAAAGGAAAGCATATCACAATAATTCATGCTGGAACAAAAAATGGGTTTATACCAAATGCGTTGGCCTTATCAGCGAAAAATATAAAGGATTGCCATACTGATTACCATGACGATACCACAGCGGAATTATTTGACGACTGGTTCAAGAATAAACTGTTACCGAATATACCTCCAAATAGTGTAATTGGGATGGATAATGCGAACTACCACAGTAAAAAACTTACCATTCAGGACTACATGTTAGAAAATAATATGTATTTTGAGGATAGCTACACCAAAAAACAATTGCTTGAAATAATGAAAGCATTTTCAGTACAAAAACAAAACTATTGTGATACTTTGGCGGAAGAAATGGGCCATATAGTGTTGAGGCTTCCTCCTTACCATTGCATGTTTAATTCAATTGAACACATATGGCATGAGCTAAAAGCACCGGTTAAAAAAAATAATGTTTTCGCCAACTTTAAATTCTTCTGTGGTCAGCGGAACAGAATATTTTAAGTAAAAGCTGGGAAAATTGCATAGCTCATGTCCACAAAATAGAAAAATCATATGTAAATATAGATCTGCTACCCAGAGAAAAAATTATCATAGACTCTAATGACGACAGTGACAGTGAAACTGACTAAAATTTGTTAATTTTTTACTATTCTGTATTTGTACTATATATATATATATATATATATGTATGTACCTGTTAAACTCAATTTTATAAATTTAACTTATGAACGTGTTATTTATTCTATGAGCAAATATATTTTGTAGGTGTAGGATGTGTCTATTAGATTAAAACAATTTTTTCATTAAAAAAAAATTGTTAGACCGAATCTTCAATAACATATTATCTTCTTCACCTTTAAGGTGATCCTTTGTAGAAATTCACTGATCTATTACAACACTAAGTGCGTCCTTGCTTCTATTCGAACACCCGCCGAGTCGCAATAAATGCTTATCGGCCATGAATAATAATAAGTCTCCTAGATCGATGGTCATACTATAACTTTCTTACACTCGCGTGTTGTTTCACTTGGCTAGCGCCTCGTTCACAACATTCACGCTCGTGTGAAATATTTCACTTTTTTCTCTCGTTATGTAATATACTATTTTAGTATGCTAGCACAATAAAATTATCTTGAATCAATATGGCGGCTGACAATTAAATACAGAAGCTAAATGGAGTATACCCCATAGGAAGGACAGCTGCTTACTGAAGGACCCCTGTGTAAAAAAATTATGCCATCGTTTCCGATTCTCTTGATTGAAGGTGTGAAATTTTCCACGTTTCGGAACAGCCTGGAGCACTTTGCTCGCGCCCAGAGGATTTTCTGGCTCTGCGTTTTTTCCAGGCTAACCTGATTGGGAGAGTAATTATCGCTTGTTTTTTTTTTCGAAAAATGAAAGGGCAGGGTTATATGGATAAAACCAACTTTTGATTTTAAACAGGACTCAATTTTTTGCCATTTTTTATTTCTACCCCAAGTCTGATCAGTGATCTTGTTATAATAAAAGCTGAAACAGAATGAACAACAAAATATAACTTTCTCTTAATGCGAACATTTAGTCATTCTTGAAATTAAAAAACCAGAAAGTAACTAAATGCCAAAATATAAGGTTAGAAATAAAGTTTGTGCCGCCCTTTGTTAAAGGCAGGCACTACTTTTATGTGCACTTATGTCATTAATGTCGAAATGCCACCTGGCTGGCAGGCCCGACTGATGTGTTCCCAACTTCAAACATTAATTATAAAACTTATACGGAGCGGCAAATCTGCCGTATTAAATGCGCTTGCGTATCTCTCATTAGTGTCGAAAATAGTGCCGATTTAGGTTATGCCAATTCGACTTAAGCGTTCCAATAATTCCCTAGTATCTTTGTCAAGCTGCCATAAATTTTAAATTAAAAAAAAATCGATTTTGAAACTTTTTGTAAAGTTAATACTCCGAGTTTGTTAAAAAAAATTTTATTAAGTGGACATTTTGAAATAGTTCTGTTGTTTTTATATTTAAAGAAATTTATGGTGATAAAACAGTTTTTTATTATGATTTTTAAAATTCCCGACTTTTTCCCGACTATTATCGCTGATAAAAAACTCATTTACTAAATTGGAAATAAAAATTTTTAATTAACAAATACTAAACACCAATATACCCTTGTTACTGATTTTAACTTACTTACTTTACTTTTATTTGTTCTTTTTTAAAAGATATTACTGAGTTTAACAAAATTCTCACCTAACTTCATCCCAGTTCACGGTAGGATCGTCCATTTTATTTACTAAAACTACCAAATATTTGACGCCGGCCGTTTTGGCCAGCATAGCGTGCTCTCTCGTCTGTCCTCCTCGGTCGAATCCAGTTTCAAATTCACCTAAAAATGATATTATATTAAAAAACCCGTGAAAACATGCAACACGTAAATTTGTTGTATCTTAATAAAAGGTGCTATCCTAATGCAAAAAAAATCTCTATTAAATCAAACTCGGAACAAAAAAAGCTTTTGAGATGTGTTAACTTTTGAATTTTTTTGAATAATAAGCAATTGTCGTTATGATCAGTTGTACAGAGTGAGTCCGAAATTTAGTGTAAGTTAAGAAAATGGTCGTTTTTCAATATACCTAACCGTCGCGCGTCGTTTATAACAAAAACCATAAATCGGACGAAAATTGCTTTGTCAATTTCAAAAATAGAAAATTATCCAACTTCTGTGTTTAAAACTTTTTTCTTGCTCTAATACAACTGTACACCACGCTTACATTCTTTAAAGCGCACAGCGCAAGACAAAACCAAGCAAATAATTATCCTTAACCACCAAAATATTTTAAAGGGTTATTAGAAATCAGCAGGTACCCTTATATAATATAATATAACCAGACCAGAATAAGATAACCACTGTTTATTTACATACGGAACTGAACAAACAAGCTATGAGTTCTGGTATGTCTTATATCGTGTTATTTGTGATCTTATAGGCAATAAAATTTACTTTTCTTTACTTTAGAATAGTATATCCTTTTTAATCGGCGTTGGAGAGGTATTGAAACATCTGTGCAGGGTTCGTAGCGCTTATCGACTTTCAAATTCGCTGACTTTTCCAGGTTTTCCCTGACCAATTTACTAAAAATTCCAGGTTTGTGCCATATATATTTCTATAGATTTCTAAAAAGTGATATGTTTAAAACAAGTCTTTTATAACTGAGTAATTACTTCCCCAATGAAATATTAAAAATTAAGTAATTGTTAAATATTAAGTTACAGCATTTTTACAAAAACAAGTATTTTTTTATACTGGGACTTTTCATGCATTATAGGATCAATGCCCAGTTTCAGCCAAGTTTTTTTTTTGAAAAGTTCCCTGCGGCAGGCAGATACGCTACCCACTGCGCTAAGGCGGCTGGAATTTTTACAAACAAAAATTAAAACTTTATATTTTATATTTTGTTTAGACCTCCCTGTAATTTGTTGTTATTAAAACAGGAAAACCCATATAATTTCACTTTTGACGAGGTACCACTCATAAAACTCGGCTTATTTATAGTTAAGTAATCTCAAAGTTCCTGCAAATCAACACTCCAATTTAAGATTTTTAAATATACCTATATACAAAAAAAAAATAATCAGAAACATCGGAGTGTTAATTTTTTGACATTAACTGTTATGAACATGAACTTCTTCCTGCTGTACAAAAAAAAAACAGTTTTATAAAAAAAAATCTCCATTTTTTGACTATATTATTGGGGTAATAGGTATAGGATTATGAAATTAAAAAACACGCCAGTCAAAAAAGCCGAAATGTGATTTTTTAGCTACCTATTCACTCCTGCGGCAACATCAATAATTATATAAATCCACTCACATTGACTATTTTCTATCAAACAAAAAAAAAATAAATTTCTCTGCTTTATCCAAACTTTTTTAATAATTTCCGTGAAAAACACGTGGAGTATGTTATGCGAAACTAAGCCTTATGTACCGACTGCATTCAGAAATCCTATTCTCATCACTTATTTGCAGTTTATAAAAACAAGCATACCTGTCTCTTTTTATCTAATCGCTTTTGAAAATGAGAGCACAATTATTTCCGCATACCAAAAACTACTCAAGCCGGCCCGCCGTTGAACGACTGGTAAATTGTCTCGCTTTTGTGTGCGTATAGACAGAGATGACATATCTTTGAGGCATTTGTGGATGAACAATGGATTTATTTTGAACAAGCATAGATAAGTTTAGGATTTGATAGATCTTTCGTATTTGTCTTTTGTTGAATCAAAAAATTATAATTTATTACATTATTATTACAGACGAATATATGTTTTCCAGGTTCCCATTTTCATAAAATTCCCTGACTTTTCCAGTTTTTTTAGGACATTTTTAATTCCGACTTTTCCAGGTTTTCCAGGACGCTACGAACCCTGTCTGTAGTTTTCGGTCGTACGTGAGGCAGAGAGGCTCAACCAAACATTTTTTTGTTGACATCACATTTGACATTAGTTTTTTAGGGTAGTTATTAAGCAGAATCAAAGCTTTTTTAAATTTTTTTGGTCAAGAAACGTTTCTCGTGTATTTAAAGTGATATTTTTGAAGAAATTAGTCATGTCTTGCTTACTGTCAACACCAGAGAAAGGTAAACATTTTCCCAAATAATATGTACAAGAAGCTAACAGCAGATTTTTTTATTAGAACCTATATAATTAATTAGAGCTAATTTAGTGCTAATTTTGTTTGTTTTGTTGTGCTTTGTTTGTTTGTAATAGAGCTTGCGTTTTTAAAAAGTTAGCGCATGCGCTCCTAGATTCCGTGAGAAGCCACCAGCGCATGCTATTGCTTCCTAATTAAGAGAATTCAGAAAACAAATGATACCTACATCATTAGAGCTAATTTACTGCTCCATGGTTTCATATTTTTTTTATATATATAGTACGAAAATTATACTACAAATATTATATTCTGATATATACCTTTACCTTTAAAAAGCCAACCAACCAAACTTGGTGTGATTCTGTGGTGGAAGATTTTTAGGTTAGAAAGTTTGTTTATTTTACAAATATTGGTTAATTTTTGATTTGTACTTTATTTTTATGTGATTAGTACTAGTGGTAGGGTAGTGCGTGGTTGAAAAAATTGTAACTTTCCCAATGAGCATTTTCACAAACCTCTGGTGAAAAAATTTATATAATTATTATAAAGAGGGTTCCATTAATGCCCTAGGGTATTTAGAGGTTTCCCACAGTAATTGAGTTTGTATATTTGTTTTAATAAAGGCTCTGGTACCCTAAGGTAACATAAAACTGGCGTTAACAATATTTCCACGGACATCTTTATAAAAATTAAAGTCATTGGTAACAAATGTTATATAAATTCGTGTTAACAATGTTTCCACCAACATATTTATAAAAATATAAGTCACCAGTGACAAAAGTTTATAAAGTGGTATTTGAAATCTTTTTGTTAACCCATCTATAAAACCGTAAGTAACTATCAATTAGATATATAGATTGGTTTTTAAAATGTTGCTATTAACCCACTTATAAAAACTTAAGTAACCAACAACAAATTTATATAAGATAATCTTGGGAACTCACACACAATAATTATATAAATTGGTGCCTGTAATATTCTTATGAACTCATTAATAAACCTTTTTTGCCCATAAAGTTTCTTTCTATAATGTTTTTATTAATTTCTTTATATAGTGGTTATAATACCACTGTTTTTACAACAAAAAAACAATTTTAATTTATTTTGGCAATTACCTATAATAATAAAACAAACAAGATTTTTTCGTCAGGAGTAAGGTTAATTTTGTGACATCAAAAGGCACGTTTTTGCGTGATACCATACCATCATTATCTGGTTTTAATTACATTAATCTGAGAGCGAAGAGATCCAAATCTTCTTGAGATAGCGCGGCCACCCTGAGTCAAAAAACTCATCACGTGGACCGACATGAACTTGTATAGGCAAATCTCGCTTAGACTACGTGATGCGTGTTTTAATTCGAGGGGCCCATGCATAAGAAACCCATAGATGGGAACCGGGTTTTAGAAAAAGAGAATATAGTAACCGTGTTAAGTTCACAAAAACGCAGTACATACAATGCGCACGCCTGGTCGGCGGCAATTGTAAACACATCACCTTACGACGGTCCATTTCCGCGAGTTTAACATAGTAACTATTGTCCTCTTTTTGTAAATGGATTCGTCTGAGAGAGATCCAGCATACCATGGTAATACCCGCCTATACACCCTTCGACCCCACAATGTAACTATCTTCTTAAAATAGTTACCTCTGACAGTTATGCGGGGTTGAAGGGTATTTTTTCTGGTATGGTTAGTATTCTGGATCTCTCTCAGACGAATACATTTAGGAAAAGAGACCAATGGTAACTATGTTAAGCTCGCAGAAACGGACCTTCAGTTTTCAACACTGCGCCATCTGCATCCTTTTGTTCCAACTAGCATCAGGAAAAAAAAAACAAGAAATTCACTTACCCAATATTCCCCCCCCCCCAAAAAAAAACTGAAACCAAAGACCTGTAATAGTACATGTTTATTTGTGTTTTTTGTATGTGTGCAAAATCTATGTGTGTGTGTGTGTGTATGGAATGAAGGTGGATTCTAACAGCATCTAACATAATTTAATTTAGCGTAAGGTAATTTAACCTAACTTAAGGAAAATTTAGGGTGTTCGTACAGCTTCCTTAAGTAGCTGCCATTTTTTGCTGTTTTTTGTCAAAAATTTTGTCACTTAGCCAATCAAATTCTTCCTGTTCTTGTATTTGTTTACAAGTTGTAAAAAATCAGCATGCATCTTTATTTGGGCATGGGCAATTTTGATTTCACTAGAAATTTAAGAAAAGATAAAGTTAAGTTAAGTTAAATTGCGCTAAGTTACGTTAAATTACGCCTGTATGAACGCGATCATTAAATCTCATAAGAGCAACTCTTACACTAAATTAAGTTATGATAGGGAAGAATAAAGGCTGAAAAAATTCAAAAAAAGACAGACTGAAGAGGATAGAAACAAGCAAACCATCAGAATTTGGGTGACTAAAAGAGTCAGACTATCCCAAGTTCTATCAACCCATGATGGGGTAGTGTCAACAAAGCAAAAGATATGACAACGAGGTAAACAGTGGTATAATTGTATTGTTTTTTTTATAGAATTTTTGTAAATTTTCGCCATTTTTGATTCCAACAATAGGTTTTTGACCAAAATAAAAACGTTATTTATGGGTTTTCAACATGTGTTTTAATCGAAATATTGCTGGTTAAGAACAAAATACAAACAAAATCAATGAATAGCGAGCTTTCCCTCAAAAGTGCGAAATCCGGATCTACAGTTACCATTACCTTTTTTGAGGGAAAGCTCGCTATTCATTGATTTTGTTATTTGTTCACCCTCGCTATATCCCTTAGCTTAGGATATCTGCAAAGATAATTATATCTGTCTCCATAGATGCTTAATTTTCCTTCAAATTGAAGGTACATCTGCCGATTCTGCAATTTGACAGATGGTTGTCTTTTACATGAATCCTGTGTCATATTTTTTAATCATCATTTCATGTCCTAATTCCTAGCACCGTACTGATGAGCACCACAAGTGCGAAATCCGGATCTACGGTTACCATTACCTTTTTTGAAAGAAACCTCGCTATTGATTGATTTTGTTATTTATTCACCCTCGCTAAATCCCTTTTTAGATTTATCAACTCCAGAGCTTAATTATATCTGTCTCCGTAGAGACAGTATACCAAGGGGAACAAAAAGTTGTTATAGCGCTTAAGTTCGTTGCAATTTGCCAAGAAATTATTGAATTCAAAACTATCCTTTATTTTCATTAATAAAAAAGATACTGAGTGTTCCAGTTATAAACAAACACCCTGTACCAAAAATACTATGCAAAGCAGCATAATCTTACCTTTTCTAGCGGAAATAACTAAAACAGCCAAATCAGCCTGAGCCGCGCCGCCGATCATGTTGGGCACGAAACTTTTGTGTCCGGGAGCGTCCAAAATGGTGAAATGTTTTTTTTCAGTTTCGAAAAAGGCACGGCCGACCTCTACTGTTTTACCTTTGTCACGTTCTAGAAGAAATAAATTGGAAGAAAAAAAAATATTATTTCGCCATTGTTGTTATCATTTCATTGGCAATGTTATATTCCTATTTGTTCATACTTATGTTTATTTTTATTTTATTTAAATGTTTCCAGTTTTATCTATGTCAGTTATCAGGCCATTAACAACTTCTCAGACAGTAGAGCGGCACTGTCGGCTATAAGGTCAAACCGAGTAAATTCTGCTCTCGTCAATAAGTGTTAAAGTGTCTTGGAAACCCTTGCAAGACTCAACAAAGTCAATTTTCTCTGGGTACCAGGACATGAAAGTGTTCCTGCCCAAGTAACATTTAATTTTTTATAGAGGTTGCGAGCAAGTTACCGCCACCAAATTATAAACCTTAAAGTTTTATAGAAAAGTAACGAGAACCTTTCCGTAACCTTTATTACCCTCTTATTGGCCTTGACTGGTGGATCTTATAAAGTTAGTGGCAACCTTATTATAAACTCCTGAAAAACCTAGAAGTTGCCTGTGAGAACCTTCTTAGAACTTTTATATTATTTTTAGTTATGCGAATTAGAAGACGTAAAGGTTACAGGAAAGTGTTTGCAACCTTTATGAAATGAAATAAATTAAGCCGAGTGCAGCGCCCCCTATCAGAAAATGCAGCAGAAAAATGTTTTTGAAAGTTCTGAGGTTCTAGAAAAGTAATTAAGGAATCGTAATAAAAAACATGGAATCAAAACAACATCAAATTATAAATAGGCCGTGATAGTAGAGTAGAGTAGAAACAAGCTTTATTTTCCAAGATAAATTGTACATGACAAATTCTCTTATTGATTGAATAAACTATTTTGTGATATATTTTATTTTACTTTATTTGTCAAAAACATCAATGTTTTTTTTATTGTTATTTTAAAAACTTGTTTTGTACTATATTTTAAAAATGTATGAATTATTATTTCTTTTAAAAAAAATGTGTGGCTGGATTCGACTTATTGATTTATAAATGTGTGACTTTTATTAGACTTAAGTTATTTACTTAATAAGCATGGCTTTGTCGATGTATACCAGGTATTCAGACAATAAAGCTACTTTTGATTTGATTTGGCAACTGTATGGCAAAGTTGTCTAAAGTTTCGGTAGTTGTTTGTTGAAAAAATTCTACCATGTTTCGTTTGTGAAACTGAGGGTGTAATATCTATTGGAATATTCGCAAGAATTCCATTATGATCGGATATTGTCAAAAACATGACACTCGACAGGAGTTTGCAAGTTGGAACACACATAATCTATAGTGGTTGAAGTAGTATTTGTAACACGAGTGGAGCTATTAACATACATTTGCAAATTAAAGGAATGAAAAATATTATAAAGCATTTTTGTTGCTCTACTGTCCTTATCTACAAAATCTATATTTAGGTCACCAGCAAGAATAATTTTTGATCTTACAGGAATTTTTGATAATAATAACTCTAGCCTGTCTATAAAAAACTCCATAAATAGGAGAACGGTAAAAACAATGCAATTCTTTTTATTTTGATAAAAAAAATATTTTTCTTCCATTAAAAATTTTTTAGTCTTTTTTTTGTTGATTCTTTTTGTACTATATTATAAAAACAGCAATATTTGTTATGAAAAACCAAAATATAAAGAGATTTTTAATATTTTAAACAAATATAACAATATTGAAAAAAATTTACGCCGACATTTTCGCCATCAAAGTCTCTTTGCGGTAATCTGGATTTGTAACAAATCCAGGTGACCAAAACTCTAATCTGTTACAGTTGACCGATTGGCCCAAAATTGCAGAAGACTCAGAAGAGCAACCTAATAACGAAAATTCAAGATTTATAATGAAACCTTTATAAATTTGATAAACTATCAGTTTCATAGGGACCTATTATAAAAAAAGAATCTGGTTTTATAATAACTGTTTAAGTAATTGTTGTTGCAGTTATGTAGTCATAGTGTGATAAAACTGTGTTTAGTAAACCAATAAACAAAAGGCTACAACAATTACTATTATAAAAATTATCGGGCCTTCATGTAATTTTATGAAATCAGGAAACCTGGTAATAAAACCCGATCACCTTTATAAGAACTGGTAACCAAACTTATAAAACCAGAGGTAATTGAAAATGTTACTTGGGTGGAAATGAAGAGGCTGATCAATTGGCTAGACAAGGAGCAGCAACTGATCCGGTAGGTACCGAACCCATAGGTACTAGGTACTCTGCCATCCGAGGTTATAACGGCCCTAAAAGGTGACTTAAACAGACACTCTCAAGAGCTCTGGGATGGCATACAAGGCCTAAGACAGGCGAAACTCCTAACCGCCAACAAAACAAAGTCCTTGTTCACTCTAGGTAGGATAGGATTCAGAGAATCCTCCTTGCATGTACTGCTAGAGTGTCCTCTGAGGGACAAGAGAGTTGGACTTTGGGAACTGTTTTCTGGACCGGGGGAATGTAAGATGGTTCCAGCCCAGGAAAATCTGTTCTTTTGCAAAAGAAGCAGGTTTCTTGGGCTAGGACTAAACTGTGGACAGTTCATTCATCAAAGTATGTCAGTCATGTGTTTCCTAGGGTTTACTATTTTGACAATATTTTTATATTGTCAAAATAGTAAACCCTGAAACTAAAACATTTGTGGCCTGACCCAAACCCGAAATTTGGCGAATATCTAATTATTTTTGATAAAGACCTTTACTAAAATCACTCTGCATACATGCTTTACCTTCTTGGTTGGTGTCAAGAGCCCAACTGAGATACCAACTCTCCCGACTTTTCTCTCTTGCCTCCCTTTCGTATTTTTCTAACGTTCTCTTGTCCACCATTCCAGTCAGCGCCATAATTTGACCGCCAATCGTGCTTTTACCTTTAAAACAATAAAATAGAAGTAACATTCACAACTTATAATACTTTGCCAAGATAAGTTTCGGTTTTTGTGTACAATGTTTTTTTTCTTTTGTCTCAGGTGAAGTTTTCTGACATTTAATTTAAGCCCAAAATATTTGGAACAACCTTTAAGGCCACAAAAACGGCATAGATTTGACAACACTGCTTTGCTATTTTTTTGAAAGATCAACACTATTGGCCGAATATGTGCCATCACTAATGCCGTTTCGAGTGAGATGGTGCAGTGTTCAGAACATGGTGCGAACACCATGTGAGGAGAAGTATAACTTATTAGGACTTATTAGGAAAGTAACAAATTTTTATTACTTGACATGTGTCAATTTATTGGCCGAATGTTCTATTAGACAAGTGGCCGGTTGCTATACGGAACCTAAATTCCAATACTCCAATCGAACTCACTCAGTTTCCTTCGGCCTACCAAATTAAGTGACCTTGGCGTTTTCAGAATTCCGGCAGAATCTCGCTTATAAAGAAAAAAAACATAACTTTTTTATTATCAGATAACAGTATTTATAAAAATCTACAACCGTATCCAAAGAATTTTTCAAAATTGGGTGTATTTTTTTAAAAAAAGAAAAAAATCCAAAAATTGTTGTTACCGATTACTGTATTATCGACGAGGCTAAAGAAAAAGCTAGGTAAGATTTTTGACTATTATTTGCCGTGTTTATTTTATTTCGGGAATGAAAAAGTCCAGCAAAAAACTGTCTGGATACGGTTTTGAGGAATTCAAAAATAAACATTCCTGACAAATTTCAACAGATTTCGTTTCCTCGTTTCCGATATTCTACCTGGTAAAAATTGGGCCAAACACAGCAAAGCAGTGTTGTCAAATCTATGCCGTTTTTGTGGCCTTAAAATTTCAACATTGAAGATCAGAAAACTTGCACTAGGAAAAAAAAAAACACCCATTTGTTATTCCCAAGTTATACACGTTGGAGATACACCACTAAAAAACTAAAATCACTGTATGGTGAGTCCCAGTATTTTTCCTCATCATATGATCATCATCATATAGTCTTTTTTCATAATCATATTACGCTAATACACCTAATCATAATTAGCTGGAATTTTCATGTACTGATTTTGAAAAATAAAAAAAATATTAATAAAAGGACAAAAGCATTCATAAACATACCTACATGTCAAAGCTTTCATACAGACCGCTTCAAGCTACTGCGAACATAGGGGGAATCAAGTCCAATTTACTCTCCGTGCCGTACGACCGAGGTGGATTCGAAGCACGCTGCAGTGTTATCTTTTGGAAATTCATTTTGTTTGTATTATTTTGTTTTATTTCTGCCTTGCTCGAGAAACAGATGGGTAAGTTCTTAATTGAAACAATACAATACACAAGTTGCCGAAAAAGTGCAGATGGTCAAATGTCAAATCGTCATAACCCAACACACGTTCGATATTGGTCAAGGGAAAATTTGCATTTGTATTTTGACGTAAGAACATAGTATCCCCAAAAACTAAATGTTTGGGGGGGGGGGTGGTATTATAGGGGAACACGTAATTGGGCCATTTTTTATTAACGGCAATTGCAATTTGAATGGTCCTAGATACTTGGATCTACTGCAGCAGCACATTATTCCAACTGCTAGGCAGTTGTTAGGTGTAAGATTTGGTGAAACATGGTTTCAACAAGATGGTTGTTCTGCTCACAATGTTGGCCTTGTTAGGGAATATCTTAATAATGTATTTCCTAATCGGGTTATAAGTACACAGGGAACTATTTTATGGCCAGCTCGATCTCCCGATCTTGCTCCTAATGACTTCTATCTGTTTTTGAAGAAGCTTTTCAAATTATCACCCCTAACATGCTTGGAAACTTTAGAAGGGGTTTTTATAGTAGGCTCGGATATTGTCTAGCCGAGCAAGGAGGACTTTTCGAACATTTGCTTTAATTTTTTTGTGACTGGGAGAATCTTTTTGGTTTTTAGAATGTATTATTTTATTTTGTTTCTCCTTATTATTTTCATTGTAACACGTCGTCACTGATAAATCTGAGCAGTTGACAATAAAACGCTCTTATTTATCAGTGACAAAAAATAAGAAAATTACGTTATAAAAATTTGCGTATTTATTGACCAAATTCCGGTTTCATTGACATGATTGGTTAGAGGCGTACTAAATACCAAAGGAAAGTCATGCAAGTGGTGATCGCAGGCCTGAGTATTGGTTGCTTCACTGATAGGCGTGCGGTGTCTCTGCATGTACGTACACTGGCAAATTAGACTTCTTCCGCCCTATGTTCGCAGTAGCTTGAAGCGGTCTGTATACATTTTTACATGTTTACATATACAGGGAATACCAACGTTTCCGAGTGTTTGCAGTACGATTTCGAGAAAAACCTCGAACGCGTTATTTGGTAATTCAAAGGGCAAACTTTTGGAATATATTGACATTTTTGTAGGACACCGTAGCCACTCACACCAGTGGCTATTGCAAGATTGGGATGGCCAAAACAAAGTTTTTTTATTTCCATTAAAAATAAGTTGACTAGGTCAAAAATTATCTAAATGCAAATTTCAAAATCACTTTATTGTTTATTAAGATCTTACAATCTCATACACAAAGCAAACTTATAGTAATTATACCAAGAATAAAAATATAATATATAAAATAAAAAACACGTCAAAAAAAAGCACAAGCTCAGTCAACTAAATTATTATAAATACAGGCATACATACACTTATTATATGACATACAATATAAACAAAAATAATTATTTAAAAGTCGGATACAATAATTGTTTGTAAAGTTTTAAATAAAGCATTCACAAAGTTTAAAACTTGAAGAAAAAGTTAAGTAAAGCAACTTGTCAAGGGTTGAATATTTTTTTTTTATTCCTCGAATTTTTATGTTAGTGCATAATATTCATCACAACTTTAAAAGGGTTGATTTTGAAGGTAGGCGGTAATGGTTTTCCGGAACTTTTTCTGATCCTTAATTAATCTTACATGCAAAGGAATATGATTATACAATTTTTTGCTCTTGTAAATTAGTCTTTGGTTAGAGCTAGCTTTGGAATAGCTAACGACACATGCTGGTTCGCGGTGTGTCTCGTAAGACGCAGAGGGGCTGTAACGGTATCATCTTTGGCTAGCGATGGCAAAGTTAAGATTTTAATTTTTTTGAATAAAGGCTTGCAGTGGTCTCTAGGTTCAGCCTTATTTATTATGCGAATCCCAGTTTTCAAAAAGGGAGATCCGCAACTAAGTAACAACTATAGACCAGTGTCCCTACTTCCATCAGTGTCAAAGTTCTTAGAGAGATCGATATACAACCGCCTAGTAGATTTCATACAAAAAAACAAAATATTTACTGATTCACAATATGGTTTTAGACATTCAAAGTGTGTATCTCAGAAATGGGCAATAAACACTACTCGGAGCCTGTCTCAGTGGAACAGGGGGTCCCACAAGGGTCCATTTTGGGACCAGTTCTGTTCTTGCTGTATGTTAATAACCTTGACGAAAATATTCTCATTGATTTACTCTGTCAATTTGCAGATGACAGCTCAGCTACATCATCTGAACAAACGACAGTTCAGTTGTCGCGCAAATGCTCGGCAGCGGCTGAACAAATGAAACAGTGGTGCAGTGATAATAACCTTAAACTAAATACAGAGAAAACTGGTCTGGTGACATTTAGCAAGAGCAGGACTGATGAATCTCTCTATGTAACAGTCAACAGTAAAACTATAGTCGAGCAAGACCGTGTAAAATTTCTGGGGATCTATTTAGATTCTACCTTAAACTTTGAGAATCACACTCAATATATATCAGCAAGACTTAACAGCTACTGCGGCTTAATAAGGCACATAAAGGACCAAGTTTTTCCAGAAACAGTAAGATTGTTTTACTTCTCAAATATTCAGTCAATCATAACATACGGACTCCTAATATGGGGTTCTGGTAGAGATGCTCAAGAAGTATTTGTTTCACAGAAAAGGATAATACGCTGTATATTTGGTCTTCATCCCAGAGTTTCATGTAAACCATATTTCTCTAGATTGGGTGCTCTAACAGTGCTATCACTTTATTTTTTGGCTCTAGTTACATTCGTCAGGAAAAATCCACAAAATTTCAGAACAAATTTAGAGGGATACTCTGAAGAAATGACAATTGTTACCAGGAATAGGAACGCTCTTGGTATACCCTCCCATAAATCTACTTTCTTTGAGAAAGGCCCTGTTTATAGGGCAACCAAGGCCTATAATATGCTACCCATTGAAATATGGCAGACTCAAAGTCTGCAAAGTTTCAAATCAAAACCCAAAAATTTTTTAGCTGAAAAAATGTTTTATTCTTTTAAATTTGATTATTAAACTAATACATATTACTTCATGTTCAAATTTTGTTCCATTTTACATAATTTTTTGTCTAATTGTTGTCTTATATTAATAGTATTTAATCTTTGGTTGTCTGTTAATTATTATTTATTGTCATATTTTATACTTTAACCTTTAAGATGTTTTAATGACTTTATATTTTATATAAATGATATAATCTTAAGACTTTGTGCTAAGCTAGTGTTAAGCACTTACATAAATGTAAATTTCAAGTAGGTCATTATGTGTACTAAAAATTTGACGTTGCTTTGTCTGTATAAGATATAGTTGGCAAATAAAGGATATTATATTATTAGAATTGCTTATTTTTGTATTCTGAACACCGAATTAAACAAGGTCACTGAACAAAATCCCCAGGCCACACCATACCTGGCTCGAGATTCAAATAAAGTTTGGTAGACCATCTTTGCTGACTGAATGTCTAATTCCTTACTAATTATTTTAGGCGTTTTATATGTTCTTTAAAATATAGATTTCCATCCAGAATTAAACCAAAAAACTTTACTGAGTTTTGAGTTGATATAATTTGGTTATTTAGATTTATAGAGTTAACGGAGAACCTAAATGATAAAATATTGTTCTTTTTTATATTGAAGCAAAGATCGTTGGAGTCGCACCATTCCTTCACTTTTGCTAAGTCACTCTCTATAATGTTCTCAAGGTCTGCCTTATTTCCATGCCAAACGATAGTATTATCATCTGGACGGGATCGTTCATATATAATAGAAAGAAAATAGGACCTAAGACAGAGTCCTGCAGAACCCCTTTCGAGATTTCCAGACTCGAAGAAAGGTGTTGGTTAGCGCTGACTACCTGAGATCTACTAGAGTTATAAGAGCTAGCCCATCTGAGCGAAGCGTCCCTAAAACCGTACAGCGACAATATGTCCGACAGTGTTCTATGATTCACACAGTCAAATGCTTTGGAAAAATCACAGAACACTGGCGCTACTGAATAACCGTTATTAGTGTCAGAGTATACCTCCTAAGCTTCATTGGAGAAGTGTTAAATATTTTACAAATTGTTATACTGGACCCTAAATGAGAAAATTAAAAATCAATAACAAATGAATTTCAACCCTACTTTGGGTTGAATTTAAAATTTTGTGGGTATTTGCAAATTGCCCCATTTTAAATTGATTACAAACTAAAGAGTTTATCATAGACTACTTGTTACAACTTGAGTAATAAATCAACACAGTTTCTCACCTCACCACTTGTTTTAATATAGTAAAAGTATCTCTTAGGACTTTTTTTTATACATAAAAGCAATTTTTTAAATACAGTTGAACCAAAACAGGGTCATTTTATATGAAATCAACCAAAAAAAAAGGCAGATTTGGCAGACCATCTCCCCGATTTCGTTAATTTTTGGTACATTTATTATAAGCATGAAGGTGATGAAAATTCCGAAATTTAGAATTTTTTTGACCATTATTTTTTTTTAAATTAATTCTTGAACATGACAAAAACTACCAATTTGGTTCAAACATGTACTTAAAGAAATTGAAATATCTCGATAACTTGGACGGTGGTTTATAGCTTGTTTTAAAGGTATTTTAAATACCTTTCGAATGATCTATCACATGAAATACTTTGTTTAAAAAAAAATTGAAATTAAAATTTTTTTTTTATTTTTGAAAAACAGCTTTTTTTTATTATTTTTTAGAAAAATATATTTTGTTTCTGGGTATTTCACGAAACTATTTACAAAATTTCAAGATGGAGACTTGAAGGGTTCATCAAAAAAAATTATTTTAAAAATTTAGAAATTTGTGATACTTCATTAAAATGGCCTTTAAAACAAGCTACCACTTGCTTTTGCAGTATGTATAGTTCTCAAGATATTCATATTTTGATAAATGCCTGAAAAGACAGTCAATTTTAACCAAATGTGCAGGGACACAAAAAGTAATATTTTGAGAACTGTATACCGTATAAAAGCGAGTAATACCTTACCATTTTGATAAAGCACCACATAACCTAATTTTTTTTTGAAAAATTGTTTTCAAAATAATTTTTTTTGGTGAACCCATCAAGTCTCCATCTTGAAATTTTGTAAATAGTTTGGTGAAATTTCCAGAAACAAAATATATTTTTTTTGAAAAAGTTTCAATGTTTTTTTAAAACAAAAAGTACATCTTGTGCTACATCATTCAAAAGGTATTTAAAAAAAAATAAATTTGGGATATTTCATTCCCCTTATGGGTAGAATAAATGTACCAAAAATTATCGAAATCGGGGAATTATCGATTTGAAATGACCCAACAGACCAAATTAAAGAGTTTTAAAACATATCTAAACTAAATATAGACAGCCAAGGGGACCACGAAATTGAAAGAGTTTCGAGTCACAGAGAAAATTGAATAATAGAGGTTGACTGATATAATAAAATTAAAAAACTTCTTACCAGCATCTACATGTCCAATAAACACAACATTGACATGTTCTTTTTTGTCCTTAGAATCCTCAACTTTAGCTGGCTTTTTCTTGATCACTTTGGCCAATGGGGTTTCTTCGGATGAAGGCTCATCATCATCTTCAGGAGTTGTTGCTGTGTTGGGACCTTGTGAAAACATTTAACAGTTGAAAGGGGGAAAACTCGTTGGTATAAAGCAACTGTTCTCCAACAATTAATTTCTTTTTCAGACATCTTTCAGTACTTGCATATATTTTTATACGAATTTTAATAAATGTATTTAAAATTATTTTTTTAAAAATCCCACTCCAATTAGGCAAATCCAATAAATATTACTTGAATTTTTGAAAACACAAAAATATCTTACAATAACACCTACAGTAATTAAATCAAATCAAAACAAGCTTTATTGTCGGAAAACATAAAATTTAATTGACAAAGCACAGACTTAGAGCCAGTTGAAAATAGATAGTAAACGTATATAGTTCATTTGCAAGTTCAACCATGCAGCCTATTCACTTGCAAATGAAAATACCTATAAAAAATATCTTAAATCCGATCTCAAATCTAAATTTTGTTTGTAAAAATAATATCTAGTCTAAAAGTAAAAATAAAATAACAAAAATAAAAAAATCTAAAAGACAAGTATGACACCTCATATGACACAAAATCTAAAAACTATTAGTAGGTTGTGCAAAAAGACACGTAAAATTATCTATTGTCAATTTGTTAAAAAATTATGTTTAGAATAAGAGTAAACGTAATTTCTCAAAGTAAAAGGTTGTTAAAAATAAAACATACATGAAACGCAAGATAAAATAAAATAAATAAGTTTTAAGCCACCCAATACAGAGAAAAAAATACAAACTTTTATGTATAACACAACAAAAGAATACACAAGTGTATCCTCTACAAATGGCCATTAAAATATTCCTCTAAATTATAATAAGCTATATTGACCAGTAATTGTTTGACATTTTTTCTAAACTTTTTTTGTGAAAGTGCAGTAAACCAAAAATAAATGCTATTACCTCCTAGTTTCATATGCAAGAATTTGTATGTTTTAAAAACTTTTGCGATTACTAGCAACATAGGAGAGAATAGTATAACAAAACATATTTTCAAAACAAGAAAACTTTCAATTTCATTAAAATCCAAAACTTGTTGTGTTTGCACAGCACACCAGCACTAGAGACTCTCTATGTATGATATCTTTGATTCATCGAGGATTCATGAAAATATGTCATACATACAGGCGTAGATAGAGGAAATACTGAAGATAGGTAACCTTACGGGCTAAAATGTTAGCAAAAATTTCGTTCGTGGATAACTCCCCAGAGCGCGCATAGTCGCTTTTGGACAACTCGACTGTCATCAACCCAGTGCATTTCGCCGCAGCGAAATCTGTAAGCATAGAAGACATAATCAATTTTCCTTTGCAATCTGTAATAACTCTCCAATGTTTCACTTGACTTCGTATAGGTGGCGCTATTAACTTAGCATTAACATTCCTCCTGCGCTAGATAGTGTAGAAAATAGAAATATCACTGCCATTGTTTAGATTTGGTGGAAATCGAACCGTATATCATTGAATTTAACTTTTTATGACGACATAGAGAATATTCTTCTTGTTCTTATCAGTACTTTTTTAGTGTTAGAAAAAAAAAAGATTATCTTGTTGATTTTGTGATTTTTGAAACAAAAAGTTTTATTCTTGTGATTTATTAACGCTTACAGGTAAGTGTTCCTTTTTTTGCATGTTTTTGTTTTATAGTAACAAAAAACTGTTGGTAAATGTTTTCTCGGTAATTATGCAGTATACGGTTTTCTGCCATTTTTGATTTTTTATGAAAAATTCTTTATGGGGGCACCTATACTAGGGTCCCTAGGACCCCAAATCCGCCTGCGCCCGATTTTTTTTTAAGAGAAAAAAGGGTGCCCGGGGGGGGGGGGTTGTAACGTTTTTCTGATTGTTTTGGGTTGGGTTGGACTGTGTTGGATTGGGTGGTTTTAGTGAAAAAAAAAATAAAAAAAAAAAACAACCGGCGCAGGCGGATTTGGGGTCCTAGGGACTCTAGTAGGTGTCACCATAAAGAATTTTTCATAAAAAATCAAAAATGGCAGAAAACCGTATACTGCATAATTACCGTTTTTTCGCATTAATAATTAAGTAGGTAGGAACTATTTAAAAAAAAAACACCGGGCAGTTCGGGAATTTCCTAGAAAATTTCAGTTATAAACAAAATATTAAATATAAATAAATTTGGCTTAAGATATTTTAGCATAATTAAAGAGGTAACGTTTTTGTTTAAGAAATTTTTATGCCAAGATTTTGTTCCCATTGTATAGCCTTCTTTCCAAACTTTCGATTTTTAGAATAAAACACTCAGTTTTCTCAAGTTTTCACTTTTTTTTAGCTTCAAAAAAGTACTGCAATAAAACCATTTTTCTCTGTTAAAATGAAAAATATTTAAGGTTGTTGAAGAGAGACAGCAGGCTATTAAAAAGTATTTTAGAGAAAGATGGAAATAATTTAAGGCAATTGTTTACTAAAAATTTCTGTTTTGTCATCTGTCTGTCATCTTGAGTGTTTTTTTTTTATCCAAAAAACGACAAAAATTGTAATTGTTTATCGTGTAAGTCATAAGGTGGTATTAATTTCTTTCAATCAATTAACGACATTGTAATATTGGAAAAATGGAAGAAACATTCGGGAAGCTTAAACATTCTTTGTAAAACCGAGGAAGAACTGAAAAATTTTGTCATTTATGAAAAACATTTTGCCCCAAATTTTATATTGTTCAGCAATGCAAAAAATGCAAAATCACGTCGATTGAAATTTATTTTGCAAGTTTTTTTCCTGTTTTTTTAGGAGTTTTTGATAAAGGTATTAAAAAAATAGTGTTTACAACTCGCGGCTAAACTCTGTTTTCTTTTACTCGGGTTTTTAAATAACAACGGACGTAAAAAAAACCACTCTTTTAGCCACTTGTTGTAAAATAGTAGTTTTCACAACTAGTGGATAAAATAGTGCTTTTTTTACAAGCGTTGGTTGAAATAACGAACGCAGCAAGCAGTTATTTAAAAACGCGAGTAAAAAAAAGCACATCAGTTTATCCGCGAGTTGCTAACACTATTTTTTTAATTCCTTGATCAAGAAATCAAAGAAAAACAGGAAAATACTTTTAAAAATCTCGAACGAAGAGCACTTCTCGCAACACGCCACCTTTACACTATAAATCAAGGCGCTTCGCGCTTGTTTAAAACCAAGCTTGCAAAAAACACGATTTAAAAACTATATTATTTTTTAAATTTTATCCATTTTTAACACGCTGTATTTCTATCCAGGCAACCCAACTCAAAATGCGAAATAAAATAATTAGTTGAAAACTGATCAATCGACAATATTCTGGGCAGCCATGCTCACATGCTGTTTATTTTTTGTTGCCCACTTTCAATAACAAAATAATGGTAATTTTTTGGGATTTTTGTACTGCCAACTTAGTAATCATGCAGCTAGTAAAATTTTAAATTTTGTAAGAGAAGGTCGAAAACATTACGCGGACCGGCATGGCTATTTTATGTGTGGAAATTATTCTGAATGGTAGCAGAGGATATAATTTTAAAGTTTAACAAAATATTATGTTAAACCATTGTATAAAGAAGTATTATACAATGGTTAAACATTATTAAAGATACTTATAAAATAGTGTATATGCACCATGATTTTATGTCGAACTTAAAAATATATAATGTGCCATTTACGGCTGTAGTAAACAGAGATTTGCCAAAATATTTTTTACTTTAATGCAATTTTTTAATAAAATCGTTCAAGTTAAAAAAAATATTTGTTTTATTTTTCACATATTCCTAATCAAAAAGGAACAAAATGCAAAATGTATAGGATGTGGCAGAAAAAAAACCGGTCCGATTTTAATAATATTAAGCTTTTTAAAAAGCCAGAGCTTCAAAATTTATAGGACCAATTTCAAACTCGACATTTCCTAAAAATCCAAGACGGCGAACCAATTTGAAAAATAGGTATTTTTAACCCCCCGTAGATATTTTTTGTGTGGGAAACTGTAATAAATCTGAAACATCGGTTACGAAGCCACATTCTTTCGAAGCACATCGATGAAACATTTTAAAAATTCGGACAAGAAATAAGATTGAATAAAGTGTCTCAGAAAGTTTTTTCTAGGGGGGGTGAAATTTGGCTACTTTTTAAATAGGCCCGCCATCTTGGATTTTTACTAAATGTCAGTTTTTTCATTAGTTCTATAAATTTTGAAGCTTGTGCCTTTTAAAAAGTTTAAACTTATTAAAATCGATCAATTTTTGAAAAAGTTATTGCTATTTAAACAAGTAGATTTTTTCTTAATAAGCATGATTTTGTAGGTACTCCGGTCTATTTAAAAATTGCAAACTTCCTTATTTCTTGTCCGAATTTTTAAAATGATATATATATATATTCTTCTTCGCTTTCGCTTTAAAATAATGTGACTTCGTAACCGATGTTTCAGATTTATTACAGTGTCGCACACAAAAAAATATCTAGGGGGGTTAAAAATGCCTATTTTTTAAATAGGTCCACCATCTTGGATTTTTAGGAAATGTCAAGTTTGACATTCGTCTTTTAAATTTTGAAACCTTAGATTTCTAAAAAGTTTTATTTATATTTAGTATTTTAAAATCGGACAATTTCCTGCTTAGTTATATATCATTTTAAAAAGTGCAGTTGTTTTTTGCACACCCTATATAATTTTTTCGCAACCTTTCCATTTCTAGCAATGCCTTATTATTACAATGTTTCTTTCCTGTCAATTTTGTACAAGTTCTCTCCCACCTCCTTTACACCCCTCACACTCACACCCCCCACTTCCGATTTTTTTTCATAAAATTGTATTGTCACTAAAACCGCATGTTTGTATCTGTTTTCATTACAAAGTTCTGAATTTACCCCCTTTACACTCCTCACCCACCCTCTACCTCGGTTTTTTTTCATAAAATTATATTGTCACCAGATCAAATCATAAATCTGAAAACCGCACTTTTGTATTTGTTTTCATTACAAAGCTCTGAATTTATCCTTTTTACGCCCCTTAACTACCCCCCCTACCCCCGATTTTGATTTATAAAATTGTATTGTCACCAGATTCAATAATAAATCTGAAAACCACATGTTCGTATCTGTTTTCATTTCAAAGTTCTGAATTTGCTCCCTTTAGACCACTTTACCCCCTTTACACCCCCCAATCACCCACTACCCCCCCCTTTTTTCATAATATTGTATTGTCATCGGATCTACTTTGCTGTGCCAAATTTCACTAAAATCGGTTCACGGGAAGTGTGTCAATGAATTTAGCCCCTTATTTTTAAACCTTAACCACCCCCTACCCACCAATTTTTTTTTCATAATATTGTATTATCATCCGAACTACACTACTGTGCCAAATTTTATTAAAATCGGTTTACGGAAAGTGTGTCAAAAACGAATCGCAAAATTTGATAGTCAGGCAGACTGTAAAGTTAAATATAATCCTTTAATAATAATAAAAACTGTCTTGCTTCATTCAGCATATTCATGAATTTATATTATGATCTCTCTACCAGCTCCCATTCCCTTAGCAACAAGTTCATTCATTTACGCCACTGATAAACCGGTATTCAGCAAAGAATCAAAAACTTGCGGTAATTCCCCTTTCATGGCTTGGCTGGCTGTTCGGATACCGTCGGCTTTCGTCGGATATTAGTATGTATCCTCGTTGCCAGCACTACCTATTTATTGCGGTCTCCGCTAGCGCCCTCTAACAGTTACTCGGCAAAACAAAATTTTTGGTTTCCATACTTTCCGCAAGGTAAATGGGGGGCACCACTTGCCTGATCAGGGTTTATAACGAGTGGAAGTGCAACGGACTATTCTCACTTCCACTTATCAGTTACATATCTTAAGTATTTTCTATCTACGATACAGGGAGTGTATTTTACCTATACTTACCTTACCCATAATTTTATAAAAACAAAGTCTTTATGCATATTGCAGGTGGTTGGGTCCCCAAATTACTTAAAGCTTTTATTATGCCATAATACTGCCAACAAGAAAGCCCCCTCAGTGCTTTTATCCAATCTTATTCATTGAACATAATAAAGTATATATTCCTAATGATATTCTATCTTATTTATTGAACTTTATAAAATATATATTCCTAATTGATATTCTAACAGTTTTGAAAACTGTAAACATTTTGGGTACTGTTAGCTATTTACAATAATTATTTTTATAATTTTAAAGGTGCAAAAAATAATGTCTGCTCTGTTAGCCTGACAAATTAATTAACTCAAAAAAATTCATAAACTTGGTTTCCAAAACATTTGTTGTCTGTCAAAACAATAATATACAATTTTAAAAGTCCCCACATAATTTTGTGAAAGTCTCTTTTCACACATATTTGACAAATAAATGAATTGTTTTAAATAATAATAGTTTTTCATGCCTATCAATGAATAAAAATCAAGTTTGAAAAATCTTAAAAATTAAAAAAAAAAACAAATATTTTCTTTAGTTAAAAGTAAATAAATAAATATCTTTATTTAAAACAAAAAGTCTCATTTACTATTATAAAATCAAGTTTGAAAAAATCTTAAAAATTAAAAAAAAAATCAAATATTTTTTTTAGTTAAAAAAAAACCATGCACATAAGTAAAAAATATATAAATTATAACAAATTTAGCGATTTATTTAAACAAAACAATTTTATAGATATTTATAACTCAACCGATATAGAATTATGCACACAAACGTTAATTCAGTGGATCAAAACAGCAACTGATCGAGCTTCATATACAAAAACAATAAAAATACACAATAAAAAAAAACCATGGATCACCAATGACATAATTGAAGCTATGCAAGCTCGGGATAAAATTTATCATAAATATAGACATAACAAAAATCCGCGCACATATGAACAATATAAAATATTAAGAAACAACACAACAAAAATTATAGACAAAACAAAAAAAGTATACTTCAGGAATATATTTGAAAAAAACAAAAGCAATAATAAAAAATTATGGGAAACAATCAACACGTACAACAATAAACATCAGAAACCGAATTACAGAATTACACCAACCAAAATAATAAATAAAAAAAAACAAAGTAATTCAAAACCCGATAACTGTCGCTAACACTTTCAATAAACACTATTCGAAAATTGGTACCAAAATGGCTAGGGAAATAAGTGAGATAAGCATGGCACCAAACATCTTTAAAACTGACACACACATGACGAACACAATGTCACTATTCCAAGTAACTAAAAATGAAATAATAACAATAATAAAGTCACTAAAAAATGAAGCTGCGCCTGGTGACGATGGTATCATCATTAAATTGTTAAAGCAATCAGCAGAGGTACTTGCTGAACCCATGATGCACATAACAAACTTAATCTTTACGCAAGGCTATTGTCCAAAACATTATAAGTTAGCAATTGTAAAAGCGATTTATAAAAAAGGGCAAGCAGAGCAAATAATTAACTACAGACCTATAAGTCTAATGTGTAATTTATCAAGTATTTGAAAAAGCCTTAAAATCGCGTATGGTAAACTTTATAAATAAATATAACGTTTTATCGCCTCACCAATATGATTCCGCCCAAAAATGTCAACGAACGATGCAATAACTGAATTAACAAAATGTATTTACAATTCACTCGATAAATCAAAAAAATGTCATTGACTTATCAAAGGCCTTCGATACAGTGTGCCATGAAAGACTATTGCTTAAATTGAACGACATTGGGATACGCGGAACAGAAAATTCTTTATTTCAGAGCTATCTGGACGAACGGCCGCAAAAAGTAGAAGTACAAGGACATTATAGCGATGAACAAACTACCAACTTTGGGGTACCACAAGGAACTATCGTATCTTCAATGCTTTTCAAGTCAAGTCAAGTCACAGAAAAAAGAATACTGAAAATAGTTTGCAAAATGCCTCTCAGATATAACACAGAAAAGTTGTTTAAACAAGCTGGAGTTCTTAGTATAAGGAATCTTTACTACAAAAATTCATTATATTACATAACTAATAAAAATATTGGTCAGTCACAGCAACACGCACACAATACCAGGTTCATGCACAGAAATCAAATAGTGTTACCAAAAATGCTTACTACTAAAGAGCAATCATATTTCATTTATATTGGACAAAAAATCTATAATATTGTTCCTACTGAAATTAAAAACATCTCCCAGAAAAAACTATATAATAAAAATATTAAAGAATGGCTTCTTACAATGAACCTCAATCAATTATTACTAATGTAGATAGGTAACCTAGCTATTATTCTGTGTGACTTTTACCTGCTATATAAATCTATTTCTAGGCTTAAGTAGTTTTAAGATTTGCTTTGTCAATAAGTTTAATGCTTGGACAATAAAGCACATTTTCTTTCTTTCTTTCTTTCTTAATACCTATGCATCTTGTTTCCATATTAAATTTCTGATTAATAATTTAAAAGGCAACCACATACAAAAAGAATGTAAGTAACTACATATTAAGGTTTCTAAATGGGATAGGGATAAGTATTTTTTATTTTTATTTTTTTTATGTTTTTATGTTAAAAACAAGCCTTTCAGTGTATTACAACTGTATGTCAAATACTACAGACAAGTTCTTACAGAAGTTTTGAAACACTTAAGCAAACAATTTGTCAGAATTAAAAGTTACATCATTTTACTATATTTATTTATACACTTAAAAAGGAATTTTAGTTTTTGTTTATATTCTTATGATGAATAAATAAATATTAAAACAAACAACAAACAAACAAAAGTAAATAAATATCTTTATTTAAAACAAAAAGTCTCATTTACTATTATAAAATATTTAACAACTATAAGTAGGTAACAAAGGATTTTTTAATATTTTTAGACTAGAATGTTCACTCACTAAATTTCATTTTAGCTTATAATTTTCACTATATGTTCTTTAAAGTTTTTTAACCTAGAGCAATTCATGCCTTTGAGGCTTTCCAGAAGAGCATTACATATCTTGGGAGTAGCAAACAGAAGGCTTCTTTGAACTGCTGATAATTTTATTGATGAAGTTGCCATTGATTCTTTACTGAAAAATCCTTTGTTAAACAAATAATTCAAAATATCTTTTTAAATTTTTTTAGTACTAAATAATCATATAATAGTTTTAAGGTACAGTTGTAAACAGTATTTTTTTAATACCTTTATCAAAAACTCCTAAAAAACAGGAAAAAAACGTACAAAATAAAATTCAAACACAACATCCACTGAAAGCTGCCCACGTTTATACTAGCATCAATATATGACAAAACAATGGTTTGTTTCTATGGTAACCTTGGTAACCTTATATTTTAATTTTTGACCTTTTGTAATTTTCTCGTATTTTCTGAATGTTCTTTTTGTGAATAATTTTGAATTAATTTCTAAGTAAGAATCATAAGAATTTCGTAGTATTAACATTTAAAGCTATTTTTCTCCAAATTTCGGTAAAAAAAAGACATGAATTTTTTTTCGCACCCATGATCAAAAAAAAACTAACCAAAAAAGCCATGGTTGGGCACATCGCGGATAGTGGCTAAAATCGTGTTTTTAATGAAGGTAAAAAAAAAAATTTGAGCCCCTAAAAAAAATGTTTTGCATCAGTATCCAATAAAGCCATGTTTTGGTTTTATGCAAACATTGAGTAAAATCCTGTTTTTCATGAAGGTATAAAAAAACGGTTTTTAGCAGTTGTCAAAAAACAATAGTCCATAAAGCATAAAAAAAAGTTGGGTTTTATTATAAAGATCAAAATAATTTAAATTTTAGTGGTCAAAGGCTTTTCTTCTTCTTATTCACTAAAAAGAATGAGCTTCTGTGGCTTTTCACATCACAACACCCAAATGAAAGGCTTTCCTAATGACCTTTTTGGCTTTCTTAGAACCCGGGCCTTTATATAAAATTTAGCAAACAATTTATAAAAATGCAGAAACTCGTTAATTTTTTTTTAGCTCAACCAGAAGAGATAAACCGAAATTTTCCATAGATTAAAAAAAAAACTAAAAAATATATTGAGAATTTTGAATAAAGGTAATAACAGATTTCAATCAACATGATTTTGCATTTTTTGCATTGCTGAACAATATAAAATTTGCGGCAAAATTTTTTCACAAATGACAAAATTTTTTAGTTCTTCCTGGGTTTTACAAAGAATGTTTAAGCTTCCCGAAAGTTTCCTCCAATCTTACAATGTCGTTGATTGGAAAATAAAAAAAAGCAACATCTTTGCTTTTATGGTTGGAGCAGTTCCAATACAAACAACACTTTGTTGACATTTTTTAATTTATTTCAATTAAAATTCACGAGACAATTCAATAAAAATAGTAAGCAGCACGAAAGCACTGTATTGTGAACTAACACACTGTGAAACCCCGGCGGGGCATGAGCCTGTCTCCCCTGCAGCACGACACGGGCAATCAAATGAAGCTCAATGAACCCACGGGAAACACGTCCAAAAGAATGCGATTTCCCAGTGTGCCGCCAATACTTTCGATCGTTCAAAATAAGCAAGTTCGAAAACGAAAGTGGAGCACCAAGTTGTGGATTTAAGTACTAAAAGCATGATAGCCTGCGCCATCTAGTTTTCATGTCAGTTGAGCAGGGTCGAAATTTACCATTAGGTGTCCCCTCTAATTAGCTTATATCCTCGTTGCTAATATGTTCCCTTTTTTATAATAGTTTTTAACTAAAATGACTATAAACTTTTACAGTGAGATTTACTAAGATCTAAAATAGTACCCCCCACAGGGGTAAATATTTATGCCTTTGGGGGGGCACTAAATTTTAAAACCAATTTTCAAAAAACACTTATCCATACAGAAAAGACACAAAGTTATTGATTATTTTGTATTGTTATTGCAAAATACCACTGAACAACTGCTTTTTTTCTCAAAATACACCATGTTTTAGGAGAAAATGCCCTAAAACTAATTTTTTTTTGACAAGCTTCAAAATGGTAAATAGTGAATATGCTAAAAATTTGGCACATAATAGATTCATTATTTGTGTTTGAGGTTATAAAGTTGGTGATTTTTTAGACCACCTTAGGGGAGTGGTTTAAATTTATAACCCCCAGAAAGGATTGTTTTGTGGCATTTGGTAATAAGTTCGTTTATAATTTCCCTAAGTTACTGTTTTTACAAGGATTAATTTACCTTATTTAATATCCCAAGTTGTTTATTTATTTATTTATTTATTCAAATTTACAAACATTAGCCATGTAGCCTGGTGGTTGCACATAATACAAAAAAATACATAATCAACAAAAACATAAATCTAAAACTTAAGTAATACAGATAAAAACAAAAAAGACCAGGTGATCTGCTCACTAATTTGTTAACTTTTTCTTGAATGAGAGGAGACTGGGGAACCCATCCTCAAAGATTGACTTGTCTAGTTTGTTCCACAGTCCCACACCCACATTCAATGGTGAGTAGAATCCTGTAGGTTTTTTAAGATTTAGTGGCTTTATTTTAAAAAGATGGACGTGTCTACCAATGTAGGGAGGTGGTTGCAGCACACCCTTGAGTTCCCGCAAGGAAGGTAGATCTGTCTGTACTTTGTATATCATAACCTTTAAAAAGTTTTCCCTACGCTTAAGTAAAGTAGGCCATTTTAATGTCTCCAGAGCTAAAGTGGGACTGAAATCTCTCTTAAAATTTAGGTACACCCATCTTGCAGCCTTACGTTGGACTTTTTCTACTTCGTTTTGTAGCCCTGCTTGGTGCAGATGCCAGACCGATGAGCAATATTCCAGACTGGGCCTAACATATGTCAGATAAGCTTTTGCCCGAGCCCCTCTAGAAGCCCCCTTTAAATTTCGCATTACAAAGCCCAATATTTTATAGGCATCTTTTACTAGTTTAGTGATGTGGAATTCCCAATGGAGGTTTGGGGTCAAGTGTACGCCTAAATACTTAAGATAATCAACTAATTCTAACTCAGCCCCTGCCATCCTATATGTGGACATGATTTTCTTATTGCCAAAGGTGATGAATTGGCTTTTGGAGACATTTAACCTCATTCCGTTGGAATTCATTACCCAATAAAACAACTCCTATTTTTTCCAGAGAAATGCCATATTTTGAACTCTTTTTCAGCACTTATATATTTACGAGGGCACTACGAGGCAAAACAAACATAAGTGAAGGTCACTGATTATGCACGAAAAATATACCAAACCGAAAAACCCAAAAAATCTATATTAATTTATTTACAAACTGAAACTGAAACATTAAGGTTATCTAAAAGCTCGGCCAAAAAAACTTTTCTTACTCAAGCCCACTCATTTTAAAGCTATAGCTTTCATTAGTAGAGGTTGGTGCAAGCCAAGGTGCAAGCAGAGGTAAAAGATCCGAACTCGCTGTTTTTGATTGAATGCAGCACTAATATTTTTAAGCTGACATAAACAAATTTATTAAAATTATTCTTATAAATCTAACTATGTCCAAAACTTAAGGAGGGTTGGTTTAAAATACTTGAAACCAAAAATTTCACTTAAACTTAGGACAATTCTAAAATAGACTAAACCTTTTTAGTAAATCCCACCGTTAAATAAGAGCAATGATTTAGGCAGAGTCACCTAATATCTGTTTTCTTGTTCAAATCATTCGTGTTATGATTTTCCCATTTTATTTAAAAACCGTTAAGAAAAAAAAGTAACATATTAGGTGTTTTTGGAAACAGAAGGAAAAGTATCTTTGCTGTCCTAGCTCCACCTCCTTAATGATGGGAGAGATGTGAAAGATCCTTTTTTGTAAACCATCTAATTATGTGAAATTTTATTTCTTTACCTCTTTTGGTTTTGGAGATATTAGGGTGGACTCGAACCGAGACTCGAACTTTTGGGACACCCTGTATGTAACATCTACCTGAGATTTGTTGTTTATTACCTTGTGAACAAATTGGCAAAAGGATATTATATTAATTAGTGTCGGTCGGCTTTTTAGGGAGAACCTCACTGGGTAACAAATCAAAAATAATAATTTGAAAAAATTTTTAGACTGTGCATACTATAGGAATGTGATGGTAGTTTTTAATATCCTGTCTGGTTATGGATTTGAAAACAGGAATAACTTTACTTAATTTCTATTTGTCTGGATAAACCAATGTTTTTATAATTAGGTTAAATAACATCAGAAGGGGCCTTAGTAAATATTCACTTCATCCTTTTAGTACATATGCAGGAATGCCATCTGGGCCAAGGGCTTTGTTTGCTTTTATCTGTTTAATAGCTTTTATGTCATTTGTAGAGATTTTTTTTCAACATAGGATTTTAAGTTTATGAGACTGGTTTGAAAAAATTTGCAAAACCCTCAGCAACTTTTTTGGCACCTTCCTGTTTTGTTGTCCAAGTTTTGAGCAAAAATGATCTATGACCTTTATTCAGGAAGTCTCTTCAATTACTAAGCCTAAACTTAACCCACCATAAAAAACTTTTACAAAAGGAAGGATTATAATGGATAACCCTGTACTGTACTTTCAAATATCATATAATTTATTGTTTTTTATTATTTTTTTTCAAAGCATTGTACTGGTCTAAGGTCAGGTCTAGGTACTTGTCTGAATTGAAATTGTTAAATTTTCTAAACTATAATTAGGTTTGGTTAGGTTAATGTCAGGGTTATTGTGTAAACTAAAAAAAAAATACTGACCTGATGCAGCACTGTCCTCATCAGCTACATCTTCCCAAGTTCCACACTCAATTCCACTGGGGCTTGCATCCCCATCTGCTGGTGGGATGGGCGGAGGTTCTTTAACTTCTGGATGTTCAGAGGCAGACTCAACATTATCCCCTGAAAGATAGATACTTTTAACAGAATTGAAAAAAAATGGACTAAAAGTTAATAAAAATAAACTTTAATTTAAAATAGGTAATGACCAGAAATTTTCTCAAATGATTCATTACATAAGTCAGTGGGTTAGTCCCCTATGTCCTGACTGAAGGATACAGATTTTACAACTTTTACTACTCTGAACCAGAAATAACCAGTTTTACCCAAAAAGGAACATATTGTCAAAACACAAGGGAACCATTTATTTTTAGAAATTGAACTGTAAAATGTGTAGGCTGACTAGAGAATGGAAAGTCTAAGTCAGAAAAAGGAAAAATTTCATGGAAAACATCCAGACCGCATCTTGCTACATTGCAATATGGAAAATTGAAAACTGCAACAACCTTTAAAATTCGACAAGTTTTTAACATCAATAAAACATAAGCTTTTACATATTTTAGAACTTTCCATTTACCCCTAGAAAACAGTAAAACACAGGAAAATTTATAAAATCGACAAGTTCCTTTACATTTTATTAGGACAGTTGATGATGGAATGTGTGCTCCTTTGCTGCAGTATTTTGTGTGTGTAAGATAAAGACCGAAGGTAATCTGGGTAAATTGGATGATCAAAAAGAATGTAGCGACATAACCTTAATCACTGCTGTCACAGGGCAAAAAAATACTCACCATTGACAACTGGCTGATGTTGGGGCGAAGCCTCGGAACTCTGAGACTTGGCCGGGCTTGGAGGCGTTTGCTCGGTTTCGGCTGCAGCTGGGCCGAATGAGAATGAAGGCACAAATTCGGCCGCGTTCACGTTCAACGTGGAAAATTTGTTGTTCACATCTGCAGCGTCAGATTTGCTAGGCGAGCTGTGGGCCGAATCGGCCTGTTGCTCCCAACTATCGGGGGCTGAGTTTTGTGACATTTCGGCACTTTACTGACTGCTAAAAATTGGGCGAAAAACGCGTAAAAAATTGTAAAAAATTAGCTCGCGTCCGCGTGCTTTCGTTGCCGAACAATGGCCGAAACTGACAGCTGTCATTTTTAAAAATGGTGGGGTGAAGTGACGTGTGACGTCGTAGGTTCCTGACTTACCGCGTTCGTAGTGGTGCGTTTTCAAATTGAAAAGTCCGGCGCAGAGCGTTATCCGATAGAGCCCGATAGAGGGTGCACCCAAAAATGTGCCCGGCGATCAGTCCAACCGAGTCCAACCAAAGCCGCTTTCAAGCTAGGGCAGTCACGCCTTTTTTGGACAAGGACACAACCCTCTTAAATTAGGTAGGCCTTTTATATAAACTAAGTTAATTTAAATAAAAAACAAGGAATTTCTTACATTTTTGTAATCTGCATTGCACCAATAACCTTTTTTTAACTACTGTATAAACAAAATTTACGACAAATAATTAGAAAAAAACAATATTTTGATCGCGGGTATAAGGCCTAATTTTACAACCAAAGGTAAAACTCCAGATTAAACCCTAGTTTAAACTTCAGTTTAATCTTTGGATTAATCCATCGGTAAACAAGTTGCTCAATTTTATAAATCGGGATTAAACCACGGCCATGAAGAAAGACTACATTTTCTTTACATATATAGGGTTGATTATTTTAACCAAAATGGCACCAACTAGAGCCAAACTTGATAAAAATCAGTCAAGTAGTTTTTGAGATATGAGCGTTGGTTACCGACAGACATACAGCCAGACGACACAACAAAAATGTTCAGATTTGTCAAAAAGATATACAGTATATATATATATATATATATACGTGTGAGCTCGATGTGAGAATAAATTTTGCTGGTCTGTGGGATGTTCTAACTCTTGTCGAATTTCCTTCTGCACAATTTTGCATATCTCTTAAGATAATTCAAACCTCTTTTTAAAATTTACATATCGTCGGACTCCTCCAAAGGATTTGTTCTAGGACAAATAATATTTGTTCTTTGTACTTTGACAATGTCAATAATTTCGTCATTCGTCATCCAGTTGATCAAAAATAAATTTTAATACATTGATCAAAGCGATTTCACTAAATACTTACAGTCTTTTTACCAAAAACAAATTTTTAATAACTTTTTTGAGGTTAGAATCTTTCGGTAACTCTTAAACTGAAGTTTAACAAACACCCAGACCGCCGGTAACGGTTAAACCGAAGTTTTTTGGTAAACTGCACCTATAAAACGTAAAAAAGTCGACATCTGTGGTTTAAACTAAGGTTTGACGTTTAACTATGAGTTGAAAAATTGCGCATAAACCATAGAAATATAAAACCCATTATATTTCCATAGTATAAACGCCGTATGTCTGAGACATGCAGTAGATATCCGTCTTTGAGCAATATTTGATTGCCCCTACGTAATTTTTGGAGCTTTATAACACCAGTTTCCAAGCAGTTGCTAAACTATAGTTTAAAGATCACGAATATTCGGTCCCTTTCGTGCGGGCTTTTCAATAATCAATCAATGCATAGAAAAAAAATTGGGTTCGGTCTGGCTGGCAGAGTTTGTCTATGAATCAATGTCGTGCCAGTCATGTTGCTATCTCTTTTTTGCATAGCAAGTCAATAAACTTCAATAAAGCCTAATCAATATTTTAGAAGAATGCTAGTTACACCTAAGCTCGAACGAGGCTCTGGGCCCGTATTCTTGACAGTCTGAGAGGTGTAGGGAGTAAAATTATCTCGTGGAGCGAATTAGAAAGTAGCATCTCCTAGTGCAATGTAAGATAACTAATCCAGGGAGTAGAATGATTTTTTAAAATTCATTATTACTTTTGATTTTGGTACCTTTTTCGTCACTTCCCAGTATGGTCCCCGGAAGCGTTCCCTTCTCTCACTTTTAAGAATAAGTGTATTGCTTTTTTTTACTTTTTTCTTTATCTCCTACTCTTTATCCCTATTATTCCTGTGTCCTTCATAAATATCACAGACTTAATAATAAAAACTTACCACTAATTCTACATAGAATAGGCACTTTTAGCACGTTTCAAAATTTCCACTTATCCGTATACGTATCGAACTGAGCACGTGCAGAACCGATACGGGCTACTCGCACGCCCACTTTCACTTTTAACGTATCTGGACCAAAATCAGTATTCAATGGTTTTATAACCGCAATTTGTTTTAGTTTATTTTTTTTATTTTTTATATTTTAAAAATCGATTATCACTTACACTGAAAAAAATATCGTACATAGTATCAATAACAAGCGTTTATCAATTTTTTATAGATAATTGTACATCAGTAACACGTAACTGTTACAAAAATCGGAGAAAAGTTATAAAAATTGTCATAATAAACGGAAGTTACGAAATCAATGAAAAATGTTTCTTGACATTTTATAGAGAGTTGTTATTAATAGTATGTACTGGTTATGGAGATAATAAAAGAGCATATGAAATAAATAAAACATGTTGACGATTTTAATCAATGCCTTAAATAAATTTAATAAATGGCCATCATTGAGTGTCGTTTAAAAGTTGTTAACGAATGTATGTACAAGTTTATGAAAATTATGAACCGGGCATACAAAATACATAAACATGGTTATGAAATTTATGTATGTAACAGTCTTTTACTAAATTCAATCTTAGGTGTAACTAAAAGCTATGAAAACATGTCTCTTAATCCTTGATGATTTTATAACACCCTTCACAAAAATCATTCTTAAACACTCTTTATATTGTAATAACTTTTTTTTGAAACTGTTTCTTGCAGCAGTAAAATCAATAACTCGTTTTGGCTATAAAATTTATGTAAACTTGATTATGATATTGATAAAACTTTACATCGGAGCAAAAATCATATACAAAATACATTGGCTCAATGAATTTTGTTTTAGAAAACGGTGCCTTTTATGGTTCAGTGTAAAAAACTACAAAATTGAAACATCGAGTAAACACGTTTGGAGGATATAAACATTACGCCCGATCGATATGTTTTGTCCTCCAAAATACGGATACCTAAGGGAACAAATTTGAAACAAGCTAAAAGTACGTAATTACTTTCATGTTTTCATCTAGCACGAAATTTCCGTCTCATCCAGCACAAATCTATGTAAATCGCTGTTTATTTCATCCATTATTTTCTAAAAATAGCTTAAACAGTTTTTCTCAAAAGGAAATAACAAAAAAATAGTCCATTTGGAAGTTGGAAATAATGGCTGTGAGCGTTGTATGAACATAAGTTGTTCATACAGCGCTGTGCTGGGAAAATTTTACCGACCTATTTTGCCGGGCGCAAAAACGTGCACTCGGTAAAAATTCACACCGATTTGAACGCCAGGTTAAATTTTAACCTTACCCAATCGGGTCTGTATTCCTGATAGTCAAGGGGGTCTAGGGAGTAAAATCCTACCGAGGAGCATAATTAGGGAGCAATCAAAATCAAGGGATATACCGGCGGCATGCTGCGTCCTCTTAGTCCAATGCAAAAGAATTCAGCCGGGGAGTAGAATAGACCTTTAAAACTCGTTATTGATTTTGATTTTAGTACAATTTACATGCATGCGTATTTGAGAAATGGGGTTGATTCGCGGCTTTGGACTCGGGAAGTGCGAACACTTCATTTTTGATAGAATGGGATGAGCGATCACCGCTCAAAAATATTAACTGCGTTTGACGTGGGATCATTCGACACAAATCTATGTCGTTCTCTATCTGCTCTGATCTGAATATACCCCTGCGGTTGTGGTTAATGCCCAATTAGTTTGCGATTCGCTTAAACAGTAAGTAATAAAAGAATCTTTAATTTTTAAATATTCCCTAAATTTGATTCGTTTTGCTGCATTGATATTTTCTATATAATCGGGCCTTTGCTAAACTCTTCTGGGAAAGTCATTTTCGATTATATTGAACACATCCAAATCGTCATTTAATAAAAATTCCGTTTTTATACTTTTCTACCATCTTACTTCAAACTTAAGGCCCGATGGGAAAATAAAGAAAACCAGTCCTTCTTAACTTTACAAAAAACCTTTTAATATTATATCCGACGCGTTTCGATCATATGACCATTGTCAAGGGTGTACTAAAATGTAAAGAAAAAGAGTGTTATAAAATTGAAGAAAAATATAGGCATTTGTAACTTACATTTTAGGAAAACAAATCATCTTTGAAAGTATCTTGACTTTTGGGACACACACTGATATAAAACATTTTCATAAAAAATTGGTAAAATAGTTAAAATAGTTAAAATTAAAACCAAAACTATACAAAATAATACACTAATAGGAACGTTGAAGGTTATTAACAAATGGTCAAATTAAAAAAAATAATAATAATAAAACAGACGAAACAACGACATCTTATGGACGATTAAGTAAAATATGGTTGTGGATAAATGATCACTGTAAAAACTTAAATCGAACAGACAGGTACCAAATTAAAATTTATTAAAACAAACAGAATAAGGGTCGTTTTCCAAATTTGCAATCTCAAAGTTCTCCAATATATTTAATTTTCTACTTTTATTCACATTATGGAGCATTTTAAAATCTTCATCAACTCTATGGCAGGCATTTATACTTTCACCCGTGAGTTTATTTGGCTTTTGGTGCGGCCTTTGCAATCGGTAACCTGAAAGCAAAATAAAGTTATTTATACAGAGAAAAACACGCATATTTTGCTTTGTGCTTAGCGAAAAGATGCCACGATGTACTTTTTTAAAAACTTGTTATATTTGTGGTGGCCAGAAGATGGATAACTTTCATAGATTAGTGCTTGTAAATAAGTAAATAATTGAAAAGTAAACACTACTTCCGTCAATTTAAAACGTGACATTCATATGCCATTGGCCATCGTATTGATTCGGTATCGCGCATGCGTAAAACGGCTGAAATTCCAAAAATTTTCATATCCTCTTTGATTTAGATGATTAATCTTGCTTACAAAAATTTTCACGGGGAAGCGTTATTGCAATGCCGTGTATATTAAGTTTATAAGTATATGATTCCAGTGCATTTAAACGTCAAAACCCTGCGCATGCCATTAAATACCAATTTTTTGTCACTGACAATGATAGGAGTTGGCAGTATGGTATTAATTGTGAGTGATTTTATTCCCATACCTTTTATTTTATTTGATTTTGCCCTTCCACCTTATACTAGCAAACTGTCAGCAAAACCCGATCACGACTTATAGACACTTTAATTTGGTCATAGGACGTACATGCACACGTGGAATATAGCGCAATGTTCTGTCTTTCTTTTATCTGTACAAAAACAAAGACTTCCGCTCGAATACAGATACCAATCTCTGCGGTCTATCGTTGAGTTTTTTCATCAATGTCACGTCATTTGCATCTATAACGTTCATACATGACGCTAACCTACGTAGCATAGCGTTTGCGGCATGTTGCTAACGTGAAGATGTCATCAAATACGCAGCGAGTTTAACCGACGGGAGCCAAAAATCAATAGACGAGCGGCCGAACCAAAGAAAGCAAGATAGAAATACATGGTATTAAAATGTAAAAGACAGAAACATCCGAGCCGGAAAATTTCACGTATACCGCTGGGCACCTCATACGTGTCATGACCAACTTAAAGTGTCACTAGTGCCAAAACATATAGAATATAGTGACAGAAAACTGAGATTTCCCTGTAATTGAAGAATACGGGCCTTGAAGAAAGTCTTAAGGGCCGCATTCATAGTCCTTTCTTAAAGGGAGCATCGAGGTTTCCTTGCTGGCCTTCGAGGTCCTTTGATTTCGCATATCTTTGAGAAACGAAGCCTTAAGCCAGGCGCCCGTGATGCGAGAAGTTGCTGCGATCCGAACTTTTATTTCGTTGCTCAGGTATCTCTACACTAGTTGCACACATAAAATAGAACAGTATGGAGATACGCGACCCACCAAAAAAATGTCGAATCGCAGCAACTTATCGCACCGTGGGCGCCTGGCTTAAAGCTTCCTCAGGGCGACTTTGCGCGATTATGAAAGACAGTCTCAAGGACACCTTAAGGACGCCTTGTTCCTTCAAGTGGCATTATTCTCGACGTTCGGGAAGGTGTAGGGAGTAAAATTCTCCCGGGGACCGAATTAGAGAGTAGTCAAAATCAAGTGATATATCGAAGGAATGCCGCGTTCGCCTAATTCAATGTAAGGGAACTCAATCAGGGAGTAGAGAACACCTATAAAACTCGTTTTTTTGTTACTCCCTAGTATGGTCCCTTCTCTCACGTTCAAGTATAAGCGAAAGGACTATGAATACAGCCCGAAAGTTTGCTTGTGGAAGTGGCGGCCTTCAAGAATTGATATCGTATTTTTTGGCAGAAGGAGGACGCCTTAAGGGTCTCTCAAGACTCCCTTGTGCGACTATGAATTTTATTTGGGCCCAGACATCTTAAGGTCGTTTTGATACTTGTAGAAAAGACTATGAATACGGCCCTTATTTGTCCGGGATACTATGAATTTTACTAGCTAACTTCGCCCACCACCGCGTGTCCAACCAAAATTGCCCACTGTTAATTAGCTTTTATTCTGTGCCAATCACAGTAAACTAATTCTGTGGTTGTTTATTCTTTGGTGTCAGCCATACTGTTCTTGTTTGACATAAGTCGAGCGTGTGCTTGTTTTATAGAGTTTTGAGGACGTATTTTGAGGATTTTTGAGGCAAACAAACCTAGGAGAAGTGAAGAACAGTCCAGAGAAAAATATTTCTGGCGATTTCTGTTATTGGTAAGTGTATGTACTGTATATTTAGTGACATTAAATTTTGGTCTTTTTCTCGATTTTCTTAATTTTGGAGCTTTTGTTGTGACTATTTATTACTTTAAATTATTGTACCTATTACCTTGTAATATGTTGACCCAGTAAAATTGAGGTATTCTCATTGAGAATATTAATATATCCCCTAAAATGACAGCCATGTTTTTATCAAACTGGCAAGTCTCCATTTTGGTTGGTTTGGTAATCATGAAACGTTTTCTCGTGGTTAAGCGCTGCAGGCCGCTTACGGCCGTGTAAAGTCCGTTACAATGTTTAAGTTTTGTATGCTGCAAGTATTGTAAGTAATGGGAGGTTTACCCAACTCATTATCATGCTTAAGCATAATAAGTACATAAGGTAATATGTCAGGTCTGCCATTCCTCCTTAAGTCCCAGTTACTCATTTGATAAGCATAAATTTAGTGCTAATTCTGTATGTCTGTCGTTTTTCGTCCTTACTAAAAAAAAGAGGCAGTCATACTGAATTAACATTAAATTTATGCTTATAAAATGAGTAAATGTGGCCTTAGTAACATCCACTAAATTTTTGCAAAATCATACAATAAATAATTTTAGACAAATAGATGTTTAAAAGAAATTTATGCTCAGTGCTCAATTACCATACTTTTGTTAATGATCAAACAATGGTAAAAATGTGTACATAATTACCATTTGAAAAGTTCCACTTGATAAAACTTTTTTGCTTGCTTTTTTGTTATTTGTCACGAGAAGATAAATCAAAAAGTGAATGACTTATGAAATTAGGTAGATTTCTGTAACATTTCAGTTTTTTCCTTAAAATTAATACCCTGTACACTTTATAAAATTTTGATAGATGTTTTCTTTCCAATTCAAAAACTATCATATATAGGGTTTACCTTAGGGGGTTCTTGAATAAAATCAAAAATAATCTGCCAGCCAAGGAAAAATGGTTTAGGTGGTTCTTTGTTCAACACATTATGGTCAAGCCATGATGATTATTTAAGGCTCCAAATATTTTAGCACAATTTAAGGGGTGACATTTTTAATTAAGCAATTTTTACTGTGTTTTTTTACATTTTTATACCATGATTTTGCTCACATTTTAAAGCTCTCTACACTTTCATTTCTAGAATAAAACTGTTTGTAAAAGTTTTCACTGTTTTTTAGCTTACAAAAAAAGTACTGTCAAAAAACATTGTTTCTCTGTTAAAATAAAAAATATTTAGAGAGAGAGGGGTTATCATGGCTTTACCATTACTCTTATGGCAACATTTTTGTAAATTTGCTCAATGACCATTCAAGACAGACAAGACATATGGTATATTTTTGGAATCAGAAAAAAAAGATCTATCAAAATTAAAAAAATATACAGGGTGTTCCATTAAAAAAAGGGGCCTCATGGCCATCCTGCATATATTGGGTGATTTGAAAAAAAAGTGACACTAATGGAAATTACATAATTTCATGAGTAATTCGCTTTTGTGTTTATCTTTCTGTGACAATAACAAAGTTTTCCCAGGTGGAACTTTATTATAAACAGTCACTTTGTACAAAGTAAGATAATTGTACAGTTGGTGACCTCAAGTAGTACTATCAAAATACATAATTTTTTACTAGCTATTATTTAAATGAATTGGTTTTTGCCTATACCCAATATGTTTTACTAAACTCTCTCAAGATTTTTACCCAAGCTCTGTGTGACAAAATTCATGTGGATTAAAGTTAAAAATGAACTTAAGTGGATATTTAATCAAGCAGATATTTAAGCAGGATACACTTATATTTAAGCATATTTTACTACAAAAAAATGCCTCTTTCAGTCAGCTGCCATTGAAACTACAACACAGACATTATGGAATGTTCTAATCAATATTTATAGTTTTGGCAGTGGAAAAGTTTTAAAATTTGGCCTAAATGAGTTTGTTTAAAATGAACATAATTTTGTAATAATCAAGATAATTTGTGGTACACTCTACTGATAAAAAATATGTTTGTATTACAGTGTTCACTTCTCAAGTAAAATTTGTGGACAACCAAATAAACAAAACAATTATTTGTAATTGGTACTTGGAATGACTTTAAGAGCTCAATAAAACTTCAGGTAGTAAAAACACCAATTATATATCAATAAAAAAAAATTATTAAAATGTGGTCAGCTTATGATGAAGATCTGTCAACAAATCAATTTTTTCAAGAAATTAGGAAGAATCACTTGGACATTTTAGATAAAGCCTCTGACGAGAACTGGATAATTTGCATACCAAGAACTGGCAGTATTGATACAATTTCAGAAATATCACCAACCGAAATTGTTGATCACATTTTACTCCAAGACAGTGAGCACAACTACAGTACGCTCAGTAAAAAGCGAGTTTTTGTTGAAAACAAGTGTATTAAACTTGAAAACTATGAACTATTTAACACAATAATTGAAATTTTGTTTGAAGAAACACATTACCTTGAATCTGGAAACAAAAAGTATACAGTGTGGTGCATAGAAAGGCCATTATTTAACAAACAGCCATATTGTGATGCTCATTGTGTTTTCTTATTATCAAATATTCATGATTGTATTGATTTCTTATGGGCAGAGAGTCTAGGACATGCACTATTGGAAAGTATTCAAAAATTGTGTTCTAAGTTTTTTGTTGATAACAAAGAATTTGAAATAGACTGTCTACAAACACAAAAAGAGTTGATTGGTGAATTATACTCAAAGTGCTTGCAAATATGTCTAAAACATGAAATTATTAAAGAAAAGACTTTGAAAAATGTTACTTTTTTGGATAATTTAAAGTTGTCGGTGGAAACATACATGCAGCACTGTTTGGGCAGAAAATTAATGTACAGCATTAATACTTTACAGCATTACAGTGACAGTGTATTTAATAAAATTTTAAAAAATTCTGGTGAAATAAAATTGGATGATTTAAATATTTCTTCTAAAGTGTGCCACTCAATAGTTTCTGCAAAAAGTGCAATAGGTAAAATTAATACCCACTGTTCTGTTTTGGATAAAACAAATTGTTTAAGGCATATTTTTAACATTTTTTATGAAAATAACAATGTAAAGGACAGTGGCTGCGTCACTTCAAAAGATTTTTTACAAATATTAGTTTTTTTGATTCTAAAATCTAATATTAATAATTGGGTAGCTAATCTTACCTACATAAAAGAGTTTAAATTTTGTACCACAGAGGAGTCTAGTCAGGATAGTTTTTTGGTAGCTTCATTGGAGGCAGCAATTGAATTCATTAAAAGTAATGAATTCTTAGATTTTAAGGAAAATAAAAATAAGACTGATTACAAGGAATTTGAAAATTCCTTTGAAATTTTGTATGAAAAAATAAAGTCGGGTACATTTAGGTCTGTTTTGGAAATAACTCGATACAAGGATAGTTTTTGTGAGGCTACATTGTGTCATCCATTATGCAATTGTAAAAATTGTGAAAATTTAATAAATTTTATCCAAGTTGATGGTCCAATTAGTTCAAAAATTGTAAACCAAAATGGACAAAATTTACTAATGTATGCATGCATGCAAGGAGATATAAATGTAGTTGAATTTTTACTTGCTGAAGATAGCGAGCTAGACATTAAAGATTCTTTTGGTAAAACTGCCTTGCATTATGCAGCTTCTAGTGGTTTTCAGGATATTTTGCTTCTTTTAATTAATTTTAAGGCTGATGTTAATGCTTTAGATAATGATAGGAATACTGCTATGCATTTAGCTTGTGATAGAGGCCACGAAAATTGTGTAAAAGCCTTAATTTTTTGCACAGCAGAGGTTGAGGTGAATTTGCAAAATGATTCAGGGGAAACTCCATTGTTTTTAGCCACCAAATGGGGATACTTTGATATTGTTAGGTTACTTTTAGAGTGTGAGGCTTCTGTTTGCTTAAAAAATAAAAGCAATCAAACTGTTTATCAGTTGTCTCCAAATTATTACATAACACAACTTTTTGAAAATTTTTGTAAAGAAAATACTGATAATTTTGCAAAAGAAATCACAGATATTAACGACAATAGTTTTAAAACTGCGCAGTCTGCAAGAATTGGTAACCTTCAAATTTTAAATTGTAAAGAACATGGTATTAGGCCGAAATCAGTTGAGGAATTTAAAAATATTGATTTACTTTTGAAAGCAATTGAAAATAATGACTTGCCATTAACTTGTTTTTATCTGGGTTTTAATAGTAATGCAGATGTAACAGATTCAAACAATTTGGAAAAAAAGTGTCACCCCTTATGTGCTTGTGATAAATGTCAGAATGAGCAACTTGATCTTGAATCTGAAGACAGTCAAATCCAACAAAGCAAAGTAAACATAAATGCTTGTAATGTAAACGGCTTTACAGGCCTCCACGTGGCAGCAAAATATGGCCGAACAGATATTTTGCGTATGCTATTGGACAGCGGTGCGGCCCCCAATTTAAGAATTTACCGTTCTTTGTGTACACCACTGCATTTGGCAGTTTTATATGATCGAGTGCAAGTTGTTCGAGAGTTGTTAAAGTCGGGCAACTGTGACATTGACGCTCAGGACGTAAAAGGCAACACGTCACTGTTTTATGCATGTCTCAAAAATGAGGTTAGAATAGTTGAGATTTTGTTGATGAATGGTGCTGATTGTAGCAAGAAAAACTATGAAGGGGCCTCACCCCTGCATGAGGTGGAGGAGAAAAATCAGTACAGAATTTTTAAGTTGCTCAAAGAAAATTTGGGAAGCCTTAAAAGGGAGTTAGGGATTAGGAATGGAGGAGAATTTAAGTTTTTGTAAGATTTGACATTTAGATAGGTGTCTAGTTCTTCTATGGTGTAGGCATTTTTATATTTAAAGGATTCTACAGAAGGTCAAGGGCAAATGGTATTGGAATTAATAAGTTTTAAATATTTTAAAAATTTTAATTAATGTCAAAAACAGTGGTTGGGTCATATCAAATTTTTTCTCACTTTGAAATTATTTTGAAATATTATTTGAAACTATTTAGATGTGACGTCATCATTTAGAACCAAGAAAAAAATGAGTAGTTCAAAATGCTGACGTAATTTAGTATAACCTCACTTTTTTGTTTTTCTGTTTATTTTTTTGGTGTTTAAAATTAAAATGGATCAACTACTGGTTTATTTAACAAAACCTTTGAGTGTACGGCCAGTTTTAGTAGCATGGATGGCAAGCAATGGAAGCTACATGGATAGTGAATTTTTTTTTATTTACTCTTCTTTTAAGCCCCAAAAATTATATAAGACCACAGGGATACCATGAAGAATGGCTAACAAGATATCTATAATACGATTTTTTATCCATTGTCATGCAAAGACAAAAAAAATCTTAGGTTAAAACAAATGTAGAATTTTGACGTATCTTCTATGCACGCGTCAGTTTTGAAACTAGAGTGGATTCCGTTTCAAAATATTTTTAACCCGTTTAGATGTGACGTCACCGTTGCAACGCGAGAAAAAAATTTAAACAATTTTAAACAATTTCAACGCGAGAAAACGCTTCCCCGATTTTGATAATTTTTGGTACATTTATTCTACCCATAAAGGGAATGAAAAATTGGAAAAAATTTTTTGGCCATTAGTTTTTTTTAAAATTAATTATTGAAAATCAAAACAAACTACCATTTTGCTCAAACATGTACCTAAAGAAATGAAAATATCTCGATAATTACTTAAACTAGAAGAGTGGTTTATAGCTTGTTTTAAAGGTATTTTAAATACCTTTCGAATGCTTTATGACATGATGTACTTTTTGTTAAAAAAAATGAAATAAAAAAAAACTTTTAATTCTTGAAAAACAGCATTTTTTAAAATATTTTGTTTCTTGATATTTTGCCAAACTATTTACAAAATTTCAAGATGGAGACTTGATGGGTTCATCAAAAAAAAAATATTTTAAAAATTTTGAAAATAATTTTTCAAAAAAAATTAGATTAGGTATGTGATACTTTATTAAAATGGGCTTTAAAATATCTATAAAACAAGGTATTACTCGTTATTTTACGGTTAAAATTGACTTTCTTTACAGGCATTTATAAAAATATGAAAATCTTAAGAACCATACATACTACAAAAGCGAGTGAAGTAATGAAGTATCACATGACCTCATTTCTTTTGAAAAAAAAATCAAAATTTTTAAAATATTTTTTTTTTGATGAACCCATCTAGTCTCTGTCTTGAAATTTTGTAAATAATTTGGTGAAATACCCAGAAACAAAATATATTTTTGTAAAAGAAATAAAATATGCTGTTTTTTTTTTTAATTGCAATTTTTTTTTTAAACAAAAAGTATATCATATAATATATCATTCGAAAGGTATTTAAAATACCTTTAAAACGAGCTATAAACCACTGGCCAAGTTAAAGTAGTTATCGAGATATTTCTTTAAGTACATGTTTGAGCAAAATTGGTAGTTTTTGTGATTTTCAAGAAATAATCAAAAAAAAATAATGCTCAAAAAAATTTCAAATTTGGGATTTTTAATCCCCTTTATGGGTAGATTAAATGTAGGTACCAAAAATTATTGAAATTGGGGAGATGGTCTGCGAAACCTTCCTTTTTTTTGGTTGATTTTATATGAAATTATTAACCAGGTAATAAAATGGCACATATCTGTGGAATTTTTATGAATGATCATATTTTGAATATATATTATATGATATATTGAAAGATTTATTTTTTTTTTAAAGTATATGGATCGAGATATGGATTATACAATTTAAAACATATTAAGATCTGCTCACAGCAGAGAGGACAAATTAGGCATATTTTTTTTTGTATTCTCCCTTGTGCTTTCTAAAAGTGATGCATCCTCAGATGACCAGTCTGTTCGCAGATTACATGGTTTTCCTCTTGCAATAAAAAGAATGCAATGCAACAAATCGCAACGCGTGGCAACGTTTTTTCTTAATGTTGTCAAAGTTTAGTACTTTTAATAAAAATAATATGTGCTTTTCAAAAAGAACATTATTGACAAATTGAAATCTTGAATTCTTGGACATTAATACCAGTTAAGGGAACCTCCATAAACCTAGCGAGCCCACCTCAGAAAATCCAAATTTTAATAATTCCAGAATTGTGTGCTTTTTAAATCCTCCCATTTTAAAAATTTTTGTTCTCTTTGAGTTTTTGAGAAAATTAAAAAAAAGGTGGGCTCGCTAGCTTTATATAAACCTAGCTAGCTCAACCTTTTAAATATCTCAGAATTATGTGCTTTTTATGTCCTCCATAAGTATTTATCTGAGATATTTAGCGGATATTTTTAACCCTTATTTTTATATTTTCATGGAGCTCATAATTCTGAGATATTTAACTGATATTTTTAACCATTATTTAAGGTTGGGGTTGCTAGGTTTATATAAAGCTAGCAAGCCCACCTTTTTCTAATTTTCTCAAGAACTCGAACCGCACAAAAAATTTTAAAAGGAGAAGAAATTGGCACATAAAAAGCACATTATTCTGGTATTAATAAAATTTGGATTTTGTGAGGTGGACTCGCTAGGTGCTAAGGGACAAGGTTAAGCCAGCCAACTGGGCTGTGAACTTGGAACACAGTGTGGTTAGTTGCACTATGTTCACAATGACACCTTAGTTTCTGAGGAGGGGTCCTGCCCGGCTTGGGGTATTACACTGGGGCATCAGAAACAAATTTTACACACATAATTTAGAAAATAATATAAAATTATTGTAGCACTCTCTGTAGAATTACTTAATTATTTTTTGTTGGCAGCATATTCATTCAATAATATCTTGTTTAGAGTTTTAGTTTTTCATTTTGTTATATATATATTGTTCTAAGTTTGTAACTTTTAGTAATTGTAGTTTTTATGTCAAAATTCATGCACTGTATATTAAATATTATTGCAGCTTTATAAATAAATCTTTTAGAAGCAGTTGGATATATATATTTATAAATTTAATATTTTTGGAAATATTATTAGTTGTACACCAGATTGTTGTTTTTAGAAAAAAAAATTAACAAAATTTTAAAATTACATAAACTAACATAAAATTTCAAAATTTCGTTTAAGTAACTCAAAATTTTAAAACTTCAAGATACTAGCACGAAAGTAACAAAAAAATTAACTACAAAACAAATCAGTAAAGTGGCCCTTCTAAGCCTTCGTACAAACCGAGTTTCCCATTTAATCCCATTAAAAACGAGACACCCTGTACAGGGGATTTAAATATTTATAAGGCGGCGGCGTTCCTTAACGTTTGTCTTTCCACTTTGGGCAAAAAAATGATGCTTTAGTTCGTGTGTTTAGAGAAGTCAGTGCAATTGACAGGTTTAAGTTTTCATCTTAACACGAAAAATATTTTCAGCTTTCATATTCAAATCATATTTACCTACTTAAAAATTAAACTATTTTAACCCCTTACATATTCATCTACTTTTTTAGTTTTTCTTACATATTTTGAACAAAATGGATGGTTCTTTCAAAATGTGACAAATTTCGACGAATTTTATCGAATTTTAAAACTAAATTACTTCTCAAAATTTTCTCCTGCGGTGCAATTTTTCTTCTTGACGTCCCTCTGTTTTGCTTTGTAGGGGCTTCTTCAATCGCTTTTATAGAGTACAGTGTCTTATCTTAACCAGTCATATATAAATGAAACATTTGAACTAACTGAAAGTACAGTCTATGAAATTAAAAATATATTAAGAGAAATAAAAGTATTATTTCTTAATTTAAATGAAAACATCCTATTTGTTCTGGCACAGGCCATAAACAAATGCTTTTTAATTGGATAATTCCCTGACTTCTTAAAATGTTTTTAGTAATTCCTATACATAAGGCGGGCTCTTATGCTGAACCAGCTAACTTCAGGCCAATTTCCCTTTTAAACACACTATCAAAAATTATAGAAAAAAATTGTTAAAAAAAGTTTGGTTGAGTTCTTAACACGTAACAATATTTTAAGTAAATGTCAGTTTGGATTTCAGGCCTGTAAAAGCACTAGCGACGCTGTTTTTTCGTTTGAATTTTATTTTCGGGATTTGCTGAGGATATTACATCACTTTGGCAGCATAGAGACTCAAATGTGTTAAAAGAAGTAGTTTCCAAATATATCCTTCAAATAAAAACTTGGTGCGACTCTAATTTTCTATGTTTTATGACAAAACTAAAGTTCTCAGTTTTAAGTTTGACTTTAAAGATTTAATGCTTAAAAATAAACCACCAAGTCTTAGTAAAAACATAACATTCCTTGGTATTCATATAGATAGCAGGGTGTGCTGTACGCTAAACACACTGCAAATTAGAATCTCACTTGCGCTATGGAATTGCCTTTTGGGGAAGTTGTAGTCATTATTTATTTAGTTCAGTTTTTACGCTTCAGAAACGAAGTCTGAGATATGTTTGTGGAGCGGGTCTCAGAGACCACTGTCGACCACTGTTTAGGGGAAAAAATCCTAACAGTGTGTCTTATACACAAGAAGTACCAGGGGACTACCCATATATATCCCTATTCGACAAGGAACTACAACAATATACCTCTGCCCATTCCTAGATTCAATCTTACACAAAATTCCCTTAGTTACAAAAGTATAAAAATTTACAATAAACTACCATTTGACCTAAGACAAATACACAATAACAAAGCATTTACAAATAGAGTTAAAAACATATTGGCTGAAAAAGCTTGTTATGGTCTGAAAGAATATTTTAGTGATAACAGCTTGTATTGATGAAAATACTGCTTGATTCATTTTAAATTGTTCTTGCCCTTAATTATAACGTTATCTTTTAGACGGATAATTAAACATTTTATTAATTAAGGTTTATTAACTACTATTGTGTTTTGTTTATTTTGTGCTTTTGTACTTATTGTAATTTTAAACTGCATTTCTTTATTAAAAATTTTTGTTACCTTTTATATTTAGCTTAACAAGACAAGAAAAAAAACGTTTTTACCTTTAGTTTTAAGTCAATCGCTTTGTCAATGAAAATGTTTAATTTTGTTTTCTCACAATAAAGCTTATTTTGAATTGAATTGAAAGTTTTGTCATATAAACACCACTAAAACCATTTTAAGCACTAAATCGATTTTTTTTAAAGCGCATTGCTTCCAACTTAAAGAAATACTTTCGGAAATACTCAACCCTGGTTTTACCGAAAAATCTATTGTTAACTTAGGTAGTTGTTTTATTTGTTTTCTTTTTCAACTGACATTTAATGACATGAGAGAAGTATCAACACTTGGAGAAAGCGATTTTATTTAAATCGTTCACCCAGAGGGGTGAACAAATCTGGCATGATTAAAATTATAAGTTCTGTCAGTACCAACTGAAAAAGATGTATACTTCGGTCCTGCTGGGTCCTGACAAGCCCTGGCAGGACCCGACCGGACCTAGGAAGTGGGCCCTTTTGGCAGGAAGTGTACGAAATTCTAGGATTCACCCCATTGTGTCACTCAATCAACATGACGATGGATTTAGCACAAAACATCTAAGTAAAAAAATTAAAATTTGGATTAAATGAAGGAGTTTTGTGACTACGTGGGATTGATAGCTCTTTAGTCACGCAATCAAGGGTGTTTTGTTCGTATCCATGTAGAAGAAGTTGATATGACGTCATCTTTCAAGATGGCGGCCAAAAATCATAAAAGATACAACTTTCTCAACCGAAGCATGATTATATTCGATTCCATATAATTCGAGGACAGGGATTCCAAAAAATACTTTCAAGGTCAGTCGATCTTAAATGACCTTTAAAATCGCAAAAAACAAGATTTTTGCCATTTTCTCTTCAAAAAATCTTAATAATTCGCGGTTTTGTCAGTCCAACTTCAACTGTACCTTAAACTATTAGGCGTATATGCCAAATTCGAGCCTTAGAGTTTTAAAAATACCCCAGTAAAATTAACAAATTGCAAAAATAACATACTAAAGGGCGATATTCATCAACTATTAAAACGAAAAGGACCAAATTTGGTAAGACAGAAAAGAAGTCCAACAATATTGTTAAAAAAATTTGGTTTAGCTCTGACGCGTTTCAATATGGCAGCTGATATATCACATTTTATTTTATCCAATTTCGTAAAAAAGCAAAAATGACAACGTGGCGATCAATTCTTGTTAAATGGTCGAAGCTTACTATGAAAAAAAAGTTTAGTTGGTGCGTGACCTTGATTGACTTTGAAAATACCATGTACAAGTAAAAAAACCAGCTTTTTGTGATATTTTTTCTAATTTACCACTACGCAAAAACTTTAAGCGCCAGAGATGAAATTAACATCTTAGCCATAAACAAACACTTCATTTTAAACCACCCTACCATTTTTTTTGATATGGCGTCCCAGATGTTTATGTTATATCCCGGTAAAAATGACCTATATGCTCTAGAAACGACTATTAAGTTTCGGAACTTCTACAGGGATGCGGAGGTACATGAATGTGTGACTAAATAGCTGTTAAATTCTGATCCTTGAATTTTATTATGAATGTTAATAAACAAGTGTAGCCATGCCCTACTGGCATAATTAGAATTTTTTATATTTTTTCGACCGCCATTTTGGAAAATGGCATCTAAAACCCCTGGTCCAGTATATGGTAATATATATTTAACTTCAACTAACTCTCTTATAGGTTATTTAAATGACTTTGTTGGCTAAAGTGAGTAGAACATAAAATTCACAGTTCCGAAACTTAATAAAAACGGCAGGCATATAGGTCATTTTTACCGGGTTATAGCATAAACATCTGGAAAGCCATATCAAAAAAATGGTAGGGAGGTTTAAAATTAAGTGTTAATTTCATCTCCGACACTCAAAGTTTTTGCGTAGTGGTAAATTGGAAAAAACATCACAAAAAACTGGTTTTTCACTAGTACGTTATTTTCAAGGTCGATCAAGGTCATGTATCAACTAAACTTTTTTTTTCATAGTAAGCGGCGATAAGTCAACAAAAATTAATGGCCACTTTGCCGTTTTCAATAAATAAATTTTTAATAAAATGTGTTTTTTTTTACTTGATGAATAGCGCCCTTTAGTATGTTATTTTTGCAATACGTTAATTTTACTGGGATATTTTTCAAGGTCATCAAGTTTCAAACTGCATTAAACTCTAAGAATTGAATTTATCATACATGCCTAATATTTGAAGGTAGATTTGAAGTTGGACTGACAAAATCTTGTTTTTTGCTATTTTCAAGGTTAAAAGTAAGTTTTTTGGAATCCTCGCGAAAGTTGTATTAAAAGATGGCGTCATAACAACCCCCTCTACACGGATGCGAACAAAACACCTGGTAACACTCGATTGTGTAACTAAAGAGCTATCAATCCCACATAGTCACAAAACTCATTCATTCAAAATCACACAGACTTACACATGCCCCTTCACTATATTTTTTTTGCTCTGGGAGCATTTTAAATTTTACATGAAAAATTAGGAATTTTATTTTTTAATATTTGTAGGTGTTATTGTTTAATTTTTTTGTACCTTTTCTAATGAATGTATAAAAAATGTTATTTGCCTCTTGTTGATATTTACAATTTTAATTAACTTTTACAGTGGGATTTACTAAGATCTAAAATAGTACCCCCCACAAGTCTAAATATTTACACCTGTGGGGGGTACTAAATTTTAAAACCAATTTTCAAAAAACACTTACCCATACAGAAAAGACACAAGGTTATTGATTATTTTGTATTATTATTGCAAAATACCATTGAAATACTGCTTTTTTTCTAAAAATATAGCATATTTTAGGAGAAAATGCCCTAAAACTAATTTTTTTTTGACAGGTTTCAAAGTGGCATATGGTGAATACGCCAAAAATTTGGGACATAATAGCTTCATCATTTGTGTTTGAGGTTATAAAGTTGGTGATTTTTTAGACCACCTCTGGGGGGTGGTTTAAATTTATAGCCCCCAGAAAGGATTGTTTTGTGGCAATTGGTAATAAGTTCGTTTAAAATTCCCCGAAGTAACCGTTTTTGCAAGAAGTAATTTACCTTATTTAATATCCCAAGTTGTTTATTAATCAATAAAACACCTCCAATTTTGTCCATAAAAACGCCATATTTTCAACCCGTTTTCAGCACAAAAAATATATTTATGAGGGCACTACGAGGTAAAACAAACATAAGTGAAGGTCACTGATTATGCACGAAAAATTTACTAAACAAAAAACCCAAAACAACTATATTTATTCATTTACAAACTGAAAGTAAAACATTGAGGTTATCTAAAAGCTCAGTCAAAATAACTTTCCTTACTCAACGCCCACTCATTTTAAAGCTGTAGCTTTCATCAGTATAGGTTGGTACAAGCAGAGGTAAAAGATCCGAACTCGCTGTTTGTGATTGAACGCAGCGCTAATATTTTTTAACTGACATTTCGACAGTGACAGAAATGTAAAAAAAAACTTGCATTTAAGTTTTTTAATACATTTCATAAATAAAAACACTTTAAATAAATACAAAATAACCTACTTCTTATTTTATTATCACCCATCTAAATCGTTGTGTGACATCAAGTATTAATTGGAAAAATCAATTATCAAGGGTAAGTTTTAATTAGAGTGACATATAACCTCAATTTTAATTTGTTCTACAGAGTGTTTACTATTTAAACCCCGCGTGGGTTTCAATTTTTAAATTTTCTTTTCTTCTAAATTGAAACCGTCTTCTTAAATCCAACAAAAGATTGTGTTAAGATGATTATTCAATAAACAAATTTATTAAAATTCTTCTTATAATTCAAACTGTGTCCAAAACTCAAGGAGGGTTGGTTTAAAATGCTTAAAACCAAAAATTTCACTTAAACTTAGGACCGTTCTAAAATAGACTAAACCCTTTTAGTAAATCCCACCGTTAAAGTTTTGTCAGCAGTATTCCAAATAACATGTCAAACATGGTGTATTTAGTATAATTTTCTTAACATTTTCGCCTGCTGCGCAATAAGGGTAACTTTGCCAAGAAATTTAAGGTAAATAAGCAACTGGAAATCTGATTGCTTCATCCTTTTTACATTGGCGTCTTCAAAACATATCTGAATTTAAAAAAAATGCATGTTAATTTTTTAAAAATTTACTCCTGCGGCGCTATTTTATGTACAAATTTTAAGATACAGTTTTATTATTTTTAAAATTTTCACCTGCAGCAATTTTTTTGGGTAAAATATTAAAATTAAACTGCATAAACGTTTTTCCAAAAGCGTTACATAAACTTACATATTGGTCGAATCTCATTTACATATTTACATAATAAAAGTGGCCAAACTGAGTTTTACCTAATCCGAGGTAATGAGAACTACAATTTGGGCAAAGGAATAAAAAGGCACGAATTTTTGCACTTTGAGAGCTTTGAGCGACATTTTTTAAGACAGGGATCTCATTTGAGATTTGGGTTAAGGGTGATTATTTATTAACTTCCCCTATAGAAAATTTGTTTGAAATTGGTTCCAAGAAGTTCAAATGCCTTTTGTTTGAACGATCTGGGACGAAGGGTAAAAACTTCTCTCCTGTGAAGGTTTATAATGATTAACCCTGTATACTAATTTTATCCAAATCCCTATAAACCGCCTCTAAAAAGCGTCGGCGTCGTTTCCTCGGTAACGGCGTCCTTGCCTGAAGGTTGGTCGTAGCGACGCTCGGCGTCCAAACTCGCAGCTTCAGTTCGGTCGCGAGCGTCTTTCTGTGGTGACGTCACGTAAATGACGTAAAGGCCGTCGAGATTTTCACGTAAATTCTTGTCGATTCTGTTCAATATTTTATATATTGAGCGATTTAAAAAAACTTATTTGACAATTTGTGTTTTTAAACTAACCTATTTTTTTGAACGTAAATTGGAGTTTTTTTTGTGTGTATCAATGCATTGAAAGTTTTTTTTTTAAATGTAGAGACTTTCTCATGGAAAAGCGGCAGTTTTTCCAGTTTTAAAAGGTAAATATATATGACGGGGACGGGTCAGAATATGATAACATGGCAACGCTTGCAATTAGACTTCACTTAAATTCTTTTTGAAATGATTCAATAATTGAATATAAGTTTTGATTTTGTGTTTCAAAACTCACTTTTTTTTGTTTGTATTTTTTTTTAACCTAAATTGTAGTTTTTGTATATCTTGTGCACCTATGCTTTACAAGTTTGGTTTAATGTAGAGACTTTCTCAGGGTGACCATGACCAGACCATGATAAGAAGTTTTCAATTGACTTGGTTCAATATGTTATATATTGGGCAGTTAATAAAAATTATTTAATAATTTGTTTCCATACTAAATGCTTTCAAAAGTCACTGGCTTGTCCAAGAATATGTATAAAATTAATATAACCCGACTGGAAATCTAAACTAATATTTTACTGGTAATATATAGTACATAAATACGCCCTACAATTTAATTAATTAATCCTTTGTTTCCCTGGGAGGCCCTCGGTTCATCAGAATGTGCAAAATAAAACCCGTTAAATAAAAGAAAGTTCAATTATAAAATCATTCACTATAGAAACTGCAGTTCGTTAAACCAATTTTTTATCCGAACCTTGTGTCTTCAAACCCATTCAATAACAAATTCGAAATTTATAAGACCCGTTTTTAATCGAACCATTGTTCATGAAACTCATTTAATATCAAACTCGTAGTTTATAAAACCCATTTTTAATAAAACCCGGAATTTTTCAAACCATTATTTTTCAAAATCGGAATTATTAAGACTCGTTCTTTATCAGAAATTTCTGCTAAATTGATTGCGCATTCGCCAATAATACATGAACGGGAGGCGTACCCGAGGTGGCGCGGCGCTTCGATGCATTTGTCGCTAGCTAAGCTAAGATGGAGGTGGCGCTCAATAGTTTGTCTTGAAAAATAATGGTTTGACAAGTTCTGGGTTTGATTAAAAATTTGTTTTACAAAGAGAAATAAGGTTCGCATAAAAAATGGGTTTAACAAATTGCAGTTTTTATGGTGAATCGTTCTTACGATGAAAATTTTTATTAAATACGGTCTGATCAATTCCTGGTTTGACAAACCGTAGGCGTTTTTTCTCTAGTTAATTGATTAGGGACATTTTGGAATGCTTATTTGGCACTTCGTTGTAGTTGTGGTAATTACTGAGTCGGCGCAATAGCTAAATGTCATGTAATGTGGTAATTAACCACTACGACTACCGTAAGCTTCGAATTCTTTTTGTTCTGGTTGTGGTTATTTTTATTGTTTAATATTAAAGAATTTTTGCGCGGTTAATAACAAAAGTAAAAAGCGTTGCCAGGTTCCAACATATAAAACACTTACGTTGTAAAATTAAGCCCAATTTTGTATTTTTCTCGTTATGGTTGTAAATTTGTTCCAAAAACTCTGGTAAAATCGGCGCGTGGTAGTGGTTGTTCAGCACTACCATGACGGCCGGTAAAGTTGTCAATATGTCTTTCCAAAATGTACCTTTTATTTAGATATTGACAACAAGTGTCTCCCGATCGTTGTTGAATGTTTTTTTTTTAAATAATAATAATAATAATAATAAACCTTGGGACTAAAGTGCCACATTTAATCCCGCGGCGAAAGGTTTATAGTCCGATCGCAGGGAGGGCTACAATTCGCTAAGGGATTAAACGACACTTTAGTCCCGAGGTTTATATACTATTTTATGCACTTTAGGAAAAGATCTTTGTTAAAATTAGGTTATTTCTACGCCAAATGGTTCGTCAACTACAAGAAGGGTGCTAAGAATGAAATCTTGGCCAAGAGCAAGTGCTGTTTGGCTTGACTTGCCATAAATTTAATTACAATTTTCCAGTTATTAGTTTTTTCTAATCCCCGAGGTATTAAATTTACTTCTAATCCCTAAGCTGAGGGATTAAATTTATTTTTAATTCCTTAGGGATTAAAATTGTCACTTTAGTCTCTAAAAATAGGGATTAAAAGTACCTATTTAATCCCTGAAGTGCATAAAAGCTTTTACTATTATGCATAATATAAAAAACTACCTACACGTTTAGAACAATCAAGAAGCACGAAATGCTTGTGTGTGATTGTTTGGTCCAAATCAGGTTAAAAATATAATTATACATTTTTGTCATATATAGCCGTGGAAAAGTCTAGTTTAGGTAAAAAGTCCTACTTGTGATTTACTATCTTGGTTTTTTATAGGTTGCTCTAATGTTAATTATTACCTGTTCTCACTTGTCAATTTTTTAGAGAGTTCAACTGATTATAAATTTATGTAATTTTCCATGTACATTTTATATTTTGTTGTGCAAACAGTAAAATGTATTGATTACATTAAAAATTTAACAAAATAAATGCGAACGCACAAAAATAATAAATTATTTCCACATTTTATCATACATTTTTAATAATACCACCACGGGCATAAACAGGAAGTAATTGAGCATTTTTTTTCTTTGCGAAATATATGAAACGAAAAAACTGACTCATTTCTGAAATATTTTAGATATATGTAGGTTTAAGTACAAAAAACACGAAAAATACACATGTTGCTATTTCACTTAATTTCAGAGGTAAGGAGGGGAGTTAGGGGTATACTTGTTATATATCAAATTAAAGCTAATTTCTACAGGCTTTAAAAAACAATTGACCACTTTTCCAAAAAAAAATTGCGATTGAAATATCCACAGAAAAACTAAAAACTTCTACTCCGCGCCTCACGACTATATGAACGGTAGGGAGAGGGAATTCTTTATTCAAAAATATTTTTGGGGTTTACTTTACTCTTATCTTTGATTGTTTTTTTTTTGTTTAATTCCTCACAACGGACTTTCCTAGTTATTCGTGGTCGGGGTGTTTAAGGTCACAAGGGTTGCCTAAAAAACCAAAAGGTACATGAAATTGGTGAAGATAAATCCAGGAAGTAACACTCAGAAATATTTTTTTAAACGTTAATTTTTATCATGTATAAAAACAACTTCAATTTAAAAGTATTGGGTTTTTTTTTGAGGGTTGATTTGAGGTTAAAGGAGGAGGACAAAAAATGTTGCCACAATTTGTTTTATAAATGTTATAGTTTTTGAGATATTTCCCAAAAACTGAAAAACTACCTTTAGCGGATGATATTACCTCCACCGCACGGAGTGGGGGGGGGGGGGTGATGAGTCTCCTGCCTAAAATAATCGGGGGGTCCCAATATATAGGGTGGACCACAAAAACCGGACTGTTTTGTTTTAACTGCCGGATTTTAACGCAAAAAAGAGTTTTGGAAAGTTAATGAAATAGAATTTTTGCAAATATGTCAAAAAATGACATTATCAAAAATTCAAAATGGCGGATGTCCAAAAGTTTTATGCATCTTGAAAAATGTTGGGTTTTTTTTAAACACTGTATATTGTTTTTGCAAATACAAAAATCTTCTATCTATTATCTGTAAACCGATGTATCACTTAAGAAATAAAAAAACTATGGGGGTTTTTCGTATACCAATTTTTGCATAAAATAAAACTGAAACTGAATTTAAGTGAACCGGATTTCGTTATCTTTTCGCCAATTTTGTGGACAAGGAAATGTCAAAAAAATAACATTTTGTTACAATCCAAGATGGTGGATCACCTTTTTTGCATGCAGTTGATTGTTGCTGCAAATGGTGACCACATTCGTCCAAATTTTTATTACTATGTTAATTTCTTATTTTATGCGTAAAAGGTGATCACTAGAATACCAATTTATTTCTTAATAGATTTTAATAAATGATTAACAGATAATATTTGGTACTTTTCTGTTATAGCAAAAAAATATACAAAGTGTTTAAAAAAAGCAAACAGGTTTTTTAAAATGCATAAAATTGTAATTGTTACAAAATGTAATTTTTTGATATTTAGAAAAAGAACCCTTATTTTTAGCATCTGTAGGCACTGATAAATGTAACTTTTTGACATATTTGCAAAAAATCTATTTCATTAGCGTTTCAAATTTTTTTTTTGGGTTAAAATCCGACAATAAATAAAAAATTGGCAGTTAAAACAAAACACTCCCAATGAGCATTTTTGTCTATATAAAAGTTGCAGCAAATAATATAAAACCTTCATAAAATAACCAAAAGTTATATCATTTAGTGTTGGTGATAATTTTATAACTCTAATATATCTCTTAAATGAGTAAAAAAGACTTGAAAAACAACTGTTCAACACCAGCTTATAAAAATTTATGGTACATAGTAATGGATAGAAAAACAACATATAGATTTTATAAAACTTCCTTATGAGCCCTCAAGTATAGAGATTATTATAAAAAGGTTTTACAACTGTTCTAACAACACTACATAACAAATTCCCTTTGCTTGTTATGTATTCTTTTTCTTTTTACAATAAAAAAAAATATAAAATGGTGTTTAGCAATCTTCTAAAATAAGTAAAAATGAAAGTGAGATAAGCTGAAGCAGGAATATGAATATTTATATACTATAGTCAAATAAAAGCTGTTTTTCAAGTCATCCTACTCTGAAAATCAGCTGCGGTTCCGTGTGTACTGTATAGTTTTCGAATACACTCACGTAAATTTCATGGGCTCCAAAAATACTTGAGAAAACGGGAAAAAAATATTCATTTAAATATTAGTTTTTTTTTTCATACGCGTTTTTTTCTTTCTGGAACAAATATTGAATTTTGTATGTTGTTCTTAACCCTAACAAGCAATATTTCGATTGAAACACATGTTGAAACCCCATAAATAACGTTTTTATTTAGGCCAAAAACCTATTTTTGTAATCCAAAATGGCGAAAATTTCCGACAATTCTATAAAAAAAACAATACAACTATACCACTATTTACCTGGACAAACACTATTTTATGACCCTTTTAAAAAAATGATGCTACTTGGAACAAAGGGCTGCAGATGGCGCAGTGTGGAACACTGATGGTCCGTTTCTGCGAGCTTAACATAGTTACCATTGTTCTCTTTTCCTAAATGCATTCCTCGAGAGATCCAGCATGCTACACATACCAGGAAAAATACCCGCCTCCACACACTTCAAGCCCGCATAACTGTCAGAGGTAACTATATCAAGAATATAGTTAGATTGCGGGGTCGAAGGGTGTACAGTATGCGCTCGACGTTTCACGGTGCGTTTTTGCGACCTGAACACGGTTACTATATTGTTCTCTTTTTCTAAAACACGGTTCCCATCTATGCGTTTCTCATTCGTGGGTCCCCTGAATCAAAACACGTATCACGTGGTCTAAGCGAGATTTGCCTATACAAGTTCATGTCGGACCACGTGATGAGTTTTTTGAGTCAGGGTGACTGCGCATGGGAAACGCTGGTGGGAATCGGATGTAAAATGCATTCGATCCCGATATCTGTCATCGGCAACTATCTCAAGAAGATTTGGATATCTTATCTCTCTCAGATTGTTGTAATTAAAACAGGATAATAATGGTATGGTATCTCGCAAAAACGCGCCTTTTGATGTCGCAAAAACGCTCCTTTTGATGTCGCAAAAACGCGCCTTTTGATGTCACAAAATTAACCTTAAAAAATCTTGTTTGTTTTGTTATTATAATTGCCAAAATATATTAAAATTGTTTTTTTTTGTTCTAAAAACAGTTGTATTATAATCACTATATAAAGAAATTAATAACAACATTATAGAAAAAACCTTATGGGCAAAAAAGGTTTATGAATGAGTTCATAAGAATATTACAGACACCAATTTATATAACTATTGTGTGTGAGTTCCCAAGTTTTTATAAGTGTCTCTCGAAATATTTTCAATCTTATCTTATATAAATTTGTTGTTGGTGAATTAAGTTTTATAAGTGGGTTGATAACAACATTTTAAAAACCAATCTATTATATATCTTTAATTGATAGTTACTTTCGGTTTTATAAGTGGGTTGACAGAAATATTTCAAACACCAATTTATATAACTTTTGTCACTGATGACTTATATTTTTATAAATATGTTGGTGGAAACATTGTTAACACCAATTTATATAACATTTGAACCGATGACTTTAATTTTTATAAAGATGTCCGTGGAAATATTGTTAACGCCAGTTTTATGTTACTTTAGGGTACCATCAATTTAGAGCCTTTAATAAAACAAATATACAAACTCAATTCTTGTAGGAATCAATGGAACCCTCTTTATAATAATTATATAAATATCTGTCATCAGAAGTTTCTGAAAATGCTCATTGGGCTCCGGTGTTCTATGGTCCATCCTATACATTCATACAAAGTGTGTTGCTTCTTTCCTAAAACGCCCAATATGGCTGAAATTCCCGATGTAGCGCATCGACTATCAATTTCGTGCTATTTTTTTTTATTTTGTAGTCAAGATAGTATGCGTGTAGTATACACTTTAATTAATTTCGTTCAATTCAGTTCTAAATTCCATCAGGCTCGCAGCAGTGAAAAATGCAAAAGTAAATGAAAGGTAAAGTGTCGAATGGCAATTTGTCGGCGTGCCTGCATACGGCAGCCAAAGCAAATTCCGATTTTCTGCAGTCAAATAAAATAGAGTCAAAAAGTGCCAAGTTGTCGCTAGATAATTTACAGTAACATAGACGTAACATCGTGGTTTGGTTGGTTGGTTTTGGTATGTCATTTTTTAAATATTTACATTTCTCTGTTTTGGTAGCCAATAGACAGTGGGATTTACTAAAAGGGTTTAGCCTATTTGAGACAGGTCTCAAGTTTAAGTGAATTTGTTTTTATACCAACTTCATTGAGTTTTATTTATTTTTTTTTAGTGAAGAATCATCTTAAAATACCTTTTGTTGGATTTAAGAAGAAAATTTCAATTTAAAAGAAGTTTTTCTTAACCCCAAAGGGGGGAACTAAATGGTAAACACTCTGTTGAGCAAATTAAAATTGACGTTATATGTCACTCTTGCCAAAACTTACCCTTACTGTCACAAAACCATTTTAATATGTAATCATAATACACAAACACAACCCATCGCAATCGCAAGCCACAAATAAAAATATTTCATCAAAGGAGGTCAGGGAAACAAATGCGGCAACAAACCGACCTGAATCCAACAATCATTCACTGATGCGTTCATGTCGGCTGAACGAACTGGACGGTGCCCGGTTCTCTGGTAGAACATGAGAAAATTACCATTAGCGAAGTACCGATAAAAACTGTAGCTTTGAGACTTGAGTCTGATCTTTGAGTAGAAAGTTTTGTTTGATGATTAAGCTTTTAGATAAACTCAATGTTTTAATTTCAGTTTGTAAATAAATGAATAGGTACAGTTGTTTTGGATTTTTTTCATTAGAAACAGTTTTCGTGCATAATCAGTGACCTTCACTTATGTTTGTTTTGCCTCGTAGTGCCCTCAAATATATTTTTTGTGCTGAAAATATGGCGGTTTTTTGGACAAAATTGGAGGTGTTTTATTGATCAATGAACAACTTGGGATATTAAATAAGGTAAATTAATTCTTGTAAAAATCTGTTACTTAGGGAAATTATTAAAGAATTTATTACCACCCCCCAGAGGTGGTCTCAAACACAGATAATGAAGCTATTATGTGCCAAATTTTTGGTGTATTAATCATTTTCCATTTTGAAACCATTTTCTCCTAAAATATGGTATATTTTGAGAAAAAAGCAGTGTTTCAGTGGTATTTAGTAATAACAATACAGAATAATCAATAACTTTTTCTTTTCTGTATGGGTAAGTGTTTTTCGAAAATTGGTTTTAAAATTTAGTACCTTCCACAGGTGTAAATATTAGACCTGTGGGGGTACTATTTCAGTGTAAAGTTAATTTTCGGGTTTATCGGCATTCGTATCCTTATCTCTATCGACTCGACCTATCGAGCAGGTGTACTTTTAAACTAATGGCGAATGCGTGACAGCTCCAGCTGATCGAATGCGTCAAAACATCGTTTCGTATGCAGGGACGGTCGTAACGTTACGACTCCCTTATCCTACTAACGAGGTTTTCGTGCATTTAATCAGCTGGAGCTGTCACGCATTCGCCATGATTTTAAAAGTACACCTGCTAAGAGATAAGGATACGAATGTGTCTAATAACCAAAGGACGGCCACGGTTTACCAGAATGTGCAAAATCAAACCCGTTAAATAAAAGAAAGTTCGATCATAAAGTCATTCACTATAGAAACTGCACTTCGTTAAACCAATTTTTTACCGAACCTTATTTCTTCAAACCCACTCAATAATAAATTCGAAATTTATAAGACCCATTTTTATGCTGATAAAACTGAAAATTAGCTTTAAGTGTCTAATAACCAAAGGACGGCCACGGTTTACCAGAATGTGCAAAATCAAACCCGTTAAATAAAAGAAAGTTCGATCATAAAGTCATTCACTATAGAAACTGCACTTCGTTAAACCAATTTTTTACCGAACCTTATTTCTTCAAACCCACTCAATAATAAATTCGAAATTTATAAGACCCGTTTTTAATCGAACCATTGTTCATCAAACTCATTCAATATTAAACTCGTAATTTGTAAAACCCATTTTTAATAAAACCTGGAATTTTTCAAACCATTATTTTTCAAAACCGGAATTCGTAAAACCCGTTGTTTATCAGAAAATTTTCGCCAATAATACATGAACCGGAGGCGTACACGCAGGTGGCGACATCTATACACAAAGTATTGAACACTACCTGTGAATACTTTTAGCCAAGTGTGCGCACATAGAACGACAAATGCATCGAAACGTCGCGCCGCCGCGCCACCTGCGTATACGTCTCCAATTCATATATTATTGGCGAATGCGCAATCAATTTAGCAAAAATTTTCTGATAAACAACGGGTCTTACGAATTCCAGTTTTGAAAAATAATGGGTTTTACAAATGACGAGTTTGATATTGAATGAGTTTGATGAACAATGATTCGATTAAAAACGGATCTTATAAATTTCGAATTTGTTATTGAATGGGTTTGAAGAAATAAGGCTCGGATAAAAAATTGGTTTCACAAATTGCAGTTTTTATGGTGAATCGTTCTTAGGATGAAAATTTTTATTAAATACGGTATTTTCCTTCCTGTATTATTTAGAACTAGATACAATGTGGTTTTTTGGTAAATTTTTGAATTATTCAACAGAAAATAAACCGATTTGCAAATCCCTCTCGTCATTTGTTATCACGTTTCACAGTTTGAAATTTTTAATCACGTTCCTGGTTTCATCAACTTCTATCACAGATGAAGCTTGTTGGATTGGGAGGTCGGGAAAATGATTTGCTATATTCGATAAAGTAGTTCCGGAATAATCATGTTTTTATTTGTTAGTGGGTGTAATTTCTTCACACCGCGGCACCGCTAGGTTTATTTTTAATAATTATACTGGTTAACAAGATTACCTACAATCAATTCTGTTTTCAGGATTTCTTCATCACCCTAAACTGTTCGTTCCTCTCCTTTTCTTAAGTAAAAATCTTCCACCGAAAGCATAAGGAAAGTGCATCGTCCTTTCTGTCAGAAAAAACGTAACCTGAAAACTGCAAGTTTGAATTTCTGTCAACGTTCAAACCTGGTTTTGTTAAGGATTAGTGTCCTTAGGTTTTGTGCATTGGGTCATTGAGGTTTTGTCTAAATAAAAATGGACTCTAGCAGTGGGATTTACTAAAAGGGTTTAGCCTATTTTAGACAGGTCCTAAGTTTAAGTGAAATTGTTGGTTTTAAGCATTTTATACCAACTTGCTTGAGTTTTGGACATAGTTTGATTTATAAGAATAATTTTAATTGTTTTTTTTTTAGTGAAGAATCAACTTAAGACAATCTTTTGTTGGATTTAAGAAGAAAATTTCTATTTAAAAGAAGTTTTTTTTTTAACTAGGGGAGGATCTAAATGGCAAACACCCTGTTGAACAAATTAAAATTGACGTTATATGTTACTTACCCTTGTTTATTGATTTTCGCGATTAATACTCACTGTCACAAAACCATTTCGATGTGTAATCATAAAATAAGAATTAGATTAACTTTATATTTATTTAAAAGGGGTTTTTATCTATCAAAAGTATGAAAAAACTTTACAAACATAAACCCATCGCAATCGAAAACCACAAATAAAAATATTTCATCAAAGTAGGTCATGAAAAAAAATGCGGCTAAAAACAGACCTGAATCCAACTGATGCGTTCACAAAGGAGTCATGTGGGCTCAACAAACTGTTCGGTGCTGCAGATTTGAGACCTTTGAGTGCGATCTTTCAGTGGAAAGCTTTGTTTGATGATGAAGCTTTTAGATAAACTCAATGTTTTAATTTCAGTTCTGTTTGTAAATAAATGAATAGGTACAGTTGTTTTGGATTTTTTTCATTGGAGACAGTTTTCGTGCATAATCAGTGACCTTCGCTTATGTTTGTTTTGCCTCGTAGTGCCCTCATAAATATATTCTTTGTGGTGAAAACGGGTTCAAAATATGGCGTTTTTCTGGACAAAATTGGAGGTGTTTTATTGATTAATAAACAACTTGGGAAATAAGGTAAATTAATTCTTGTAAAAACGGTTGCTTAGGGAAATTATAAAGGAACTTATTAACAATTGCCACAAAACAATCCTTTCTGGGGGCTATAAATTTAAACCACCCCCCAGAGGTGGTCTAAAAAATCACCAACTTTATAACCTCAAACACAAATGATGAAGCTATTATGTCCCAAATTTTTGGCGTATTCACCATATGCCACTTTGAAACCTGTCAAAAAAAATTAGTTTTAGGGCATTTTCTTCTAAAATATGGAATATTTTGAGAAAAAAAGCAGTTTTTCTGTGGTATTTTGCAATAACAATACAAAATAATCAATAACTTTGTATCTTTTCTGTATGGGTAAGTGTTTTTTGAAAATGGGTTTTAAAATTTAGTACTCCCACGAGTGTAAGTATTTAGACCTGTGGGGGGTACTATTTTAGATCTTAGTAAATCCCACTGTAGATTTCCTTTGTGGCGAGTAAAACGTCCTTCTTCCTATCCATAAATTAGTTCTTGTTCTTGATGTATTTTATTTTTGTTCTTTATTCTTTCCCATTTGAGCCGTTTCTTTTTAAGGATTCTCGTCCTGGGACGTCCCTAGGGAAGACATACGCCATTCCATACGGGGCGGACGGTTTATCCGCATAGAGGAATGTGACTGTGTGTAAGGAAAAAAATTCAAATAATAAAAAGGAAACTTTTAGCGTGCATAGTGATGTGTAACACAGTCTCGGGAGCAGACTCATAAGAGGAATAGAGGGTTTTTAGGCCGGTTTTTTGGCCACCGTTATCGTTATTCTGCGACGACGCAGACCTGTCGAGCTTTTCGCAGGGATTTACTAAAAGGGTTTAGTCTATTTTAGAACGGTCCTAAGTTTTCCTTGAGTTTTGGACATAATTTGATTTACAAGAAGAATTTTAATAAATTTGTTTATTGAATAATCATGTTAACACAATCTTTTGTTGGATTTAAGAAGAAAGTTTCAATTTAGAAGAAAAGAAAATTAAAAAATTTAAACCCACGCGGGGTTTAAATAGTAAACAATCTGTAGAACAAATTAAAATTGGGGTTATATGTCACTCTAATTAAAACTTACCCTTGTTAATTAATTGTGCCAATTAATACTTCATGTCACACAACAATTCAGATGGGTAATAATAAAATAAGGATTAGATTAATTTTGTATTTATTTAAAAGGTGTTTTTATTTATGAAATGTATTAAAAAACTTAAATGCAATTTTTGTTTACATTTCTGTCACTGTCGAAATGTCAGTTTCAAGATATTAGCTGCGTTCAAATCAGAAACACCTCTGCTTGTATCTTGGCTTGCACCAACCTCCACTGATGAAAGCTACACCTTTGAAATGATTTGGCTTTGAGTAAGAAAAGTTTTCTTGACTGAGCTTTTACATAACCTCAATGTTTTAATTTCAGTTTTGTAAATAAATTAATATAGTTTTTTTGGGTTTTTTTGTTTGATATATTTTTCGTGCGTAATCAGTGACCTTCACTTATGTTTGTTTTGCCTCGTAGTGCCCTCATAAATATAATTTTTGTGCTGAAGAGGGGTTCAAAATATGGCGTTTTTCTGGACAAAATTGGGTGTGATAATGAACAACTTGCGATATTAATAAAACGGTTACTCAGGGAAATTATAAACGAACTTATTACCTTAGGAGCATAATCCTATTGGAAATATTAACACGCCAGGATGAATCCGTATCAGGTGACTTGGATAAGTACCAGTGCGGAACGATGCCTATTTGTGAGTGATTCAAAGTTGGAAACTTGGAAATCAAGGTGTGTGATGGTGTTTAATGATGTATGGGGAGGGTGACTAGTGGAACCACTAACGAGCTCACGTTGGTTACCCAGAGCGAAACTTATTACCAATTGCTACAAAACAATCCTTCCTGGGGGCTATAAATCTAAACCACCCCCCCAGAGGTGGTCTAAAAAATCACCAAACACAGGTAATGAAGCTATTATGTGGCGAATTTTTGGCGTATGCACCATTTGCGTTTCGAAACCTGTCAAAAAAAAAGTTTTAGGGCATTTTCTCCTAAAATATCGTATATTTTGAGAAACAAAGCAGTTCTCCAGTGATATTTTGCAATAACAATACAGAATAATGAATAACTTTGTGTCTTTTCTGTATGGGGAAGTGTTTTTTAAAAAGTGGTTTAAGATTTAGTACCCCCCACAGGTGTAAATATTTAGACCTGTGGGGGAGGGTAGATAATAGGGCGCTGTATTTACGGAATATAAAAGTGATATTTTTTATATATTTTTTTTTTAATATATTTTACTATAGATATGATGAAATTGAGCGTGGCAGTATGCTTTTTCGTAAAATTATTGCAAAGTATTAATTTTTTTCCTTTATGTTAGAATTAATCATGTACCACAACAAACAAAAACTTTGATAATAATGCGATGTTATCGTTAAAATTCACAATAACAATTAATATAGCAGCTGAGTACATGTCCAGAAATCCCCTTAATGTTTTTGCCAACGGTTGTGCGCATGTGCGGAGCACTCCGTGTCTTACTGCTTACTTACTATTTAAAAAGTGACCTGGAAAAGTCAGGTAATGGGTTTCAAAGTCATGAAAATTAGGGAATTTTATGTTTTTCTCACTCTGTTTCTCATATAATGTCAAAAACACAATATTTTTTCTTTTGTTTTTCAATATTTATTTTTGTGAAAACTATAAAAAATGTTGAGAAATTTTCCACTTAAATTTAATTCAACAGCCTTCCAAAGTTCCTCGCATTTATGAGATGCAAAACAAACAATAATATTTCGCAGAAACGTGAAAAATATCAACTTTTTTTGAAGAATTTCCTGTCTATATTGCAAACATTTTTACCTGCAAATGGCATTTTTAATGAACTTTTTCCCTGTGGCACATTTATGAAATAATTTTGGCAACCCATCCGCTTTTTTTTTTCAATATGTAAATTTTTGTATTCTACTTAAATTGCAAAAAATTTGCAAAGCATTTATAGGTTCACAAGCATTTGATCTTTTCTTTAAAACATTTTCAGGATGTAAACATTTAAATAAAAATGATTTTTTTTAATGTGCTTATTAAAGCTTGTAAATATTTTGTTATTTTTGGTCAGTGAAAACATCGAAAAGTTAGGTAATTTAAAAATGGAAAATAATAAGTAAAGTAAATATGCAATCCCCTTCTTTTCTCTTTCTTCCCCCAACCCCATTAAAAACGATTTAGCCCTTTCTCTGATGCTCAGTATTACGAAAGCATAGAAGAGCCACAACCTTCTTTTTTTCGAAATTACACCTCATTCCAAATTCTCCGGACCAATTTCAATATGGCGGCTGACAATTAAACACAGAAGCTAAATGAAACTGTCATTGTCAGTGTCAAAAAACTGGTCCGCACAATTTGGAATGGAGTGTATGTAAAAACCACAGTTTCGAAATTGTGTGAAAAAGTGTGAATTTCGTAAAAAGTTTGTGAATTCGCACTTTTCTGTGGAAAATATGGAATTCACACTTTTACAAAATTAAAAAAAAAATGAACTTTGTAATTTCTCACTTTTTCGTAAATTAAGTGTAAGTATTGTGAATCACACTGTTTACGACATTTGTGAATTTCGTAAAAAGTTCTTGAGTACACTTTTTTTACGAAAATCGTAAAAAAGTGAAAATGTGAATTTACACTTTTGTGGCCGTACAAGTAGTACAGTATATTGTTTTTGCTTTAAATTTTTAATTAAAATCGATTTAGCCGTTTAAAAAAAAATCGTGCTGATATGTTTTTCATAAAATGCTAAATCTAGGGTATACTATAGAGTAAAGTTTGGAAAAAATCTACTTATGCCTTTTGAAATAAAATTCTTTTGTTCATTTCATTTCTGCGAATTTTTTTCAGAAAATTTGGCATCTATCCGGAGTTTACCCTACCACAAAATGAGTCATTTCCAAACCAAATTAACATTTCAGTAAATATGGAACGAACTAAAGTAAATTCTCCGGTATTTGGGCAAACAAAACTATTACAGCAATTTGCGCGAACAACTATGTACTTACTGTTTAAGTTTGTCTACAGTTTCCTGGAGCTTGTTATAAAGTCTTTTATTTTGTCGAGATACGAGCACAGAGTTACGAGGAATGGTTCCTTGGAAAAAATGAAGCCTATGACTGGGTTTAAACATTTCAGTTTAGTATTAAAAATGCAATTTACGAAAATCTTATTTATTGTAATTATCTCTTTTTTAGTCCACCATAATACCAATATGAATATGGGGACTATTAAAATCGTGAAATTTTGATTTTTCTTAATTTTCCAAAACACCTTAATCGACGAAAAAAAAGTTGTCTGTCGATCTGTTGTCTGTCTGTATACAGGATAACTCAAGAACGCCTTAATCGATTTTAACGATCGTGAACTTTGGGTAGGTCGGTGAGAGGTTGAAGGGGGGGAAAGGGGGTTAAAATATTTTACAAAATTGTAATTTTGAAACAAAAGCAAGTAGCGATATACGGTTTTCAGATTTAAGTTTCCATGAATATTTTTTACAAATTTTACAAATTTTGTTATAAAGTCCAAATTCGTGGGAGCTCTAGTTTCCGAGTTATTTGGAAAAACGTTAAAGTATATTTAAAAAATTATGACTTAAGAAGTAAAGTAGCTATTATTGTAAATATTACCCAAAAATTTTGTTATAAGGTTCAAATCTTTCAAAGCTACAGTTTTTAAGATATTTTCATTTCCCTTCAACAAATAAATAATTTATTGTATGATGAACTATCCGCGCTTTCTAGCACCAATTTTTTGGTTGTGTGATATTATTGATTAAGAAAGAGAATTGTGACAGTTTAAAAACATAAAATGGCCCTCGTTTTCTTTCCCCTTGTTGGATTTTCTTGAAAAGCTTGCCGGATCGTTCTCTTATTTTTCTAATAGGTAATCTGTGTGCCAAATTTAATCAGCATTGAACGATTTGTTTAAATACTGAACTGAAGCCTTGAAATTCCCACGGGGAGGGGGCGAAACAACGGAGTTACACTTGTAGGGAAAGAATCAAAGCTGCAATACCAAGCATGTTTTCAATAGGATTATTAGTTTCCGAGTTATAAAGCTTTAAATTGGATGATTTTGACCAAATAACACTTATATCTCGGGAACTAATGAACCGATATTTTTATGAGTTACATTTTTTAAAGAAAAAGTACCTAGTTTTCTTTCCGTAGTGACTTTTTTTCTTTAAAAACTTTTTTCTGAGGAGGTCCCCCCGACCCCCCCCCCCCGGCTATACGCTGTTATTGAAAAACCTTAAACTAGATCAATTTGAAAACTGACCAATATGTATTCATGCCCACGCGTACCCATTCAGCGCAGGTCACACTTACCTAATTTTTTTTCTATTAGGTGGTTCCAATTAAAATAAAAAATAATGTGGGCGTGGCCTGCGTCGAGCGGTGGATCCCTAAATTAATTACTAACGTTGTTACTTATTTATTTTTACAAATTCTCACCTCATATATGTGCCGAAACCACAGGGGGGGGGGTCATATTAGTAGCCTATCGTTTAATAATATAACCATATAACTATGAGATACTTTCATTTTCCGATACAAAGCCGTAATAACTTTCCCAATCAAGTTAGTCTGGAAAGAATGCAGAGCCAAAAACTTGTGGGCTCCACACGGTCGTCGATTTTCAGAAAAACGGGGACATAAATGGAAAAATTAAAAAATTCAAAATGTTTCTAAATTTTAACACTTTTGTAAAGGCATTTCAAAGACCTTCAAAATACGGTATCACTTTATTTAAATTCTAATGGTTAAATTCACCCCTCGCGTGTGTCCTACGAAAATTCCGATATAGTACCCCTTGAAGGACAAATCGATGTGTTCGAAGATATTTTTAAAATCGTACTCTAAATACTAGTACTAAATACGTTTTCGTTCGGACACCCTGTATGTATTCCCCAATGCAAAATTTGTCCGACTAAATTTTAATCAATGCAAATAAGCTATATCATCCATCAAGCCAAAATTTTCAATAATCATTTATTAATTGGTCGACTGTGAAAGTTCAAAGCCTTAATTCATAAATTAAATCCAATAGTATTATCAAATGGGTTAATTTTGTGGCCGTTTGACTATTGTGGCTTGGAGGGTGGCTGTAGAAAAAGCCTCTGATTGACCGACTTTAATTTGAAAGAAGATAAGGTTATTATTATTATTAAATCCTTTATTAGCATAGCTCTCGAAGTATACATAGTAAACAGTATTCTACAAGAATATTACAAAAGGAAAATGGTTATCTAAAAAATCTAAAGATATCGTTATCTTCTTATACATAGCTTTTAAAATCGATCAATTTTAGTATTATAAAGTGTTGCAAAATATAAAAGTATATTATTTTTCTTTAGAGTATCTATTAATTTTCTTAATTAATAAGTTTGAGGTTATAGATATTTTTTTCAAATAAAATCTATATGTTTGTGGCGGATTCATAATGCTGAAACTACTTTGTTTTTTATTTTTCGCCACTAAATTAAGGAAGTTTCTTAAAAGATAAATATCTGTACACACTCGCAAATCCTAACTAGAATCTAAGTACAAAACTTATGTGACGTTTCGGCAGAAACTCTAGTACCGTTATCAAAGGAATTATTCTTTCCAAAATTTTTCTCGATTTAAAAAAAAATATTTGTCTGTTGTCCTACAACTGATTGACTTTGACTAATATATATTTCAAAAAATTAGTACTTGACAGTTTGGTGCGTCCATAGTAGCCAATAAGTTACTGGGTGATTCAATACCGCCTCTATGTAGGTCGTATTGTGTGAGTTTAATAAAATTTAAAATCAAAATTATATTTGTTTTGAGTTTTTTCGGTTTTAGATTACCTTATAAAAATACAAAATTTTAAGTGAAATCAAAAATAAAGTTTAATATTTTGTTTTTTGTTTTAAAATATCAAGTAAAAAGTTATCTTTTGATTGACTTTAAAAAATACATTAGAAACCTTTTTGAAAATTTTGTTTTAAAATTGGTAGCCAAACTGTATTTATATCAACTGATATGCTAGCTAGATTTTTCGTTTAATTTTGTCTGGTTCTTTTTGTAATATATACTGTTTTCTCCCCACATTACTCTATGATCATTCCCAAAAGAAGGTTGGCAAATTTTGGACCCCTCCCAATCTCCCCTTCTGAGATACCCCTTATGTTCAGTTACTCTAACTTCAAGAGGCCTTGAAGTTTCTCCAATAAAAAATTTACCACACTCGCAAGGAATTTTATAAATGATATTTTTTGATTTTTTTTAGGGATTTTTTAGCGATTCCTTTAATTTTTTCCTAAATACCTGGTATAAAAGGAATTATTAAATTTGTTTGTTGTACATTATTATGTCTACGTTCGCGCTGTCTTGGAAATTTAATTTGTCTAAAATAATTTTCGATGAAGTTATTTGGATACGAATTTTTAATTAAGAACTCTTTTTATTGTTTGTTTTTCTTGTAAAAATGTGTTATTGTCCGTACCAATTATTTCATCCCTACCGTATAGATTGTTTATTACTGCTTTTTAAACCGATGAAGAATGATTTTAGTTAAAATTTAGATATCTATTGGTATGTGTTGTCTTTCTATAAAATGAGGTTTGTAATGTATTTTGTTTGTTAAAATTAAGAAAATCATTTAGTTTATTTAAATCATGTGACCAAATATTAAAAATGTCATCTATATAGCGAAACCAAATGACCGGTTAAAAATTACATTTTTACAAAATTTTATTTTCAAAATCCTCCATAAAGAAATTACTCATCAGAGGAGAAAGCGGAGAACTCATTGCCATTCCAAAATTCTGTTGAAAAAAATCACTTTCCCATTGAAAATATGTGGTTTTTATGCATAATGTGAGAAGCTCCAGAATAGCATTGACGCTCAGTGTAGTTCTTTCTCTTAAATTTTGATCATTTTCTAATCGATGTATAACTATAGAAAGGCTTTTATCTACAGGTACATTTGATTGTTATTAAAATTGACCTGGGATACTTTTTCTAAAAAGTGTTGAGAATTGTTTATAAATTAATTTGTATTTCCTACTAAGGGAGTAAGTAAATATTTTGCGAGTTTATGACACGGAGAAATAATGCTACTAACTATTGGTCCAAAAAGGAATGTTTGGTTTATAAATTTTGGGCAAGTCGTAAAAATGGGGGGTTTACTATAATGTGGGGTTAGCCCTGAACGGTCTAATAACACAATGAATGACCTTTTTTCTGCCAATAATACTGACCTTTTGTTCCTTTTTTTTCTGTGATTTGCCTGCCAATCCAGTAAACGGGGCTTTTGTAATTATTATGTATAAACTCGGTATAAACCGTGCTTAAATTTCACTTTAGTTACCTACCTACACGTTTGAACTAATTTCGAGATAACAATTATTATTATCATTATTATTGGAGTTGGATGAAGTTTTCCGAGGCTCGCGCGAGAGCGTACAGGATTGTTTAAAAACTTTATTAAATGGAGCGGCGAAATTCGCAAAGTTATCGAAAACTAAATTGGTTTAATTACAAGAATAACACAAGAAATGTTGCCTGATGTTGAAGTGCCAATTATTTTCTTTTCATTTAACCCTTTCAGTTTTTTGCATTGGCGGGTTTCTCTTAAAGGCAGGGAAAGCGTTTCTTTTAAGCGATAATTTGAAAAATATCCATTCGTGTTTGTTTTTGCGCAGAAAGTAATTTCGTTAAAAAAGTTTTAAATTTTTGATTTGTGCCTGAACGCTGCATAATTTTTTTCCAAGATAACTTGACTGAGAGAGTTTTTATCGGTGCGGCTTTTTTTTTTAAATTTCTACATCTTCCTGATATAGCGTTGGAAGCACTGGTATATTCAACCAACCAATCGTTTGCGACTGGATTGTTTCCGCAATGCTTAAAAAAAGTTATTATCATTCCTCTCTATAAAGGCGGTGACAGAAATAGCCCCACAAACTTTCGCCCAATAGCTCTCCTACCGACTTTATCAACGATTCTTGAAAATCTGGTCCAAATTCGTGTTGAAACTCACTTGGAATATGAACAACTTATGTTCGAGCAGCAGTTTGGTTTTCTCGCCTCGAGAGGTGCGAGCAACGCCATCTTCAGCCTTCTTGAACACCTATATTGTAAGCTAAACACCAAAGAAAAGGCTGCTGCAGTGTTCTGTGATCTCTCGAAGGCATTCGATTGCGTGGATCACAGAATACTTCAGCTCAAACTAGAAGTCTATGGTTTTCGACGTGTTGAGCTGAGGTGGTTTTGCTCGCTCTTTGGGGGTGGAACTCAGACTGTCCAATTTAACAACACTGTTCCAGTGATCAACAAATAAACACAGGAGTTACTCAAGGGTCTGTTATTTGACCTCCGTTATTTAGAATTTATATAGACGATTTGCTTCATCTCATTGCATGGCAAGTTGGTTGTATTTTGTGATGATGTAAGAGTGGTCTGGAGCTGTCCCGTTGTTGGGCGGTTGGTTGAAATGATTTAGACTGACATTGTCACAATTAAAGAGTGGTGTGACGCCAATCTCCTTGGATTTAATATCTCAAAAACCAAAATTTTACATTTTAAGTGTACTATGGGTGAGATAATCTTGGAAAACAGTGTGCTAACAAACTCAGAGGAAAGCAAATTTTTAGGTGTTCACATTGACCAATCATTAAGGAAAACACGTTGAAGTCCTTTGTAACAGAATTTCCTCTAGCTGTTTTGCATTGTGTGTGATCTGAGACAACCTTGGATTTTCAGTGGCAAGAACCTGTTTATTCTCCTCAATAGAGGCTCATCTGCGTCATGGTACCTGCTTTTGGGGCTCTTGCGATGAATAGGGATGTTTAGGAACGGTTAAAATTTTGACAACTTTGACAGCTGCTGTGGTAGTGTTTAACAACCACTACCACGCATCGATTTTACCAGAGTTTTTGGAACACGTTAGGAACTGTCACTCGTAAGAAAATCTAGAGATGAGATAAAACACAAAATTGGGCTTTATTTTACAAAATAAGTATTTTATATGTTGGAACCTGGTAATATTTTATTATTTTTAAAATTAATTGTGCCAAAATTCTCTAAAATCAAACTGTTTTTAAAATCCAGAAAAGAGCGATTCGGAGCATTTGTCGTGCAAACATGAGGCACTCTTGACGTCCTTTGTCTTTACGCCACAATATTTTAACCCTATGCTCTTTTTATATCTTGAAGACAGTTTTTATTGTATTAAAAAAATACAGAGGAGAATTAAATGTCACCTCTCCTTTAGTGTAAGTCCCATACTTACTTAAACTACCAATTCCTCATTCAGAATTAATTAAAAATAATTAAAAAATCAATCATCTTTCAAGGAAGAAAGCTTTTTAATAAACTCCCTCCAATAGTAAGAAAACAAACAATTAAAAAGAAGTTTAGGAGGCAGGAAAAAAAGGTTTTTGTTGAGTAAAGCATATTACAGAATTGATGTTTGTATTTGTATTGAAATTTATACCAAATTTAGATGTTTGTTTCCATCAATTTTATAATGTTTATTGTGTTGTGCCAATTAAGTGATGTTTTTTTGTCTGTTTTATTTATTTCTTTTGTATAAATTTACTTAATAATTTATGTCATTGACAATATCTATAATTATAAGACAATGTAAACTTTATGTAAGCATGGCTTTGTCAGTGAATATGCAGTATTTTGATAAATAAAGCTACTTTTGAAATGAACTTTCGGAAAATGTAAGGGCGGGGCCGGTATAGTATCTCATAGTTATATGCTGCGGTCCTACTTGACCATGCTACTACTAATTGACGCTCATAACTAAAGAAGTTTGAAACACTGGGTTTAGGCTTTTGGTCCAATTTAGCGGTGTCTAATGCTGCGTTTTCACCCGATTTCATAGTGACCACTGGTCATAAAATCATAACTTTTTTGCAGATGTGTCCTAAAACCGTGCTAAAATTTGCTAAATGTCTGAGAACTGAAATAAAAATAAGGTTAAATGAATAACTAGAGTCACTTTATAAGCAGAAAGTTGGCAGTTACTTAAAATGAGGACATGATTATAAAAAAATAATAAAATAAGTAAAATAAAACAGTACAGAAAAAAATCAAGACAATTAACAAGTTAAAGAAACAGGAAAACAAAAATAAATTTACTTAAAAAAAAATAAAAAGAAGAAAAACTACTAAATTAAAAAACTAAACCAAACAGTTACATGAAGCTTAGACTAAAAAATAATAATTTGTTTAGAAGTAAAATATGTACAACAACATGAGTTAAGATCACAATAAAAATCAAGCAAACCACTTTAAAAAAGATAAAACAAATACATCCACTATGTTAAAATGTTAAAATTAATCGTTGAAATATTCGTCAATATTATAATAAACTTTGTTCAGGAGAAACTTTTCATTGTTAATTTTTGTAATAGAAATTGGAAGCTTATTAAAGATTTTTTTGCCTTCGTACATAATTGATTTTTTAATGAGCTCAGATTTTGGTCGAGGTAACCTCATTTAAAGTGGTCTTCTGCTGCTATAGTTTCCAGTTATTCCTAGCTCATTTTTATATTTTCTAAATATCATGCAAGAAGGATGTAAATTGAGCACAGTGTTCAAATGTTGAATTTAACACGAAATGATTCACTTCTTTTGTATTTTAAAACCACATGAAACAGTTTTTTGCAACAAGAACCCCAAACGCATAAACCATACGTTAAGTGTGATTCTACATAACAGATCCTAGCCTGAGAGAGTCCCAGATTGTCCGAGATAACACGCAAGGCGTAGCAGCCTGATGACATTTTGCTATACAGATTCTTCACATGTTTTCCAAATTTAAGAGAGTTATCTCTGAGAACCCCAAGAAATTTGTTCTCCTCAGTAGTTGGCAGCAATTGACTCTCCAGGAAAATCTCGCCCATTATGCATTAGAATTCTAATATTTTAGTTTTGTTGCTATTAAAGCTCAATCGGTTTGCGTCACACCATCTTTTTATTTTGAATATATCTGTCTTTACATGTTGGGTAAGTCGATCAACATCTGTGTCAGTATTCACAACGGTAACATCGACGCATAATACTACAAAGTAACCAGATATGTCCAGAAGAAGCAGGTCTTCGATTTAGATGCGGAAAAGCAAAGGACCTGAAACTGACCCTTGAGGAATTCCGATGTCTATAAATTGTTCAGTAGAACGAGTTCCCTAAAACTGAACCTTTTGTGTTCTTTCCTCCAACATACAGCTAAGCCATCCGAGTCCAACACCTCTAATTCCATGACATTGCAATGCATGACATTCATAGTATATTTATATTGCCAGAACTGGCATATTCCAAAAAGTTCACTACAAAGCTCTGTAGGAAGAACTCATTGTGCTCATATACCGGACATTGCTAGCTGCCGAGAGCACTATTACATCGAATGCTGTACTGGGCGAATGTCCGGCCGTTTCACGACAGCAGCAGTCAAAATTCGGCACGCCACATATCGACGCAGTGGATCTAATGTCCGTGTGCAGCACTTCCCTTACTTTTTCCACTTGTTCAAGTGCCGCTTGAACTGAGGGTGACCCTTGAAATTTACTTGGTTTGCAAAGGTTCCGAATATGTTCCACTTGGAAAAAGTAAGGAAATTAATTATTGGCAACGTGGCAGTTAGTGCATTTTTTGTGTTTTTTTGTGTGGTGATCATGATTATTACCTGTCAGCTGTCAAAAAAAACACTTAAAATTTGAGGTTGTTTTAAAAAAATAAATTTTATTGATGATTTATGATTGTATGGAGGAAAAGGCAAATAAAACTACTATAATTGGTTAACTATAAAACCTGACTATTTATTTAGTATATGTTTTTACATCGTAATCAATACGTATTGAAAAGATAGTCTTCTTTTTCTCTCATAGAGCATGTTTACTGTTCCGACAAAGAGCGTGACATATGAAGAACAAGATGCTTGATTTTCGATACGTATTGAATACGATGTGAAAACATACTAATTATTACACCAACCCATTTTTCAGTTTCTTTACAACGAATTTGCAAAAAAAACGGTGAATTATTCGCTTAGAGAAAAAACATGATTTTTTTTTGGACATTCTAAACTTTTTGTAAAAGGTATCTTCATGTAATTTTTTGAAAAATTCTTCTTGGTAGGTATTACATTAATTACAAAGTCTAATTCTTCATCTTCTTCGTAATCCCAAAGAAGTTCCATTTTCAGCACAGACTACTATTACAATCACAGAAATATTTTAAGACAACGGAACAGTTTTATAATCTGATTAAATTAATGACTTTTGTTTAAAAACATAATCAAAAAAATTCCTTACATAACCTAAAAATGCGCTTAAGCCGAAGTAATTTTACGGCTTATCTTAACTACAGCTTAAGTGCCACTTACATGATATTCCACACCCTTGCAAACCAAAACTAAAGCTTAAGCTCGGCTTACATGTCAAGCTGAACCCGTACACACGGGCATAAGTGATGCTTCACCAAAGCAAGTTACAAGCCTCTCGGAGGGGCTAAACATACTCTAGTGAAGAAGAATCTTAACATTAGACCCGCCTGTGGTCGCAGTCAAAAGTGCCAGACTAGCACAGGGCGAGTTTCTACTTTCATCGATTGAGCAATCGATGCATCAAAGAAGTTCTTGAAACGTATGGATGGATTAATATCATAACCTCATTTATATCTGATTTTATTTTACAGAAATTTTCTGCAATTTGAAATAAAAATGTTTCCAAAGCCAATAATAAATGGCACAGCTGCAAACATTGCCGTTTTTATTAAGGGATGATGATTCTTCAAGTAGTTTTTCGTGCGACGAGGAGGATATTCTATTTAGAAGACAATCCCGTGTGGCCAGCTATGGCCTAAGCAATTTCAAATGGCATTTCAGATTATAATACAGATTTTAAGCTAAGGGCAGTAATGGCAGCCTCTGAGGAGCCTGAGGAGTGCAGCTGCCATAGTGAATTAGTGACCTTAAACCCACCTCTCACTCCCTGCGAATCACTAAGCGGATTCAGAGTGTCGTAGGATAAGCGGTATGAGGTAAGCCATATGAGGTATGCGGTAAGACGCAAGGAAAATAAAATATAGGAAACTCATGTATGCAGGAAGCGGTAAGCAGCGTTTGCTATTGTTTATTTTCTTTGTATCTTACCGCATACCTATCTTATGCCTCATAAATCTTGGCATACTTTCCTACAATCTAAATTATCTATTTTTCTTTTTTTTGATGGGCTCATCAGTGATGACTGTCAAAATCAGCGGTTCAACCAAATGTTGACATCGTTGCCAATGTTTAGATGGATTTAAGATGATTTTAAAAACTTGCCCACACTAACAAATGAATCAATGAAATCTACAATATACCTTAACTGCGTTTATAAGTCGCCTTTCTGGTGCGTGCAGCTGTTTGTTGTATTTTTGCTTAAACTAAAACTTTCCTCTTTAGTCTTGCGGATTATAAAAATTTTAAGCTGTTTATAAAGACTATCTCGGTTGTAGCTTAGCTAAAATAAACGAAATAATCCAGCAAGTATAATAGAAAATTAAAGAACTTTTCGAGAGAAAGAATACCGACGACTAAAATTGCTTTTAAGTGTTGGCGGTAGTTTTTAGTTATAATTTGGTTCTATAGTTGGTTCAAACAATACATTTGGTCTTAAGAGTAAAGGTTTGTTTCAGTCAGTTACCTTAGCTCAGGAAATGTCGAAGTGATGTTCAAAACATCAGAATTGGCTGAACTTTGAATGGAAGGCACATTTCGTAAAAACTAAGACATACGGCTTGGAGCCCTGTTTTGATTTTTTGCCGAATAAGCTAAAATTTCCTTCTAAGGCTACCAATTCGGAATATTCAAATATTTGAAGCGGTGACTTTAGAAACATAATAAGCCAGTACCCTCTCCAGATAGGCCGATCAACTCATACCGATTTAGTGTCCTTTTATCCACCTTCGCCGCCATTTTCACTCAAAAGTGACAGATAATCCATTAGTTTTCTGTCAAAATGGCGGCGAAGGTGGATAAAAGGACACTAAAACGATAAGAGCTGATCGGCCTATGTGGAGAGGGTAATGAATAAGCCCACGTTAGTGGCCCGGGTGAAACGTCGTTCAATTATTTCTCTTTTCGCTTTAGTCTTTTTGGTTTTTCCATTTGGGATACCCACCCAATTTTTTATTTTCGGTATTCAACCCAAGATGTTTTGTTCTTTCTTTTTTTGTATCTGCTTAAATTGCAAAATTCATTGCCTATAACATTGATTGACACAGTATATTTAAAGTCATCATCTAAAACAATAATTTATTATTATATTATATATAAACTTATTAAAAATAATTATTCCAAAAACGATTTTTGCATATTTTTGGTCGTTTGAAAAAAGGTTTTTCCAGGTGTAAGTCGTTTAGTTGTTGAGATATCAAAAAAGCATTTCTGCCTTTTTGTTTCTGTTTAACGTCTTCTAGTCAAGATTGAAAATTCTTCCATATATTTCAGTTGCGGAAATATGGCAGATTGAATTTCTCCACTAAAAGCGAGAGGTGGGAGTAAACGACGCGGGGAAGGGGGTGACAAGGTGGGTTTTGTTGACAGGAATCTTGCAGCATGCGAACCCCATTTTTTTTCTCCAGTTGGTCCTCCTCTATATGTATTTTCTTTAACAAAAAAACGTTATATTTAAATTTCAATAATAAATCCCTTAACTCGCCTCACTATTCCAAAGTTAATGGACACAGCGTACAAATTCTCATCGTTTCTGGCTCGATTCACATGCGATAATGGTTTAAAAACCTGCTGTATTTGGATGTAGTAAAAATGGACGGCCTCGGTTTATCAGAATGTACAAAGTCAAGCCTGTTAAATAAAAGAAAGTTGAATCATAAAATCATTCACTATAGAAAATGCAATTCGTTAAACCAATTTTTTATTCTTCAAACCCATTCAATAACAAATTCAAAATTTATAAGATCCGTTTTTAATCGAACCATTTTTCATCAAACTAATTTGTAAAACCCATTTTTAATAAAATCCGGAATTTTTCAAACCATTATTTGTCAAAACCGGAATTCGTAAAACTCGTTGTTTATCAGAAAATTTTTGCTAAATTGATTGCGCATTCGCCAAAAATACATTAACCGAAGGCGTACACGCAGGTGGCGCGGCGGCGCGGCGTTTCGATGCATTTGTTGCTGCTACGCGCACATACTTGTACCACGAAAGTAAAAACAAAAGTGGAATGATAATACCCCCTGAGAAATTTCACAAAAATGACCGCCTTATGCAGGTGACAGTTATGAGCCTAAAAGAACGTAGTCACATCAATCGAATTTGACATTATTTTTTGTTTTTGGTGTATCTTTTCCACAATCAGTAATTGGTATTTTTTACCATGATTTTTCATAATATATTAAAATTTTGTTTTTTTTTAAATTTTTGTTAATAGAAAAAGTAAAGTTATATCATTTTTAGATGGGTTTCAAGTCCCCCTGTAAACATGATATATATTTGCCTGCTTTTTTTTAATTAGCCACACACTTGTTTGAACCAAAACAAAAGTTACTAGGATGTTACTCCGTTGTTTTTTTAGTCAAAATAAAGTGTTCGTTTTTTTTGCGTGTTTTTGCTAAAAATATAGTGTTTTGATTTGTTCAGTGCTGTTATACAACCGGAATGACTAGTTTTTTGCCTTCTATAAGTGATGTGCGATAACCCTTTTTATTATTAGCCTCAGAGTTAGGGGAATTTTGTCAATACCAACTTATTTAGGCTCACAAATGTCAAGTACATGTAGCGGTCATTTTATTTACAGGATATTATCATTCCACTTTTGTTTTTACTTTCGTGACTTGTACAGGTAGCGTTCAATAGTTTGTGTACAGTTCAATCGTTTGTGTATAGTTCAATAGTTTGTGTATAGATGTCACTTGCATTCCAGTTAAAAACATCGAAACGCCACTCCGCCGCGCCACCTGCGTGCATGCCTCCGGTTCATGTATTATTGGCGAAATCGCAATCAATTTAGCAAACATTTTCTGATAAACAATGGGTTTTACGAATTCCGGTTTTGAAAAATAATGGTTTGACAAATTCCGGGTTTTATTAAAGATGGGTTTTACTTACTTGTGACCACTAGTTTGATGAACAATAGTTCGATTAAAAAAGGGTCTTATAAATTTCGACTTTGTTATTGAATGGATTTAAAGGAATGAGGTTCGGATAAAAAATTGGTTTAGCAAATTGCAGTTTTTATTGTGAATCGTTCTTACTGTGAAAATTTTTATTAAATACCTGATAAATTCCTGGTTTGATAAACCATAGGCGTTCGTCAAAATTATACACTACCTTTTTTCTGCAATTTTATGATAATAAACAATCGAAATCGAATTTTCAGTTTTAACAGACCAGAATTTTATAGACTACTTTTCCAATTAATTTTTGAGCCTTGAAGTCAAAGCGAACCTTTCAGTTTAAAAGGGGAATGTTTTACCTATTTGTATTTGCTCGATCAGTTTATTTTGCTCTAGTGGAATCCCATTTGCGGTATGGTCTTCCATTTTGGGGCAGCTGTAGCAACTATATGTTTCAGTCTGTTTTTATACTTCAAAAAAGGGCTATTAGGTTTTTATGCCAAGTACAACCAAGAACTCATTGTAAACCACTTTTTATACAGAATCAGATACTTACACTTCCATGTCTTTATTCTTGAAACAGCGTGTTTAATTCATAAAAATCGATTACACTTTCCACAACATCAAAATGAACATTTTACAAGGCAAATAAATCAAGTTCCCCTTCCTATTCCTCACTTCGCCTTAGTAAAGCATTCCTTCATTTACAGTGGACTGAAAATTTATAATAAATTTTCAGCCAATATGAGATTTTAAAATTTAAAGCAATTTCGAAAATTCCTTAAACTTTTTTTTAATAGGAAAAGCTTTTTACACTGTGGAAGAATTTCTCCAAGGTAATGCAGTAGTCTAAAAATGTAGTTACCAATTTACGTATTTTATAACTTAAAACTGATATTTTTAAGATAAGTGTATGTATAAGAATAAGTTTAAGGTTTTTGCTATGTCAATAAGAAACATTTTGTCTTGTACACATATTTTTTGGACAATAAAGCATGTTTTCATTCATTCATCCTTCAGGTTAGTTAATTTTTTGGTTTAAAAATAGGTATATTCCTAAGCTCTAGAGTTGATATAATTTAAGAAGGATTTAGCGAGGGTCAATAAATAACAAAAACAATTTTGAAATTAACTCTGTGTTTCGGACTTCCATTGTCTATATTTTATTTATACACGACGTTTCGATCATTACAATCTCTGATCATCTTCAGGTGCAAACAGAAACTAGTGAGCTTTTCCCCTAAAAAAAGTAGTGTTAACCGTAGACCCGGGTTTCGCACTTGTGGCGCTCATCGGTACGGTGCTAGGAGATACGAGAAAAAATCTATACGTGCTTTAATATTTTTCCCCAGAAGCTCTTTTAATGTTTTAATTTATTTATTTTTGTATTGCCAACATTCAAAATGTTTCTTGTTAAAAATATTTGCCATGTAGTGGGGTACGTAGGGGAGAGGGGCTCAAGCCTGCCCTCCCCCCCAAAGCTATTGAATATTGACTACTTACAGATTGAATTTTCCCCAAAAATAAGAACCTCAAGCCCTCTGGGGCCTAATTCTTGAATCTCGAGAGAAGGAACGATCCCTCAAGAGAAGGGATCAATCCCAGGGAATGATCCCATCCCTCGAAAAAAGATGCTTTTTCTGGAGACCTCTTCGAAATTTTAGATTGAAAAATATACATTTTACGCGCATGCTTGCCTGAGAAATGGGATCGATCCCTAGTTTTGGAGTGGGGAGCGCGAACACTTAATTTTTGATAGAATGGAATGAGCGATCACCGCTCAAGAATAGGAAATGCGTTCCCTGCTCAAGAATTAGGGCCTAGGACGTGTATTCTTGAACAGAGAGCGGCATAGATCTATGACGAATGATCACATGGGAATAAAACCTTATATTCTTGAGCGATATGATCCGATCTTACGGATCTCATGAAAATCATGCGTTCTCGATCGCATGGTCCGAAACAGCGGGAAACAGCGTCGAACTTAGTGACGCTTGCGCAAGAAAAAGGTTTTTTTTTAAAATGTTTTGCTTCCTAAACTACTTTTTATTAGTGGGAGGTAATAGATCCCATGCGATAGATCCCATCGCACGAGAGAAACACCGAATCGTATGACTTTCAAGAATACACGTCCTGGAGAATCACAAATCTGACTAAAGTGAGTTTTTATTTTTTCTTTATAATCTGAGAAGAAACAATGTTTTAGTAGATTTTTACTTGGAGATTAGAATCTTCGTCCATCGAGTGCTTCTCTCAAAATTGAGGCTCTCTCTATTTAAAATTAAATACTTTAGGGTAGGTTTCGGCGCGGCGCGCGGCGGGTGGATTGCTGGCTTTTCCATTTAATCAAGTTAAATAATTAACGGGGGGTTCTATAGGAAAGGGGAAGCGGGGCGGTGGTTTTAGCTTAATCGAGACGTCTAGCTTAGTTTACGGCCGATATGAGGATTAATATTCCGTGTCGAGGAAAATTGACGTGGGCGAAGTTGTTGTTAAGTTGGGTTTGGAAAGCCTTTCGGAAACCGGGCTTAATAGGATATAAAGGGTGTCCCAATTTAAAAGTTGCCGGTTTTTTTGCTTTGCAAGAAGGTAGTTGTTCTTGCGAACCAATTCTACGACAAGTATAAAATTAATCCTAGTTGTAATGACTATAACATGCCAGTTAGTGTACTACACAAATTGAAAAATTTTTTGAAAACTTTAAAAATCTTTTAAAATTTTCATTTTTGCGTCAATTAGTGTCCTTATGAAAGAAAATTTAATCGCTTGGCTCTTTCGATTTACGTGTAAGCTTCATTATTATCCCTGCTAGTATTAGTAGTAGTGTCTTAATTTATATGAACGTATAATGACCATAACATGCGAGTTAGTGTTTTATACTTTACCTACGACCAATGAAAATGTTACCATAAATATCAGAAATTATTAAAAATATCAAACGCGAACACTCCGAGGTCAACAACCTTCATAACCTGAAGTTTCAATGACGTTCTATCTAAAACGTCAAAACAAATAAGGTTACTAAAGAACTTTTCATAGTCTTTTTAAAAACAAGGTTCTTTTTTTTTAAATGCGTAATATGTCAATTTAATGGGACTTAATTTTGGTTTGGTACTAAAATTACTTTGGATTTATTTACGTTTAATAAATATTTATTGTCTTTAAAATATAGAAAAATAATTCACATTTTTTTCGTCAATTAGTACTCTTATAAAATAAAGTTTCATCGCTTGTCACGCCATCTTGTGGTTTACGTCTAAGCTTTATTATTATCCTAGGGCCCTTAATGAGCCATTAAGATCGTGTTGAGAAGAAAATTAGTATTATTCGTTGGTCGTAGGTATTTTTTTTTATTACCCCCGACAATCTCCAGTACAAGAAACTACCCCCATCTTATCCGCCCCTGAAGTAATTTTTTTTTTACCTGACGTAACTGAAATAAAGTAGTGCATAATCTATAATAATCGGATGAACGGTTTAAAAGTTACACGCAATTATAATTGACATCATATCTCAAAGTCCTTGATGCCGGTCTGGGTCCCTATAAAAAACCCGAAACCAAATTTGGCAGAAACATAATTTGTCAGAATTTAAAAGAAAATAAAATAATTGATCCGAAAAAAATTGTCTCGAAAATGAAATGACGGAAAAATCAAATCGCTAGAAAATATATGCATAGAATTAAATTTAAACGAAACATTTTTATAGAAACTTAGGCAGCCAGAAACTGTGAAGTTAAATAAAATGGTTTAAAAAAAAACCCCGTGTCATCTTCCAAATAGAGAAACTTGTCAACGCCGCCATCCAGGGCCTACGGCGCTCTAGAGATTTAAATTTGACGCATGCCCAATAGCGATTCGGCTAGATTGTGGTCGGGTGTTTTTCGTTTCTAGACAATTATTTTCGATACTTTTGTAATTCTGATATTTTGAGGTTGTGGAAAATTATAATCAGTTATAGTATATTACATAACGAGAGAAGAAAGTGACATACTTCACACGAGCGTGAATGTTGAGAACGAGGCGCTAGCCAAAGAAAGTTATTTTCTATCGAGTTTTGTACGCTATTTTTCCTACGACCACTTTAGAATTTAATTGGTATTTTTTGTTATTATTAATTTTTTTTTCTAAAGAAAGTATTTTCTTCTCTAGGGACGAAAATGTTTTCGGTGTATTTCGGACGCTTCTACAAGTCATAGCCTACTAGAGACCTACATTGTTTGGATGGTTTGCGGTAATTCACTTTCTGAGGCGTTATAGAGTGCAGATTTGGTTACTTTCGTGTGTGGTCGTAGGAAAAATCATATTCGTGTATTTTAAGGATCGAGTAAATTAAAATTCTATAAAATTATATTCGTTCCATTATTTGTGTTTCGGTTTTTGTAAATTCGGCTTTTTTGTAGGTTCCCGCCGGTCTCCGTAGCGCAGTAGGCAGCGTACCGGCCTGCCGCACGGAAGGTCTCCGGTACGAATCCCGCCTAGGTGCATGGATATTTTGTGTTTTGTATTTTCAAAAAAACTGGGTATTGATCCTATAATGGATGGAAAGTATATATAAAAAAAAATCCTAGACATCTGTGTGTAGAGAGCCAAGAGAACCTCAAAGCGAAAAAAATCGCATCGGTTAACTGGTTCGACAGTTACATTCGACACACACACGCACAGACAAATTTATAACACCCCTTTAGGGGGTTAAAAAATACAGAAACGAAGTAACAGAAGAGACCATTTAAGCCAGAAAGAGTGCTTCATTCTCCTCAGTTATTTTTTTTTTGTGAAAAAACATGAATCTTTTTATCTTTTAGACAGACTTAATAGTCCGTTAAAAAAATGTGTTTTTCTTGTTTCTTCTAAATTAATTAACCGACTTCAACAAAAGGAAGGGTACCATTTCTTTATTTGGCGTGCCGATTTATTCTTCTAATTTTTTTTTGAGAAGGAGGGGTTTTTAAAAATTTTTAGACAGCCTTAATACTCCGTTAAAAAATGTTAGGTACATTACTCGAAAAATCTTTGGAACCTACAAAAATACGGTTTTCAGAGGATGGAACGGAGGGTATAAATAAAGCTGTTACGTAGGGGTTTGAAATACGGCGAGGGAAACCCATAAAAAAGGTGGAAAAACCTGGGAAAGCGCGGAGTGTGTCTGACCGTTTTCTGCCCGCAACAAAAAGCCAGCGCTATTGCGGCTCCTGCCTCGGCTAAATTGATATGGCAAATGTTATTTATCTTGTCTGATAAAATATCCCTTGTTTTTTTTGTAAACTGGTTTTTTTTTAATAAAAGGAAAATTTTTCCAAACAAAACACAATTTGTCTTCCTAGATTAACTTAAGAATCGGTACCTTAATATTAATTGTATTATTTAAAATGTTATAATTATTAGCCTGATGATGCCGCCAGCCGAAACGTACGTCGTTTAGACCAAAGCCCAGGGGTTATTTTTAATTAAATATAATGGGAGAATTCACTTATTAGCTTAAATATATATGCCTTACCTAGGCCAAACTTATAAGCAACAGCTATAATCTAGCTAGCCATGGATGATGCGAGCAGGGGTTTGGGTCAGTTCCGACTGGCTTCGCAACCCACGTCATGGGTCTTAAATTGAGATTTTTTGCTAAAAGTGAAGCACGGATCCTTCTTGCTATTGGTTACCAGTTTGACTGGATTTGGTGCGATTAGGTCGGGTTGATTTGGATCGGATTGGGTGGGTTGGATTGAATTGAAATTAGTTTTATTTTTTATTGTTTGCACTTTTTGACACTAACATGTTATAACTAAATGTATCGTTATTTTTGGCTAGACAAGGCTGGAAATGTGGACAGATATTTTCAATTGATGCGTTCATGAAAGTGATGCTTTTGTTCCTAAAATTATAGTTAAAAATTGGTGCTAGAAAGCACGGATAGTCCACCATACAATCAATTATTTTATGTTAAAAGGAAATGAAAATATCCGGAAAACTGTAGCTTTGAAATATTTGAAAATTACCCAAAAATTTGAACACAATTTTTGGGTAATATTTACCAAAACCAAAATCTGAAAACCGCATATTAATAGCTGTTTTACTTCTATAGTTATGATTTTTTTTAACGGTTTTTTCAAATAACACGAATTTGGACTTTAAAACAAAATTTGTAGTCCATTTTCATGGAAACTTAAATCTGAAAACCGTATATCGCTACTTGCTTTTGTTCCAAAGTTACAATTTTTTAAATATTTTATCCCCCTTTTCTCGCCACAACCCTATCCAAAAATTAACCAGTTCATGGTTAGTCGATAGAGGATTTTTGTACCGAATTTCGTTAAAATCGATTAAGGCGTTATTTCGTCGATTAAGGTGTTAAATTTCACGATTTCAATACATACATACAAAGATGTGGTCAGCACGTTTTTGGTCAAATGACCTGTCAATTGACCGGTCAATTGACTGAAATAAAAAAAATAGATAATGTAAAATAATATTTTTATTTTCCTATTTTAGTAATATAATAGAGGAAAACAAAATCATTTTTCTAGTTGAAACTTTTACTAAATAAAAGAAAATAAACCAACTTAAAATAAAACAAAAGAACATTAAAAATACCGTTAGGTACTTAAATACTAAACAGAAACTAGGAACTTAAAATAAAACTATGTACCATTAGGTGCCTATTTAAAAAAAAAGTATCGAGACATAAGAGATCGAAATATTATATTTATTAAAATCTATTTATTTAATGATGAATGTACGTTGACAAAGGTGCATTCTCATCGGAGTCCGATGTTCGGACGATTCCGGTATCTCTTGTTCGACATCATAAACTTCACTTCTGAAGACGAAGAAATATTTATTTCCGTTATTCTTCCATTTTTGTTAATCATATTTAGGTTATATTTTACGTAAACCAGTTTTCCATATCTTGTGGTGGTCAATCTGTTTCGTAGTTTATTATTCCCCATGTTGACCAGTTCCTTTCACAGGAAGCCGAAGAGGCCGGCATTTTTAGTAACTTTAAGACTACATTGTGCAGTATCGATTTCTTTTGCTAACAATCCCACCACCACAAGTTGCTGGTCTAATATCTGATGATGATTTACAAATTGATTTCACATTTTTTCGTCTGTCCATATTATTCGATTTGGATTCAAGTTGTAATATTAGATTACTTGCATGTTGCAGCTCCTCTGGACTTAGATTATCTCCTTTGTATCTAGGATCTAGGATTATTACAGATGCATTGGTAATTTTTTTCTTCCTCTGTAAGAAACGGGCTTATTGAAACAAATTCATTAAAGTTATTTTAAGTTATTTTGACCGAATTTGACCGGTCAAATAGGTAGACGGACCACGGTCAACTGACCATCCCCAATTGGTATGGTGGATAATATCCACACAAAATAAAATAAAACTATGCGGCACTGGACCAACTGTGACCAACTGTCGCTTTAGCGAGAAACAAAATTACCAAACGTCAAATCGAAAATTCTCGTGGTTGATGTGAATTAAATCTGTATAAATTTCGTGTGGAAAATACTGTTCTATTAGAAGAATGAGTAGGTTAGGTCCTTATGCGTTCTGCTTCGTATATGCTTGCCGCTGAGACCCTTCAGGTATTAAAGGTATTCATTTGCCTTCTGTAGTTTTTAACTAAATATATTTTTTTTGCTCAAGGGTATCAAGAGGAAATCTTGCATAAGACGCCCGAACTACTTTCCTTCCAGAGTCATTTCTCCTCTACCAGGAGAGCCCGGGTAGTGTCGGATTCCTACCGACTAAAACCCCTCGATTGTGACTCCAACCTGCCACAAAATATTAGTAGTGATAAAGAATCCCGCACGGATAACGTGGGTTTATGGCCTCCCGTGAAAGTTAACCATATTTTGATATTTTGAAGATATTGTAGTTTAGATATAGAGATATGAGAGATCCTAATTTTAAAAGTACTTTGTAGATTTTTCTAATTGGGGTGTCATTTGGAAGGTACTTGAATACTGCACAGGAGCGTATCCAGGATTATATTTTGGGAAAGCTTGATTATCTAGGAGCGTTAATTAAAAAAAAAACATCAAAATTAAAAGTAAAAACTTATTTTAATCCCGTTTGGGGGAATGGTTTTGAGGGAGGGGGCTTGAGGTTTCTGGGGGGGGCTTAAGTAACAGCATAGTTTTAGATGAAAATTAGTTTTGATCTTGGAAGAGTTTAATCTTTTGGATTCAATATTCATTAGGGGGCAAAAAAACCCTAAAGCCACCCCTGCATACGCCACTGCCCATAGCTTTAAAGAGTACCCACTTCGCATTGATTAAATGAGACTACGCCCTTATTTCTTTTAAATACACAAAAACGTTTTAGTCTCATTTACGTATTTTTTTAAATTAATTTTCCCCAAATACAAATGACACCCCAATCACGAAAATCTACAAAGTACTTTTCAAGTTACGAGAAAAATTATTCGTAGGTGTTTAGTAGACATACTTTTATGGCTCATATATATCTCCTATCACAGACATACGATCCTCATAGAATTTTTTTCACCTAAAGTACAATATCTTCAAAATATCAAAATATGGTTAACTTTCACGGTAGGCCATAAACCCATGTTATCCGTGCGGGATTCTTTATTGGAAAAACAGGAGTTTTTGACTTTTCACTTCGCTTTGCCGTATTTTTTTTTTTGGTACATCCAGATGATGAGTTCTTCCCTCTATGTTAGATTTAAAGTTTAACGTTCTGTTCACTTAAGGTCATTTAAGCACTTGTCGGTGACCACTATTACTTTCTGTAAATATATTAATTTTGAGATAAAAATTGTTATTTGCATACTAAAAATAGATGGAAATAACTGAGTTTGTTTTTTTGTTTATCATACAAAATAAAGAAATGTCGAGATAAGACCGTCTTGCAACCTGTGAGATTTTTATTGCGTCTTGTCCATTTACTCGCTTTTTGTTTTGGTCTTATTGTTACATCATCAGCAGCCAACGCGATATACTTTTTGCTTGTCAGGGCGTTTTTTTCCTACAAATTTGTAATCCTCTACTAGACTGTTGGTGATCCTCGGTGCACACACACACAATGCTTTTAAAGTAACTAGCTTCCCAATCGTAACATATATTATTATTCTCCTTTGTGCCATTTTTGACCTCCGTAACTTGCCATCTCGCTTGCCACCAGTAGTAGTAGTAGTAGTAGTAGTAGTAGTAGTAGTAGTAGTAGTAGTAGAAATAGGGTGGCTCCACAGGCTCTTTTTATTCTTCCCACCATGTTAAAGGCGCACTTATTGCATACTTGTGAGACTTTTTACTGAGAGGATATAGCTCTGTTGAACTTCTTCTCCTGCGTATTATCGTATCCTGCCCTGTTAGTCTGGGGGAAGTGAGACTTAGGTATGAAAATCATACCATAGTGTGGTGTCAGATGAAAGCTGAGAGTTTACAGATTTTGAATCCGCGAAGATGGCTGCCCATATACTAGTCACTTCGACAATCAATTTTTTTTCTTAGAGCAAAATTAATGTTGTTTGATCAAATAATAGATTTTCGAGCATGAGAAAGTTTTATCTTTCATCAAATATTGCATGAAATACATTTGATGGTTTTTGACAGAATTTTAAAAATATCTAATTTTTTACATATTTTGCTATTCTTTGTTTGTTTTATAAGTTTTCGAGTATCAGAAACTTAAATATTTTTTCAGAAATTAGAAAACATTATATTTAAGACCTTTTTGACAGCTAAACTGTGCTTTTTTTTACTCGCGTTTTTAAATACCTCGCTGCGCTCGGTATTTAAAAAAGCACTATTTTAGCCACTAGTTGTTAAAACTACTATTTCTTATGTTGCAGAAATTTGGTTATTTCTTATTTTTACTTAATAAACATAAGAAAGTCAAAACTTTTTTACTGTCGTTTGATAGGTAATTAGAAGTTTAGGTTTACAGAAAGATCTTGGTGCAAAGACGTTCAATACAATCGACATGATTTAAGCATTTTCTTCAACTAATTTTATTTTTATATAGAAACTAAGTGATGTAAAAAACATTGTAACGTTAACGCGAAAATATGTTCTCTTTCAGGTTTCACATCGCTTTTTCAGAAAATATATATTTTTTAAATTAACAGCATTAAAATTCAAAATGTGACAATTTTTTCCATTTTTCAAACATTTAAATGACGTTTATAAAAAACCGGTTAATACTACAAAAATGCTTGTTTGACTTTTTTTGTCTAAGATGAAATGCTCTATAAGCCCTAATTTTTATTTTTTAAAAATATTTTTTTCTACATTTTGGGAAAAAATTACATATTTTTGACAGGTTGTGACAGTAGGACGTATATAGAAGATTTTAATTTTTATCAGAATAACTATTTAGGGACCGCACTTACACAAAAATATAACTTTCGAAAAGAGTATATTTTTTTTTCTTAACGGCGCAAGAACAATCCAGAGATAATATAAATTTGTCAATCGATTTCAATACGTCATCTACCACTCATTATCTATCTCTGGTTTCTTTACTGTATTCTCCTGTTCACAGATTGCGCCGCGAATCATTGGGGATTAGGGTCACTGGATCCTAAAACCTGCGGCTGGGACCGCAGGTCTCAGGATCCAGTGACCCTATGGGGGATTGTTTATTTATCACCTAGGTGATCGAATTGAGAGCAGTGACAACTAGTCAAATGGCCATACACACAGACCACTTAAGGGTTCTAAAAAGTAGCTTTTCACCAAAGGAAAAATTATTAAATAAAACACAAAAACCAGGCCGACGAACTCCAAAACAAAACGACAAAACTAAGGTTATGAAGAATGTCAGGCAGACACACTGACATTGATTAGTTTCAAATACAGTGAGTCGACCAATTTCGATGTTTGCATGGCATAAATTTTTTTCCTGGTAAGGGGTGTTACCTAGGTATATATGCTAGATCTCTCTTAGCCGAATACATTTAGGAAAGGAGAACACTAGAAACTATGCCTAGGGTAAGCTCACAAAAAAAAGACGTGGATGGTTAATTTTGATGGTGGCGGTATCTATAATATAACCATTTAAGTACTTTTTGATGCTAGGCATATAACTAAATTTGATAGGTAACCAGTATAGTCCATGTTTTTACATTTCCGCATGTTTTAGCTTTAGAGGAAAATAATACTCAATTTGTTTTTTTATTAGAGGAAGATAATACAATAATGTATTAATACAATCTAGAGAGTTTTTGAAATTAGGTGTCCATTATTTGGAAAATTACAAATATTTCCAATTTAGTTTTACAGGTCTCTATAAAGTGTATTTCTGACTGTTTCTGACGTAATATGGGCGCGCCAATTTTGAAACACCACAAATGCTAAAACAGTTTTTTTCAAAAAATAAACAAAATTTTAAAAAAGTACCAAGATTTGATGGAAAAACATAGTCCAATAAACAATTTAGGCAAAATTTCAGGCCATTTGGAAGTCCCGTTTCCGAGAAACATGCGGAAAAAGAATTGCCTAATAAACGGACCCAACAGCGTTGCCGGTTTAACGATGTAATTGGGCCGTTAAAATCAATCAAAAAGTGAACTGTGGATCCGCCACATTGCACTTTTTTGTTTCCTGCCCGATTCAAACAAAACTTAAATTATAAAGCGTGTTTAAAAATATCGATTTATGTCACAAAATTTAATGAAATATGTCAGTTGCCATTTTGCGACCGATTTGAACAAAAGTCTTAAAATCGTAAATCTTTTCTAACACTCTTAACTTCTAGAATACCTTGGCAAAATTTTGTTTATTATTTTGTTGTAGATTGCAGGGCGAGTCGTTTCGGCTCTTTTAGCCACACGACACTGCTTCCTTTGCAGAAATTTTGTGCATGACTCTTCATCTTATAGTTCGTGTTTAGGAATTTAAGGCTTCTTCCAAAGGAAGCTATTTTCTTGGGGGATAGTTGGCCCACTTCTTGGGTAGATGGCAGCACCCCCTCGAGGTGCATACACATAGTAAGATCTTCTGCTCTTCCTAATACCCTTAGGTGGTATTTTACCGGGCAGTGTCCGGTGAGCAATCCGACGACTATTCTGATGTCTGTTCTGTTTCTTTTTGCCTGTCTTAAAAACTTTAAATAAAAAAGTTTAATATGGAGGATTCCAAGACGACGACGCCGACGGTGACAGTTTTTATTTTTTAAATATTATTTAAAAAAAAGGCTGATAGAGCAAATTTAAAAAGCGAAAATTATATTCAAATATATTTTTACAAATAGGTTCAGCATACAATAAATCAAAAATTTTAAAAGTGCGATTTCGACAACTTTGACGTTATTATTCGGGCACTTCCGGGAGGGGTAAAGAGTTTGCGCGATGATACAGAAATCTTCTGTCAGAAAGGTTTCACATGTCACTTTTGCTAATTTCTCAAAAAAGTTTCCGATACTCGAAACCTATAAACTAATACCAATAACATTAGTTGTTCCACAAGACAAACAATTTTGAAATACTGTCAAAAACTGTCAAATGTCATCATTATGCAACAATACTGTTTCTAAGAGAATTAAGACAAAATTGTGAAATTCAAGTTTTTGAAAATTTCATAAAATTTTCAAATTTGAAAATATTTGATTTTTGAAAATTTTTGAAATTTTCAAAATGTTTAAATTTTTGAAAATTTTAAGAAATTTTATTTTTTTTTTAATTTTGAGAATTTTTCAAAATTTTGTGTTTTCTGAAATTTTGAAAACCTTAAACTTTTGAAAAAATGATTTTTTTGGGCACCCTCTTACGATGTACCTCTAACTTCATAATTATCCTAGGATCGTAAGTGGTCCATTACAGTCGTGTTAGGACGCTCGTTAAACTAGTATTATGGGTTGGTCGTAAGTAAAAATCCTTGCTTATGCCCCAGATAGACTATGTGGTCTGCCTCTCTGTCTGTTTTGTTCCATTGTTGTAGTAAACCACTACATTTTTTACGAGTTGTTTCTGAAAATTTTAATTTTTATTGTCATGTTTAAGCCATCTTCATTTATGCTACGTAATTTTTGAGCAACCCCATAAAAACTTGATTAGAGAGTCGTATAAAAATATCTGCTTACATTTTCTATGAGGATGAGGGTCGAAAAATGTTTGCCAAGAAAATGGATATTTCGTTTCGTTTTGTCTGTGCTCTTCCCCACTTTGCGCTTAAACATTTAAAAGGTCAAACGTAACAGAATGCAAAAAGAATCAGATATCACAGGAAAGTAAATGTTATTCCGGAAATTGACGTACTAAATTTTTTAGTGAGTTTGCTTTAAGGGAAATGAAAGATGCTTTTAAAATGCTAATTTAGAATTTTGGTGATTATCTTCTGAATGCTTTTTATTAACAGGACTGTAAATTTTACTGGAGTATATATTTTTTGCCATAAATTGATTCTATGCAATTGTTTATTCACAACAACCCCTGTTGTGTTACCTATTCTATGGAACTATTATCTTGTTTTAATCCAAGATGGCGTTGATTGACATATTGGAGGGTTTCCGGTTCGGTTGACGCCCAAACAACGCTCGTGTGATGTGATTTCAATGTCCAACAATATGGCGCTATAATGTTTGCTCGTGCATGGTCGGGTATAATAATATTACATTGCCGCTAAGTTACAACGCAGTAACTCCATATTTTGCAATTTTGGAGTTACTGCGCTTCTGACATTTCTGAGACATTTTTTGCAGCTTCTTGAATAAAAAATCAGTATTGGCGTTGTGTGCTTCTAAAAGTAACTAAAACATTTGCAGTAACTCCATTTTTTAGTGTTTATACATATGTAATTTGCTTAAATAAAATGCATCAAGGCCTTCAAAGAAAATGCTACTTTAAGCAATGGACCCAGCTATAAAACATTTAATGCGCTCTATAACTGAAATCATTAAATGTGGAGATACTGCTTTTTTACTTATTAGGACGGACGGCAGCAAATTACAGAGGTAGTCTCGATTTGTATGTAAATTTCGAGGAGCTTATGACCCTTATTAAGATCTAATATCAGGAAATTCTAACCTGATACCCAATAAATTCATTGAGTGAGATTGGGCAAAGTTAGGTGCCAGTTTAAATTTAGTAATAAAAAAGCATAGTATATACCACAGAAAGTTAAAACTCCTGCACTTTACAAAATAAGATAAATAAGTCAAATTTCTCATACTTGGATGATTTACAAAAAGCATCTTTTTGTGAGCTGGCGGTGCCGCCGATGTTACTTTTTTTTTAAATGTTACACCCTGTATATTTTGGTGAATTGGAATTTTCTTTCTGATTCCAAAAATACTTTATATATATATATCTTTTTCTCTAACGATTTTTAAATAAAATGAAAAAATCATCTCCATAAGACCAACTAGTTAAACAAGAAAAAAGATGCCTTGTCTGACTGATTGCTCTTATTGAAAAATGTTTGCCATTTTACTTAAAAACCGTTAGAGGAAAAGGTAACATGTTAGTATTTTTGGACTCGGAAAGAAAAGCCCTATTCAAATTTGCCAAAACATACAGTCCTGGCTCCGCTTACTTAATGCCTGCCGCTTACCAGCATCCAAAAATATGCCATTTTGTATACCATCTAAATATGAGCAATAATACTTACATAGGGTGTGCCAAAAAAACCGCATTTTTTAAAATGTTTTAACTTAGCGGGAAATTATCCGATTTGAATAATATCTAGCTTTTTAGAAATTCCTAGATAGTTTTTTGTGTGTGACACTGTAATAAATCTAAAACATCGGTTACGAAGCCACATTCGTTGGAAGCACATCGATGTAACATTTTAAAAATTCGTACAAGAAATAAGGAAATTTGCAGTTTACCTGCAAAATCAAGCTTATTAAAAAAAAATCTACTTGTTTAAACTTTTTAAAAGGCACAAGCTTCAAAATTCATAGAACTAATGATAAAACTGACATTTACTATAAATCCAAGTTGGCGGACCTATTTAAAAAATGGGCATATTTTACCCCCCCTCAGAAAAAACTTTATGCGACACTGTATTCAATGTCAAACATCGGTTACAAAGCCACATCCTTTCATTTAAAAACTTCGTACAAGAAATAAAGAAGTTTTAAATTTTTTTATAGACCAGAGTTGGCATGCAAAATAAAGCTTATTAAGAAAAAATTGCTTGATTTTGCAGTCAAACTGGTATATAAAAAGATTTGAAACTTCCTTATTTCTTGTCTGAATTTTTATATATACATATAATTTTCGCTCGAAACTCGATTGAACATTACTTCAGCTTGGTTAATTTAGGAGAAAACCAAAATTTAGATGTGGCTTTCCTTAAAATCTTTTCAGAAAATAGGCTGGACAATAATGACGAAAAATTCAGTAAAACGCTTCTTTCTGTCATATGTAATTTTGATGTAAAATTGCTGCTTGCGAGCCTCCCATAAAACTCGTATATCTTGATAATCAAATTGTATTAAATTAATTTTAATTGTATTTTTTTCTGCGTTTGAGCTACAAAAATCCAATTGTAACCGAGAGAAAAACGAGCTCTGTCCATAGAAACAGCGCAAAAGACAAGCGTGTCCTTTGGCTCTCGCCCATTGAACAAATAAAATAAACGGCCTTAATCTGTTCAGATTTATGGTAAGTAATAAAGGATTTATGTCGACAGAGTGTGGACGGGAAAAACACCCAATCTTTTGCCAACGAAGGTCCCCTTTTACGGGAATACGGACGCGTTTTTTTGTCCTCGGGCGATAAGGGGCTTTTTTTTGAACGTCTCATGTGGATTTCCGATTGTATTTGATTGGTAATCTAAATCACTTATAATAAAAATGTCACATTTACAGGGTTTACGTTACCCCCTCTTTTCTCTATTATTATGCATTTTACAAAAAAATAGTCTTTAACAAAAGTTGCATAACTATATATGTCAAATTTAGACATCAACTTTCTTATTTTAAATTGAACACCCTGTATATTTTTTAAAACTTCGATAGATCTTTGTTACAATGTGTTAGCCAAGGAAATAAAAGTTTTAACAACTAGTGGCTAAAATTGTGTTTTTTTTACAAGCGTTGGTTGAAATAACGAGCGCAGCGAGGTATTTAAAAACGCGAGTAAAAAAAAAGCACAGTTTAGCCGCGAGTTGTTAACAATATTTATTTAATACCTTTATCAAAAAATCCAAGAAAAACAGGAAAATACTTTTAGTGTAGGGGCATATGTCGATAATTTCTATCCCGTGGGATTTTTTATTAAGGAGTTTTGTGACTATGTGGGATTGATAGCTCTTTAGTCACACAATCAAGTATTACCGGGTGTTCTATTCGCATCCGTGTAGAAGGGGTTGATATGACGACATCTTTCAAGATGGCGGCCAAAAATTATAAAAAATACAAAACATTTTCAAATGTACCTCAAACTATTAAGCATGTCTGTTAAATTGGGTCCTTAGAGTTTGATGCAGTTTAAAGCTTCATGACCTTGAAAAATACCCCAGCAAAATTAACAAATTGCAAAAATAACATACTAAAGAACGCTATTCATCAATTATTAAAGCCAAGAGAACCAAATTGGGTAACAAAGATAAGAAGGTCAAGTCCAACAATTTTGTTAAAAAAAAATTGTTCAGCTATGACGCGTTTCAATATGGCGGCTGATATCTCAAAATAGGGACCTATATTCACATTTTATTTTATCCAATTACGTAAAAAAGTAAAAATAAAAAGGGGGCCATCAATTCATGTTGACTTATCTCTGCTTAATATGAAAGAAAAAATTAGTTGATGCATGACCTTGATTGACCTTGTAAAATTGAAAAACCAGCTTTTTGTAGTGATTTTTACAATTTACAACTACGCAAAAACTTTAAGTGCTGGAGATGAAATTAACGTCTTAGCGATAAATAAACACTTAATTTTAAACTTATCTACCATTTCTTTTGATCTGGCGTACCAGATGTTTATGCTATACCCCGGTAAAAATGACCTATATGCCTGTTGTTTTTAGTTTCGGAACTGTGAATTTTATGTTCTACTCACTTGTCTAGCCAACAAAGTCATTTAAATTACCTATAAAAGAGTTAGCAGAAGTTAGATATACATTACCATAATCTGGACCAGGTGTTTTAGATACAGGACGACAATTCGAAAAAAATTACTTTTAAGGTCATCCGATCTCAAATGACCTTGAAAATCGCAAAAAGCACGATTTTTGACATTTTTTCTTTAAAAAAATCTCCATAATAATAATTCATAAAAAATGGTAGGGAGGTTTAAAATGAAGTGTTTTTTTATGGCTAAGATGTTATTTTCTTCTCCGGCACTTGGAAAAAACACTACAAAAAGCGAGTTTTTCAATTTTACATGGTATTTTTAAAGTCAATCGGGGTTATGCATTAACTAATTTTTTTTTCATAGTAAGCGGAGTCAACAAGAATTGATGGCCACCTTGTCATTTTTACTTTTTTACGAAATTGGATAAAATAAAATGTGGTTATAGGTCGCCATTTTGATATATCAGCCGCCTTATTGAAACACGTCATAGCTGAACAAATTTTTTTATAACGAAATTGTTGGACTTGACCTTCTTATCTTTGTTGTTAAATTTGGTTCTCTTCGCTTGAATAGTTGATGAATAGCGCCCTTTAGAATGTTATATTTGCAATTTGTTAATTTTACTGGGGTATTTTTCAAGGTCATGAAGGTTCAAACTGCATCAAACTCTAAGGATCGAATTTGGCATACATGCCTAATAGTTTGAGGTACATTTGAAGTTGGTCTGACGAAACGTCGAATTATTAAAATTTTTTGAAGAGAAAATGGCAAAAATCTTGATGAAAAAAGTAAATTTTTTGGAATTGAGTATAATCATGGCCTGGTTGCGAAAGTTGTATTTTTTATGATTTTTGGCCGCCATCTTGAAAGATCACGTCATATAAACCTCTTCTACACGGATGCGAACAAAACACCCGCTAACACTTGATTGTGTCATTCCCACATAGTCACAAAACTCCTTCATTAAAAATCCCACGGACTTACACATTTTAAAAATCTCGAACGAAGAGTACTTCTCGCAACACACCATCTTTACACTATAAATCAAGGTGGCTGGTAAATGAAATAACAATGCGTGTGCCTTTTTACTCGGTGACGTTCATTGTTGACAGTTTAATATTTTGACGATGTTTTTAAATGATTTTGTCGTAAATACTTCATGAAAATTGGCGGAAATTTTTAGGCAAGAATAATTAGATATTACTATATTCCGCTATTTCTCTTTAATTTTGGGTAAAAAACGGACAGAAATCTTTTTGCACCCGTGATCAAAAAAAAAAAGTTTTTTTGCATCGGTAACTAAAAAAGCCATGCTTTAGTTATCTGCAGACAGTTACTAAAATCACGTTTTTGATGAAAGTATAAAAAAATAGTTTAGGTGGTTCTTTGTTCAACACATTGCTCTTATTGCAAAGTTTTTCTAAATTTGTTCAATGACCGTTCAAGACAAAGGTAACATATGGTATATTTTCGGAATCGGGCCTATCGAAGTTTTAAAAAATATACAGGGTGTTTAAAATAAGAAAGTTGATTTCTAAATTTGACATAAGCGATGACAATGGACAACTTTCACATGCATAATTTTATAGTTTATTTAAAGTTATGCAACTTTTGTTTCAGACTATCGCAAAATGCATAATAACATAGAAAAGAGGGGGTAACATTTACTATAATAGTATAATGGATAACATTTACTATAATAGTATAATGGATAACATTGTACAGGGTGAGTCAAATTGGGCACTTTTATATAGTTACGGGTACTTCTAGCGAAGACAAGACACCCATCTTTGAGCTACGAGGGGTTTTTGAAAAGTAACTTTTATTTATGAATTTTTTTTTTTGGTGTAAATTGCTTTTTTGTAGATCTTTTAAAGCAGAATCCAGATCTCAAACTGGATTTTATCCGCCACTTTTACTTTTTAGATATAAAGCAAAGTTACCTTTTTTCTTATGGAACAAAAACTGTTAATAGCAGAATTGTCTTTATTGATTTAAGTAAGTCGAAATTTCCGATAGGGAATTCTGGCAGAGGGAGAACCTCCACCAACAGTTCGAGAGGAACGCTGTGATATGCTACACCGATGGCTCCAAGTTATCGGAGAGGCAGACAACAGGGGCGGGGGTCTACGTGCGAGGTTCGCAATGGTCCGGAGGAGCATGTGGGGCACTCATTGCGCCAAAAGCGCCAAAAATATATACTCTGGTGGAAGAGTGCGTAGAAGCACTGGAAGCCATGAGTCAAGACCAAAGAGTTACAGTGATGCGGGTATCGGGACACACGGGAGTGTAGGGCAACGAAAAGGCGGATGAACTCGCTCGGATCGGGGCCAGCACTCAATACGTGGGGCCGGAACCACTCTTAGGTATAACAAGGAGACAGCTGCAAAGTCGACTCATTAAGTGGGCTAACGATGCACTGGCGGACTCCTGGGAGAACGAATTAGGATGCAGACAGTCCAAAGAGTTCGTCGACGGACCGGGCGCGGACAGACTCAAATGGCTCCTGGGAAGGACACGAAAAGATATTGGACTACTGACAGGGATACTGACCGGCCACAACCGACTCAGCAAGCATCTGATTCGCATCGGGGTCGGGAATGACTCCATCTGCCGTGCCTGCGGGAGGGCGGAGGAGACATCCCGGCACCTCGTTGCGGAGTGCGATGCATACTTAAGGATGATGCATCAGGTAGTCGGACAACCGAATCTGGATGCAGAGGACCTGCGAGCTCTCAGGTGGGCCAAAGTACTGGGGCTGGGCTGGGGTAAGGTAAAAAGGGACCGATTGGGCCTACTTGCCAGGTCTTGGGCCGCCCCCTAGTTACTACTACTACTACTAAGTACTAAAATAGTATGTTAACTTTATTTATTTTCTTTATTTTACACTGTAGGTAGTTAATTTAATTTAATTTATTTTCTATTCCATTTGTTTTGTGTGTTTTGTTTTATGATTTTAAGAATTCTATAGTTTTAGAACTTGTTATTGCTCTTTTAGATTATGTAAATGGGCTTGACCCGTCAATAAATAAATAAAAACACTCTGTTTGTTATTTTATTTTTGTATTCAGAATTAAATTTTAATCAAATTGCTGTGTCATATGTGATATGTTGGTTAAGTAGTTTTTGAGATATTCAACATTCTATTCACAGCAAGGTGGCCATGGCCGGATATGGTTTTGACAATAAAAATAAAGTAGGTCATGCACTAAAGAGGTGACTACTGGCATAGTATAATGCTCGGTATAATGTTAAAGCCTAATTTTTTTAAATATTTGGAGCAGGCGGAAAAATAGTTAATTTGATGGTTAGAAATTAATTCTTTAAGACTTAGTTAGGTAGGTAGTTAGGTTGGTATCCGGACATGACCCTCTGCGACTATTACTTATGGGGCACATTAACGGATAAAACGTTCAGAGATGGGGGACCTGACAACAAGCAAGACCTGGAAAGTCATTTTTTGGATTGCGTTGATGCTTTAAGAAATGTAGAACTTCTTATAATGCCGCTATAAGTGCCCACGCTTAAGTATTGGACAAAATGGCGACATTCTGAGCACCTTTTATAGTCTTATTTGTAGTTTATTTTTATTAGTTTTTTTGAGATTAAGTTGTTTCAAATGGAGTGGGGTAGGGGTACTTTTTTTTATTAGTTATTATTTTGGGATTAATTAAAGTCAAGAATTTTTTATCTCTATTTAGTTGTGTTATTAATTAGAATAGAAAGTTTAATAGTCGAATAATAAAAATATTTAAAAATATAAGAAAATATAAATATAAACTTTCAAGTTGAAATTGGTAGAGGCCTTGTTCCAAATGAAAAATGTAGTAGGCAATGACATATTTGACATGACCTTATAAGTTCATGTCTTTGGTCCATAGCCGACTCAGATTTTATTGTCATATCCATATCCGGCCATGGCCACCTTGTTGTGAAAAGAAAATATTGAATATCTCAAAAAATGCAACCAAAATTTCACATATGATACATCATTTTGATTACAATTTAATTCTGAACACAAAAGTAAAATGAAAAACATGGTGTTCCATAAGAAAAAAGTTAACTTTGCGTTATATCTTGAAAAGTAAAAGTGGTAGATAAAATCCAGTTTGAGATCTGGATTCTGCTTTAAAAGATCTACAAAAAAGCAATTTACACCAAAAATAAATTTTCATTAATAAAAAAGTTACAGGCCCTATCCCAAAATGCAGACTTTTCAAAAACTTCCCCGTAGATCAAAAAAAAAATGCGGTTTTCACCAAAAATCTTGTCTTGAAATTTGAGCCTCGCAAAGGGGGGTTGGTTTTTCTCTATCTCCGCTAGAAGTACCTGTACTCATACAAAAGTGCGCAATTTGAATCACCCTGTACATTACATTGTAATACATCAAATATTTTAACTAACCGTCATTGTTGTTTAACTCGTTTTTAGTCTACCATCCCAATATGGTATGGGGGACTATTAAAATCGTGAAATTTTGACTTTCTAAACTAACTAAGGTTCCAAAACACCTTAATCGACGAAAAAAAAAGTTGTCTGTTGTCTGTCTTTACACACGATAACTCAAGAACGCCTTAATCGATTTTAACGAAATTGGTACAAAAATCCGCTATCGTCTGACCATGAACTGATTAACTTTTTGGTAGCGCGGTGGGGGGTTGAAGAAGGGAAAAATATATTTAAAAAAATTGTAACTTTGGAACAAAAGCAAGTAGTGATATACGGTTTTCAGATTTAAGTTTCCATGAATATGCACTACAAATTTTGTTATAAAGTCCAAATTCGTGGGAGCTTTAGTTTCCGAGTTATTTGAAAAAACGTTAAAATATATTTAAAAAAATCATAACTTTAGAAGCTATTGATATGCGGTTTTCAGATTCTGATTTTCGTAAATATTACCCAAAAATTTTGTTGTAAGGTGCAAATCTTTTAAAGCTACAGTTTTCGAGATATTTTCATTGTATATATATCTGTGCTTTCTAGCACCAATTTTTGTTAAGTGAATTGTTTAGAGATTACTTGTGGAAAAAATTTGTTTGACTCAAACAGAGGATTATTCGATATGACTGATGAATATTTCATTGGCAGAAAGTAATATTTTTTAGTGGGTACAAAAAAGAAAAATTTCAGGCCGTTTTCCTTTAGCAAAAAAAACTATTTAATAATGAGGAGATATTAACAGTGCCCAGTATTTTTATTTTGGAGTCCTATTTAAATAAAAATTCTGGCTATAACCAAGAAAGAAATTATCATCTGCATCGAAATAACTTTCCTCGATCTATTACAAAGTTTTAATCGCACAAATATCACATCTATGTTTTCACGAGTCTTCAAAAGTTCTTTGTCGCCAAAGCTTACTATAGCCTGGATGAGTTTTTAATGATTGAATTAACTTAATGACTTTAGAATTGTTTTTCTTCGCTTGTAGGTTTTAACTTATATGTTTCTGATGAAGTTTTAAAATTCAGTTTGGATTTTAAAAGTAAAGGTTTATATCACTAGTATTTTATAACTGTGTCCGTAACTAGTACTTATTGTTTATTAATTAGTTTATTTAATAGCTGTGTGAATAGGAATACAAAATTATATAATATTTTGACTATCTGTTTAACAATAAATGGCGCCAGCAGGCACGTATAGCCATCCTTACAATCTTTTTAAAAAAATTAACAAAATTTTTTTAATTTTTTTTTTGGCTGAAAATGCAATTATCTATCTTAATGTGAAAACCGCGTGTCGATAGCTGCTACGGTTCGTGAGTGAGGGTTTTAAAAGTATTATTTTTATTTTTCTTAGATATCTCAAAAACTGCAAATCTGACAGAATTTAACGTTGACATGGTTTTTGTTCAAAATGTAATTATTGTCCCTAATTGCTACAGTTCGTGGGTTACGATTTTTTTCAGTATATTTTTGTTTATTTTAAATATCTCAAAAACTACAGATGTTCATCATAAATAAAGTTTTTTTTTAGAAAATATAATTATCCATCTTAGCGTGAAAACCACGTGTTGCTAACTGCTACGGTTACCCCCCATTTCTACCTCCTTTGCAATCCCCCACTCCAACAAAAACTATTAATTAAAAAATCGGTTAAGCGGTTTTTGAGCAATCGTGTTACAGACAGACAGACGGACACCATGATAAAATTTTGTATTTAGGTCTTTTTTGACCCAAATAACTTATTTTTAGCGGAAATAATAATAACTTTGTTTTGAGGATCCCACTAGCCTCCATAATACGTATGGATGGCTAAAAATGTACTAAAAAAAAAGTTTGAGTTATAATTTTAAATTGTATATCTATGTAAAATTTTTCTGTTACCTTTAATAGTGGACATTTTTTGAAATGATAATTTTTAGCAAGTAAATGATAATTTTTAGTAAGCTATTACTTTGTCAAGGAATGTATACCTTTTTAGACAATAAAGCTTAGAAAAAAAAATTTGTTGACAAAGCATTAATACGTAATATTAAACAAAAGTATAGGTCAAAAGCAGTAAAACATATAAATAGTGTAAAATAAATGGTTAAGATTTACAATCAATCACAAGAAATATAACATATAAGCGCCTGTCTCTACAATTTCTTTCTGAATCGTACTTGCTAAAGTCGATCTTCAAAGAATTCATTTAGGCTATAATAAGCTTTAGTATACAAGAACCTTTTAGCTTCATTTAAAATTTTTCAAATACACTGGCAAATGATGCAAAATTTTTCTGCTATTGTATATAATAGTATAATGTATATTAAAGTAAAGTAAAAGCTTGTGGCAGTCTCGTTCGTTTTATGAGTTTTCTCAACCTTTAATAATGATTTTTGGCTCACCTTGTACATAAAAACCGTTTGCTTCGAACAAAAAAATTTTGGCCACACCAAAAGAATTTTAATTTTACCAAAATCTTTCCACTCCATCTTTCGAACTACATTTATAATGTAATTCGTTTGTCTTTGACCGGATAACATGGGAGAGAATCCGGACGACCGTTGTAAAGAAAGGGCAAGAGGAACTCTTCAAGATAAATAATGTTTTCCGGTACAGGACACATTAAATTGGATTTGAGTTTTTGTCCATGTTTTGCCTCTAGAATGATTTTCAGTGAGAAACTTTTTAAAAATATAGTTTATTATTACTGGTGTTGGTTGGTCGGTTGGGTGGAACTGCTGGGAAGGGATCATTGAACACAGAAATCTATGTTTTCTATACCAAAGTTTTGTCACTATTGGAACGTCTTCGAGGCACTTGTCAATTGCTTGGCTAAACACCCTTTCGATCCGTGCAGTCAGTATCCATAAAAAACTGCTCTATTTTTTGTTCTTATTCGATTCTTGGGTTCCAAATATTACCCTTAATGTGCCCCTAGATCTTTCCCCTTTTTTTCGTTTGAATTCGTCAAGTCTGAAGGTTGCTTTTAAAAACCCAAAGTAAAGGGATTGACCTCACTTGGACGTCCACGGTTCATCAGAATGGGCAAAATCAAACACGTTAAATAAAAGAAAGTTCAATTATAAAATCATTCACCATAAAAACTGCAATTTGTTAAATCAATTTTTTATCCGAACCTTATTTCTTCAAACCCATTCAATAACAAATTCGAAATTTATAAGACCCGTTTTTAGTTGAGCCATTCTTCATTAAACTCATTCAGTATCAAACTCGTAATTTGTAAAACCCATTTTTAATAAAACCCGGAATTTTTCAAACCTGTATTTGTCAAAACCGGAATTCGTAAAACCCGTTGTTTGTCAGAAAATGTTTGCTAAATTGGTTGCGCATTCGCCAGGTAGGTGAATCGTTCTTACGATGAAAATTTTTATTAAGTACTGTCTGGTAAATTCCTGAAGAAAAGTTGTCGGATTGCTAAAGCCACCTTTAGAATATGAAAGACACATAACTTTTCGACGCCAGCACTTTTTAAAAAATCTTCAAACATTCGATAGGGGGATCCGAACCCATGCACCACTATTTACTTCTATTTTACGAACTTGATCGCGCCCATTATATCAACCAAAAAATTTCAAATTATTGGTCACTAAATTGTGAACACTAAAATTAAACACTTTGAAAAAATGATGAAGAACGTCATGATGAAGATCTAGTAGTGCGTTAAGTATCTGGTTAGCCAAATAAAATGTGAAGTTGGGATTTTTTAAAAGGGTCGAGACTTTAAATCCAAAAAAAATTCACAGGTTAATTTTTTTCGCAGTGTCTTGATTTAAAACGTCATAGTTTTAAAAAAATTCGTAAAAAACCTCATTTATAAAAGCTGTTTGTTTACACTTACCTGTGTCCTAGTTCTGGATAGAATTAAGTGTTTAATAATTTAGGTAGTTATTACGTGAAACTAGACCCCAGAGCTTCCTTTATTGCTCTGGATTAGTGCCAAACCGTATTTGATTGAAATTTTGGGGTTACTGTGCGACAAAGGCCGGAAATAAAGGTTTAAGGAAAATCGGGTGAAATCTTAGCAAATTATTACTTATTTTAAATTAATGTGTATCGATTGGAGGAAAGCAATTAACCGTTAAAGGCTAGGATAATTAGCTGAGGTAATTGACTTTCTTTTAACCAGTTTTGGTTTTAGATCCTATTAATATTATAAATGCGAAAGTTTGCGTGTTTGTTTCTCAATCAAGCAAAAATGGCTGTGCCGATTTGGATCAAAGAACCCTGCACAAATTACATTGTGAATGGCTTTCGCCTAAATGTCATAATTTTTTTATATGTTGTAGTGCTCGATCAACAAAAAAAAACTTTTTTTTAATTAAAATTAATTTAATTAAAAAATTATTTTCTGAGATATGGAGCTTTAAAGTTGACGTGTTTTAAAGCTATATTTTTGGACATGGTCCACATTTTTTTCCCACAACTTTGTTGATTAGCGCCAAAATAAAACGTTTGTCTTGAATGAAACACCCTTTCCATCCATGTAAAAATATTTCTATAAGGGTTCTTTGGTACCATCAGAAAAGTCACTGATTTGTAAATTTTAAAAACGAAAAGTGACCGTATCTAAAAAAATTAAAATTTTTATTTTCTTTAAAACAAACGGCCGGATTTTAATAGTTTTTACATATGTTAACAAAAATAAACCTAGCAAGCTAAACAAAACATTTTTGCTTGAGTGGTGCCATTAATTTGGAAAATGGTAGTTGGCTATCAATGCTTTTTAATATTTTTGAAATATTGGTGAAATGCGAAAAGTGATTTAAAATAACTTATGGGTAGGTTATGTAAACTTTTTCTGGACAAATTGAATTTAAAAGCTTGATACGAATATGTTGGTACCGATAGGTATCCATTGGTACTGGCATTTGACCAATCAAATTGCTCGTGTGTTACATGCTTTTAGGCTAACTTGGGGTTGCCGGTAACGAATATGATAACATTTTTCCGGTTGTTTACACTGTGTTCCCAATAGAATGCGTAAATACAAAGCCGCCGCATATCGCCATATTAAAGATATCTTACGAGTTTTAACTTTTTGCACGCAAGTGCATGCGTAAAAACCAATTTCCGCACTTAAGTACTAAAAACACTACCTACTTTTTTTTCTCATAGAAAAACGGTAACAGTAACCGGAAAAATGTTATCAAATTCGTTACCGGCGACCCCAAGTTAGCCTAAAAGTATACACCACACGAGCAATTTGATTGGTTAAATACAAGTACCAATAGGTACTAATTGGTACCAACATATTGGTATTAAGCTTTTTGATTGGATTTGTCCATAAAAAGTTTTTATAAACTACCTATAATATATTTAAAATCACTTTTCGTATTTCTTCATTATGAAAAATTAAAGAAAATGAGAATTGTATTTTTTTAAAAATGGTCGTTTTCTTTCTTTTTTAAAACTTACAAATCAGTGACTGTTCTGGTGGTACCAAAGAAACCATATAAAAACATTTTTATATGGGTAGAAGGGGTGTTTCATTCCAGAGAAATAGAGCTTCGAATCATTTTATTTCAGCGGTGATTAGCAAAGTTGTGGAAAAAAACTTGGACCATGTCCAAAAATAGAGATGGCTTCGCGGGTCCTAATGCGCACAGAACCTAAAGTTCAAGTATCCTATTGTGCATTCATCCTACTCCAGTTCGGCGGCATACGTCGACTTTCGGGTAACGTCGTCCACAATTTTTTAGGGAATAATATCTAAAGGCCGCGAATATTTGAAACGTCGCAAATTCATTTAAAGTCGAGATTTTGTAGAGGTCACAACTAAGACTGCTCTGTTTTAAGCGTTAATCGGGCACTTAAGATGATGTCATACGGCCACGGGAATTAATTCCGTTACTCTCCCGATGTTTGCTGGGTAGCTTTCGCGCGTTCTGTTTTCCCCTCTTTGTAGCGCTGAGTCAACCCACATTTTTTTAAATAATTTTCAAAAAAATACGAAAAAATATAAAATTTGCATCTTAAGTTTGATTGTTATAATTTTAGTTTATATCCGGTTTCACAGCAAATTTTGCCTGCGGCGCTACAACACATTGATTGATTGATTAACTAAAAAAATATTATATTTTTACAAAATTTTAATTTGTGGTACATTAATGACATTATTACAGATGCCAATCCAGTTTTTTTTTTATTTCATAAAAAAACTTAAAAAAGATCAAAATTTCTGAAGAACTTTCTTCTTAAACTGCCAAAAATTTTGCCTGCGGCGCTATGATACAAAAGTATTTTTTACTAAATTTCCACCTACGACACATTTATGACACGATTTTACCAACAAATCTAGGATCAGAACCAGATCCATACCCAGTTTTTTTTATGAGTTGAATTAAATTTTTTATACTGCCCTTCCCCCCAAGTAAAAATCGTGTCTACGCTCTTGTTAAATCTTCTTTTAACTTGCTTATTACGAGAGATCGAAAAAAACTTTGCAAACGTTTTATAATTTTTTAAGTGATTTTAGATTTACCTGCCAAAAAAAATTGTATTTTTAAAATCAAGAAGGAAAGGGCGATCGTAAATTGCAAGAAATACTTCGATTTGATTAAATTTCGGCTCTATTGCAGAACGAAAGGAAAACAATAATATCTATACATATTTGTGTAAACTGTTAACGAAAAAAAAATTGTCCTGGAGGCGGGAAAAAAGAAATGGTTCTGTAAACGCGTTTATTTTCAGTCAGTGACCTTACGCCACTGTCCGATTTTATTTTTTTTACGTTTCTTATTTACTCGTGTTTTTATGAAAACGACAATAGCATGAGCCCACCAAGAACTGATTTCTGGAAAATCCTGATAAGTTATGATTTTCACATTAAGACTCAGTAAGCCATGACAACTCCTGAGAAACAGTTGAAACCCCAAAAATGTCCTGAGAAACGATACTAAAGTGGCGATTCGGTTGCCTGCAGCAGCATTTATTTTAGATATATTTTAGTAATTCCTTTTCCGCAAATTTTCCCCTGCTGCGCCATTTTCGATAATTTTTTTAAAGCTTAACATTATTTTTCTGCAATTTTTTGCCTACGGCGCGAGAGAGAAAATAAGGAAAAATTTTTGTTTCGTAAATTTATCATTCGTGTCCCAAATTTTCGTCCTGGCCCTGTTTTTATTCATTTTTTAAAAATAAACACTATTTTCCTGCAGATTCCTTTTTCAGTCAAGATTTTAAGACAAGGTTGCATATTATAATTTCCACAAAAAGATTTCTTTTCGCTCCCACCCTCTTTTGGGAATTCCGCTACCGCTGCCCCTGCCGGAGAAGTGAATTAATACATGTGTTTTATTTTCATTTCTAATTGGTCATGATCACTTTTTCACTTGGGCCTGAGAAGTCCTGATTTTTCAATCTTAAGTTTTGGTGGGCACCCTGTTGAGGAAAAGGTCCAATTTTTAGTAAGGAATAATTAGCATTTCTCAATGTTATCATTTTGCGCTGTTGTTTTAAATTTGGTTATAACAAATGGATTAGAATCTTTTTTTGCACCCGTGATAAAAAAGTTTTGCATCGGCAAGTCAAAAAGCCATGGTTTTTATTACTTTGCGGGGTATAGGTAAAATCGTGTTTTTGATAAAGGTTTAAAAAAATATATAGGTTGTTCTTAGTGGATGGCTATATAACGGCCCCATTTTAAAAAGGTGCTTAGGTATGCAAAAAATATGGGTATTTAATGTAATCTTATGTAAAACTCTATTCATATTTTGTTACATAAGGATTTTAAATGGAAATTTGTATTCGGTAGAATTACCTGACTTTGTTATATGTTGAAGTACTCTCTACCCCTCCCAGAAGTACCCGAAAAGTAACGTCAAAGTCGTCGATTTGGCACTTTTAAGCAATTTTTGAATTATTGTACTGAACTTATTTGCAAACCCATCAAAATATAAAATTGTACTGCCATCTTGGATCCGCCATATTAAACTTTTTTATTTCTTATCTAATTTAAACGAAACTTTCTCTGAATTATAAAACGTTTCCAAGACACCTAACTGTGATAGAAAACTGACAGATGTCAGTCTCAATCTTGCATCGGCCATATTGAACTTCGTTATTTTTTGTTCGTTTTAAACAAAACTTTTGTGGCCCATAAAGCGTTTTCAACAATTCAAAATTGACATATGTCAATAGCCATCTTACAAGGGTCATATAGAACTTTGTTATATTTTGCCCGATTTAAATATAACTATTTATACATTTTAAGGTTTTCTAATATTACTTAAATAGGATGCAAATTTGCCATATGTCAGTAGCCATCTTTCGTCGTCCATATTGAAGTTCGTTATTTTTTGTCCGATTTAAACAAAACTTTTGTGGCCCATAAAGCGTTTTCAACAATTCAAAATTCACATATGTCAGTAGCCATCTTACAAGGGCCATATTGAACTTTGTTATATTTTGCCCGATTTAAGCATAATTTTTTATACATTTTAAGGTTTTCTAATATTACTTAAATAGTCGGCCATATTGATCTTCATTAGTTTGAACCAAACTTTTTTGCACATAAGGCGGTTTTAACAATATCAAATTTTTTCCCAAAACTGACATATGTCAATTGAAATCATTGCGTACGTTCGTGGGTCCGTAACGGTACGTACACTCTCCGTACGCACCCATCAAAAAAGCGGGAATCGTTCGAAACATGGCATGAACTAGTTCAAAAAAAATTTACTCTATTTTGACTTTGTTTTGGACGCGCTAGGTATACCGATACCGATGCCTTGAAATATTTACGTTAAGTGTCTATTACTTTTAACCTTTACCGTACCATATATTTCCATATTTAACTAGGAAAAACAAACTGAAAAAAACCTCGAAGAAAAAACGGAAAATGCTCTCCAAGAAAAATTTTTTATAATAACTAACCCAAACCCACTGAAGCTACCGAACCCAACCCAAAATAATTTTTATTTCATACTCCATTACGTTATCGGTTTCAGTCCGGGAAATGATAGATTACATCACTAGTCTGGAAAAATAATAATGGATTTCCCACTTACAGTATGAAATAAAACGTTGTACGATACACGGCCGTGAAATGTCATGAAAGTACTCGTCTAGAATTCCGGACTCGGCTCCTTCGTCGCCTTGTCCATAAATTTTAATTTAAAAAAGAACAAAATGAATCTCGTGTCCCCAAATAAAAATGAAAGTAACACTCGTGGCATATCGGACAAAGCGTTTTTGTTTCTCACTTCATTACGACCAGGCCTCCAATGTCTAATGGAGAATCCAGACACCTACAGACCTGTTTCATCCTTATTAGGAATCATGAGGGAGTCATAGGATTATTATACCTGGCAGTTGAAGCTACACAGTGACCATGCACACCTCTAGAATTTAAAACAAAAAGTTTGTAATCCTTGGGGACGTAGTAACTGTGTGCGCCACCTGTCGAATAAACCGAGAAACAAAAACATCAAAATTGAAAAGTGCAGGACACCGTAAATACAGAATCCTGTACCGTTCAGCAGGTTATAAAGTAGAGACCTGTAAAAGTATAAGGTCACTGTAACATGACTCTTAAAAATCGGAGCGGAGCGGACACGAGATTCATTTTGTTGTTCTTTAAATATTTTGTCTTTTTAGTTCTGCGCAACAAGCCTCCTCCGGAGCGATTGCTTGCTGATGTCTTAAAATTAGGGCCACGTAGTATGAAGCTCCAATTGGGGGCGGTGCTGCTGCGAACGTTACCTCTTTTTAAGAGTCATGTTACAGTGACCTTATACTTTTACAGGTTTCTACTTTATAACCTGCTGAACGGTACAGGATTCTGTATTTACGGTGTCCTGCACTTTTCTCGGTTTATTCGACAGGTGGCGCACACAGCTACTACGTCCCCAAGGATTACAAACTTTTTGTTTTAAATTCGAGAGGTGTGCATGGTCACTGTGTAGCTTCAACTGCCAGGTATAATCCTATGACTCCCTCATGATTCCTAATAAGGATGAAACAGGTCTGTAAGTGTCTGGATTCTCCATTAGACATTGGAGGCCTCGTCGTAATGAAGTGAGAAACAAAAATGCTTTGTCCGATATGCCACAAGTGTTACTTTCAATTTTAATTTAATCCGTGTATTTTAATAGAGCATTTCCCGGCCTTTTTACGTAAATTACTGTTTTTGACGAATTTTTTAATATGGTACACTCAATTTTTTCCTGGGGTTTTTTATCTGAAATTTTCTTTCCGAGAGGGTTTTTGTCCGGAAATTTTTTTTCGGATTACTAATATTAACATTGGTCAAAATTTTACTTCGCGTGTGTGAGCAGTTTGAAATTGTTCTGAGAATCGAATGAAATTAAAAGGGTCACTCGAGATGTTTTGTAATATGACACTGTGTTTATGTGATTTTTATAAATGCTAAGGCTTGCAAGGAAGATAACGCACAGCAAACACATGGTATTTTAAAGACAACTGAATAGCACAAGATCTCACTGCAAGATATTTACGTTCATCTGTGGCTTGACTATCAATAGTGTTTCAGCAGCGTTGGCTATTAAAATATGCACCGCAAGTATCTACCCCCCCCCCCCACTAGCAATAAGGGTGCATTTTTTTTAAATAATGTTACTTTATATATGCTAAAGATTTTGATTTCATTCACTTACTTTTTAGTTAACGTTTTGACTTGTTTTTTCTCTGAAATAGTTTTGTCGAATATTATTCGAGAAAATATTTTGTGGAGCTATTTTTTTCTGGTAAGTATATTATTCAAGTTCTTATATTATTAAAGAAAAAATAAAAAACCAGCATTTTTTTATTAAAATAGTGCCTCACAAAAGAACCCAAAAGGAAGTCTTTAAGTAAGAGTTTTCACAGGTTTTGGCTTAATTTAGACCATGCCTTACTTTACTATAAAAATGGATGCTAGGAATCATGGATAGTCTATCATATAAAAGCGCCAAAAATCTAAAAATGTTTTTCTCATTGAATGATTTTTACGAATTACAACGCAATCTTGCAGTAGGAACTTAGACTATAGTATAAACCTTATTTTGGATAAGAGAACCTAAAAGCGTAGAATTGCCACCACCGACTTTTTTTATTTAAATATTTAAAAAATACTCGTGAATTCACACATTTTTACGAAATAAAAAAACTTAAATTTAAAAACTATACTTTTTTAAGGAAATTTAGTTTAAAAAATTGACACTTATGAAATTTCGTAAAAATGTGCGAGTTGCAAATCTTTAAACGCGAATAGCATAAGGCTACGGCTACAGGGTGAGATATTTTGTAGTTTTGACAAAAAATTAAACGATAAACCCCTTTTTTAGCTCACCGTCGAGAAAAACGATTATTCGCGCTAATCTAAGTGTTCGTATTAAGAATGTATTTACACTGATAAATTTGAACCAAAAAATTAGTAAGTTAAGCTACGGAGGAAAAATAGAGGAAAAAATTAGAACCCAAATTTTTTTTTTATTAACAAACTTAGGAAGGTCCACCATTTAAAATACTAAGGGCCGGTTTCTCAATAGCGAGTTAGCGTTAACTCGAGCCACATAACCTTGTCAAAAATCTTTAAAAAGCAGGTTAAAATTAACTCCAGGGTAACCACGGCTTCAAGGCGAGGGTAAGTTACTTATCTCAGGTTTAATCTAAAAAAATATTGTCTTAAAACAGCAAAGAACTGGTATTTATAGCCTGAAGTAATTGAACTCTCTGGTAACCCGCTATTGAGAAACCGGCCCTAAAAGTCCCCATTCCTACCCCTTCGGGAACTGTTATTTCTTACCTCCAAAAGAATCTATCGTTTTTCTTGGATAACTCCTAAAGTGACATATGGGAAAAATGTTGCAAATTTAATTCTCTATCAATAAGTTACCAGGGATAGTGTAGCTTAAACCACTCCTACCAGAAAAATTGAAAAAGCCCAAGCGAAATGAAGCCCATTTGAACAATTTCTTGCATATTCCTCTTTAGCTATTCCATGAAGATTTCTTAACTTATGAGTACCAAACTTGGCAGGGTTGATTTAAGAGCAATGATCTATAGTACGTTTATTTCTTTAAAATTAAAAAAAAAATGTATAAGATTGTTTAAACTTTTATGACATAACACCTTGACTATATTACAATCAAAAGTCAAATAATTTCGACCTACGTCCCTTGGGGGGGCGGTTACCGAATTTTTAATGGAAAAGAGGAAATTCTCAAAAACTAAGACACCCACTTAAGAACGGTTTTCATTTCCAGAAAGCCAAATCATTGGTTTATTTAAAAAGGTATTCGTTTTTGTTTAAAAGTAAGTGGTACGAAAACAGTAGCGGCTCGTTTTGGAAAAATTTTAAAATTACAGCTTTTTCGACCTCTTTGCAAGTTATTTTCCTTTGTTCTGGTTTTTAGGTTTGAATTCCGAAATTATATTTATACCTTTCTTTTGCTGCTTTTAAAAATATTTTCTGGTACAGATTACGCTACGCTTTTTAGCACAAAGGGTACCGAAATAATTGTTTTTTTTTTTTAATCTGCAGCCTCAGAGCCTTTTTTTTCGCCTATAGATATGTTGCCATTTTTGTTGTTATATATATTTTTCGAATAACGTTTAAATATGCCTTTTAATCTTGTCACAGTTTGTTGTTTTTTTCAGTAGCGTCCTCAGCAACGGTTAAATTTGAGAAATCCACTAATTCAAAATTGTGAAAATTTTCTTCGAAAAATAACAACGCAATATCTCTCGCTGCCATTTCTACAAAATTTGTGAGATTTTGATAAGGCTATATTTTTTTTAGCTCTTTTCATTCCCTTTTAGGGCTGCTATTAAATTGGGATGATGCTATGCTAGAGAGGTTCATCTATACCCATGCTAGTCAAAAGTTTGTACGAAAATCGCATAGGTGAAACTTGCATGCATAATAAGTAAACCCTTAGATAATTTTTGATAAATGTTGCTAACATAAAGTTTTCTGAAAAGCGCCCCTATTTCCGAAAATAACACAAAAATTGTTAAAGGTTTAGAAATTATGGTGGACTGATGAAATTTGGCACAAATGGTCATTGACCCCGCAATTCTTTTTTGTCGTGTGTTACTTATTCGAGGTCTCTTGCCTAGGAACCCAATTCTCGACATTAAACAAAAAATAGGAAAATATTAATAACAGCTATCCAAAAAGTGCTATAACTATCAGATTAAGAACAAATATTTGCCGCTATATTGGCTTAAATTAAAAAATGTTTTATGTAGAGGGCCCCAATTCTTGCCCCATTTTTCTTGTGAAATGCAAGGGCAGGGCCGTTATATCATCACATAGTTATATGGGTTATACAGACAACTATGGGGGTAATGTTATTTTTATTTTAAGGGTTAAATTTATTAATTTGGACAAAAAATGTAATTTAATTTTTTGTTATGTATATATACCGTTTTGTAAATATGTTTTCCTACAAGCGTGCGGAAAAGTTACTTTTCTGCACGATTTTTCATTTTGAAAGTTGAACTTTTTCTTGCTACTGCTGAAAAGTTACTTTTCCTCACGATTTTTGTATTGTTAAAAATGAAGATATTCAAGACCAATTAAATGATTTATGTAACTATTCTATCTTGTGCGTCATTTTGTCGCATTATTATAAAATCTTTACGTATTAAAAACATTTCCTTTCTTCGTCGTTCGTGCAACAGCCGTCGCGTGCGGAAAAGTACCACTTTCCGTACTTGTTAGGTAAATAACTATTTCTTAGGAACGTGCGGAAAATCGTATTTTCCAGACTATTTCTATTGCACAAAGTCACTTTTTTATATGAACGTGCGGACATTAGTACTTTTCCGTGCGATTTTACTTTTCCGCTCAATTTTTACTTTTGCGCACGATTTTTCTTTTCTTTTTATACCCGATTAGATAGATATAGAGTATAGATACAAAAATAATTTATTCTCTATTTCATATATTTTCCGTTCTAGAGAAGAAAATATTTTTATAGAGAAATGTTTCGTCCCTAGAGAGAAAAATACTCTTTTCTCTTAAGATAAAGTACTAGGCGTCTAGGTAAACTAGATGAGCAGAATGTCTAGTAATTTTAAAACTAATTGTTAAATAAACCCGACAATAATACAAAAGTTGTTTTACTTTTGAAAATATGGGCCCCTGTTCTACTAAAACATGATCTGTTAGTTTGCAGCTTTTTGGCGTTAAAAGTACATTTTTTAAATTAACTTCGGGATTAAGTAATCTTGAAACTTGAAGAACTGGGGCCCTCTACATAAAACTTTTTATTCTTTAATTTAAGCTAATATAGCGACAAATATTTGTTCTCAATCTGATAGTTCTATCACTTTTCGGATGGCTGTTATTAATATTTTCCTATAATACCTCGAATACGACAAAAAAAATTGCGGGGTCAACCATAATTTCTTTTACAATTTTTGTGTTATTTTCAGAAAACTTTACATTAGCAACATTTATCAAAAATTATCTAAGAGTCTACTTATTATGCATGCCAAGTTTCACTGCTGAATTATTATTTTTTCTTAATTAAACTTCTCATCTTCTGACTAGCATGGGTATAGAAAAACCTCTTCAGCATAGCCCGACCCCAATGTTTTTGCATATGAACTAGCAGGCCTAAAAGGGAATTAATAGAGCTACAAAAGTTTGTAGAAATGCCAGCGAGAGATATTGCGTTGTTATTTTTTGAAGAAAATTTCTACAATTTTGAATTAGCGGATTTTTAAAATTTAACCGTTGCCGAGGACGCTACTGAAAAAAAAAATTGAACAAACTATGACAAGATTAAAAGGCATATCTAAAAGTTACTCGAAAAATATACATAGCAATAAAAATGGCAACATATCTATAGGCAAAAAAAAATAAAGACCCTGATACTGTATATTTAAAAAAAAACAATTATTTCGGTACCCTTTGCGCTAAAAAAGCCACGGGTAGCGTAATCTGTACCAGAAAATATTTTAAAAAGCAGCAAAAGAAAGGTAAAAAATAATGTGTCAATTTTTAAAGTTAATAAATATAATTTCGGATTTCAAACCTAAGAACAAAGGAACGTAACTTGTGAAGTTGAAAAAGCTGAAATTTTTACATTTTTCCAAAACGAGCCGCTACTGTTTTCGTACCATTTACTTTTAAACAAAAACGAATACCTTTTAAATATATAAATGGACTACTAAATTATATCAGAAAATTTAATTTTTGCACATTTTGCCAGAAATAGAAAAACGCGGGTTTGGTGGTGCAAATAGGCAACAGTATTGGAACTCTTTATTTTTCGTCCTTTGTTTTAGTTGTTTTAAAATTCCGATTAAGTGGACTAACTAGAAAATTTCAAAAAGTACCAAAACTTTTTGATACGCCACTGCTACTGCCTTATATAAAAAAGGCTCCGCTTTTCACTGGATTTTATACTAGATAATAAAATAAGAATTTTTTAAAGTCATAATTTTTTATATTTTTTTTACTAAATTTGTTAAATGAAAGAGCTAAGGTCCCCTACTACTTCCAATATAAAAAATTATGACTGCGTGACGTTATACATATCTATATTTTGTTTCTTTTCTAAAACGTAAGAATTTCTTGTAGAAATTGGAGGTCGACAATATATTTTTTATTTTTTATATACTTGTATATTTTTTGTCCGTAGTAATTTTATTATTAAATTCGACAGATAAAACACTTTCCAGTTTCCATTTAGGAATATGGATGGTAACACGTTAGTGAACCCCCACTTAAAATTAAAAAAAAATTATTGGAATTGATTGCGCACTTTTTTCGCAATATCGCGCAACCACTTTTATCATTTCCGCAGCAACCGTCTGAAAACTGTAGGCATTTCTTTGTGGGTGAGGCCAACTTTAAGCTAGAATTTTTTTAAATTTTTATCACTCAATGAGATTGAACACGTTTTGCGCAGCTTTGCGCAGCATTGCGCAGAAACCCCTCAAAAGATATAGCTATTGGAATAGCGTGAAGTTGGCCCCTTCACTTAAAAATTTTTCAATATCAAATAGTGTATTCACTATAGTATTCCTTTACTCAGCATTGGGCAGCCAATAAGAATTTTTGCGCAGCAACTCCAAAAAAGCTACATCTTTTTTAGTGGGTGGGCAGTAAGTATGTTAATTTTACCTGGCAAAATAATATTTACATCTGACATTTTACCTGTATTCAACTTTTAATATCCACTATATAAATTTTCCAAACCACAGCTTCATTATCGCACATTTTGTCAAAAAATACAGTTTTTTGAATTTCTTGACCTTAAATCATACCAAAATCCACGCCATTACCTGTGTTCAACTTTTAATAGTTTTTACATTTTTCTCACGCCCCCTCCCCCTTTTTTACTTTAAACAATCAAATCTCAACTCATCTGTGCCTCAGAGAACGTTTCGTCCCACTAAGGCAAATGTCAGGTGTGTATATTATTTTGCAAGGTTGAATTAGCATACTTACTTCACAATCACTAAAACAGACAAACTTTTTTGGAGTTGCTGCGTAAAAACTTTTATTGGCTGCGCAATGCTACGCACACGGAATACTAGTAGATACATTATTTGGTTTTAAAAAAAATTAAGTGGGGAGTCAACTTCATGCTTTTATCCATAGTTTCGATACGGTTGCTTCGCAAAAGATAAAAGTGTTTGCGCAAAATTTATTTTTTTTTAAAGTGGGGCGCAGCTTAATTGACCTGAAGGCTACAATGTTTTTTCTGTGCAAGAATAGCGGTTCAGGACTATTATTTGAAAATACCAATATAAATTCCTTATCTTTGTTTAAATAGCCCATATAAATAAAATTGAAAAATATTCATTTTTGTTTTAAAAATTATATTTTTGCTGTTAGGTTACAAGCATTATTAATTTTAAAATATAATATAAATACTATTTTCAAAATAAGCATATAAAGCCAAGTATATATCTTAAATATGAAATAATACATATTTGATTTAAGATGCGAATAAGAATTTTCTGTTTAAGAAAGGCATATGTTCAAATAGAAAAATAACTAGGTGTCGCTTAAAACTTTGTAATACATGTATTAAAGATTAGTGTTTTCAAAACAAAATTAAAAAACAACAAAATTGAAATTTTTAATATTTCACTTCAAAAAATATTATTTTAAGAATAAGGTGAAGCCGTAAAATTAAAATAAAATTATGTCGTTTTAAACCGAGTAAGATAATTTGAGAATGTAATATTCTTAAGTGAAACTTCACTCTATTTTCTACAGTGTGTGATCTAAAAAAAATAAACTTTCCTTAGCACTGCCCCTGCATTCAATTATGGCCAAACTCCTATTTGGGTCAAACTATACCCTGAATATCTCATGAAAATATATCCAGCGTATTGATTTTTCAAAATTTTCTTTTTAAAAAAGCAAGCTACTACTACATACATTCAGGTAAAGTGAAATGATAGCTTTTATAAATTTCCAACTTTATTATGAATGACACAATCGAAATAAAATATAAGTCAATCGATCTGCCTACGTATAAAAATTTTCACGGTCATGCTTTCTGGAGAATACCTATCTAGCCCAGCGTTAACCTACTACCTACTAGCCAGACGGCCAGACAGGCTGACTGTCGACTTGCACATAGTCACAGTCTATTGATGTGCTCGCGAAAATTGTCTTTTTATTGAAGAGAAAGCCAAAATCATGGCAATACTGCATTAGAGTTGTAATCCCACTTTTGCAACATTTTCAGGCGGTGCGATTCCCCTTTCGTACCATTTTCGGGCGGTCCGTGGGTGGTCTTTAGAGTAGGATGAATGAACATTAGGATCAAGGTGGTTTTCTCCAAAAATATAGCCTGAAAACACGTCAACTTTAAAGCTCCATATCTCAGAAAGTAAACCTGCTCCCTATCTTGTTTTTTTTTTGTGCTTTGTTGATCAAGTAATACAATATACAAAAATATTATGACATTTAGCCGAAAGCCATTTCCAATGTAATTTCTTTAGTAAGAAGATTGGATATCGTAGGCAACGCCGCGGGTCGCCGCCAGTAGCTAATAACCTTTAATAGTCCTGCAGCCTATGTCTTCCCGTGTGCACGTATGTTTAGATGCATTATGACATACTTTTTTTTGTAGGAAATGTTTCCGCAATTAATAATTTCCATGGTGGAGTAACGACATTTTGTGCAAAGGGTGTCTATGACGTCATCAAAGATGGCCGTCGTTTTAACCACTAATTAATGGTGTTAAGACGGGTTTTTGACAATAACGCCGCACTTGTGTAATCTAGAGACACCAAACTTGGCACAGCTTTACTAGATAGATTGAAGACATAGTATGTAAAGTTTCAAAATAATGCGACTCATGTTGTTAAAACCAGAGGCGTACAAATTCAAGAAATCTCATCGCTGTTTAAAAAACTATTTTTAATTTTTTTTTAGGGTGTTTTGTGAGAGAACATTTTTTGTCAAGCTCATAAATGGGCTACGAAAATCCTGCGAAAATATTCTATGAATGTTCCACCAGGATGTTCTAGGAATATAAAAACTGCGGACACAGAACATTCCCTGAACATCCCTGGTATGCTTAGAGGATTTGAGGGAACATTCAGGGAATGTTCCCAATATCCTAGCGAATGTTCGGGGAATATTTCTCTGCTATTGGAGGGGGGGGGGTTAATATTTACAATCTAAAGTAATTGCTTCCTATATCAAAAATTAGATTTTAAGAAGATGATGTTTTTCTAGGGGACAAATTGCTTCCCTTATATTATATATATATATTGTATAAACGCTACTCTGGTTTGTTTTCGTCATTGTATAGATTTACAGTGTACCACAGCTTGTTAGGTCAACTGTTACTCTACTACGGCCATAAGTCACAGTAACCGCGGACCGCAGACGCTCAGCGCCTCTCGCCAATTATAATGACTTTCAACCCCCTAGTATTCTCAAAGGACCAGGACAATAATTCTCCCTCAATGTAATAAGAATTGAGTTATACAGTGTGTAGAGATCAGGTTTCTATATGAACAATAACGCATTAAATTTTTATGCGTTAGATGAATGTCGAAATTAATCATTATTCTGTGCCTCAGCACACTTTTAATTTTAACTAAAATCATCATAAGCGTATAATCTCCATAATTGCTTTACCTATTTACAAGAAAAACTCAAGGGCTTTTCTCCACTTAGTATTACCCAAGGATAGGCATCATCCACGGTTTATCAGAATGTCCAAAATCAAACCCGTTAAATAAAAGAAAGTTCAATCATAAAATCATTCACTATAGAAACTGCAATTTGTTAAGACAATTTTTTTCCGAACCTTATTTCTTCAAACCCATTCAATAACAAATTCGAAATTTATAAGATCCGTTTTTATTCGAACCATTGTTCATCAAACTAAAATCAATTTTTAATAAAACCTGGAATTTGTCAAATAATTATTTTTTAAAACCGGAATTCGTAAAACCCGTTGTTTATTAGAATATTTTTGCTAAATTGATTGCGCATTCGCCAATAATACATGAACCGTAGGCGTACACGCAGGTGGCGACATCTATACACACAGTATTGAACACTACCTGTGAATACTTTTAGCCACATAGAACGACAAATGCATTGAAACGCCGCGCCGCCGCGCCACCTGCGTGTACTCCTCCGGTTCATGTATTATTGGCGAATGCGCAATCAATTTAGCAAAAATTTTCTGATAAACAACGGGTTTTACGAATTCCGCTTTTAAAAAATAATGGTTTTACAAATGACGAGTTTGATATTGAATGAGTTTGATGAACAATGGTTCGAATAAAAACTGATCTTATAAATTTCGAATTTGTTATTGAATGGGTTTGAAGAAATAAGGTTCGGATAAAAAATTGGTTTAACAAATAGCAGTTTTAATGGTGAATCGTTCTTACGATGAAAATTTTTATTAAATACGGTCTGATAAATTCCTGGTTTGATAAACCATGGGCGTTTCATGATCAAAAGTGCCTTGCATAATCTCCGCTAAAATATATAATTGCTTCGTGTATTTACAAGAAAATCTCGAGGGTCTTTCTGCACTTGGTATTACCCAAGGATATGCATCGGGGCTATAATTCTCCATCAAAATATCGGGCTTTGTAGATTTTCTACACATTCACGATTATTAGTTGTACGAAATTTCTATTTATCTATCAACCAACGATACGCGACATATAGCGTTTTATTGAAGGTGTCAGATGGCGAATTTCCAACTAATAATTTCAGCCCAACATATTTACAAAATGAAGGGAAAATTTAGCGCCCTAATAAATTTACAGAAAAGATTTGTGGCGTATAGGGCAAAGGGTGAGGGAATAAATCGGAAAAAGTTTGGCCTCGACCAGGATTTGAACCCGGGACCTCTAGAATACCAGTCTAATACTCTACCAACTGAGCTACCGAGGAACTGGGGTTTTAACTGGCTATCGTGAATGTGTACCTTCTTGTCTTTATAACATGTCTAGGTTTTTTAAAGCCGCAGTAGGCTTCAAAGATCTCCCCACTACTAACAAATGAATCGGACGAAAAGATTCCGAATAGCCAGTTAAAACCCCAGTTCCTCGGTAGCTCAGTTGGTAGAGCATTAGACTGGTATTCTAGAGGTCTCGGGTTCAAATCCTGGTCGAGGAAAAACTTTTTTCCGATTTATTCCCTCACTCTTTGCTCTCTACGCCACAAATCTTTTCTGCAAAAATAATTTGTTGTTGATTGAATTTTTTTTTACAGTTCCGACTGTTCAGGCTGCAAAAGAAAATAATAAAATTCTAAAACATGTGTGTTTATAGTTAAATTTGGTAAAAAATCATATATTTTATGGTTTCAAAATGATTTTTGAAGGCACAAAAATTGCCGTGCTGCCTGTCGCAGAAATTCCGGACAATTTACAGATACGTTACAGATAATTCTACTTTAAATTGTTATGTTTAGAAGAGCAATTTAACCCAAAAAGAAATCTTCATTAATAAAAAAGTTGTAGGTCAAATTCTAAAACGCAATGTTTTACAAAAAAAAACCCGTAGTTCAAAAGCACGGTTTGCGGTTTTCACCCTTGTTAATTTTTCAAAAATCGCGCCCGCATAACATGCATATTAGTTTCTCCCTTAGAAATGCCCAAAACCCTATAATCGCCCTCGAATTTGGACCACCCTGTATATGTGAGGTCAGACGTATTGCTCATTACTATCTTGGTATGGAGATAATTGGTAAATTCCATGCAAGACGCGAGGCGTATTAACCATAAATAATTACTTAGTAATGTAATTAGTGCAGATAATAAGGCCCCTTCCTAAAAACGTAACTCAAAATATTGTTTTTATACCTTCATCAAAGACATGATTTTAGTAACTGTCTGCAGATAGCTTTTTTGGTTACCGATACAAAAATTTTTTTTTTGATCACGGGTGCAAAAAAGATTTCTGTCCGTTTTTTACCCAAAATTGAAGAGAAATAGCAGAAAGTGTAGTAATATTGAAAAAATCTAATTATTCTTGCCTAAAAATTAAGCCATTTCCGCGAGTTTTCACCAAGTATTTACGAAAAAATCATTTAAAAACAACGTCAAAATATCAAACTGTCAAAGATTAAGATGCCGCAACAATGAACGTCACCGAGTAAAAAGGCACATCGCTATGGAAACCTTGTTATTAAATTTACCAGCCGCCATGATTTATAGTGTAAAGATGCTGTGTTGCGAGATTTTTAAAAGTATTTTCCTGTTTTTCTTGGATTTTTTGGTAAAGGTATTAAAAAAAATAGTGTTAACAATTCGCGGTTAAACTGTGCTTTTTTTACTCGCGTTTTTAAATACCTCGCTGCGCTCATTATTTAAACCAAGCCTGTAAAAGAAAGCACTATTTTAGCCACTAGTTGTGAAAACTACTATTTCCTGTTTTGCTTGGATTTTTTGATGAAGGCATTAAAAAAATAGTGTTAACAACTCGCGGCTAAACTGTGCTTTTTTTTACTCGCGTTTTGAAATACCTCGCTGCGCTCTTTATTTAAACCCACGCTTGTAAAAAAACACTATTTTAGTCACTAGTTGTGAAAAATACTATTTTTATTGACGTAACATTAACGCTACAATGATATTGATCAGTTTTTTTTCTAATATTATAGAAAATTTTGACTAGATGCTAAAACGGTTCCCATCTGTGCGTTTTTCACGCGCGGCCACCTTGACTTCATAAACGCATTACGCGGTCTAACATAGATGTGCCTTCCCAAGTCCATGTCACACCACGTGATGCTTTTGAGTCAGGGTTGCCACGCATGGATGAGAATCGGGCTTTTTAAAGTGTAGAAGATTAGGACGCCCACGGTTTATAAGAATGTGCAAAATCAAACCCGTTAAATAAAAGAAATTTCAATCATAAAATCATTCACTCTAGAAACTGCAATTCGTTAAACCAATTTTTTATCCAAACCTTATTTCTTCTAACCCATTCAATAACAAATTCGAAATTTATGAGACCCTTATTCATCTAACTCATTTAATATCAAGCTCGTAATTTGTAAAACCCAGTTTGAATAAAACCCGTCAAACCATTATTTTTCAAAACCGGAATTCGTAAGACCCGTTGTTTATCAGAAATTTCTGCTAAATTGATTGCGCATTCGCCAATAATACATAAACCGGAGGCGTACACGCAGGTGGCGCGGCGTTCCCATGCATTTGTCGCTGCTACTCGCGCATACTTGTACAGGTAGCGTTCAATAGTTTGTATATAAATGTCAGTTGTATTCCAGTTAAGAACAAATTTCTGATAAACAACGGGTCTTACGAATTCCGGTTTTGAAAAATGATGGTTTGACAAATTCCGGGTTTTATTATAAATGGGTTTTACATATTACTCGTTAGATATTGAATAAGTTTGATGAACAATGGTTCTATTAAAAACGGGTCTTTATTTCTTCAAACCCATTCAATAACAAATTCGATAATTTATAAGATCGAACGATTGTAATTTGTAAATTTCGAATTTGTTATTGAGTGTGTTTGAAGGAATTTGGTTCGGATAAAAAATTGGTTTAACAAATTGCAGTTTTTATTGAATACGGTCTGATAAATTCCTGGTTTGGCAAACCATAAGCGTTCGAAGATTTCCGCTTGTGAAATACAGGGCCCGTATTCGACGCATATTTTCATATTTTTTTTCATATTTTTTACTTACTTCATAAAATGTTGATATTTTTGACAAAAATTCATATTTTATTCATAAAGTAGGGTTCACTCCTTTTTGTTCTTCAAATTTTTAAATCGGCCGAGTTTTGGGGTTCTGGCCTGTGGCCTTAACAATTTTTTATATTTCTGCTCCTTGACTTGACTGTTTTACTTTAGCTTCGTAGATTTTTTTATTAATGATACCTAATGCTTTTTAGTGACACTTATGTACCTTATATTTATTTTTGTTTTTTAGTTTTTTATTATATAAACAAAATTAAATCCAAAAATTTTTTGTTATTGTCCACCCAAAGAAATTGGCTTTCGGGGTGTATCTGGACTTCCAGGTTGTGTCCATACTTTTCTAGGTTGTATGCAGACTTTTCTAGGATGTGTCCAGTATTTACCAGGGTATATTCGGACTTTTCCAGGGTGTTTCCAGACATTTCCAGGTTGTATCCAGACATATCCAGGGTGTATTCAGACTTTTCAAAGATGTATCCAGCATTTTATAGGGTGCATATAGGTTTTTACAGGGTGTATCCATTGTTTTCCAGGGTATTTCGAAAGATTTTTCAGAGTGTATCTAGACTTTTACAGGGTATACCTGGACTTACTGGATGTTTCCTGGCTTTTTCAGAGTTTATTAAGACTTCCTGGGTAGGGTGTATCCAGACTTTTCCTGGGTGTATTCAGACTTTTCCAGGGTGTATCCAGACTTTTCCATTACATTTTAAAGGTTTATAGGTTTCTAACGAGGTTTAACAATGTAGAAAAGAAAATATGTATACGGTACTGTAAAACTAATATCCCCTTCACCATTCAAGAAAAACAGTTTTATTGTTACATCTCTACCAAAATTACAAATATTTTTTATTAGTATTTTTTAAAAAAAATAATTCGTGCTTGGTGGAAGTTGCATATTTTTTTCATAAAAGACAAATTTTTCATAATAAAAACTGCATATTTTCATAATATTTGAGTGATAGGTCGCTGCGGGCCCTGGAAATACTCATAGCGTTTTCGATCTATCAAAAATCGCTCCCGAGCGATTGGAAATCAACCCAAAAAAGATTTGCGTGTTCGATTTAAGAACTGATCACGCTCCTGCCGAGATCTGCGTGTTCGATATGTACCCCAAATCTTTGGCGGACTGCTTATTCTTGCCCCTTCAATATTGACGGATCAAGGAGTTGCATCAAAACAATAGACATAACCTTACTTTGTTACTTTTTGTTCCTTTTATTTTTAAACGTTTAGGGCATCTTTTTGACAGAAAGTCGAGTTTATGAACATTACGTCTTTAATGTGCCCTAAAAAAGAGCAAAAATTGTGAATTTTGTACAAAAAGTGGTGCCCGAATGTACAGAAAAAGTGGTAAAGTAGTTGAATTACACCACTAAACCCCAGTCTTAGTTCAGCGGTCTAGGAATGTTTCCGTGCCGGAATATGCCTGTTTCATAGATTATGAGAAAGCGTTTGATGGAGTCCAACACGAAAAGCTCATAGAATCGCTAAAAGAAGTTGGTCTAGATGACCGAGATAGATAAAGATGGATGGATGGAACTGGAATCAGGCTGCTCAAATAAAGGTGGTTGGCCAACTGTCCGAAGAGGTCCAAATAAGAAGAGGTGTGCGCCAAGGTTGTATATTATCTCCGCTGTTGTTTAATATCTATACTTACAAAATAATAGAGAATGCACTTCATAACTGCGAAGAGGGTCTGACCATAAACCGCATAAAAATCAACAACCTACGATATGCCGACGACACTGTCATAATATTATAGTAGACACGCTGGAAGGCCTGCAAGAGTTGTTGAATCAAATGGCTGCCAAAAGTTCGCAATTCGGGATTAACTTAAATGTTGGAAAAAAATGGATGGTCATATCCAAGGAAAAGAACAGCAGAGGCATGTAAGAATAAATGGGCAGCATTGTGTTGTGTAGTCGCGATCTTAATACCACTCTCCAAATTTGTGTGCTTCGGTGTTCTGTTTTAGCATCACTGACTGAGGCCATGTGTAAAAGGCATTCGATATGCGGTGTTATCGTAGAATACTAAGGATATCTTGGATGGACAGGGTAACTAATGTGGATGTTTTGCTTAGAATAAATAAGGGTCATTCCATATCAAATCAACCAAAAAATCACAAAAATTTTACGCGACCAATTCCAATTTTGATGATTTTTGGTATATATTTTCTTCTTACCATAAAAGTTGAAAATGCAAATTTTTAGATTTTTTTGATTCGTAGTTTTTTTTTTTTAATTTTTCAAAATAAAAAAGTCAGCATTTTGACCTTAACAAGAATGTACAAAACTAGCAATATCTCGAGAACCACTTACACTAGGAAAGTAATAAATGGCTCATTTTAAAGTCATTTTGAAGCTCTTTTTTATGAAATATCACAATATAATTTTAACAAAAAAAAAAAATTGGAAATAAAAAATTGAAAAAAAAAAATTGAAAAATTCAAAAAGGCCATTTTTAATTTTTTTGAAAAAAATATATAATTTTGGTCAAAGTGTTACGTAATTATCCACAAAATTTTATGATGGAGAAATGATGGGTTCAATGTCAAAAAAAATATCAAAAATATTAAGTACATTTTATAGGCGATTTTTCATGCATGTGACAT